>JAQPPZ010007509.1:4111434-5481912 GCA_028583015.1 Wollemia nobilis | reverse complement strand
TCGAGAGGATTTTAGATGCATAATAACAAATGTATATGCCCCAAATACCACGAGGTAGAAAGTAAATGTGTAAGTCTAAAAATAGAAGTCAAGCAAAGGCTTCAAGGAGAATTTATGGATTTTAGGGAGGATTTCAATTTTTTGAACTTCTCAAAGAAAAGAGATATTGCCTATTATATGTGATACTAAAAAAATTTAGACTTTCTTTTGAAAAATCACTATAGAAAATTGAAACAAAAAATGAGAATTGCACATGATATAATAAATGGTTAGTTAGTGCTTACTGCAATGGTAAGGGCTTTGGCATATCTTTCAGAGATCCAAGGTTCAAACCCCACTCAGTATGAGGGGACCAAGATCTCTCATAAAAACCTGTGTAAACTCGTTGAAAAAATAAATGGTTAGCTAGTGGAAGCAAGTGTGAGCCAAGAGGGAGTGCAAGCCAATATTGAGATCTTCAAATATGGCAAAATATCAATGGCTTCAATTGGAGTGTATCAATGCTTCAAACCCTTACCATAAAAGCAATGAATATTGTTTTCAAAAAATTATCGAAGTAAAGGAACATTGAGAGAAAGAAGATACAAGAGCAATTGTGAGCCAGGAGGGAGTGCAAGTTGGAAGGGAGTGCGATCTAGGAGGAATTTCAAGCCAAGAGCGAGTGCAATCCAAGAGGAGGTGTGATCCAATATTGAGATCTTCAGATATGGCAAAAGAGCAGTGGAGCCATTTAGAGTGTAGTGTATCAATGCTTCAAACCCTTACCATGAATGAGACGAGTATTGTTTTCAAAAAATTATCAAAGCAAAGGAACGATGGGAGAAAGAAGAGACGGGAGTGAGTGTGATCCAAGAGGGAGTGCAAGCTAGGAGGAAGTGCAAGCTAGGAGGAAGTGCAAGTTGAGAGCGAGTGCGAGCAGAGAGGGAGTGCAAACCAGGGGGAGTACAAGCCAAGATCAATCCCCAACCCCAACCTCATTAGTTAGTTTGGAAGGAAAATCATATTTGAAAGCCCTAATGGGAAGTAAGAATTCCCTAGCTGGAAGTATGGATGCCCTAGTTGAAGATAAGTAGAAAATCAAATATATGGAAATTTTGATCTAAGTAGCACATGTTACACTAGAAGTGACCATCAAGGATGAGATTATTGAGCATGATATAATGGTTTTGAAAAGTAGGGGGTTAATATATAAGTTCCATAGATCCTGGTCAAGGTTTTTGAAGATTCAAGATTGGATCAAGTGGAAGTGGGAATTGAATTCAAATTACTCTATGAGTTTTCTTCCTAAAGTATTTTTTCTTTTCATATTTTCTAATTCATAAATCAAGGATAAAATATTGAGTGGTGGCCCATGGTTTAGAGGGAGAGATACCCTTTATTTAAGACCATGGAATAAAATTTTTCTATTGGGGTAGGCTTTTTGGACTTCCATATTAGCTTATCAATAAGGATGTTTTGAAGAATATTAGAAATAACATGGGAGAATTCATCAAGGACTAACTATTAAGGAGCAGAAGTATGCTATATATACAAGAATAGTGTTGTTATGGATATTTATAAACCTTTGCCATAATCCATTAAGAATAAATCTTAATCAAGAGAATGGGATCAACAAGTGGATTATGAAAACATCGCATTTTATTGCCACAATTGTTATGAAATTGGCCACTTGGCAAGAGTTTGCAAAGTGAAAACTATGAAGAAATAGACAATAAATTTTGGTCATAAGAAAAACTTCAAGGTGAAGCAAGGAAATCATACATTAATAGAAGGTAGATCAGATCAAGGATATTCCACTCTTAAAGAATGGGCAAAGAAAGTTGATCTACAACATTTTTTGGAAAAGGTGATAATAACTCACTTGGATCAATAGTTAGAAGAAACAAAGAAGGATATAAGGGATGAGAAAGTACAATATGTAAGTTCAAATTCAAAAGGAATTAAAGGTGCAAAGGTAAATGTGGAGGAAAATCCAAATACAAAGATGACAAAAGAGGTCAAGATATTTCTAGGTAAATCATCTTCATTTTTCTCAAGTAGTATAGAATCCTCTCTTGGTAATAAAAGTGAAAGTGGTATAGAGGTTATCCCTTGCACTTTAGGGTTTTAAGAGCAACATAATAAAGAAATGAGGATGGAGGAAGTTTGTAAAAATTTAGGGTTTTTAGGGTATAATAAGAAGGTAATTGCTTTGGAAGAGTGTCCTTACACTTTAGGGTTTCTAGGGCAATATAAAGAATAATGTGCTTTTGAGGTTATTCCTTGCTCTACAAATCCTACACAACAAGACAAACCTCTATATATGTAAGTCTTATGTTGAACGGTGTGAGAATATTAAAGAGATGGATGAAGAAGAAAGTATTGGTGGAAAAAAAAAAGAGGAAGACCCAAGAAGCAAAAACAAAGAGAAAAAGAAACCCATAGGGGTATTGATATGGGAAAACAAAAGCAAATATCGCAAGTGTTAACAAGAAGTGGGGCTAAACCCACAAACAAAAACAAAAAATAACAATGAAAATAATATCTTGGAATATTAAGGGCATGAATAAGAACCCTAAAAAAAGGTATTAAAAAACTCTCATATTGTTATAGACAATATATTTATATTCATAGATATGAAAAATAGGTAGCAAATATTTTAGCCATTCATGGTGTTAAATTTTATCTTGACAAAATTTCAATTTCGGAAGGCATATGTATGAAATGATAAAAAGAAGTTGATTGCGGAAACTTAGCAATGAGGAAGATGGCAAATCTCTTTGATAAGAAAGGCAAATGAAGAATATTTTTGATAGAAAGGCAGGTTGGATATGATTTAGGTAATTTGATACAAATGTAATGAAAGCAATGTAATGTTTTGTTTTTGTAATGGGAGTGGCCGCCAATAGAAGCCACACATAGCTTATTAAAAAA
This sequence comes from Wollemia nobilis, assembly GCA_028583015.1. NCBI lineage: Eukaryota > Viridiplantae > Streptophyta > Pinopsida > Araucariales > Araucariaceae > Wollemia > Wollemia nobilis. The sequence goes on along the minus strand of JAQPPZ010007509.1, from coordinate 5,478,999 downwards.
ACGGTTAGCTAGTGAAGATATTATAAAAAGGTTTAATATATTCTTACTAAGTAATTGGTGGCTAGATAGGAACATATAAGTCAAAAGCTCCATCTCGAGTAATGTTGGTTTGGACCACTTGTCAATCATGCTAGAGATGTGGAGTGAAAGATTCATTAATGGATACTCATTTAAATTTTAACTCATGTTCATTCCATGAGGAATTTTTGGAGCTTCTTTGAATGAGAAGGCCCTTTGAAGAGATCAATCACTAAAATGTTCGCTCATGTTTCAAGATTGAAGAAAGAAAATATAATTTTAAAAACATAGAATAGGGATTCTTATGAAAATATTTTTAATAGAAGTTTAGAGGAAGACTAAGCAATAATACAAATTAAATGATTATGAAAAACTTAAAGCTTAAGGATAAATAATAGGATCAACACTTGAAGAACCTCCTTAAATAAGAAGAATGTTTTAGAAGCAAAAATCAAGAGTAACTTGGATAAATTAAGGGAACCAACATATCAAAAAAATTATAATATAATAATAGCATACACACACAAAAGAAGAGTATAAAAGAAAACAACTCTAGATAGTGAGGAGCTCAACCCCTCAAAAATTCAAAAGCTAGTAAGTGTTGCATCACTTTAAAAGATTACTAGTCAAAGATGTAGATAAAAAGGAAAAACAAGAACAAATTTTAGAATCTCTCTACAATAGACTTGAATGAGGATAATAAGATGTTATTGAAATAGATTGATACAAAACAAGTAATATTTAGCATAGTTGAGATAAAGCAACATGTGCAAATGAGTTCTCAAAAAAAAATCGAGACTTTTAAGAAATTATAAATGTTTTCCAAGCAATAGATAAAGTTAGATGGCTAGAAAAATATCAAAGGATACAAACACTACATTTCAAGCTCTTATTTTGAAAGGGAAGGAGGGAGGCTCCTTTGACTTGTATAGACCAATCTTGACATTACTTGAAAAATAGTGGTGGAAGTTATAACAAACATGTTAAAAGTGCTTTCAAACCTAAAAGCATGACTTTAAAAGATAAATGATCGATGGTATACTACTTCATAAGTTGGTGCACTTTATTCCTAATAATAAGCAACTAGGGATTATTTTGAAATCATCTATGGATAAGGCTTATATAACTTAAATTGGGGTTATTTCGATAAAATTTTATGAGATTTAAATTTCGTAAAATATTGAAGAGGTTGGTAATCGAATGTAAAACTCTAATTGGATTGATTAATCAAATTATAAAATAATTTGCATCAACCAAGTTGGCTAAGCAAATTAAAATAATGATTAACTCTAGAATGACATAAGGTCCAACTCCTTGGAGTATTAGATTTTTTTCATTTATAACTTGTGGATTATACAAGTTTAGCTAGAATTTATTAGAGAATAAGTTTTAGTAAGGCCTTGAATTGCTATGAGATTGGAATAAGATAAAAGACCAACAAAAAGAATCTAGTCTTCTATTTTAACATGTCAAGATGTTTAATGTTTTCATTAAAGAAGGATAAAGTAAAAGTAGTTTTTAAGATCTATGAGACCATAGGCCATATGAGATGAACATTGTTTACCAATGTATGGTAATCCAACCATACTCCAAATGTTGAAGCATAGTGTACATCCCTACCCTCTACAGGATTTGAACCTTAAACCTCTATTCAAAGTTCCAAAATCTCTATCGTCAGGCTACTTAGGTTGTACAAAAGCATTTTTACTTTATTTCTAATAGAAGGTATTTTTTTCTAATTGGTTATATGGGATTGAAACAAGCCCTAAATATTATATCATAACCATAAATAGTGGTATTACAACAACTTGACTATTATGCACGTATCTTTCGGCAATATTCAAACTTGAACTTACCCTTGAAAGTTGAGGAATTTAACTAGTTGAATTAGTACCATTTGATTAAGGCTGCATCATTCCCAAATAAGTACCATATTATCCTTTTTTTCAAGGGTAGATGAAAAAATATATTTGGAAAGCCTTGCTGGATAAGTTTTTAAGGAAATTGGAAGGATGGAAGGTAAAGTGGATATCAATTACAAGCACAATTAATTCACCTTCTCAATTTATATGATGTCTATTTTGCATTTATTGATTAAAATTAAAAACATTGGTAAGAATTTAGAGAGAAAAAATTTGCTAATACACATTTGCTAATACACATCATAATTTTTAGTTAATGGATTAGAAAAATGTGTGTAAGTTTAAATACCAATGGGAAGCAAGGATCAAGGATTTAAAAAATAAATAGGGCATTGGTTGCAAAGATGATTAGGAGAGAGTATACTAAAAAAATAATATTTGAAGTAAAGTTGTAAGGAAGAAATGCTTTGTAAGGAATATCTACAATTCTTTTGAAGCATGTCTTGAGGAACCTCTGATGTAGAATTTTATTTTTAGTTGTCAAGATCTTATTGGAAACATTCAAGATGGGATGTCGTTAAAGGAAACAAAGAGGGTTTCAACCAAGGTTTTTTTTTATGTTAGGGCCATTGGTTTTGAAGGAATAAATATTCCCCTTCAAGTTCTTTCGAAAAGCAAGAATGAAGGCATCAAAGGCACTTAAATTGAAGGCAGACGTGGAAGAGAAATGGAAGGTTCTTAAAGAAAATATTGAAAACTACAAGGGGATCAACAAGAAGCAATAGGATTGTATTCAGTCAAAGAAGGATATATGGATTTAATGGAAAGCGGGGATGGTCACTTTGGGTTCTAGAATAGATAATATTTTCCCAAGCCCATGTTTTCTATTAGTTGGCAATGACAAATAAAGTTCTCACATACGAGAACATAAGAAAAAGAGGTATTTCAAGTCTTATGTCTTCTATGTGCAAAGAGGAAGAAAGCAACTTGCAAATTTGCTTTAGAAACACCATTTAAATTATTCTTCATATTTAGGTATAATACTTGCTCATTTGAATTTCCTTGGTTTAAACATTATGATGGGCATAAAAATAATGAGTTTGGATATTAGTAGACTAAAATGACAAATTGGGTTGTATGCTTTGGAAATAAAGGAATAATCATATCTTTCAAAATTATTTTGAGTTTGAAGCAACTTAAGAGATCTTTTTGTTTCAATGAAGAAGATCTCATGTCTTACACGAAATAGAGATTAGGAAAAATGTTATAGAAAGGCTACGAAAAAAAGGGAAAGGGAGGCTATGAGTGGGCAAGTTCAAGTACCAATCACATTGAAGCTTAATTTGATGGTTCTTCACAAGGTAACCCATATAAGATAGGCACAAGGAGTGTTCGTAAAGATATTGTTAACAATATTATCTTTGCAAATTATCTAGGAGTTTATATGAACACCAATAACAAGGTAAAAATGGAAGCATTAGTCACAAGCCTCCAATTACTCATTAGCAAAGAACAACAAAATGTTATTATAAAGGGAAAATCCATGTTGGTTATTGAAGGAATAAGGAAATGAAATGTCCAAGATTAGAATCTAAATATGTGTTTCAATGAAGCTATGGCTGGAGAAGTTGGGTTTGATCTCTTACTTCTATGTGTTTCAAGACCAAAATGGTCTAGTAAATTTTCTTGTTATTCAAGCTATACCCAAGAATAATCAACTAACAACCTATAATTCCAAGGAGAAGCTCTTTGACCAAGATGAGAAATGCTTAGAGAAGAAAGAGAGACTTTGACAAACTCAAGTTGTTGCAAATGTGGATTGAATGTATAGGCTTTTGTAGTTTAGGCATTGAAAGTGTCTAGTTTAAGTCTAGCAACAAGACTTCTAGTTGTAGCTTGATTTTTTTAATGTCAAGCAAAGTGTTATAGCTTCGTTGGTTATTTGCTTTTGATATATGATAGAATGTCTTTTTGGCTTGAGGATCGAGTGTATTGGTTGCACAATAGCAAAGCTCATCATAGGGTAGAAATTGTAATCATTTTCCTTCATATGAAAAAATTACTTACCCACCACAAAAAAAATAAAAAAACACATAAAAGAGCATAACATTTTCGTGAGATAATTTAGATGGCAAGCCAAAAATAATAATTAAAGAAGCCTTCTATTTATGACCTCTTTCCTTTTCATTCAATATCCATATATTTATATGGTGCAAATCATAACCATATATATATGGACAACTGATGAGGTGGATATGAGCTATTTATTTTGCTTTTCTTTACCTAGAAAACTCAACATAGAGAAGGATTGGCTATATTTCCCACTTGTTTTCTCATTTGTCAGTTGGTTATTTCAAGCACAAATATTTGGAAGCTTTAGTTTTTTTTGTATGGTACAAAAAAATGATCAAGGTACTATATCCAATTTCTTTTTTTACTTCGTTAATGGCTCCCAACAAAGCCAATGGGTAGGCCTTGAAGGATAGCCTTAGATTACCTCTAGGGCCTATCCCCATCCTTAGTGTTAGCCTTATAACATAATAGAATTTTCACATAATAGCCTTGAGCATAGGTTCATATTAGTTACATAATTTGACTAAGTTTAAAAAACTAAGACTCTTGAAATGATGCTAAGTGTTGAAAAGTTAGTAAGGAAGTCAAAATCTAGTTTTCCTTAAATCTCATGATCTTGAAACCATGCTCATATATCTTAGAAGTATACATCTATATTATAAACATAAGTGAAAAAAAAAATCATTTACTTCAATTTTATTATAAATACATATTGAATGTCTACCATATCATGCAAATTAGACAATAAAGCCTCACTAAAGCATCTATTTTAAGACTAAAATACCTACATGTAGGTGCTCTTGTCAAAATGAAACCAAAACTCAACCATCTTGATGTCGCCACTCATTTTAATAATAGCACCAGACTAAAGTACCTATTTTAAGATTGAATTGCCTACATATAGATGCTCTTTTAGAAGTGAAGCCAAAGTTTAATGATACTTTGTTTTCAAACTTCTCACTCTAACAAAGCATTTCTTGCATTATGATTACTTTTGATTTATTATCAACTAAACAATTTACATTAGTCCACACTCTTGTCTAGCTAAATTTAGACACCTAATTTATATAAATAAGGTGAAGACAAATCATTTGAGAATTTTCCATACAATAACAAATTCTTAACCTTTAATAAAGCAGTGAAATTACGCGTAGGGTCTTCTTTTGTCTTCTCCTTCTTAGCCACATACCAAGTTTAGCTACCTACTACCACTTGAAGTCTTGTACAATACTACTTATTACTTCCATCGAAGGATACTAAGAGATGTAACATATCTATCATACTATTACCCTTGGCACTATCTATCTTAATCGTTGGTATTTTTCCACTAGAATCCCCTCCTTACCTCAAGGTCATGGTAGGGATTCATACCTAAGACAAGTGTCTTTAATAAGCCTTCTCAAGGTGCACCTTAAAACATCCTCGTTTATCTTTAAACATCAAAGGGGTCACAAGTCAAGGACAAGCAACAAAGATCAAACATTAAGCTAGGCGTCATCTAAGAGGTCGAAACATTTTAGTTCTTTCCATTCTTGCAAAACCCTTTCACTTCATTTGCTTTTTTAGCATTCAAGCATTTTCAATTATTATTTTACTTAGAATCCACTAGTATGAGACATATCTTCTAACTCCATCTTATGTATTTCCCCCTCTTAGACCATACTTTTAAGATTTGCCTATTTACATATTCCAACCTGATCTTCTCATTGTTACACCATTTTTAAGTGGTTTAATCCAATTTGGGCTTAGCACTTAAGAGTTTAGTCTCTTCCTAAGCTTGTCCACATTAATATAATATACTTTCTAATGTCTCTCCCTATTGATACAAATATTCAGTGCTCCAATTTAGAATTTTCATCAACTCCAGAGTAAAATTTTGGAAGACTCAGCTTTTTACCAATGTGCCCAAACTGGATAAAAACTAACTATATATATATATATATAAGAGCTATAAAAAATTTCTTTATATTCAACATTCTAAAAGGTTTAATGTAATCCATGTGTGCATCGTCAGTGTTCATCCCAATATTTGGGATCAACCAGAATATGTGAAACAAGTTTTCTTCAACTGTCCATATGCTAAAGTGGTTTCGAGTGGTTCTGTTGGTGTAGTTTGTGAACAAAAACACGGTTTATGAGGATGGATACCTATGGTGCATTGGAAGTGTAAATGATAAATCATTCTATACGTTTATGGTTGCTTGTTTCTACTTATGGTTCCCTTGGAAGAAAAGTAACAATACTGTCTTTCCAAGTTGATTGCAGGTGCCTTAATGACTTAAGTAGTGTTGCATCACTTCATGTTCATGTCGGTGTCAGTTCAGTTACAAGTTCCCAAATATAAACTTCAATTCATTAGGCTTTTTGAAGAGGACAAATAGGAATGTAAACGGAAGAGTACATAGACCCATGCCTGTCCCCCTGCCAGCTTGATATGGGGAAAACCAGTACAGCACATGCAAAATGATGATCAAGGCTTATTGAATCATCCTAGACATAACATTAATACCAGATTGAAAGTTCTGGCTTCAAGAAGATGCAGGCAGTTCTGATGTTTTTGACATCTGTTGCAATGGATGGGACGATCCTTGAATAAAGAGCAGGCATGGAAAGATATGCAAATGGTATAGGCAGACATTCAGCAGCACAGGCAGTGTTATTGTACTGAGGGTGATGATGGCGGCAATCATTGATTGGATGGTAATAAATTCCTTGCCATAGTTGCTAGTGCTGTTCGTTGTAGACATTCTAAGGTTCTTTTCTGCCCTTGAATGAGCTGCATTTGATACTTGTAAGGAGACTCCTGTTGTTTTGGCTTCCTCCTTAGGAATTCTGTGAAACTATATAGTCGTCATAAATTTGTTCTGGCATCACTTCTAACTTCCTTGCCTATGATGGCTATTGAGGATGACAGTATTAGGCAGGTTGGTGAGCAAATCCAGTGTTTAGCTAATTTGGACAGCCATTGTAGATATATAGTTGAGGAGATTTGGCTCCAATACAGATCTTCTTTTACTGTTGCAAACGGTGTTGCCGGCTAAAGCTGGTAGGAGTTTCATACCAACTTGTAAATGATCTTTGTTTTAATATAATTTTTTTCAAATTATTTTTCAAAAAAAAAACTTCCTTGCCTATGATAACTTTGGTCCATCTGAAACAAGTGCATGGCCAAGCAAATATTCATTCAGGCTCAAAATTAGGAACAGATACTTGAATTATTCTGGGCACAATAACTTAGTTTCTTCCATCAAACTGAATGTGTCGTGTAAGATGCTTTTAAGGCATTGGCTTGAGGATTACAAAAGAGGTCAAGAAGTAGTTATTAGAGACGAGGATGCACATATATTGCTGGCCGAGCAGGGGAAGAAGATAGAATCGGTCCCTAATAACTAATCCAGATCTCTTTTGTCATCAAGATATGGTTTACACTGTTTTTGTGTTTCAGTAAACCTATCCACATCAAAGTTTCTCTTCTTGTAAAGCTTCCTCTGCCTAGAAAGAAAAAGTCTTGTCATAATATCATGATAAGTTTGATCTTTTGAGGTGTGAGAAAATATACACATACCCCACAAGCAATCCACTAGTAGTGGTAAAAAATGCTATGGGTTCCATGGCATCCAAAAAAAACTCCCAAAATTCAGACAAAAGAATAATGCTGTCTGCAAAGAGAGGACAACTAAACCTGTCCACAAAAGAATGTGGACATGCTGACGTGCAATCTTATCAATTTCTTCCTTTTCATTCTGCAGCCATTCCAGTTCTTGTTTTCTGGGATCGTAGCCTGGTGTCAACACAAGAGGAACTGCCTTCATCACAAGTTGCACAACCTGAAGAAAGATTAATATAAAACAATTCCAGTGAAGTGCCATGCTTATTGAGAAATATAGAAATCTTTGTTTCCCTGTTTATAACTTCTCCATCTTGTACATAAAACCATAGTTGAGAAAATCTGCAAAAAACCTGCAGAATCCTGATTTTTTGCCAATTTTTTTAAATGCCGATGTAATCGGCAAACTCCTGGCAATGCAAAAAATGTTTGAAGATTTCGCAATTTTTTTGCAAAAAAAATTCTTTTTTTTAAGGCTGCGGCCGATTTAGGGTTTTTTTATACAAGCCCATTTTTCAGCTATTAAGGTTTGAACTTCGAAGTTTCAAGTTTAAACCCTAAACCCGAAACCCTCTTTTTAAGTAAATATTGTTGCCTGATAACTATGTATGTAAGCCCATTTTCTAGTTGTTAATGTTTGAAACATTGAAGTTTGGGTTTAGGGTTTTGTTTTGTTTTTCCTCCTCTTTTTGAGTAAATATTGTTGCCTGGTAACAATGTATGCAAGCCCATTTTTCAGCTGTTAATGTTTGAATTTGAAACTTTGAACTTTGAACTTGAAGTTTAAACCTTAAACCCTAATCTAGGCCCTAGGGTTTTGGGTTTTTTTTCCTCTTTTTTTTAAGTAAATATTGCTGCCTGATAACTACATATGCAAGCCCATTTTTCAACTGTCAATGTTTTAATTTGAAACCCTAAACCCTAGCCTTTTGGTTTAAGGTTTAGATTTTTCCATTTTTTTCAAGTGATTGTAACTTTGTTGTTACTTGTTTCCATGTGCAAGCATATAACAAATGAAACCTTTATTTCCTTGTTACTTGTAACTCTGTACCTTTTCATACTATAAGTAGTACAAGATGTGTTTTGTTACTTTCATGTGTACTTAAAGCTTGAGCCTTGTATGATGTCTTGGCATGAAATATTGCAATATTTGATTTGCATAATGTTAATTCATTGTAAAATGCATGAAAAAAAACTTTTTTTCAATGTAAATTTTCATTTTCTTCGGTTTTTCTTTTTGCCGATCCTTTCCCCGATATTTTACCAAATTTTTAAAAATGCTAATTCTTTGCAGATTCCGATTTTCTCAACTATGCGTAAAACTAATCAGAATGAACTACAGTATGAAAACCTGCATTTTGAAGCCCGTGACAAACACAGCAGTTATATAATTTGTTCAAAAGCATTAAAAGAAACAGTTGGTAGATAAAAACTTTGGCTTAATTTGTGAGAGCTGAATCTCAAAAATATAGAGGTTTGCATGAATTTTATGCAAGATATTCAATAATTCTATGGTTGATTAAAATTTATTTTCAAGATGTAATTCCAAGATACACTTACACCATCAGATTTGCCTCAGCAATCACTATGTTTGGAGTGTTCAAAATGTGCATTATCATTAAGATATATTAGCCTGTATACCTAAAGCTAAACTAGCCATAAATGAACTGCCACTTTGGAGTCCCTTAACTTCCAGGGACCGCATGAAGCTTCCAGCTTAATAATCCAGCTGTAGCTCCTAAAGATAATAAATAAAAGGGAAGGTATCATTAAATCAACCAGTGAAAGAGTGATTTGGCAGAGGCAATAAAAATTGCACATTTATACTTTCTGTAACTATGCACCTTAGTCTTGCTCAATACCTGTGACAAAAAGAAATATATGGAATAAGAAAAGCTTCTACAGCTAACCAGACAATGATGTGCATTTGATTGGTAGCTGAGCAAGGGAAGAAGATCGAATCACTCTGTAATAACTACTTCCTAACCTCCTTTGCAATCCAGAGATAACTGCTTTTGCAGTTCGACAAACCTATTCACATCAAAGTTTCTCTTCTTGTAAAGCTTCCTCTGCCTAGAAAGATAAAGTCTTGTCATAATATCATGATAAGTTGGATCTCTTGATGTAAAAAGAAAATACATATAACCCACAAGCAATCCACTAGTTGTGGTAAAAAATGTTATGGGTTCCATGACATCCCAGGAAAATTCCCAAAATGTCAGTCGAAAGAATAAAGCTGTCTGCATAGAGAGAGCAGCTAAACCTGTCCACAAAAGAATCCGGACATGCCGACGTGCAATCTTATCAATTTCTTCCTTATCTTTCTGCAGCCTTTCCAGTTCTTGCTTTCTGGGATCGTCTTCCGATGCCAGTGCAAGTGGAAATGCTTTCATCACAAGCTCTGCAACCTGAGATACAGTAAAACACAAAATTCCAATAAGATGTATCTCTAATACACTTCAGAAAAAAATGCCAAAAGATCTCTTTAATATATGAACAATTTATTATTTCTAGATATGCCTATCTTCTTTTTAAAGTTTTGACACTTATTTAAAATCTCAATAAACTAGGAAAATTTCCTTATTGACCAATCTGGTTTTTTCTTGAAATTCTGACACAATAACTAGTTGAGATTTTTCTTCAATGTAAAGCATTCACTCTTGTTATCTCCTTTATACAGCCTAAATTCCTCCCACGAGGTTTAATGTGAGGTGTAACATTTTCCTTTCTGAATTTGGAATCATTGGCACAAAATGGACAGACAACAGATCCCCTATTTCAATCATTACAAACCATTTATGCTAATATTCTTAATCTAAAGCACCCATAGAACTTGGAGATAAAATAAATCAAGAAAAAATGCATCAAACAAAGGAATAAGTAACATATTCAAAATTTGACCCAGGTGTTGTAGGTGAGTTGGAGAGGAGAGGGCAATCCTCCAAGAGAGGTCCCAGGTTTGAATCTCCACCCTACCAAAAAAGTTGAATTGGGTACCCAAAATCCAATTGATAATGTTGGTGCGAGCAAGGTCGGGCGCGACTCCCGGGTGACTTTGACGGTGTAGAACCCCCTGGTCGTGGTCTCTCAGACCAAGGTGGCCCCGCAAGGGGTTTTTCGCTTATTAAAAAAAAAAAAAACACATTCAAAATTTGATAAAAGGAAACAGTGAACAAAAATTAATATATCAAAAACCAAGTATTTAGAATCCAAAACAGATGAAGACCATACTTATGTAAACAGTAAAATTGCCAATACACAAATTAAATTATCATCATTTGATACATGTTGGAATGTGTATTCTTCAATTTTGATTATGGCCGACATTTTATATTATATTTTATTGTATTGGCCCAAGGGCCCATTTGGCACTTTGTAAGGTGACGCGGGTGATATTGTATTACCCAATAATATGTCAGCTTTATCCAGGTTATTGGGATCTGTGCCTTATATTAAAGGTGTATTTTTTTTTGATTGAAATAATACGAAGTATAACTGGTGGCACAACTAGGGGCCACACTCCCTGAGGGCATAGCAACAGGAAGCCTCCCTCCCTGTGATTTAAACTTAGATCACCGAGATGAAACGCCAACGACATACTGTTGGATGTCCCTGCAGGAACAATTAAAGGTGTATTTATACACCACCTCCAAACATCCTTTTGCATTGGTTGGAGATCATTCTTTCATTCGGTAATGAATGTTTGGTATCTAAGGGCACCTTACCCATCTCTTATGACTCTTTTTGTTTCTCTTGCTTAATCTAGGTAATCAACTGATTCCATTTGTTCCTCTTTCTGTGTTTCTACATGGTATCACAAGCGGGTATGAATCTTCATTACTCAATTTTGTCTTCTTTTTTGCATACCGTTTGTGGCAATCCATTAGGTGAGCTTCCAAAAGAGTGGTTGTGGAATTTTAATTTTGAATCTTCTTTTCCAAAAAAAATTTGTGGTCGCCAATTCAGAGGTGTGCTTCCAAAGAAGAGACGATGGCATTTTGATTTCAAATCAACACTTTTTTAGGATTTTTACAAAAAACTAGGTTCTTGATACAAGGCTTATAAGTTGCTTCAATCTGGCTCCATGCTTCTGTACAAGCAACAGAAAGTCAAGGTGATTGACGGCTCCTAATGTACAGTAGCAATGATTCCAAAGGAGTTGTGTATTCTATCGAAGTGGTTGTGGAGAATTCATTTTTTGTTGAAACAACATTATTTGTCTAGAGATATTTAAAATAAAAATAAAAACTTTGTTGCCTTTCAAAAGTTTGTACCATCCTGGGGCTTTGCTTCAAAGGATTTGTTTTTAGAAGAGTGGTCGCAGACATAAATTTTTTCAAATAGGCATTATTTTCTTAGGGCTTTTTTAAAAACCTAATTATTTTTAATGGTTTTCTAAAAACCCTAGTTTATTACATCCAGGAGCTTCATATACTTCATATTGGATCTATGCTACAAATAAGCTAAGATAATATAGAATAATTCTGTTAGTTCCAACGAATGACTAGAATAGGTCAATGGAACTCAACATAAAAAAAAATTTAGAAAGCACTATAGTTACCAAGAAATTATTAATAAACTAAACTATAGACTAGACTCAACTTCACTAAAGTTAAACTATTGTACAACATCTAATCCCATCCTCATGGGGTGGGCCCATAAATAGATAAACCCTAACATGTTGCAAATAATGATTAAGAGATAAGAGAACCAACAATCAAGAGAAAAGAAAACAATAGACAACAGCTCAAGAGGGAGCCAAGCACAAACTCTAATCATTGGTGGAATACCAAGTAGAAGTAAAAGCAAAAGCAAAGCCATCATCATCACCAACTATCCCAAAATTGTCAACAGAAGATCTAGTGTTGCTCCCAAAATAAAGGCCAAGGCTTTGGGGGCCTTGTTGGATAATCCTGAAGGTGATTAAGTCCAACTTCCTAAAACTTATCTAACATCCATGGTCGAGGAACTAGTAGAAGAGGCAAGAAGCTAAATTGCATTTGTTTACACCTCCTAGGCAAATAAGGGATAGCCGTTATCCTTCATAGATAAGCCATGGTCCTGCCCCATCACATACAAGAGGAAGTAGGCATTGAATCCCAAGTGCCTGCTTTCAAATGCAAACAATGACGAAAAGATCTGTCATTAGACTCGTTACCATTCTAGAGAGTTGTAGCATCAAACGAACATTTATTACTCCGAACAGCCGAGATGGAATGGAAGAAGCAGTTGATTAGTCAAGCAATAGTCAGTCTCTCTTGTACTATTTGATGTCAAAGAGAAATAGCTTCCTGAACATAAAAAGCCAAGCATCTTTGGTCAACATAGCAAAAAAAAGGCCTGTGATCTTCTTAGTCTTTAAATAAACAATAGTACTTTCCACAAAACTTATAATTAGCAAGAGATCAAAATATGAAGTGCTCCTCAATCTCCTTCTCAAATGGAACAAAAGGCAACGTAACAAATCCTCTCGACGAATATAGTGATCTGCCTCCACCTACAATTGATGCAAGCAAACTTTGAGCTGACCAATGGGATCCTGAATCCATGTGTCCATTGTCATCAAATATAATCCGCGCAAACAATAATGCCATTGTCAATCATCATGAAATTCTTAATGTAGAAGGCTAACTTAGGACTAAGAGATTGGGGCGGGGTGATCCAAATATGACCTGAATATATTGTTGATATTTATCATCCTTGAATGCTTGGTTAATCAGCTTCTTACCAAAAAAAAAAGGATGAGAAGGAGCATTCAAGGAGTATTTAAAAGGAGACAACTAGTCTATAAAGATGCCAATTGACTAAATCAGCGATCTAGCTTCAAAATACCAGCCTCGATGACACGACAAGAAGTGCTAAGTGCGGATATCTCTCTGGCCTTGAAAAGTGGTAACCTATAGTTCTAAGGTGACACAAGTAAAAAATAAATATGAAGATGCTCTTAAGGCAAAGAAGATGAGTGCAAACTCAGCATAAACTATACAGTATACACTACAAAATTATTCTCTTTACTTTGAATAGATAGTCATTTGAGCAACATAGTTCAAACCCTTTCAATAGATGTCCAATTAGCACACCGAACTATAATTTACGTAGAGGCATGTGGGTTTGATAACGTAGTCAAAGAGACGCATCTTCGTGAGTATGTCATAAAAGTGCAGCTGGAAACATTGGCGCTCCAAGACTGAGGGATGCATATCCCATGGAAAGTTGTGACTAAGAAGCTGACCAAGGATTAAGGGAGGAGCTTGTAAACTAAACCCCTGTGTAGGTGTATTCAATGATGATCCCGTTCAGCTTCACCTCATAAAAAACTGGAACTTTGAAAGGGCACTCAATGGGTTGAAGACCATCACCTTAGTTTTGCTAATGTTGACTGCCAACTATCTTCAATAAAAAAAGTGAGCAAAAGCACCCAATTGTCTTTGCAAGCTTTTAGTTGGGAGAGCAAGAAGAACTACATCCACAAAAAGCAATATAGCTATTGGACATGATGTAGAAGGCAATTATAGCCCTTAGTTGGGAGAGCAAGAAGAACTACATGTGTATTTTGACAAATATATCATTCCAACTCATCTATGTAGATCCCAAAGAGTATGGAAGAAAGAGGGCAACCCTATTTGACACCAATGGTGTTGTGGACCTCATTTGAGAAACTGAAAGCAATCCAAAAGTGACCAACAACTATCTCAAAAAGTATTTTGATAGCAAAAATAAACCTCTGAAATGCCAATGTCCTATAGCCTCTAAAACAATAGATATTTGGGAATAGTGTTTGAAGGCCTTTCTAAAGTCCACAAAATGCAAATATACTTTAGAAGACTGTTAATAAACCTCCCCTTAATAGCCCGAAGAGTGAAAACATGGTCAATGGTCTGATAGTCACCTCTGAAACCAAAGCAGGCAGCAACAAATTTGGGTGACTTTTTATAAAACATTTCAAACATGGTCAATGATTTGATAATCCCCTCTAAAACCAGAGCAAGCAGAAACAAATATGGGTGATTTTTTATATAAAAAAATTAAAATTCCAGCTTCAAGATCTTCAAGAGTTTGATGGCAACTGTCTTAGCGGTGGTCATTTTCTTTTGCTGAATTTTTATGGACAGCCTCAGTGCATATATAGGTTCTTGGCAAAAACTCTTAGCACCACAGATGATGACTCTCAAGATTGGGCTATAAGGAGACAAGAATGCTTCACAGGTTCCATCTTCACAAGGCTTCAGTCAATGGGAGGGTAGCTTTAGTACTGACATCAAATAAACAATATGTATGCGTTCACTGTAAGGATTCTCTAAGAAAAAACCTCTTTTTTTTAATTCTATGCATTGCATTGTGGGGGTTCCAATTCAATGATTTAATATATTCTCCTGTTTTTAGCTCCAAATTTCTAGTCCAAGATGGGTTGACCAACATGGCACTGAGAAGAGAAATTCATTTTTCTCTATATGAGAAACATATTGCCCAAAGAGTACCAGCTAACAGTCTTCTTTCTATTGATTCTAAGCAACAAAAGGCAATGCACAATTGGCAGTGGATTATCATTTTTTTGACCAGGTGTAATATGCTACATGGCAAGGTTAATTTTTTTGGAGACAATAACTAAGGCTTCCTTTCCTTTTTCCTTCCTCTCTTTAAATGTCACCCAGAGACTGTCTTTAATACTTTTCTACAAGGGGAAGTGTTTTGAGCCCCCTTTTCAAATTTCATGGTTTTTTGCCCTCTGCACGATGGTGGCAGCCATTTTTTGGTTTTCTATAGGTGTGGATGTGAGTTTGAGCAAGAATATAATGGATTCTTTGAGCAACAATATGATGGATCCTATGGTTGCCCCCTTGGATAGGCAAATATATAATATCTGGTTTATCAAGAAGATTTCTTGAAGATTTCTTTACTATGAAGTAAAGCTTTGTGGTGCATCTTTGCGGAGAAAGAAACAAGTTTAAAGACAAATATTATGACCTCTGGAGGCACATATAAAAATAATCAAAAATGACTCAGGATTGCCCACGCTATGTTTTTTAAGTGGCATACACCTCTGATTCTTGATGATGTTTTTGCTTTTTTAATGTATTTTCAACTTGCTATGTCGAATTGTGGATAACTTTCCAGCGAACAAGCTCATGAGAAGCCGGTGCCTAAAATCTAATGAGGCTAAGACAAATAAGCATAAAAGCAATAAATCCAAATCTTCCAAGGAGAAAAAGCCCTTTTATGATTATTGCAAAAGAGAAGGTCATTGTTCCAAAAATTGCCTGGCTTATCTTCCAAAAATTGCCTGGCTTATTTTAATAAGGTCGGTCTAAATGGGAGCCTTATTGATCACATACAGATAATGGGGAGACACTATTCATAAGCCACATGTTGTATGCATTCTTCTTATTGGGCATCTGCTTCTTAGTAGGGGTGAACTGTTGATTCTGGAACTATTTGACATATGACTAAACATCGCCATTTGCTTACCAACTATAGCCACCAACATAACAAAAAGTGTTGTTATTGGTGATGACTCAGCCTAGTAAGATTCAAATGCATATCCCATTTTCACACAGCAAAGTTACGAAAATCCTCAAGAAGTGACTAAACATATTGTATGTGTCAATTGTCATTTCTTCTAAATTGACATTAGAAGGCTTGACAGTGGCCTTGGAAATTTTGTTTCCAATGCAATCAAAGCATTTTATTGAAGTTATGAATGGATGGAAAAGTTCGCAATCCATTGGTGACATCACTGTTGGTGAAGCCAAATTTGGTGAGGTCCTTCAAGTTCTAAGAGTTGGGACTAACCACCTTTCCACATATTTCATCACTCGCACCAATAAAAAAGATTGAGTTTTGGCCAGGTCAATGAGTTGTTAAGAACACAAATGATGGATTTAAGATTTCTACTTCAGGCTATTGTGATGAGATTGATCATATGTATAAGCACAGTTGTACTTCCTCTTCCTCTAACAAAAAGGGCTTTGTTGCTATAATGGCAAATGTAGATTTTACTAGTGCACTTTGGCATCAATGTACGACGCATACTACTTTTGGTTTCTTGAGACACATGACTCATCTTCAGATTGTTCAGGTCTTCCATTGATAGAGCCTCTTCAAATGTTCATGAGGAAGGTGTTTTAGGTAATCATATGTTTTGGGGAAGGCACATGCTTTGATATTTATGGTCCTATTGTTGTTTAGTCTTTTTCAAGTAATCCACTCTTCCTTACTTCCATTCATGATGTCACTAGAGTTGTTTGACTTTTCACTATTAAATCCAAGGATGATGAAGCTTTTACTAAGCTCAAGGACTTTAAAGCTCTTATGGAGAACCAATAGGATGAAATGATCAAAAGCCTACAAACTGACCAAGGAAGGGACTATGTCAACAACAAGTTAGAGGAGTTTTTGACTACCCATGGTATTTCTTATCAGCATACCATTCATTACAATCCACAACAGAATGGGGTTGCTGAATGAAAAAAACAAAGCCATCATGGAAATGGTTCGTTGCATGATTCGAGCTAAGGAAGTGGACCTTCGACTTTGGACAGCGGCAATTCATTGTGCAGTTTATATTATCAACAAGACTTCTACTCATGTCATCAAAGGCAACTCTACTTTAGAGAGGTTTACCAGGAAAAAGCATTATTTTTTGCATTTTCGAGTATTTCAGTCCCTGGCCTGGGCCAAGCAGGTTCTTTGTTGGGGTACTATTTGGTATGGCATTAAGCATGCAACAGGGGCTCCACTTCATTTGCAGGGGTACTCAGATGTAGATTGGGCTAACAATCCAGATGAGAAGAAATCCACATAGGGTTATGTTTTCTACCTTGGTTCTAGACCCAATTGTTGGTGTTTCAAGAAGCAAGACACTATTGGTTTCTCTTCTACAGACAGAGTATTTCAATGCTAATCATGTTGAAAAGCATCCAATGTAGATGAGGATTTTTGTTGAGCATTGGGGCTCCACTTCGTTTGCAGGGGTACTCAGATGTAGATTGGGCTAACAATCCAGATGAGAAGAAATCCACATAGGGTTATGTTTTCTACCTTGGTTCTAGACCCAATTGTTGGTGTTTCAAGAAGCAAGACACTATTGGCTTCTCTTCTACAGAAACAGAGTATTTTAATGCTAATCATGTTGAAAAGCATCCAATGTAGATGAGGATTTTTGTTGAGCATCTGAATGTTCCCTTCTAAAGGATCCACTACTCTTTTTTGTGATAACCAAAGCACTGTTCATTTGATCCACAGTACAATTAAACACTAGCAGACCAAGCACTTTGAGCTTTGGATCCGTAAGATTTCAAAGCCTCACTCCCAAGGCCAGCTTCTTTCATTGTACATGGCTTAAACAGACCTGTTCATGGATGTCTTCATAAAGGTTATGCCTGAGATTACCTTCACTTGAATGTGGCAGCGCACTAGAGCGGGAAAGCTTCCATTAAGGGCAGATATGCAATAATGTCTTCTCTTTGTGGCCCCCAGTTCAAATTAAGGGGGGATTTTGGAATGTGTAATTTTCACTTATTCTCCACAGCATGCTATATTTTATTATATTGTCCCGTGAGCCTATTTGGCACCTTGTAAGGTCATCCATGTGATATTGTAATAACCAATAATATGTCAGTTTTAGACATATATAGACATATGTGCCTTGTATTAAAGGTGTATTTATGCACCACTTGTAACCATTTTTTTATCATTCTTTCATTTTTTATTTTTTAGTGAGATATTTGGTGTCTATGGGCACCTTATCCATCTTTCGTGTCTCTTTGTGTTTCTCTTGCTTAATCTGGGTAATGTGCTGATTGAGTTTGTTCCTCTCTAAGAAATGTGTGTTTCTACAATATACAGTATTAATCATTAAATTAATGACCATCCTAGCATGCAATGGATTATTTGTGAAGACACACAGACTAGATGCTTTATTTATTTTTTAAGAAATATCAAATTTTTATTTGAAGAGCTATAATTCCAACTGGGAAAATATTGATACTTAAATGTCATTCATAAATCTATTTTAGAAATCTGACAAAGTTTTACAGGGATTTTTCTCAAAGGTAAAGTAATCCTTCTTGCCATCTCCTTCATCTATACTGAATTCTTTCTTGGAAAGAATCATATCTCCTGGAATGTAACTTCTTTTACTTTCTGAATATGAAGTTTAATCACAGAAAATCATATTTGCTGGGATTTAACTTTTTCTTTTGTGGATGGACAACAGAGATCCCAAAATTTAAACATTATGAAAATAAATTAGACTAATATGTTTAATATGAGATATCTATGCACGTCCCGCAACAAAATCTAGGAATGACAAAGAGTCAAAATCAGACAAAAATCACTCTGACTAAAATTGGCCCAACCAAAAAATATGCATCAAATAGCATTAGCTCAACCAGTTACATTCCTCAACTTTCAAGGAGGAGATCCAGGTCCGAATCTTGCCAAGCTGTTGTAATACCAGTAGGTGGTCATGGTCATGATGTAATATGGAGTTTCAATCCCATATAACCAATTAAAAATAAACAAATTAAATAATTATCCATATAACCAATTAATAATAAACAAATTTAATAATTAAAGAAAAACCAAGAAATACGTAACATATTCAATAATTTTCTACAAGCTAAAATCTTAAGATCCCAGCAAAACATTGGTTGCTAGAGGCATGAAAATGGTTTGAAGGCAGAAAACAAAACTCAAATGGCAGAGAATAGCAGAGAAGGGAAGCCAAAAGAGGTAAGGCATGAAGCTCGGCAATATTTTATGTTTTGACCTCTAAAGAAGGCTCTACAGCCTATTGATCCCACGATGGAGGGGGTTTACCTAAAAATTCTAAGCAGGATACTGCTGAGAAAATATAGGAATTTCTTTTCGAGAATATGATAATGTAAGTTGCATTACGTTTCCTTTTTGCCCCATTTCTAAGGAGATTTTCTTCCACACTATGAATAGATATCCTAGTAAAGAGATCATGAGGAGATTTCCTTCCACACTATGAATACAGATCTTCGTCAAGAGATCATGGCTTCCATGAGAAACAATATTCCAAGTTGACACCAGCAACCTTTGTCCACCTTTACCTCCCCTGCAAATTCCACCAAAAGCTTTGCTCCCTCGATAAGAGCCTACAATTTTCCCTCTAGATGGAACCACAACTTTTCATTGGGCCACACGCAGCCATAAAGCTGGAGAAAGAGTCCCATGGCCCCCGCCACAAGGCACTGATGTGACTGTGCCCTATAAAAAATCGAAGGGACGCTAAAGAGTTCCGTTTCCCAACATTTGGCATCAAATTTATTAAAAAAAAAAAACCGTGAGAAATTTGACAAATATCGACTTGATTTAATTCCGAAACGACCCCGAATAAATGAAATAAAAAGAACAAAATTTACATAAAAGAACCTTCCTAGCAAACACGATATTCTCGTGAATTCTCGTGAACAGGATCTGATTGGTCCATCTCTGAAGGCCTCATTCTTGTGAAATATGTAAATGCTTCCTTTGAAGTGAAATTACTTCGACTCTTCCGAATGATTTAGTGCGCCTCATCAATATCGTATACGTACGCCAGTTTAGAGTCGTAAATCATATAGATACTGACCTTATCAGGATGAAGATAGACTTTATTGCGGAAGAGCAAGATCACGCCCGCTGCGTCCAAAGCCTTGGCAAAGTCCGTGGCCTCTTCGTCGGACTGCGTCACCCCCATGCTCCGGCAAACCTCCAAAAGCTCTGCGTACGTG
The DNA here is from genome assembly GCA_028583015.1 of Wollemia nobilis. Taxonomy (NCBI): domain Eukaryota; kingdom Viridiplantae; phylum Streptophyta; class Pinopsida; order Araucariales; family Araucariaceae; genus Wollemia; species Wollemia nobilis. The sequence goes on along the minus strand of JAQPPZ010007509.1, from coordinate 5,458,699 downwards.
ATAAACTCCTTGCCGTCCGCCTCAAGCCTTTTCTTCAGCGCCTCCACGCTCGCCAGTCTCAAAATCCTCTTCACTTCATCCATACCAATACCGTCGCCACCGCCGCTACCTTGGCTTCCCCCCTCGAAGCGCTTCGACACGGACGAGGTCGAGAAAAACATCAACGGCGAAAACAGCCAAAAAACGCAGGGCACCGGCTGCAAGCCCGAAAGTCGGAACAGTCCGCGCCGACAAGGCCCGGAACACCCCGCATTTGCCCGCAAAACTGTCCGCGTCGTGGCCAAAACCCCCCATAAAACACGAAATCTCGCCATTCTGACAAAAACATCATCAACGCCTTAAATATTTACAGACAACACGCACCGTCAAATAACATATCTCCCCGCCTGCGTCGATTTCCACGCCATAATTTTTAAAATTACAAACCGGCAGGGAATCTTCCATTGTTCCTGCCAATCAAACCCTCAACACAACGAATCCATTGCAAATCCCGGCGATAAACGGACATTTTTCCGGCAAAATTTAAAATTTTCATCCCACTTTCTTTTTGTGCAGTCTTTCAACCCGGAACGGAATCCTCCTTCGTTCCTCCCGATCAAACCCTAAACATTACGAATCCACTGCAAATCCCAACGATAAATGAACATTGAAATCGCATTTTTCTGGCAAAATTTAAAATTTTCAATCCCACTATCTTGTTGTGCAGTTTTTCCTCTGTGTAACATTGACTCTTTGTGCGGGAAATTGAAATTCTGCGATTTCCCAAGTTTTGTTTGGTTAGTTTTGTTTAATTGTTTCCGCTGCAAGCAATACCTCCGCCTTCAACGACACGTCAAAGTGGTCGACATTCTGGTTAACAGGAACCGTTCAATTTAACCGTTATCGCTTTGCGCTTTGGTGTTCCGACAAAACTCCGCTAAATTTAACAAAGTCGTTGTGTCCAAATGGGCCCGGGAGTAAATAGCTAACCTTTTATTTAATGTGATGCGGAAGAAGTTAACGAACAATGTTTAGTAAAGACGTTTACCGAATTTGACCTTCCAAAGGATTGATAAGTTACTGCCCATTACCAACTGAATATTAAATAAAACATAGGTTTTTGAAAAAATCTCTTAAATTTAGATCTCTTACCCAAAAAGAATTTGGCCTACCAACTGATAAAATATAGGTTTACTGTTAGATAAAACATAAGTTTTTAAAAAATCTCTATTATTTAAATAATGATTTTAAATTTAAATCTCTTAAAAAAATAAAAACTGTACTATTATCTTAACAGAAACTCTATATCTAATGTTACCATTTTAGATATTGTAAGGAATATATTGCCGTCAAGTTTTCCTAAATTAGGTACATGAAAGGAGGGACTGCAATGTTGGTACGACGGCAAGACTTTAACTATTAAACTTTACCTACGTTGTAAGAATAGATTTACCTTAATTAACTTTCAAAGTCGTGTAGCTTTGAAGGTATCGAATCCACGTCGTTGTCACAGTTAAATATATTATATTTGCATTCCATCTACCTTACCTATATTTAACTGGTAGTTAATTTTCAAAGATTTCGAATCAACGTCGTTGTAAATATTGTCTAATATAATATGTTGATCTTGATGCGAAAGGATAGACTCGTTATCGAGTGTCCCATTCAATTTTTTGGATGCATTTTATTAACATTATCTTTATTTAATGGTTATTATCCGATTTTTTAGACGGTTAAGGATTTTGTTAACTTAGTCGGTTAGGATTTTGTTAACTTAGTTGGTCTTTCGTTGGTTGGCGAAATGTTAACTTCGTTGGCCCTTCTTTGACGAAAAATAATAATTAATACAATATATTTATATTAAGATTCTTTTACCTTAGCTATATTTAATTAATTTGTTTCAATAGTCTAAGCAATAAATAAGTCCAACTTAATTTTGGGTTAGTAAGATTTTATAAATCTTAATTAAAGTAAAGATAAAATAGTTTTAAGTATTTGATTATAAATTATAAATATTAATTAAAGGTAAAGATAAAATAATTTTAAACATTAAGTTATAAATTATATGATATGAGATGACATTCACAAAAGATTTTATTTATTCAATATATGGTTATTGAACTATATTTTAATTATTGGAGTATAGGTTTTGGTCTTTCTTTAAAATCTTTATTCAATAACTGAAGACTTGATGCTCCTTAATTCCTTATAACTTTTTAGATCCTCATTGTGGATGTGAAGTTTATCTAGTGTAGAGTGTTTTTCTCTGTATTAATGCAGTTCTTCTTTGATAGAAGTGGTAAAGGGTCTTGTCTGAATAATCTTAAACTCTTTTAACAGGTTGAATAGTTTAATGAGTAGGCAGTATAATTTAAATTTGTATTTTTTATTGATTTACTTCATAACAAAAAAAAAAAACTAAAATTTATTAACTTTCTAATATATTCTTAAGTCTCTCTTAAAATATATATATTTTAAACTAAAATCCCTACTATTAAATCATTTAAATATTTGATAATTAACTCTTCTATAATCTTTATTGAAGACTTCATGATTTTCCATCCTCATACTCCTTAAATAATAGTTATTCTAATAATAAATAAATAAATTTTAAATCCGCATCAGGTATTTTACTCGCAAGTTTCTTCAATCCTCGAAAGAAGCTCTGAGGTTTAAGTTTGGCAGCATCAAGTATTTTACTCGCAAGTTCCTTCAATCCTCTAAAGGAGGTCCAAGGTTTAAGCCTTGCAACCTGCATCGAATACAAAAAGACCTTGGTTAGCCTAAGGGGTGTACCCAAATGGAACAGGCTCCGTGGAATGGAAAGTCCTGACCTCCAATGAATACAGGGAACGGTTTTCTTTAACATAAGGTTGGCTAGCCTGAGGGGTATATCCGAATGGGACAGGTCTCGTGGAACGGAAAGTTGTGACCCCAATGAATATGGGGAACGATTTTTCTTAACATAAGGTTTTGTTCCAAGGGAATGAGTGCAAAGGTTTGGGCTTTAGCTCTTCTTCAGAAGGTCCAAGGCTCAAATCGTGACGTGGACAAGTGTGTGAGATGGTGGATGTGTGGTGGTTGTGTGTTAAATTCCCTATTGATAAGCATAGCTCTCGACTTTAGGAAGGGTCATGGTTAGAGGGAGCCTACCCAACCCTGTATATTGATCATAAGAGAATGGGGTATTTAAAAATACCTCATTTAATTCATTAATGAAGGTATTTTAAATATCCAATCAATTTATTAATTATTAGTCATTAATGAAGGTATTTTTAATACCTCATTTAATTCATTAATAAAGGTCATTAATGAAGGTATTTTTAAATATTCAATTAATTTCAAAAAAAAATGAGCGGGAATTATTTCGAATATGAGAAACGGGAATTATTTCGAAAATGTCGCGTTTAGGAAGGATTATGGTTAGAGGGAGCCTACCCAACCCTGTACATTGATCGTAAGAGAATGAGGTATTTTTAAATACCTCATTTAATTCATTAATGAAGGTATTTTAAATATCCAATCAATTTATTAATTATTGGTCATTAATGAAGGTATTTTTAATACCCCATTTAATTCATTAATGAAGGTATTTTTAAATACCCAATTAATTTTAAAAAAAAATGAGCGAGAATTATTTCGAATATGATAAGCGAAAATTATTTCGAAAATAAAGAGCGAAAATTATTTCAAAAATGGGGAGCGAGAATCAAGAATATGTTTTTGCCTTAGTTCGTCTGCCTGCCTTGGGAAGTGGTTATCTGTTGGGGATTGTTGGGATGCGACTCTAATATCCGGTGGGATTATTTCGGAGTTAGATGTTGTGTTGTAGAACTACCTTGACTGTCTCACAGGTCTCCTCGGATCTCCCGGCCCTTTGGATTCAGTGGTTTGTGGAGCCGGTTTATGCAGTTACTGTTTTGTTTTGGTTAGTACTGTATTACAGTTTTTGTACTCTTCTGTTTAAGTGTTGAATTGCACTGTTTTGGTTTGATGTCTTTTTTCGTACTCTTCTATTTAAATATTGAAGTGCACTGTTTTGGTTTGTTGTCTTCTTCTTCGATTGTAAAAGGTTTTGAAGCACTTTCAAAACCCTCTTCCCTTAATTTTAACCAAAAAATAATAATAATAATAATAATAATAATAATTAATATAATAAATTTTGAATTCATATTATATTGCAATAATAAATATAATATATTTTCATTAATTTGTACACGATTTAGCGATCCTACTACCTAACTATCTTTTGGTTTGTTTTTACTGATCGTAATAAGTAAATAAATAAACATGACCTAGTGTTGGGATCCAATGGTAAAGCTGCATGATTTTATCAAGTCTCTAATTTTATTTGTAGTCGACTTTTTTGGGGAGTCTCATCTTTTGAGGTTGTCTGTATTTTTTCACCCGAAGGTTTTAAAAAAAACAATAGTTTTAAAAATAATAATAAATATATATGATTTTAAATGATATTATAATGTTTATTTATTTTGTTTTAAATAGATATCTTAATAATAAAAGGTATCGGGTTTTTCTAGTAGAAACCCAAATTTAATTTATGGGGAGGGTGGTTTTTAATGTGTTCTTGTTTTTTCAACTTCTTAAAAAAATATTAAGGACTAAGGACTAGTTCATCAAGTTCAATTCACATGAAGGATGGTCTCTAATGTGCTTTGCTCTTTAACTTAAAAAAAAAAATCTATTGGGCATTAAGGATCAAAGAGGATTTAAGTGAGGGCTTTGGCCTTTGTTTGAGAGATCAAAGGTTCAAACCACATTCAGTATGAGAAGATCAGGATTGATCATGAGGTTAATTAAAAAAGTCATCTACAAGAAGTGTGGAAGGAACTCCGAATAAAATCCTTACTTCGGAGCAATCAACACTTGTCGAAACAGAGTATGAAGGAAAACCGGCTTAACTTCTATCATTTAATGAGTGGTCAACACCCACTTAATAAAATAGGTTGGTTTTAAATAACCATCAACCATTTAATAAAATGGGTTGGTTTTAAATAACCAACATCCATTTTAATTATCAACGCCCATTTAAGAAAAGGAGGTTTTAAGCATTTAATAAAATGGTTTTTTTTAGCACAAACACTTGGTGGCAGTTTAACACAACACTTGGTGGCTATTTAGCAAAACACTTGGTGGTAATTACACAACACTTAGTGGAAAAATGGTTGCACAGCATTGGGTGGCAGTTTAGTTTTTACACAGCACAGTGTGGTAGAGTTTTCATAATAGAAATTCTTGCAAAACACATGGTGACGACTTGATTGCCAGATCTGCAGTGGAAGAACAGAAAAGAGAAGAAAAGACATCGTAGTAGGGAGAGCAAAGTTGGAGAATGGAAGATTGCAATCTAATACCATAGTAAGGATTGTAATCGAAATATTATTTCAATAAAAATATATAGAAATCTCTTTGACCGTGGTTTTACCCATTTTGGGGTTTCCACGTAAATTTGGTGTTTCTCTTTAAACTATGTGTATGTTTTTTTTTTAATTTGAGATTATTGCTATTATTTACCTAAATTGTGGGAATTACCATATTAATACTAATACATAGAAAGAGTTGATCTCTTTGAAAATAATCATACACCACACCAATGCTTGTATTCACGCTTTGAATTTACGAAGCGGTTTCTGGTTCAAGTTTCAAAGATCCTCAATCACAAATTAAGCATAAGGATTAAGCAAGACCTATAGATATGTATGTAGAGGTGAATCCATAATGTGGCACTTTACAGATTAGGGACCCCTCATAAAAACTTGTGTAAACTTGTTGAAAAAAGAGGATTTAAGTGGGTATGGTGTGTCTTAAATAACACTTCTAACAAAAGGTTTGAAAGTAAAATAAATAGGTGTTTAATGATGTCATTTTTTATATATATTTAAAGTAAGGTTTTGGAAGGGTTGCCATTAAAATATATCAACTTAATCATGTTGAGTTATACAGCCCATTTGGTGCCCCTGGGATTTGAACCTTGGTATGATGGTATGACCTATGTTACCCATATGTCTCACCATTGAATCTTAACCCCATCAGTAATGATGTTTTTATTAAATATCATCCAAAAAGAGTAATGAGGCAAATAAGATAGAGCTTTTGGGTTTGTTATAGTTTGCTTAACAATAACCATATGTGTTGATTATTGTTCAAGTGTAATGCTAGATGCATGTTCTTGAGTTGTAATTTGTTGATGGGGAGGTTTATTAGTTAATCTTCAATATGGGAAAAGGTTTGACCAAGTGTTTGTACTTGAAAATAAATGGTGGGATTTTGATTCTATTAATAGATGAGGATTGATAAAGGATTTGGTAAATTTTTATTTCACTAATGAGATGGATGAAGTGATAATATTAAAAAAAACTTTGATATGAAAATAAAAGATTTTAAATTTGGTACCGATCCTTCCTAGTGCAACATAGATGAAAGATTTTAAATTTGGCATTGATCCTTCCTAGTGCAACACAGATGACCGATGATGGTGGATAAATGTTATGTAACAAGACTTGCAACAATAAAAGGGTCTTATACAAGGGTGCAACATTTTCATTAGGAGTAGTTGAGAGGGTACTTTGGGTGAATATAGGAAAAAATGATGTGGCTCAAGGGAAACAAATGATAATGGAAGAGTTCACGAGTATGGGGAATGGTATTAAGTGGTAACAAATTACAAACAATAAAGGACCTATGAATGGATAAGAAATAATATGTTTTGGTGTAAGGGATGTCAACGAGAGGACTTGCATAATAGCCTATCTTGCTTGGAGAAGATCATGGAAGATGTTAAGGTTGAACTCCAAAATATGTGTACAGATATGTTGATGTGTTTATGAATATTATGGTGATAAATATTTCTCTAGTTATTTTTACCTTTGTTTCTTATGTGTTTTAACAAGGCAAAAAATATTCCTTTACATATGGGATATGATGGGATGCATTCATTATCACAAGAATGAATATATCCCATGATTTTGGCGATGGCTATTGGTACCAATAACCATATGGCATTGAATACTTTTAATAGTTTTAGTTTAGTGATTTAGGGTAACAAGTTATCCAATACATGGTAGTGATGCCAATACATGGTTGTTTTGTAAGATTGTAAAGTTTACTTTTAAACTAAAGCTAGTGGACATCTTGCTTTTACTTGAATATATTGATAATAGTCTCAATATAGTGGAATTGGTATGTAACAAATTGTGTTTTATTTAAAATGTATTATATTTGATAGATTTATAACTCTTGACTTTGGTCTCATCGGTGATGTTGTCAACTTCCTAGTTTTGGTCTTTTAGTTAGTTTTGAGCACATATATTTTATTTTATTCATTAATAAAAAACATAAACTCTTACATTCATCCCTTAATGCATGCAAGTTATTTGTAATTTTGATTTTAAAGGTATTATGATAAGCTAAATAAAATGCACATAATATTCATAGTGAACTAGGAAGATGGATATTTGAAATATTTATTAAATATGTAAAAACATATAAATAATTTAAATAAAACTAAATATTGAATAACAAACTTTTTTATAATAGACCCTAACTGAATAAAAATGTATAAATTAAGTTTAGTGACACACATTTAACAAAAATTGGATCAAGTTAACTAAAATGGATCCTTTAAGATTAATCTAGGTTATGCTTAATAGGCAAAGTATTTATAAATTATAGATGTGTAATCATCCTAACATATGCTAAAAACTATGAAGAGAAATTAATGTTAATGTTGAGGTTATAGTTGCTTTATTGGGATTCATATTGATAATGTAGAATGGATGGGTAAATGCATTTTGAGGGAGGTTCTCTTATCATTGTAAGAGCAATGAGAAGAGGTTCTACTTAGAGTTGGTAAGTTAGAGTTGGCAATAAGAAGAGGTGTTTGTAAATCCAAAGGTGCAAATATTCTCATATACTCTAAAAAGGAAGTACTCTAGTTGATAATGGACTATAGGTGTTCCATTTGGATCAATGACATGGTATACAATAAGACTTGGGCCTCATCCTTACAATATATGGTACCATTCATCATATATTATTTGTCCTTTTATAGATGAATTCAATCATAACCTATAATTTTTGTGGTCTACTTTCATTGTGCTTACAATTAAAATTGTTGCTCCAAAAATACTTCAAACTCTCATGATAGACTTTGATTTTGAAGTATCTTGTTATATGATGCATCATTACTTAATAGCATGAACTATGATTAATCTCTTTATATATGTAGGTATGAATAATGATGTAGTCCTGGACATGGAAACCAATTAAGACTACACCTCCAGACAACCTAACTTGCTCACATGCTTTGCAGAAGCCTTGCTTTTGTGAACATAGTTGTTGCAAGTCACTATAGGCATAGTTGGTTTGATGGTGACAATAATATAACAAGCACAAGTGATGGAAAATTGTAATTTACCAATAATATTAGCAATTACAATCTTGTAGCCTCAACCGCTTCATTCATACCTCACACACGCAGTCCACTATGCTATTCCACCCATTCTTGGACTCCAAGATTCTATCACACCAAATAATTATTTTCTATAGTTGTCCTTGGGCCACTTTATATAATTCTCATTCTATTTAAATATGAATGCCTAATTAACTAAAGCAAACCACCACAATGATTGTCCATGTGTTTCAGTTACCCAATTGGGTTGTGTTGCTTCACATGATTGTCTTGCACGTGGAAAGGTGATGTCTTACATGTAAAAAAAGAAAACTATTTCCTTTGTACATTTGGCTTACTCATTGTTCGAACTACATCTTTTTACTATCCCATGTTTTCATAAACTAATCCAACTAAGGTATGTAGGGCATCCCAAATGCTTATTGCTTATTTTTGGCGATGCATGATAGCTCGTTCACTTGATGCTCCTACATCATACACCCAAGGTAACAAAGAATGTGTCTTGACTTTGGAAAGCTCAAGAACATTTCATGAGGTCCCAATGAATATCCTATGTTTAGCAACTTCAAAATTTGACATCCAAGTTACCTCTTCTACTAATTTGTCCAACCACTTGATGAGATATTCCTTATACTCCTGACCCCTTGTCTATTTGACAATTCATTCATTATTTATCCCCTCTACTTTCTCCCTCTTTTTCTTGAACATTTGTTGTACCCATTATTCAAATTCTAAATTTGAACTAACCACTCTTTGCTTTAGCGATATATACATAGAACCCATACAAATATGCAATATTAAAAAATTGATGAGTTTTATACCCCTTCAGGCAACTCTAACTCGTAGGCATTTTTTGAATCAAATTTCCTCACAACCCAACAAGGTCTAATATATTTTTTTTTCAACTTGTTGTAGATTCCTTTAGAGAATCTCTCCTTACACAAATAAGCAAGAACTAAATCTCCCACTTGGAATTTTCTTGCTCTTCTACTATCATATGTAGCACTCTTGTACTTCATTGCACTTTGTTGTAGGTTTGCCTTTACCTCTCTATGTAACTCGTGCATATACATTGTGAAGTATTCTATGACACCATTCCATCCCTCCAAATTTGTTATATTATGTAGCTCAACCACTCCTCATGGAATGAATCCATAAACGATACATAATGGACTCTTACCTATAATCCTATTCAATGAATTATTGTATGTTATTTTAGCTTGTGCCAATATTGAATCCCACTTTGTTGATCTCTTTTCAACCAAACATCTTAGGAGGTTTCCCAAACTCCTATTTACTACCTATGTTTACCCATATGACTATGGGTGATATGTAAAATTGAAATTCAAATTAATTTCCATCTTCTTCCACAACATCCACCAAAAATAGCCAATAAACTTTGTATCTCTATCAAACATAATACTCATAAACAATACATGCAATCTCACCACCACATTGAAAAATAAGGTTGCTACATGTGTTGTGTTGCTAGTCTACCTACATGGAATCAAATGCATCATCTTTGAGAATATATCCACAATATATATGGAATCAAATCATCTCTATATGCTAGGCAATATGAGCATAAAATCCATACTCACATGTTCCCATGGTATCTCTAGTATCGAAAATGGTTGATACAACCATATGTGATGGTTGTATTCTTTGGTATGCTAACATATTTTGCAAATATACACATACTTTCACACATCCATGTGCATCCTTGACCAATAATAACTTTCACTCAAAATTAGAATGTCATTTGGGTAAACAATAACAATTTACCAAGAAAATGTTTCAATACCTCATTCATAACCCTCATGAAGGTACCGAACATGTTTTTCAATCGAAATGGCATGACCATCCATTCGTAAATATCATCCCGAGTCTTGAATACTATATTCCATCCATCTCCTTCTTTGATATTTATCTGGTGATAGCCACTCTTGAGGTTTATCTTCAAGAAATAATTTGATTCACTCAAGTAGTCCATAAGATCATCTGTCCTTGGAAATGAAACCAATACTTGATAGTGATATTGTTTATTACAAGTGAATATGTGCACATCCTTCATGTTTCCTCCTTTAGCACTAGCACTATAGGTACTACACATGGGCTTAGAATATTCTTGTTCAACCCCTTGTCTAGAAACTCTTGGACCTTCTTCTTCAACTCCTCATTTTCTATAGGCATCATTTGAAATACTTTCGCTTGGAAATATCGATCCCAAAATTAGATTTATATGATGGAAGATGTTCCTCATCGATGGTAAACTGTCTAGTAAATCCTTAGGATGTCTTCAAATACTATGAGCACTTCTTCCACTTCTCACAATAACTCATCTTCTCTCTTCTTCACTACAAGTACTACACATGTAGCAGGTTTCACTACATAGACAAAATACACTCCCTTTATTATTTCCATTAGAAACTCTTTGCCACCAAGGATACATACCCTGTAGCTACCTTTAACTTCTTCTTCTTACAATTGGCTAAGCATGTACCTTTAGTCATCCTTTATGATTTTGACCATGTTCTTTCTTCCACCATGTATTGCCTGAAAATCATACTTCCAATGCCTCCCAAGCAGTAAATGACATGCATCCATTGGTATGATGTCACATAACACAAATTCCTTTTATGATCCAATCAAAGATTCAACCATGCATTGCTTGCTTACCAATACATCAAATTCCTTCTACAACCATGATATCTTGTATGGGGTCAGGTACTCTTGGCACTACAAACCCAATCTAGCTATCATCTCTTCAAACACTAAGTTGTTTGTTCTCCCACTATCTACAATGACATTGCACACTTTTCCTCTATATTTGCATGTGGTCCTAAATAAATTCCTTCTTTTGAGTTAGCTCCTTTGTTTTCTTTACAAGCTTCAACAACACTCTTTTCATCATAAGTGACTCTCCATGCTTGAGTTCTTATATTATCATTAGAGAAGCTATGCTCTCCTAATTTGCACATGCAACATGGTTCCAAGCACTCTTTCCTCGCCCATTATTATACTATATTTATGGATATTGAAATTTCCTATACCCTTCTTCTTGGCACTTGTAACATTTGCTTGTGAAATTGTGATCTTGTTTGTATCTATGTAATCCTCTTCTCTCGAGGATTCACCTCTCTCATGGGTACTCTAGCTAAAATCACTCATTTGAGAATAACTCTCCTCCTTAGTTTGGGCTTCTTGTCCTCTTCCTTCTACTTGCCCTCTTCCTTTTGAGGATCTTCCTTTACGTCTATTGTTATTATGTTATTTGTGGGCTAATGTTTCCTCTACCTATAGTGCGTATTAATGTGCTTCTTTCATAGTCTTGATTCTAATCAAGCTCACCTTGTCTTGAATGGATAATCTCAATACATTGATGTATATTGCCACATTCTCTTTATCATCTTCTATATTGCCTGCTCTGATAGTAAATCTATAAAACTCTTCTATATACTATATAACCTCTAACTCCTTTTTTTTGAGGTTCTGTAGCTTTCTAAACAAGCTATACTAGTAATATATAGGTAAAAACTTTACCTTCAACTTCCCCACAAACCTATCCCAGGTGTAGACATTTTTTTACCTTTTTCTTCTCTCTATCTAGACATGATACCATCATAATGAGGCATGTCTCTTCGACCTTATGTAGGTAAGATTTACTCACTCTGGATCTATAATTGACTCATAGTCAAAAAACTTTTCCACGTATATGACCTAGTCTATCAACTCCTTTGGGTTTAGACTGCCATTGAAATTTGGTGTCTCAATCTTGGGTTTACTCTCCATATTAGAGATTGCATGAGTCAATTATCTCTCAAGTTTCTCACTTCCTTATTTTACAAGCATTCATTATTACAAGAATAAATATATCATGGTGACTATTGGTACTAGTAACCATATGGCATTGAATCCTTTTAATAGTTTTAGTTAAGTGATTTAGGGTAACAAGCTATCCGATACATGGTAGTGGATGTTAATACATCGTTGTTTTGTAAGACTGAATGTTTACTTTTAAATTAAAGCTAGTGGACATCTTGCTTTTACATGGTTGTTTTGTAAGAATTAATGATTACTTTTAAATTAAAGCTAGTGGATATCTTGCTTTTACTTGAAGATCTTGATAATAGTCTTAATATAGTAGAATTGGTATGTAACAAATTGTCTTTTATTTAGAAGGTATTATATTTACTTTTAAATTAAAGCTAGTGGAAATTTTGCTTTTACTTGAAGATCTTGATAATAGTCTTAATACAGTAGAATTGGTATGTAACAAATTGTGTTTTATTTAGAAGGTATTATATTTGATAGATTTATAACTCTTGACTTTGGTTTCATCATTGATGTTGTCAACTTCTTAGTTTTGGTATTTTAGTTAGTTTTCAGCACATATATTTTATTTTATTCATTAATAAAGAAAACATGAACTCTTACATTCATCCCTTAATGCATGCAAGTTATTTGTAATTTTGTTTTTAAGGGCATTATAATAAGCTAAATAAAATGCACATAATATTCATAGTGAACTAGGAAGATGGATATTTGAAATATTTATTAAATATGTAAAAACATATAAATAATTTAAATAAAACTAAATATTGAATAACAAACTTTTTTATAATAGACCCTAACTGAATAAAAATGTATAAATTAAGTTTAGTGACACACATTTAACAAAAATTGGATCAAGTTGACTAAAATGGATCCTTTAAGAGTAATCTAGGTTATGCTTAATGGGCGGAGTATTTGTAAATTATAGATGTGTAATCATCCTAGCATATGCTAAAAACTATGAAGAGAAATTAATGTTAATGTTGAGGTTATAGTTGCTTTATTGGGATTCATATTGATAATATAGAATGGATGGGTAAATGCATTTTGAGGGAGGTTCTCTTATCATTGTAAGGGCAATGAGAAGAGGTTCTACTTAGAGTTGGTAAGTTAGAGTTAGCAATAAGAAGAGGTGTTTCTAAATCCAAAGGTGCAAATATTCTCATATACTCTAAAAAGGAAGTACTCTAGTTGATAATGGACTATAGGTGTTCCATTTGGATCAATGACATGGTATACAATAAGACTTGGGCCTCATCCTTACAAGATATGGTACCATTCATCATATGTTATTTGTCCTTTTATAGATGAATTCAATCATAACCTATAATTTTTGTGGTCTACTTTCATTGTGCTTACAATTAAAATTGTTGCTCCAAAAATACTTCAAACTCTCATGATAGACTTTGATTTTGAAGTATCTTGTTATAGGATGCTACCATCATTAATTAATAGCATGAACTATGATTAATATCTTTATATATGTAGGTATGAATAATGATGTAGTCCTGGACATGGAAACCAATTAATACTACACCTCCAGACAACCTAACTCGCTCACATGCTTTGCAGAAGCCTTGCTTTTGTGAACATAGTTGTTGCAAGTCACTATAGGTATAGTTGGTTTGATGGTGACAATAATATAACAAGCACAAGTGATGGAAAATTATAATTACCCTTATGCATAGCTTGATTTACCAATAATATTAGCAATTGCAATCTTGTAGCCTCAACCGCTTCACTCATACCTCACACACGCAATCCACTATGCTATTCCACCCATTCTTGGACTCCAAGATTCTATCACACAAAATAATTATTTTCTATAGCTGCCCTTGGGCCGCTTTATACAATTGTCATTCTATTTAAATATGAATGCCTAATTAACTAAATAAAACAACCGCAATGATTTTCCATGTGTTTTAGTTACCCAATTAGGTCGTGTTACTTCACATGATTGCCTTGCATGTGGAAAGGTGATGTCTTACATGTAAAAAAAGAAAACTATTACCTTTGTTCATCTGGCTTACTCATTGTTCAAACTACATCTTTTTACTATCCCATATTTGCATAAACTAATCCAACTAAGGCATGTAGGACATCCCAAATGCTTATTGCTTATTTTCAGCGATGCAGGATAGCTCGTTCACTCGATGCTCCTGCATCATACACCCAGGGTAACAAAGAATGTCTCTTCAGTTTGGTTAAGCTCAAAAATATTTCATGAGGTCCCAATGGAAATTCGATGTTTAGCAACTTCAAAATTTGACATCCAAGTTACCTCTTTTACTAGTTTGTCCAACCACTTGATAAGATATTCCTTATACTACTGACCCCTTGTCTTTTTGATAACTCATTCATTATTTATCCCCTCTAATTTATCCCTCTTCTTCTTGAACAATTATTGTACCCATTATTCAAATTCTAAATTTGAACTAACCACTCTCCCTTCTTTAACGATATCTACATGGAACTCATACAAATATGCAATGTTAAATATTGGTGAGTTATCTACCCCTTCAGGTAACTTTAACTCGTAGGCATTTTTTGAATCAAATTTCCTCACAACCTAGCAAGGTCTAATATTTTTTTTTTCAACTTGTTTTATATTCCTTTAGGGAATCTCTCCTTACACAAATGAGCAAGAACTAAATCTCCCACTTGGAATTTTCTTACTCTTCTATTATCATATGTAGCACTCTTGTACTTCATTGCACTTTGTTATAGGTTTTCCTTTACCTCTCTATGTAACTCGTGCATATATTTTGTGAAGTATTCTATGACACCATTCCATCCCTCTCAATTTTCTATATTATGTAGTTCAACCACTCCTCATGGGATGACTCCTATTCATCGAATTACTATATGTTATTTTAGCTTGTGCCAAGATTGAATCCCACTTTGTTGATCTCTTTTCAACCAAACATCTTAGGAGGTTTCTCAAAATCCTATTTACTACCTATGTTTGCCCATATGACTACGAGTGATGTGCAAAACTGAATTTCAAATTCATTTTCATCTTCTTCCACAACGTCCACCAAAAATAACCTATAAACTTTGTATCTCTATCAAACATAATACTCTTCAATAATCTATGCAATCTTACCATCTCATTGTTGTGTCACGTCTACCTACATGGAATGAAATGTATCATCTTTGAGAATCTATCCACAACATATATGGAATCAAATCATCTCTACATTCTAGG
This sequence comes from Wollemia nobilis, assembly GCA_028583015.1. Classification (NCBI taxonomy): domain Eukaryota; kingdom Viridiplantae; phylum Streptophyta; class Pinopsida; order Araucariales; family Araucariaceae; genus Wollemia; species Wollemia nobilis. The sequence goes on along the minus strand of JAQPPZ010007509.1, from coordinate 5,443,250 downwards.
CAATATGAGCATAAAATCCATACTCACATGTTCCCATGGTCTCTTTGGTATCGACAATGGTTGATAAAACCGTATGTGATGGTTGTATCCTTTGGCATGCTAACATACTTTGCAAATCTACACATACTTTCACACATCCATGTGCATCCTTGACCAATAATAAATTTCACTCAATTAGCCTAACATCTTATCTATAACAAAATGTGTTTCTAATCCTCTAGTATGCTTCTCCTAATTAGAATTCTCTCTCCTAGAGATTCTAGGAATGCACAACTGCTTCCCTTTGAACAATAGACCTTCTTGGATAAACAATATAGCTACAAAGTTATATAAAATTTTTTGAACTCTTGCATGTTGTCCATGCTTCGCTGAAATATACATTTGTAGCAAATACGTGTTGCAAGTCCTCAAAACCTATAACCCTTACTCTGAAATCAATTAATAGCAAACACATTTTTATCAACGCATTTACAACTCTATTTGATGCTCCACTTTGATGTTTTAACACAAATGTTTAATTTTACAAATACTCCACCCATATTAGGTACCTCTAGTTTAATTTTTCCTTATTTTTGATAAATTATAGTGCCTTATGATAAATATACAGAATGAAATCCTTTAGAAATAAATAATTCCTCCTTCAATGCCTGTAGGATTGCATAGAACTCTTGATCATATGTTGAGTGTCTCCTCTTCACATCACTCAAATTCTCACTAAAGTAGGTAATCGACCTTCCTTCTTGGATTAAATCTCCACCTATAGTTGTACCACTTGTGTAATAATCCACCTAAAATAATTTACCAAGATATGGTAACACCAATACTAGTTGCTCTATAACTTTTTTTCAAAATCCAAAAACTCTTCTCAACTACTATTGTCCACTTGATCTCCCCTTGAGCTCTCTTCATTGTCTTTGTTATGGGTGCACAAATCCCACTGATGTTCCTAATGAAATTATTGTAAGAACTTGCCAATATATGAAAACTTCTCATCTCAAACATCATCTTTGGGTGATGATCACTCCATAATAGATTTAACATTTTCTAGGTTCATTTTTAACCTCTCCCTTGAGATTATAAATTCTAAATACACTAACTCTTCTTGCATGAACATACACTTCTCCAGTTTACCAACAAAATATCCTCTTGGAATCTCTTCAACACTAATCACAAATGAGGTAGATTCTTTACCTTACCCCTGTTCAAAATTAGAATGTCATATAGGTAAACAATAACAATTTACCAAGAAAAGGTTTCAATACCTCATTCATCACTCTCATGAAGGTACTAGACATGTTTTTCAATCCAAATGGCATGACCATCCATTCGTAAAGACCATCCTGAGTCTTGATTACTATATTCCATCCATATCCTTTTTTGATCTTGATTTCGTGATAGCCACTCTTGAGTTTTATATTCGAGAAATACTTTGCTTCACTCAAGTAGTCCATAAGATCATCTATCCATGGTAATGAAACCAATACTTGATAGGATATTGTTTATTACAAGTTAATATGTGCACATCCTCCATGTTCCCTCCTTTGGCACTAGCACTATAGGTACTACACATGGGCTTAGAATCTCCTTGTTCAACCCCTTGTCTAGCAACTCCTGGACCTACTTCTTCAACTCCTCATTTTCTAGAAACATCATTTGAAATGCTTTTGTTTAGAAAACTCGATCCCAAAATAAGATTTATATGATGGATGATGTTCCTCATTAGTGGTAAACTTTCTAGTAAATCCTTAGGATGTCTTCAAAGTTTATGAGCACTTCTTCCACTTCTCACAATAACTCATATTTTCTCTTCTTCACTACAAGTGCTACACATGTAGCAGGTTTCAATACATAGACAAAATACACTCCCTTTATTGTTTCCTTTAGAAACTCTTTGCCACCAAGGATACATAACCTGTAGCTACCTTTTAATTCTTATTTTTACAATTGGCTAAGCATGTACCTTTAGTCATCCTTTATGATGTTGACCATGTTCTTTCTTCCACCATGTATTGCCTGACAATCATACTTCCAATGCCTCCCAAGCAGTAAATGACATGCATCCATTGGTATGATGTCACATAACACAAATTCCTTTTATGATCCAATAAAAGATTCAACCATGCATTACTTGCTTACCAATACATCAAATTCCTTCTACAACCATGATATCTTGTATGGGGTCAGGTACTCTTGGCACTACAAACCCAATTTAACTATCATATCTTCAAACACTAAGTTGTTTGTTCTCCCACTATCTACAATGAACTTGCACACTTTTCCTCTATATTTGCATGTGGTCCTAAATAAATTCCTTCTTTTGGTTAGCTCCTTTGTTTTCTTTATAGGCTTCAACAACACTCTTTTCATCATAAGTGACTCTCAATGCTTGAGTTCTTGTATTGTCATTAGAGAAGCTATGCTCTCCTAATTTGCACATGCAACATGGTTCCAAGCACTCTTTCCTTGCCCATTATTATACTATATTTATGGATATTGAAATTTCCTATACCCTTCTTCTTGGCACTTGTAACATTTGCTTGTGAAACTGTGATCTTGTTTGTATATATGTAATCCTCTTCCTCTCGAGGATTCACCTCTCTCATGGGTACTCTATCTAAAATCACTCATTTGAGAATAACTCTCCTCCTTAGTTTGGGATTCTTGTCCTCTTCCTTCTACTCACCCTCTTCATTTTGAGGATCTTCCTTTATGTCTATTGTTATTATGTTATTTTTGGGCTAATTTTTCCTCTACCTACAGTGCGTATTAATATGCTTCTTTCAAATTCTTGATTCTAATCAAGATCACCTTGTATTGAATGGATAATCTCAATACATTGATGTATATTGCCACCTTCTCTTTATCATCCTCTATATTGCATGCTCTGATAATAAATCTATAAAACTCTTCTATATACTCTATAACCTCTAACTCCTTTTGTTTGAGGTTCTGTAGCTTTCTAAACAAGCTATACTAGTAATATATAGGTAAAAACTTTACCTTCAACTTCCCCACAAACCTATCCCAGGTGTAGAAATTTTTTTACCTTTTTCTTCTCTCTATCTAGACATGATACCATCATGAGGCATGTCTCTTCGACTTTATGTAGGTAAGATTTACTCACTCTGGATCTATAATTGACTCATAGTCAAAAAAAATTTCCATGTCTATGACCTAGTCTATCAACTCCTTTGGGTTTAGACTACAATTGAAATTTGGTGTATCAATCTTGGGTTTACTCTCCATATTAGAGATTACATGATTCAATTATCTCTCAAGTTTCTCACTTCCTTATTTTACAAGCATCTACATATTATCTTCTTCTTCATTATCGCTTACATCCTCCATGAGTACTCCCCATCATTGTGTTGTTTCTATGGCCTCCAATTTGGCTATTAGTCCTCTCAACATATTGGCTATGTTTGCTCGCTAGCGCATAAGACCATGTGGTCTTCCTCTTCCTTGTTGTGCCATCTCCCCTCTAGCATGTATTGTAGACCTCTAAAATTGACTCTGATACCAATTGATGTAGTCGTAAACATGGAAACCAATTAAGGCTACACCTCTAGGTAACCTAACTTGCTCTCTCACTCTACAAAAGCCTCACTCATGCAAACATAATTTCTATAGGCACTATTGGTTTGATAGTGACAATGAGACAACAAGCACATGATGGAAAAAATATAATTACCCTTGCACAACTTGATTTACTAAAATATTAGCAATTACAATCTTGTGGCCTGAGTTGATTCACTCACATATCACACACACACACTCCACTATGTTGTTCTACCTATTTTGGAATGCAAGATTCTATCACACCAATGAATTGCTTTTTATAGCTACCCTTGGACCTCTTTATATAACTATCATTATAATTAGAGACTAATGCCTAACTAACTAAAACATATTTTTTTATATACACAGGGAGTTGGTTACATCCACACTATTTTTAGTAACTGCCAAGTGCAGGGTTTAAACCATAGGGGCTACTCCTAAAAAGCCTATACCACCTTGTTATTGTTGACCCGACGTGAGGGGGACCATCGATCGCTTGGGATTCTTACCGTCATTGTCGGTTTGGCATGCAACTAGAGGATTCAGATCAGATTACTGCCTTTACAATAGGTATACCCCCAAGGTTTGAATCTATGTCTCTTCTTGGTAAGTGCCTGGCCAAACATATAATTACCAATCCACCTAGCCCTTGGGGTTAATTAAAACAAATATTGGAATGATTGTCCTTGTGTTTTAATTACATAATTGGATTGTATCACTTCGCATGATTGCCTTGCATGTGCAAAGGTGATGTCTTGCACGAAAAAAAATTTGTTGCCTTTGTACAACTGGCTTACTTTTTCCAACTATAACATTTGCTTTACTATCCCATGTTTGTACAAACTAATCCAAGGCACATAGGACATCTCAAACGCTTATTGCTTATTTTTGGCAATGCAAGATAACATTTTTAGGTGGATGCTCCCGGATTAAATAATTTTTCCTTTTAATCTATTTCTCTCAAACCTCACTAAGTAGTTCTCAGTAGGATGTCCTTCCATTTAATATATCTCTTCTTTGGAGAAGAGATATATTATACAAAAATGAGGTTACAATATATAGGCACAAGGCCTATATGATGACACACCAAGTGTCATATAAATATGACGAGTGTCAAGAGGCATAGTGCACTTTAATTCTAACATTTGAAATGCTTTGGATGAGCCTATACCTAATAAGAAACACTGCAATTTCACATAGCCACATGGAAGTGAATGAGAATAATAAAATAGACCATTCAAGGTTAATGTTTCATGCTCCTTTAGGTACATAGGAATAATTTAAATCACTATCCAACAATCTAAAAGGAAGAACAACGATTAAAAAGAACAATCTTGACATATTCTATAACATTCTTCTTGTTTCATTCCAAAAATATAATATTTTTCATTAAATCCTTGAGTCATTAAATATAGTCCTCAATGTTAATAAAATATTGCCATTTTGAGGGAAGAAAGCTATAGCTCCAACTCAGTATCTTTATGACACTACTATTTCAAAATAAATCTTGTAATTTGATCGACTCCTTAGTGGGATAACTCTCATATTTAATATAAAAAATAATATCAAGTTCAATCAACTATCAAAAATCAACCTAGTGCCTCCATCTAATGTGAATAATTTTCTTCAACAAGGGCCTTCATAGTTTCCTTAAAGATGCATGATATATTCTTAACTCTCAATTAACTTGCCATTTTGGTTGACCAAATACTATAATCTCACCCATTCTAGGAAGTAGCATAAGTCAAGGGATTTGTCTCACCTAAATCATCCTCAACATTGTAAAAGGTCCTTGAAATGTCACCAATACAAAGAGCTCAAAAAATTATGTGATCTAAAGCCAAGAGACCTAAAATTATTTCATATGCCAAAATTATGGTGTTTGATAATTTGATCCTATTAATCCTCTAAGCATAATATAATTAATTATTTAAACTTAAAAAAAGTTATAGCAAACCAAATTGTTATGCAAGCAATTGATGAGACTTGCTATATTGCCACCATTTATCTACCACTTTACAAGATGCATGGATCATGTAATGTCATATGAAATGATTTGATTTGATAATCATCTTCCTCACTCTCTTTTTATATACATGTGTGTGTTTATATATACATATATATAGAGAGAGATTTTGGCCAACTGGATTCTATGTTAGTTGTCATGTCAACCTCTAGTGGCATTTTTAGTTACAATATAGAACAAGTGAGGGTAATAAGGTTCAAACTTGTGCTTTTGTCATGTCAACCTCTAGTGGCATTTTTAGTTACAATATAGAACAAGTGAGGGTAATAAGGTTCAAACTTGTACTTTCTAAATAATAAACATCCAAATCTAACTACGACATTTGGGTATGCATAACTTTTGAATGCAAAAAAAATAAACCTTTACAATATAAAGGAAAGGATCCCTTATAATCTCAATAAAGAAGATTGCTCAAGATATAGTAAGAGTTAAATGCTTGACCCATCCTCTTAGAATATTAACCCTCCATCTCCTAGCTAATTAGACAAATCCCTTCGTTATAAGCAAACTTTTCCATCCACAATAAAATCACCATCTTCTAGCTAATTAGGAGAATCCTTCGTTATAAGCAAACTTTTCCATCCACAACAAAATCAACCAATGAACAAAAATAAGATCACTTGGGAGGAAAAGGAAAGGAGGCATGACTTAAATGTTCAACCTCTTTACTTAATGGACCATCACCATCATGCATTTACATGGATAAAACAAAGAGCCTCATCCTCATTAGAGGGAGAATTATTCCCTCCAAACATTAAAAAAATAGTGAAACACTTAGAACAATGCAATATAAAGATCGAAGAAATCAAACCATGGACCTTTATTGTCCCAAATCTTCTTCACAACCAGCCCAATCAAGGTACCATAGACCTTAAGCGATAATGAACTGGTAGATGCTCCTTGAAGTTTTTTTTTTGTCCCAGTCATCCTTGTAGGATTCAATGGTCAATCAAAATCCAGAGGAGTTAGGGTCAAACACGTGCCCTATCCCAACACAAATCAATACTCGCATCGAAAAGGTGGATGGACAGAGGTAGTTTGGCCTTGGCTAAACGAAGAACACAATCCAGCATCTTATATTCATGAGTAAATATTTAAAATTATAACCTGTCACGGAATCTTCCTTTTGTTCCTGGCAATCAAACCCTAAATACAAAGTCTAGCGTAACCCTTTAGGTTTAGGTTTTTTTTCGGAGGTTTAGGTTTTTTTTTCGAGGTTCAAAGTTTAAATTTAATGTGGAAGAGTGTAGAAGGCGGTTGATGTGTATTAAATTTGCTATTGATAGCTCTCAGTTTCACAATAATCATAATTAAAAGAAACTACTCAATCTTATACATTAATTGTCACACTAATCAAATAAAAAACATTAAAAACAAATCGCAAGGATAAAAGAAAATTGGAATCGCATTTTTCCGGCAAAATTTAAAATTTTCATCCACTATCTTCTTGTGCAGTCTTTCAACCCGGAACGGAATCTTCCTTCCTTCCTGCCGATCAAACCCTAAACATAACGAATCCACTGCAAATCCAAATGATAAACGAACATTGAAATCGCATTTTTCTGGCAAAATTTAAAATTTTCATCCCACTATCTTGTTGTGCAGTTTTTCCGCTGTCTAACATTGAATTTTTGTGCGGGAAATTGAAATTCTGCGATTTCCCAAGTTTTGTTTTGGTAGTTTTGTTCCGGTTGTTTCCGCTGCAAGCAATACCTCCGCCTTCAACGACACGTCAAAGTGGTCGACATTCCGGTTAACAGGAACCGTCGATTTTAACCGTTATCGCCTTGGCCTTTGGTGTTTCGACAAAACTCCGCTAAATTTAAGAAAGTCATTGTCTCCAAATGGGCCCTTTTCACTGAGCTCTAACGTTTTTGGTAACATTTTTTAAGTGATGGGTTATAAATTTCAATTTATTGAATAAAAACGAAATTTAATAAATGGTCGGTAAGTTAAGAGATCTAGACCTTTTAACCTTTTGTTGAGTAAGGACAGCTGAATAAAGACAAAATCCAATGAACAGCTGAATAAGTCAAGGAATCTTAAGCCTTTCAACCCTTCGTTGAGTAAGGACTGCTGGGTAAGTGAACGGTTCTAGGCCTTTCAAGGCCTTCCAAAGGATTGATCTAACTCGGGTAAAGACAAAGTCCCTTTCAAGGGGACAGACGAAATCAAAGGATTTATTGGAAGGATTGATGAATGCAGCTTACTACCAGCTACCAACTGGGTAAAGCATGGTTTACTGGTATCAACTAAATAAAACATGATTTTTTTGTACAATGGTTTTAAATTTAGATTTCTCAAATCAAAACCTAAAAACCTAGCGCAGAAACTCTATATCTAGTGTTACTTTTTAAAGAATTTTAAGAAATATATTGCCGTCGAGTTTTGTTAAATTAGTAACATGAAAGGAACGGCAAGACTTTAACTATTAAACTTTACCTGCTTTGTAAGAATAGAATTACCACTTCGTTAGCTTTGAAGATATCGAATCCACGTCGTATAGCTTTGTAAGAATTAATTTTCAAAGTCGTATAGCTTTGAAGATATCGAATCCAAATATATTATATTTGCATCCCATCTACCTGGCAGTTAATTTTTGAAGATTTAGAATTTAAGTGGTTGATATGAAAGGATAGGTTTGTCCGTAATCAAATTTACTTTTTAGATGATCAAAATTTTTGTTGATGTCATCTTTATGCATTCTCTTGATTCCATGGGTTAACAAAAAAAAAAAATATTACTCATACCTTATGCAACCAAAAAACAATTAATATAATATACTTACATTAGGATTCCTTAGTTATATTTAATTGGTCTGTCTAAGCAATAAATAAGCCTAACTTAATTTTAGGCTTCCGTGTAATGGTAAATTTGTAAGATTTTATAAATCTTGATTAAAAGGTAAAGATAAAATCGAGTGTCCGATGCCCACCCACTAAGAGGGATTGTTGGAGGAACGCTTTGATCAATTGAAGAATTTGCAATTATTAGTGGGTTTGTTGTGTGGAAGGTATTGTTAGTTGAAAGGAATATAGTAGTTAATGGGTAAATTAGGTAGAAGGTTTAGGTTAGTTGAAGGAATTATAATTATGAATGGGTTGGTTGGGCGAAAGACATTGGTTAGTTAAAGGAGTTGCAGCTACTAGTGAGTTGGTTGGATGGAAGGCATTGGTTAGTTGAAGAAATTACAACCATAAATGGGTTGGTTAGGTGAAAGGTTTTGGTCAATTGAAGGAATTGTAGCCACCAGTGGGTTTGTTGGGTGGAAGATATTGGCCAACTGAAGGAACTGCAGCAACCAGTGGGTTGGATGGGTGGAAGGTTTTGGTCAGTTGAAGGAACTAACTCCAGCAACCAGTGGGTTGCCTGGGTGGAAGGCTTTGGTCAACTGAAGGAATCAACTCCACTTGCAGGTGTTGGGTCCATGAGGTTCAATGTGTTAAATTTTGATGAGATCTCCTTATTTTGTCGTGCAGGGTATTTTTTGGTTGGTTTTTCATGAATATTTCTCTTGGAAGGCCTCGATGTATATGTTGTAATAACCTCTGTTTCGGTTGGATTGTTCTTTGGATGGTCCTATTTTTTGCATTGGTTGCTTGTTTTGGTTGGTATGTCTTGAAAATCCTTTTTGGAAAATCCCCATTGTGGTTTTTGCAAGAGATCCTATATCAGTCGTATTTTTCTTTGGATGACCCTTATTTATAGCAGAATGATTTAAGTTGGGATAGAGTTTCTTGATGTTTCCAATCCCAGTGCTCTAAAGCTCCTATCTTTTGCGGGATCATATTGAAATTATTCTTAGGTTTTTGATTCCTTTCAAAACCCTGCGACCCTTCATGGAAATGGATGATTGATGATTGTTGGACTAGTTGAAAAAAAGTTTTGGGTTCCTTTTAAAACCCTGCAAAGCTTCCAGGTTCCTTTTAAAACCTTGGGTCCTACAAAAAAAATAGAATATGTATAATATTAAGACTAGTTCTGTTTTTTATTTAGGGTTCCTTTCAAAACCCTAGGTCTAGATGCTTCTCTCGGGCTATTTTTCAGATGTTTTTTCTTTGTGCGTCTGTCTCTTGTCCCTTCCTCCTATTTTACGCTGGTTTATTTTTGTTGTTCAAGCGGGATGACCAATCTTCGAATTTGACTCGATCTCTTCGAGCACCTAGAATCTCATTGCTCTCTCCTATTTTGGAGGTCACTTTCAAATTTATTTTTTAAACTCGTCGAATCTCAAATTATGTGTTGTTGTTTAGCTTTTTATGTGGGAAGACCTAATTTCTGGTTCGAAGTGCCTCGGGATCTCATTGGCTAATTCTTTTTTGGACGCTCTATTTCAAATTTGATTTTCTTTTTAAATTTCAGGTGGATTGCTAGTTTTGTATGATCTGATTTGCTGGATTCTTCTGATGGATGTTCGATCGACCCTATTCTTCTCTAATGTTCATTGAATATCTTATGACTTCATTTAAGGTTTAGGGACCCTTTAAAAACCCCTTTGTAAAAGGTTCGTGAACCCTTTCAAAACCCCTTCACTTTTACCAGCATGGGTGAGTGTGTGAAAAAAAAAAAAAAAAAATATATATATATATATATATATATATCAATAAAAAAAAGTTTTAAGTATTAGGTTTAGATTATAAGATATGAAATGATTTGCATTTGAGGGTGCAATGGAACGGTTTAGACTTTGGCTCTTCTTCGGGAGGTCCAAGATTCAAACCGTGGCGTGGGCAAGTGTGTGAGTGGGTGGGTGTGTGGTGGCTTTGTGTTAAATTCCCTATTGATAAGTATAGTTCTCGACTTTACGAGGGGTCATGGTTGGGAGGAGACTCGACTCTGAGAAGAGACTACTCAGCCGTGTGCGTTGGTCATAGGGTTTTCTCACAATAACCAAATCAACAAAAAAAAAAAAAATATGAAATGATTTTTTTGAAAATTTTCTTTATTTAATATATGGTTTTCCAATTATATTTTAATTACTGAACTATGATATAGCTCAAAGCTTACTACACTAGTAAGGGTTTTGACTTCTCTTTGAGAGATCTAAGGTTCAAACTAAACTTCACTTATGAAGAGATTAGACCGTCATAAAAACCTTTATAAATTCACTGAAAAAATGATTAAAATATATGATATAACTATAAACATATCATGCTTAAAATATTAACGTTTATTCAAAATTTAAAGTCTGCATTATTAAATTATTTAAATTATATCAAATATTTATGATAATTGACTTTTCTTTTCCATGTGAAAGTTCTTAAGTAATAGTTATTCTAATAATAAAAAATTAATAAATTATATCAAATATTATTGATAATTGATTTTTTTATAATTTCGTGCTTTTTAAAAAAAAAAAATACTTTTTATACACATTTGCTATGGAGATTGAACCCATATTGCATCATCAATAATGCAAAAGTTATTTTAATAATAAATAAATAAATTTTGAATTCATGTTATATCTTGCAATACTAATATAATAGGTTTTCAATAATTTATACACGATTAAGCAATCCTACACCCTGACTATCTTTTGGTTTGTTTTTAGTGATCCAATTAATAAACAAATAAATAAACATGACCAGTGTTAGGATCCAATGGTAAAGCTACATGATTTTATCTGCTTTTATGAAGTCTCTAATTTTATTTGTAGTTGACTTTTTTGGGGGAGAGTCTCATCTTTTGAAGTTCTCTGTATTTTCCCACTCATAAGGTTTTGAAAAGAGTAATAGTTTTAAAAATAATAAATAAAAATAGTTTTAAATAATATTATAATATTTATTTATTTTGTTTTATATAGATAATTTAGTGATAAAATTTTTAGATTTTCTTTGTAAAGATTTAAGTTTATTCATCCAAGTTTAATTAATAGAGAGGGTGGTCCCTAATGTGCTTCTACTTTTCAATCTCTTAAATTTTTTTGAACATTAAGGATCAGTTCACCCAAATTCAATTCACAAGGAGGGTGGCCCTTAATGTGCCTTAGCTTTTTAACCTTTAAAAACAAAATCTAAGGGGCATTAAAGACCAAAAGAGGATTTAAGTGGGCATGTTGCATTTAAAATAACACTTCTACCAAAAGGTTTGGAAGCAAATAAATAGGTTTTTAATGATGTTTTTTTTTATATATTTAAAGTAAGGTTTTAAAAGGGGTGTGTTTTCCATTTTGTATCAACTTAATCATGTTAAGCTATACAACCCATTTACATGAGTCACGACATGTGTGTGGGGTAGTTGACCCTTTTGATTTCTAACAAGTTCATGTGATGTTGTTCTCATACAAGTTGTTTATTTCGAGTGACATATTCCCATGTTGGAATTTCGTTCCACTTTAATACCTTTTATTCTATTCAACCCAATTGGTGCCCTTGGGATTTGAACCTTGGTGTGAGATATGGTACCCATATGTCTCAACCGTTGAATAATAGCCCCATTGATATTGATGTGTTTTTTATTAAATATCATCCTAAAATAATAACGAGGCAAATAAGATAGAGCTTTTGGGTGTGTTGTAGTTTACTTAACAATAACCATATATTTTGATTATTGTTCAAGTGTAAGATGCTCTTGAGTTGTACTTGGTTGATGGGGAGGTTTATTACTTAATATCCAATATGGGAAAAGGGTTGACCAAGTGTTTGTACTTGAAGATAAATGGTGGGATTTTGATTCTATTAATAGATGAGACATAATAAAGGATTCGAGAAAGTTTTATTTTTCTAGTGAGATGGATGCGGTGAACAATAGTAAAAAAAAATTTACACGCAAACAAAAGATTTGAAATTTGGTATCAATCCTTCCTAGTGCAATAGAGATGAAAGATTTGAAATTTGGTATCAATCCTTCCTAGTGCAACAAAGATGACCGATGGCAGTGAATAAGTGACATGTAACAAGACTTGCAACAATAAAAGAGTCTTAGGCAAGGGTGCAACGTTTTCATTAGGAGTAGTTGAGAGGGTACTTTTGGTGACTATAGGAGAAAAGGATGTGGTTCAAGGGAAACAAGTGACGATGGAAGAGTTCACGAGTATGGGGAATGGTATCAAGTGGTGACAAATTTCAAACAATAAAGGGTCTATGAATGGACAAGGAAGAATGCATTTTGGTGTAAGGGATGTCAACTAGAGGACTTGCATAATAGCCTACCTTGCTTGGAGAAGATCATGGAAGATGTCAAGGTTGAACTCCAAAACATGCATACAAGTATGTTGATGTGGTTATGAATATTATGATGATGAAGATTTCTCTCGTTATTGATACTATTAATCATATGGTATTGAATCATTTTAATAGTTTTAGTTAGTGATTTAGGATAACAAGTTGTCCAAGACATGTAGTGATGCCAATACATGGTTGTTTTGTAAGACTATAATGTTTACTTTTAAACTAAACCTAGTGGACATTTTGCTTTTACTTCAAGATTTTGATAATAGTCTTAGTATAGTCGAATTGGTATGTAACAAATTGTGTCTTATTTAGAAGGTACTATATTTGATAGATTTATAGCTCTTGACTTTGGTCTCATCAGTAATGTTTTCATCTTCCCAGTTTGGTCTTTTAGTTAATTTTGAGTACATATAATTTTATTTGATTTATTGATAAAAAATATAAACTCTTACATTCATCCGTTAATGCGTGTAAGTTATTTATAATTTATTTTTAAAGGCATTATGTTAAGCTAAGTAAAATACATATAACATTCATAGTGAACTAGGAAGATGGATATTTGAAATATTTATTAAATATGTAAAAATATATAATAAAAATAAATAAATAAATAATTAAAAGGTAAAAATATATAGATAATATAAATAAAACTAAATATATATAGTTTATTGAATAGCAAACTTTTTTACCCCAGCGAAAAATAAAAACTTTTTTATAATAGATCCACATTGAATAAAAATATATAAAGTAAGTTTAATGACACACATTTAACAAAAATTGGATCAAGTTAACTTGAATGAATCCTTTAAGATTAATCTAGGTTAGGCTTAGAGGGTGGAGTATTTATAAATTGTAGATGTGAAATCATCCTAATATTTTGAAAACTATGAAGATAAATTAATGTTAATGTTAAGGTTATAGTAGCTTTATTGGGATTCATATTGATAATGTAGAATGGATGGGTAAATGCATTTTAAGGGAGGCTCTCTTATCATTTTAAAGGCAATGAGAAGAGGTGTTTGTAAATATAAAGGTGCAAATATTATCATATACTCTAAAAAGGAAGTACTCCAATTGATAATAGACTATTGGTGTTCCATTTAGATCAATGATGTGGTATACAATAAGACTTGGACCTCCTCCTTACAAGATTTGGTACCTTTCATTATATGCTACTTGTCCTTTTATAGATGAATTCAATCATAATCCATAATTTTTGTGATCTACTTTCATTGTACTTATAATTGAAATTGTTATTCAAAAAATACTTCAAATTCTCATGATAGACTTTGAATTTGAAGTATCTTGTTATAGAATGCTACCATCATTACTTAATAGCATGAACTATGATATATATATTTATATAAGTAGGTATGAATAATGATACAATATCGGACATGGAAACTAATCAAGGCTACACCTCCAAGAAATCTAACTCGTTCACATGCTCTATAGAAGCCCCACTTTTGTAAGCATAGTTGTTGCAAGTCACTATAGGCATAGTTTGTTTGACTGTACAATAAGATAGCAAACACAAGTGATGGAAAAATGTAATTCCCCTTATGCGTAGCTTGATTTACCAAGAAGATTAGCAATTACAATCTTGTAGCCTCAACCACTTCAATCACATATCACATACATGCAGTCCACTACATTATTCTACCCGTTCTTGGGCTCCAATATTCTATCACACCAAAAAATTGCTTTTTTATAGTTGCTTTTGGATTGCTTTATAAAATTGTCATTCTATTTAGAAACTAATGCCTAATTAAATAAATCAAACTACTGCAATTATTGTCCATGTGTTTCAGTTACCCAATCGGATCGTGTTGCTTCACATGATTGTATTACATGTGAAAAGGTAATGTCTTGCATGTAAAAAAAGAAAACTATTACCTTTGTACATTTGGATTACTCATTGTTAAAACTGAATCATATTTTTTATTATCCTATATTTGCATAGACTAATCCAACTAAGGTATGTAGGACATACCAAATGCTTATTGCTTCTTTTTGGCAATGTAGGATAGCTTGTTCACCTGATGCTCCTGAATCATGCACCTAGGGTAACAAAGAATATTTCTTGATTTTGGAAAGCTCAAGAATATTTCATGAGGTCCTAGTGGATATCCCATGTTTAGCAGCTTCAAACTTTGACATCCAAGGTACCTCTTCCACTAGTTTGTCCAACCACTTGATGAGATATTTCTTATACTCGTGATCTCTTATCTTTTTGACAATACGTTCATCAATTATCCTTTTGCTTTCTCCATATCTTTCTTCAAAAATTGTTGTACCCACTATTTAGATTTGAACTAACCACTCTCTTTTCTTTTGTGGTATCTACATGGAACTCATACAAATATGCAATGTTAAACATTGGTGAGATATCTACCTCTTCAGGAAACTCTAACTCGTAGGCATTTCTTGAATCAAATTTTCTCACGACCCAACAAGGTTCAATATATTTTTTTTCAACTTGTTGTAGATTCCTTTAGGGAATGTCTCCTTATGCAAATGAGTGAGAACTAAATCTTCCACTTGGATCTTTTGCTATCATATGTAGCACTATTGTACTTTGTTGCATTTTATTATAGGTTTGTCTTTACCTCTCCACATTACTCATGCATATACTTTGTGAAGTCTAATACTACACCCATCCAACCCTCTAAATATGCTAAATTATATAGTTCACCAATTCTCAGGGGCTGAGTCCATAAACGATACATAATGGGCTCTCATTTGTACTCTTATTCACTGAATTATTGTATGAAAATTTAGCTTATGCCAAAACTAAATCTCACTATGTTGGTCTCTTTTCAACCAAACATCTTAAGAGGTTTCCCAAACTTCTATTTACTACCTATGTTTACCCATATGACTATAGATGATATGCGAAACTAAAATTCAAATTCATTCCTATCTTCTTCCACAACGTCCACCAAAAATAGCCAAAAAACTTTGTATCTCTATTAGACGTAATACTCTTCAACAATCCATGCAGTCTCACCACCTCATTAAAAAACAAGGTTGCTACATGTGTTGCGTCACTAGTCTTCCTACATGGAATGAAATATACCATCTTCAAGAATCTATCCACACACACACACACACACACACACACACACACACACACACACACATATATATATAAAATCAAATCATCTATGAATTTCAGGTAATTTAAGCATAAAATCCATACTCACATGTTCCCATGGTTTCTCTGGTATTGACAACGGTTGATACAACCTTATGTTATGACGATATCGTTTGTAATGCTAACATACTTTGTAAAGTTACACATATTTTTGCACATCCATGTGCATCCTCTACCAATAATAAATTTCACTCAATTAGCCTAACATCTTATCTATACCAAAATATCTTGCTAATATTCCACTATGCTTATTTTGACTAGAATTCTCTCTTATAGAGGATCTAGAAATGCACAACTACTTCTATTTGAACAATAAACATGTTTGGATAAAATAATATATTCATAGATTTATATAATATTTTATTGAACTCTTGCATGCTGCCCGTACTTCATTAAAATCTACATTTGTAGCATATAGGTGCTGCAAGTCCTCAAAACCTATAACTGTTACTCTCAACTCAGTTAATAAAAAATACCTTTTGCTTAGTGTATCCACAACTATGTTTGATGCTCCACTCTAATGATTCAACACAAATGTGTAATTTTACAAGTACACCCATCTTAGGTACCTCCAGTTTCATTTTCTCTTATTGTTGATAAATTATAGTGCCTTATGATAATTATACAAAATGAAATCCTTGGGCAATAAATAATCCCTCCTTTAATGCATGTAGGATTGCATAGAACTCTTGATCATTTTTTGAGTATTACCTCTTTGTATCACTCAAATTCTCATTGAGGTAGTCAATCAACATTCCTTCTTGGCTTAAAACTCCACCTATAGTTGTACCACTTGGGTCATAATCCACCCAAAATAATTTACCAAAATATGGTAATGCCAACACTGGTTGCTCTATGACTTTGTTGCAAAATCCAAAAACACTTCTCAACTACTATTGTCCAATTGAACTCCCCTTGAGCTCTCTTCATTGTCTTTGTTATGGGTTCACAAATCCCACTGATGTTGCTAATGAAATTCTTGTAAAAACTTACCAATCCATGAAAACTTCTCGTGTCAAACATTGTCTTGGGCAATGACCACCCCATAATGGCTTTAACCTTTTTTGGGTCTATTTTTAATCCCCCCATTAAGGTTACAAATCCCAAATACACTAACTCTTTCTTGCATGAACATGCACTTATTCAAATTTACCAATAAAAATCCTCTTGGAGTGTCTTCAATATTAATCATAAATGAGATAGATGCTTTACCTTACCTCTTTTGAAAATTAGAATACCACCTAGGTAAACAATAACAATTTAACAAGGAAAGGTTTCAATACTTATTTATCACCCTCATGAAGGTATTGGACACATATGTCAATCCAAATGGCATGACCAACCATTCGTAAAGACCATCCTGAGTCTTAATTACTATCTTCTATTTTTTTATTACTAAGAGGAGTTTTGAAAGGTTCTCGTAACCTTTTACAAAAAATTTCTAGTTAGGAACAGTTCTCCCAACCATCATAAACAAAAAGGAGACACCTTCTATGAAAACAAGAAGATATAAAAATAGACAAAAAAGCCCTCGTAGGGGTAAAAGAGAAAGCCTCAACAAACAATAAAAGAAGCCCTCATAGGGGTAGCATGAAATGGAAAAGAAACCACAAGATATTATAGCCAGTACTTGTACTCCTCTAAAAGGGCATATGCTCACGTGTCTGGGGGAGGCAATAGTTAGCTCCAGTGTGTCATCTTCCAAGTGAAAAAAACCCATAGGTTGTAATCAGTGAATATGATGTGATTACAATGTCTCTGCATATGGCTTGCAAAGACAATCTCCATGCTGAACCATAAGCTCCACATACCTCGAGTATTAATTCTATCCAGGTGAAGCCACTCATGATAATAGATGGTAGAAATAGAATCTCTATACTTAGAAAAATTCCACAAACCAATGAAACCTCCGAACATGAATTTTGGAATCACTATCTAATTAGAGACAAAATCCTTGGATTGAGACACCTATGAAGTCTTAATTGGAGCATAATTTGGTATGGGAGAAAAAGTCCACCATTTGTTTGAATGAAACAGATTGGACAAGAAAGTTATCCACAAAATGGAGAAAATGCATCTAACCAAGAAACCCAAAATTTGAGAGATCTCACAAAAATAAAATAGGTGTGGGATTGCCATAAACCAGGGGTGGGGGAGAACTTTCATTCCAAATGGTAAAGTTAGGCAAAGCAACACCCAGGTTAGCTAGAGCATCAACAACTTGGTTTCCTTCCCTAAATACATGTTGAATGGTGAAATTAGGAGAAGAGCTTAGAAAAAAATTTGCCTCAGAGATCAAGTTGGAGATATTCCAAGATGCTGACTGGGTGCCTAGAAGTCTTCTAAAAATATTCATGGAGTCACCTTCAATAATAAGGTTAGGGCAGTTTAGGCTGGACAAAAGAGATAAACCTCAGAAGAGAGCTCAATTTTTAGAAAATTAATTGGTTTGGACTTCGAGATTTTTTGAAAATGCCAACAAGATCTTCCTTGAATGATCTTTGAAGATACCACCTGCACCAGCTGATCCCATGTTACCTTTGGCTTCACCATCAAAATTGTACTTGATCCATCCAAAGGTGGAGGAGACCACTTGAAAAGCGATCGATCAACCAAAGAAGTGGGAGGGAAAATATTACAAGAAGGGAGGTGGAGGGACTTGGATAACTGAGCTTCACTTGGGGGATTTGATCACCCATCATCCAGAGCAATAGAGAGGTTTTCAGCTACCATGTGGATAATTCTTGAAAGAACATAGTTGGAATCATGGATAGAGTTATTGAAATCTCTGGAATTTTATTCATGCCAAACTTCCCACAAGAAATGGGGAATATAGAAGGTCCAAAAGGTTTTGACATAAAAGCTCTTGAAGGGATTTGGCCACTGTAAACAAAGGTCATTTAGAGAGGAGGGAGGAGCCCAGGAAATACCCATAGTGGAAAATAATGAGCAAAGAACTTTGAGGGAGAACTGACAAGAGAGGAAAATATGTTGGGTGTATTCACAATCCTATTTACAAAGGTAACAAAAGTTAGAAATGGGGAGCCCTCGAACTTGGAGATTTGGAATGGAGAGAATTTTATCCTGAACAACAAGCCAAAAGAAAAAACAGACTTTGGGAATAAGGTGTTTGTTCCAGATGATATTTGAAGGAAACCATGGTTGTCCTAGGTTTTCAAAATGGAAGTAGATGGATTTGATAGAGAAAACCCATTCTCACTGGGTGCCCACAGGAGCTTATCTTCAACTAAACAACTGGGAATAACACAAAGACACAAAATGTTAGATAAAACAAGATTAGCTCTTTTTTGGTCCTCGTTCAGATCACCATGAGGAAGGGTTTTCCAGTGCTTCCTATCAGAGTCAATAAAATTGTAAACCTATATACCAAACAACATATCAGTCATAGGTTTGAGGTATATTAGATCAAGGTAGTCCTGAAGAGGGCTATTACACAACCACTTGTTCTCCCAAAAAATTATCTTCTGGCCATTTTTGAGTTTTCCAATGGATTTCTTTTTTGATGATATCCCTCATACACAAGATGGAATTCTAGGTGGTAGAACCTTGAATAGGTGAAATATCATCTAAAAAATTTGGTTGATGCTAGAGGTAGTTAGCCTTGATGATATCAACCCACAATGACTTTTCATTTTTAAGGATTCACCATCCTTGCTTGGCAATGAGGGATAGGTTCATATGTCTAACCTTCTTGAGCCTGATACCACCATATTATTTCTTTGAGTAGACCTGGTACCATGTAACCATTCATATCCTTCTCTAATATTAATTTGGTGATAGCCACTCTTGAGATCTATCTTTGAGAAATACTTTGCTTTGCTCAAATAGTCCATAAGATCATATGTCCATTGTAATGAAACTGATACTTGATAGTGATAATTTTTATTACATGTGAATATATGCACATCCTCCATGTTCCCTCCTTTGGCACTAGAGCTATAGGTACTACACATGGGCTCAAAGTCTCCCTAATCAAACCCTTGTCTAACAACTCTTGGACCTACTTCAACTCCTCATTTTCTATAGGTGTCATTCAATACGTTGCTTTGTTTTTTTAAAATCAATTCTAAAATTAGATCTATATGATGGCTAATGTTCCTCATTGGTGGTAAATTGTCTAGTTAATCCTTAGGATGTCCTCCAAGTTTATGAACACTTCTTGCACTTCTCACGATAACTCATCTTCTCTCTTCTTCACTACAAGTAGTACACATGTAGCAAGTTTTTCTACATAGACAAAATACGATCCTTTTATTGTTTTATTTAGAAAATATTTGCCACCAAGGATACGTACCCTATAAATACCTTCTACTTATTCCTATTGCTCCTTCAATAGGCTAAGCATGTACCTTTGGTTATCCTTTGTGATGTTGACCATGTTATTTCTTCCATCATGTATTACCTGACAATCATACTTCCAAGGTCTCCCAAGCAACATTTGATGTGCATCCATTGGTATGATGTCACATAACAAACAATCCTTGAATGATCCAATCTAATATTCAACCATGCATTGATTTCTTACCAACACATTGTATTCCTTCTGCAACCATGATACCTTGTATGGGGTTAGGTACTCTTAGCACTACAAACCCAATTTAAATATCATCTCTTCAAAGACTAAGTTTTCCATACTCCCACTATCTTTAATGATATTGTAAACTTTTCGTCTAGATTTGCATGTGGTCCTCAAAAAGTTACTTCTTTGAGTTAGCTCCTTCATTTCCTTTGCATATTTTTAAAGAACACAAGCTTATACTGAGAGGGGGGGGGGGTGAACAGTATAAGACCAATTTTTACTTTTCTTTTCAATTCAATATTATGAAGTGTATAGATAGAAATATCAATAGCAATAATCAAATAAATACATAAAACACCATCCACAAAGTGACACAATAATTTATGTGTTCACCCAATGCGGGCTACTCCATGGAGAAAATATTTTGCTAAAAATTTCTCAATCAATCTCTTAGGAATCCTTCCCAATTACAATGTTTATGGACCTCTGTCCAAAGGAGATGCTGATACCCTAAATATCAAGTTCGTGGATCTCTTACATAGGAGAACTCTTTCCCCTTCTGCTCTGGCTAATGATCTTCTAGAAGACTCTGTCTCTCTACTACACTAACTGGTGGATCTCTCTCCACTTGAAGACTCCTCACTCAGATCTGTCTTCAGTTGTCCTAGCTACTGGATCTCTATCCACTGAGACTCTATCCTCTATACTCTGTCACCTCCAAAGCTCTATAAATAGGTTCATTCAGAACCTCCTCAAATTTGCTCAATAGGCTCACTTATAACCTTCTCAAATCTGCTCAATAGGCTCACTCAAAACCTGCTCAAATTTGTTCAATAGGCTCACTCAGAACCTGCTCAAATTTTCTCAATAGGCTCACTCAGAACCTGCTTTAATATGCTCAATAGGATCACTCAGAACCTACTCAAGTCTACTCAATAGGCTCACTCAGAACCTACTCAAATATGCTCAATAGGCTCACTCAGAACTTGCTCAAATCTACATAGTAAACTTTCACAAAAGCTTACACAAAAATAGTCCACAAGCCTTCTCAAAGACTTACCTCAAATCAGCTCAACAAAATCTCAACTTAATCTTATAGAAGCATAAAAAGAATTGTTAGAAACTCAATATGTTCTATACTCAAATCCCAATCTCAATTCAAAGCAATATCAATTCAGCTCAATCTTATAGAAGCATAAAGAGAATTGTTAGAGACTCAATATATTCTATACTCAAATCCTAATCTCAACTCAAAGTAATATCAACTCAGCTCAATCTTAACTCAATCTCATAGAAGCATAAAGAGAATTGTTAGAGACTCAATATGTTCTATACTCAAATCCTAATCTCAATTCAAAGTAATATCAACTCAGCTCAATCTTATAGAAGCATAAAGAGAATTGTTAGAGACTCAATATGTTCTATACTCAAATCCCAATCTCAACTCAGCTCAATATTAACTCAATATCATATAAGCATAAAGAGAATTGTTAGAGACTCAATATGTTCTATTCTCAAGGCTCAATCTCAACTCAATCAAAATATAGAATAGTTTGTTTCATGGAACTTGAACAACCACTTCATGCAACCACTTGACTAGGCTCAATCAACTCTACTCAACCAATCACTTCAAGAAACAACTCTTTCTCACAAACCCTAGTCCAAGCATGAATCAACTAACTCAAAATGTTTTCAACAATGCTCAACAACAAATCTTACATAACAATGATACTCATGTTCTTTTCTAACTCAAGTTCAAGTTCTTTACATCACCCATTGGTTTCAACAACAATGCTAATAAGACAAGGTTTTAATCACAACTCTCAATTCAAAAAACCTTGAAGCATAAACTCAAAGTACTTCACTCAACCAATGGTCTAAATAACAATGCTTATCAAACAAGGTTTAATCACAATTCACAATCCAAAAAACCTTGAAGCATTAACTCAACCACTTTTGAAAAGGAAACTGCAATCAATACTTTTCACTCCAATGATATTTCAAAAATCAACCACCCAAATAAAATCAATGGAGAGTATTACTCATACTTTTTTTATGCCTTATGAGTTGTCCACTAAATATATTACACTCAATACACTTTATTTTTCAACTCTTAACAAGGGTTAGAGATCTTGAGTAATAACACAACAATAATATCCAAATAACACCTTATTACTCCTACTTTATTTTAACATCCACCAAAGTTATTTTTAAAAGAAAACCCTTACTCAAAATAACTTTCACTAAAAATAACTTTATCAAAAACCCTTATTACTCCTAACAATTTCAAAAAATCACAATTAAAATTAATTCACAACTCAAACAACCACCATGACCTTATTCCCTGAGGTTACTCAACAAATCAACTCAACGAAGCACCTTTACCCCTTATCACTCCACCTTAGGCAATCCAAACAAAAGATTAATAAAAACCTTAATACCTGCCTCAAGGGGAATCAAACCCTCGTCTTGCCCCAGTGCGAACGCCCTAGCCGCGGCCAAGCTACTGCACGAGCTGCGGGTACCACCCGCTTCTTATCCTTCACCCTCTTCTACCAAGCGAAAAGTATGCGTCTTGGGCGCCTCAACAGAACAAAGCCAAAAATGATGCTTGTGGGAATCAAACACACAACCTCCTTGTCACCAACACCTTTTCACAATCCAAGCTACCACTAGGCCACGCTACCCAATGCATTTTGGGAAGTGGTCGCTGTCTCCCTTTAATGTTCATTGCGTCACTTAAACGAAAAACACAAGCTCTTTTTCTTCGCAAATACCAAGCACAAATATCAACGAGCAAGGATGAATGAATTAAAAAATTCAATGGCATATTTATTTGCCTTCCCTCTACTTTGGAAACGCCGACCTTTTTGAAACTTCCTTCATGACGTCGACGGATAAACTTTTAATTTTAATTTTAAAATTACTAAATCTTTAAAATTAAATATCTCCATCATCGGGGCACCTTTTTCGATGAAATGAAAAGCCAACTTGGATTTTAAGAAAAATCCATTTCAAATCTACCATCCATGGTTTTAAATAAAACCTTTAAAATTAAATTTCTCCATCACCGGGTACCTTTTTCGATGAAACAAAAAGCCAACTTGGGTTTTAAGAAAAACCCATTTCAAATATGCCATCCATGGTTTTAAATAAAAAACTTTTGCAAAGCTTTCCTTGAAGCTCCTTTTGGAACCAAATGACATGCATCCCTTCTTGAACCTTTGATCAAAAACCTTTGCTTCTCATGAAGCTCTTTGTGAAACACAAACATGTTGAGCAAGGTGCAACAACAATATTGTCATTGTTGTCAACACAGTCAGATAGATCTGTTGATGCAAGTGGACAGGAAGTTCAAAAGCTATTCAGATGCAGAAGACAGGAGTTCAAAGGTTATTCAGAGTATGTACAGTGATTTTCCAAGAAGACCGAAGTGGCCCATATGCAAAAGATCAAAGAAAAAGACAAGTAAGAAAAGTGTCGCGATATCGCGACATATACAACAGGCAAGAAAAACTATCACGATTTCGCGACATGTTGGAAGAGAGAAAGGCAAGAGGAAAAACTGTCACGATTTCACGACATGTTGGAAGAGAGAGAAAAAGCAAGAAAAACTGTCACGATTTCGCGACATGTTGGAAGAGAGAAAAGGCAAGAGGAAAAACTATCACGATTTCGCGACATGTTGGAAGAGAGAGAAAAAGTAGGAAAAACTGTCGCGATTTCGTGACATGTTGGAAGAGAAAAAGGCAAGTGGAAAAACTGTCACGATTTCGCGACATGTTGGAAGAGAAAAGGCAAGTGGAAAAACTATCGCGATTTCACGACATGTTGGAAAGAGAGAGAAAGGCAAGTGGAAAAATGTCACGATTTCGCGACATGTTGGAAGAGAAAGAGAAAGCAAGGAAAAGTGTCACGATTTCATGACTAAAACGAAGAGAGAAAAGTAAGTTGGAAAAGTGTCACGATTTCGCGACATGTCGCATTTTCGCGACTAAAATAGGAGAGAGAAAGTAAGTTGGAAAAGTGTCGCGATTTCGTGACATGTCGCATTTTCTCGACTAAAATAGGAGAGAGAAAGTAAGTTGGAAAAGTGTCACGATTTCGTGACATGTCGCATTTTCGCGACTAAAATAGGAGAGAGAAAGTAAGTTTGAAAAGTGTCACGATTTCGTGACATGTCGCATTTTCACGACTAAAATAGGAGAGAGAAAGTAAGTTTGAAAAGTGTCATGATATCGTGACATGTCACATTTTCATGACAAAAGAAAGAGAGGAAGCGTACGAAAGCAGAACTGTCATGATTTCACGACAAAAGCAGAAAGCAAGACTTCAAAAGTAGAAGTGTCATGATTTCATGACAAAAGAGAAGAGAAAGTTCATGACAAAAGCAAAGAAGTAAAGTACGAAAGTAGAAGTGTCATGATTTCGTGACAAAAGCAGAGAAGAAGACTTCGAAGGCAGAAGTGTCATGATTTTGTGACAAAAGCAAAGAAGCTAAGTATGGAAGTAGAAGTGTCACGATTTCATGACAAAAGCTAAGTTGAAGACTATGGAGGCAAAAGTGTCGCGATATCGTGACAAAAGAAAAGAGAAAGTATGGAGAGAGAAAAGTGTTATGATATCGTGACATGTTTATTTTTGTGGAGCCTAAGCTAAAGAGAAAGAGCAAGGAGAAAAAGTGTCATGATATCGCGACATGTTGTATTTTCGTGGGCCTAAGCAAAGAGAAAGAGGAAGGAGAAAAAGTGTCGCGATATCGCGACATGTTGCATTTTCGTGGCCAAAGCAAAGAGAAAGAGAGAGAGAGAAAAAGTGTCACGATATCGCGACATGTGTTTTCACGACAACAACAACAAAAGAAGCTTCAGAGGCAGAAATGTCACGATTTCGCGACAGGTCGTATGTGCGCAAGACAAGAAGAAGAACCCAACTAAAATGAGAAGTATGACAGTGGACCGACATCTCTACAACATTTACAAGGGCAGATACAGAGTGAATTCATGCAGCTAAAATATGAAGAGTGAACAAAAGTCAGTGCGATGGCTACAGGGACTATTATCGAATGAAATCTTCGAGCGGTGGAATTACCGAATATCTTCATGAGTTGAAGCCGACTAAGACCGATGACAGTCGACTAAGATTAGGGTTTACATTTGTTATGCAAGCCGACTAAGATTAGGGTTTTCATCATGAAAATATTGTTATAAAAGGAGGGCTGTTTGGAGAATTGTTGTGTTGTTGCATAAGTCATCGAATGCGTGTCGAAGTGTGAAATGTGGCCGTAAGAGCGTAGAAAGTGCAGAAGCGGCGAGATGATGGCGAAGTGCGCAAAGTGAGCGAAGAGTCATGTCGAATTGTCCTAAGTGCGTCTGTGAGTGCGCAGATAGAGCAAAGTGCGTAGAGAGCGAAAAGGTTGAAATTTGACCAAGTGCGGCTATGATTGCGTAGAGAAAGCAGAAGGCACAGAGAGTGCAAAGGGTGAAGATGAACGCAAAGTGCAGCTGTAAGGGCGCAGAGTGTACGAAGACAGTGCATAGAGGGTGCGTAGAGAAGCGACTCAAAGAAGGTGAAGTGCGGTTGTAGATCGTAGAAGATGTGTCTGTTTCGTAAACAGTGAGAGAGATTGGGTAAGCAATAGACCAGTCAGGGTCTTGTAAAAGTGAAGGTATTTTTTTGTTAAACTTCTAGATTCAAAATTGAAGTCTAGGTTGCGGCTTGGCATCAGGGGTTGGTGCTCCTTCCAGTTGGTGTTGGTAAATCGGGGGTTGGTGCTCCTTTCTGTTGGTGCAGATAAATAAGGGGTTGGTGCTCCTTCTAGTGGGTGCTGGTAAATTGATTGTAAAGTTGGTGCTTTGCAAAGGCTAGATTTGGATGGTAGTCCAAGCAGTCATTCTTGAGGAGTAGCCAAATTGGTGAACCTCGTTAAATCTTGTGTTGTGTGATGTTCTCTTGTGATACTTGCTTTATCTGGTTTTAAGGTTTCATTATTTCAGTTTTAAGAGCTATGAATTTAAGTTTAAAGAACTACACTGATTCACCCCCCTCTCAGTGCCATTGTAAGACTAACAATTGGTATCAGAGCCAAGTTCCTATACAAGCTTAACTAGCTAGGGTGATCTTGGAAGTAACACAATGGCAGGTGGTGAAGGCTTCTCATCAAACAAAGCACCTTTGTTTGATGGAACTAATTACGTGGTCTGGAGAATCAGGATGCAGACATATCTTTGTGCTTTGGGATACGACATCTGGGATTCAGTAGATAGTGAATACATAATACCCATCACTCCTCCAACCGATGCTGCCGGTAAGAATCTGTTTGAGAATGACTCAAAAGCAAAGAATGCTATCAGGTGCGGATTAGTAGATAGTGAACTGGTAAAGATCATGAGTTGTAAAATGACAAAAGAAATATGGGACAAACTGAGGAGTATTCATGAAGGAGACGATGAGATCAAGGAGGCCAAGTTACAAACACATCAAGCTCAGTTCGAAGCTTTAAAGTTGAATAACGATGAGAACATAGAGGCATATATGCTGAGAGTTAATGAAGTCCTAGAGGATGATTCTAAAAAGGAAATAGGTGGAGGTCTTTTCATGACACTCGAAGAAGAAACAAAAAAAGAACAGGAATGTGATGAAGAAGAAATTGATGCAGAAATAAATTTGAAAGAGGAACTAATTGCAGCTCTGGATGAATTGAAGATAGAAAGAAAAAGGAATAAGGAAATCTCAAGAAAGCTTGAGGATGCAAATGAAATAATAACCAGTTTGAAAGTATAGGTAGAAGAATTCAAAAGGATTGAAGAAACTCTCGGGTCACAGATCAATGAGAAAGAGATTGGTTGCTTGCAAACAAGAGGAAGAGATTGTTTTATTGAAGAAACAACTAGAAGAGGCCAATACAAATCTCAAATTCGAGAAGAGCACAGAGTTGCTAGATAAAATGATAAGCCAACAAAGAAGCTCCACGGATAAGCATGGTCTTGGATATGAAGCTGAACAACCTTCATCTTCCAACTCTACACAGAAGAAGAAGTTCACTGTTGAAGGATCGAAGCAAGAAAAGTTTGAAGTTGAATCTTCAAAAGGAAGAAAATATCAAAGGAGATCTACAACAAAGCAACCACAACAAAAGAGGTTCTATCACTCTCACTCTATTCATAATAATACTTTTAATGGCTATTGTTTCAGATGCAACCAATATGGTCACAAGGCAACTTATTGTGGGTTGAATAATAAATCAAAGAGTTATCTTTGGTAGAAATACATCTGCGTTTCTGAGTGAACACTATGTACAATGTTTTCAATGTAATGGTCATGGGCACATAGCAAGGTTTTGTCCAAGCACTTTTGTATCTAATCTAAGGCAAAACAGTAGATTTCATCAGACGTAAAGAACGCAACACAGACAGGGAATAAATCATGTACATAAAAGAAAGGAAAATAATCATTCATCAAGGATGCACAAGAGACAACCACACAAGAGAAATGTTCGAGTTCATGAAAAGGTGCAAAATAGGGATGTAGTTGAAAAATCCAAGCCCGAGTTCAAGAAAGTTTGGAGAAAGATAGAAGAAAGGAAATCATGTCTCCTTGGACTGAAGGAGACTACTCCTCTATTGCACTAAGCAACTCTAGGTAGCACATCCTCAGGGGGAGCAATCTTAAAGTTTTATTTTAATGCTCCTATGTATTTGTTTGGTTATCTGAGGATGAAAGGCAAGTAGTCAGGGGAGTTGTCGTATAGTTGTCAAAGTGTGTTTCAGTTCATGTAGTTGTTTGTGGAGGTACCGTGATGGGTGGTTGATTTCTAAAAATATCATCGGAGTGAAAAGGATTGATTGTGGTTTCTTTTTTGAAAGTGATTGGTTTTTTTTTGTTGGGGGAGGGTGAGGGAGGTGAGTAGAGTTGATTGAGCCTAGTCAAGTGATTGGATGCATGTGGTTGTTCAAGTTCCATAAAATAAACTATTCTATTTTCTTGATTTGAGTTGAGATTGAGATTTGAGAATAGAACATATAGAGTCTCTAACAATTCTCTTTATGCTTCTATGAGATTGATTTGAGTTGAGATTGGGATTTGAGTATAGAACATATTGAGTCTCTAACAATTCTCTTTATGCTTCTATGAGATTGATTTGAGTTGAGATTGGGATTTGAGTATAGAACATATTGAGTCTCTAACAATTCTCTTTATGCTTCTATGAGATTTAGTTGATATATTGATTGAGCATTAAGTATAGAACATATTGAGTCTCTAACAATTCTCTTTATGATTCTATGAGATTGGATAAGTTCTGTGTGATCTTGTTAAGCAGATTTGAAACAAGCCTTTTCACCCTTATGTACCTCAAGGGTACTATGGAATATGGGTTATGGTATCCGAAAGGTAAAGACTTCACCCTTATTTCATATTCAGATGCAGATTGGGCAGGAGGTGTCGATGACAGAAAGAGTACCAGTGGAGGTGCATTCTATCTTGGAGACAGATTGGTCGCGTGGCACAGTAAGAAACAAGAGTCAGTTTCTTTATCGATAGTAGAGGCAGAATATATTGCAACGACAACATGTTGTACGTAGGTATCACTTTTTGAAGGAGAAAGTTGCGGAAGGTGAGGTTAAGTTGGATTTTGTTCCAACTACAGAGCAAGTAGCAGATATCTTCACAAAACCATTGCCCAAGGAAGTTTTTGAGTACCTTCGCAATAAATTGGGAGTGGTCACACTTCCCAAGAATTGACTAGCTACGGGGATCACATTCTCGGGGGGAGCATTTAAGTATTTGATTATCTTTTTGCTCATGTTCATGATTTTTGCTAAGTGTAATAAATTTTGCCTCGAGAATGTTGTGCATGGACTCAGGGGAGTCTGCAGTAGCCCTTTGGTATTATTGTCAAAGGGGGAGAAGAGTTACAGGAAATTGCACATGTGTTGCCAACAATTCCAAAGGGGGAGATTGTTGAGCAAGGTGCAACAACGATATTGTCATTGTTGTCAACACAGTCAGATAGATCTGTTGATGCAGTGGACAGGAAGTTCAAAAGCTATTCAGATGCAGAAGATAGGAGTTCAAAGGTTATTCAGAGTATGTACAATGATTTTCCAAGAAGACCGAAGTGGCCCATATGCAAAAGATCAAAGAAAAAGACAAGTAAGAAAAGTGTCACGATATCACGACATATACAACAGGCAAGAAAAATTGTCGCGATTTCGTGACATGTTGGAAGAGAAAAAGGCAAGAGGAAAAACTGTCATGATTTCGCGACATGTTGGAAGAGAGAGAAAAAGCAGGAAAAACTGTCACGATTTCGTGACATGTTGGAAGAGAAAAAGGCAAGAGGAAAAACTGTCACGATTTCGTGACATGTTGGAAGAGAGAGAAAAAGTAGGAAAAACTGTCACGATTTCACGACATGTTGGAAGAGAAAAAGGCAAGTGGAAAAACTGTCACGATTTCGTGACATGTTGGAAGAGAAAAAGGCAAGTGGAAAAACTGTCACGATTTCGTGACATGTTGGAAGAGAGAAAAAGCAAGTGGAAAAACTGTCACGATTTCGTGACATGTTGGAAAAATGAGAGAGAAAGTAAGTGGAAAAGTGTCACGATTTCGTGACATGTCGGGATAAAATAGAGAGAGAAAGTAAGTGGAAAAGTGTCACGATTTCGTGACATGTCAATTTTCACAACTAAAACAAGAGAGAACAAGTAAGTTGAAAAGTGTCACGATTTCGTGACATGTCGCATTTTCGTGACTAAAATAGGAGAGAGAAAGTAAGTTGAAAAAGTGTCACGATTTCGTGACATGTCGCATTTTCACGACTAAAATAGGAGAGAGAAAGTAAGTTGGAAAAGTGTCACGATTTCGTGACATGTCACATTTTCACGACTAAAATAGGAGAGAGAAAGTAAGTTTGAAAAGTGTCACGATTTCGTGACATGTCACATTTTCGCGACTAAAATAGGAGAGAGAAAGTAAGTTTGAAAAGTGTCACGATATCGCGACATGTCGCATTTTCGTGACAAAAGAAAGAGAGGAAGCGTACGGAAGCAGAACTGTCACGATTTCACGACAAAAGCAAAAGTAAGACTTCAGAAGTAGAAGTGTATTTAAAAGAAAGAAAGGAAGTGTCACGATTTCATGACAAAAGCAAAGAAGTAAAGTACGAAAGGAAGTGTCATGATTTCATGATAAAAGCAGAGAAGAAGACTTCGAAGGCAGAAGTGTCATGATTTCGTGACAAAAGCAAAGAAGCTAAGTACGAAAGTAGAAGTGTCACGATTTCACGACAAAAGCTAAGTTGAAGACTACGGAGGCGAAGTGTCATGATATCGTGACAAAAGCAAAGAGAAAGTTAGGAGAGGAAAAAGTGTCGCGATATCGTGACAGTAGAAAGCTAAGAGAAAGAGCAAGGAGAAAAAGTGTCATGATATCGTGACATGTATTTTCGTGGGCCTAAGCAAAGAGAAAGAGCAAGGAGAAAAAGTGTCATGATATCGCGACATGTTGCATTTTCACGGGCCAAAGCAAAGAGAAAGAGAGAGAAAGAAAAAGTGTCGTGATATCGCGACATGTTGCATTTTTGTGGTCCAATGCAAAGAGAAAGAGAGAGAAAGAAAAAGTGTCGCGATATCGCGACATGTGTTTTCGCGGCAACAGCAACAAAAGAAGCTTCAGAGGCAGAAATGTCATGATTTCGTGACAGGTCGTATGTGCGCAAGACAAGAAGAAGAACCCAACTAAAATGAGAAGTATGACAGTGGACCGACATCTCTACAACATTTACAGGGGTAGATACAGAGTGAATTCATGCAGCTAAAATATGAAGAGTGAACAAAATTCAATGCGGCGGCTACAAGGACTATTACCGAATGAAATCTTCGAGCGGTGGAATTACCGAATATCTTCATGAGTTGAAGCCGACTAAGACCGATGACAGCCGACTAAGATTAGGGTTTACATTTGTTATGCAAGCCGACTAAGATTAGGGTTTTCATCATGAAAATATTGTTATAAAAGGAGGGTTGTTTGGAGAATTGTTGTGTTGTTGCATAAGTCGTCGAATGTGTGTCGAAGTGTGAAATGTGGTCGTAAGAGCGCAGAAAGCGTAGAAGCGGCGAGATGATGGTGAAGTGTGCAAAGTGAGCGAAGAGTCATGTCGAATTGTCCTAAGTGCGTCTGTGAGTGCACAGATAGAGCAAAGTGCGTAGAGAGCGAAAAGGTTGAAATTCGACCAAGTGCGGTTGTGATTGCGTAGAGAAAGCAGAAGGCACAGAGAGTGCAAAGGGTGAAGATGAACGCAAAGTGCAGCTGTAAGGGCACAGAGTGTATGAAGACAGTGCACAGAGGGTGCGTAGAGAAGTGACTCAAAGAAGGTGAAGTGCGGTTGTAGATCGTAGAAGATGTGTCTGTTCCATAAACAGTGAGAGAGATTGGGTAAGCAATAGACCAGTCAGGGTCTTGTAAAAGTGAAGGTATTTTTTTGTTAAACTTCTAGATTCAAAATTGAAGTCCAGGTTGTAGCTTGGCATCAGGGGTTGGTGCTCCTTCCAGTTGGTGTTGGTAAATCAGGGGTTGGTGCTCCTTTCTGTTGGTGCAGATAAATAAGGGGTTGGTGCTCCTTCTAGTGGGTGCTGGTAAATTGATTGTAAAGTTGGTGCTTTGCAAAGGCTAGATTTGGATGGTAGTCCAAGCAGTCATTCTTGAGGAGTAGCCAAATTGGTGAACCTCGTTAAATCTTGTGTTGTGTGATGTTCTCTTGTGATACTTGCTTTATCTGGTTTTAAGGTTTCATTATTTCAGTTTTAAGAGCTATGAATTTAAGTTTAAAGAACTACACTGATTCACCCCCCACTCTCAGTGCCATTGTAAGACTAACAAAACATAGTGCTTACTTACATAGATACTTTTGACATCAATGACAACTCTTAGCTTAGGGACTCAAAATGTCCAACAGTTTCAACAACACTCTTTTCATCATAAGAGAATCTCCATGCTTGAGTTCTTATATTCTCCTTAGAGAAGCTATGCTCTCCTCATTTACACATGCAATATGGTTCCAGACACTCTTTCCTAGCCCATTATTCTACTATGTTTATGGATATTCAAATTCCCTATGCCCTTCTTATTGGCACTTGTAACATTTGCAGGCTTCAACAACACTCTTTTCATCATAAGTGACTCTCCATGATTGAGTTCTTTTATTCTCCTTAGAGAAGCTATGCTATCCTCATCTCATCTACACATGAAATATAGTTCCAAGTACTCTTTCCTAGCCCATTATTTTTATGGATATTCAAATTCCCTATGTCCTTCTTGGCACTTGTAACATTTACTTGTGAAACCATGACCTAATTCACATCTATGTTTTGCTCTTCCTCTCGAGAATTCACCTCTCTCATGGATACTCTAGCTAAAATATGTTATAAACCTCTCTTTTGATTACAACAAATAGTTACCAATATGTAGAAATAACAAACATGCATCCATAATAATTTTCACAATAACAATCCACACGATAAAATAGAGATCGATAATACCCTTGAGGTAGGGCAACACCATTACAATGCTCCTTATTAGAAGGAAGCCACTTCATAAAATATCTAGCTCCATGAGACAAAACTCCTACAAATAATACTTCATATATATCCTTTTACAATGGGGGTACATCTCTCTTTATACAAGAGTATGATGGTTCACCTTCCATGAGTTACAAAGTGCATAATAATATGACAATATTCCTTGACGGTTACATATGAAAATATTCCCTGATGGTTACATATATGATTCTATGACATTATTCTCCTACCTATTTCTAAATTGACATGTGGCCTTCTTTAATGAATCATAACAAGTCCACATTAGCCAATAATTCATTTATGACTCAATACAATATTAATTTATTATATACTTATATTGGTAACTAAAATTCCATCCTCCTTACAAACTGTTTCATCCTCGAAACATTAGAAGAGGGTAAATAATATGATCTTTTGAGCCATTTTGAGTATTGGTACCAATCTCAATCTTCCATCCATCCCAATGAAACTTTGAATGATGGTGGTCTTCGTTGATGCCAACATGCTATTTTTTCACTTGACTAGCCAAAAATGCTTAGTTGGCTCCACACTTCCATTGATCTACTATGATAATTTGAAATATGAGTCCATTTGTTCCTTGATGCAACTATATTACTTTGAAAACTAGAATCACTATGATTTATTTGCCAAGAATTATCATAGTTAGTGCTCTTCTGATTCCATGTAGAACCATAATAGATTCTCTATTGCTCTTTGCCTAGTCTCCATGATTGTTGGCTCTCATGGTGATATGGATGACAATATGATCCAACCTTAGTCTTATGTATTACTTTCCTTAACTCTTTAATATTTTGTTCCTTAATTTCGTGCTCTTTTGTCATGATCCCATCCATTGATTTTTCTTCCTTTATTTCTACTATTGCCTTCTCTTGAGATTCTATTTTAGGTTTTTTTGTTTGTTCTTCACTTTGTTCGTATGCAATAACTACCTATTTTTCCTTACACTGAGAAATATCCTGTAATGTTATCTTTTTATTTTGGTGACATAACCTTATAAATTTCTTGTGCACATTAATGTTAATAGTACCTAAAGAATGCAACCAAGCATAACCAAGAACAATATCTACATCATTCAACTCACTAGCATAAAAATATGAATGTAAAACATATTTATCCATGGTGATTTTTAGATCTTAAAAAATTTAAATATTTTGACCCTCAAGTTGTATGTCTTTGATTTTCTTTGCTTGAACTTGCAACCTCTTAGTCAAATACATATTGATAAAATTATATTTGTTGCTAGGGTTAATGGAAACGGTAATTTTTTTTTTTATATTTTGAATGCAACAATAAACTTGCAAAACAAATTTTTTGCATTCAAACAAATGTTTCTAACCATGTTAGCTTTCCAGCTAGATTAGCTCACAAAAATTCTTATCTAGGATCAAGTATAAATCAAATAAATACCACTAATAAAATAACAATAAATCATACTTCGCCCACGTGTTGTAAGTGGGTTGGAGAGGGTAGGGAAATCCTCCAAGGGAGGTCCTTGGTTCGAATATCCATCCTATGAAACACACATTGGGTACTCAAAATCCAGTTGATAATGTTGGTTCAGTTAGGGCCGGGCATGACTCCCGTGTGATTTTGACGGTGTAGAACCCCCTAGTCGTGGTTTCTCAGACCAAGGCGGTCTTGTAAGGGGTTTTCGCTAAATTAAAAAAAATAATGAATCATACTTCTAGAATAACAACAAAATATTACAAATATATCTCATAAATATATTCAATATCAAAATATTACAAGAATGATTCAAATTGATTACATTACATGGAGCTTTATCTCCAATATATAATTTTACATGAATTTTTAGTACTTTGACTATTGCTCTCCTCAAACATATGGGAGATGCATCCTTTCATATTCCTCTCATTAAGAAAAAACTCTCATCTTGCCACATATCAATGTGACTCTTCATTCTCTCTCTTAAAACTTTGCACTTTCTCTCATATTGACACATACATTATATAAAAATATAAATCATTCTACCAAAATAATATTTACAAGGGGACCAAATAATGTAATACTTCTAAAACACCCCATATTATATTATTTGGTAGGGAGGATTTTTACCTTCATCCTTTGATTCTTCTTTCTCTTTATTCTTTAGCACTAAGTTTGGCATGGATGGATATATGCAACCTTCATAAGATCTTCCTTTAGAACTGTATGTGTCTACCTCTAGATCAACATATCTGAGCCACCTCTAGGTCACTGCCTCTGGACCTGTAACAACTCTCCTTGGCATGACTTATGCTTGATATTTGAATTATGTATTAATAAGTTATTATCTAATACATAGTTTCATTTTATGATTGAAAAGTGCATTTAATGATTGATTATGCTACTTTAGAATATGGTACTGCTAATGGATTTTATGGTTGCAAGACCAGGTACTCTCATTGGTGGATTGATATGGGACAACCACTAGATTTGAGAAAAATTTGGGAAATGATGAGTGATGACTTATTCATCGATAGCTCAAGGGTAAAGTATACCCATCATATAGATGCATTACATTTGCTTATTATTTGGATACATTGTTGGGCCATGATATTGCTATGACAAAGGAGTCATCCTTAGTAGGATTGGGGATAACATGCTAGTTATCTTAAAAAGCCACTTCCTCAAGGATAAAGCAATGTAATGTATCATGAATTTGATTAAGTCTTTGTTTTGCTTAAGGTTTTTGGAAGCATAGATTGATGGATTAAACCAATAAAGTATTAATATGTTGGTAACATTAATACTTGAGAGTATTAGTATCAATGTTAATAATTAATATTAACAATTGATACTAATTGATAAGTAATTAATCTAAATACCTTATTGCTAGAAATAATAAGGTTATGGTGGAGTTAATAGATTAATTCTTATAGTTGCTTTAAATGGTTTCTTTCCTAATAATTGCTTTGTTTTCCTAATGTTGGTACATTAAGAAAAATAATATAATCAAATTCCTAATGTTGAAACATTAAGAATGTAATATTGCATAGTTTGGAATATTAAAGAGATTAATATTTCTTTGCTTAGTCAAGCTTTAATTAAACCAAGTATGGTATTTTATGAGAGTTCACAAACATTCACTAAAGAACGCTATGAAGCTTTGGATAGTGGCCAGTGTGATGGAATATATCATGGAGGAT
The DNA here is from genome assembly GCA_028583015.1 of Wollemia nobilis. Taxonomy (NCBI): domain Eukaryota; kingdom Viridiplantae; phylum Streptophyta; class Pinopsida; order Araucariales; family Araucariaceae; genus Wollemia; species Wollemia nobilis. The sequence continues at coordinate 5,407,049 of JAQPPZ010007509.1, read as the reverse complement.
CTTCCAACCCTTCATGAAGCCACCATAGGCTATTTGAAGGGCTTTTTTTTGGAAGGTAGCATTGGTTTTGGGGTTGCTAGCTAGAGACGATGAAGATTGGTAAGGCCAAAGGAATGGAGGTAGAACATTGGAGCTTTAAAGGTATTGTAGTGGAGGTGACCCTGTTGAAATATTATTTTTTATTTATTCAATTCGTGTATTATTACTTGAGTGCATGCTATCCTCTATTATGTTAGACATTATGGTCCTTTTTCTTGTACCAACCTTAGCTTAGTTTTAGAACACTATATGTTTTTCTACTTGCTTAGAGTATTCGTTCTTGCTATTTACCTCAATGTTTCTGGTGATGTATGCTTCTTGATAGCTATTACTCATTTATAGCTTGCATAGATCTTGTTGCTAGAGTAGAGGTTATTTGATGTAGTGTTGAGGGAGCTTTTGAATCATTGTAACCATATGACATATTATAGAGCACTTGTGTGGGACATTGATCCAAAACCTTTCTATCTTGCTTGGTTTTAGTGTTTTACCTCTTGGTGTATAGTGGGTTATTTTAGTAGATCCTTGTTGTTCTTCCTGTGTGGATTAGTCATCTTTTGGTTTAATTCTTGGTGAAAATCCTAATCATTGTTGTTGTTCTCATTGATTTTTTATGGTACGTTATGGGTAGTAGTGGAACAATATACTTTAAGATTTGATGATTGTTTCCTTTTGTATGTGGATGGCTAATTAATGCTTATTGTTTATATGAAAGAAAATAAGAGTATTTTAATGGAATATATAACATGTTGCTTGTTGTTTAGATGAAAAAAATAAGAGATTCCTTTTAATGGAATATATCATGTTGTTTGTTGTTTAGATGAAAAGAAATAAGAGTCTTTTTATGGAGTATGTAGCATGTTGCTTGTTGTTTAGTTAGGAGAAAGAAAATAAGAATATTCTTTTTAAGCACTCAAATATAATGTTATGAATGCATATTGGGTTATGGAAAGGAATACCCCCTTTAGTGAATAAGTTAAATGTGATGTTGGAAAGGAAGAATTGTAGTAAAGATAAATATCTCCTATTTGGTTGGTTGCTTGAGAAAGTAGTATGTTTTGTAAGGAAAGACATTGGACCACTAAGTAATTATAATGGTTTCTTGAGACTTGAGTAGGTATGGAAATCATTATAGAGAGAAGTATGGGATTCTCTCCTTATGAAATGTATTTTGCATGGTTGCTTGCATATATACATAGAGCATGTTAGTTGCATTGCATTAAGAGTTGTCATGATCCCTAAGTTTTCTTAAAGTTCATGGAGATTCCTTCATGAAGAGGATTGTGATGAGACGATGGTGCAAAGGCCACTTGGGCATACTTGCTCTAGTGTATTTGGAAAAAAATGTTGTTATGTAAATGAGAGCTTGCTTTGTATTACCTAGATGAAACTTCCAAATTTATTTAAAAGCATGGTAGTTTTGTAAGATGGAGAGAGCTTGATTATTGAACAAAAACAAAGGATGTTTTGGAATATGATATTATCTTGTCAAGTGTTCCTATTGTTTTAGAAAATAAATGTTATCTTGTGATCTACTTTTATGGGATGTTCTATGTGATCTTTAAGTGGAGTTGATAGCATTAATATTATTCAATTTTGTTTTCTAAAGAAAGGCTTGTTTTACATGACTTATTAATAGTACTTGAATAAATTTAACTATTGTTTTTAAATTGGGATGATGCTTCTTAGTGGGAGATCTATTTTGAAGCTTATGTTTAAATTGATATGTAATGTATCAATCTATTATTCAAGTTCAATATGATGCTATAGCTTAAACATGCTAATTTCAATTGAAGCATTTATTTCTAGAGAGAGTTATTATTTATTGTTTTAATGCTACCTTGGGTTAGGGAAGAATTATTTGGATGGATCTAGAACTTATTTTAGGACCCAATTAAAAGAAACAAATCCAATCTTAGGAGGAGTTTAATGATGCAATAACTAGGTAGAAGTAATTTTTAGAAGTTGTGAATATGCAATAGCTAGGTACTCACTAATTTGGAAGAAGTTGCAATGATGCAATAGCTAGATTCTTGTGAATTGATACACCTTGAATGATGAGGATCTAGTGTTCCATAACTAATAAGTTATAGGAATCATTCACAAGACAACAATGGTGGTACCTTGAATGTGGTGGTATCTAGTGTTCCATAAATGATGTTAGTCTTACCATGAAGAAATATAAAATAAATTATTATAACCCAAGCATAGCTTGGGAGGTGACCTACAGTGAAAGCACCTATAGTGATGATTATACAAAAACAATGGTCTTATGATTGTTCTAGTGGATGACCTAGAGATAATGATAATCTAGAGGTGACCTTGTAACAACCCAAAAAAACAATGAGATAAAGAGAAAGAAATTTTTAATCATAAGTAAGGTTCTTAATAGCCCCAATATATTTCTTTTTAGAATTCTCAAGGATTCACCACATTTGAGTTCAATGTCACTACAAACGACACTCAATGGAACGGAGTGGCCAACATATTGTATTTTTTGGGGTTCACCTTACTAAACCTCATCATTTAGAAGGACATCAAAGTGGTCCTCCCATATTTCCTATACCCTAACTGGTATAGGACAATGTGACCATAACATAGGGATTATAATGTAATGCCCATAACACTTAAAGAGGAACGCTTATTCCCTAGATTTACCATAAATCCATCTAGGTAGGTTAATATAGTGTAAATCCTTGGTGCTTAGTTACCACACCTCTGTGGGCTAACTCAGGTCATTACCACTCACTAGTATAGGAAAATAAAATCTTCTTATATCATGGTCAAGTTACCCTTATAAATATAGGACAACTTGACCTTCCACTTTTCCTATACCCTCATCAGTATAGGACAACTTGACCTTCCAATTTTCCTATACCCTCATCAGTAGAGGACAACTTGACCATGACATAGGGATTATCCTTTAAGGCCCATGATACTCAAAGGAGGACATTTTTTTCCTAACCCTACATAAGTCTATCTATATAAGATTATTATAGTATAGTTCCTTAGTATTTAGTTACCACACCTCCATGGGATAACTAAGGCCATTACCATTCACCTAGTAATGAGCATAGTCACCTAATCATGACCGTTCATGGTACCACCACTATACTATCTTGTGAATGATTCCTAGACCTCACCATTAGGAATACATTCAATTCACACCACTTAGGACTTCCCAAAAGCCTTACCACTTTGGGTACACTTGAGTCTCATCATTTAAGGTGTATCATTCATATGGTTATTGCATCACCACAACTTCTCCTAGATATATGTTTGGTTATTGTATCACCACAAATACTCCTAGGATTGGGTACATTTTGACTCAAAGGTTATCTAATATGGCTCTAGATTCATGTCCAAAACCCCCAAACCCAAGAGTCTACACATTTAAATATTAAGAACATATCTCTCAAAGTAATTAAAGTGTTAAATTAAAACATAATCAATGCATCTTAACACTTTACTAAAACTAATTACTATCCAAATAAACTAGTATTTAGCAATTCTTGACTTGCAAAAAGAGTAATACATCCTCAAGATTTTATAATTATAATCCATGCATTGAACATAATATTTCTTATGCACATAGCCAATTATTCCAATAATTTACATTGATCAAATCTTGAAATACTATAGCAAGAGTAATTACAAAACATCCTTTCTTTCCTCAAAATTTCAATACAAATACTTTCAAAGTATAAGCTCTTCTTCAATAATATTATTACATAACAAAATCAATGGTCCATAGTTCCATATTTTCTTTCAAGGTCCTCCATTTGAAAGAATCCTTCTATGAATTTGAATAAAAGTTTAGGGATCATGGCAACTCATGAATTGCTTATGCAAGCCTAACATACATTAAGCAAATAACATGTAATCATGCAAACATAACTTTACGCAAAAAATTCCATGCAAAAAAGGAGAGAATCCCATACTTCTCTCGATAATGGATTCCTTTATATAATAAAGCCCTAGGAAACCATTACTGAAGCATTCAAAAATATTCTCCATTCTTAAATCCATTTATAACTTTTGCATTAAACAATATTCATGGATATACTTCAACATTAACTAATTTTTAAACCCTCATATTTATAATATTAGTTCCATAAGTAAAACAAGATTTACCTTTCTCTAAGTTTTTTCTAAAATGCAAACTCCATTTCCATACTTAAGCTATCAAAACTCATAAGTTCTAATAGATTTCATAATAACATTAATTCCAATTTCATACTTATTCACTAATAAAACTTATTAAATTCTAAATTGAAAGATCAAATATTATCTCTGACATTTTAAAGTATTTATAAAAGCACAAATCAAATAACTTGATTTAAGTTTCCATAACACATCCATCATATTTCACAAATATTTATTAAATTTAACACTCCAAATCATATACACGTGATTAAGAACATACATCATAAATAATAAAAAAGAATGCTCAACCAAGTGCCTATCCCTAGCATTAAGCTAAGACTTAGTTAAAACATCAATCTCAAATAAAACATGCTTAACAAGATATCGAGCAACTCATAGAAAAGAGCCCAAACCAAAATATAAAATTAAAACCATACCACCAACAAAGCATACACTACTGGGTTGGACTTCAACACAACATGATAACATAAGAAAATAATTCATTCAACAATGCTATCATAAATCAACTCAAGACTCATGATGTTAGCAATATTAAAATGAACATGACACAACAACATAACATGGTTTAAAAAAAAATAAAAAGCAAGGACAAGGCACTCTAAAAGCCAATGAAACCTAAAGCAAGGTACTTTAGGAAAACTCAAAATAGACCAAAGAGACTATGCAACCCAGGTTTGAAAATAAGGTTCCCAAAATATAAACTCCTCTTGAAGAGGTAACCATTAGATTTGTGATAAAACTACTACTACCTTCCAATAGAAGGAACTAAGAAACTATTGGCCAATGCAGTAGAGGTTTTGGACCAACAAAAATATCATAGCCAAGCACAAACCTTAGCGAATATTAGACAAAGTTTAGCTTACTGAGCAACATAGCCAACTTTAATACAAAGAGCACCATAAAGGAAACCAAACAAACCATAGCCTAACACAACTTCAAAATAGAACCAGGTAACATAATTACATTATAAAAAGATAAGGTGAACCATATGAGTGCTTAAACACCATTTAAAAGTTTAAGAGAAGTAAAACTAACATCAAACATAATGATCCCATGCATACCTTTGAATTTTAGACCTTCTTTAATCTAGTTTGTGTCTCTTCCCTTGTTTCCAAGATTTTCCCTTACAATCCTCTTGTAGCTAGCGATCCCAAATTTCATAACTCAAAGGCCATATATAGCTTTCATGGAAGAATCTCAAAAAATAGGGAGGGAGTCTTTTTCATTTCTTCCCAAGCAAGTTGGTCACACACTGCCATGGTGTTGCAACCCATTATGAAGGTAATGTTCAATGAATGTTGCCAAAATTTAAAAATCCAATGTTTTTTTAACATATATTGACTCCCATATTATTTTTTATTTATTTTATTAGCATGCTTACCCTCTTGTAAGGGTTTTTTCTTAATTTTAATATTATCCCACTAAAATTTACAAGTGATAGCAAAAAAATCATTTTCTCAAAACATTATTTGATAACATTATCATTTCCCCATACTAATATTATTTACTAAAAATAGTGTAATTAGATTAATTACTCATCAAATTAGTTTAATTATCAACGACTTTTAAAAAATGACCATTAACATTGATATCTAATAATCTAAGTATTAATAATCCAAACTATTTCCACACATACAACAACATAAGGTTTGTAAAACCAATATTTTTCTTAAGCAAGAGGCTTTACGATAACTTTAATGTTATCGCCTACCTACTAAGGATGGATATTTTTCTTATAACAACCTCTTTACTTGATGATGCATTTTAAATCAAACATACATATATGCAATGCATCTATATGAGGGTATTCTTTTACCCTTGAGTTATTGATGAAAATTTCATCCATCATTTCCCTTTTTCTCTCAACTCTAGTGGTTGTCCCATACCAATCCACTTATGAAAGTACCTAGTCCTGCAAACATAAATTTCATTGGTAGTATCATACTCCAAAAGGGCAACTATCAACACATCTTGATAATATAAAATGAGATTATGCATTTGATATCCATACATCAACACATAAATCAAGTATGAAGAACAACTCATACCAAGGATGGTCATTACATACTCCCCTATTTGGACTAAACATAATACCTTATGTTTCCTAAAAATAAAGCATATATTTAATTCAAACAAATATGATAATTGCTTTCTCATTTTCTTAGCATCTTCCCATGTTGCACAATTTTTAAAATAATGGAACCACTAGATCTTACATTGATCTAGGGTTTGTTTTCTTAATTTATTAGAATGAAACCCTAAAATCCTTACTAGTTGCACCTCAATGTCTAAGGGATCTACCATATATAATTTTGAAATATTCCAAACATGAGAAGAATCAACAACATACTTTCTATGTAGGGATATGTGGAAAGTATCATGGATCTTTGATAGGTTGGGCAATAAGGAGAGCCTATAGGCTACTAGACTAATCTTATCAATGATCTCAAAAGGTCCAACAAAAATGATGCATGTCATTAATAGCATCATTTAATATTATAATTTTTCAAATTTGGGATGGTGTCCAAGGATGTCTACGATAGAAGGTTAGGGAAAATTACAACTCAAACATTCAGATTACAAGCATTTTTTTGTGAAACAAATGTTGGTTTAAAATTTTTGGTGTCACACTAAACCTAATCTAAAAAATTAAAAACTAAATTAACTTGTAGGAATTGAAAACTAATTCTAATTTTAAAAATTGAAAGTTAACTACAAGTGCAAGAATTTAAAACTACTTCTAGGACTTGGAATGGAAAACTAGTTACAGTTGCAAAAATTGAAAGAACATAATTGAAATTGCTCAAACTAAAACACACATGTTGAACACCTATCAGTGTCCTATTACATAAGGTCGTAAAGCTTTTATTACAGTAGTTGATAGCAAAATAAAAGTGTTTGGAACTTGGAAAAGCTATTTAAAGCAAGAAAAATAGGAGATAACAGAATTGCTACAAATTTATGCTAAACTACAAATAATGAAAATAGGGGAAACAATGGAAACACAGGTCTATTCTAATTTTTTCAGCTGACACACACTTGCTACATAAAAATATAACTAAAAATATGAAATCACCACATTCACTCAAAATAGAAGTTTGTACATTCAATCAACATGAAATGGAAATTGACAAGCAATCTGTTAATTCTGCTACAACAAAGTTACAGAAAAACCTGTCATAGCAGTCCTCCTCCTAGGCTTGAAAGTGGGCCCAATATTCCTAATCCAGAAGAAGGTGGAAAATTACTCCTTAACTAATTAACACTCACACTTGCTCATGAACAAAAATTGACAAAGGGACTGCACTTTTATTGGTTGATAAAAAGCATTACAATGCTGTAGAAACAATCATGCTACAAGTTTTACTATTTGCTATTACTCACTACTCACTATTATAATTACTCAACAAATTTAAGGAGTTGTGTTATTTATAATATCCTATTATATATTCTCTGTGCTCAAATTAGCTATTTTCTATTTTTACAATGATTTGCCAATCAATTATCAAACCGACTTAGTCTAGTTTAAGACAGTGTATGCTGCAATAATGGTTATTTGTCTTTGAGATGCATCTTCGATGGTGGGAGTGCATTGAAAATGGTGGAAAATAGTATTTTACCTTAAAATACATTTTTCCTACCTTTTTGGATTTTCAAACCTCCGTTTGATTAAAACTGGCCACTTTTCCCCCTCATTCCAAAGCTTCTTCGGAATATCAGGCTATGAAATAAAATTTATGCTTAGTTGTGCTAAAAACTTTTAACAAAGCAGGTTTAATCAGATAGGACATATTCCCTATCCCTCAAGACACATTTCCAATTATTTTAATATACCTTGGTTGACTAATTCTAGGCCCTGCCATTCATTGGTAGTTGGTTGGAATTTATATGGCAATTTCCTACTTTTCTAGTTTAGCTGCATAGTTATAAGAAATTGGCACTCCCTTGCAATTCAAACTAATTAGCAAGCGGGAAAATTATTCAATTATCACCATGAAGAGCTACAACTCAGCATACATCAATTTGCTACTGAAATTACATATTTTATGCACTAAATAACTAAACTAGAACAGTGCAACAATGTTGCACAATTGTCCTTGCTCTGTTATACCCTGTTGCTATCCATTTACACCATGTGGAAATGCTTCTAAATAGGTTAGATGTCTTATTTAGTCCCTTTGAACTTATTCCATCCATTTTATCATGCTTTACTTAACAACTTCAAGGTGCTCCTATAAAGTGACAACTTGTTGGTTTTTGTATGGTTGTTTTCTGCAAATTTTCATATTTTATGACAGTCTTAGGAATTTGACTCCAATTTGGATTTCAAACAATTTTAAGGGTGGGAAAACATTCAAACACCATTGTGAAGTTAATGGACTTCAGCATACAACATTTGGCCAATTGAAATGCACATTTTATTTGCTACTTAATCAAACTAAAATAGTGCAGAAATGTGCAGAAAACTGTAAAACAGAGTAATATGTTCCTAAACATTTTAACCATGCAAAAAATAATATATAATGTATTAAAACCATCTAAATTAACATAAAAAACATAACATAAGGTTTATGTGGTAGTTTGAAGTAACCAAAAACATGTCATGGATGAGGTAATTCCTAGCCTCATAATTCTCCCCCAAACCTAATCTAATGCATGCCCTCATGCATTCTGTAGGGCTACAAAAGCACATAGGTCCATTTCTTGATTCCAAATTTTTCAAAATAGCACATTCCCTATATTCTTTGCTCTTCTGCAACTGCCTAAGCCAATCCTGGAACTGGTCATCCAATTGAGGATCACTATCAAGGTAATAAGGAATAGGGGTGATAATAGTAGGTAATCTATACCTCAGACCTATCCACTGATGTTCCAATGTGAGGATGGTCTGCATCACACCTTCTGCTCTTCTCATGGACCATAAAAAGTTGGTTGGTGAGATAGGTTCCCTCCTTTGCAGTAATTTTGGCAATTCTGCCCACCTGGCCTTACAATATGATAAAGCATCTGTAAACATTTTTGCATGGAACATTTGAAAACCAGTCATGCAATCCTTAAGATTATTCAGATAAACAAGCCTAATTTCTGGTTTGATCATCATAGTAAAATGTTGACTGGTGGGAATCTTATGATTTGGTTGGATATGTCTTATCAACAACTCAAATTTCAATTCAGTCTCCTTGTTCTGTTTCTCTTCTTGGTCCTAGTATATTTGATTTTGCAATGTTGACACAAAAGACCTTAATTGAACATCCCTTGTGAAAATATGAGGTAAGAATTCCACATCCTTTGGCATGAAATACTTATGCAGGAATAGTTCACACATTAATTTTTTTTGCTCCTCTAGACTGTGCAGATAAGCATCCAAAAATTCTTCAGCAGTGTCCAAGTTGTAGGAAAGTTTAGAATGGATTCTCATTATATTCCAACACAGATACTTCTCCTTAAGGATAAAAATGTAAAATTTAGGTGGCCTCCTACATTGAACCAAATATTTTGCAGCTTGACAAAGATATTGTAGCTTTTCTTGTAACCTATTTATTTCTATAGTTTTGGCTTTAACTTGTTGTTCTAATGGTTTTAGTGTTGCAACCTGGGATTGTAATTTCTGACACTTCAATGCCTAGTATGCAATATCCTCATTATACATAACCAAAGGAACTATTTTTGGGGGCCTACATATCGATCGATTTAGATTAAATTGTACCCCTAACTCTGTTGTTTCATTTTTATGCAAATTTAATGGAAAAAATTGTTTAGGGAGCTGGTATAAAATTGAACTTACTGGTAATGCAACTTCCTGAACATCTGCAGCCTCCTCCATAGGTGATGTTTTTTACTCTTGCTATTATGGGCTATTAGATATGCACTCTATGTTTTCTGGTTCTATTCTATTCTTTCGCTCTATTGTCTGAATTTACTCCCATCAATTACAATCTCACTTCTGCACTTATCACACTATAATTTTGTTTGTATTTACCTTCTAATTCTATTGTAACTCTGGTTCTGCATAATTTTGTAATTTGAAACCCATTCTCATGAATTTTATGATTTGAAATTATAGTAATTACAAGGTATGTCATTGAATTCTAGAAGCGCTTGAATCAACTGCAGAAGGTGGTGCAAAATACAAAAAATCTTTGGTACATTATGGATGAATGTATGACATACTATCATTCGTTGATTTTTCAAATTTTTAATTTGTAAAACATTCATTTTGGGTGATGAGATTTTTCAAGCACTGGTACTTTACTGTTGGTCATGGATTATCCGAGTTGGAAGGTTATAATTGGTGGTGACTCATCCTGCTTCGTAGACAACGAATAAAAATTGCTTTGATGTCCATATCTGGTTAATTTTCCAAGAATTAATTTGAGGATCTAGGTTGAAACTTCTTAGTGCTTCCCTCCTAACTTTTCCTTTAGAGTGGTTGTATGTATTCTTGACCACTTTCCAATATGGGTATTTGAATTGCTTTTTAGGACTCTTGGAGGGTGTAGCTTATTGTCTCCTTCCTTTATCTCTATTTTTATTCCTACTTTATATTTTTGATGGCCTTACTTCTTCTAGTGATTTAGCCTCTTCTAGCATCCCAAACTCCATTACGATGACTTTAATCAATGAAATGGTAACTACAATGGGAGGGGTGATGGATGTGATTAGTGGTAAAACTACCAAAGCTTTTGGAAGTAAATGGATGACAAAGGTATATAAAGTGTACATGGTAAAAAAGGAAACAAATAGAGTAAAAATACAAATAAGTGGGCTAAAAACAAGTTTGAGTTTTTTATACCTAGATCCATTCACTCAAAAAATGAGAGATCACTCAAAAATATGAGAAATTCACTTGCTAAAAGTGGTCAAATGCAGTTGTCTTGGGAAGAAATTTGCTCAAAGACTTGAGCGATTCACTTTGTTTTGGAGATAGAGTTCTTTATTAGGAAGGTGAAATTTTTTCTTAATAAGTCAAGTGATTTGCTTGTTTAAGCAAGCATTTCACTTATTTCAAGGGATGGTGAATTTTTAGAAATGTTAGGTTTTTAAGTTTTTCAACAATTCACTCATTTACCATGAGGAGTCCCTATGAGGCTATGACGTGCTTTACCTTCATCACCCATACACATGGTTTGTTAAGGAAGTGGTTTGCTAGGAGGTATATGTGATTAGATTAGATGCCTAGAAGAAAAAAATTGGGTCTTATTACCCCTACCTAAGGTATTTAAATACCCCGAGTATGACATACCTATTGGGTTAAAATATGCTTAAGGTAAAATGTGCACCCAAGACTTGGCCAACATTAAATGACCAATGAAGCTGTAGAGCTCAATGAGGTTAATCTCCAGAGAAGGATAGCTCCTGTAGGGTTCTAAATAGCTAAAACTATGGTGGAAAAAGGGTGCAAAAAGAGATAAAATGTAGTTGAAGCTAGAACTTAAGATGATACAGATTAAGTAACATCAAGAAGTGCATGAAGGTTTAAAATAAGATCTTTAAAACAACTCCCAATCTAGTAGATCGTAAATTCCAAAACTAGAGATCAAACATAAGCAAAATATAGGAAGTAGAATTAATGTTATGCACAATCATCTAGCTAAAATAGAAATATTCATCCACTTATACATACATATTTTGCAAAATAGTGAACCAAAGGTCAAATAGGAGTCTAAGTTGTATTGCTATCTTTAAAAACTCTTCATACATACAACTTGTAAATGCCTAAGAGCCGACCCTTTCACAAGAGGTCATCACTCTTATTTATAGATTTCCTATGGTTCAATATGTTGAAATTACAAAAATGTTTCTTATTTGAAAAGTTGTTACAACAACATGTTAGATGACCAACTCGGCCAAGACACCATGCAACACCATTTATCTAAATTGGGATAATATGCTTTATCTCTGATCATTGATCAATGGTTTCCTGCATGTGAGAAAGTAGTGGGGATGAGTTTAAATTTGGTCCATTCTATGTTCTTGTGGTAGTCACCCACTGTTGATCTATAACGAACATGGAAGACAAAAAACCCTCTCTAAAGATTCTAATTTTGTGGTCATGACACATAAACATGCTACAATGTCATGCTTTGTTTTGGGTCTTCCAACTTCTCAAGCCTTTATGCTTGTGTTGTGGATACAAATCATGGTATTGCAACACTTATCTACCCTTCAAAATATTTCAAGATTTAACAACTTTGACATGGAGATAGTTCGTGATATTTTATTCTTTCCTTGTTCCAAACCTCTCTGATTATTTATGACCACAACTTGGAGGAATGTTGCTATGTCACACTTTCATTTCACACCTAGTACTTTTGAAGCTTCTGCATCATGATTTTGTGACACCTTTTCACTTTTGAGCTTCCTAAAATTTGGCTATCGTGATGAGGAGACATATCATGACATCGTGCCCTATGTTTTGCCTTAGATATTTGCAAGTATTCATATCCATGACATGGATACAGGTCGTGACACCACATCACTTTTACACCGTAAGCTTTCCTAAGCCTTTGTAATCATGATGAAGCAACAAGTCACAAATTTACAATAATTTTCTACCTTCAAGTTTCTCAAGCCTCGATGACTATGACCTAGAAGCACGTCATGATTGTGCACCTAATATCAACCTTAGGAAACTTTCAAAAAGTTTTCAAAATATCTCACCTTATTTCTCCATATGTAGTCATTTTGACCTACATTATTGGTGCCTCTCAGGGTATTTGGCTTGCAAAATTCAGAATTCAAGGCCTTATCCATTGGGTAAACAGAGTCTAGAAGAGAAAAAAGGATAATTAGGGAGTAGTGAATGAATAAAAAATTATAGGGAAAGAGATTTGGGTAGGTGGAAAAACAAATGGATATTTGTAAAGCAATGGAGGATTTTAGCTTTTCTCCTATTATGTTATTCGATCATCAAGGAGCTCTTTGTCTTTCCCTTATTTCACTGCTTGCTCAGTTTCTTCTTTTGCCTCTTTTTCAATATCACCCCCAACATCTTCCTTTGTTTCTCTTTATTTTTATCTTTGTGTCCCTTATTCTTCCTAATTTTTGTCTCCTTCCCCCTTATTCTGCAATATTTTAGCAATATCATTGTAGGCTTTGCAAGCATGTTCTAAACTTTCATAAGTGGTATCTATAGTCTTTGTGAATTGCTAATAGATAAACTCCAGTTCTAAAACCTGGTCGTAGGAAAGGCTCCTGGCCTTCATAGTCAGCTCATACAGTATAGATTTTATTTGGGTAATGTTGTGGTTGATCCACAACACACCCCACTTGGTGGGGACCCACATTTTTGCAGGTTTTCAGGAAGGATCTCAGTGACCCAGATGCCAGAATTGAAGAAAAAGAGAAAATGCACAAGTGTAGAAAGGGGTCGCGAAATCGCGACAGGTAGCGAAATCGCGACATGTCGCGAAATCGCGATCGAGGACGGAGAAAATGGTCGCGATATCGCGACAGGTTTTGCCAAGGCGTGCGAAACAAAAAAATGGTCACGATTTTGTGACGTGTTTCGAGGAGGCGTACGGAAAGAAAAAGCGGTAGCGATATCATGACAGAAAGCTGCATGAAGGTTCGAGGGGGAAAAACGTCGCGATATCGCGACAGGTTTTGCCAAGACGTACGGATGATGAAAGGTGTCACGATTTCGCGACGCATTTTGGAAAAGTTGTACGGTACAAGGAAGGTGTCGCGAAATCACGACGGAAATGAAAATCAGGTTCGAAGCAGAGAAGCGGTAGCGATATCGCGACGGTTTGTCAAAAGAGGGCATGAGGATGATAATGGTCGCGATGTCGTGACATAAAGTTGCCAAGGAGGCCCGACGGAGAAACGGTAGCGATTTCGCTACGCCTTGCGGAAAGAAGACTCAAAGTTCAAAACGATAGCGATATCGCTACAAATTTCATAAAGGCCAGTCTCAAAATTAGAGGGTAGCGATAGCGCTACAAGTTTAGTGAGAGAGGGCTTGAAACAAAAATGGTAGCGAATCGCTACCATGTCACAAGGAGAATGCTTGAAACGAAAGTGGTAGCGAATCGCTACCACATTTCAAAGGGACGCTGCAAGGCCAAGGTGGTAGCAATATCGCTACCACATTTTGAAAAGGGTTCAAAGTTAGAAAGTGGTAGCGATATCGCTACCATTCGAAGAAGAAGGCTCAAAATGTTAAAAGGGTAGCGATATCGCTACGAGAAGTTGTCGGAGGTAGACAAATGAAAAACGGTCGCGACATCGCTACGGGGAGCTGATGAAGGAGAAGCGACCGGGAAGCATGTAGCGATATTGCGACATGTCGCGATTTCATGACATGTCACCATATCGCGGCTAAGAAGATGAACAGGCAGACTTGCAGTTTTGTCATTTTTTTTCGCAGTAAGCATTACACAGGACGCAGGAAAAGCAGGACACGTGGCGCACAGGTGTCAAACTTGCAGAGGCGTTACATGCAGAGATGAATTTCGAAGCGTTTTCAAATTTGAGCATGAATCAAAGCGAGAAAAAGCAGGAATTTGAGGGGTCATGAGGGGTCATGTGTAGGAAGGTGAAATGAAGCGACAGAGAAGATCAAAGAGTCGCGTCAAACATTATAAGACCAGAATTGCAAATCGAAGAAGGGGTTGGAAATTTCCGAATACGGAGTTGCAGAGACGAGAGCTTTGTGCTATTCTGGGCCCGTACTTGGGCAATTTCCTTCTTTTTGTTTGGGAATTTTATACCTGGAACATTTTTGAATGTAATCGAAATATTCTTTAATACAAAATACAAAGAGTTGGCATATTTTGGATGAGAAAGAAGGAGTTACTTCTGCATGCATGATTTAATGTCTATCTTTCCTTTCCAGATTTCTTAGGTTTCTAGGTGAAGTTTAATGCAAGATCTCTTGGTTGCTTCATGCGAATGCCTGAATCTAGAATTATAGTAGAAACCCTCGAGACCCGCACCTAGCCTATTTGGATTGTGTGAAAGTGTAGGTTCATTAGGTTAGGTTGTATGTAGAAAGCCTCAGTATCTTTGGTTTCATCAGATTAATGACATCTTTCTGACTGTAATCTATTCTTATTGTTACTTTTGTTTACTTTTGTCTTTGCTTTTCAAACCCATATTTTATTTTCAGCAGTTTAATTACTGTGTTTGAATAAATCATTGAAAATCCATCATAATTAAAGGTTAAAACAGATTTTATTCATTTTGAGTCCATTGAAAGTTCAAAATTAATAAACCACAGTGCCCCTTGTTAACATCCACTTGCAAACCCTAAGGTGTTCTTAGCATTTCATTTTAAACAGCATCCTTGATAATCAATAATTAGCATAATAAGAACCTTGGAGAAATCGTTTTTCTTTGCAAGCAGAGGATTTAGGACTCGGATCCTACAGGAGAGTGTGTTTTCAAAATCGGGTTAAAACACCACTCAACAGATTGGCTCTAGAAGGAGGGCCGAATCGGTTTATCTATTTCAATTTTTATATCTGAATATTTTGTTTTTGATTTAATTCTGAAATTATTTACGGCTAAACTACAACACTGTTTTTGTGTTTGTTGCAGGTTTTCTTCGAACTAGTCGAGGGTTTCCTCAGGCAGGCTGGACCCACCACGCCGTATTGTGACCAGGTCTCAAAAAACCGGAGAAACCATTTTTCACGACCTTACTGGTACTCCCAAGGGTAAAGTTAAGCAAGTCGTAAGCACTCCAGTAGCAAAAGGCCTATTTTCTCTAGGAACGTCGAGTGGACCTATGCCAGTAATATCCGTTGCCCCTATGTGCCTATAGTTTGTAATATTTCTTCTGCTATTGTAGGTCTGTCTACATCAATTCTGAGTCAAATGGCTCAAGCTCCAGCAGCTCCTTGGTATGGAGCTAACAATACTCCTTTGAATATTGCTGGGGATATCCATGAAATCCCCAAGAACATTAAAAGATTTATGCCTAAATACAAGCTAGATGGCCTAAGAACAATGAGAAGAACATATCCAAGCCTATAGAGATGTTTTAATTAGGTCGCAAGTTCAGCATGAAGATGTAGCTTGTAGACTTTTCCCCATGAGCTTGGATCCAATAGCATATGAATGGTATATATGCTTGCCAACTGGTTCAATCACCTCTTGGAAACAAATGGAAAATGCATTTGTCAATCAATTTAGGTCGCCCTTAGATCCCGCAACTATTTATAATCAGTTTATTACATGCAAACGGGGCCAAGGGGAACCAATTCGAATGTTTAATCAGAGATTCCAAAATAACTATAACAGAGCAATTAGACATTTTGCCATCGATCCTGCAGTAGCTTTGCAGATATATTTTGGGGCATTGGACCCCATGACAGCCATGTTTGCAAGGCGTAATCCTCAGGTCACCACGCTGGCTTTGGCCTATAATGAAGCCATGACTATTGAGCAGCAATTGACACCGCAAGGCTACGGGTTTACCCAGATGCCTATGTTGGGACAATGTGCTCCATATGGTCAAGTTCCCTAGGCAAATCAACTCATGGCACCACAAATGCCAAGTATGAACGCCTTCCCATATCAGCAGCCGTATCCACCAGCACCCGCATATGCACCCATTCCAATCCAACCAATCACAGCCATTCCACCTGTTCCTACATTTTTGCAGAACGATCAATCAACTACGTAGGAAACTAGTCAAGTCAATCCTCAAGCCATAGTCCCTGTTTCGAATCCAATCCCAATTCAAGGTATCAATCCATATGGGAATCCAATTCCTCATAACCCCACCCAAATGTGGAATCAAGACCCCATCAATTATGCAAATCCAATGGGGGTTAACAACAATGTGGTTCCATCGAAGGATGTCTTTTCGAAAGTCGAAGAGCTCAAGAAACTAGTGCATAAACTAAGTAATGACAGGGTTCAACAGCAGAAGCATGAGTCCCGTGCCCCTCACCCAAGTCAGAATTTTAACAATAGAGGGAGGCACTGGAACACTAAGCCAAACAATGGGGGAGTTCCTGCTCCCATTGCTAATCAATTAGATGCTTCTGTAGGCCCTAGCCAATCCAATTATCTTTTGAATATTTTAGATTTGGCATGGGAAAGAGGGTGCAGGTTACATAACACAAAAGAACACAATGAGAGGAATTGTCCTGAGATCGCTAGATACACTCATTGTCTTCAGGCACAAGTTGATGATTTGGAACTGGTATCAAATGAGGATCCATTGTATCAGCAAGATGAAAATATTATGGTGATGGAAATAGTATATCACCAAGAGGGTGAGAGCGAGGAGGAAGAGGACGAAGTTTTGGAACAGGAGGTGCAAGCTTTTCGAGATTTCATAAAGGGGACTCATGGGTACCATTTGAGGAGTAAGTCTAAAGCCCCTAAAACCTCATCAACACCTCCAAACAGTTCTATTCTTCCTCCAGATACAAAGGCAAGTAACAACCCTCCCCCTCCACTCAGAAGAGAAATGTCTAATGACGTCCAGAAGACAATCAAATTCGAAAAACCAAATTATGACGTAGTGGAGGATATGAAGAAGTCCAAATCTAGCCTTTCATTCCTGGATGTAGCTAAATTGCCTGGTCAAAAGGAGGCGTTGATAAGATCTTTGAACTCACCTGATCCGATGTGGAAGGAAAAAAGAGCTGAATCCCATCTGATTTTGCGAAAGGAGAGAAGGGATGTCCCGCCATTCTTATTAACTCTGAGAATTGCCGGTAAGAACTTGCATAACTATTTGGTAGACACAGGAGCCACGAGCAACCTCATGCCTACGGATATATGTCAAATGTTGGGTCTACAACCGGTTTCATCCAAATGCACGGTCTTGCAATTGGACCGTTCAGAGGTAAATGTAGTAGGGACCTTATATGATGTCAAGATTCAATTAAATTCTGAACCCAGGGTCCAAAGAGGTTGTAGACATTTTGGTGGTTAACATCCCAAGTAGGTATGGAATGTTACTTGCGAGAGATTGGATGAAAATGCTGAATGGCTATTTTGCAATAGACTGCTCGCATGTGGCTGCCATGGAAGGGCATTGCTAACCAAATCAGAGTGGAAAACAAACCGAGGCTTAAGGAGATTATAACGGATTTTAACAAGCCGAATGAGGTTTAGTTTTCTGAGCCAGACCTAGGGGTCTATGCTCTTGATGTTGAGAAAGCTACTGATGAACTTAAAGAAGTGTGTCATGGTGGTTCTTCTGAGGAGAAGGATTACACGTGGTTGCTCAAGTTTGATGGATCAAAATATAGACAGGGAGCAGGAGCTGGAGTCGAGCTCACTGGTCCAGGAGGTAAACCATTATTGGCTGCCTACAGACTGCAATTTCCTTGCACAAACAATGTGGCGAATACGAAGCATTGATCTACGGTTTACATCTAGCATTGAGAAAACATGTTAAATGCTTGAAGGTTTTGGGAGATTCTGAGTTGGTTGTCAAGCAAATCAAAGGACAGTATACATGCCACGACAAAAGACTGAGCCTTTATAGGACTAGGGTTATGGACCTCATGGAGGAGTTTGATGCATTCAACATAGCCCTTATTTCTAGGAGAGGAAATCGAATAGCGAGACTCTCTTGCAGTCGCAGTGGGCATGTTAAACCCGATGGATATAAAAAGATGTAAAAAGTTTTCCATTGAGTCGGTTCCTTGTCCATCAATACCTGATAATGTGAAGAATTTCTAGGTTTTTGAGTGTGACAGGCACATCTTCAAGTTTGTCACAAACTCGGGTATTTTTGAAAATCAGGTGATCGATGAGGAACAAAGGTGGCAGGATGAAACAGAAGAAAGTGAAACTGCGTATCAATCCAAAAAAATTCCTAAAGACGTGGTTTCATTAGAAAAGATGTTCGACATGGAATGCAAGAACAAGAAAAGAAAAAGAGTCCCGCTCCCCAAAGATGCATGCAATTCAATTAATCTGGGGAGTGCAGACAATCCAAAGGAAGTGTACATAGCAAAGGCATGTACGAGAGGAAGAAAGGAGAAATATAATACAGGCTTTGAAGCATTACATAGATTGTATTGCTTGGAACTACAATAAGTCAAGACTTACAACCAGAACATTATCACGCATACCATCCCTTTGAAGCCAGACTCCAAGCCTTTTAGGCAAAGACAACGAGTTGTTAACCCGCTATTGGAACCTTTGATCGAAAAGGAGGTTAAAAGATTATTGGAAGCGAAAATAATTTTTCCTGTTAGGCACTCAACCTGGGTGGCCAACCTCGTTCCAATAAGAAAAAAGAGTGGAGAGATTAGGCTGTGCATAGATTTTTGAAATCTTAATAAAGCCTCTCAAAAAGATAATTATCCATTACCATCAATCGATGAAATTCTGTAAATGGTAAATGGATCTGAAATGATGTCCTTTCTCGATGGATATTCTGGGTACAACCAAGTTCTTATACATCCAGATGACAGGATGAAAACCGCCTTCACTACCAAGTGGGGGACATTTGCATATAAGAGAATGCCATTCGGACTGTTAAATGCTGGTGCAAATTTTCAACGCGCCATGGATTACACATTCAAAGGGCTAATAGGCAAATGCATCATCGTGTATGTGGATGATATCCCAGTTTTCTCGAAGAAGAGAGAGGATCATGTTAAAGACTTAAAGAAGGTGCTTCAAAGATGCAAGGAACATGGAATTTCATTAAATCCCAAGAAATGCATTTTTGGAGTGACAGAAGGGAAACTGCTAGGTCACATTATTTCAAAGGAGGGAATATCCATCGACCCAGAAAGGATACAAGCTATCCAAGACCTACCTCTCCCGAGCAAGAAAAAGAATTGAGGTCTTTCTTTGGGCAAGTCAATTTTGTGAGGAAGTTCATTTCTAGCTTTGCTGAGATAGCTAAACCTCTAAACCAGATGCTCAAGAAATATGTGGACGTAAGGTGGAACGAGGAAAGTAGAGTGGCTTTCCAGAATATCAAAGACACCATTTCCAAAGCCCCGGTCTTGATAAGCCCAGATTACTCCAAGCCTTTTTATATTTACGCTTTTGCATCAGAACACTCCTTTGCGAGTGTCTTAACCCAAAAAGGTGAGGATAGTGCCGAAAAGCCCATTGCATTTTTAAGTGCCCCTCTGAAAGACGCTCAATTAAGGTATTCAATCCTTGATAAGCAAATGTATGCACTTTTTAAAACTATGAAAAAATTTAGGCATTACATCGTACACAGCAGAATTATTGCCATTGTGCCCGATTCTCGTCGTCAAGACCATGTTTTTACGGGAATGAACTAGGTGAAAGAGAGGAAAGTGGATTGCAACCATCCAAGAATTTGATCTCGAAATCCAACCAATGAAACTAGTTCGAGGACAAGGACTCGGCAAAGGCGATCGCAGAAAATGATCCGCAAATAACGAGTCAATGCTCAAATACGGAATACATGGCTAAGGAGGACTGGTATGTTGATATTGTGCAATTTTTATTGACTGGTAAGTGCCCTTCTAATTTGAATTCAACACAGAGGAGAGATTTAAGGCTTAAATCTGTTAACTATCTGATAAATTTTGGTGTGCTTTATAGGAAAAATCATGAAGGTATCTACCTGAGATGCTTGAGCAAAGATGAAGCCGCCAGGGTGTTGCAAGAATTTCATGGCAAGCATGGAACTGGTCATGGTGCAGCCAATGCTACAACACATAAAATCCTGAGAGCAGGATACTACTGGCCACATATTTTCAAGGATGCGCATACCCATGTACGATCTTGTCACATCTGTCAAGTGGCTGCAAATAGAGAAAGAAATGCAGCCATGCCGTTGCAGCCTGTAGTCGAAATGAGATCGTTTGCACAGTGGGGACTGGATTTTATCGGGGTTATTAACCCAAATTCTTCTGACTCTCACAAATTTATTTTGATAGCTACAGACTACTGTACAAGGTGGACAAAAGCGATTCCCACTAAACATGCCACCACAGACGTTGTGATTAAATTCCTTGAGGATCAAATTATCACAAGATATGGAATGCCCGATTCTATTGTCAGTGACAATGGTAAAGCTTTCATTTCCACACAATTTGCAGAGTGGGCATATGATAACAAAGTGAGCTTAAAGTTTGCATCCAATTTCTATCCTCAAGGAAATGGGTTGGCCGAGTCTTCAAATAAGAATTTGTTGAATACTATTAAGAAGTTGCTGGAAAAGAACCCTCGGGACTGGCACAGTCAACTAAAGTTTGCCCTTTGGGCAGATAGGACCAAAGTGAAAGAATCCATAGGGAATACTCCCTATCATTTGGTCTATGGGCAAGACCCGATATTTCCAACAAATTTGAAGTTGCAGACCTTACATTTCATACAAGAGTACTTGGGGAGAGATGATCAAGTTGAAGCCAGGTTGAGCCAGTTGTTGCACCTTGATGAAAAGAGAGAAGAGGTCGTGAATCACATGAATAAACACCAGGAAGTAATCAAGAGATGGTTTGACAGAAGGGCCAAAGTTAAATCATTCAGAATTTCAGATTTAGTATTACTATGGGACAAAAGACATGAGGAAAAAGGAAACCATCAAAAGTTTGATTGTCTTTGGTTAGGCCCATATCAGATTTCAGAGATTCTTGGGAAGAATACCTTCAGGCTAAAAACCTTAGAAGGGAAAGATTTCACGCTGCCGGTTAATGGGAAGATTTTAAAACATTATTTTAGCCCTTAGGTTGTGGGACTTTCATATCATTCTTTGATTTTGGTGGGATTTTCAGATCTTGTTTCATTGTTTAGGATTTTTAGATTTTGTTTGATTTAGGATTGTTAGCTTAGCTAGGATTTTGGTTGTGGATTTGATTTCAATTGTCATGTTGTTAATTTTGATAAAAAAAAAAAAAAAAAAGAAATAAATTGAGATGCCAACTTATGCTTAAGGTTAGGAGAATATGAAATATTGGAATTATCTTGTAAAGGCTCCACCAATAACATAAAACATTTTAAGTTATATTGTTTGATTTTGTGATACATGAAAGAATCAGTTTTGCATGACATATCATTTCATTTGCAAAGATAAGGCATTCATATTCCATCTCATCTCACATACATTTCATTTTAGTTACATATGCATCTTATGTACAAGCCATGAAAGTACGTCAAATTCTCTTAGGGTTATGTTATAACATAAATGTAAGTGAATCCTAAGGTTGGAAACTGAGTCTTGAGGTATCTAGAACCAAGCATGTCTCATAAATTAAAAAGGATCTTGAGAAAAATGATCAAAACCTAGCTTGGAGGAAAATGTTGAGCGAAAGTGGTTTTCATGTCTATCCTATTATGCTACATGATCCTTAAAACAGTGGTTTTGACCACTTCCATAGAGCTTAAAGCTTAAAATTAGAGTAGTAAGGATAGGGTTAAATCCTCATCAAACTTAGGTTGAGGATCCAATTCCCCAAAGCTTTGATTTGACCCACATGGAGTAGTAAGGATAGGGCATAAATTCTCATCTTGGTTGGTTGAGAATATGATTCCCCAAAGCTCTTATGTCTCATTTCATAGTAAGTCTTGGATTGTAAGGATCGTACTACTTGTCCTCCGCAAAGGATGGGTAGTCATCCCCAAGGTCTAAGCAACAAAATTAATATTTTCCATTTACATTTAAATTTTGGATTGTAAGGATCGTACTACTTGTCCCTAACCAGGATGGGTAGTCGTCCCCAAGGTCCAAGAAGTAAAAAGTAAATAAATTTTTCCCATATCATCTTTATTTTGGATTGTAAGGATTGTACTACTTGTCCTCTGCAAGGGATGGGTAATCATCCCCAAGGTCCAAAGAAATGGAGATAAGTTTTGGATTGTGGGGTTAGATATGCCCATGCATGGCATCATGTCTTGCCTAAAAAACAAGACCACTGATTGTCTAGAGGGTTAGACTAGCATGACCATTTCTTCCATAACGGGTTTAATTATTTTGCTTAAAGTGAGGTAATGAACTCTAAATCAGAATAGTAAGGATAAGGTTAAACTCTCATCTCGGTTGGTTGGGAGTCTGATTCCCCAAAGTTCTGATTTCACATTCACTTGCACATGGGTTCTAGATAGTAGGGACTCATAACCAACTTTGGGATACAATAAGGTAATGAATCAGTGGATCCTAAGAGGGTTTGGCAATCTTGAATGCTTGTACATTATGATATAATAATGACCATGCATCTTATGAAGGCAAGGCCTTCTAGCACGTCCATTAGGGTCACAAATCATTCACCATCCCACATATGCACTCATACAAAACTGATGATGGAGTTTGGATCAAATTCAAATGATAGGGAAGGAATTCATTGCACACACCGAGCTAATACTTGAGGATTCTAATGATTCATGTACTTCTGATCTTTGGGCATTTGTTATTTTGCTTATGTGCTAACATGTATTTGCGAGTTTGTGATATGTTTCAGGTTGGGTTCTTACTAAAATGCTCAAGAGCATTTGACAGCAGAGTTGCCATTTGTTGTGGTTGATCCACAAAACACCCCACTTGGTGGGGACCCACCTTTTTGCAGGTTTTCAGGAAGGATCTCAGTGACCCAGATGTCAGAATTGAAGAAAAAGAGAAAATGCACAAGTGTAGAAAGGGGTAGCGAAATCGCGACAGGTAGCAAAATCGTGACATGTCACGAAATCGCGATCGAGGACGGAGAAAATGGTCACGATATCATGACAGGTTTTGCCAAGGCGTGCGGAACAGAAAAATGGTTGCGATTTCGTGACGTGTTTCGGGGAGGCGTACGAAAATAAAAAGCGGTAGCAATATCGCGACAGAAAGATGCATGAAGGTCCGAGGGGGAAAAACGTCGCGATATCGCGACAGGTTTTGCCAAGACGTACGGATGATGAAAGGTGTCACGATTTCATGACGCATTTTGGAAAAGTTGTACGGTACAAGGAAGGTGTCGCAAAATCACGATGGAAATGAAAATCAGGTTCGAAGCAGAGAAGCGGTAGCGATATCGCGACGGTTTGTCGAAAGAGGGCAAGGGGATGATAATGGTCGCGATGTCGCGACGTAAAGTTGCCAAGGAGGCCCGACGGAGAAACGGTAGCGATTTCGCTACGCCTTGCGGAAAGAAGACTCAAAGTTCAAAACGGTAGCGATATTGCTACAAATTTCATAAAGGCCAGTCTCAAAGTCAGAGGGTAGCGATAGCGCTACAAGTTTAGTGAGAGAGGGCTTGAAACAAAAATGGTAGCGAATCGCTACCATGTAACAAGGAGAAGGCTTGAAATGAAAGTGGTAGCGAATCGCTACCACATTTCAAAGGGACGCTGCAAGGCCAAGGTGGTAGCGATATCGCTACCACATTTTGAAAAGGGTTCAAAGTTAGAAAGTGGTAGCAATATCGCTACCATTCGAAGAAGGAGGCTCAAAATGTTAAAAGGGTAGCGATATCGCTACGAGAAGTTGCCGAAGGTAGACAAATGAAAAATGGTCGTGACATCGCTACGGGGAGCTGATGAAGGAGAAGCAGCCGGGAAGCATGTAGCGAGATCGCGACATGTCGCCATATCGCGGCTAAGAAGATGAACAGGCAGACTTGCAGTTTTGTCATTTTTTTTTGCAGTAAGCATTACACAGGACACAGGAAAAGCAGGACATGTGGCGCACAGGTGTCAAACTTGCAGAGGCGTTACATGCAGAGATGAATTTCGAAGAGTTTTCAAATTTGAGCGTGAATCAAAGCGGGAAAAAGCAAGAATTTGAGGGGTCATGTGCTGGAAGGTGAAATGAAGCGACAGAGAAGATCGAAGAGCCGCGTCAAACATTATAAGACCAGAATTGCAAATCGAAGGGGTTGGAAATTGCCGAATACGAAGTTGCAGAGATGAGAGCTTTGTGCTATTCTAGGCCCGTACTTGGGCAATTTCCTTCTTTTTGTTCGGGAATTTTATACCTGGAACATTTTTGAATGTAATCGAAATATTCTTTAATACAAAATACAGAGAGTTGGCATCTTTTGGATGAGAAAGAAGGAGTTACTTCTGCATGCATGATTTAATGTCTATCTTTCCTTTCCAGATTTATTAGGTTTCTAGGTGAAGTTTAATGCAAGATCTCTTGGTTGCTTCATGCGAATGCCTGAATCTGGAATTATAGTAGAAACCCTCGAGACCCGCACCTAGCCTATTTGGATTGTGTGAAAGTGTAGGTTCATTAGGTTAGGTTGTATGTAGAAAGCCTCAGTATCTTCGGTTTCATCAGATTAATGACGACTTTCTGACTGTAATCTATTCTTATTGTTACTTTTGTTTACTTTTGTCTTTGCTTTTCAAACCCATATTTTATTTTCAGCAGTTTAATTACTGTGTTTGAATAAATCACTGAAAATCCATCAAAATTAAAGGTTAAAACAGATTTTATTCATTTTGAGTCCATTGAAAGTTCAAAATTAATAAACCACAGTGCCCCTTGTTAACATCCACTTGCAAACCCTAAGGTGTTCTTAGCATTTCATTTTAAACAACATCCTTGATAATCAATAATTAGCATAATAAGAACCTTGGAGAAATCGTTTTTCTTTGCAAGCAGAGGATTTAGGACTCGGATCCTACAGGAGAGTGTGTTTTCACAATCGGGTTAAAACACCACTCAACAGGTAATATTTTGCATTAATTTGGAGATATACTTTAGTTGGATAGGCTCGGCCCATCCTTCTATTTTAGATTCATCATCCATGGTTGTAGTTAGAACAACCTAAAGTTTTTTCTTCCCTAGGATATCTCTATTTTTATCCCACAAACATTGGAATCCATACTTTGTAGCTCTATCAAGGTGTTTCATTATGTTCTTGGACTCCATTTTGAGTTCTTGGATGAGTTTCCACCCTTGGGTCATCATTCTATGCCTTCTAAAAAATTCTAGTCATTATCTGAGCATAAGATCATTATTTTTGGGAGCTCTATTTGCTACCCATTCAAATTTGCTCTCAACCGGCGCTTGAAAATTTGTTGCAACATATAATATTACCTTAATAGAGTGTTCAAAATTCTTAAATTTTTGTCATTCCCAATGTTTGACCCATTTATTCCATATACAAAAACATTGATTGAACCTTTAGACTCATCTCCAAAATCTTCTTGGGCATTTCTTTCCTTATTTTTTTGGCATTTTCTTTAGAGAATCCTATGGATTTAGATTTATCTATTTGAATTTGCTGCTGAAGATCTTTAATTTGTTCAAACAAAATTTGATTCTATTTTTTAGCATCTTTAGCCTCTTCCTTATACTTGGCAATTTCATGAAACTTGTCCTACCACTTCTTGATCTCATTTCTAAAGACCTTTTCAACGTTTCTTTGCTCACTTAGTGCAGTCTCAAGTTCTTCAACCTTTTCCTTTGCATATGAAAACTTCTCCTTATACTAGTCTCCATTTAAGTAGATTGTATCTAGGTGAGCTTTGACAACTACGAATACATCTTGCATTAGTAGGCTATGATATCCTATGTTATTGCTTCAGCTTGGTAGTCTTCTATAGTCATGTCCTTATCTGTTTTGTCAACCAAGGGCTTGATTATCATTTTGTTTCATTGGAGGGTCGTTGGATCTATTGCCATAATTTCCCTAAAATAGACAAACTTCTTGGAAGACTGGGCAACCTTCATACTCCACCAATCATGAGCATTTTTGGTGGCCTTCTTGAACTTTTGGAGCTTGGAGGTGATGGGATGAGTCTTAGTATAGGAGGTGGACAAATAATATAACAATGGGAAATGAGTAGAAGTGGAAAATGGAATGCTTACAAGAGTGGAATCCACACTTATGGGGGCTATGATAGATGTTGCTACAAAGGTTATAGAGGTAACTAATGGTGGTATTGGAATTGGAGGTGATGAAGGGTGAGTAGTGATGGCTAGAATAGATGGTTAAAGTGGTGGAGAAGATGGTGGTGAACGTATATTTTGTGGAGGTGGAGACTAAACATCCTTTTAACCAAAAAGAGAGGGATATTTTTTGAAGGGATTCAGAGAAAGAGAAGGTGAGGAAGGAATATTAATCGTACCTAAGACTGGTTGCTGAAGATGTTCTTCTTGTGCACTTTCTGTGGAAAGTGTTTGTTCAAAAATATTTTCTTGCATAGAGGTATCCATATCTTGCTTCTAAGGCACTTGTTCAGAATCCTCCCCCTACTGAGAGGCGTTTGTTTCTTCAAATATTTTCTCTTTTTTGCCCTTCTTGTGTGTGTCTCATTTAGTTGTATCCCATGGCTTCCTCTTGGATATTTTATGAGGATGAGGATTAGTGAATATTTCTAAGACTTATTGCTAAACTTGTGGTTCAATTACCTTGGTTAAAGGGGGTGCTTCCCTAGCAGAAGCTAGTGCTACAAATTTTAGGAAGGTTAACTAGGAACCTTTACCCTTTGAATTTCATGCTTCCAGAGCCAAATATTCTGACCTCTTATGCACCTAAATGAGCTCAATGATTCCTTGGTCATGTTTTCCAAGGCCTTCCTCTATATATCCCATTTTCTACATAATTTTGGGTGCATTTTAATATTTTTTCAAATGTTCTTGTGTAGGGGTATACACAGGTGCCTTGGCAACCATAGAAGAAGAGGAGGTTATAACTGTAGTAGCATGTTGTTGAATTTGAAAGACTATTTTTCCTTTGCCCATGTCTACCTACTTGGTTGTATCTTTCAAGGCTTGATCTTATCTATGAGTATGGAAAACTTAGTGTAATTCTTTTCCCAATATCATCTGCCTAAGACTCATGGTATTTATCATACCTAGAGGATAACTCGTCATCAATTTTAATGTCGTATCTTGAAGGGGTTGTATCCGTTTCAAAACTCATAATCCACCAGACATAGATCTTGGCTTCGGTCCACTTATACATTTTTTGCATCAGGATAATTTTAAATTCTTGTAAGACATGCATGGGTTCATTCTCAGGGTCGTAAGAAATGACCTACTCATATAAATCCCACCATGGGGATAATGGTTGCTTTTGATCCACATTCCACTCTAATTATTCATCTTCCATTCTGTGTTGCTCTATGTATTCCATAGTCATCTTATATAATTTTGGGGTTCTAGCACTATTAATGATGACTATTTTTTCTACAAATTTATCGACGGGATCATATCTCCATATTTATGGTAGCTCTATCAGGCCCAAATCTCTCATAGCCTGGGTGACTTCTTGATTTTGTTTTTCTTGTTAATGTTATACCCTCAAAATTGATTGGGTAGGTGCAAGTTCCCTTTTTTCCCATGCTAGTGCCATACTTACAATTAATATACTCAATTTATTTGCAATACTCCATTGCAAACAACCGGTCTATAACAAAATTAGGGAGCACACATGATTTTCCAGTGAACCCATACAATATGATGATTGTACCCTATGTCAATATGAACTAGTCCCCCTCTTCAACATGAGGGTTTTGTAATACACTCTTATAATTTTGGGACAACCTATCCATTTATCCATGCAAAATTATCATAACAAGTCCTAAGAATTCCCTGTTAAAATTGTAATATGTTTTGAAGGTGGTCAGCATAATAATCTATGAATATAATGACTAGGGTCTATATTTTTCATCCTTGTATGCCATAGTAATCTAAGGTATTTCATATGCCATGAAGTAGAAGAAAACCTAGGCCAATTGGGAGTAGTATATGAAGAAAGTTCTAGATCCTTTCTGTAGCTTGCACAACTGTTCATGAATTTGTCAATATAGAAAGGAGGTCCAATCAAAGAAAATAGTACTAGTGCTCTGGTCCATGATAGAAGTGTCATAGAACTTAGGATTAGAAATATAGTGGGCTATGGCAAGCTGCCAACCCTGTACCTGCTCATTTGAAGCCAAACCTGCCAACACTACCAACATAAATTTTTTTTAGAGTTTTTAAACTCAGTCATCGAGATGGGAATTTTAGATAAATTTCCCCCTGTTGGCTTGGTTTTTAGCTGATATTCTACCCAGGTCATCAAACGACTTACCCTACTTGGGGCATAAAATTTTTCTTGGTCATCAGGGTGAAAAGGTTTAGGTTTCTTAGGAAAATCTAGACCCTTGGCAAAGATGATAGAGAAAACATTGGGGGACAGGGTGAACAAGGACCTCCCCTATATGCTTTGGATAATCCTTTGTTTGGGGTCATAGTATTTAGCTACGACACACACCAATTTAGGATATGGATAGATCAAAGTGTAAATATAAAAAGATAATAGGGAATGAAAGGTGAAAGTGTTAGGTCTTGATGGGGTAATACCTTTTAATAGCCTATATTCAACATCTATTTTGAGCTACTCAACACCTTTCCATGTGACCACTGTATTTATAATATTTGCATCTCTATCCTTTTCCTCTTCACCCTGTGCTAAAATATTGGTGGTTGAAGATGAAGTTTCCATTGCGATGTGACTATTCCCCTAAGCATTACTTCACTGAATCCCTTTTTTGAAACACTGGTATGAGAAATTCCTTAGCAATTGAGGAGCAAATTTGCTTAAAAAATTAGCAATTTGAATTAGCTTCTAGGGTATTTTCACTATATATAAAGATCTATGAGAATTAGGGTTGAGTGTAATCATTGCAGTGGTTGGTCGCTTGCTTGATGTTTTAATCGGCGTGATGATTCTGCTTTAGTTCATGTGCCACCTTGCTTGGAGAATCATAGCAAAATTGCATTTATGGTTGTCACACTTCCCATTACCTATTTCAAATTCAAAAAAATATTTCCCTTTTGCCATGCAATCATGTTCCTTTTTGAGTTAGTGGTGCTTTGACTCTGATTGACCACAACATGGTGATGCATCATGATGTCACATCAATTTTTATTCCTATAATTTCCAAATTTTTTCTACCACAACATAGCAATACATCACATCATCGTGTGAATATTTACTCTTCTTTGGCTATATGAATCACGACCTTGAGAAATGTCATGACAATGCGACACCTTTAGAAAATAAATAGTATAGTATGTATAATACATAAAATACAAAGAGTGAAACTCTTAGTGAAAGTAAAGCTTCAAATGAAAACCATTAACATGGATTGGTTGAATTCTTCCATGTTCATCCTATAGTTGAAAAGCATTGTGTTGTTTCTCAACAATTATTTTAAATGGACCTTCCCAAAAGGAGTCAAATTTTTGGTGGTTCCCTAGTTTTGCTTTATTTTCACTCCATCTCAAGACCAGGTCTCCAAATTTGAACTTTTTGAAAGTGGCCTTTCTCTCAAACCATCCATTGGTTTCTCCTAGATGTTTTTGATACAATACATAAGCCTTTTCTTTTTGTTCTTCTAGTTGCAAAAGCTACATCAACTTGTCTTCCACTAGGTCACCCTCTGTAGTATGGGTCCGATCAAGCAATATCAAAGTAGGTATTTTTATATGTATAGGAATATGGCCTCTTTTCCATACACCAATGCATAGGGATATGTGTTAATAGACTTCTTGATGGTAATTCTATCAGCCCATAGTGCTTGATTTAACAGTGAATGCCAACTCCTCTCTTCAAGATCCTAAGAAAATTTTATTAGTAGATTATGCCAAACCATTTCCCTATGGATAGTAGTTTGAGGAAGTATTTAAATATATTCCATAGTTTTTGGAAAAATTAATAAGTTTTGCTCCAAAAAATGATGGGCCATTATCACTAACCAATGAGTTGGGTATGCCAAATCTTGTAATTAGGATCTCGATAAAATCAATCACTACTTCTTGATCGACTTTCTTTGTGGAAACTGCTTCCACCCATTTGGTAAAATAATTTTTAGTAGTAAAAATGTACTTGTGCCTTGTTGAAAAATTTGGTTCTATCACCCCTATGAAGTCCAAAACCCATTACTAAGCAGGTTCCTCTACTTGTATAGGCTTGAGAGGTAAAGAAACATTTATGTTTCTTCCCACATTCCTTTGGCATTCCTCACATGCTCTTGTCATTTTGAAGGTATCGAAAAATATGGTTGGCCAATAACATTTTATCCTTTGTATTTTTAATGCAGTTGTCCTACCTGTATAATGTCCCCCAAACAAGCCCTTATGGAATTTATTCAAGATATTCTACTTATGATTATATTTTATGCATTTCAAAAGAACATCCAAATTATTTCTATACAAGACTTCTGGTAACAAAACATATTTTAGGGCCTACAACTTGTACCTTCTTCTTTGTGAGGCATTTAGGTTTTGTGGGCATTTCCATATCTGAAATTAACTTATGAGTTCATCAACCCAACCTAATATTTCTAAGGACTGCTCATCTTCTTGAACTAGTTTTGGTGCTTGACATGCTATACAATCCATTTTCACCCTTTTTGCCAATTCATGACATAAATCTATGCCTCTCACTAGCTTGGTCAAATGTATTTCTACATCATACTCTTAAATTTTTGTAACCCATCTTACCCTTTTTTGCCCTAGCTCCCCTTGAATTATAAATTTTCTAACATCAAGGTGTACTACATACACCAGAGTCTTGCTTTGAGATAGGAAATACTTGAATTACTTTAAAAACTGTATGAATGCATATAATTGATTTTCAACAAAGATATATCTTTCTTAATGATATTGCATCATTTGGCTTAAGAAGGTGATAGTCATCTCTTCATTATCTTATCCTTTTTGTGTAAGTAATGCAACATAACTTTCTTGTTCACTGATTGCATACAAGATGAAGCCTCTTGAGTAATCTAACTTGATAAACACAGGTACCTAGGAAATTGCCTCTTTGATCTTATTGAATGCATATTTTTGTGGTTCTATCCATTTTAAGGCCATATATTTCTTCAACAATTCAGTCATTGGCTTTACTATTTGAGCAAAATCTGAAACAAACTTTTGCACACAATTTATCTATCCAAAGAAATACTACAACCCTTTCTTATTCAATGATTGAAGAAGTTATAAGAGATATTTCACCCTGTCTAGGTCTATGGCCAAGCCTGAATTGAAAATAATGTGACCCAAGAGTTTCCATTTTTGGACAACAAATATTGACTTCTTTGGGTTTAAGGAAACTCCAAATTCCTTGTATTTTTCAAAATCAATATGGAGGTGTTCAACAAACTTTTTTTTTTTGTGGGAGAAAATAGTCATGTCATCTAGGTAGTTGACCATAAAATTTTTCACCAGCTCTCCAAAAGCTAGATCCATTGCTCTTTGGAAAGTAGACCCTGCATTAGATAGATCAAAAGGCATTCACTGATAGGTAAAAGTTCCTTATTTGGTAGTAAATGCAGTTTTGTGCTGATCTTCATCCTTGATCCAAACCTGATTATAGCCAAAAAACCCATCTAGTAGTGAGAATCTCTTTTCCCCAACTATGGTATGCATTAATTTATTTATTTGGAGAAAGGATAGTGATCTTTCAACAAGGCCCTATTCAAATTACTGAAATCTACACATAACCTAATGTTCCCATTCTTTTTTCTGATCGACACTAAATTGGCAACCCATGTAGAATGCTTGATAGAGTAAATTATCTTGGTGTTTAGGAGATTCAATAGCTCTTGTTTCCTCAAAGCTTATATCTTTGGGTTGATCGATCTTTTCTTCTATTGGAAAGGTTATGAACCCACTTCAAGCTCAATGGTATGTTGTATTGTCTATTGTACACTTTGAGGTCATCATATGTCCATTGCTATAATGTCACTGAATTCCTTACACAAATCCTAAATTTGAATAACCTCTTTCCCTGAACATTGGACCCCAATATTAAGTACCTTAACTAATTCTAATGGAATTTCTTGGTAACTTTGCTTGTCACTTTCATTGTATGGCCTACCAACCGATCACTATTATCAAACAAATTTTCAAGAGTTATTAAGCCTTTTAATATATGGGTATTATTGAGCTAGATCAGTCCTTCATCCTCTTCATATTCCAAAGCATGATCACTTGAATAGTTCATCTCATGTATTAAGAAATCTAATACCTATTCATAATTTTAAAAGACCTGCTAGAATGTGTCTTTATCTAGAATTGAAGGTCTATATATCAACCTTACTATCTTAGATTTTTGTATGACATTGGCTATTAGACAATAATTGGATCCTATGGATGCTAATAAATCAACATGAGTATTATGTTCCCTAGGAATAGCCTTGATATTCAGAGCCTCAAAAGCTTCAAATAGATCCCACACTTTATTTCGGTAAGCCTTGAGGTAATGTTGCTTACTAATATACTTCTCTATGACCTGGTTTACTATCAATTTTGAATCTCCATATATCTGTAGTTGTTTGACCCCCAACTTCTTTGCCTTCATCAGACCTAAAAAAAGTGCCTCATATTATACTATATTATTTGTGCAACTCTATGTTAATTAGTATGAAAATAATTTCTTAACCCTAGTTGGTGAGATTAATACTATACCTGCTCCTACCTCATTTTTGCATCTGGCACCAACAAAGAAGAGTTTCTAGATCTGATTTGTAGGGGAATCTTATTTTTACATAGTGGGGGAGTCAACCTTTTTAGGTTTTGTGATTGAATAGGTCCCAACCCTCGTTTAAGTCATGGAATTAAAACCTTTGAAGGAAAATTGGCCTTCAATTTGGATTTCTTCAAGGACATCTTACATCATATCGAGTACTTCAATCTCTTCAATAAGCATACTAACATTATTAGCATGTTTGTCATCTTCTTCAATTTTATAAATATGGAAGGAAGAAGTATTTTCATTGAATATTTTGATCCTTCTACCTTTGTATGGGATCTCCATATGTGAGTAGTCAAGGGATAAATACCCTCCTATCTTAGATGTGAACTCCCTTGAAAGACACATCCCAAAATAAGGCTCTAAGTATATGTTGATCACAAATCCGCCTAGTCATATAAAATGCGCCCTAGACTCGGCCAAAATTGAAAGGCCGAGAGAAAGAGAAGTCTCCCGAGCCAATCTCCAGAGAGGGCTAGCTCCTAAACTAATCTAAACTTGTTTGAAGATAAGGATGCGGGAAAGAAATGGAAAATGCAAAAAGAAAGGGAAATAACAGAAAGAGATGGAAATATGGCTGAAGCCGATAGTTGATAAGGAGAACAACCTCAGATAGCAAATAACCTCAACTAGGTCCTGAAGATAAGCAACAACTAATTCTTAGAACACACATACAAAAATTGGATCAAATATTGACCATAAGTTTGCCTTCAATTATACTTCAAATGTTCAAATGAAAACACAGCCAAATTCAGAACAACAGAATTCAACTCATATTTTAACACTGGACTAAGCAGAAGTAAATCACACAAAAAGCATCACATGAACAATAGTTTGGATCACCAACTCAAAAGACACTAAGAATAGAGCAAAATGCACTTAGGATTTCTGCTTCATTTTTTGCAAAAAGGTCCTACTCCTTTTCTTGAGATATACATTATTATTTATAGAGGCCTTCCCTCTTCCTTTCAGATCACAATATTTAAAACATAAAATAGATTTTGAAGGGGAGATCCGTAAAATATGCACTTGAAAAGAGAAAACCATCCCCCTTGGATAAAACACGTTCCCTACTTTTATGGATCAAAACTAAAAATCAAACGGAACCAAGGGACCAGACGTCTTCATTAAATGACTATTCTCGGGGCATGCTTGAAGTTGTTAGGAGATCACGACCAAGAGCTTTTAATATCGGAGGCATATTTAATTCTAGTGGCTTTGAAAACTGTATGCCTTAACACGTTCTTCCTTCTTGCGCTGATTGCCATATTAAATTATGGAGAGCTTTGATATTAAATTAAATGTTGGGAAACATTTAATATTGGAGCCTCTTTGACCTTGATATCGAAACCAATTACTTATGCAATATGAAGAAAAATGGAGATAGAACTTAATTGGGTCTTTGTTGTTGCTTCTGTCGCAAAAATGTGATAGGTCATGAAAATTCGACATGTCGTGAAATCATGACATTTTCCAACTTACTGCTTACTCTTGTTGCCACCAGTCACGAAAATGCGACATGTTGCGATATCATGACATTTTCTCTTGCTTGGCTCTTCTTGTCTTTCACTTCCATGAAAATGTAACATGTCACGAAATCGTGACATCTGCCTTCATTTTGTTTTCTTTCCACAACATGTCACGAAATCATGACATTTTTCTTTGCCTTGCTTTGTTTTCATGATATGTCATGAAATCGCGACATCTTTCTTCGCCTGCCTTCTTCGCTGCTCCAAGTCGCGAAAACTCACCATGTCGCGAAATCGTGACATCTTCCACTTTGTTGGCTTTCATCTTCTTGCAAGTGGAAAAAATGGGACATGTCGTGAAATCATGACATTCCATACTTGGAACTGCCCTTCTCGCCATTTCACCATGAAAACGTGACATGTCGCGATATCGCGACACTTTTCTCTATTTTGTTCTTTCGTCTTCAACAAGTCACAAAATCGTGACATGTTTCTATCTTCCTTTTTTTTTTTTTTTTTCCGCCCCCCCCCGTGTCCGGGACTCTTGCGTCCTTTGTCCTTTGCTGCTTTTGGCCGTGAAAACTTGACATGTCACGAAATCGCGACATTCCATACTATCTGGCTGTTTCGCACTTTCTCCTCGTGAAATCATGACATGTCATGAAATCGCGACAATTTCTTATTGCCTGGCTTCGTTTCCAAAATTGTCGCAAAATCGTGACATCTTTCTCCCACCTTGAGTTTACCTTCAGCATTTCCACGAAAATGTGACATGTCGCGATATCGTGACATTTTTCCTTAGCGCTCCTCTTTGCTGCTATATGTCGCGATATCGTGACATTTTCCTATCACTTTGCTTAGTTGCCACTGCAAGTCGTGAAAATGCGACATGTCACGTTTTCGCGACAACTTTCACTTTACTACTCCCTCACCGCAACAAGTCGCGAAAATGTGACATGTCGTGATATCGCAACAATTTTGCCGTTACTGCTGCCTTTGCTGTTTCCTAGCGCGAAAATGCGACAGGTCACAAAAACGTGACATGTCGCGATATTGTGAAATTTTTTGTGCTTGGCTCTTTTCTGCATCGGACACCGTGAAACTACAACAGGTCGCGATATTGTGACATGTTGCGATATCACGACATCTTACACTTACTTTGCTTGAACACAAAACTTGTAGAGAT
Source organism: Wollemia nobilis (assembly GCA_028583015.1). Lineage (NCBI taxonomy): Eukaryota > Viridiplantae > Streptophyta > Pinopsida > Araucariales > Araucariaceae > Wollemia > Wollemia nobilis. The sequence goes on along the minus strand of JAQPPZ010007509.1, from coordinate 5,370,822 downwards.
TTTTGTATTTTCCCTTTTGAAGTGCTTGGAGGGACAAATAGAGGAGTGAGTATCTCTACAATTTGTGCATTCTTTTGCATGAATAGTAACAACAAAAACAATGTGGCAAAAATGCCAACATTCTTGGCGGCTCTCGGGGTATACAGTTCTACTGTATGCATGAACCTCAGGCCTTTATCCATTGGGCAACAGAGTAAAGAAGCTGGAGGAGCAGAAGAAGTGAGTGTTGGTTCATGCTGGAAATTTCTACGGGTTGCTACAACAAGCTCTTGCTGGCAATCGACACTTAAAAATAGGACTTTCAGCAGATATTTATGGAAGAGCAGAACTTCCCTTATTCCTCGAACTACTATGTTTTGCCTAGCTTGGTTGAGCTGGGTAATCACCAGGTGTTGTGCAAGGATCTCCATGGCAGTAGTGAGAAGCACCTAAGTTGCAAAAATAGGAATGAATGGAGTGATGACCGACAGATGTGTAGGCCTTGGAATGGGAATGGTGAATGATGGATTTTTGGAAGATGGAGGAGCAGAAGTGGTAGATACAACAACTAAAGAGGGTGCTACTGTGCTACCAGCTGCTGGGATTCTATGAAAATAGATAATGAAATGGAAGTGGATGGGATGGAAAAAGTGATGGGAACTGTGGAAAAGTGCTCAAAAGACAAAGGGTTAGAAGAAAGGGGAAGAAGAAACGGGAACATCAGAGAGGGGAGTAGAAACAACAGTAGTGGCTTGATTATGTACAGTGGAAGGAGGAGTGGGAGAGGAAGGGAATGAAAATAAGGAAGTGAAGGAAATAAGTAGATGGAAGCCACTACCTGCTGGGAAGGGAAAAGAAAAAGATAGAGAAATAAACATACCTGCGGGCTCTTGTGCAAAAGGAGCCGAAGTTGAATTTTTTTTTCTTTTTTCTATTTTTTATTTATTTTTTCTTTTTTATATGTACAAGGTGACACTGTGTTTTCATACTATGAAATGGGCCATGGAAAATTCATTTTCTTCGTTATGGAATTGGCGTTGAAATTGGCCATGGAAAATTCATTTTTTGGCGGAGCTCTTCCAAAACTTCTTCCATTAAGTCAAGCTCGCAAAATTCTTCAGACATCATGTGCACTGAATTTGCTAATCTGTCCATTTCATCTATTCTCTCCACATGAAATGTGGAAGGCTTTTCATTGAAAATCTTCACCTTTTTACCTTTATGGATCACCTCCAAATGAGTAAAATCCAAAGAAAGGTAACCTCCGAGTTTAGCCATGAACTCTCGGGAGAGACACATACCAAAACATGGCTCTAGGTCCACTACTATGATCTCTTGGATCACAGTAATTTGAGGCATAGCATGCAGGGAGATAGGAACATCCTTGATTATGCCCACCGTCTTTACTGAGGTACCATCTAGCTGCAAAACTCCCGTGCTAGTCCTTGTATACTCCATGCCTATGACATCACATACTGCCTTAGGCATGACAGTAGTAGCTGCTCCTGAGTTAATGAGGCAATTATGCACCACATGTCCCTCTATTCTTAATGACATATAGAAAGGTGGTGGTCTATTTTTTCCAATGACTAAAGAGGTCAGAGTTTGAGACATAACTACCTGGGCTAGAGCCTTCCCCTTACTTTGTGTGGTCTTCAGGGATTCTTGTAAGAGATTCACCTGTCCAGGCAGTTGCAAGGTGTCATACAGACTTACTTTGGCTAGTATCCTTTTGAGTTCTTCGACGATGTTGTACTCCATCAAAATTGGCTCTTTCCCTCCACTAGAAGATTCAAATATGCTTCTATATTTTTGGGTGGCCTCCACTCACTATTGTTTAGTCAATTATGGATACCACAACATCTCTCTAGCCTATTCCTTTGTTTTCACTTACGACTGGGAGGTAGAAGCCTTAGCTGGCAACCTCTCTTTTGCTTGTGGTGGAAGCAAATCCTTCAGAAAAATAGGTGGATCTTGTTGTTGAGCTGGAGGATCATGAGTCTTTGCAGGTATTTGCTGCTTTGTTGCTTGTGCAGGAGGTACTTTCAATGGTTCCATCTTATCCAGATCTACCACCATTGGTTTCTTTCCGCTGCGTGTCAAGACTGCAATGTGTTCCTCAGACATTAATTATGATCCACCTCTCGAATCATGTTTATACGGCTCCCCATAAGAACTTGTAAATAATTTTGGTGGACCATGCAAGTGGACTCATCATGTGGGTTGTTGCATGAAGAACACTAGTAAGATGGCTCATGTGAAACTTTAGAAGGGCCAACCTCTTCACTTACCAGGATCACTGAGTTCCTCTCAAGTACTTTCTCTATAGCCTTGCTAGGAGCAACTTGCTCTCTAGTTATCGTCGAAACAAATCTTCATGGCTGATAGTTCCTTTTCACCTCTCTCCGCTCCATAGATGTCACCTTGTTAGTGAGGGCTCTCATGGCCGATTGAATTTCTTGCAAAATAGCCAATTGAGGATCTAGGCTTGAGGACACAGGCGGTGCCGATAGAGGTAATGGAACTGGTGGAGAAGGTAATGCAGGAGTTGGAACTGAAGAGGTTAAATATGGAATGGGAATCATAGGTAAGGTGTTGGAGGATTCCATGAAGATGAAGGGTACATGGATGGAGCAGTGTAAGATGTGGAGGCTACACTTGTATGTTGGTATTGTGGAAGCTCAGGAAAAATGGGCATAGTCATTTTTGGAGGCAATTTCCCAATGGCAATCAGATCGGCCTCAGCCTTCTATGCCTGGGAATATAGTGCAGGAAAGGTTTGAATATTGGACATTTGAATGTTCATACTAATATCAAAGTGGAAAGTCCTAAGAAAGTAAAATGCAGCTTGGTCATTAGTAGGGTGGAGACCATCAGGAACTCTCTGCCAAGTTCGGGCAAACCTAACATTGAAATCCACTATCTCCTCTTGAGGATGCCTCTTGATATTAGTAAATTGATGCAACAAAGAAAATGGGTCTACTTGCTCATTGAACCCTTGGATCAGCATCTCTGCTAATTGATCCCATGAATTTATGGAGTTGGGAGACAAGGATCTATACCAGCACAATAACTTACCTTTGAGTGACAACACGAGCAATTTGATCATGACATCTTCGTCTGTGATATTATGAATTGTAGCCAAGGATGCCACATCTAAAACATGCTCATACATGGTCTTTCCAGTCCCATCGTATGTAGGCAAAGCCTTTAATGCTGTAGTAGGAACTGGATTTTGAAAAGGCAGGTCCAACGCTCCTGAATGGTTCCAAGCAAGAAATCGTCGTGGAGGAGGTTGTTGACCAACCATTTGCATTGCTGGATTTGGATATGCTAGCAAGCTTATAGCAGTACTGGGAGGAGTCGAAGATGGCACAAACTGACCCGTTGCCTGCGAAGAAATAGCAAATGATGGGTTCACAAGACTTACCAATCTTGAGCGCTCCCTCTAGTTTTGAACATCAATCTCGAAGTATTCGACTGGATCTTTTGATTCTTTGGCTTTTGATCTCATGATCATGAAGCAAATATTTTCACCAGCTTCACGATTTGAGATTTCTAGGTACTATACAGTTGCCTTTAGCAGAGTCACCAGATGAACTTACAATCTCCGCTTTGAGGTCAAGACAGTTCATCAAAATATTGATTCCTTTGGGTGTCAAAAAATGGGACTTGTGAGTCCCACCGAGCATGCCAAAAAATTTTGGTCACGAATCCGCCTAGTCATATAAAATGCACCCTAGACTCATCCAACATTGAAAGGCCGAGAGAAAGAGAAGTCTCCCGGGCCAATCTCCAGAGAGGGCTGGCTCCCAAACTAATCTAAACTTGTTTGAAGATAAGGATGCGGGAAAGAAATGGAAAATGTAGAAAGAAAGGGAAATAATAGAAAGAGATGGAAATATGGCTGAAGCCGATAGTTGATAAGGAGAACAACCTCAGATAGCAAATAACCTCAACTAGGTCCTGAAGATAAGCAACAACTAATTCTTAGAATGCACATACAGAAATTGGATCAAATATTGACCATAAGTTTGCCTTCAATTATACTTCAAATGTTCAAATGAAAACACAGCCAAATTCAGAACAACAGAATTCAACTCATATTTTAACACTAGACTAAGTAGAAGTAAATCACATAGAAAGCATCACATGAACAACAGTTTGGATCACCAACTCAAAAGACACTAAGAATAGAGAAAAATGCACTTAGGATTTCTGCTTCAATTTTTGCAAAAAGGTCCTACTCCTTTTCTTGAGATATACATTAGTATTTATAGAGGCCTTCCCTCTCCATTTCGGATCACAATATTTAAAACATAAAACAGATTTTTAAGAGGAGGTCCACAAAATATGCACTTGAAAAGAGAAAACCATCCCCCTTGGAGAAATCACATTCCTGCTTTTATGGATCAAAACTAAAAATCGAACGAAACCAAGGGACCAAATTTCTCCATTAAATGACCATTCTTGGGGCATGCTTGAAGTTGTTAGGAGATCACGAACAAGAGCTTTTAATACCGGAGGCATATTTAATTTTGGTGGCTTTGAAAACTGTATGCCTTAACACGTTCTTCCTTCTTGCGCACATAGGTAAACAACAAAATATTTAATCTTGGAGAGCTCTCGACCTCAAACTCTAAATGTTGGGAAAAATTTAATCTTGGAGCCTCTTTGACCATGATCTCGAAACCAATTACTCCTATGCAATTTTGAAGGAAAATGCGAATAGAACTTAATCGGGCCTTTGTTGTTGCTTCTGTCGCAAAAATGTGACAGGTCACGAAAATTCGACATGTCACGAAATCATGATATTTTCCAACTTACTGCTTTCTCCTATTGCCACCAGTCACGAAAATGCGACATGTTGCGAAATCACGACATTTTCTCTTGCTTGGCTCTTCTTGTCTTTCACTTCTGTGAAAATGTAACATGTCGCGAAATCATGACATCTGCCTTCATTTTGCTTTCTTTCCACAACATGTCGCGAAATCGCGACATTTTTCTTTGCCTTGCTTTATTTTCATGATATGTCGCGAAATCGTGACATCTTTCTTCGCCTGCCTTCTTTGTTGCTCCAAGTCACGAAAACTCACCATGTCACGAAATCGTGACATCTTCCTCTTTGTTGGCTTTCATCTTCTTGCAAGTGGCAAAAATGGGACATGTCACGAAATCGTGACATTCCATACTTGGCACTGCCCTTCTCACCCTTTCACCATGAAAATGTGACATGTCACGATATCATGACACTTTGCTCTCTTTTATTCTTTCGTCTTCAACAAGTCGTGAAATCGTGACAAATATCTATCTTTTTTTTTTTTTTTTTTTTTTTCAAACCCCCCGCCAAAACCCGATCTTTTGTCCTCTTGTCCTTTGCTACTTTTGGCCGTGAAAACTCGACATGTCGTGAAATCGTGACATTTTGTACTATCTGGCTGCTTTCGTGCTTTCTCCTCGTGAAATCATGACATGTCGCGAAATCACGACAATTTCCTATTGCCTAGCTTCGTTTCCAAAAATGTCACGAAATCGTGATATCTTTCTGCCGCCTTAAGTTTACCTTTAGCATTTCCACGAAAACGTGACATGTCACGATATCGTGAAATTTTTCCTTAGCGCTCCTCTTTGCTGCTGTATGTCGCGATATCGTGACATTTTCCTATTACTTTGCTTAGTTGCCACTGCAAGTCATGAAAACGTGACATGTCGCGAAATCATGACAACTTTCACTTTACTTCTCCCTCATCGCAACAAGTCGCGAAAATGCGACATGTCGCGATATCGCGACAATTTTGTCGTTACTGCTGCCTTTGCTGTTTCCTAGCGCAAAAATGTGATAGGTCACGAAAACACGACATGTCACGATATCACGACATTTTCTGTGCTTGGCTCTTTTCTGCATCGGACACCGCAAAACTGCCACAGGTCGCGATATCACGACATCTTACACTTACTTTGCTTGAACACAAAACTTGTAGAGATATTTTAATTTTCCCTTTCGAAGTGCTTGGAGGGACAAACAGAGGAGTGAGTATCTCTACAATTTGTGCATTTTTTTGCATTAACAATAACAACAAAAACAATGTGGCAAAAATTCCAACAGTATACTACGACCACTTCATGTATGACTGTAACTTGAGGTATTCTATGAAACACTATTGGGATATCCTTGATCACCTCTACGGTATTGATTGGGGTGCCATCTAGCTACAGTACTCTTGGACTACTTTTGGTGTATTCCATCCCCATGATATCACATACAACTTTGGGCATCACTATAGTAGTTGCACCTAAATCTATCATGCAATTATGTACCACCCATCCTTCCATTTGTAGTGATAAATAGAAAGGAGGGGGTCTATTCTTTCTTATTGCTTGTGTCAAATTGGCTTAAGCTAGATTCAGCTAAGGATAGGATTTATCCTTGTTTTTAATTGATTTAAGGGATGCTTGCAACAAATCAATCTAACCTGGAAGCAATAATGCATCATACATGCTTGCCTTTGATGGTGTCTTATTTATTTCTTCCATAATATTGAAAATAGGCGTGTCAAAATATTTATCTTTGTCTTTTGAAGGTTGGTCATACCTACTCCTATATCCTTGGGTTACTTCTATTATCTGATACTTAGTGAAAGAGGGCTATCTCAGTTTATCCCTTTCTTGTTCCTAAGTTTCAGTTTCCTCCTATTTAACATCATTCCTACTTGTTTCTCCTATGCTTTTAAGCTAGATTTTAAGGTGTAGCACCATGGGAAGTTCCATTATTGACCCAATCCTTTAATTTTGAAGGTAATTTCAAGGAACTTAGCTCATTGGGATAAGTTGGAAATGACTTATTCCTCGATATGGTCAAGATCGTAACTTGTTCCACTGATGGCATCATAAAATTATGGCCCATTTATTTGATCATGTTTATCTGGCCTTTTCACGTTCTTTCTCCTTTTTCAATAGCCACTTTCTACATCTGGTGCTGGTGAATCATACACAAGCTTTCACCATGTGAATCATTGCATGTAGAGCACCAATAACCCAATTTAGACGAGGATGAGGAAGGTTTATTTTCTTGATTTGCATACACTATGCTTGACCTCTCTAGATATTTTCTAGTCAAGGTAGCTTGATCTCTTATTACCTATGGGAATCTCCCTGGTTGGAAGCTTCGTTTAGATTTCCTCCTCTTCATTAAAGTGATTTCATTGGTCAAGTTTTTCATAGCAGTTTGAATTTATTAGAGAACCATAAGTTGAAGATTAGGCACTGGTAAAGCAGGTACTACAAGGGCTGGAGGTAGAGCCAAAATTGTAGGAGGATTTTGTAGAGCTGGGATGGTTATCGATTCATACCATCTGGAAAGATTCAATATAGGGGTAGAAGTAGGGTATGATGTGCCTGTACTAAATGCTTGAGGAATCTATAGGAATATGGGTATTATTATTTTAGGAGGTAATATCCCAATGGCAATAAGGTATTTTTTGGCTTTTAGAGCTTCTTGGAAAAAATGAGGGAAGGTGAACACATGATATTGCCTTATAATCATGCCTAGATCTGAGTTGAAAACTCTCAAATAATAATACCTTACTTGCTCATTTTTTAAACCGTTAGGTACCCTTATCCAAGTATGGTTGAATCTAATATTAACATCTACTATCTCTTCTTGGGGATATTTTTGTATGACAGTAAATTGTGTAAGCAAGGAGAAAGGATCTGCTTGCTCATTAAATTCTTCTACAAATTTTATAGAAAGCTCAGCCCATGTAGTTATAGTTTGATATGGAAGAGTTCTATACCAGTATAGTATTTTCTCTTTTAGTGGTATAACTAGTAATCTTATCATTACATCTTCTTCCTGAATGTTATGAATAACAACTAATGATGCAACATATTGGCAATGTTCATAGGTGGTATTACCAGTACCATCATAGTTTGACAAAGCTTTAAGTGTTTCTTGAGGGATAGGATTCTGATTGGCTAAATTCAAGGGATCTATATGATTCTAGGTTGGGTAGTTCTAAGCATTTTAATTTTTCTAGACAACCATTGTTGCTATTGTGTTAGCAGAGATTGGAGAAGTAAAATGGGTTGTGCTGGTTGAAATTGGATTGGCTGTATTGGTCAAAACTCCAATGGGAACTAAAAATAATATTGATCCAGAGGATAATATGGGACACACTCTAAAACTACCAAGGTGTAACTCTAGAAATTATATAGGTTCCTCGGATATTTTAGTTGCTTGTCTTGTAATAATGAATTTCACAAAAATAGATGGATATAAGACTTTTGGATTTTTTCTTTTGAATGGAGTCACCAGGTGATTTTGATTTAAACAGGTCAAAGACAAACACCAAATCTCTAACCTATGTGAGTGATGGGATTTGGTCCCATCGAGTGTGCCAAAAATTGCTGGTCTAAAATCTTCCTAAGGTAAAATGTGCACCCAAGACTTAGCCAACATTGAATGACTGGTCAAGCTGCAAAGCTCAATGAGGTCAATCTCTAGATAATGTTGAATCCTACAGGGTTCTAGCTAGCTTGAGAAGGTTGGCTCATATAGGGTTATAAGGGTGTAGAAAGAGATAAATGTAGCTAAAGCTAGAACTTAATATGGTACAAATTAAGCAACATCAAGAAGTGCATGAAGATCATGAAAAATAACAAGCATACAAACCTCCTAACAGACCAACCAATTTAATAAGATGTAAAATAATATCCTTAAATCAACTACCAATCTAGTAGATCATAAATTCTAGAACTAGAAACCAAACATAAGCAAAAATCGAGGAATATTATGCACAATCACCTGGCTAAAATAGAAATATTTATCCACTCATACATACATATTCTACAAAATGGTGAACTAGAGGCCAAACAGAAGTCTGAGCTATATTTCTATCTTCAAAAACTCTTCATACATGTAACTTGTAAATGACTAAGAGCTAACCCTTTCACAAGAGGCCATCACTCTTATTTATAACTTTCCTATGGTTCAATATTTTGAAATTACAAAAAAAATTCTTATTTGAAAAGTTGTTACAACAACATGTCGCATGGCTAGATCGACCAAGACACCATGCAGCACCATTGATCTAAACTAGGATAATATGCTTGATATCTAATCATTTATTAACCTTTTCCTACATGTGAGAAATTAGTGGGGGCGAGTTTAAATTTGGTCCATTCTACGTTCTTACGATAATCTCACACCATTGATATATAACGGATATGGTAGGCCAAAAACCCTTCCCAAAGATTCTATTTTTATGGTTGTGACACATAGACATGTTGCAATATCATCCTTTATTTCTGAACTTCCAACTTCTCAAGCCTTCATGCTTGTGACGTGGATACAAGTCATGATATCATGAAACTTCTCTACCTTTTAAAATATTTTGAGCTTTAGCAACTGTGACATGGAGATAGTTCATGATATCATGCTCTTTCCCTATTCCAAACCTCTCCATGTCTTTACAACAGTGACCTAGAGGTATACCACTACGTCGCACTTTCTTTTGACACCTAGCACTTTTGAGGCTTCTATGTAATCATTTCATGATACCTTTTCACTTTTGAGCTTCTCAAACTTTGGTGATCACGATAAGGAGACATATTGTGATGTTGCGCCCTATATTTTGCCTTAGAGGTTTGCAATTCTTCATGACCACAACATGGAGACACATCACAACACCATGTCATTTTTTCACCACGTCTTCCTAAGCCTTTGTAATCGTAACAGAGTGATAAGTCATGATTTCATGATGATTTTATGCCTTTAGGTTTCTCGAGCCTCGACGATTGCAACCTAGAGGTATGTCACGATTTCCCACCTGATATCAACCTTGGGAAAATTTCAATTTTTTTTTGAATCTCTCACCTTATTTCTCAAAATATAGTCATTTTTACCTACAATAACCTACCCATGCCATAGAGTGCTTTGCTCATGCTAGGGTGTCGACTACTTAGGTGAGGAAATTGGTCTGACAATGATCAATTAGCTCTACCTTGTAATTGGCATAGGACCATGCTTATTTTACCTATGAATTGATCTTAATTACTAGCAATCATTCACTTTTGCGAGTGAATCACAATTTTTTAGTTATTTTTAATTTAGTTTTAACATCAATGTATCTATACATTTTTTCTATGGGCCCATCTAATCTAATGCAATTCCATTTTTAGGGGAAGAAAGTGGGTATGGATATATGGAAGAAAAAATGAGAAAGGAATAAAAAAATCCAAAAGGAAATAATTACCACAATAATAGTTGGCACTATGTGCATACTTATTATTTTTGTCATGATTCCTATTACACCATGTAGAGATATTACCCATTAATAGAGAGATACAACATTACCACTTCCATGGAGGCAAGTCCATAGGCATTTGCCCTTACAACTTCAATTATCTAGTAGGGTCCACTCCATAAAGAATCAAAATTTTAATGAGCACCTAACTTTACACGATATTCAACCCATTTTAGGACAAGGTCTCCTCCATGTATTCCACTTATGTTGCTTCTTTGTCAAACCTTTTTCATGGCCTTTTATAACTAAGCAATCCTCTTGAAGGATTTTTCTCTCTTATTCTAGGGCTAAGAATACATTTAGTCTTGCTTGTGGGGGTTCGATATTAGTATCTTCTAGCTTAAACAACTCGTACACTTAGAGGGAAAGGAGTTGGTAACACAAACTCCTTGTATTATACCAACTCGTAGGGGATGATCTTATAGATGCTTCTACTGTTACCCTATCTACCTATAATTTTTTACATAGTTTTTTGTGCAAGTCCCTCTTTGCATCAAAAATGATCCTCTTAAATATACTTGTGATGTTATTTTGGTTTATTTAGCTAATCTATTCCATTAAGGATATTAATTGGATGACGTCTTGAGTAGGAACCTTGTTCAAGGTAAAAATTTATCACCTTAGATCCCTTGAAATAAGTGGTATTTTCTATCATGATGGCTATAGGAGTTCCAAATAGAGTGATGATATATTTGAGTAGTTGCACCACCATCTATTGGTTGGCTGCTTTAGTTAAAGTTATTGATCCATTTAGTGAAATAATTGGTGGCAATGAGGATCCATCCATGACCAATGCTTGAAAATGGGTTGATATTGCCTATGAAATTAAGGCCCCACTATTGGAATGGTTTATTTACAACTAGTATTAGTGGTAGAAAATATCTCTTCTTCTTTTATTGGAACATGTAGGAAGATTTACAAATATCAACCCATTGATAACAATTGGTAAATAATACAAACTTATAGAATCCAACCCTCAAGATTTTGTGAGCTATGGTAGGCATGAATAATTATCCTTTCTTATTATAATACTACTTGATTATGCCCTCTTGTCTATCTTCCTCCATGCATCAAAGCAAAAAACCATCATAGCCTTTCTTGAATAAGATGTTGTCTAGCCATTAGTAATGGGTTTATTTTTGTATGAACCTAGCCCTTTCTTTAGTGAATATCCCTTCAAGGACTTGTCGTACATCTATACACATGCACATATCACTCATCCATCCAATGCCCTAATCACTATCCATTTCTTCAATTAGGATGGCCTATTTTCTAGATACTATCCTTGCTAATATTGGGCATAAATACCTATCCTTAATTAGTTTAATGAGATTGATATCAATGTCAATTTAATGTATCTTATTGATCCATTCAACCCTCTTCTTTCCTAATTCACCATGTAATATGGTTGATCAAACATCAAGGTGTACTATGAAGACTGCTGTCTTGCTTTATAAAAGGTAGTATCTAAACTTATTTAGATATTTTATGATGATAAACACTTGTTTTTCAATAAGGGCATATATCTCCTCGTAGTTGTGAAGGGATTAGCTCATGAAAGAGATGGGTGTTCTTCTTCATGGTCATTCTTCTAATTCAAGATAGTTGTGATGCTTCCATCTATTCAAAATATGTATAACCTAAATTCCTTAGAGAACTTAAGGTTGATCATGATAGGTGCTCTAGTGATGGTATCCTTTACTTCCTCATAGACCCTTTTCCCTTCTAGTACAATCTAAGGAGGTATCCTTCTTAAGCATCTCAGTTACGGTCCTAACCATCTATGTAAAATTGATAATGAATTTGGCTACAAATAAAATATGCCCTAAGAATGACATGATTACTTTCAATGATGGAGGTAGTGGGAGGTATTGAATAGCTTTGATTATATCAAGGTCTATGGAAAGACCTCTTTGGCCACTATATAACCTAATAATTTTTTTCTTGGATCATGAATATGGATTTATTTGGGTTTATGGAAATACCAAATTCTCAACACTCTAAAAATCTAACTCTAGATTCTTGATATGGTTATATCTATCTTTGGAAATGACTATCAAATTATCAAAGTATATTATAATTATATTACCTAAAAGCCTAAATAAACATATCCATTACACTCTAGAAGGTTACCCTAATATTTTATAGGCTAAAAGGCATTTTTTGATAGGTAAAAGTACCCCGTGTGGTGTTGAATGTCATCTTGTGTTGGTCTTCATACTTGACCTAAATATGATTATACCTAGAGAAACTATTTAAGAGTGATTCTATCTATGAGCCTGTTACATTTTATATTATTTGATTGATGGCATGCAAGGGATAGTGATATTTTACTGATGATCTATTCAATTTCTTGACATCAATACATAATATAATTGTAGACACCAAAATCCAGCCACTTGCAAGTCATCTATACCTTCCTGTCAGCCACGTGTCGGTCATCCACCTTCCTGCCATTATTTGGCCCAATTTCACCTTTTCCCGCCATTTTTCATCCCCAAATTTATTTAAATTAATATTTATATATATATTTTAATATTTTAATATATATATTTAAATAATAGTTTAAGTGATTTAATCTGAGCCGTCCATCCTTCATTTAATCTCATTCGTCCATCCATCTTAATCCATTCCACAACCAAGATTTATTCTCTACCCTTGGACCCGCTTTAATCTTAGCCACACATTAAAAGTGTCGTTAAAACCCTAAAGTGTGCCCTAAGAGTAGATTATAAATTGAGTCACTTTGATGGCTCAAACCCTATCTTCTTCGCCTAGGTCTTTTGCTACTTCTATCTCTCCTATGCGCTATCTCTGATTCTAATTCTTCTACGATTATCTCCTCTCTTCCACTACCCTTTCGCCACATCTATCGCCATTTTCGTCGCCGCTTTTGTCGCCATTCCTTCTGCAGCACTCTGCAGAATCTCCCATTCCTGTCGCAAGTGCCCATGGGCATTTACCCCTTCACCAAGTGCCCACGAGCGTTTACCAAGTGCCCACGGGTGTTTAACAAGTGCCCATGGGCGTTTACCTTTAGCCACAGACTCAGACCGACGTCTGTAATCCAGATCCAAAAGCACGTGGGCGTTCGGCGAGTGCACTAGGGCGCCTTCCATGACCTATTCGACAACAACATTACTTCCGTGTGTCGCCTGGTCTAGATGCGTTAACGGAGAACGGTATAAATTAGTTTAAAGCAAGTAGTCGTATTTATGTATTAATCGTTATTGATTTCCTGCATTCCATTTTTATAAGGTTTTAGATTGTTTCGAGGGCTCACACGGTGGAGCCCTCTCATTAATTTCTAACTCCTTGATAGTGTTAATGTGTGCGGGTTTTGATGACAGATCCAGTTTATTGATGGCAGCTGATTAAGCTGGAGTGGTCCAAGCAAGGGATAAGACAAAGCCCACTCACTTTGTTGGGATTGAAGATACGTTCTTCAGAAGCGCCACCATTCATGTCAGCTAGGGTTTCGGAGAACCCTAGCATAATTTGTAACTGTGTATCACAAATAAAGGGTTACAGGCCCAGTTGTATTCAAAAAGGAGTTTTTAAACTCCATCGATTAATATAAATCGTTTGTTTTGTGCAACTATTCTGTACTCCGTTATTGTGGTTTTATCTTTTGTTTGGCGTGGTATTTTTAATCTACAATAATATCTCCATTCTTCTTACGCATTGGGACAAGGTCGAAAACCCATGTAAAATGCTTGATTGGAAATATGATATGGCCTTGTAGGAATTGTAACAACCCTTTCTTCATCATCCCTTCTAATTTAGGATCAACTGGTCTCTGATTTTGATGAAAAGGTGTGGCATTCAGTTCTAATTTGATAGTGTACTTTATCATATTTTAGTCATAAACTTTCAGATCCTCATATGACTAGGCAATTATATCTTTGCATTTGCCACAAAGTTCTTTGAAAATATTATGTTCTTATCAAGTACAATCCTTTCCAAGTAAGAGAATTTTCCCTTTGGAAACCTAAATAGGGTAATATGCAAGGGAATTCACCTTGAGACTACTTTTATATGAACCATCATCTAGATTAGATAAAACATTTAACATGATCAGACTCTTAGGAAGTTGATTTGACTTCAACTATATGATTCCTTCTTTGATGTCATCTTTGTACTTATTTTTCTCTTCAATATATTGATCTTCCTTGATTAGGAATCCTATGATATGCTCATCATTAATGAAGACCTATCAGTCATCATAATTATTTGGGACTATGACTTTGAAGATAACCTCTAGTTCCTTTGGTTTATACCATATGTCATTCATAAAATTGAAGTATGTTACAAAACCTATTGACTCGTATACTTTTACATTTAGTTTCTTACGTATTGCTTTTATTTCATCGGAGTCAAAGCTCTCAAGAAAATCCAAAAGTTTGTTTGCAAATATTCCAGATTATCTCATAGGTAAGATTCACAGGATCGAATAATCACATTTAATAATAATAAAATCAACAATATTATAAAATATAAAACTTTATGTATAAAATAGTGGTGTTTTGCATTACATAACATGGACTTGTGTCTCCAATATAAAGCCTTACATGAGACTCTTAAATGCTCCTAACTCTTGACCTTTCCTCTTCTCACAAAATAAGTCTTCATATTCCTTTATTTACATAATAACTCACATATTTTATTATGAAAAAGCCTCTTCACATAATTCCCTATTTGACACATCACTCACATGTCACCTCACACTCTTAACTACATGATAAATGCTTACTCCTACTAACTTAAAGCATACTATATACATATATCACACTCACACCCTAATATAAATATATACAATGGGACCAAATAATATAAATTCCTCCAACACCACCTTGTATTACATTATTTGGTAAGAATTTTTCCTTCAATCTCTAATTCTTCTTTCTCTTGTCTTCATTCTTTGAATTTGAAATCGATATTGTTTCAACCTTCACTAGTTCTAAATCTATAAACTTTATGTCTACCTCTCGGTCAATACATTTGGGTTATCTTTGGGTCAACCATTGTAATAATTATAAGTCCATCACTTCTATAAAATCATCAAGGTAGGTGCTTTCACTGTAGATCACCTTCCAAGTTGTGTTTCGGTCATTATCATTAATTTCACATTTCTCCATGGTAAGACTCACACATTTATTTACATTGAATAAAATTTAATTTTTTTATCATACTTGGTTTCATCTTTTCGAAATCATACAACATTCTTTTCATCTTATCCCATTTGTTCATACTTATCCATTCACAATCTATTTTTAATCTATTATTTTCCTTTTCTTTATATTAATAACATTTTTGAGAATGATTATGTCCTCTACAAATTTTACAACAATGGAGATTCTAACATTTATCTATAATGTATCCATATCTACCACAATGGTTACACTTGTTCCTTGTTACAAAATTTCTTTTACCATTCTCTAATTTATTATTACATGCTTGTCCTTCATTGTTACTAATTTTTATCAATCTCAATCACAAATTCGATCCCTAATTCATTACTGCTTGTTTGTCCTATATATCCAAGACCTTCGCATTTTGGTATTATTTTTTATACAATTGGATCTTTCATCCCTTGCCCATGTTTCCTCAAAACTATGTTTTTATATCCCATTTTATTTAATAATTTTAAACCAATATATTTAGTATACCTTTCAAAATAACCAAATTCATCATCACATTGATCTCTATCAATATCAACACAACTTTGAGCATCACTATCCCTACCATCATTTGAATCCCTATCATTGTCACTATCAATTTTGACAACATAAAATTTTTCTAAACAATCATAAACTATATTCAAATTATTTGTATTATACTCTTCTTTTTGAATCATATGTATTTACTATCATAGGTTCCAAATCATTTTTGGATTCCACAGCTTGCTTTTGATGTTATATCTCTAGGATTTCTAGAGCAAAGCACAACTTTCTTATTACATCTTCTTTGAAGTATCCTTTATTATATTTCTTTAGGATCAATTGCAAATAGGATCTTAGTTTTATGAATTCTTCATTACTTGATAACATACATTTTTTTTGCCATAAGAGTCATGTATGTATATTCTAATTTTGTTTGTGTAATAAATCCTTATTGATTATTCTAGTTTCTTTGATTTCCTTTAGGATATTCTTGGTGTTGATTCTTCCTATTCAATGTATTATACTTAAAAAAGTGTCTACTATGCCTCTTTCACAAATATAACATTACCATTTTTTTTGTGTTGAAGAGATAAAATAATCTTTTGCTGATGTAAGGGCATTGTTAGATGACTCATCTCTTAATTGATTTTCAAGTTCATATTGTTGAAGAATATTTACTAATTCCTCAAATGACACATTTCCATTTGATACTTGAAGAAATGTGAGCAGTATTTTAAATGATTCAAAAAATATTCTAAGCACAACTAAAACTAGAAGCCTATCTTCAACCTTTTCTCCCATGATGTGTAATTTTAATTTTAATTCTGATACTCTTTGAAGAAAATTGTAATAACCCCAAATTACCCAACCAAAACTAACCATCACATCTATCTAATTTTTTTAAACTTACATATTCAGTATAGTTTCTATTGAGTATGTAGTCACATGAGTTTCCAAGGCTATGCACCACACAAGAATCAACTTGATCAGAGTTTATCCATGTGTATGGGAGTGGCTAGTGTCCCATAATTATTAGCAAGAATTTTCCAATCCGTTTCAACCAAAACACACATTTCCCTTATTGTTTAACCCCACGTTAAACTATTTCCAACCATAGGTGTCTTTCAACCTAACCTTAAGAGTGTGCCTTGTTGACTACTCATTGTTTTCCAATGAGATAATATTTTAGATGCAATGCTTAACCGAATAACCATACCACATATGGTTTATTAAGGAAATCATCCAACAGATTCTCATAGGCATATTGTTGCCTACCATTATGTCTCATAGACTTCTACTCTCTAGATCTCTCAATTATGAATTCTTTGATATGTTTATGTTCCTTCTATGCTTCCACATTTTCATTGATAGGAAACAAAGATCTAATTTATTCATATATAAACAAAGCATCCACTTGAGAGTCCAAGTAACATAACAAATCAGGTAAATAACTTGTTTTCCCATGAACATAAAACTTCAAGAGATTACATTGTTCTTATCCAATACAACCAGATACTTGGGAGTTACATTTTTGATACTTTCTACAATAATTCATAAGCTCCTACAAGCTATTACATTATTTATTCTACAAGAAATATTTTCATGTTACAACAATAGCCTCATCAAGTTGAATACAACATCAACTTTCTCTAATATTCAACTCTCTTTTAGGTTCAATAGGTACTTCAGGTACTAGTTGCCTCAGTTCCACCAGTACTAAGTGATTGGTTACTCAGGATCAAGACAATCCAATATATGAACATGCATATCTAAAAATAAAATGCCATGCAATAGTAATCTATAGAATGCAAAATAGTTTTCCAACAAACAGACATTCAATGCAATTCAAGAGTAGGAAATCCCATACTTTCCTAAGAATAAAAATTTTCCCATTCCTTTCATCCCATATCCCATCACACAGGAAATATGCTCTTAAATCTAAACTAGTTGCATCCATTGACATGGCCACGAAGAACCCCCATAAGTTCCCAAGAAATGCAACCCAGTTACCTTTTCTCCCATATTAGACTATGCCCTCATAATATTTTATTCCTCATTCTAGCATGCATGATTGCATATACATGATTCTATTTGTTCAATGCATTGTAATCACAACATTGCAAATATGCTATTATTTTCTTCTTCTAGGTTATCAAAACTTTAATATAAAAGCACCCAGAAATAGCATTTAAACAAACTTGTACACAACATAAAATCACAATATCAAAGAGAACATTCTTTCATTCAATCCCTTAAGTGTGACCACATTCCTTAAGAGTTTTATTTTTTCTTTTCTTTCTTTTCAAGATACTAGCATCTTCAAAGAGCAATTCATCATAAACAACCAAAAACCTTCTTTGAGTAGGCTAATCTATTTTACCTTACATAATCAAACCTATATATGTCTACACTATTTGGAGTAAGTCAATCTAAGTTTCATCATAGATTTAACTTCTTTCACTGAGACATATAGCATTAGATTCCATCAAACAGGTTTGAGTCATAACAATATTGTACAAGGCTAGGGATATTCATAACCCCATAAATATTTCAAACCCTACTCAATAAATGGACATGGTGCAAATATAAATTTTCCTTTGATGAACTTTAACTTTTTTCTAAAGTCTTAATCTGAGTCTTTTTAGGATAATTATCTAATATTACCATTTAGATCCTTTCACCCTTTTTATATTTATTTTAATATAAATCCAAGACCCAAAGTTGTTATCATGAGATAACTTAAACAATCATAAAACTTAAAGTTATTATCGTGAGATAACTTAAACAATCATAAAACTTAGGTCTATGATTCCTATCCACAAACCCTATCATACCATTTTATTATATTTCACCACCCATATCTTAGTTTAACTTAAAACTTATCATACTTCATAGAAGCAATATGGTGACATTCCACTTAGACAAATTCCTCCCTAATGTTTTAAATATTTTCAAGGGAGGGCCTACATTAGGCACTAGTGCCTTAGCCTAACGACTAAGCGCTTAGTGCGTCAATCAAGGTTATTGCCTCCCTGGACCCCACATGCATCATGGACCTTGAACCTTTGCTCTTTGTGGAACGAAAAATCACACCCTACGCACGTTTCATCGTGTATGGAGTATTCAAACCCTAAGCATCTAACCAGATAGAGACACATGGCACGATCTATGCAATGGGCGGGTTTCATTGACGATGATTATGGATTTATTATTATTTTTTATATTTAGAACATTAGGGAAATAACCCTAAAATTAAATTATCAAAAATCAATTGCCATTTTAGGCCTTTGTAGAAACATGTATGTGCTTCTAACCGAATGTGATCTGCATTATGTAGTTTTTTTTATGTCCTAGGACATTTTGGAGGTCTCTTGTGCCCATCACGAGTTTCGACCTTCATCTAGAGGATGCATTGCTTCACCTCGAAAGATGATGTCTGAAATATAACATCGTAGGTACCGAACCAAAATCCATTTTGAGAGACGTCTAAATTTTTCATAATACACTTCCTAGATGACCAGACAATGCAAAATAATCCTTGAAACACAATACGTAGGCCAACAAGACCTTCATACCTACAAATAGAGAGGTATTCATCCTACGTCTCACAATAATATTGTTTGATCTATGCATAGGTCACTCCCGACTACCCAAATCATTCTTCTCCTGACACAAGGGTTCTATAATGGAGTCTTGAGCACTCTTACCGAAGGTAAACCTGTGCTCACGATCATATAGCAAGGCTTCTTCTATAGAGAACTTGAGGTCACTCTGTCTCTAATGGAGTCAAGGGATACTCTATTTTTTTTTATTTTTCTCTAAAATCTCTAAGCACAACCCTTGTACCATATATACGTAAGCTTCTACCTTGCCCATGCAAGCTTACAACAAGCCTTACTAGTTTACGTAAGCTCCTTATAAAATGATCCATCAAAATTCAAGACCTGCAACTTACTTAAAAGGAATTTTCTATCTATTGCTAATGCAAACAAGATTTCCAAGGGAAGAGCCTCACAAATTGCAGAACAATAATTTTCTTATACATAGAGCTTTTCTTTATATCCCATTAAAACCTTTATCCTTTACAACAGAAAGGCTACTACTATATTATTACTTCATTCCCCAATCAAGCATACTCAATATTCATACTATAGCTGGGATCTTAATCCTAACCTGAGTCTTTCACTGAATTTCTCCGACCCAAGCTCTGACAAGTCTTCCAATTCTTCGACTTACATGTAATTATTTTTCTTTTAATAAAGTAACGAGGCAAGGAAAAATATGGCAAATCACAAGGCCCTTCTAGTTTCTGATCCGAGCAAAGCCCGAAGAGCATACTCCCTAGGAACCTCTAGATTTTTAAAACTAATTTGCGAAGAATGCGAGATTTTTGGTTTTTGATCCAAATCTATTGGAGAGCATAATCCTTGATCTCACTCCACAAATATCACTATATATTTGCCTTCCAAAATACCTCTATTTATAATGTAACTCACCCTCCCCCATAACCATTTTTTTATTATTAAAAATTGTTGGGGATGAGCCCATCATAAATGCTATCTAGAAATTGGAGTTATATTTGAATTTGCAATCGGGGTGGTCCAATCACAAGAAAATGCATACCAGCTCTTTAACTAATCTTTACTCCATTGCTAAGCAACTAATTAATTAACCTAGTTAATCATAATTAACTTGTAACTAATCTAGGGATAAAATAACACTAAATTTAATGCTTCTTCAATGTTATCCACTAATCAATCTTAACACAAGTTAAAGATATTGGTTAACCAAATAAACCAATCTTAGCAATTGATTTTCCAACTAAGGAGACAAAGAAACATTCCAAGTAAATGTCTTAAATACCACTAACAATTCATATTTAGCATCAAATTCTCCTCATTTAGAAAAGCATACTTAACCATTTCTATTTCATAATCACCTCTATGAAATCAAATCTTAAGCTATATAATGCAAACACAAAGTAGGGGGTAAAAATTGGGATGTTACAAAAATGTTCTATGTTTTCTCCATCATGAACTTTTAGTGAATACAATTGTGATTGCAAGTGTAAAATGGTTGCCTCATTCTTTCCTTCAAATATCTTACACAATTTTTTCCATGCAATTTTTGAAGTTTTTGCTTCACTTGTGTGTGCCTAAATTTCATCAGATATGCCAAACAAAATTAATTAAGAGCTTTAGCATCATCATATTTGAATTTTTGGATTCCAATTTTATCTTCTAGAATGTTACTTTTCCATTTACCACATCCCAAAGTTTCTCAACAATGAGTATTGATCTCATTTTATTTTTCCATGGAGTAAAATTAGGTCCTTTTAATAATTGAGATTCAAAAAACAAAGTTTTGTATTTGCCATTTTAATAATTTCCTTTATCGTAAAATCCCCAAAATAATTTCTTCACCTCCAACTTCAAAATTTTATTTCTAAAATTTCTCAAAAAATGAATCCTCTTAAATTCCCTCAAATTAGTTTCCTTTAATAATATTCTCTCCTTCTAACTCCCCTAATATTTTCTTTCTCCAATAAATGTTTTATATTATTTATTAATATCTTTCTCCAAGAAATGTTTTATATTATTTATTAATATCTTTCTCCAAATATTATTATAAAATCCATTATATATCTCGACGTTCATTTTTCTTAAAAAAACTTTCCACTTTAGAACTTTGTCCCTTATAATTATTGTAACTCCCATGCAGTAAAATCATATGTATAATTAAATAAAGTCTCTCGTTTATTTTGGAAATACCTTCCTATTTAGCTAAACTTTAGATACTTATGACTCTTGAAATATCAAAGTAGCCTTTAATAATATTAAAACCTTAATATTTTTCCTTAAACTTTACCAACTCTTCGAATTACACCAAATTAGGGTGTTGTCCACACTGCCTACACTATCCGTGTTGTCTAAAATATTACCAGGTGTTAACTCAATGAATTTGTTGTATTATTGTTGTCTTCTCAGGTTGGATTTCTCTACACCAGGTTGAAGCTTCAACATCTCTTTGTTACAACGTTCTCAAGTCAAAATTGTTGTGCTTAATACACTTGTTATTTCAAGTGTTCAATCAAGATTCTATCGAAATATCTATGTTCATTCTAGTTCGCTCCTCAAACAAGCTTCTCTCCAAATATTGACATCCAATAATAATATCAACAATATTACAAAATATAGAACTTTATTGATAAAAAATATTGTATTGCATTACATAACATAGAGCTTTATCTCCAATATAAATCCTTACATGAGACTCTTCAATGCTCCTAACTCTTGACCTTTCCTCTCCTCATGGGAGAACTCTTCACATTCCTTTCTTTACATAATAACTCTCACATATTTCATAATGACAAAGTCTCTTCACATAACTCCCTATTTGACACATCACTCACATGACACCTCACACTCTTAATTACATGACACATGCTTACTCCTACTAACTTGACACATACTATATACAAATATCACACTCACACCCTAATCTAAATATTTATAAAGGGACAAAATAATGTAATACCTCTAACAAACTCAATGTTTCTAGGATTTAAGGTACTTATTCTTAATAGCACATTAGGAATTGACTTGATTTACTATTCATTTGAATTTGTTATATATTATTAAGTCTTTGATTTCCATATTTTTTGCTTTTCTTAGATCATTGTAAAGTGCTTTATATCTAGCTAATTTGTTTATGCAATTTAACAATAGCCTACAAATGTAATTTTATTGCGCTCCTTGAGGAATGAAAAACTGAATCCAAATATTTACCTCAAATTTTGTTCTCATGCCATCAAAGTACATTGTCCATGTCCTTTTAGCTCCATAACTCATCAAGGTGAGGATTTTGGTAGGAGTCTATTATCAATAGTTTCCCAGTTCTATTTCTTTATATTCCCATTTGGGATCCCATCATCCTATAGTACTCTAATTATCATCTCCATGTATAAATCAACTTCTAATATCTATCATCATAAATGTATTTAGAGAGTTCATTACATAATCATTTTATAGTTTATGAAAGAGATAATTATAGGGTGGCTCATTCTCAATTCTAATAATTTTTCCATCCTTAGGCACCTTCATTTGCATATAATACATTGCTAGATAACTGTGTCTTGATAGATTTTATGTGCATTCCATAGATAATAACATCTTGAAGTATGAGGTATGTCTATAAATATCACCTCGTAAAATACCATGATTTCTAGATATTAGGCTATTATCATGACCAAATATTTCAGAACACCTATTGATTGACCTTAGTTCCATCAATTTGTATGGGGTGTATGGCTATATTGGTATAAGAAAGGCCCATATCTTCACAAACTAACTTAGGCATGACCATGATTGATGCTCCTAAATCAACGATGCAAATTTTGAGGATGTAATTCTCACCTTGATTGTCACATAAAATAAAAGGTGGTTTTAGGTCTTTTGGTTTTATATTATTTTGTACATCGAAAGTACAAACCTACATGTTTGATGGTTCTTTTGAAATCAAATTCTATTCCTCAACTATCTGAGCTAAGGAAAATTTTACTTATTTTATTTTTGTATAAATTATCTCTTGTTATTTTAAGGCTTATAAATATAGGTCTTGTTGTCCAAGTAGAGACAAGGATTTTAGAATGCTAACCTTAGCCTGTATCCTCTTCAATTTCTTTATGAGGTTGAATTTTATGATAGGGGTTTCTTTTTTTATAGAAAATATTAAAACTTGCCTAGGATTTGTTTGCCACCCTTTGTGCATGAGTGATGGGTACTTCAACCTCCTTTTACATATCTCTTCCCTTATTACCCATATTTTTAGTCTATTTACTTATCATTTTGCTAGCTTCACTGATCACTGCCTATCCTTTTTCTTTGTCAACCCTTTGGCTCTTGTTATTTGGTATCTCTTAGACCTCCTTTCAAGGTGTTTTTGTAGCCTTATCTCATTTATTTTTATCCTTTTGTTTGTTGTCTTGATCCTTTATTGACACTTTATATTTTACATGCAAAGGGGTTCATCCTCTTCTAAGGATTGTATTCCCCTTTTAGTACTAGTTTGCTTTACAATTATTTGCTTTGTAGCCATTTTTCTCTTTCCCATAGTTTCCACACCCTGTTGGTTAACAAGTATGGCATCATCTTTGAAAAGTGACTCTTCATTTGTTTTAATGGTGTTAAAATTTTCTACTGTCATGTTATTAAAATTAGGCAGAGTAGGTACCAGTTGTGTAGCCAAAGGTTGTAGATACATAATAGGAAATACTATGGAGGCAACTTGACTAGTGTGAAATTTTTTTGAACCTAGAATTACTAACTATACTATACAACCTAAGAATATCTGATGGTGCCTATGAATTCTATGAGATCATACCAATTTTTTCAAGATAGGCACTGCATATGTTATTTTACATTTACTTTGACCATATGATTATGGGCTCGACTCATTTCCTAGTTGGCTACATCCTCACTGACCCTTTGATTAGTCAAATTAATCATATACTTATGCTATCCCTTTTTAAAAGTGATATGATTATTTTCCCAGTTGTGATTAAATTTGGCTATATGTAGCCATCCTATTCCCAATAGAGCATCATATGCAAGTTTTGCATAGTAATCACAATGAAATCCAAGATGAACTCTTGGTCAGCTATCACCACCTATTGTGTTGTCAAGACTCCCTTTGTCTTGATACCATACTGGTTAGCACCATATAGTCGAAAGCTTAGTGCCCATAGATATGGAGCACCAAGTTCTAGCCAAGCCCTTTCAGGTAGCACATTGACACTAGATCCTCTATCTACGATAACTTTCATCAACATGTGCCCTAAAATCTCCATATGAACTAATACGAATTTATTTCTCACTTCAATCATTAATATGGTGGGGTCCATAAATTGGTCTTTTTGTTTCTTTTCCTGAATCAGTTGACTCTGATCTTCCATCACCTTGTGGGGTTGTATTTCCTCCACCATAATTTTTTGTAATCATGGGATAGCTTCCAACAATTTAGCCATTTTGATTTCTACTATGATGTTAAAAACTTGTGCTGCTAGATTCTACACAAATACCTTTTCTTATGATGGTTTTTTCAGTTTATTCTCTTATGCTAACCTTTCTTAGATTTTTGTACTTCATCTTCTAGTGATTTTTTTGCTACTTGCTAGCATTGCTTTTATTTTGTTGGCTCCAGATACTTATCCTTTCTAGATTGATTCCTTATCACAGCTAAAACTTCCCGAGTTTCCTCTTTAACTTGAAGATCCTCTATATCCAAATAGTTTAAATTTTATGGGTTACTTGAACTCACCTGCTTGGCAAAATTTTCTTCCTTGTGGTTATCCAGACCACACCACCTACACATGTGTGTAGTATTTTCTTGTTGTATTTCTTATCTTTGAGGTGAAGGACAATTTTTTGCAAAACACCCCCACTCCTAGAAATTGCGACATTGTGTGATCGCCCTCCCTTCCGAGTCATACTACAAATAGCTCTATCCTCCTTGCCAATTTCCATGGTTTTGCTTTCCACATCGTCAACTACTTCTATAACCATCACTTTTTTCTTGTTTCCCGCTTCTTGGGGCCTTTGGTTTCTCTTCTTGCTCCTATATTGTCAGGACTTGTGGATGCACTCTTGCATTATATGAACATAGCATCACCTCGTATCCCAGCACGTTACATATATGATAGTAATCATTTCATAGAAACTTTACATTTGTATGACCTTTGGTTTTACATTCTATGCACCAAATATCATTCTTGTCAATCTTGCTTCTTTGTTCTTTTATAATCTTGTCAAATTCTTGATGGAATAATGCTACTATCCTTTGTATAGTGTATTATCCACTATCAGAAGCATTGGACTTGGGATGAGATAATATTCATGTGTATGTCTGCTTTGAGTCACTTTAAAATGGTAGCAATCCATATATAAACCATCACTTTACTAATACATCTGCCAAGGGCATCTTCATCTTGTCTACTAACTGCTTTAATCTACGGTTATATAATTTTACATCTTCATCAAGATTTTACTTAGTCATACAAAGTTCCATGACAATGTCTCCATCATCCTTCAAGGGATGAAATTCTTCAATGAATTTCTCCTTCACTTGATTCCAAGTCTAGAAATCTAATTCATTTTCCCTCTTCAGATACCAATCCATCACCAATCCTCTCAAGGTAGCAAGAAATAGAGTAAAGAAGTCATCTGGTTGATCTAGGCCATTTTCCATCCAAATGGTTATGCAAGTTATGATATGTCTTGTGGGGTCTTCCTTACCCTCACCTATAAAGGGTGGACATCTTTTCTTGGCTACCTTACTAGCCATCTTTGGTGAATCATCCTTGTCACTTGAGGTGTCCTGTGGAATCTTTGTCAGATTCCTCCTTGGGGGTATTTCACTACGCTCATTTTTAGGAGTTTCTATCTGAGGTATCTTGTACTCTCCCACTAGCCATTGACCAAAATCACATGCATCTTCACTCCGTGACTTCCTTCATTGATGTGAGGGATATGGTCTTGGTATTTCTTCTTAAGACCCCATGCTTTATTACCCTCGTTCCTGACTCCCATCCTCTATACTCCATTGAAACCCTTCCATCACTTTCTTAGGTGTCACCATCCACTTTTCTTCCTCATGCACCACTTCCATGTCAAATTTCTCCTTTACATTAGGTGGTTCTGGTACCTCCTCTTCTATCTCTATTAATAGCGCCTCAAAATCTCCTTCATCAGATGTTCAAACTTGCTCTATCTTTGGTTCATGTGTACTATAGTTAGAATTAATTACATTATCTCTTTGAGAAATTCTCATGCTCCTTCTCATTGGAATTTTCTCTCGTACTTCTCATCTCCTACATATTTGCACACTAGTGTATGTCATTCACCTCCAAAATTGTAATCTTACTCTGTAAGTTTGCCCCATTTAAACAAAAATGCCAAGTTCGATAAGGAAACAGTGCCAAATGTAGCATAGGGGTGTAGTATTCCCAATGGGGAGGTGATTCTCAGAGGCTTGGAATGATCAATTTACTATTCTTGTTCAAATACCCAAATCGTACAATCGTACAGTCTTCCCAACAATTGATATGCGACTACAAAATAGCTTGTACGGACTCAAATCGTACAATTGTACGATCCCAAATCATACAGTGTCAGTGCTTGTATGATTTGACACTCATTCAATCCTTCAGATTTGGTTTTGTAAGCTGTCGTACACAGTTTTGTAACTAATTTGTTCAATTTACCAAAATTGCCAAATCGGGTAAGTTTTCTTCAATCGCCTAACTACCAAATCGGGTAAAGTTCTTTTGTACGATTTGTAACACGTATGGTGTATGATTTGTATGAACTGAAAGTTCAAAAAGGTGCCAAATTGGATACTTTTCTTTACCAATATCTCTCATACAAGTTTTGGGAAGTTTTGGAATGTCAATTACTCCATATTTACCAACATGCAAGTTCTATCTTTAGGGTTTGAGAAAGTTCTTCACAATGGCAATCTCCAAAAATCATACAACAACTCCCAAGATATCTTTCCTAATGCAATATTCCTCACAGATCACTTCCAAGGCTCACACCAGTGGTGATTCAATTCCATTATTCATACTAGTGCATTAACATCATCCATAGACATAGAAAAGTAACATGCAACAATCAGATACTGCAAAACACTAATCCATCATTCCAGAATCATACAATGATATGAGAGAATACTATGCAATATGATTCTTCATTCATTACTCTTCAATGGTACATTACAATCACTAACAACTTCCACAAGGATACACAATAAACCAGTAATTCCACACAATGATCAGATAGATGCATTCAATAACCAGACCTACGAAATTGAAAGGGGGCCTTATATAACGTCTCCCAAGCCATTCCAAGTGGTTCTTAAGGCAATTCATTATTTACAACTACCCATGTATAATAAAAATCTTAATTACACCCTTTACTAAGTCTAATTACATTTATTATCAAATTCATTCACAAATACAACTCAAATTACATTTCATCTACATTACATTATACCTTGTACATTTTAGCTTCTATTTTGTACGTTTTTCTCCTACTTTGTACATTTTACTCCTGCTCTTTATATTTTACTCCTCTTTGTACGTTTTTCCAAAACTATCAAAATTGTCAAAACTAGGCAAATCCTCTTTGTCACTTCTTCTTAGGAGGTGGATTTTCTGCCTACATCTACCCTCCCCTTTACTTTGGTTGGTGTCCTCATCGACTCATCTTTCTATTTTAGTTGGGCCTCATATTCTTTGACCAAGGCTTCACTATCTTCCAGCTGGGCATGAAGAATTACGCGTTGGTTCTACAACTTGGCTATGTAGTTACCCATTTCTACTACTTTCATACCATGTTGGTTGGTTGTCTCCTCGATAGTCTTCAGGAGTTCCCTTAATTGTTGTTCATACTCAGTAGCACTCCTCTTAAGCTTCTCCTATAAATGTGCTTCTATTCGAGCTGCTACTTCTAACTCTTCATTCTTGTCTATAATGGTCTTCATATGATGATTAATATCAGCCTCCAAAGCATGAACAGTCTCCTCCTTAACCTTCAATTGTGTTTGCTTCTCTAGGATCATATCATTATATCACTTATTGTCTTTTGTAAGCTCTTCTATCTTCTTATCCTTCACTACTAGTTGCTCATATTTCATAGCCAATTATGTTTTCAGTTGTTCATCCTTCACCTGCAATTCTTCTTTTTGTTTTTAATTGAGCTTCCAACTCCTTGATCCTTTCTTCTACCATTTGTGAGACCTATCACTTCTCCTCTTCTAGTGAACTAATTTTGGCCTCAAAACTAGCCCTGTTATTCAATAGTTCTTCTTCCAATTTCTTTAACTTTTCTTCTATCGTAACCTTACTCTTATTCAATTCTTCCTCCATTATAACCATTTCCTTCTGAGTGGCCTCTATCTCTTCTTTCTGAGCTTCCTTGAGCTGATAGATCTACTCCAATCCTATGCTCAACCACTCTATCCAATGTGTTAGGAAGTTCAACTTCCTCAGAGTGATAGCCAAGCCTGAGTTTACCCTCTTATGTTCCAACTCCATTGTATTCAAGGGACAAGTCGGATAATTGGCTTTATCTAGGTACAACCTCGGATGCTGCCTATAGTTGGTTCTCACTCCTTCTGGTAAGTCATCTCTTCCTAACATCATTGTTACCTCTTCCTTGGGTAACCTCCATGGGTGTTGTACATGGATATCAACAATTCTCCTTGTACGATCCTCACTACTCACCCATTCTATTATCTTTTCCAATTTGATAAACACTTGTTCCTCCCATAGCTTCAATTCTCCTATGCATCCAATACAAAACTATAGTTTGGCACTAGCCATGGCATTGCCCATCTGAGAGAAGAAATGGTCCACCTGATCCTCTACCCTTTTTGCATCCTCTTCTATTTCAATATTTGAGAACTATGGTATTTCTAGGAGGTAGCTTTTTTGCATCCTTCGTAGTTCTTCTTGTGTAGGAGTTTGTTCTTCCTCTTCTTCCAAGTGGTGACTAGAGCTTCCCCCAAGCTCCATTAGTGCTTTCTCTATGTTTATATTTTCCTATGATGGAGTCTGTCCTGTAGTTCTCTCAACCTCTATATCATCTTCAATATCAACAACCTTAGGATGAGATTGTTGTTTCCTTGTTGGTTCCTGGACTTCCTTTTGTTGTTCAGGCAAGTCCACCTATTGTTCTTCTATCACCTACTTTTCTTCCTGATTCTGTTGAACTTCCATCATTATGACCTCTTCAACAATAGTATTTTCTTATTCCTGTGATGCATTCGTATCTTCTTGTGCATCACTCTGTTTAGTTTGATTAGTGCCTCCTCCCATCATGAATCTAAAGTGGGGCTTATTTTTCTCTCTTGAATCTTCTTCTGAGGCTTCCACTACCACCTTGGCTTTCTCCCTTACTTCCTGTGTAGTGGATATCACTTCTTGTACTATTTGCCTCACTTCTATATCATCCAAAATTTTAGAAGAGTAAAATTTTAAGATCGGTAGACTAGAAAATCTATGGGGACTCTACCATCTCCTCTACATCTGCCCAATCCCAATTGTGTAAATCTAGCCTCTTCGAGTCTGACTATCCTTCCTCTTGTTGATTCTCCTGTACAGGCTTGACTTGATTTTTTAGAATGGGATTGTTTGCCATTCTCTCCCATTGTCTTCTTGTTCTTATCTGTACTAGGCTAGATTGCCTCCCCATAATTTCCTCCCTTTCTTGAATTGATGGTTGCTCCTACTACCATTGTTGAAGTGCTTGTTGTTCTAGTTTAGGTTGCAACTTCCTAGGTATTTTCCTTTGATGGTGTACCTCCTCATCTGAAGGAGTATCCTCATGCACTATAGTGGCCTACTTCTTAGGTGCTTTCTTTTCTCGAGACTTATCTAGAGTCTCCTTCTGAATTGGCATTGACTTTGCCCATCGTAGAATGGTTGGCTTACCTACATCAATATTCCTAGGCTCTATCAAGCCTAAAAAATGAATTCCTATCTATGTAACAACATTCAATAACAATCCAATGGCATGGAAAGTCATCCCAAAATTCTTTGGCCTTTTTGTCAGTATGTCATGCATTTTTCTCTCCAGATAGGTACCCCAATCATACTGAATTCCTTTGGTAATACCTTCCATGTATTGAGCCATCCATATTGGCATCTCTGTGGCTCATGTTTCTCTTGATAGTCGAGCCATTACAATATTCATGGTGCATGGCCAATCCTTTCCTATCAATTGGCTCTATTTAATCCCTCGAGTTCCTACACCTGAGATCTTTGCTTCGATCGATGATTTCACATTGGTGAGTGAAGTGATGATGCGATGTGTCTCAATCGGATCAAGCAACTTCTTGACTATCTCAATGCCATTTTTTGGTAATCCAAATGTTCTTCTGAATGCCTCTACTATGAACTCTACCTTCATCGATCATTTTCCCACATTAACATAGGTAAGTCTGCTTGCAGGATCGTATGCCTAAACAATCTACAATAGATAGTTATAAAATAAGGTCTTCTAGTGTGGTGGCACCTATGCTATCATAGCTACACCAACCTTCTCAAATTATTTTCTCCATGGGTGGTTCTTATTTTCTTCTTTGTTCCACCACTTCGGCATGTATCTCCTCCATGTTGTATAAATGATATCCTTATTATATCAACCTGGTCCTCCTTAGATTCACTACTCAGATCCTCCTCTAGATCTATGTAATGGACTTCACTATGTAGTTCCCTCCTCGAGGCTCTTTCCTATGCCATTTCCTCCTCTCAAAACCTTGATGGTGTCCTTCTTTGATCAACCCTCCAATACCTCTGCTCTCTCCATGGCCTGTATCCTCCTCTCCTCCAAGGATGATTACCATACCAATCATGGGACTAAAACTATCACCCTTGGTGTTGCTGTAGATGTGACTCCCTCTCATGCAGAGGTCTTGGTGACCATTCAACTCTATTGGCTACAATTCTTCTTAACCGGTATCCAAAATCTTTGATCAAAATAATTTTCCTACCATTCCTCTGGTTAGATTTGCTTTCTGGACATCAACCATCATGCAACTAGAAGTCCTCTAAAAATTATACAATGCTACTATAAATCGTATAATACACCCTCCAAACCATTCATGTACATTTTCTGTTCGTACAACAACCTCCAAATCGTACAATCCTTCAAACTGCTTCAAAATTGTTCAACAACTACAAATCATACACTGGCTACACCAAAATGTATAGGGGCTATACCAATCTATACAACATCCCTTTCCACCTATTCTCCTTTGTTGGATTCATACGATTTCATATGATTTGCTCGAAAAGGCTTAAATCGATATTTGAACTACTTGAAATCTGTATAATCTATCCTCCAAATCATACAACACATCTTCTAAAACCCTTATTTACCTAAAACTTATGTTTTTCACTCCCTTTCCATGATTTATCATTGACCTAGTTGCCGAAATATCTCGATCTATCTTTCTAGTGCAATTCGATGCAATTTTTCCTTTACTTGGCATAATTTCTCCCAAAAATAAACTTTCCTGGCTATGTTGTAGGGTTGTATGGTCATATCCCCTTTTTCTTCTACCTTCTACAATTTATTTTTGCTACTTTTTCTCTGATTAGGGCTTGTAAGTTCTCCTTTTTCTTGTAATTTCTTCACTCTAGCTCCAATCTACAATTTCCTTGAACCCTAGGTGGATGTTTTCAACAATCTATTTCTTCTTTGATGCCTTCTACTACAAACCCTCACTTCCCTTCAGCTATAATTCAAAATTTTCTTTTAATGGAGTCAAAACCCTCACTTTTTCTCTTTTGATTGATTTTATTTGAATGCAAAAAGTCTCCCTGGTGCAAAATTAAAATGGGTCATGCAATCTTGTAGTTCTACTAGTGAATTTCAATGCCCATGTAGAATATTTTATCTGGTTGCATGCTTTTCACCTTCGCTCTCCTTAAAATTTTGAATTTACCCTTGTACGGTTTGTAAAATTACTTCAAGCATCCTCTATTTAAAATTTTTAAAACCCTAACCATTCAATTTTTAAAATTGTGCCACTTTACCTTCTTTGCATGCATTTTTGTCTTCTTTTGCATGGATGATCGACAACTCACTACTTTTTACATGTGATTTCATCTTTTTCTCACATTTCTCAACAACTCATCATTCCACGCATGCGAACATTAATTGTGGTGGTTGCAAATCATACATTTGTATGATAAAATCATACATTGTATGATCTAAATCATACAACAGGCTCCCTTGTATGATTTTTACCTATGCTTTTTCTATTTTTGCTTGTACAATTTCAAACTTGTGCTTTTTCCACCTTCAAACTGGTTTGTATGATCTGTCACTTAGAGAAATTTTCCATTTTTCTCTTGAAGAGGTCATCATTTCTGGTTTTCAACCAACTTCCTTCTTAATTGCATCCTGAGGGATTTTCACAACTAAGGAATTTTATTTTTTTTTTATCTAATACTATTTACACTTACCATCGTGGGAATCACATAGTGACATTCACTTGCATGGTCCCATATGATTCTTCTCTTGGAGGTTCGACCATGACATTATGAGTGATTGTATCATCTGGTACCACTTGTTCTCTAGGGTGATTCATCTCGACTTGTGATGTTACCGAATTCCCTGGCCTTCCACTACCATGTGTGCAATTTGGAATTGTACAATTGCAAGTTGGAGTATCTTCTCCTGATGTCTCTTCCTCTTGTCGTATAGGTGATGGATCCCTTGGTGGTGGTGCTCTCACTATTATGCTATCATTTGAGTGACTTCTCTACCTATCTCCTCGGATCAATTCTATCTCCAGACTTGGTGATCGAATCCTTTGTTGTCCATGGTTTCTTTCATCTACAAAATGCACTCTTCCTCTACCAGTAAGGCCTCTACCTCGCAAGTGCCTTCCATGTCCTACTCCCCTTGACATCGAACCTCTCTAAACAATTGGTGGTTCCTCCCTTCCTTGGAGTAATCCTCTACCTCCTTCCACTCTTCGAGGTCCTCATCGGATTAGTGGTGGTCATCCCAATGGATACCACCCTATAGGGTTTGGTAAGATTCCTCTTATCCCTGGTATACCTTGCAGATTCCTTGTCCAGTTCAAACATGCTAAAGGTGTGTCTCCCAACCATCTAGGAGTAGGGGGTCAAAACCTTCCTCATCCTCTTCCTCCTCTTGGTGTAATATCACCTTGACTTATTTCATTCCATGGTCGAATACCTCCTCCCCTTCCTGGCTGAAGCCTTAGGGGTCCTTGTCGATTCCTCCCTCCCATTGCTTGATTATTAGGAGTTATATCTACCAATTCAATATTGGCTAGTGGACTTCTACTTCATCTTACGCTTGGTGATAATTGTCGTAGTGCTCTGATTCTATGATCTACACGTATTAAGTGATATCTCCATATTCTTTCCTCAAAGCATATTTATGGATATGAGGTTGCCAGGATCTCCCTGTATGCATCAAAAAAGTCTGTATCAAAACTTGAGTCATTCTGATTATCCTCTCTTTGCTCCGACCAATCTACTGGTAAGTTTATCAATCTCT
This sequence comes from Wollemia nobilis, assembly GCA_028583015.1. Lineage (NCBI taxonomy): Eukaryota > Viridiplantae > Streptophyta > Pinopsida > Araucariales > Araucariaceae > Wollemia > Wollemia nobilis. The sequence continues at coordinate 5,336,775 of JAQPPZ010007509.1, read as the reverse complement.
CCAATCTCCTTACTTATCTCCTTTGTCTTCTTAGTTGTCGATAGGCTATTGTATAAGCTTGAGGATCAAGGTTGGCTTGAGGCTCCTAGATAAGGTTATCTTGAGGCTCCTAGGGTCTTCTTAGGTAGTCATCATCACCACTACTCTCTGTGCTAGGTTCCCTTACTAGCCAAGGCATTCCTTCATCACTAGATTCACTCGAATCTACTCATGTGTTACCTTGTGGTTCAGGTGATGTGGTTGCTTCCTCAATGTCTCACCAAAGTATTTTTACATCTTCATTTGTCATTGGTGGATCAATTGGTGCTACTTGTGATCTTCTTCCTTCACTTGTGCTTGCACCATCATTTCTTATACCACTTCTTTGAGTTATCCCCTCATTATCCTCAACTTCCCCTTCTAGTTCCTGTAGCCTAGCTACTCTTTGCTCATCCAACCTTCGTATTGTACCATCCAATTCTTGGATGATTTGCTCCCTCAACCTTGCATTATGACCTTGCAACATCTGATATTCCTCCTATAGTTGTTGGGTCTGTAGTCACATTCTTTGTTGTAATAGCCCTATCTGAGCTAATGGAGTAAGTCCAACCAATTCTTCATCAATGGTCTCATTCCCATTCTCCTCTGGAACTTCCATTTCAAAAGTGTCCACTCTATCTTCATATCATACTATTAATCGTATCCTTCTTCATCCTTCTACTTGTTGGGGTAGTTCTCTATGTTCCACTCGAGGATACATCATGTTTCGATTTACTTGGGGTGCTTCTTCTTGCCTTCCCCTATTTTTGGGTAATAGTATTATCTCCTGATATCCTCTTTCATTTGGAGGAATCCACTCTTCATATTCCTCTGTTACTCATTCGGTCCCATCTACAAATCTGACATGCACCCATAATCTTCTTCTTTCTCTGGGTTGAGGTACCAACTCTTACTATTCTATAGTTGGTCGTGTCTCCTCCCCTTCTACAAATAAGTGTGTGAGTCCCATGTCAGGCTCTTCCTATGATGAACCTTGCTCATCTTGAGTTCTCCATTGAGCTCCTACTCATCTTCTCCATTCAATCTCTTCTGAAGTAATGAATAAGCACTGTACTTTGTAGGGCTTCAAATTTGAGCCATTTATAGTGTCGGGTACCTTCATCCCATTCAATTTTTGCAACTTGACTACTCCATTATTCATTACTTCCACCACTTTGTAGGGACCAAGCCATAAAGTCTTCAACTTACCAGGCTTGATTTCTCACTTCCCATTAAACTTTAGAACTAAGTCACCCAGACTAAGTTCTAGCTTCCTCAGGTGTTTTTCATGCCATAATTTCCTTCTTTTCTGGGCTACCTCAATTGCCCATTGTGCCATGACTCTTCTTTCATCCAACTTAATCAGTGTTGTCAGTCACTCCTCCAAACTTTCTTGATCACCCAAGCGATGCTCCACTACAACTCTCAGACTTGGTATCAAGAATTTGACTGGCACCACTACCTCTTGTCCATACATCAACTGGAAAGGTGTATGCTCTATTGTTGGTTTAAAATTTGTTCTGTATACCCACAAAATATATGGTAACCTTTCCTCTCAATCCTCTCCTTCTATTCCATAGGTTTTGTACAAAGTAGATACCAGGACTTTATTTGTTGCTTCCACCTACCCATTGGCTCTGGGGTAATATGGACTAGACAATGAATGCAAAATATTGAATTTGGTTGTCAGCATCTTAATGATCTCATTTACAAAGTGTCCTCCTCGATCACTTGTTATTTGTAGTGGAATGCCAAATCTTGTAATTACCTGCTCATACAAGAATCTTGTTGTACTTTTAGCTGAGTTATCAGGTAGTGCTCTCACTTCGACCCACTTTTTCAAGTACTCTATTGCTACCACAATGTACCTACACTTCCTTCTTCGAGAGGTTTTCAATGGTCTGACGAAGTCCAATCCCCATATTTCAAATAGTTCTTAGGGTTGTGATGGATGCAATGGCATAAAGTCTCTCTTTACTGGCTTCCCTATCCTTTGACAAGTATCACATGCTTTTACATATTCTTTTGCATCGTTATACAGTGTGGGCCACCATAATCCTGCTAGTAATATTTTCCTAGTAGTGGCATCTGGTCCCATGTGCCCTCCTGCTAAGCCTTCATGAGCTTCTTTCAATGCCACTTTAACTTCTTCCTCCATCATGCATCTTCGTAAGATACCATCAATTCCCATATTATACAACAATCCCGCTATCAACTGGAAGGGTGCTGACTTCATAATTACTTTCTTCTTCTCGATTGTCATCATCTCTTGTGGAAACTCTCCTATGGATAGATATTGGCCAATCAAATTGTACCATGATGGAACAACATTGATGGTGAATAACTATGCATTAGGGAATTCATCTGAAATCCTTGTTCCTGTAGGCTCTCCTGATCGTATCCGAGATAGCTGGTCTACAATTACATGCTTCTTACTAGGTCTCACTACCACTCAAAATACGAACTCCTGTAGGGTGATGAGCCACCTATTGACCCATCCTTGTATCATCGATTTGTTTATTAAGTACAATAGAGCTTGGTGATCTACATAAAAAGTGAAGGGATTCACTAGTAAGTAATGCCTAAACTTTTGAACTACATATACCATTCCCAAGGCTTCTCTTTCTATTGTACTATAGTTTCTTTCCACCCTTGATAATAGATGACTAGCAAATAAAATAGGTTGATCCAACCTGAACTATCCTTCTTGTGCTAAAGCACATCCAATTGCAAAATTTGAAGCATCAATGTGGACATGGAATTCCTTATCCCAATTTGGAAACACCAAAATTGGGCTACTGACAAGCTTGGCCTTCAACTCCTCAAAGGCTCCTTGGTGCTCCTCTATCCATCTGAAAGGAACATTTTTCTTTGTCAATGAATCCAATGGATAAGACACATGTGCATAATTCTTGATAAACCTTCGATAATACCCCATCGATCCAAGGAAGGTTTTAAGTGAACTCACATCATATGGTTCTTCCATGTGCAATATCACATGGATCTTATCAGGATCTATTTTTAATCCCTCACTGCACACTATGTGCCCTAACAACTTTCCATATGGTACCATCAGGTAACACTTTCTAGGGTTTAATGAGATTTGTGCATTTCTGCACCTACTCATACATTCACTGAGGGTAGGAAGATGCTCCTTGATCTCCCCATAAATGGACCAATCATCCAAAAATGCTTTGAACTTCCCCATCACCAACTGATCAAATATATACAGTATAATGCGCTAAAATGTAGTTGGGGCATTACAGAGCCCAAATGGCATTCGATTATATGCATAGATGCCATTCTCCACAATAAATGTGGTCTTCAACTTATCTTCCTCGACTATGCTTATTTTATTGTAACCCAAAAATCCATCCAAAAATGAATAGATCTCATGTCCTACGACTTCCTCCAGAATGGAATCTGTGAAGGGAATAGGGAAGGGATCCTTAATGGTTACTACATTTAGACTTCTAAAGTCCACACATATTCTGATTTTTTCCACTTCCTTCTTCAAGGTGACCACTATAGGTGATACCCATTCACTAGTTGTAACCTTGAAGATGATTCTTACATCCAACATCTTCTCTATCTCTGCATTCACTAATGCAACATATTTTGGATTCATCCTATATGGTCTTCTCCTTACTGGTTGTGCTCCAGGAATCAGTATGATCTTATGGACACATAACTCAGGTGGTACTCCCTTCAAGTCCTTGTATGTCCATGCAAAGACATCCTTATATTCTAAGAATATCTTAAAGGTTATCACTTTCAATACAGGGTTCCAATCATCACCATAGTGAATCATCCTAGGTTCATCCTCCATCCCTAGATTGATGTCCACTATCTGGGGTCCTTTGTATTTGATATTTTTTGGCTCACTCACTGCTTTCTCCATATTCTTTGGGTGTGTTGGTCTTGCATCAATTTTTGCATCTCCTACTGTATATTCTACAAAACTTTTTGGAAATATCCATTTCTCTTCTACTTCCTTTTTAGGTTCCTGGCTGACTTTGATTTCATCTTGTTTTTCCTTGATCTCCTTTGAGTTAATACAGAGGTAGTTGGGCTAAAAATTTTGTACTCCTCCATTTTCCAATGAAGAAGTCCACTATCAGATCTAGCTTCATCTTCACTACATTCATCAAGGTACAACATTCCTTCTTCATCAGGTTCATATCCTTCATCTCCTAAAGAGTTTTTTGATTCATCGATCATGGCTACATCCTCACTGACCCTTTGATTATTCAAATTAATCATATACTTATGTTGTCCCTTTTTAAAAGTGATCTGATTCTTTCCCCAATTGTGATTAACTTTGGCTACACGTAGCCATCCTCTTCCCAATAGAGCATCATATGCAGGCTTCTACATAGTAATCACAATGAAATCCAAGATGAACTCTTGGTCAGCTATCACCACCCATTGTGCTATCAAGACTCCCTTTGTCTCGATACCATACTGGTCAGCACCATATAGTCAGAAGCTCGATGCCCATAGATATGGAGCACCAAGTTCTAGCCAAGTCCTTTCAGGTAGCACATTGACACTGGATCCTCCATCTATGATAACTTGCATCAATTTGTGCCCTAAAATCTCCATATGAACTAATGTGGGTTTCTTTCCCACATCAATCATTAATATGGTGGGGTCCATAAATTGGTATTTTTGTTTCTTCTCCTGAATCGGTTGACTCTGAACTTCCATCACCTTGTGAGGTTGTATCTCCTCCACCATCACTTTTTGTAATGATGGGATAGCTTCCAACAAGTTAGCCATTTTGATTTCTACTATGGTGTTCAAAACTTGTGCTACCAGATTCTACACAACTACCTTCTCTTCTGATGGTTTCTTCAGTTCCTTCTCTTCTACTAACCTTACTTGCTTAGCTTTTTGTGCTTCATCTTCTAGTACTTTCTTTGCTACTTGCCAGTACTACTTTTCTTTTGTTGGCTCAGGATACTTATCCTTTTTAGCCTGATTCCTTGTCATGGCTAAAACTTCCTGAGTTTCCTCTTTAACTTGAGGAACCTCAATATCCAAATAGTTTACATTTTATGGGTTACTTGAACTCACCTACTTGGGGTAATTTACTTCCTTGTGGTTACCCAGACCACACCACCTACACATGTGTGTAGTGTTTGCTTGCTGCATTTCTTGTCTCTGAGGTGAAGGATAATTTTTTACAAAATGCCCCCACTCCTAGAAATTACGACATTGTATGATCGACCTCCCTTCCGATTCATACTACAAATGACTCTGTCCTCCTTGTCGATTTCCCTGGTTCTACCTTCCACCTCATCAACTATTTCTATAACCACCACTTGTTGCTTGTTGCCCACTTCCTAGGGCCTTTGGTTTCTCTTCCTACTCCTAGATTGTTAGGACCTATGGATGCACTCTTGCATTATATAAATATAGCATCACCTCATGTCCCAACATATTATAGATATGATAGTAATCATTTTATGGACACTTTACATTTGTATGGCCTTCAATTTTACATTCTATGCACCAAATATCATTCCTGTCAGGCTTGCTTCTTTGTTCTTTTATGATCTTGTCAAATTCTTGATGGAATGATGCTACTATCCTTTGTATAGTGTCATCTTCTCCACTATCTGAATCATTGGACTTGGGATGAGATAATATTCCTGTATACATCTACTTCGAGTCACTTTCAAAATTCTTTGCATGCTTTAAAGCTTCATCATACATTTTTGATGGTATTGCCTTCATATTTTTCTTATATTTTGGTAGCAATCCATCTATGAACCACCGCTTTACCAATACATCTACCAAAGGCATCTGCATCTTGTCTACTAACTGCTTTAATCTATGGTTATATGATTTTACATCTTCATCAAGATTTTTCTTAGTCATACAAAGTTCAGTGACAATGTCTCCATCATCCTTCAAGGGATGAAATTCTTCAATGAATTTCTCCTTCACTTGATTCCAAGTCTAGAAATCTAATGCATTTTCCCTTTTTAGATACCAATCCATCACCAATCCTCTCAAGGTAGTAGGAAATAAATTCAACCAATCATCTGGCTGATCTACACCATTTGCCCTCCAAATGGTTATGCAAGTTTTGATATGTCTTGTGGGGTCTTCCTTACCCTCACCTGTAAAGGGTGGACATATTTTCTTGGCTGCCTTATTAGCCATATTTGGTGAATCATCCTCATCACTTGAGGTGTCCCATGGAATCTCTATCTGATTCCTCCTTGGGGGTGTTTCACTATGCTCATCATCAAAAGTTTCTATCCGAGGTATCTTGTACTCTCCCACTAGTCATTGACCAAACTCACGTGCATCTTCACTCCATGACTTCCTTCATTGATGTGAGGGAGATGGTCTTGGTCTTTCTTCCTAAGACCCCATGCTCTATTGCCCTAGTGCCTGACTCCCATCCTCTACACTCCCTTGCAACCCTTCTATCACTTTCTCAGGTGTCACCATCCACTCTCCTTCCTCATGCACCACTTCTATGTCAACTTGTTCCTCTATGTTAGGTGGTTCTGGTACCTCCTCTTCTGTCTCTATCAATAGCACCTCAAAATATCCTTCGTCAGATGTCCAAACTTGCTCTATTTTTGGTTCATGTGTACTATGGTCAAAATTACTTGCATTCCCTCTTTGAGAAATTCTCGTGCTCCTTCTCACTAGAATGTTCTCTCGTACTTCTCATCTCCTACATCTTTGCACACTGGTGTCTATCATTCACCTCCAAATTTGTAATATTCTTACTTTATCAGTTTGACCCATTTTAACAAAAATGCCAAGTTTGATAAGGCAATAATGCCAAATGTAGCATAGGGGTGTAGTATTCCTAGTGGGAAGGTGATTCTCAGAGGCTTGGAATGATCAATTTACTATTCTTGTTCAAATACCCAAATCGTACAATCGTACAGTCTTCCCAACAATTGATATGCGACTACAAAATAGCTTGTACGGACTCAAATCGTACAACTGTATGATCCACCTCATATGTTAGTGCTTGTATAATTTGACACTCATTCAATCCTTCAGATTCGGTTTTGTAAGCTGTCGTACATAGTTTTGTAACTAATTTGTTCAATTTACCAAAATTGCCAAATCGGGTAAGTTTTCTTCAATCGCCTAACTACCAAATCGGGTAAAGTTCTTTTGTACGATTTGTAACACGTCTGGTGTACGATTTGTATGAACTAAAAGTTCAGCAAGGTGCCAAATTGGATACTTTTCTTTACCAATATCTCTCATACAAGTTTTGGGAAGTTCTGGAATGTCAATTACTCCATATTTACCAACATGCAAGTTCTATCTTTAGGGTTTGAGAAAGTTCTTCACAATGGCAATCTCCAAAAATCATACAATAGCTCCCAAGACATCTTTCCTGATGCAATATTCCTCACATATCACTTCCAAGGCTCACACCAGTGGTGATTCAATTCCATTATTCATACTAGTGCATTAACATCATCCATAGACATAGAAAAGTAACATGCAACAATCAGATACTGCAAAACACTAATCCATCATTCCAGAATCATACAATGACGTGAGAGAATGCTATGCAATGTGATTCTTCATTCATTACTCTTCAATGGTACATTACAATCACTAACAACTTCCACAAGGATACACAATAAACCAATAATTCCACACAATGATCAGATAGATGCATTCAATAACCAGACCTACGAAATTGAAAGGGGGGCCTTATATAACGTCTCCCAGGCCATTCCAAGTGGTTCCTGAGGCAATTCATTATTTACAACTGTATAACGGAAATCTTAATTACACCCCTTTACTAAGTCTAATTACATTTATTATCAAATTCATTCACAAATACAACTCAAATTGCATTTCATCTGCATTACATTATACCTTGTACGTTTTAGCTTCCAGTTTGTACGTTTTGCTCCTACTTTGTATGTTTTGCTCCTTTTTACGTTTTACTCCTGCTTTGTACGTTTTGCCAAAACTATCAAAATTGTCAAAACTAGGCAAATCCTCTTTGTCACTTCTTCTTCTGGGAGGTGGATTTGCTGCCTACATATATAGGGACCTACTCAAACTCATTATTTGGTTCTATTCACATAGTCGTTTGATTTTTTCTCTTTCCCTTTGTGTTTCTTTGATGAAATGCAACTATGTCCATTGATTGATGCTATTTTATCACTTTTGAGCTTTAGATCACGTATTCATATGCTTATAAGTACAAAAACAAAATCCTAGGGTCAAAATATAAAAAGGAATAGGATCAAAATCTAAAAAAGTCTAACATTTTGAAAATTTACCTATTTCAAATTATTTACTTGTGAACTGGACCAATTTGCTTGTTATTTTTAGTGATTTACTTCCAGAATGTAAATTTTTAGTAAACTATCAATTTAAATGATTTGCTTGAAATTTTGGGTAATTCAATTACCATTTGAGCAATTTTGATAAGTTGAAAGAAAATGAGCAATTTGCTAAAAAAATCAAGTAAATCACTTGCTTTCAAAAAATTATCCTGGTGGATCTCTTTGAGAGAATCACTTGATGAAAATGAGTTGGTTGTATTCCACCCTCTATCAAATGAATCACTTGCTTTGTCAATAGAATTGATTGCTATTTTAAACTTGTGCAAAATTAACTAAAAAATATTCCTTAAGTGCTCCAATGCATGCTATATACACATACAAGATCAAATTTAATTTTTTTTGAATGTTTTGTTTAGGTAGTCTTTGCAAAAAATATAAATTTTTAAATTTCAAGTCAGATTCATCATTTTTAAAGTACCTACATGATATAAGCACAAGATTTGGAAAGACGTGTGAAATATTAAACAAAAATGGATTTATATCTAAAAAATTGATTGAATCACTTAAATTATAGCCTTTTTGAAAACACAAACAAAAATGAGCATTTCAGTCACTAAGTCAAGTGATTCACTTGCTAGGTCAAATGAATCAATTGCTTTGTGAAAATCTAGAACTTTTATCAAAAATGAATGAATTACTTTCTTGTATGAGTTAATCATTTCCTGAGTTAAAATTAATAAAAATATCACCCATTTTTAAGCCAATTGCTTCATCCATGATAGATGTATTTTTGGATGCAAAAATTAAAAAATTTATGTAAAAGCTAAAAACCATGTTGATTCAAGAAATTGGATTGACTTCTATTTTAGTTGTTGTACCCCTAAATTCGAGTTTCAATAAGGTTGGATGTGTTTGTTGTAGGATTCCATCAACCTCCATATTAAGGTCAACTCCCTACTTTTTTTGTTTAGATCTAATTTAAACTAAATATTTGCACAAAATAAAATACATTAACAAAAAGGTCCAAGGTTAAAACCCTACTTAATATGAGGGGATCGAGACCAAATATAAAAACTTGTATAAACTCATTGAATAACAACAATCTTACTACAATGGTAAGGACTTTGACCTCTCTTTAAGAGGTCCAAGGTTCAAAACCCACTTAGTATGAGAGAACCCTGTTCCCTTATAAAAACTTGTGTAAACTCATTGAAAAAATACACACAAAAAGTAAAAGTGGAAATTGAAGCATGGAATTAAAGATATGCAAAAGAAAATATAGAAAGTAAATGCATGAATTTTAGAGTACAAGAGATCAAAGCAATTATGATTGTTACATTGTAGCAAGAATAGAATGCAATAAATCAATACATAAGAATCTGAATAACATTACTATCAACTCATTTATTTGATTATAAAATTGATAAACAAATGACAAGATGGGCTAGAAAGGTAGTACCCAACCATCGTACACTTGACAAACCATGAGGTGGTACCTCTAATGAGATGCACAAGGACTTGCCAATTTATTACAACCTCATGAGTACACAACACAATGTGGATTTCATAGTGTATCTCTAACTTATCATGGCCAACATATGATTACAAGAAGGGTCCTTGGCCCATATTTATAGGAAGAGTTTACCCTTGAGTTATGTAGGTTGGAAAATAATTACTCCTAGTAAAAGTAAAAATTTTGGGCAACTTTGGCAAAATGTTGCCCCTTCAAAAGTTACATGACTTTAATTATGCCTCTAGTAGGCTTACAAGGCTCTAAAAATATTGTGTACTGCAAAATCCCAAAAATTTCACTTTTGGGGAGATTTTCCTAGAAATTCAAGTAGATTTTCACTTTTGTATCTCAATTGGGAGATTCACTTGTTATTTCGAGCGATTTGCTTACGTTAAAAAATTGAGCAAATCACTCATTGAGAAAATTGACACCTTTGTTTAGTGAATCAATTATCTAAGCCAATCTACAATTTTTACAAGAAAATCATAACTTTACCATAAATGAGTTAGGTTTTTAGGAAATCTTCTGCCATCTGGCCTCCTATTGTTATTTATACCTCAAAAAAAGTATAAAATTTAGCAAAGTAGCATTGAGGTGCTATAATTGCTGCTAAGCATATATGGTTTATTAGATGTTATGTATATTTTAATGATTCATATATTTTCCTGGATATTGGAAGCATAAGACATTACTACAACATCTTATTATAGAATATGGTAGTGTTAAAAGTGTAATCTAATTTGTGACCAAGGTCATCATTGTATTATGTAAGAATGTATATGCCTAAGGATAATTATTGTACAATGTATTTAATTTAATATAATATTTTATTATGTAATCCTATGGATCACAATTAATCTTGTTATAATTTTTTTGTATTGATAAAAAAAGGGGGTTGAAGGGCCTTGATCATTTACAAAGAGCTCAAAATATGTATAGAAAAAAAAAAGATCAGAAAAATGAAAGATAGCCCTATCTTAGTAAAAAAAACAAACCTGGACTAAAATTGCTAATGGAGAAGCTGAAATAATATCCTTAATCTTCTTATGATTAAACCTATCTTATAACTTATAATTAACCTAAATCCCTTTTGTTATATTAGCTTAGGTTAAAATAATTTATATAATTAGGGTTTTGGTACTGAAATAAATGCCCCTCCGTTCCATCAATTATCTTAGAGTATTGTGATTCTGATCTAAGGATAATATAGTGATTCTTTATGGTATCTATGGCTACCCACTAAATATTTATGTTTCATCCTTTATTTACACTTTCTATATATGATTTGAATGGATGGATTGGTTTTGTTCATTTTTAGAAATGGATGTAAATTTTAATATGGTATTAGAGTGGGTATGGATAGCATTGTTTAGTCACATAGAAATTTAATCCAGAGCCTTCAATATCTCTTTCAAATCTTTAGAATGATTTAATCTTAAAGGCTTCGTAAGTGTTTTAACAAAAGAAATAGAGAAGATATTTTTTCTTATGGTTTTTCATTTTTGTTTTCGTAAACCTTTTAAAAGTTTATCTTCTTCAAGGAACTTTTAAAATTCTACATATATTTTTAGTTTTTATTTGGTGCAATTATGGTTTTTTAGACTTCTTCAAGTTTGTTAAGGCACTTTGGATGGTAATAGTGAAGAGAAATTTTTTTAAAATTTTAAATTTTGAAAAGAGGCACCAAAATATTCTCATGCACTTTTTTTACATGCATGCCTTTACCTATTTATTTCACTAATATAGAAATTTACCTTTGTATTTAGAGAGTGAAGGCACACCATGGGCAACATCAAGGTGATGCTAAGATAGCTAGCGAGAGGAGTGTTAGGTTGTTCATAGTACATTATTATGGGATTGATCCCATATCTGTTGTTTTCTTACTTTTGAAGATGGAAATTGAAGAACACAAGCTTATACTGAGAGGGGGGGTGAACAGTATAAGACCTCTTTTTACTTTTTCCTTTATACTTCAAAATAGTAAAGCAATATACCCAAAGCAATATCAAAGCAATGCACAATATCATCCACAAAGTGACACCAATTTTAACGTGGTTCACCCAGAATGGTTGGGCTACGTCCACAAAACTTTTCTCTAAAAGTTATCTCAAAGTTCTTTGGGAATCCTTCCCAATTACAATGTTTATGAGCCTCGGCCCAAAGGAGATACCTTCCCCCAATCAAAATTTATGAGCCTCTGCTCAAAGGAGATACCTTCCCCCAATCAAAATTTATGAGCCTCTGCTCAAAGGAGATACCTTCCCCTCTGCTCTGGAAATGATCCCTCGGAAGATCAACTGCCTCTACCTCTTGCCAGACACGTGGAACTCCTTTCCATCGAAGACCTCCTGTCCTCAATGCTTAGCCTAAGAGACCTCTGCCTTCTATGATCACGTCCACAATAGCTCAACAACCTGTACCAAACACAGTCAGTCGGTCTAGTACAAGTCTTCCTCTGTCTATCAGATCTGTCCAACTCTTGAACAAATCAATCCTCTACATACAAGCCTTCTCAAAGACTTGCCAACTATCCTCAAGTTCTTCTCATAGAACCAATGCACCTCTGTCCTCAAGTTCTCTGATAGAACTATCAAACTCAGCTCACAAGTCCTCTGCTAGGACCTGTCCAAATCTGCTCACAAGTCCCCACCGAAACCTATCCAAAACTGCTCACAAGTCCCCATCGAAACTGTCCAAAACTGCTCACAAGTCCCCACGAAACTGTCCAAAATGCTCACAAGTCCCATGGAAACTGTCCAAAAGCGCTCACAAGTCCCCACTGGAACCTGTCCAAAAACTCAACAAGCTCACCAAGAAAAACTTTCTTAGTAGGAAATCACAAAGTGAATTGTTAGAGACCCAATGTGATTTTTCAAACTCATAGAAGCATAAAGAGAATTGTTAGAGACTCAATATGTTCTATACTCAAATCCCAATCTCAAAACTCAACTCAAATCAACTCAGCTCAATCTCAATCTCAAATCTGAAAACTCAACTCAATATCTGAAATGGATAGGATAGAATGTTTTCTTTCAAGAACATGAAACCCCAACAATTGCCAACTATGCAAAGAATCACATAACAATGATACTCATGTTCTTTTCACCATCAATTAGGGTTTCAACAACAATGCTCATCAAACAAGGTTTAGTCAACCAACACCATTCAACTCAACATCAACCTTGAAGCATTCAACCAATCATCACAAGAAAAGGAAACAAGTAGAAATCCTTTTCCCTCCAAAGATATTTGAACAAAACAGCCACCAACACAATATCACCAAATGCAAAGAATAACTTGCTCAAATCAACTCAATGGAGTAAGCCCAATATCATGAATCAAGTAAAGCAATAACTTGATCAAACAACCTCTATGGAAGCAACTCAACCATCAAACTCAAAACAGCCAACCAAGGGTTCCACCAACTCAATGCAAGTAGCTAGACTCACAAATATAAACCCTAGTGCACAAAGCTTCCACTATCTCAAACCAGAAATTATGCATTCACCAAAAACTCTCCTTAAGGATAACAATGCATAAGTAGTCTTCAACAAACCAGAAAATAGGATTTACACCTAGCCAAAGGATACCTAGTAGAATACCTTTTCACTCCAACCTTATTTCAGAAAACATACACCAATCATACTCATAAGAAGAATGTGCCCATACCTTATTGGAGTAGAAGATAATTGAACCTTCAAGCTGTCACCACACACAACTCTCAAACTTCCAACCAAGTTAGGGTTAGAATAAAAAGAAATGAGCAATAATATAAACTTCCTTTATTACACCTTTTAGCTCCACTTCTTTAAACACAACCACCATAACATGCCAATAAATCAACAATCAGAGACTCACACCTTATACCTCCATTTTTAATTTTAGCATAGCAAAGAATAATCTTAAAAATACATCCAAAGAAATATGCCCTTATTTCTCCTAAGCTTTTATTCAATGCTAATCACAAAAGCCAAAACTCATAAAATTTAATCACACCTTATAAATCGCTGTCCAAGAAACTCCGAATTTCATGGCATAAAGACGTTTTAATAAAAACGTGTGTTACTCTAGCAAAGCACCCCCACGAGACTCGAAACGGTGACCTCCGCCAATGCAGCGCCCAACAGCAGCCTTCGCTGCCACTAGCCCACGCGGGCTACGAAGTTCACAAGTGAACTTCCCTCCACTTCACCCTCAAAAAAACTCCCGAAGACTTTTCAACCGCACGTGCTTCTAAGTCTTCCTTCGATCACAGCGAATACAGAGCACAAACACCGCAAATTGCATTCGAGGAATTTCGAATTAATTAGCCTTCCAACCTTAGGAGTTGGAGAATAAATAGTCTCTTCGAAGACACCTTGACGTCGGCGAAAATAAAGACCATTTCGAAATTAATCAAAAGTCTTTTCAAAAAGGGTTTAAAAACCCTTAAATAATTTTAATAAATTAAGAATAAAAAAAGGTTTAAAAACCTTTAAGTATTTTTAATAAATTAAAAATAATTTCTCCCTTAATTAATTAAATAATTAATTAATTAAAACCTTGAAGGGTTTTAAATAATAATTAAATAAATAATAAAGAGAACCTCCATTGGTTTTAATAAAAACCATTTAACTTGGTTTTAATAAAAACCCTATCCAACTTGGTTTTAATAAAAACCGGTTTGGTTTTAATGAAAAACCCTTGCCAATGGAATCTCTCCGGATTCTCTTAAAAATATTCTCTTGGAATCTTCCACCTTTGAAGCCAACACATCCTCTTAACATTAATGCCATTTCCTTTTGACATCAATGACAACTCATAGACAAGAAGCTAGGATCTCAAACCCAAAATTGCCAACAATCTCCCCCTTTGTCATTGATGGCAAACCATGCTTCTCAACAACACGAAACTCAACATAAATAACTCCCCCTGTCTTGAGGCTCTCCCCCTTACTCAAATCTCTCCCCCTTTGTCATCAATGGCAAAGGGTCACCTTTGGGGCTCGGGACTAAGAATGAGCCTCTTAGCTTAGTCCCTCCCCCACCTCCTGATGAGGTGATTAATTCTTGGGTGGGAGTAAAACTCCCATTAGGCATTGATCATCATCAGCATCTATAACTTCCTTTTCGGGCCTTCTCTTGAACTCTTTGTCCATATTCCTATTCCTGTCACTTGTTCTTGTTCTTGTTCTCATCCTCTGTTCTTGTCCATGCCTTGATCCTTGGACCTGATCATGCCACTGTTCCTGTTCTTGTATTCTGGAATTTCAGCTCTACACTGTCTGATTATGTGACCTTCATTGTTGCACTTGAAACACTTGACGATGTTGTTTCTCTGAGGTAAACCTGATCTTTGAATCCACCAGTTCTAACCAAACCTGTTACGACCAAACCTGTTCGCCAAACCTGTTCTGACCAAACCTGTTCTGACCAAACCTATTCTGGCCAAACCTGTTATGACCAAACTTGTTCCTGTTATTTGCCTTGCAATAAACTGCCTTGTGCCCAAACTATTGACAAGAGTAGCAATACCCTTGAAAGTAACTAGCACTTCTGAAACTGTCATTTACCTCCTTCACTTGAGCCATGCAATGTGAAGCCATGTGACCAAACCTGTGACAAGCAAAACATCTGCCTTGAAACTTTCCTTTAATTGACCTCTTAGGTTCTGAAAACTTCTTCTTCTCATTCTGAATTCTTTTTTCTATTTCTGTGCATCTATCATTCAAGGACTCCTTTTCTGAAATACTTTCCTCATCAGAACTCTCTTCCTTTTGGAGTCTCTTACTAGACTCTCCAACTTGTTCCTTGTGTGGCTTAACAAAACCAAGGCCTGTTTTATCTGTTGTCTTTCTTTGACCTTTGATGAGTGACTTAACCTTTTTGGAGCTATCTTGAAACCTGTAAAGCTTATCCTTGTACTCTTTAGTTTCCTCTTTCAAAGAAGCCATTTTCTGTTCTAACTCACTATACTCAAGAACCTTAGACTCTAACTCATCCTTGAGTTCTTGTGTCTTAGCCATAGAGAAGTCAAGACTTTCTATAAGATCATCTCTCTCCATACAACATTCATCTAACTTATCCTTGAGTCTAGCATTCTTCTTTCTTTCCTTTTTCAAAGCACTAAGAGCACTAATAAGTTCACCTTCAAGATCTACTTCACCTTCCTCTATATCTTCCTCTATTTGTTTGCTTTTTGAATCATCAAAGCCTTTTTCAGATTTCTTATCACTAGAGGTGCTACCCTTTTCAAAAACCATACATGCATCTTCCTTATAGTTTTCTGAAGCATCCTCATACATACTAGAAACCAAATCATTATTTGTGCAATCATCCTCAAGGTGACCAAAATTTCCACATCTAAGACATTTCATGATAATGAATCTATGTTTCGGTTCTTCCTCTTTTTTCTGATATGAACAACATCTCATTTTCATTATCACTTGAAGAACTTTCACTATCACTACTAGAACACTTACTTGCTTTGTCTAGGTAGAAACTCTTCTTGTGCTTGTGAGAATACCTCTTTCCTTGATTGTTGTGCTCATCTTTGTTTTTCCTGTGATGCTTGTGCTTTTCAGAATCCTTGCTCTTAGAATCTTGTTTATCTTCATCACTTTCATTCTTGGGAACAGTACAGTCGGTAGCATAATGACCAAACTTTCCACAATTGAAACATCTTATATTTTTCATACTTTTGTGCTTTCTAGAGAACTTGCCTTTCTTGCTGTAATATGCCTCTTCATCACTAGAAGACTCATCACTATCTTGAAGTTGTTTACCCTTGGAATTCTTGGTAGCCTTGAAAGCTTCCTCTTTCTTGACATCAACCTTCACTTGAGTTCTCAACTCAAATGCTTGCAAGTATACTATGGAGCTCATCCTTTTTCAACTTATCCAAATCTTTAGCTTCCTCAATAGCAAAAATATTTTCACTAAATCTATTAGGAAGAGATCTTAAAATCTTATCACAAACATCATTTTCAGCAAGCTCAAGACCTAAGTCTTTCATGGAGTTAACAACCTCATCCATACGAAGCATGTAGTCACTAATATTTTCATCATCATTCATCTTGAGTTGTTCAAACATACCTTTGAAGTGTCTCAACTTGGCCTTTCGAACATTTGTATCACTTGTATGAACCACCTTCAACTGTTTCCACATTTCACTAGTTTTCTTGCAGTGAATCACTTTTGTGAGATCTGCTTTCCGTAAGCCTTTCAGGATTGCATTCATTGCTTTTGAATTGCTTGTGATGTAGGAGCCTTTCTTCTTTAGTATTAGGACCATGTTCAGGAATAGTGTACTCATCTTCAATCACTTCCCAAACCTCATTCCCAAGTGCCATTAGATGAACCTTCATCCTTGCACTCCAAAGACCAAAATCTGACCCATCAAGAATAGGTCTTGCATTGCCACTTGAATGATCCATTGTGTTCTTTACTAGCTTTTCCTTCAAGTCTGTTAAACTTTTCGAAGGCACCTGCTCGATACCAATTGAAAAACCCAAGCTTATCTTGAGAGGGGGGTGAACAGTATAAGACCTCTTTTTACTTTTTCCTTTATACTTCAAAATAGTAAAGCAATATACCCAAAGCAATATCAAAGCAATGCACAATATCATCCACAAAGTGACACCAATTTTAACGTGGTTCACCCAGAATGGTTGAGCTACGTCCACAAAACTTTTCTCTAAAAGTTATCTCAAAGTTCTTTGGGAATCCTTCCCAATTACAATGTTTATGAGCCTCGGCCCAAAGGAGATACCTTCCCCCAATCAAAATTTATGAGCCTCTGCTCAAAGGAGATACCTTCCCCCAATCAAAATTTATGAGCCTCTGCTCAAAGGAGATACCTTCCCTCTGCTCTAGAAATGATCCCTCAGAAGATCAACTGCCTCTACCTCTTGCCGGCACGTGGAACTCCTTTCCATCGAAGACCTCCTGTCCTCAATGCTTAGCCTAAGAGACCTCTGCCTTCTATGATCACGTCCACAGTAGCTCAACAACTCTGTACCAAACATAGTCGGTCGGTCTAGTACAAGTCTTCCTCTGTCCGTCGGATCTGTCCAACTCTTGAACAAATCAATCCTCTGCATACAAGCCTTCTCAAAGACTTGCCAACTGTCCTCAGGTTCTTCTCATAGAACCAATGCACCTCTGTCCTCAAGTTCTCTGATAGAACTATCAAACTCGGCTCACAAGTCCTCTGCTAGGACCTGTCCAAATCTGCTCACAAGTCCCCATCGAAACCTGTCCAAAACTGCTCACAAGTCCCCATTGGAACCTGTCCAAAACTGCTCACAAGTCCCCATTGAAACCTGTCCAAAAATGCTCACAAGTCCCCACAAAACTGCTAAAGTACTGGAACTGTCCAAAAACTCAGCAAGCTCACCAAGAAAAACTTTCTTAGTAGGAAATCACAAAGTGAATTGTTAGAGACCCAATGTGATTTGTCAAACTCATAGAAGCATAAAGAGAATTGTTAGAGACTCAATATGTTCTATACTCAAATCCCAATCTCAAAACTCAACTCAAATCAACTCAGCTCAATCTCAATCTCAAATCTAAAAACTCAACTCAATATCTGAAATGGATAGGATAGAATGTTTTCTTTCAAGAACATGAAACCCCAACAATTGCCAACTATGCAAAGAATCACATAACAATGATACTCATGTTCTTTTCACCATCAATTAGGGTTTCAACAACAATGCTCATCAAACAAGGTTTAGTCAACCAACACCATTCAACTCAACATCAACCTTGAAGCATTCAACCAATCATCACAAGAAAAGGAAACAAGTAGAAATCCTTTTCCCTCCAAAGATATTTGAACAAAATAGCCACCAACACAATATCACCAAATGCAAAGAATAACTTGCTCAAATCAACTCAATGGAGTAAGCCCAATATCATGAATCAAGTAAAGCAATAACTTGATCAAACAACCTCTATGGAAGCAACTCAACCATCAAACTCAAAACAGCCAACCAAGGGTTCCACCAACTCAATGCAAGTAGCTAGACTCACAAATATAAACCCTAGTGCACAAAGCTTCCACTATCTCAAACCAAAAATTATGCATTCACCAAAAACTCTCCTTAAGGATAACAATGCATAAGTAGTCTTCAACAAACCAAAAAATAGGATTTACACCTAGCCAAAGGATACCTAGTAGAATACCTTTTCACTCCAACCTTATTTCAGAAAACATACACCAATCATACTCATAAGAAGAATGTGCCCATACCTTATTGGAGTAGAAGATAATTGAACCTTCAAGCTGTCACCACACACAACTCTCAAACTTCCAACCAAGTTAGGGTTAGAATAAAAAGAAATGAGCAATAATATAAACTTCCTTTATTACACCTTTTAGCTCCACTTCTTTAAACACAACCACCATAACATGCCAATAAATCAACAATCAGAGACTCACACCTTATACCTCCATTTTTAATTTTAGCATAGCAAAGAATAATCTTAAAAATACATCCAAAGAAATATGCCCTTATTTCTCCTAAGCTTTTATTCAATGCTAATCACAAAAGCCAAAACTCATAAAATTTAATCACACCTTATAAATCGTTGTCCAAGAAACTCCGAATTTCATGGCATAAAGACGTTTTAATAAAAACGTGTGTTACTCTAGCAAAGCACCCCCGTGAGACTCGAAACGATGACCTCCGCCAATGCAGCGCCCAACAACAACCTTCGCTGCCACTAGCCCACGCGGGCTACGAAGTTCACAAGTGAACTTCCCTCCACTTCACCCTCAAAAAAACTCCCGAAGACTTTTCAACCGCACGTGCTTCTAAGTCTTCCTTCGATCGTAGCGAATACAGAGCACAAACACCGCAAATTGCATTCAGGGAATTTCGAATTAATTAGCCTTCCAACCTTAGGAGTTGGAGAATAAATAGTCTCTTCGAAGACACCTTGACGTCGACGGAAATAAAGACCATTTCGAAATTAATCAAAAGTCTTTTCAAAAAGGGTTTAAAAACCCTTAAATAATTTTAATAAATTAAGAATAAAAAAAGGTTTAAAAACCTTTAAGTATTTTTAATAAATTAAAAATAATTTCTCCCTTAATTAATTAAATAATTAATTAATTAAAACCTTGAAGGGTTTTAAATAATAATTAAATAAATAATAAAGAGAACCTCCATTGGTTTTAATAAAAACCATTTAACTTGGTTTTAATAAAAACCCTATCCAACTTGGTTTTAATAAAAACCGGTTTGGTTTTAATGAAAAACCCTTGCCAATGGAATCTCTCCGGATTCTCTTAAAAATATTCTCTTGGAATCTTCCACCTTTGAAGCCAACACATCCTCTTAACATTAATGCCATTTCCTTTTGACATCAATGACAACTCATAGACAAGAAGCTAGGATCTCAAACCCAAAATTGCCAACAAAAATTTATCAAACCAAATCAAAGGGGCTTCAAGATGACCCCAACATGATTAAATGGATATCTAGATAGTTGAGTGTGAGTTTGGGAATTTGTTATGAGAGGTTTGAGGTTTGAATCATAGTTTTGCATGACCCAATAAGTTTTGGAAGTTTTTAGAGGTTTTCTTCATGGAGATGTCTATTTTAGACCCATAAGTCACACTACTTAAATAGTTGTAGAAGCCTTATTTAGATGCTTGTACAATCCTCGAACCCAATTTGAATCACAAGTAGTTTTTTGGCTTGCATAGTCATATATCTTTGCAATAAAAATGATATTTGGAGTTTTTGTCTCACCTTCCATCCTTGAAGGCATGTTGGGTTCCTTGTTTAAGGCAAAGTGCTCAACGCATGCGAGACCTAGGTTTGACTTCCCTCTTTGGAATAATTAAACACTTTAAATAGATCAATTTCCTATCCAACAAGACTTCTATATTCATTGTCAAAGACATTTATACCTATTTATTCATCCTCAATCAATCAAAGTACAATTAGTGGTAGGGTTCTAGTCAATCATAGGTAGGTATAATGCATAGAATGAGTGGTTGTCACTAGCAAATAAGTAGGTTCCAAGTGGTAGATTGGAATTAGATGTTGCTCTTCTAAGGTTTTAGGTTTTAATTTTTCTATTTAGGAAAACACTTTGGAGGCCATAATTTTTGCATATGGAAGTGTTTGAGATATTTTTTTTAAATTGCAAATTTTTTCAAGCTCTATGCATTGGTAAAATTAATTTACAAACTTGTTTTAATGTTAGGATCCAAATTGTATAAATAGTCCTCAAGACCTATTGCACTATTTTAAAATAGTATATTTACCATATTCTATGCTATCAAAATATTTTGTCTACTTCTTTGGGAGATATATTTGGACTTGTGATAAGTGCAATATATTTTGAGACTTCTGGAGGTATACATGAAAATGATTTGAGGTAGTTGAATTTGTGAGAGTTATAGTAGATATTGATAATTTTGGAGATATACATGAAAAGGATTTGGGATGTGTCTTAGTCAATCCTTCTTCATGCTTTGGGTAATTTATTTAGCTTATTCATGAAGATATAATCATTAACGATCTCTTCCTTCTATTTCTTGTCTAGTTACTCTTGGAAGTTTGTTATAGCTATTCCTTTAAGTAGGTTCGTGGGAAACCTATTTTGATGATAAAAATCAGGTGGCCCAAGGAAAAGTGGAAGTCTTAAAGCAAGGTGGTGTATATTGTAAAAGAAAAAGCTATACCTTCAAGTCATAACTTATGTGACTATGGAATATTTAAGAATCTTATATTTAGAGGTGGTAATGATCTTAACTTCTCTTCTTCATTCAAATCCTTAGCATAATTTTTTTGGAATGTGTGTGAGAATATTTAATAATGGTTATGATAACTATGGTCCAACATAAAGACTCTTTTTGCAAAAAGAATTTTTGTTGTAGCAAATTTTAGATGATGAAGGGGATTCATATGAGTCTACCTCAAATTTGAAGACCCAATAGTGTGTCCATTGTGAGGAAGACATTATTTTCACTAATGTCTTATCTCCTAGGCCCCTAAGATTATGAGGGGGTGTTAAAAGTGTAATTTTACTTATGGCCAAGGCTGACATTGTATAATGTAATAATTATAGGCCTAAGGGTAATCATTGCACAATGTAATTAAATTTTTATAATAATTAATTATGTAATCCCTATGTGTCATGATTAATTGTGTTATGGTTAAAACCACCTTATAACTTGTAATTAACCTAAATACCTTTTGTCATCAACCAAAATATGAAAAATTCAAAAATTAAAGTTATATATTTTGAGTTATTCGCTTGCAAACTAGAGCAATTTTCTTGCTATTTCAAGTGATTCACTTCTAGAAAGGAATTTTGTAGTAAACTATCAATTCAAACAATTAACTTGCAACTTTGGGTGACTTGCTCGCTATTTGCACAATTTTAATAAGTTGAAATAAAATGAAAAATTTGCTTGAAAAGTCAAAGTGAATCACTTGCTTTCGCTCTTCTTATTAGACTTCAATTTTTTTGTAAAGAAATAAAATTATATTGGTATACCTCTTTGAGAAAATCACTTGATGACAATGAGTTGGTTGTATTCCACACTCTGTTGAGCGAATCACTTGCATTATCAAGAAAATTGCTTACTATATCTCATTTAAATGAAACTAATTCAAAAATTTACCTTATGTTCTCTTGACCATGGCAAATGCACATACAAGATCAGATTCAAATTTGTTTCAATATTTTATTGAAGTTGCCTTTGCAAAAAAATTAGTTTTCTAAAATTTGAATCAAATTCATCATCTACAAAGTATGTATAAGATATAAGCACAAAAAATAAAAAATATCTAATAAACTAATTATTTGCATGAAATAAAATGCACACACACAAGTAAAAGCAAAAATTGAAGCATGGAATTAAAATTATACAAAGGAAAATATAGAAAGTAAACACATGAAATTTAGAGTCCAAGTAATGAAAGCAAATATGACTGTTATATTGTAGCAACGATAGCATGCAATCAATCAACACACAAGAATCTAAATAACATCAATGTCCATCCAATTGTTCATTTATAAAATTGATAAACAAATGACAATATGGTCTAGAAGGGTAGTACCCAACCATCACACACTTGACAAACCATGAAGTGGTATCTCTAATGGGATGCACAAGGACTTGCTAATTTCTTACAACCTCATGAGTATACAACACAATGTGGATTTTATAGAGTGTAGCTCTAAATTCTCATGGATACAATATAATTACAATGATGTCCCTAGGTCCCTATTTATAAGAAGAGTTTGCTCATGCATTACCTAGGGTGGAAAATAATTACTCCTAATAAAAAATAAAGATATGGGGGAAAATTTATCAAGATGATGCACATCCAAATGTTGAATGCCTCTAATTATATCTATAATAGGATACAAAGGCTTCAACAATGCTTAGTATATCATAAAATATAAAAAGTATCACATTTTGGGAGATTTTCTTGAAAATTGTGCAAGTTTTCACTTTTGCACTCCAACTAGATTCACTCATTATGTTGATTGATTCACTTGCATTAAAAAATTGAGTAAATTGATTACTGAGCTAATTAGCACATTTTCTTAGCAATTCGCTTCTCTAATACAATGTACAAGTTTTGCAAGAAAATCATAACTTTACAAAAAATGAGCAAATTTTTGGGTTTTTGGAAAATCTCCTACATCTAGCCTCTATACCTCAAAAAAATGTAAAATTTCGTAACGATATTTTTGAGGTGCTATAATGGTTATTAAACATATATGGTTCATTAGATGTTATATATTTTAATGATTCAAATATTTCCTTGGAGTGTTGTGATTATTATCTATGGTTTATAGTTATTTTTTATGGTCCCTTTGGGTGCCTACTAAATATCACCTTTTCGTTATTTGTTTATGCATTTTGTGTTAGATATGAGTGGATGGATTGCTTCTATTAATTTCTAGAACTATGTGTGAATTCCATTTCTAGAACTATGTGTGAATTCCAATAGGTAGTTCCTTTGAGACAACTTGATCAAGAGGTTCATAGGAATATTGAGATCAATTATATATATTAAAGCTCAAAGGATAGATGAATACTCTTGTCATGGATCCAAAAAAATGATGGGTCAAATTATAGATGGCTTCATATTTTTAAATATATTAAATCTATCAGGTGTTAATAACTATTAATAAAACCATAGCGCTAAGAGTTACGATGACCAATTATACATACAATTTTCAATCAAGATATCATACATAAATTATAACTATCACTATCAATTATATATATGATTGTCAAACAATGTAAGTAAAACATAAAAATGTTAAGCCAAATTGGTAGTAATTGTGAGATATGTGGTCTTATAAGGCATTACACATACTAAAAGCTTTTTTCTAATTTGGAAGTAGACATTGGGATGAAATTCAAGTTGATGTGTTTTCTCTTCCTCCTCTCTAGTATTACAATTGTTTATAGTACTTGTATGCTTCATGGATCCTTATAAATTATTACTACCGAATTACATAAAACATAAGATTTTATTTAATGTAAATTATTACTCATTAAATATGTTACTAGATTAATGAATAATACTAATGCAACAAAATACCATGAAACTATTCTAAACATATCCCTTGCAAAAATACTCTACTATTAAACTTTTTAGTTTTATTTTTATTTTTAATTATTAGTTTTAAGATATAGAAATAATTCAACAAAAATAATTTCTTATAAAAGTGTAAAATATGTTAAATATATAGACATTAAAGTTAAATAAGTAAAACTATAAGCTCTAGGGGCATGCCCTAGGAGTTTTGTAGGTCTGAGGGCAAACCCTAAGAGGCTTGTAGATCTAAGAGCAAACCCTAAGAGTTTTACAACTCTAAGGACAAACCCTATGAGGCTTGCAGTTTTGAGGGATTATGTGGAGGGCCCTAATTTTTGAAAACTTCCCTGCGATGCAATCCGATGGGTTTGCTCTGGGTGGTGGGGTTTGCTACTTTGGATGAAGAAACTCCAACAACAGGCTGGTAGGTTGGGTTAGCTAAAGGATTTGTAGTTGATAGCTTTATTGATGGGAGGAAGGCCATGCTAGTTTTGTGGTTGGGGGCTTGGCCATAGACTTTTTGGGCAATTATTACTTCTAGGTACCTCCTGGTGAAGGGATCCAATGTTTTACATCCTATATGGGATAGGAGGGGACTTTCATGTGCTATTTTATTATGTAGTTTTCTTGGTTGGTGTTTGTGCTGCTAGGCATCAACTCTTCTCAAAGCGGGATGGTAAAGTCTTAAATTTCCAGTGCCCTTAGAGATTTTAAAGATCAGGGTTTCTTCCTTTAAACCTTACATTTCATTTTCAATCTAGTTTCTCAATGGCTGAGGACTTTTTGGTTGACTCTAGTGGGATTTATGGGTTTCATGAATTTTCTTATGTAAATCTCTTGGATGGTTTTCATGCCGTGAATATTGTTGGTCGCTATATCTAGTGTTATTTTCTTAAACCAACTATTCTTATGAGGGGTTATCCTATTATGTTCTTTTTTGGATGAATTTTTTGATTGTGATGACATGATTCCCATGTTCTCTTTTCCTATTAGGAATAAAATGCTTCGGTTTGGGCAATTTTATTTATAAATTTATTTTTAACTAGTATTATTTTCATTATTCTACTATTTTTCTTCGATGCTTTAGATTCCTGAGCACACGATGGTTTGACCATGGGATAATCTCTTATATTTGATTGATAAAAATTTACGGCTTATTTGCTAGGAGGTTGTTTCATTAGATTTTTGGATTTGATTCTTGGAATCCAACTCGGTCTTTCTTAATATCTTAATGATATTTTTTATTTGGTTAGTGTGAGAAACCCCTATGACCAATGCACAAGGTTGAGCAGTCTCCTCCCAACCATGACCCCTCATAAATCCGAGAGCTATGCTTATCAATAGGGAATTTAACACACAACCACCACACACCCACCCCCTCACACACTCACCCACGTCACTGTTTGAACCTTGGACCCCTCGAAGAAGAGCCAAATCCCAAACCTTTGCGTTGTCCCCCTTGGGACTTAATGTCTTATTGCTAGATATAAGGTTTAGGTGTGCCTTTCAAAACCCTACTTGTAATAGGTTCGGGGACCTTTTAAAACCCTTTCTACTATCAATAAAAAACAAAAAGCAAAACTATATATGAAAAATAATTTAATGACAAGACTTAACATCTACATAATACTTATTGAAAAGAACATCTACATAATACTTATTACCTAAAAAATGTATCAACATAGGATATTGACATGCTTGGAAAACTGCCTCTAAAAACAAGTATGGTTTTGTTCCTTATTTTAAAGTTTTTACTTTTGCCTCTTCTTCCATCTATCAAAATTATTTATTTCATATTGTAAACCTTTGACTTCCTCCTCATATTTTTAGTTCTTAATTTTTTTCTTCAATCAAATTTAGATGCACCATTCAGATAGACATCAAACATAAGTTAACATGTCGACTAGATATTTTTACAGCATGAACTTAGACAAAAATAAAATAAGGGATTAGTCGTTATGCGACTCTTGTTTTAAAGAGGAATTGAGAGAGGTGTTTGTTATAGTTGTTAGGATTAACATATATTTTTAGGAGATATGTGTTCAAAGGACACCATGGGCCACTATGCTTAATATTTTTAATTAATGGACGTGGTAGATACCATTAATACCTGACTTAAATTTATTATCCTTGAAATTTAGGATTTTTATTCTAGGACTATTCTGTAATAGTATTGTTTGAAAGGTTCAAATTTTAACTAAGATATAGATATACATTTCATTGGAATTCATTTTTTGAATTAGTTGAGCTCCTATATATTATGGAATTCATTTGCTAATTGGATATTTGTTGATACTTGCAAGACCATTTAGCTCATGTTTTATGAATGATATTGCTAGTAGAATTTTGACATAACACTTGGAAGATAATTAATTGATAAGCATTGCAAATTATTTTAGAGTAATGATATTTGAACATTAAAATATTTTACTAGTCTTCAAACAAATTAATATGTAGTTCCTTAAAACTAATAATAATAAATGGATTGCAGACAAAGGTTCTAATCCTATACATGGACCTTAACTTGTTGGTGTAATAAGCTTGGGGCTAGTGGTTGGAAGTGAGAAGTTTCACACTATAAGTCAAGGTTTCAATCTCATAGACAGACACCTTGTAGAGCTATGAGGAAACTTAGAGGTAAGGATTAAGTTTATTGCTATGCAAGGACCTAGGTTGAGTGTACCTATATTATGGATCCAAGTCCACCCTCATTTTATCTATGATATATACCTAAAAATCTACCCTTAAGCTTGATGGGCTTGGGGTTAGTAATAGGGAATGGTGATTTTCACATTGCAAGCCTAGGTTAAAATCCCATGAGTGAGAACATTATAGATCCATGAGGACACTTGGAGGCAGTGGTAAAAATTATGGTTATGCATGGACCCAAGTTGAATGTACATATATTCAAACCCATCCTCACATTCTTTATGTGATTTACTCAAAAAAATACCCTTGATATTTAGCCCAATGGAATCAATGCTAGTGGTGGAGAGTGAGGAATTTAACACCATGGACTAGGTTCTAATCAAACCAAAAAGCACCTTATAGGCTCATTATAACACCTAGAGGTAGGGATAAAACTTATGGTTATGCATGGACCTAGGTATAGTGCACCTATATTATGGATCCAATCCCACACTTACGTTATCTATAGAATTACCCTTAAGAATATGTGCTCTCAATGAGGAGACCCAAGTTCAATTTTTTCTAGGGAATATAATACCACTTATGTGGTTCATTAGAATACTATGGAAACATGGTGATGATGTATTATGGGTTGGACACATTTAGTTCCCATGCAACCAATTAAAAATAAATAATGAAATGATTGACATGTTAATAGGGACATTTTGTTTAGTCCATCCATATAATATTGAATTGTTCAACTATATTTTAAATGCTTTTTTAATTGATTATATAAGATTAAAATTGGCTCCAACCATATTACATAATGAAAATATAATGGTATTACAATAAATAATAATTATGCATGTATCACTTAGCAATATTTGAACTTGGTTTTCATCCTTGAAAGTTGAAAATTTTAACTAGTTGAGCTAATGTTATATAATGATAACTAGATTGCATATGTTATCAACTATACAAGATGCCCTTATATTTTCAAATATATTAAATATATAAAGCATAAACAATATCTAATTGAAAAATCATAGCTTTAGGAGTTATCATTATACCAATTATACATACAAATTTCAAGCAAGATATCACACATGAACTATAATCATCACCATCAATTGTGCATACAATTTAAACAACCTAAGTAAAAACATAAATGGGTTATGCCAAATTGATAGTAATTGTTAGATAGTTAGTATTTCAAGGCAGTACATACAATAAATGCTTTTCTAATTTGGAAATAGGCAGTTGGTAATGATCCCTAAGTTTATATCTTATCCTCTTGCTCCTCTCTAGTATTACAATCACTTAGGGTATTTGTGTTAGAATATCAATAATCTAACCTTATTGACCAAGGCTAATAGTGTTGATGTAAGCCTTTGAGAATATGCAATATAACCATATAGGCCTCTCTATGTAATACTATGGGAAATATTGATGTATTCACCCTTAGCAATATCAATTGAACCACCTATATTGTTAACCTTATTTGAGGGTTTAACATATTATTTAACCTTTAAGCTAGGTTATATCAACACAATATTTGTAATAATTAGAGATTAAATATCTGTTGTATATACCCCAATATCTAATTCATTATATCAATTTATGTGACGTAATATTATTGAGATGCATACATTCATCCATCCCTTCTTGTTTTGATTATCTATATTTATTTCTTTCATTTTTGTGCTCACTTAATGTTACCTCTATCTTCTTTTGCAATATGCTTTGTGATGAATTCATGTTTCATAATGTTTTTGCAAGGTTTTCTAAATTCCACCATGATATCGAAGTGAGTACGAAGAAACATCATTCCATCATGCAAAATAATTCCTTATTTTAGTTTGAGAAGCAAATAAAAGGGAGAAGAAATTCCCAGTCTATTTTTTGGAGGGAAATTTTTTATTTTTTTAGTTCAAATTTTTGAAAATAGTATCAAATATCGTACACCAAAGTTTTTGTTTACTATTTTGTACCTAACCAAAATATATTTAGCTTTCTAAACTAGAGAAGTCACTTCTACATAAGATTGCATGCATTTGTATTTCAATGCATGGGATATTATGATTAGCATAACCCTTTTAATATTTTGGAAGGGAGAGGTTGTGTGTTGGAAGCTTTTCAACTCCTTTTTTTATTAATGGCATTCCATTTTAATGAGCATGGAAATCAATAAAATCCCTCGTACCAAGCCTACAACCATTATGGTTTGTGCTATATTTTCGACAACATGAAGTCATGAGTACAATTCATCAAGGCCCCATAATTTTAATTTTTTTCTTTAAGGAGGGTAACAATTTCCATTGGACAAAGAAAAGTGCTTTATATATTAGTTAAGGAACTCACATTGATTTTTAAAGATCACGAGTTTGCTTCTTGGTGTAGCCTTTTTTCCTTATTTGCTCAGATGATGCTTTCAAGGATAAAGCCATAGTTTATTTCCTTCTCAACTAGCCTTTATGCCTAGAGTTGGTAGAATGATAGTAATTTTTTTGGTTTATTTCAAGTTGTGGTTTTGAATCTAATGACATATTTTTATTTTGGTAGTAGGGTTTGGGACATCTTTTATATGGTAATAGTAGTTGGTGTCATTTAGCATTATTCACACCCTTCTTAATTCTTATAAGCATTTGGTGGCTTGATGGTGGAAGCAATACATTTTTAAAGTAGTAGGTCTAAGGTTCAATTATTTTTTGCATCAATTTCTTTTGTGTATTGAAAATAATTTACTTATAAAAATAGATGCTTTTTGTAAAGGCCCTAACATTTATGTGTGAAGAAGACCCAATTCTATCATGGTTAGTGCAATTAATTTTTGATCTTTTCAAACATACAGTTATGGGTTCAAGTATTTTCTAGTATGCAATAATATCAATTTTCCTCAAGATTGATGTTAAATAGTTGAAGCATTCTCCTCTATATTCTCATCACTATTGGTGGCTTAGATGGATAGCAGATAATATGATAAATTTTCTCATACAAGACATCTTAAGTTTATCTTCTAGCAATAGTTTCTTTGGCATGATTAGTTATGTTATACCATGCTTAGGCCATGATGTTTTACTCTCTAGAGCACCCCCATGGACTCTTGATCAACTCAAAATTTTTGTATACTACTTTTAGGCTAAAGTCATATGGTTGATTCTCTTGGACATGAGGCAAATATTTTTTAAGTTCTCATTAAAACTAGTGACATGGATGGATAGTGGATGCAATGTAATTCTCTGGCATCTAGTAGATCCTAATTTTGAATTTCCTTAATAACATTTCCTTTTGGTGCACCTTTATCAAGGTACTATATACCATATCAAAGACATGATGACAAATTCTTTCAATAATACCTATTGGTATGCTAGTTGGTAAGTTTCTTTGCAGTCTTAATATTAATAGTTCGAACCTCATTCAAGATCATTATTTTTCTATAGCTGATGAAGTTGGTACCAATCAACATATGACACATGGAAGGCATCAATTTTATATTTACCTTCTAAAGTTTATGGGCTTAAATTTTTTATTTCTAACTTTTGAATATTTCCAACATTTCAATGTCCATAACTTTTGCATATAGAAGTGTTTCGGGATCAACTTTAATATTGTATGGTTTTTTGAGCACTACTTATTCATAACATCAATTTAAGGACCTATTATAGTGTTGTAGAATATTTTTTGGTTGCAATAGGATTATGCTTTAGATGGTCAATACAAGATATTCCTTGTTCCTATGGACCCCTCTTAAACAATGAAGACTAAAAATTGCTTCTATTGCTTGATCATTTGATTATTTACTTTTAAAATTGGAGGGTAGATTCTTGTCACCATATTTTGTGTTGAATACATGCTCACAAGAAGCTCAACATATTTGATCTAGATGGTGGAGTCATGTCTTCATGTTCAAGGAAGGGTTAATCTAGTCTATGTACCTTTAGTAAGAGAAATTAATAGAATTTGTAATCAAAATTCATTGGCTCATTTGAGCAAATATTATTGGGAGATGTTGCCATCTCTAATGTCTACTCTCCTTGACCCCTTGGCTGAAATTATAGAGTGGGGGTGTTGGAATGTCAGTGATTTAAATTTTTTGACCAAGGACAACAATGTTGATGTAATCCTAGAGGTAATATCGATATACTAACT
The DNA here is from genome assembly GCA_028583015.1 of Wollemia nobilis. Taxonomy (NCBI): domain Eukaryota; kingdom Viridiplantae; phylum Streptophyta; class Pinopsida; order Araucariales; family Araucariaceae; genus Wollemia; species Wollemia nobilis. Next base: position 5,305,604 of record JAQPPZ010007509.1, on the reverse strand, counting down.
CTTAATGATATCAATTAAATTACTTGTATGGTTAACTATAATTAAGGGTTTAATATCCAAAAATTGTAGTCTTTTCATGGCTGGTTATCCAAGGAAGAATTCTAACTATTGATAATATGATGCATAAAGGTATTTTAATCACTAATCGTTGTTATATGTGCAGGGCTAATTGGGAGACCATTTATCACATTTTATTTGAGTGCCCTTTTTCCTTGACTGTCCTAAGTGGGATTTTTTAGGCCTTCAATATTTCCTAGGTTAAACCAACCATCATACTTGATTTGTTCATCTAGTGTCCTTGTCCCTTTTCAAGCCAAAGACTTAGATACATGTGGAAAATTTGTCTCAATCACTATATTTGGCAGGTGTGGTTAGAAAGGAACCATAAAGTCTTTAATGAGTCTATCCATGATCATCAAACTATCATTTCCAGGATCCTATCCTTTGCCAACGAGAATGTGAACCTTATCCCTTTTGATAGTCGTAAACCTCATTTGCAGGAGACCACGATTGCTCAATATTTAAGCTTAACCTTGTTAGATGAGTCTGTGCCTAGGGTAGTCAACCCTAGAGCCAATGTTAACTGGTCCCCACCTCCTACGGGTTGGTTTAAGCTTAATTTTGATGGAGCGGCAGAGCAGGCACTGGCGGTATTGTGCAAGATCATAATGAGAATATGATGCTTGCATTTTCTAAATATTTGGGAACAAGGACGAACAACGAAGCTAAAGCTAGAGCTATGTGGAGAGGCCTTTAAATGACTCAAGACTTAGAAGGCAATTTGATCATAGAAGGAGAATCTATGCATGTTATAAATCTCCTCAATAATTAGAAAACACCTCATTGGAGGATTAAAACAATTGTTGAAGAGGTTATGATCCTTTTCTAGGGAAGACAGGACAGAAAAGCCCAACATGTCTTTCAGGAAGCTAAAAAAGTTGCTGATAAGCTGGCCAATTTGGGTGTCGATGGTGACGAACTTTTAAAATGGGCACACGATGTCCCGAGAGAAGTAGAGGAGCTTATTCAACAAGAATGCCAATAATGATAGTCAAATTTACCAACAGGGAAGGCACTGTAAGTTTGAAGGCTATGAGTATTCTCGTCTCTTTTTTGAAATGGACTCACAATAAAAATTATTCGAGCTATCAGTCTTGGTGGATGTTGCTTGGAAATACCACAAAAACTAATGGGGACAGTCACATGTCAGATAACATGGCTCCTAGTCATATTAGTAATTTGAGGTTGGTTTATAATCACATGGCAGGAAAGAAACGACAATATAAGACTTTGAACGAGCCATGTGGACCACCATATAGCCACCGCCATAAATCTAGCTAGCAGGTTCACTTCTCCAAGGCTGATTGGCCAAGACGGGATGTGGCCCCAAAGTATGTCATATACGAAAGAAAGCAATTACTAGAGAATTATTAAGAGTAACTATCAATAGAGAGCTTGTGGGAGTTTTTTTTAGTACTCTGCTATGTGTGTCTACAACTTTTTGTTTCTCCACTGTTTCAAGAAAGGGATCTATGTCTATTTCTTTTTTTGTAATTATGATGCAGATGTGTTTTCTTGGGGTATACCCAAAATGTTGTATGGGAAGTTTCTTTTTTATAACAAACTATGTGCCTTACCGGATGTAATGGCTTTGGTGGCATGTAGATTTTACATATATAGGATCCTTAGTAAGGATATGTTCATCAATAGCCCTGGGCTGATTTTTGTAAAAGGTTTTGGGTCAACCTGTAAACATCGATATTAATGCTATAGTATCTTATCTACCAAAAAAAATGAAGGGTTTAATATATTGTGAGTTAACCTTCAAGCCAAGTTATATCAACTTGAGGTTTATAATAATTAGGAATTTGGTATTTGTTATAAATACCCTCAATTACTAATTCATTGTATTAATTCTTGTGATGTTATACGAAATCCTTGGCACCCTGCCTTTGTTCCTACTTTGGTTTTCTTAAATTTTCCTTTCATCTATATGCTCTTTTATCTACCTTTATATTCTTTTGCAATATGATCTATGATAAATACATGATTTGTAATATTTCTAAAAAATATTCTAAATTCCAACAATTTATTTGCTTCAAATTTCCTCGTAAATTATGATTGGTTATATGAGATTGAAATGGGACCCACCCGTATTACATAACCACAACATAGTGGTATTACAACTATTGGGATTAAGGTGTCTCAACCTTAGAGTCCCTGTGCACATTTAATTAGCATATGTGGTGAATAATTTATTTTATTTATGCTAATGTTTCTTTTTTAGCCTACCGAAGTGAATGTCATATTGTGGAACCCACAGGTGAGGTGGCATCCTACATGGCATATGACAGTTATCACTTGCAAGTTTTTTTTTATGGAGATAGGCATCCACTTTGGAAGTCCTGCTTTAGTGGCTAGTTTGGTGGCTTTTGTCATAAGTTTCCATGAAACGATTTATGACAACTTGCTATGTTGAACTATGACAATGTAAGAGTCATTTATGTTAGTTTATGGTAGTTGTAGCTTTTTTGTGGAGGCGCCAACCTATGCAAGATAAGGCAGCTGATTTGTAGAGCTTTTTACATGATAATAATGGCATATTTTATGGAGATGAGCGTTGGATTAAAAAAAGCCAAAAATTTATGCTTTGTATCTCATGTAAGATTCCATGAATTGTGGAATCATGAGAAAAGCGTGAGTTGTGTATTTGGCAAGTCTTGGGTGCCAAGTTTCTTCATATGAGGTTCATTTATATGCCTCTTTGCCATTGTAATTGTTGATTGTAGGTTGAAGTTTTTAAGATACTGTTATGGTGCCAAAATTTTGCCAAAAGACTCTTGAAAGACAGAACAAAGCATTGTATTGTAATCATTACTGTTGTTGATAATACAATTTGCTTCTGTGTTTGGAGTGTGGGGTTTTTTACGCTTTCCCCATGTACATCTTGTGTTACAGTTTTTTTGTTGTTTTTATTCTCTCGCTCTGCAAATCTGAAATTTATTTTTAATGTGCATCTAACTGTAACAGTGTTTAGAGATTAAAATAATTTTCTGCATTCACTCTTCGTGGTAGATTTGTATTGGAAGCTATTTTTCCGCACCTTAGCTTCCCTTCAGTTGGTATCAGAGCCTGGCCAGTTTTGTTATCTCTGTTGGGTAGAGGGTTTTTTGTGCTAATCTACTTTTAGTGGGAGTTTTGCAGAATTTTTGGTGTTTAATCTTGTTGCAGTTGTAATATGGCAAGCACATCTGGAAATATTGAGATAGAGAAGTTTAACGGCAGCAATTTCGAGTTGTGGAAATTAAAAATGGAGGATATGCTCATGGATAGAGATCTATGGGATGCCATATCCAGATCTATACCATCAAGCATGACACAAGAAGAATGGGATCTAATGGATCGAAAAGCCAAGGGTTTGATTAGACTTTGTTTGGCTGATTTTGTTCTCCTTAATGTCCATGAGGAGAAGACTGCAGCAAGTCTTTGGAAAAAATTGGGTGATATTTATCAAGGGAAATCCTTGGTGAATAAGTTGTTCCTAAGAAAGAAGTTGTATTCTCTGAATATGGAGGAAGGAGGATCCATTGTTGATCACCTGAATGCCTTCAATATGATTGTTGCACAGTTGGGGTCTGTTGGTGTGAAGATCGAGGATGAAGACCGTTGCATGCTTCTGTTATGTTCTTTTTCGGACTCATGGGACCACCTAGTGATGGCTATTGGAAGTACTACAACCACTTTCAAGATGGATGATGTGGTTGCTTCGTTGTTATCTGAGGAGATGCGGAGGAAATATTTCGAGATGGCCAAGGAGGCCCTTGTTGCTCGAGGTAGATCGAAGGAGAAAGGCAAGAAGAAGGACAAGAAGTCGAAGTCAAAGTCCCCAGGGAGATCTAAGTCTCCTAATAAAAAGTCCAAGGCAAAATGTTGGAACTGCGACAAGACCGATCATTTTTGAAAAGAATGCAAGGAGGAGAAGAAGAAGAAAAACAAATATGTACCTGATTTTGAATCTGATAAATCCTCTCAAGATGATGGTGATGCATTTGTCGCAGCCTTGGCAATGCATGCATCAGAAGATGTGTGGTTAATTGATTTAGGAGCATATTTTCACATGACCTCTCATAGAGGTTGGTTCTCGAAGTATGAAGAATATGATGGTGGAAAGGTGTATCTTGGTGATGACTCTCATCTAAAGATTGTTGGCCAAGGAAGAGTCAAGATTTGATTCCCTGATGGTAGAGTGAAGGGGATCAATGGTGTACTGCATATCCCTGGTTTGGCACGAAATCTACTTTCTATAAGTAAACTGAATGATGTGGGTGTGCAGGTTGTTTTCTCGAGTGGAGGATGCAAGATGACTAGAGGAGCTATGGTGTTGGCTAAGGGTGTCAAGATCGGCACTCTGTACAAGCTGGATGCATGCACTGTTCAGTGCAATAGTTCTTCTGATGTACCGAAGGAGAAGATATCTTTGGATTCTTCATCCTCACCATCAAATCATACTGAAAAGAAGACAGTTGTGTCTACATATGATGGTCATGCTCACTAGGTACCTAAGGGTGCCAATGCTTTGGAAATGAAGCTTCCAGCGGAGAAGACAATGTTATGGCACCAACGACTTGGTCACATTGGTGAGAAGGGTCTTAGAGCCCTGAAAAATAAGAGCCTTGTTGAAGGCCTTGATGATTGTAATCTTGAGTTCGACTTCTGTGAACATTGTGTATATGGAAAACAAAACCGTGTTTCTTTTTACCATAGTTCTCGTAAGTCTTCTGGGGTTTTGGATTATATTCATGCAGATGTGTTTGGTCCTGTGAATGTTCCTTCGTTGTCAAAATTTGTATATTTTGTATCTTTCATAGATGATTACAATAGAAGGACATTTATATATTTCCTCAGGAGTAAGGTTGAAGTCTTTAGTCGGTTTAAAGAATTTAAATCTTTGGTTGAAAATTAGACTGATAAAAATATTAAGGTATTGAGGACTGACAATGGCGGTGAGTTTTGTTCAACAAAATTCGATAGGTTCTGTAAGGACCATGGGATTGAAAGACATAAGACAACTCCATACACCCCACAAAAAATGGAGTTGTAGAGAGGATGAACAGGACGTTGATGGAGAGGGCTAGGAGTATGTTGAGTGGTGCTTGACTTGAACAAAAGTTTTGGGCTGAAGTGGTTGCCATGGCTTGTTATTTGATTAATAGATCTCCTACATCAACACTTGTTGAAAAGACACCCATGGAGGCGTGGTCTGGTAAAAAGCCTTCATTGAGACATCTCAGAGTTTTTGGTTGCAAAGCGTATGCTCATGTTTCGAGAGAAAAATGGTCTAAGTTGGAGAACAAAGTTGTTAAATGTATCTTCATCGGCTATGGTGTCGGAGTGAAGGGGTACAAGCTTTGGGATCCAGTTGCACAGAAGGTTTTATATAGCAAAAGTGTGGTTTTTAGAGAGCTGAAACCTTCAACTATTGAGTTGCAACCAGAGGAAGAGAAGGAGGTAGTTCAGATCCCACTTACTCCGATAAAAAAGAACTATGAGCTCCTAAAGAACCTGATGATGAGGAGAGCTCAAGTAGCTCTAAAAGTTCTGAAGAAGAGGAAGAACCTCAACCTCAGTTGGTGAGGAGGTCTACACAAAAAAGGCAACAACCGGATAGGTTTGGATATTCACCGGATAGGTTTGAATATTCATTGTTAAATTCTAGTTGTATTTTTGCTTTGATTTCTAACACTGATGAGCCTAAATCTATAAGAGAGGCTATGGGTATGAATGATGCAGATTCTTGGATGAGAGCCATGGATGAAGAGATGGTTGCACTCAAGAAAAATAACACTTGGGATCTGGTACCTTTGCCTGAAGGATGAAAACCCGTTGGATGTAAATGGGTGTTCAAGAAGAAGTATGGTCTTGATGGTAGTGTTGAGAAGCATAAAGCATGGTTGGTCGTGAAGGGGTATTCTCAGGTGGAGGGAATTGATTATGGTGAAATATTCTCTCCTGTAGCCAAGCTGACATCCATTCAATTTTTGTTATCACTTGCAGTTGCTTATGACTGGGAGATCGAGCAGATGGATGTGAAGACAACATTCCTTCATGGTGAGTTGGAGGAAGAAATCTATATGTCACAACCAGAGCATTTCATTGTAAAAGGTAAAGAAAATCTGGTTTGTAAGTTGAAGAAATCTCTGTATGGTCTGTACGAGGCCAAACATTGCCCAAGCAGTGGGAGTCCTTAGTCGATTTATGGCTAATCCTAGATGGGTACATTGGGATGCAGTTAAGAGAGTGTTCAGATATTTATGGGGTACTTCAGAGTATGCCCTATGTTTTCATGGTTATCCTTCTAGACCTCGACATTCAGTTTGTATTCATGGATTTGTGGATTCAGATTGGGCTGGTGACATTGACAGCAGAAGATCCACCAGTGGCTATGTGTTCATGATGTTTGGTGGTGCAATTAGTTGGATGAGTAAGCGGTAAGTTGTAGTCGCTTTGTCCATGACTGAAGCAGAGTACATGGCAGCCACTCATGCTTCTAAGGAAGCCATTTGGCTTAAGAGGTTGTGTTCAGATATTGGTTTTGATGTAGGACATATTATGATCTATTGTGATAGTCAGAGTGTTTAGCAAATAATCCTACCTTCCATGCCAGAACAAAGCACATTGATGTACAATATCATTTTGTTCGTGATATGGTAGAATATGGGAAGGTGAACTTGGAGAAAGTTGACACTTTGAAGAATGTTGTTGATGCACTGACGAAGCCAGTAAGCACGAAGAAGTTCATATGGTGTTCAGATTCCATGGGCCTTGGGGCCCTGAGCTGTTGATTCAAATGACTCTTGACAGGTCTTCGACAAGTGGGAGAATGTTGGGATTAAGGTGTCTCAACCTTAGAGTCCCTGTGCACATTTAATTAGCATATGTGGTGAATAATTTATTTTATTTATGCTAATGTTTCTTTTTTAGCCTACCGAAGTGAATGTCATATTGTGGAACCCACAGGTGAGGTGGCATCCTACATGGCATATGATAGTTATCACTTGCAAGTTTTTTTTATGGAGATAGACATCCACTTTGGACGTCTTGATTTAGTGGCTAGTTTGGTGGCTTTTGTCATAAGTTTCCATGAAACAATTTATGACAACTTGCTATGTTGAACTATGACAATGTAAGAGTCATTTATGTCAGTTTATGGCAGCTGTAGCTTTTTTGTGGAGGCGCCAACCTATGCAAGATAAGGCAGCTGATTTGTAGAGCTTTTTACATGATAATAATGGCAGATTTTATGGAGATGAGCGTTGGATTAAAAAAAGCCAAAAATTTGTGCTTTGTATCTCATGTAAGATTCCATGAATTGTGGAATCATGAGAAAAGCGTGAGTTGTGTATTTGGCAAGTCTTGGGTGCCAAGTTTCTTCATATGAGGTTTATTTATATGCCTCTTTGCCATTGTAAATGTTGATTGTAGGTTGAAGTTTTTAAGATACTGTTATGCTGTCGAAATTCTGCCAGAAGACTCCTGAAAGATAGAACAGAGCATTGTATTGTAATCATTACTGTTGTTGATAATACAATTTGCTTCTGTGTTTGGAGTGTGGGGTTTTTTACGCTTTCCCCACGTACATCTTGTGTTACAATTTTTTTTGCTATTTTTTATTCTCTCACTCTGCAAATCTGAAATTTATTTTTAATGTGCATCTAACTGTAACAGTGTTTAGAGATTAAAATAATTTTCTGCATTCACTCTTCGTGGTAGATTTGTATTGGAAGCTATTTTTCCACACCTTAGCTTCCCTTCAACAACAAAGCTTAGATATTATTCATGTATCGCTTGGCAAGATTTAAACCTCCATCTTCTCCTTAAATATTGAATAATCTATCTAGTTGAGTTAATACCATGTGATATGATTATTGCGATATTACATGAAATATAAAAAATTATTTAATATAAATGATCACTAATTAAAATAGTAATTAAAATATTTGATCAGACCTCCTCCGTGGTGTCGACATTTTGGAAATCTGTGCTCCAAACCCGACATTTGATCAGCCCGGGAGCCCGCTGGATTTTGGGTGATGGCAACCTCATTTTCTTTTGGAAGGACAGGTGGGCGACTGAAGAAGCCCTTGGGTTGAGGGTAGATCGTTGGGCTGAGAGGTTTGACTGAACCTAACTCCCAACTCAGGGTGGCATAGTTCATAGACCGGAGCACCCGTTTTCCTCGGTGGAAGATTCCAGTTGTGGAGGGGTTTAATAATGAGGTTACCTTTCTTGCAAATATCCTCCAGTCGGTTTTAATTCCTTCTACCAGGAGGAATGACAAAATCATCTGGAGTGGTACGGAGGATGGGATTTTTTTCTGTTAAATCAGCTTATGAGTTTCTTACCACCAAGACTGCTCTGGACTACAGGTGGAATATCGTGTGGAGGAAAGGAGTCGTCCCTAAAATCAACTTCTTTGCGTGGATTGCTTTCCACAACAAAGCCTTAACAATTGACAACCTTCACAAGAGATGTTTTGCCTTCCCCAACAGGTGTTACTTGTGTCTTACAGATTATGAGACGAGGGATCATTTATTCTTGCATTGCCCATTATCCCACTCTGTTCTTAGTATTTTCCTATCCTCCTTCCAAATCCTATGGTGCTCTCCCCATTCCATCAGAGATGCTTTCCACCAATGGCCTCATCCTTTCAAGAATCCCAAACTTCGCTTCCTCCTCGAGGCCTCCTTCCATCATTCAATTTGGCAAATTTGGTTAGAGAGGAATGCCAGAATCTTTGGCAGAGATCCTAGAGGGCCCCATTCTGTTGCTCAAAGGGCATTATCCTACGCCATTGATAATTCTATTACTGTTCCCAATCCTCGTCCCTACCTTTCGAGCGAAGAAGCGATTCTCAAAATGATGAATCTCTGGCCGTTTCTGGAGGTTGTTAAAGGGCCCTGTCGAAGGAATATTGTTTGGACCAAACCCCCCGTGGGGTGGATTAAATTAAACTTTGATGGAGCGGCTAAGGGGAATCCTGGGCCCGTTGGTGTTGGGGGTGTTGTTAGAGATCATGATGGGAATCTTGTGATGGCCTATTGTGAAGATTTGGGCTCCCAGACAAATCACTATGCCGAAGCCCGAGGCGCTCTAAAAGGTATTTAGATACTCTCTAAGGATCCTCGGCCTCTTATTATTGAGGGTGACTCGCTCAACATCGTGAATTACCTTCTTGGCACCAAAAATCCATCTTGGAAAGTCTACAACATCATCCTCGAGGCAAGAACGCTTCTCTCCTATCGTGGTAGGTGGAAAGCAAATCATAATTTGAGAGAAGGTAATCGTGTGGCTGACCACATGGTCAACAAAGGGCTCGCGACCACGTGTTCGATTGTGTGGCGGTCTCGCTCCCCATCCGAGGTGGAAAGGTTGGCCAGAGCAGACATCCATTCATGAAGCTTTCCTTGCACAGTTTTTGGAAAGCCCCCTCCAACGAGTTTTGGTGTGGCGTGGCAATTTTGTCTACTTAGCTGTCCATGGTGTCTTGTTTGTTTTGCTTTCCTCGTTTCATTTCTTCGGGATCTACTTGGTGTTCCTTCGGTTTTGTCCTGTTTCTTTTTCGTTGGGTTTCCAGGCCTAAAAGCCCTTTTTACAGTTTCCAAGTCTTTAACATTAGGATGGCTTTACTTGCAATTAGGCTTATTGCTACAGCCAAGAGGTATGATGCATCATTAGAAATATGGCTAATTTTGTACATAAGGTTTTGGGATCCTCTATAAAAACCCACTGTTAATATATTAAAATAATTACCAAAAAAAAATAGGTTAGATGGGTAAAATATTACGGTTAAATTTATAAATGTATGGTAGGATTAGGTTTTTTTTATATTAAACATCGTTTACAATATCAACGTTTGTGCGAGAAAACACAAGAGGAATCGACCTCACAAACACATGTATGATAATAACTAGGCAACTGTCATTACACCAAATGCCATTAGGCTGGTAGGATTAGGTTTTGTACAACTATTTATGTAAATTTATGTTCAAATATTTATATAGTTTATATATTTTTTTAATCTTATCAATGTAAGATATAACTTTTTTGAATATAATATTATTTTTTATTAAAATATATTTATATGTTTTTTTCAATTGGTTATATGGGATTGAAATGGTCCCACTTGTATTATATTATCACTGCATAGTGGTATTGTAGCGAGCATGGATATTATCCATGAAAAGATTCAAACATGGGTCTCTTTAAATGTTGAAGAATCTAACCGATTGAACTAATGCCATTTGATCGGTATATCTATATGTTTTTTATATTGTCTACTAAATAATTTTAAATTAACTTTAAAATGTAAAAAATAATTTTTGATTTTTTAAAATTATTTTTGCAAGAATAAAGTCAAGACAATACTAGGGTAAAGAACAAGTTTTTATGAGGGGTCTCGATCCCCTCGTATTAAGTGGGGTTTGAACCTTGGACCTCTCAAAGAGAGGCCAAAACACTTACCACTGCATTAAGTATAAAGCTTTATTTATAAAGCATCTTAAAATTTAGAGTTTAATTAAACTCATTCAAAAAGATAGAGTTTAACTATGCAATTGGCTAAGCAAGATTTTATCTCTTAATCAAAATGATGTCAAGGCATGTACCAAGAAGACGCCCAAGTTCAAACCTCGGGGGCAACATGTTTGTAAAAGTAGTAGTCTGATCTGAATATTTTGAGTGCGTGCTAGACCGATGATGATGGTACGAATCTCGAGCAACCGATGGTCGCCTTCATGCTAGGTCAATAATAATGAAGCATAATAGGTTTGGTGGAAGCAACCCCTGTGGTTTGAACCCTACACTTTTCAGTTACTAAAAATAGTGTGGTTGTAACCAACTCTCTTATGTAACAAAAAAAAATTGATGCACTTTTGCAGTTACTAAAAATAGTGTGGTTGTGATCAACTCTCCTATGTAACAAAAAAAAATGATGTCAAGGAGGAAAAAAATGTTGTCAAAGAGGTGATTGTGGAAACATAACACTTTAAACGTTCAAGAATATATTTGACATAATAATAAATAAATAAATTTTTGTGATAAAAAAACATGTTGGCTATGGCTTTTTAATCAAACAATAAATGTAATATTTTGGTGTTTTAAGAGAGTGACCCCAATAGAAACCAAATATAACTTATTAAAAAAATTTAAAGTTTAAATACTTTAATGGATATATCTGGTAAAAATATTTGATGTATTGTCCTCGAGGGTATAGCACAACTGTTATGGCTTTGGCTCTTCTTCGAGAGGTCCAAGGTTCAAACCACGGTGTGGGCGAGTGTGTGAGGGGATGGGTGTGTGATGGTTATGTGTTTGATGCCTATTGACAAGTTCAACTCTTGTTCTTATGAGAGGTTATGGTGGGAATGAGGATATCCGAGCATCTTCGTAAGGGTTTCTCACATTAACCAAGATATATATATATATATATTAAAAATTAAAAATTAAAATATAATTTCAACTTGAGAGTTTTAACTACCCACTTGCTCTCCAACTCCTCTACATGAACGAATAAAATTAAAATATAATTAAATTCAAACCGCACCGTGGATATGTATATGGTTGGAACCCCTCGGTGGATATGTATATGTATAAGAAATATTTACTCAATAATAAAATTAAAATATAATTAAAATTAAACCGCAACATTCACGAGTGTGCGAGGGGGTGGTTGTGTGGTGGCTATGTGTTAAATCCCCTATTGATAGGCATAGCTATCGACTTTACAAGGGTTCATGGTTGGGAGGAAACAACTTAGCCCTATGCATTGGTCGTTGGAGTTTCTCACATTAACCAAATAAAATAATAATAATAATAAGGGGTCATGGTTGGAAGGAAGAGTATGTGAGGGGGTGATTGTGTGGTGACTGTGTTAAATCCCCTATTGATAGACATAACTCTTGGCTTTACGAGGGTTTATGGTTGAGAGGAAACAGATCAGCCCTATGCATTGGTCATAGGGGTTTCTCACACTAACCAAATAAAATAATAATAATAAAGGGTCATGGTTGGAAGGAGATTGCTCAACCTTATGCCTTGGTCATAGGGATTTTTCACACTAACCAAATCAAAATAATAATAATAATAATATAATTAAAATAATATATTTTATTTTATTAAATTTATTGATTGATGAAATTAACATAAATTATTTATTGAACATTTATATTGTTTAAAATTATGTATACTTATGTATTAAAAATTAAAATATAATTAAAATCAAACCACAACGTGTGTGCGAGGGGGTGGGTGTGTGGTGGCTATGTTAAATTCCCTATTGATAAGCATAGCTCTCGGTTTTATGAGGGGCCATGGTTGAGAGGAAACAACTCAACCCTGTGCATTGATCGTAGGGGTTTCTCACATTAATCAAATAAAAAATAATAATAATAAAGGGTCATGGTTGTGAGGAGATTCCTCAGCTATATGCATTGGTCACAGAGTTTCTCGCATTAACCAAATCAAAATAATAATATAATTAAAATAATATATTTCATTTTATTAAATTCATTGATTGATGAAATTAAATAAATTATTTATTAAATATTTATATCATTTAAAATTATAGTAGTATGCACATGGGGGTGCAACGCAACGGTTTAGGCTTTGGCTCTTCTTTGAAAGGTTTAAGGTTCAAACCGCGACGTAGGCATGTGTGAGGGGGTGGGTGTGTGGTGGCTTTGTGTTAAATTCCTTATTGATAACTATAGCTCTCAAATTTAGGAGGGATCATGGTTGGGAGGAGAATGCTCAACCTGTGCGTCGGTCATAGGGGTTTTCCACAATAACCAAAAAAAGAAAAAAGAAAAATTTTATAGTAATATATCCCTATTAGCATTTGACCTTGGTGACCTCAATTCAAATCACAAGGAAACCCCCTGTTACTATGCCTCTCGAAGTGTGGCCCCTACCTCAATTCAAATCACAAGAAGGCCCCTATTGCTATGCCCCTCGAAGTGTGGCCCCTTTAATCCTAGTGACCTCAATTTAAATCACAAGGAAGGGGGCCCCCTGTTACTATACCCCTTGAAGTGTGGCCCCTTTGATCCTGCTATAGCTACGAAACACAAATATTCTACTTGAACATTGTTTGGATAAAAATTTAGTTGATGTCATCTAACATCCATTATTTACCACTCTTCCATTTCAAACCCATGATCTCTTAGTTTCATTGAATCATCTTACAATTTTTTAAAAGTATATAGTTGTAAACCACATGACCCTAATCATGTAATCAAGTGTAATTTTTCAAATTCTTCAATATTTAAAGAGACTTAACATCCTTCATAAGGTTTTCTCATACTAACCTCTATTTATATATATATATATATATATATATATATTAAAAATTAAAATATAATCAAAATAATAATTTTTTTTTTTAATAAAATTTATCGATTGATGAAATTAACATAAAATATTTATATTGTTTAATATTATAGTAGTATGTTCCTATTAGAATTTGATCTTGGTGAACTCAATTCAAATCACAAGGAAGCCCCCTGTTGCTATGCTCCTGGAAGTGTGGTCCCTACAGTCCTGTTATAACTGCCAAACAAAAACATTATAATTAAACATTGTTTGGATAAAAATATAGCTAACATCATCTAACATCCGTTGTTTGCCACTCTTCCATTTCAAACCCATGACCTCCTAGTTTCATTGAACCATCTTACCATTGTTTAAAAGTATATAGTTGTAAACTACATGACCCTAATCATGTAATCAAGTGTAATTTTTGAGATTCTTCAATATAGTTTCGTTGAACCATCTTACCATTTTTTAAAAGTATACACTTGTAAACCACATGATCCCAATTATGTAATCAAGTGTAATTTTTCAAAATCTTCAATATTTAAGGAGATTTAGCATAATTTTTATTTAAAGTCAGTGAGTATCCTAACATTTTTGTCCATAATCCCAACAGTGACACCACAATGAAAAAAGACATTGAGCTTTCTTATGGCTAAGAGATCAAAGTCCTTTAAGAAGAAGACTTACCATAATTTTCATTTAATGTCCGAGAATAAACATTTTTGTCCATAATCCCAACAGGGCATTGAGCTTTCCTAACGGTTAACAAAAATACAAGTTCAATTCATGAGAAGGGTGACTCCTATCCCCCAACTTTTCAACCTATTAAGAAAAATATTTTTACCAAAAAAAAATAGGCCACTAAGCTGATTGGTAGTGACAGAGGGCTACCCTGGTTCGATTCCCTAAAGGATCAAGAAGAAGATTCTTATAGAAAATGTTCTTTACCAGATATATAATAATCCAACCATATTTTATGAATACACAACCTTACCATAAAAATTTAAACTTTAAATCTCTATCCAAAATTTTAAAATTTTCTTAAAAAACTAAAAAAAATGCAATGACACGACTTAAGTCAAAGCCGTCCAAGCATGGACAGCGTAACCGACAACATGGCGTCACATAATACCAAGATGTTGAGAGGCAAAACAATAATTTTAAATAGAAGCAAAATTGTTCTTTACTAATGCCATGTGTCACGTTAAGAAGACGTATCTTCAAAGTATTAGAGCTAAACGCATCTATAAAACAACGATATATTATATGGTGAGGAATCCAAGTGTTGCTTTGAAGGGCTAGGAAGAACATAAACATCTGCTTTTAGTATAGTATTAAAAAAATTAAAAGATTTTTTTTAATAATAGATATAGGGAGTCGTTTACAACCACACTAGTAACTGTAAAGTGTAGGGTTTAAACACTATTTGTAGTAATTGTTGAGAGTAGGGTTCAAATCATAGGGGTTGCGTCCAACAAACACTATTTTTAGTAATGGTCAAGTGTAAGGTTTAAATTACACTATTTTTAGTAACTATCAAGCATAGGGTTCAAATCACAGGTGCTGCATCAACAAACCTATTCCAACTTGTCGGTTCAAATCATAGGGGTTGCATCAACAAACCTATTCCAACTCTTTTTAGTAATGGTCAAGTGCAAGGTTTAAATTACACTATTTTTAGTAACTATCAAGCATAGGGTTCAAATCACAGGTGCTGCATCAACAAACCTATTCCAACTTGTCGGTTCAAATCATAGGGGTTGCATCAACAAACCTATTCCAACTCGTTGTTGTTGACCTGACATGAGAGGAGACTGATTCAATTTTTTTTAGGTTCAAGCCCTTTTTATTTCAAGCCTCATCAATCTCATCAAGATTTTAAAAGGGGTATGAATGTTGGTTGCTCGAGATTCGAGGCATCATCGTTGGTCTGTTGGTCTGGTGTACACTCAAAAGATTCAAAGCATACTACTACCTTTGCAAATTGGCACCTCCAAAATTTGAACCCAACTCTCTTCTTGGTAAGTGTTTGGCCAGACAAACAACTACCAATCCACCTAATCCTTGGGGGTAAAATTAAAAGAAGTTTTATGCAAAGAAGATAAGGGTCTTATAAGGATATCGTAGTGTTATGTTTTTTGGTTTACTACCAATCCACCTGACCCTTGGGGACACAATTAAAAAAAGTTTAATGCAAAGAGAAAAGTTAAGGGTCTTGTAAGGATATAGAAGTGTTATGTTTTTGGGTTTTTATTTAGAAAACCTAAGTTCAAACTTGGGGTTGAGACCCTTTCAAAAATCCACGTGGTAAAATTTTAAATCGATGGGTTATCTTGTTTTAACCAAAAAAAGATAGGTGCCTATGAACTATCCCAATTCGGTTCTCTAGAGAGTCAAGGGTCCCTTGACTTGACTTTGTCTTTACCAGAAAGCTAGGGTTTATAGCAATTTCATGTATAATAAATAATTAAAAGTAAAAAAACCAACTAAAGATTCAGACTTTTTCATAATCTTTGTTTATAATTTTAAATTATATATAATATTAAAGAAAAACTATAATAAAATAATAACATGATAGAAATGATTGACTTTGTATTTACCAAGAAAGCTAGGGTTTATAGCAATTTCATGTATAATAAATAATTAAAAGTAAAAAAAACAAACTAAAGATTCAGATTTTTTCGTAATTTTTGTTTATAATTTTAAATTATATATAATATTAAAGAAAAACCATAATAAAATAATAACACGATAGAAATTATAGAAAATAAAACCTCATATTTAGTTTATTAACATACATGGATTTAGGGCAGAGGTAGTAGATCGAAGTTTTCATTCAGAGTTTATTAGCTTGAGATCAGTTGCGGAGGTAGTAGATCGATTGGTTTCCGCTGAGTGTTTATTAGCTTGAGGTTGGTTGAGGTTGGTTGTGGGTACTTAAAGTAAAAATCTTACCGAGGTGGGACGAGAGCTATAACGGTAGCTTTCCATAGCATGGGGATAATATGATGAGTTACAATTCTTCTCTCTTAAAAAACAAAAAAACATACGTGGATTTAAACTTGTATTGGAGTTTTATATATACATTAAAAACCTGAAAATAAAATAAAATTAAAATTAAATTTTAAAATTTTTAAGAATTAAACGATGTATTTTTTTATTTGATTTGGTTAGTGTGAGAAACCCCTACAATCAACACAGTCTCCTCCCAACCATGACCCTTTTAAAGTTGAGAGCTATACTTATCAATAGGGAACTTAACACACACCCACCACCTCACACACTCGCCCACGCCGCGGTTTGAACCTTGGACCTTCCGAAGAACCGAAACCCAAACAGTTGCGTTGTCCCCTAAAACAAATAATGAGTGTTTATTACCTTGAGGTCGGTTGTGGGTCCTCACTTAGAGTGAAAATCTAAGTGAGGTGGGATGGGGGCTATAGTGGTAGCTTCCCAGAGCATGGGGATAATATGACGGAGTTGCAGATTCTCCTATCTCTTACAAACAAAAACATACGTGGATTTAAACTTGTATTGGAGTTTTATATATACATTAAAAACCTTAAAAGATAAAATTAAATTTTAAAAATTTCAAGAATTAAATGTTGTATTTTTTTTTAATTGGAAAGTGTGAGAAACCTCTAACCAACGTACAGGGTTGAGCAGTCTCCTCCCAACCATGACCTTTGTAAAGTTGAGAGATATATTTATCAATAAGGAATTTAACACAGATTCACCATCTCACACACAAGCCCATTATGCAGTTTGAACTTTAGACCTCCCAAAAAAAAATCCAAAACTCGAACCATTGCGCTGTCCTGGAACAAATAATTTATTATATTATTTTTTCAATAAATTAAATGTGATTTTTGTTGGAATAATTTTTATCAAAATACCGAAACTTTATATTTATTCTCATAACATGATAAAAAGTAAAACATCATATTCTGTTTATTAACATATAGATTTAAACTTGTATTGGAGTTGTATATACACATTAAAGGCCTTACAAATAAAATAAAATAAAATTTAATTTTTTAAGAATTAAATAGCGCATTATTATTATTTTAATTAAGTTAGATGTGGTTTTTATTGGGATCATTTTCATATTAAAAAAAAAACAAATATTATATTTATTCTTAGGTTAATTTTTTTAATGAATTTACACGGGTTTTTATGGGTTCCAATTCCCTTATACTGAGTGGGGTTTGAACCTTGGATCTCTCAAGGAGAGGTCAAATCCCTTACCATTACAATAAGCTTGTAGTTTACTCACACGCTAATTATAACAAATCAAGCTTATCTTTTTATCAAAGATATTTTTCATTTATTTTTCTATCCAATATATTCTTCTTCAAGTGGTTATGTTTTTATAATATTTTTAATTAAGAAATAAAATATCACTTGATCAATTGCATTTTAAAATTTGAATTTCACCAAGAAGAAGATCAACAAATTGATTGACTAAATTATTTCCTATGTGATATTCTTCTATGTAGATATGCTTATATTTCTAAGAGTTTACCTTCAGCAATAGTTGATGAACATTAGTAATAATATCATTTTTTATGCAATACCCTTGTTCATCTTTGTTGATACCGTTAATGATAATTTGTGAATTCCCTTCAATTAAATAAATTTTTATCCTTTTTCAATTAAGATTTTGATTTTTGTAATAAGTGTCATAGCCTTTGCATAGTTATTAGTTGAAGTTCCATATGATTTTGAGTAGGTGAGGAGAACTTTATCTTCATTATTTTCAAAAAACAACACCTACATCAACTTTTGGTAGGTAGATTAGCTTTGTAAGCACCATCAAAATTAATTTTGATAAACCCAATTTTTGGATATTTCCATTTTACCAAAGATCAAAGAAAAACCTGTGTGTTAACTCCATTTTCACAAATGACACTTTAATGTATATTCAAATCTTGTAACCAACAAGCTAACACATCTTTTTCTGCACTTGAGGCTTTCCACAATGAACACTGTGTTTGTAAATATTCTATGAGATAGGCAATAAGATAGTTCTAGAATTAAACATAGTTTTAAGATTTAGTTCTAGAATTCTGTTATTTATTTTAAGCTATAAATTCCAAAAATAATAGTAGGATCAGTTCTCCACATAATACATACTACTTTAGCTTTGAAATAAATATATCCGACATTTCATCAACTCTTTCAATGTCAATGGAGCTACCCAATATTTTCATATTTTTTGAAATAGCCCAAAACGATGTAAGAAAAGGGATAATGAAGAAGTAAATTATCTGACTTTTCTAGATCCTTTTCACACAAGATGCACCTGAAAGGTCCATGATATCCTCTTTTTTGTAGATTCTATTTTATAAGAATCTTGCTTCAAATTGCTAATAAAAGGAATGTTAAGGCCTTGGGAAGGTCATCTTATAAATAAACATTATTCCAACGGAAAACATTGAGAGTAGTAAATTATAATTGCTCTAGATCCTCATATTCTAACTTAACTAAGTATCCACCATCTTTTGATATTCCATACCAACTCATTCTTTCTTGTAAAAATAGACAAATAAATTATTAATGCATCTTTTGAGTCTCATTAGCTATATGTTTGAGTTCGTCTCCTTTAACCAGGTTACTAATTGACATCCATGATTTGGAGTTGTTTCTCACATTAGTATAATATTTGACCTTTGGGTATTTACAAGCTAGATATGCCTGAGCCAATGGTTGCCATTTTGAATCAAAGATAAGAGAATAAGGCTTCAACAAAGTATCTAACCAAAAATTTGCATAATCTCCCTCATTGATCGGCCACCTAATATGTTTTTTGATTAATTAAAAACTATATGATATGAAGTTTCATACTAGCAATAATTTATGTAGGGTTTTTTTAGTGAATACTTTTATTGTGTTAAGAGAACTTGTATATTTTTCCCAGTGCTTTCCTTGATCTTTGAATAATCTCTAGCCAATTTTTGCCTCTAACTCCAAACTCGTAAGTTTAAAATTCTAAAAATTTTACCCCTATAATATTCTTTAATTTTCAAACCCTATCCCACTTACAAAGAGGAAACCTAAAGTTTTCTTCACGTCCTTTCCAAAGAAAAACCCTTTGAAGTTTATCAAATTTGAATGTTATGCTTGTTGACAATCTTAAAAGTGATATCCTATAAATAGGGGTGGATTGCAATGTAGTTTTATGAGTTGGCTATGGTTAAGAACTTACCTTTCCAACTTGCCAAACAATATTTTATTCAATCCAAAATTGAGTTCAAATTTCCTTCTTTTCTTTATGACACAAAGCAATACCAAAATTTATTGATGGAAAATTTCCAATTTTAAACCCTAAAATATCCACAATAATATTGTGAATCTAGGGAAGTGTTAATTAAAAAAATTCATGGTTTTTGTATTATTAATAAACTATCCAAAATATTTCTCATGGTATGATAGTAATGCATTAAAATCCATGGCCTCAATGACTAAGGAATGATCCAAAAGAAAAGTATTGTCAACAAACTCTAGATGACATTTTAAGGGATAATTTATTAAACCCTAAATACCTTTGTTTTCATTCCCTTTTTACCTTTGATAAACCTTTTCCTAATGCATTTACAAGAATAATAAATAGATATGGAGATAGTGGGTCACCCTGATAGAGTCTACAGGATGACTCAAATTATCCACTACGAGATAAAAATATATTATTATGAAGTGCTACAACTTGTAATCCATTTATACTGACCTTGATTAAAATCAGGATTTTTTAGAATATTTTATAAGAAACTCCATCAAACCTTATCATATGCTTTGTTCATATCTAATTTCATAAACATACTTGGATTGTTTATAGAATTAAGAGAATGTATCATATCCTATGCAATGATTACACCATCAAGCAATCTCTACCACAAACAAAACCACATTTTTCCTCTAAGATAACATATTCTAGAATGTTTTTCAACTTTCTTGCCATTAATTTTGAAATATTTATTAATCATATTACAAAGGCCTATTGGAAAAAAGGTATCAAACTATTTTTTCTCGTATTTGTTGGGAACCAATATAATAAAGGTGGTATTGATGTCAATTTTTATAACCTTCTATTTCTAGACCTCTTTGATTGTAGCTAACATATCACTCTTCAAGATATTTGTGGCTTGGTTGAGAAGGGCTCATTTCCATCCAATAAGTTTTTCATGATTCTTTCGATGACATTGTTCCACATAAAGTCTGTTGGGATTCCTTGGAAAAGAGGTAAACCCAAAAAATTTGGACGATAACTTAGAGATCGTGCATCCCAATATTCTAGTAATTTTGAGTTCTTTATCAATGGGGCATTGATAAAGAAGACCTTGCTTTTTAAAAAATTTACTTTTGGCCCAGTTGCTTCTTCCTAGTGATTTAGAATTCTCCTAATGCTAATCACCTCAGTAACTAAAGAGAGAATGGCCAAGATAGTATCGTCAATAAATTATTGGTGGTAATCGAGTGGAGGTAAGAAGATGCCTTAATGCTTGAGATGTCTCCCATAGAACAAGCAACTTTGAGAGTTCTAACCAGAGACTCAGCTAGGATGATGAAAATAAAGGGATACAAGGGGTCCCATTATGGTAAGATTTTGAAGCTCTTGAAGTAACTTGCAGCGGAACCATTTATGAGAATAGAGAATCAAGAAAAATAATTACACTCTTTTATGAGAGTGATCCAATCTTCATGGAAGCCAAATCAGGTGAGAACAGTGAAGAGGAAGTCCCATAAAACTTTGTCAAAGGCTTTATTCATATCAAGTTTGAAAAAAAAACCTACTTTTTTACTTTTGGAAATTAAATGGATGAGCTCGTGAATAGTGATAACACCATCAGTGATGAACCTACCCTCTATCAAGCTCCCTTGGTAAGGATCAATGATGACGGTCAAGACTTATTTTAATATATTGATAATTACTTTGGATATGATCTTGTAGATGACATTGCATAGGCTAATGGGTCTGAAGTCTAAGAGGGAACGCCAAAGGTGGACTTCAGGATGAGTGTGATGAAAGTAAAATTGATGTCTTTGAGCAAGGATTTGTTCCTCTAGACTTCTTGGATGGCTTCAAGGATTTTCAAATAATATAATTGCTATAGGATATACTGGTAAAGTTCAATAGATTTCATGTTATAACTTCATTTCCATGGACTAATTTATAGCTAAATTCATAGTTTCATCCCTAGTAGTAGATGTTAGGGAGGAACTCATAGAGTAGATATCCTTGTTGTTCAAAGAGAAGGAAGTCATCCATAAATTTAATGGGTCTTGGATAGGGGATTTGACTATAAGAAAATGAATTGATAGGATTTAAAATTCTCAAGGAGTGAGTCTACCCTTGATTCCCAAAGGTTTTGCTTAGCTATTTTTTATTCCAACGAGAAACGATATAGAATCATGAAAGGGGATCCTTGGTTTATGGGAAGAGCAAGACTCTTCCTTGTTGGTATGAAGATTTTGCACCTGAAAACATAAATCTATTCCTAGTACTCATTTAGGTAAAGATGTATGCGTTTCCCACCGAATTCTTAGAAATGAAGAATTCATTAAGATTTTAGCAACTACAAAATATGGATTCTTGGCTATTTATGCCCATATATTGGTCATGGTTCATATATGTAAATCTTTACCATAATCATTCTTAAGTATGGGGGTAATTTGTGGACCCAAATAATGGATTATGAAAACATATATTTTAGATGTATAAGATGTCATGATGTGGAGCATATTGAGAGATCATGCCCTAAGAAGAGTCCAACAAATTTTTTATAAAAAATGCAAGAGAAACTTACAAATGGATACGATTGAGTGTGGTTTTAAACTTCTTAAAAAAAAGTCTAGAAAGGTAAAAGTAAATAAATAATGGAGACCAGTAAGTAAGGATATAGGAAGAAATACTAATTCTTTTGAGATTTTAGCCTATAAATAAAAAGTATATCAAAGCTTAGAGGACATGGTACAACATGATCATAATATTAACAAGGAATTATCTACTCAGTATGATCCTAATTTAGGGATACACATTCTTGTTGAACCTAAGGAATGTGTCTCAGCAAATTTAGAAGAATCTATTGAATTTCTATGCACCATTTAGGAGAAAGAACGTGGTAGAGAAAACACAATGTTAGATGTTAATACCTCTACCATTAACAAAAAAATATGAAAAAATCAGTATGATAAGTCAAAAGCTTCCCTAATAGAGCTAGAAGAGGATAAATCTAATGAAAAGAAAATTTGTGAAAGAATATTGAGGAATAGAATAATAAGACCTACTCATAATATTGGCAAGGAAAAAATATAAAAAAATTAAAATTATCAAGCAAGATCCAAGGAAGCAAGAGCAAGAATAGAGAAAGGAACACAATATAAGTTAGTTCAACATCTCTTTACTAAACAAAAAATTGATATCAATAATTCAAAGGCGGGTCCAACAACCCCTAATGAGACATGATTAACATATCATGAAATATAAGGGATGCTAATGCCCCCTTAAAGTAGACGTGTATTAAGAACCTCTTTTTAAGTAATAAGCCTAATATTCTTTGTATCCAAAAAACAAAAATAGCAAAGGAAGAAGTCTTTAAAACTATAAAAATAGTATGGGCAATATGTGAATGAGATAATGTGGATTTAGAAGAAGATTTAGGAGGAATTTTAACATACTGAAATCTAGTTAGAACCTCCTATGAAACCATTCATAAAACTAGGTATTAGATAGCCTCATTAGTCACATGCTACTTTGCAGATATTTGTTTCATCATTATCAATTTTTATGGACTGAAAAATTAGTCAAAAAAATAGAAGTATGGAGTTGGATAGATTCCTTTATGATAAGTAAAGACCAAGAAACCAAATTTATAATCATAGGAGATTTTAATTTCATAACCAAGCTAGATAATTTTTGGGGGGAAATTACAAAAATAACCCAAAGTATGGAATATTTCTTAGCTTTTATTCAAAATTAAGGGACATTGAGTTTGAATAGGATAACTATACATAGACCAACAACAAGATAGGCCAGAACCTGATAACAAAAAATTATACAAATACATACTCTTAGATCATTTGCTAGATGAAGGGACTTATGCTAAAATTAATACATTGAGAAGGATTGATTCAAATCATTAGCCAATAGAGTTAAAATGATGGTAAGTGAATTAAAAAATATCATATTTTAAATATGAGAAGATGTGGGAAGGCCATCATCAATTTGTTAATATGATAGTGCTAACATGAAATTCTTCAAGAAATAATGGGTTGTATACACTTCAAAAAAAATAAAATAAATGACATCTAGATGAAAAGAATGGAACAAGAACACTTTCATAATAATTTTTGAGAAGAATGAACTAAAAGATAAAATTCCAAAATTATAAAAAGGTGAGCATAATAATCCAAACTTAGAGGAAAGAGAGTTTCTTAGTGAATATCATAATATTTTGAGTAAGGAAGAGAATATACTTGGTTAAATAAAGGAGATATAAATATAAATTTATTCATAGGATAACAATAGTACAAATATTAGCATTCAAAATGAGTAGAATTAAATCAATAAAAGGGGTTTGGATTGAATATCAAAAGAAAATAAAAAATGAAGTAAGTTTTTTTTACCAGAATATTCTAGGATCAAAGGAGATTGAAGTTCTTAATGATAAACTATTGCAAGAAGTACCTTTAGTTATAACAAATGAAGACAATAGCAAATTGATGGAGCCTATTACTCTGGAAGAAGTTCATTCAACTCTTTTCTCTTTTGATAAGGATAAATCCCTAGGTCCAAATAGACTCTCTATAGCATTCTATCATCATAACTAAGAAATTGTAAAGGATTCTTTATTGGTGGCAATGAAACAACCTAGGGTAAAATAACACATACTTTATAAAATAAATACAACATATCTTACCCTGACTCCATAAAAAAGAATGCATAATTGTTTGTGATCCTATGTAATATGACATATAAGATAATCTTCAAAGTGACGCAAAATTGGTTAAGACCATTATTAGATCAACTTATTTAAAAAGAGCAAGGAAGATTTGTGAAAGAGAGATAAATTCTAGATGGGATCATAGTAGCTCATGAATTAATGCATTCAAAAACTTCTAGGAAAGAAAGAGCAATGATATTAAAACTTGATATGAATAAAGCCTATCATTTAAATGAGATTTTTATTTTGCAGTATTAGAAAAGTTTAGATTTAGAAAGAAATGGGTCCCATGGATTAAAGCTTGTGTATTTATAGTATCATATTCAGTGTTGGTCAATGGGCTAGTAATAGAATATTTTAAAGCCAACAAGGGTCTTAAATAGGGAGATAATTTATCACCATATCTGTTCATTATTATGGCAGAGATTTTGAGAAGGAACTTGAAGAAGACATACAAAGATGGGCTAATAAGCATACTTAAGGCTAGTAATAAAATCGACAACATCATCCATCAATAATTTATAGATGATATAGCCCTTATTGAGAGGGCAATAAAAGCGAGGCTAGAGCTTTGAATTACTTATTAAAGGAATATGAAAGAGTATTTGGGCAAAAAGTTAATAGGGCAAAATTTAAAATTATTAGTAAAGTTAAAAATAAACTATGAACATGGAAAGGTAGATGGTTATAGTTAGCAAGAAGAGTGTAACTAATTAAATCAATCTTAAAGGTCATTCCAACATATTATATGTCCTTGTATATTATGCCAAAATTGGTAGGAAAAAGTTCAATTTATATTATGCGGTCATTTTTGTGGTCAAGCTCACATAATAAAAGGAATTATCCTTTGATGAAATGGAGCAAGGTGTGTGATGATAAAACTAATGGAGGTCTTAGTTTAAGGTTTTCATGAATGAAAACTTAGCTCTAAGGGAAAAAGTAATTTGGAGATTATACAAAGAGGGTCAAAGACAATGGGTAAGAATTCTTCTAATATGTTGAGCTCAATGACCTAAGTTAAATATATATTGCATTCTCATTACTAGATGGTTCTTCACTATGGAATGATTTAAAAAATCAATTGATCTAGTGATAAAGGTCTAAGATAGGTAGTGGGAATTAGAGAAAAAATCTATTTAGATGGATACATGGTGTGATGAAAACCACTCAGTCTAGATCCAAATTTGAAACCATGGATAAAACTACTTCAAGAAAAATATGATGATAGATTTTCAAACATTATGTACAAGGATCAAGAAGGAAGACACAAATGGAATGAAGATTTTTTTACAAGTATACTAGACATTCTTGCTAGGAGACAATTGAGCAAAAAGATAACAACAATGATTTTTTGAGGGGATCCAAGGATAAGCTAATTTGGGAGTTGAATAGCTCAAGAGAATACACAACAAGAAGTAAATATAATATAAAGCACCAAAAAAATAAGAATTTTGTAAGAATATGGAGAGATATTTGGGATAGCTCAAGCATTCCAAAAGTCAAAATGTTTGTATGGCTAATATGTCATAGTAAAATTTTATGTTGGGATAACCTAATGAAAGGGATTTTCATGGCCCTCACAATGTGTTCTATGTAAAAAGGAAGAGTGTATAGAGGTTTTCAAGGGGTTTTGTAGGAATGTGTAGACCATATCTTGGGACATTGTTCAATAGTCTGGGAACTATGGTAATGGATTCTTAACATGTTTGGTAAATGCATGGTGATAAATGGTAGAATTTAAGAATGGTTAGAGTAATGGCAGGGCACTTTTAAAATTGAGGAGTTATAGAGAATCTAGGATACATTAAAAGATATAATACTTTGGACTATATGGTTGAAAAGGAATAGATTAATATGTAAAGGGAAGATGAAAGGAAAGATTTGTTTAGCCATAAAGGAGTCTAAAACAACCCTATCAACTCACCATATCCCCAATCTTGAAGCAAAGAGCATTGATATATGGAGTCAAGTCATCAAATAGAATTATGATATTGAGTATAGAATAAACAAAATGAAGGAAAATAATATAAAGTGGAAACCATTGAAAGTGGAGTTGGTCAAATTAAATTTTGATGAAGCATCTAAAGGAAATATAGGACCAACAGGGAGGAGGAATAATTAGAAATAATAGGGGTGAGATTTTATCACATTATGCTTTCAATAGTGGATTTAAGATAAATAATGAAGCTAAATCTTGGGCAACTTTGGAAGGGTTGAAAATATACCAAGAAAATGAAAAGGAATAGAGTGTGGATAGAAGGTGATTCACTACTTATAATAAATGCAATTTTAAGAAAAACAAAGGCTCCATGGAACATACAAAGAGATTATTGTGGAAATACAAGACCTTGCTATAGAGTTTGAAAAAAAATTGGTTTACACATACTTAAGGGAAGAGAAAAAATATGCAAATAGGTTAGCTAACAGAGGGGTTTTAATAGATGATCTTGAGTTTAAATTATCTTTTTCATGGTTAAAGGAAGTAGTAAATTTAGCTGAAGATGACAAGAAAATGTTGACTACCTAAACCAAAAAATGATTAAGATTTACATTAATGTTTTCATTGGTAATTTATGTTGTATTTGATAACATTAATGTGGTTTGATAGAAACTATTTATTATAGTTCTTGTGATTGTACTTATGCTTCAGGAAGCAAACTAACAATCCACATATGGTAAAGTAAACTATGACCGCACAAAGTTTTAGAAATATTACTCTACTAAAATATAATGTGTAGATAGTAGAGGTGGAGTTTTGCTATTGTGAAGGCTACTGTTGGAAAATGTCAAGAATGATGTTGAATTTTGAAATATTTGTATTTACAAATGAAATTGAAGAAGATCAAGAATTCAAACTTTAATAAAAAAATATGTAGGTATCTAACTATAGCAACTTAATTGAGATGAGAATTGAACCTGTTTGTAAACTCTCAAGTTCTAAAAGAGAAAGTTGTGATTTATCAAAGATATGTAACATGAATACAACACTTTTTCTTTACCAAATAAAAAATATAATATCTATATTTAAAATTTATTTGGTTGTTATTAAACTTCATAATATACTTAATATGACATTATAAATTTAGGATTACTCATTGGTATGTAAGCATTATAATAAGTAATCAACTACAAAACTAGACAATTCAATTGAATTGTTTTTTAAATTGTTACAGTAAGTTTTTGGTAATAGTTATTAATATATTATAATTAAAAAATCAATTTATTTTTATGCAATTTAAAAGATAAAATAATAATAAAATTTTAAAATAAATAATTTTGTTTATAAATTAAAAAACAGTGAAAATATATATATATCTTAAAAATATATTCTTAAAAACACCACAATAAACCCTTTACAAATATAAACTCTAACTAAAACACCTATTAAAAACAAAAAGAAAAACTAACTGAACATACAACATAAAACTCAGAATCAACTAAATAAATTTAAAAACCTAACAACATAGAATCTAGAAATCAGAATCAACCAAATAAATTGCAATCTGTATTAAGATATCTAAGTCTCTAAAACTTATATTCTTAACTTTATACAGAACATGAATTCTTGATTAATAAATAAAAGATATCTATTACTGGAGAGGACGCATCAAAATGCTTGACAATCACAGACAGAAAACAGAACCAATATAATATTTTCATCACCTTTAGCTTACATGAAACGGAATAACCAAGCTCGCTCTATGAACACAGCCAAACACGTCATATATGAGCGTTTGCTCAGCTTCATTGGTTTATACGAAGCATTAAAAAATAGGCTGCATTCGATGTGAGTATATACTTAATTTTAACATATCTTCTGCAAGACGTTATATATTCAGATACTTATTTTTAACCTATCTTTGTGCAACATGTTCTATATTCTTAGTAAAAAAATATTATTATTTAAAAAGATAAATCAATTGAAATATTTATAGTTGTATTATTTCAATTAGATTCTTTGAATATGGACTATTCCGTTTTGAAAACATTACCGATTCTCTATAAAAGAAAAAGGAAACTGATAGCGGCCATGCTGTATATATGTCCAGAAATCTATCTTTGTGGAACACGATTATTACCCATCCAACGATGACTTGTCGACTGTTTTCGTTCGATATTCTGTTTTTATACTGATGTCTTCGTATTACCATGTTATACTCTTTACAATTATAAGTTAACCAACTTTTCCTTTACATATGCACTGCGAGCAGCCATGGAAACTGGCAAGCAACTGAATGGTACTCAGCGTCTCTTCATTTTTAGAAAGCTTAGCGATTGCAATTGAGACATCACAGAGAAATCTGAATTTCAGTATGACGTTTAGCAAGCAATATATATTTGTTGCTTTGTCATGAGTTTTCAAATTACGGGTATCAACGTAAATGTAATTTCTCATCTAGAGATAACAGACAGACATCTCGTAGAAAATTATTTTTAAACAAAAAATAAATAAATAAACACTTGTTTGCAGGAATTCTAAATGTTCTTATCAGTATGAGATCACTCAAATGATTACTTCTGCATGTAAGATTGGACGTTAGACGTTACAGTGAGTTCGATTAAATATGATTAAATAAAACCCAAAAAAATTGTTAGAATTTCAGCAACTGAGTTAAGTGTTTAAATGTAAGTGCAGTTGCATATAGTAGGTTGGTAGTAATCTAATGCGATAGATGTAAAAGAAAGAAAATATCAATTCATTTTTAAGAGAAATTAAACAAAGAAATCTTTGTAGAGAGGTGAGTAAGGTTGTTCTCTGTTACCGTAAAAAGATCAAAGATTTAAAATTTTGAATCCTCTTGACATTCAATAGTAGTGCCTTTTGTTATCTCAGGTGTGTCTGCCTGCTTGTGCAAATATTGAGAGAAAAAAAACAGTTTATACTGTTTGCTGAGAAAAATGGGATAACGAAACTCAATTTGTTGAGCCAAGGTCCTAAGTGAGGAAACCAGTTTTTACGTATGGAAGACGGAGGTCCAGGCGGAGGCAGTGTAGAGGCACAAGTCCTTCCATCCGAGCTTCAGAGTTCCCGCATCTTCCAAGAGCGTAAAACCCTCGCAGGGAAACATGTTCAACAGCAATTCTGCTTGGGCAAAGGCGTTCCTGCTCATGGGAGTCTGTCGAAACTCGGGGTGGTGCAACTGCATATAGCTTCTCCAGTTCTCGAACTTCACCTCTCCCGTCCTCGCAGGGCCCCCGACGGCCAAAATGTTCTTAATCTCGTGCGACAGCAGCTGTTGCTCCACGATGTGCCGCTCTGTGCAGTCCTGGGCAAAGCTCTCCCCGAGGGAATCGAACATGGCGGAGTAGTAGTGCAAGGCTTCCACAAACCTGTTGAGAAACGTTCCGGCGTGGCTGATCTCCTGCTCCACGATGGTGACCACGTTGGGCGCCAATCTCTTGAGCAGATCCAGGGTGCGGCCGTCCGAGCCCGTGACATCGTAGAGAGAATGATGGAGCCAGTGCACGGCAAGCGCATCGTCCCCCTTTCTGACGTGCAGCGCCGCAGGGTCCACCTTTCCGACCTTGTCGGCTACGGCGTGGAATTCGAAGGGCAGTCTTAGGGTTCTGGCAAAGGTGGAGAGCCTTTTCCCCGTGGCCTCCAGGGCGTCCATGGAGGTTCCCAGCCCTGTGATCCTCACGTACGGCGGCCCCCCAGGCCGCGCCGCCAAGATATGAAACAACGCCGGCCACTGTAGGCCCTGCATTATGTCGAAATCGATGATGTGAACCCGGCTCTTTCCCTCAAAGGCTTCCAGAATCGCCTGGTTGGAGGTGAAATGGGAGAATTTCACGAAGGGGCAGATGCCGTTGAAGGTCTGAAAGGCCGACAGAATGTTGTGGCTCCTCGCCAGTTGCATACCGGGGAACGGCGAGCATATTCCCAGGAACGCATTTATCAGTCTCGCGGCCATGCCCTCGGCGAAATATGCCGCGACTCTCTGAAGCGAGGTGCCGTAGGGGGACGCCAGCTCGCTCAATTGAGGGAGAATGATGTTCGCTTCTTCCAAATTGTCTGCGGAAACCGCCTCCGCGCACTGTAACAGCAGGGACAACAGATGCAGCCCCTGCTCGTCCCCGTCGCCGCCCGATTTGCTTTGCCGCGTGGTTTTTCCGGCTTTGCCCTGGACCTCGGCCGACAGATTCGGCTGCGAACTCTGGATCTGTGCGCGCGGCAGAATCTGGTCGTGGCCGGCAAATGTCGTCCTCACCGGCGGCGGCGGCGCTTCGCTGGTCACCGCATTACGCCATTTATCCGCTGAAAACCTAGGGATCGAATTCTTTCGGCTCGATTGAACATACGGATTGTATCCCATGCCCTGAAATGGATTGCTATCATAATTATTGTTATTATGATATATGTAACCGTTTTCCTGCGGGGACATGGACCTCGGCTTCTGATACTGCCTCTCGGGAAATTCTTCTCCCTCAAAGTGATTGCGCGGCCTCTTGTCCGTTTTGCTCATCAGGAGCCGGGACTGAACGGCGCCCGAGATTGTGGAATTGTTGAAGGTGTCCGACATTGTGAGCAGAATGTCCTCCACGGAGGTGCCGGGCACGGCTTCCGAGAGCTCATTCACGACGGAATCCACCCACGCGGCGGCGGACTTGTGACCCGACGAAGACTCAACAAATCCATCGACCGGAAGGCAATTAGGGTTAGGGTTAGGGAAGGGAACAAAATGGCCGCCATGAGAGGAGCTCGAAGCGGACCAGTGCGGAGTCCCATATTCCAAAACCGGGCCATGGCCCCCTTGGCCTTCACTCGGCTCGTTTTTCGTGCTCTCCGTCATGATCTCCATAGCTCGTTCCTGACAATTATTATTGGCAACAATATTATCCTTTGGCGCCTCTACTTCGCCTGAGCTGCTGCAGCTTCTGCTAACTCCAGAGGTAGGAGAAGAATTTCCCGTTCCTGACTTCTCATCTGAACAAGATCTTCCCATCATCTGCTTAATTGGCGTTCCTACGCTCCTAACCGCGTTCAGACAAGTCGCCATTGATCGCTCTGTTTCCGCGTTTCTCAGCCAAAAAATATAAAAACAAAAATCCCCTTCAACACATTGAAAAGTCCTGAACGATACCAGATGAACCGGAGGAAGGCGGCCATATTTATATTACTGCGCCACACAGCTAATACTCGGAGCCGGCCTGCAGCAATCACACACTCCCAAGTCAAGTCTTGGAAGAAAAACTATGAAGATGCCCTTATGTATATAATCGATTCCTTCCAAGACTAAGGTTCTCTGAATAAAATAATATGCGATTACGCTGGCCTTCTATTCCTCGACTCGGTTTACCAAGGAGTGGAGCCCTCGTCAAACAAGGACGGCATTTAAACGCGAAAAATAATCTTCAGGCGGACATGCTAAGGACAGATCAAATTTTTGGTTGGAAAGGAGGGCAAAGACGAAATTGATAACATCTCAATTTTTTAAAGTTTACTTTGAAATCCTTAAACAAATCGATTAGAAAAGTCTACAACTGGACTATCTAATACAAATTATTTGAGGATCTTTCCCAATGCAATCCACGAATTTGACGAAACAGCAACTTGCTTCCGTGCTGGACACGGTTGGCATCTCTCATTGATACATCAGCTGTTCCCTATGTTCTTATCGTTGATCGTTGATGCCGCAGATGTACCCTAAGTTCTTATCGTTGATCGTTGATACCTCCCTCAGATGTACCCTAAGTTCTTATCGTTAACTTTTGATCCGTCAAATGTACCCTAAGTTCTTGTTGATCTGCACATATTCTCCTAAGTAATGAGCAGTCGATATATTGGAACTATATGGATTTTCTTCACTATATTATTTTGTATAAAGGTATAATAGTGGTTTTCGGTGTTTTTTTTATACCGGGTTAAATAATAATAAGGTGGAATAAGTGTTGTTAGGAGCAGCCCTAGGATTTGAACTATACTGATTAGTAGAAAAGGAATGCGGATGTAACCAATTCCCATGTGGATGTCACTGAATGAAACAACAACATACCATTGACGTGTCCCCTGAAGAATTGCTCTCCCATAATTTTAATTTTTTTTTGGTTTGGTTATTGTGAGAAACCCCTATGACTAATGTACGGGCTCAACGGTCTCCTCCCAATCATGAGAGGATGACCTCTCGTAAAGCCGAGAGCTATACTTATTAATAGGAAATTTAACACAAAACCACCACACACCCATCCTCTCAGACACTCCCCACGCTTTAAACCTCTCATTGTAATTTTTTTTTTTTAAAGAAGGTAAAGTATAATTGGGACCTAAGGTCATCTTCTTTGTAATTCAAATGTAAGTAAATAAGAATCCAATGATGATCTTCTTCTTTGTGATTTAAACCTATGTATTTTAAGTAAAAGTCCAACAACATACCAATAGAATGTCCGGATAAAGACATTCTCACACAAAAGTCCAACTGCCTCCTTCCTTCTTCTTTGATCGTGATTCAATCTTGAGTATTTTCAATGAGAGTCCAACATACCTACTCATAAAAGCTTTTTCATTCTTTTTGCTTTCAATGCCATCTTGAAAGGAAAGCTTTTTTGAATACAAAAAATAAGACTTAAAAATTGTGTGGTTGATTTCGTCTTTATCTAACATACTAGGGTTTATAGTAATACCATCCAAATTCAATCTAATTAAATATAATTTAATTTAAATAGAGAATGTATATATATTTAATTAAATGTATAATTATGATAAAGGATAGGAAGCCAACATAAAAGTAATTTTCTTTTTCAATTCTATTCCATTAATCAAATTAATATTAAAAATTAAATCTGTCAACCAGTCAATCTTAGAGACAATGTGACAAATTTGAACCATATAAAATTAGTGACATTATCCTTTTGATATCATATGATTTTTCAAGGGTAAAAGATAAATTGAACTGATCTACAATATGACGTAGGTATTCATATTAGCATTATATATATCAAGATACCATCCTCAAAATTCGATGATGCCCATCTTCATATGCAATATGCACTCAATTACGTCAGAATAGTACTTCACATTCACCTAAAAGAGAGTAAATTAAAAAAAAATAATAATAATTAAATATTTATTGATGAAATATTTTATTTTTTTGTTTTTATTTGGTTATTGTGAGAAACCTTTATGACCGAGGCATATGGTTGAGTAGTCTCTTCCCAACCATGATCCCTTGTAAAGCTGAGAGCTGTACTTATCAATAATATTTAACAACACAAAACCACCACACTCGCCCACGCCCCGGTTTGAACCTTGGACCTCCCTCGCCCACGCCGCGGTTTGAACCTTGGACCTCCCAAAGAAGAACTAAAGGCCCAACCCCCAACCCCAACCGTTGCGCTGCACCCAATGCATAAACTATTTTAATTTGATTTTTTGATTGTTCTTTGGTTTTTATCTAATAAATTAAAATTTATAATAAAAAAGGTGAAGACTCCATTAATTCTTTGATACGAAAATAAAACTGCTTCTAAATTTAATATAAAATCAATGCTGACCTCATCTAATGAAAGAGTGTTATTAATTTCCTTATAAAAAATAATATATCGCATTCAAAAACATTAAGATGGGCCTTTCTACGAGAATTATAGGCCGATTACAACCCATGTCAGTTATATAATAAAGTATGCAATGCTAACTTTGTAGATTGACATTTGTGAGCATACTAAACTCTTGTTTAAGTATATAAATTTTTCATATTGAGAATATCTACATCTCTGGTCGACAAGTCATATCAACTAACCTTATCGTTTGACTTGCAATATTATTCAAATACATCCATTTATTATAATATAATAACTCATAGTATGTAATAGTTGCTCTATCTTTGAACAATTACATTTGTTTAAACCTTTATATTGGGGTAAAGTGGTTGTTTCAAACCACGGTTATGATAGTATTTAATATGATTTTTTATTTAAAAAATAGAATTTATGTTTTATTTTAATTTTTTTATTAAAAAATGGTAAGTTTGTATTAATCTGAGTGATTATCGTTATGGGTTGTTTCAGTTTGATTTTGATTAGGTTTGTTAGTTTCTTTTTTATAAGGAACTGAGATTTAATCCTTTCAAAAATTCATGTTTTATCTTAAAAATATTACTTATAAGGGATAGGTAGATTGGGGTGGACTACCCTGATTTGATTTTTAGATGATCAGGGTCTTGTTTTTTTTTTTTTTTTTTTTTTTTTTGGTATATAGAAGCAATGGTTACAATCACGATTTTTAGTAACTATTAGCACAGCTGGTAGGGTTCAAACTATCTATGAAGGCTCCCAGGACTTCCACCGTCTCGGTACATGGTAACCCGGCGTGAGATGGGAACCGCCGGACGCACAGGGGTTGCACCGTCGTCATCAATCTGGCGCACCACTCAGAGGAATTGGATCTGGGCTACTGTCTGTGCATGGGCAAGCCCGTGGGATTGGAACCTAGGTCTCCTCTTCGTAAGCGCCCCAACTTACCAATCCACCTAGACCCACGGACATGATCAGGGTCTTGTTGACTTCATTGTTTTTTTTTTTTTTTTTTTGTTTATACACGAGAGATGTCACAATTATACTATTTTTAGTAATTGACAAGCGCAGGGTTCAAATTACATGGACTGCATCCATCAAACCTATTTTACCTTGTTGTTTTATAGCCTGGCGTGAAATGGACCACTAGGTGTTTGAGATTTGTACCATCATTATTAATCTAGCGCACACTTTGAAGATTCAGATCAGACTACTACCTTTGCAACAAGTTTCTTCCAAGGTTTGAACTTGGGTCTCCTCTTGGTAAGTGCCAACCAGACTAGCACTTACCAATCCACCTAGCCCTTGGGGATTGTGGACTTCATTATTATCTAAGGAGCTAGAGTTTATAAAAGTTCTCTATAACAAATATATATATATATATAATCAAATAAAATATATAATAATTTTTTAATATAAAAATTTTATTCATTTAGATTTTATTGAAATTTGAAAATAAAGCTATAAATATTAATTAAATTTAACATCTAATAACTTTTATTTAATAAAATATAATATTTTAAAAATATATATATTTTTGGTTTGGTTATTGTGAGAAACCTCTATGACCGACGTATAGGGTGAGCTATACTTATCAATAGGGAATTTAACACAAAGCCATCACACACCTACCCCTCACACACTCGTCCATGCCACAGTTTGAACCTTGGACCTCCCAAAGAAGAGCCAAAGCCCAAACCGTTGCGCTGCACCCAGGTGCTTTTAAAATAAATTGTTATTTTATAAACAAACAAGTTATGTTGCAAAGTTAAACATAACTAAAATATTTTAATAAGATAAAAAGTGATTAACCTTAATTAAAGGCAGAAGGACTACACATATGGACTACACATATATATGAATAGGAGGTTTGAAGAATCTGGTATTTACACATGGAGGAAGAAACCATTTATTGACTTGTTTTATGAACAATGAGTACATGGTTACATGGTATTATATCTAAAATTGATTGAAAAGAATACTAGCTTGACATAAAAAATTAATTTGAAGTGGCCTAGGACTAGAAGTGATAGTTTTGTAGAATTTGCATTCGCATACCTCTAGATTTATTATGCATGGAGGGGTACATTTTTTGTGTTATCCACCTATAGAATATATATGCCCTATCCTTCTTCTAATTTTTACCATCAAATCGATTAAAATTATGTTTATGAAACTTTACCTATAAATAATATATTATACAAGATATGCACGAAAGATGAAGGGTAAAGTGTAAAGTAGTTTGTAAATTCTAAAGGCTATAGGCCATATGAGACAACCCTCATAAATGATGTTGTTTACCCAATATAGGGTTACACAACCATTCACAAATTACCAAAGCATTAAAAGAAACCAAGGACAAAAAGGTTTGTGAAAATGATTAACTAAAAAGCTCATCAAAAATTTGAGAGCCCATTAAAATATAAATAATATATATTCTTTGAAAATATGCATAGATAGAGGGGTTGCCTACTCATTGGCCCACATCCCCTTTGCTATTTTAAAGAAGAGTGGTCTAAGAACCTAAGTAGAAGATCCCTTTTTTGTGATAATTGAAAGATGGTGCACTTGTTTTATTGGAATTATCAAAGAAAAGTTGTATTTTAGGGCAAATAAAACCTTATAATGTTCATGTAAAACAAGTTATCTCTTTTGTATACAAATGAGAAAATTTATTATAAGTGCAAATGCATTTTTTACTAAGACTTATTATTTTTGTCATGCAAGTTTATTTTATCGATGGTGTGTGCACAAATTCTACTTGTTGTCCATGTCTTTGGTCAACATCTAATGACCTCTTTCTAGTGATACTCTCCCTTATATTCTTGATTGAGGTATGATTTGTCAAACACTCCAACCAAAAATATAATTACACATGTTTCAACATAATAAAATAACATGTATATCAAGAATAATTGGTAACTCATCACTCGTAGAATTAAATCTAAATTCCATGTCATCTACATAGATAGAATTTAAATTTCTATTTAAATTTTATCAAATATATAAGTTGTGATACAAGACAAGATCATAAATCCATTCTACTCAGAGTTGATTTACTCAATTATGCTCAACTAAAGCAATTTTGATTCCAATCTATTTGGCTTCAAGACCTTGATTTATTCTAGATGGTTATGGTGGTATTAAGCAAGGATTGAAGGATTATATATGTATAATTCTATTCAAAAATAAAATATATAAAGGGGTAAACATAGATTGGGACTGCTAATCTTTTAGTAATATATTTAAAGTAAAAGAGAAAAAAGCTTAACAATTCATAAGAGATAATAGAAATAAATAGAATGGACCAAGATAGTTATGTGCAAAAAAAAATCAATTTCCTAATTATCATAATATATTTAAAAAAGAAGAGTCATATCAGTCTCAAAAATCTATGGAGAGATTGCTTAAGAAAGGGGATAAAATTACCAATTTTTCATTCTAAAGCCAAAATAAATTTGTATATTCATTGAATAAAAAATATTTCAACTCCAAATGCAAGAAATATTAAGGCAGAAGAAGATATGATGAAGGAAGTAATTAACTATTTTGAATATATTTAGTCAAATTTTGGGTGAGATAAGAACGCTTAAGGTAAGATACAAGAATATAATAAAAACTTGATAAGGAAGATCTCTATAAAGGAACTATAAGAGGAACTATAAGGCACCTTGTCCTAATGAATTTTTTATAATTTTCTCTTAAACTTTTTGGATTTGTTGAAAAGTGATATGTTGCTTGCAATTGAAGAGGTTAGGAAATAAAAGGCTATAACAAGTGATACCAATGCTACATGTTGGAATATCAATAATTTGATCATATTGGCCAAAGCCAACAATGATAATGTAAGCCTATGGGTGCTCAACGTATTTTTATGTAAGCCTATAGGCATGATTTGATTTATTATCCCTAGTGATATCAATTAAACCAATAGGATGGTTGACTTTACAATGTTGTAACTAAACTTATATTTCAACATTTAAACCAAATTATGTTGACTTAAGGTTATTTTTTTATTTTTTTTTGAATTTACATGGCAAAATCGGTAACCGCCACGAATCCGAGTAGGCCGACCAATTTTTATGGCTGCCACAATATTCTGCGCTGTCTACCCCAAAATTCACCACATAATTCTTTGTATAGTTCGCCGCTATAACCACCATTCCACAATCATTTTAAACCTTTTATGCTATTGAAAGCACCAGGAAAGGGACAAACGTTTAGTCTATCAAGGCCTGAGATTTGAACCTTGGACCTCCACCCCCCTTACAAGGGACTTAAGGTTAATTTTATATGTTTTTATTGAGGATTAAATATTTAATATAAATACCCACAACCGTTAGTCCATTTTATTAGTATGTGAGATATTTGCGGGGTTCCTACAAGTACCCACTACTTCCTATTCTTTCTTTTCTTATTGGAAGAAGTTAAAAAGCGGGGGTATATAAAGGGCCACCATTCCCATAAATTAAACTTGGCTCTACATTAAGAGAGTCCAATGGATTTTTCCATTGCAATGTCCTTGTTGGGACCCCACATCTTCCTATTCTATTTATCTATATTATTCTTCCACTTAATTTCTATCTCATTTCACACTTTTATTCTTTTATATTTGATTGTAGTGAATGCTATGTTTCTAAAATGAATTATAATATCTTATATGGTGTTAGAGTGGGCACAAAGTGACACTACTTGATCACATAAAAGAGTTCTCTTTATTATATGACATAAAAAGCAAATTGAAGAAGAAATCCCTTTCTTTAATTTGGGAGAAAATTCAATTTTTTGAATTTAGGAAATTCAAATTTCAATGTCAACATTCACTTGCCAAAGTTTTTGCATATTTTATGTTCTACTATCTATATTGATAGTGTTAATTGGGATGATTAGTCTATACCTTTTTTAAGTTCATGGTATGTTATTGCATCTTAGCTAGATACATGGATAGCTTCACTAAAACATTTTTCTTGAAGGCTTCATGAATTTGAAATATTTGAGTTTGATTCTTGTTAATATCAAATATTATAGAAGATAATATTATTTTTTGTCACCTTTGCTCAACCAATTAAAAAAAATACATATATTATTTTTCATCGAGGTAGTTGGCTCAATCAGCTAACTGATAATAGTTATTTGAAGGTGCTCTCATGTAAGGTCACAAGTTCAGTGCTCTCCATCCTCTTTTCTACATCAATTTATTTTAGTGAAATAATTTATGTGATAGCCTATTATCAAAGAGACTAGCATGTTGTGGCTCAATAGCTTGGATTACTCTTCTAGCGAGTGCAAGGGGTTTAAAGGCATAGAAGATAAAAGGACATAGGATCAAAACTTAGTAGTACTATTATTTTTGTCAAGTTGCAATAAAAAAATGTTGTACCATATCAACTCATTTGCTCATCATGTTGAAGAGTCACTTTTGTAAGGTTACTTGTAGTTATTATTTCTTTCACTCTCCATTGATCTAACATTGTTTGTACAGGGGATTTATAGGACTTTATGTCTAAGGAGAAATGTGTTCCTAACCCATTATTTTAGTAGCTTCACTAGCCATCATAGATAGCCTAAATGAATATGTGAATGAATAGCACTAGTTTAAACCTCACTAATGGATCTTCCATTTTTCTACCACATCATAAAACATCTTCATGAAGGTTCTCTATTGTATCATTCTATAAGGTTTCGTATGTTTTTTTTTGAAAAATTTGAAAAAACTTGTATTAAAACAAAGATCAATTACAAATTGGGAAGGGAATTTTCCCATCTTGAATGAAAGAGAATACCAGCTTACAAAAGGAAGGAAGATTTGCAATGGGGCCAAATCTCCTAAACCATTAACTAGCAAACAGGGGGGTCAGATTGGTCTGTAGATGTAACTTGTTGCGAAATCGCGACACTCTTGCCCTCTTCTCCTTTGGCCGCGAAAATGCAACATGTCGCGATATCGCGACACATTTTTCCTTTGGACGCGATAATGCAACATGTCGCGATATCGCGACACTTTTTCCTCTTCTATCCGTGACATTGCAACATGTCGCGATATCGCGACACTTTTTCCTCCTTTGTCCGCGGCAAAGCAACATGTCACGATATCGTGACACTCTTTCTCCTTGGGTAGTAGCGTTGCAACATGTCACGAAATCATGACACATTTTCCTCCTTTTGTCACGACGAAGCAACATGTCGCGATATCGCGACACTTTTCTTTCTCGATCATAATGAAGCAACATGTCGCGATATCGCGCCACTTTTTCTTTCTCGGTCACGACGAAGCAACATGTTGTGATATCGCGACACTTTTTCTTTCTCTACCGCGACAAAGCAACATGTCGCGATATCATGACACTTTTTCTCTTTCGACCGCGACAAAGCAACATGTCGCGATATCGCAACACTTTTTCTTTCTTGGCTGCGACGAAGTAACATGTTGCGATATCGTGACACTTTTTCTTTCTCGGCAGTGATGAAGCAACATGTCACGATATCGCGACACTTTTTATTTCTCTGCCGCGACAAAGCAACATGTCGGGATATCGCGAAACTTTTTCTCTTTCGGTCGTGACGAAGCAACATGTCGCGATATCGCGACACTTTTTCTTTCTTGATCGTGACGAAGCAACATGTCACGATATCACGACACTTTCTCCCTTTCGACCGTGATGAAGCAACATGTTGCGAAATCGTGACATCTTTCCTCCCTTGGCCGCGATTAAGCAACATGTCACGAAATTGCGACATCTTTCCTCCCTTGGCCGTGACCAAGCAACATGTCATGATATTGCGATGCCTTTCCTACCTTGGCCGCGACCAAGCAACATGTCACGATATCACGACGCCCTTCCTCCATTGGCCGCAACCAAGCATCATGTCGCAATATCACAACACCTTTCCTCCCATGGCCGTGACCAAGCAACATATCGTGATATTACGACAGCTATCCTCCATTGGCCGTGACGAAACAAAATGTCACGATGTCACGACACCTTTCCTCTAGTGACCGTGACCAAACAACATGTCGTGATATTGCGACAACTATCCTCCCTTGGCCACGACAAAACAAAATGTCGCGATATCGCGACAACTTTCCTCCCTTGGCCGCGACACAGCAACATGTCGCAAAATCGCGACACCATTCCACCCTTTGCTTTTTCCTTGATCATTAGCTCAGGGACATTTCAAGATCCTGCCTAATTGCCTCGTCCTCAGTAGCCATGTCACTGTGCAACTGAACCCCAACCTCCTTCTTAGCACCAATCTTAGCCATGAAGTCGACCACTTTGTTTAAATCTCCACTCATGTATACTGGAACCACATCATCTAATTTCTTCCATAGTTCCTTAATTTGATTGACAAGAATCCTCAACCTCCAAGATTTCAAGGCAAAGTTCCTCATGCAATCTAGAGCTCCGACCATTATTTGAGAATCTGATTCGAGTATTATCTTCTTGTGGCCCTGTTTAACTGCCCAAATAGAAGCAGATTTGATAGCTATGGCTTTTGCTTCATTGTTTGTAGCTCTTCCCAAGCCTTGCAGTTCCCAATAGAGCACTGCTCCAACATGATTACGATAAACCACTCCAATTCCAGCTCTACTCGGGTTGCCTTTTGTAGCTCCATCAGTATTAATTTTAATCCAACCTACTGTGGGTGGTTTCCAACTAGCTCTAATTTTTTCCTCTTGCATTTCAAGTCCTTCCATTGCCCCGACAGCCACCTGAGTTTCCTCTTTAGCATAGACGACCACATTTTCAGTGACTTTGCTCCAAATGACCTGCCAAACTCCATCTAACGAAGAAAAAGTTTCTCTAAAGATTCTAGCATTTCTCTCCAACCACACTTGCCACCAAATGAAGTTTAATCCAATCTTCCAACCAATATGAAGAGCTTTAGATTTAAATCTATCCCTATTCCATCTTTACCAGATATTAATTCAATTCAAGTCACTATTAACTTGAATTTTAAAACATGAAAACCATCTCTTCCAGATCTGGCACGTGAAAGAGCACTCAAACATCAAGTGGTCAGCTATTTCCTCGCTCTTGTAGCATAATACACATTGGGAAGGGCCGATGATTCCTTTACATCCGAGATTATCAAAAGTGAGAATTCCATTGTGCATGAACTGCCAGGCAAAAAATTTAACTTTCAGCCACCCTTTGGAATGCCAAATCTTTCTCCAATCCTCAACCTGAAAAGTATGTGGGGGAGGCTCTGGAAGGATCTTGTCATATCTGTCCTTCATCGTGTAGACAGCAAGGCTCCCATAGCCCCAAGCTAATTCATCCTCCTCGTCTCTACCTATGAGGAATATTTCTATCAAGATTTTAGTCATGATGGGTGCCAAATCCGGAGGGATTGAAATTGGTCACTCATCCAACTTCTTAAACTGCTTAAACTTGTAATCCCCCAGATGACTAGTGGTGAAATAACTTTCAATTTGAACCCATCCCTTGGTTTCAATGGCTGCTTTTAAAGGTTGCAATTCAGGAAATTCGACAATGATAGGTGGGTATTGATCCCAAGAATCTGACTAAAAACGTGCCTTCTCCCCTCTCCCCACTTTCCAAAATAATCGATCTTTTACAACCTGAGATCCTAACTTGAGAGCCTGCCACACTAAGGATCTAGTACCTTCCAAAGGGAAATGACCCACCTCATTTGGGTTAACATGTCCCAAATATTTACTGGTTAGGATTCTCTCGAATAAGGAAGTTGGCTGGGAAATCCACCTCCAGAGTAAAGCTTTCTAGCCAAAGCTTTATTATTTATCTTAGATCTTCTCGGACCCAAACCTCATTTTACCTTGGGGTGCAGGTCACTTTGTCCCACCAAACTAAGGCCCATTTCCTCTTGCCTTTTGCTCCTTCCCATAAAAATTTTATGGCCAACTTGTCCATCTCTTTCCATATAGTATGTGGGGTAGTCAGGATAGAGAATTTATAAATTGGCATGGCCTGAATGACTGATCGTAGAAAAGTTAATCTACCCCCATCGCTTAACCATTTGTGAGACCAATTATTGATTCTATCCTTGATACAATCCAAAATATTCCTCCAGATCTCTATTTTTAGTTTTTTGAAGTGCAAAGGGACCCCCAAGTAAACCACTGGGAGAGAAGTCCTTGTGAATCCCAAGATCTCTAAAATTTTGCCCTAAAGCCTCTGATCAAGATTGAAAAAGACCACTTTGGATTTTTTATCATTGATGACTTGGTTTGTAGCCCTAAGGTAGACACTAAGAGTATCTCTGATCATTCTTGCTTCCCTGAAGCTGGCAACTCCCACCAATCCAGTATCATCCACAAACTGTAGGTGAGTCAAAACTTCCTCACCCACCTTGATACTTGTTAGCAAACCTTGATGTCTTCTTCTCAAGAAAAGTCTACCTAGTCCTTCAGCCAATATGAGAAACAAATAGGGAGAGCAGGGATCCCCTTGACAAAGGCCATGGGTGGCTCCAAATGGTTGTGAGGGGAGACCCTTGATTAACACTGAGTATGTCGAAGTAGAGACACAACTCATGACCCATTCTATCCAATCTCGAGAGAAACCAAAGGCTGCCATCATCCTTGTTAAGAAGCTCCACTCCACCCTATCATAAGCATTTGACATATCTAATTTTATGAACATTCCTTTATTACCAGAAGTTTGCAATGAATGGATTGCCTCCTGAGCTAGAACCACCCCATCCAGGATCGGTCTACCCTCAACAAAACCCCCTTGCTCTGAGGAGATAATGTTATGTAAAAGAGGTTTTAGTCGCTCAGCCATTACCTTTGTGATTATTTTATATATCACATTGCATAAGGCAATAGGTCAATAATCTGAAATATGAACCCCCTTCTCCTCTTTTGGAATTAAGGTGATGAAAGTATGATTTAATGATTTAAGCATTCTTTTATTACCTCTGGACTCCTCTATAACATCCATTACATCCTCCTTCAAGTTATCCCAAAACGCCTAAAAAAACTCAATTGGAAAGCCATCTGGACCTGGAGTTTTTTCAGTGCTCATTCCAAAGACCACATCCTTCAGTTCCTCTCTTTCAATGGGTTTGAGAAGGGACTGATTTTCTTATTTAGAGATAACAAAAGGTATGACATCAAGAATGTCGTTTTGAGCCTCTTCATCTTGCACCATACTTTCCTTAAAAATTTCAAAAAAATAATCCATTGCATGGGACTGCATACCTGGAAGAGTATCAAAGGAGTGTCCATTCTCATCTTGAAGGGCTTCCATGTTATTCATCTGTCTCCTAGCACATGCAGTCCGATGGAAAAATTTGGTATTTCTATCACCTTCTAATAACCAAGTGGTTCTTGCTCTCTGTTTCCAGAAGGTCTCCTCTTGGTTGTCAATGTCCTCAATCACTTTACGCAGGGCATCATCCTTGGATTTGAGTTGCTCAGTAATTTTTCCTTCCCTAAATTATCTTTGGACCTCATCCCATTTGGCCACCAAAGGAGCTTTTTGGACCTGGAAGTCTGTTTTGTTAGCTCACCTCCAAAGTTTCAGTTGAGCTTTGACATGATGGAGTTGTTTGTGGAATCTAAACATTGATGTCCCATAGGCTAGGCGGCCCTCTTCCCACCATTGAGGAATTTTCTTTCGAAGTTCCTCTTTTTTTAACCAAAAATTCTCAAATTTAAATGGTTTGTGATGCTGCACTGTCTTAGTCCCTCCTTCCAACAAAATGGGGAAGTGATCCCAAACAGGACCCTCCAAAATCTAAAATTTTGTATTCCATTTTACAAATGCCTCCTCTAAAACCAAAAAATGGTCTAACTTTACCTTCTTGCTATGTGGCTCCCTCCTCTTATTAGTCCAAGTATAGTTGGTACCAGGGCCTTTGATATCCACTAAGTGTAAAGCCTGGAATTGAGCAATCATAAGTCGATCCCCTGGGTCCAAAATTGGGGTTCCCCCTTCCTGATATCTAGAGGATAATTTAGCATTAAAGTCCCCAGCAATAATCCAGTCTAAATCTTCCCTTGATATTCTCATGTTATGCCCAAATTTCCATTGGAGCTGCTGATCATCAAGGTTTTGAGCCCCATAAAAATTTGTGATTAAAACATGTTCAGCTGTGACATTATTCCTAAAATGTGATGTGAGAACACCCCTCTAGGCTAGATGTTCTATTGCAGTCCAAT
The DNA here is from genome assembly GCA_028583015.1 of Wollemia nobilis. Classification (NCBI taxonomy): domain Eukaryota; kingdom Viridiplantae; phylum Streptophyta; class Pinopsida; order Araucariales; family Araucariaceae; genus Wollemia; species Wollemia nobilis. The sequence continues at coordinate 5,260,631 of JAQPPZ010007509.1, read as the reverse complement.
CAAGAGAGTTCCAAAGAGTAACAATCCCCCCTGAGGCCCCTTGGGAAGCCACCTCCATATGACCAGCACCCCTCCAAATTCTGTTAATTGTTTTACACATAAGATCTAACGACATTTTTGTCTCCTGAATAAGCAAAAAGTTTGTTTTACAATTTTCTAAGAGTCTTCGAACAACAGATTGATGGGTTCTACTATTTAAACCCCTAACATTCCATGATTGTATAATCATTAGTTACCTTGAGAGCAATAAGAATCTATTGGCCTCACCGATCCTCCAGTGATCAGTTTGTCTCCTTGAGTTGCTAGCAATTCCTTATTTGATTTTCTACCCACTCATTGAGAGTTGCCATTATTTGATCTCTTTTCCACCTGAGTTATCCCTAAATTTGGCCTTTCTCTGTTCTTTTCTGCTATTCCCATGCTGACATCCTTGATCATTGGCTACTCTTGGTTATGAACTATCAATGCCCGAACACTCTTAGACTGCGGTAACCCACTGTGGTCAATTACTTGCTCTATGACGGGGGGAGAAGAAAGAGGAGCTTGAACGTGAATGTTATTATTTTCACTATTACCATCCACGCCTTCCATGAATTGTTCCTCTTGGTCCACTAGTGTCTTAAATATTTCATACCTATTGGTGGGTTTGAGGTGGGTTTGCTCCTTGCCATATTTTTTCTTTTGCATTCTTCTTTTAGGTTGTTCAAAACCATCTCTCTGAGCTTCATTGCCCTGGGAGGTATTGGCTTGTTATTTTTTTATTGTTGCCTTACCCTCCTTAGGAAGATTCGACATTCCTAGAGGAGCCTCCATTTTTGTGGTCATATTATTTGGGCAAAATTGGGCCAAATGCCCGTGTTTGTGGCAAATTTTGCATCTAAAGGGTAGAGCCTCATAATCCAGCTGTTGAATCCATGATAGTCCTGCAAGTTCAAGTTCCACCTCTGTCGGGAGAGGCTGGCTAAGATCCATTTCCACACATATTCTTGCGTAAACAACTATGTTCCCTTCTATTGTGTCTTTGGAGACACCCAAATGTCTTCCAAGGGAATTATCGATCATCTCCAAAACCTGCTCACTCCAAAACTCCATTGGAAGTGCATACAGACGGATCTAGACCGGGACAACAGTGGGTTCAATTCGGGGATCGAAACCCACTCTCCAGGGTTGAACAAAGAGTACTCACCATGAGGCTCCCAGTTTTTCTGGACCCAAGAGTGCAAAAAATTTAGGGTAGGGTGAATACCCATGAATTTGCAGATCAAATCATGATTGGCTCTGTATAAGACTGTTTCTTCGACCGTCCTTGGCTCAATGACAATCTTGGGCCATGAATCAGACTGTGGTAGGCATCCATTGACTCGATGCGCTGTTGATCTGTTTCCCATAGCCGTAAAGAGCATTTTAAAGGCAGATCTCTAAGCTTCATCCATCTTGGATGGAGATTTATATTTTAGCATATATGCATAAGAGCTATTCCTTCCTAAGAGAGGATCCAGAGAAGTCCCCATTGGACCCTCCTGGATCAGCAATCTTGCCTTCAGATCCACAGTAACCAGAAATCTCTTTGGAAACCCAATCGATGCCCTAGATTTTCCTTAGCTTTAGAAACCCTAGTTCATCGCTTCCCGCATCAGAGCTCATTTTTCCTCAAGATCCTGAACTCAATTGGTTTTTTTATGTTAGATAACATGACAAAGGATAAAAAAATTATAAGTTTCAAGTTTAAATTCCCAATAAGATTTATTTCCTCCCATGAAGGAGGTTCAATGCAATATTATCTTGTAATATATATTTCCTACCAATACATGATGGTGAAATGGTAATAGTGTAGGTTTTTATGTCGTAGTTCCAAGATTTAAATCTTTTGCCTATATTTTTTAGTAATTGGTTGTAGTTTCTTGAGATCATACTCATTGAATATGAAGCTTTTTGGATAAGGCCATAGTGGTTGTCTCTTAATTAGGGGCATTAAACCAACAACCAACAACATAATATTTTGGTTCCTTTGGATTTGAGGCCATAGGCTAAAACCCCTTACAAGCCAAGACTATGGTCTTTTTTCCAAGAATATAGTCCTATTGGAAAGATGTCTCGTTAGTTCTCTCCAACACAAGAAGCTTGCATGGATAATAGGTGGTAGTATAATTGTTACATCTAAGATATTTTAGGTTCAAATATTCTAGATAATAGTTTTTTTATGCATATTTCTTAGATACATTGTTCCCATGTCAAAGGCATGATGATTTATTTCTTCCAACAATACCTATTAGTGTGGTAGTTGGTAAGCTACCTTATATTAATGACACGGGCTCAAGTCCTAGTGGTGGTATTTTTATCTTTTGGAAAATGGGTGTTGCTTGTGCTTGTATATTTCCTATCCTAAGGGGGAGGCATACCCCTTCCATCCCAAGTGCAACATTGGGATGTCTAGCTATCCTAGCAAGCTTAAGGATTTCTCCTATGCTCAAGGTCATCGATTTCAATCTCATTCAAGACTAGTTATTTTTCTCTAGTTTATGGTATGGACAACATGTGTCTCCTCTCTAATTGCAATATGTGGTAGGCACTAATTTGTTAATTTACCTTATAAGTTTTGAAGGTTATATATTTTCCTCAATTTCCTTACTAATATGCCCAATATTTGATAAGCCATAAATTTTTTCATATGAAAGTATTTTGGATCGATTCTTTTAGATTGTGCAATTTTTTGAGTTTAATGCATCAATGACATTTAGTTCAAGGGTCCATTTTAGTGTTGTAGAAAAATTTTGGTTGCAAGAGGAGTATGTTTCAAATGTTTAGCATAAGGTATACCTTGTCCTATAGGTCCTTCTACGATGATGGGGATTTATTATTTGGATATCTAATTATATTGTTTGATTATTTAGCCATTCACTTATGAGATCATAGGATAAATTATAGTTATTATATTACATATTGATGGCATTATCATAGGAAGCTCAACATCTTTGATCCATAAGATGGAGCCACAACTTCATGTTAAAGAAAGGGTTAAATTGTTCTATGTACCTTTGGTAAAGTATATAATAGAATTCATGATAAAGATTCTTTATCCCTTACCTTAGATTATGGATGGTTTTGGAGTATCAATTATCTAACCTTATTAGCCAAGGATGACAAGGGTGATTTAATCTTATGTGTACTCTTGATGTAAGCCTATGACATGTGCAATATGTTCTTTAGGTAATCATATAGGTAATATTTGATACATTCAACCTCAATAGTATCATTCAAACCACTAATATGGTTTGCTTTGTAAGGTTGTAACTAAACCTATAATTTAATATTTAAGCCAAATTTATGTCAACTTGAGGTTAATGTTATAGGTTATTATTGGGCATTAGGAATTATCTATAATACCCCCAAGCACTAATCCATTTTTTTGATGTGTGAGATGTTTATGAGATGCATATAGTCACCCACCTCTCTTTATTTTTTTATATATTTATCCTTTTGTTCATTTTATGTGTTATTTCACTTTTCTATTATTTTACACTTAATTGTGGTGAACGTTATGCTTCTTAATGTTTCTATAATTGTGAAAATATGACACTACCTTTATTGCATTGGTTTCCGAGAAATGCAAGATAATTTTCATCCAATAAGACTTTATAATATGATGTATAAAATTAATTTAAAAAATTATGATAGCTAGATTGAAAAACATGCTAGATTATGTAATCTTAAAGTAACAATGTGGTTTTCTTCATGGAAAACAAACTCTTGATGGTTTAATCATTACATAGAGTCCATACATTTTTTCATTCCATGAAAAACTAGGTATGCTTATAAAATTAGATATAAACAAAGCATATGATAGGGTTTACTAGAGTTTTCTACATGATATTCTTAGAAAGTTTAGCTTTGATCAAGGTTGGTGTGAATGAATTAAATGTTGTTATAGTACTCCAAAATATTTTATTCTAATTAATAGAACCTCTATTGTATACTTTGAATCATCATGTGGACTTAACAAAGGTCACCCATTATATCCTTATCCATTTATTATTCTTACTAAGGCATTGGTGAGAGATTTCTCAAAGGAAAAAATAGAAAGAAAAAATCAAACGTATTTAGGTGGTAATAAATGATGTTTTTAAATCTTATCTCTAATTTATTGATGATACTTTTCTTTTGGGTCATCGTTCAATCAATGAATCCATAAAGTTTAAATCAATATTATCATAATATGAGAGAGATACCTATCAAATGGTATTAGCTCAACTAGTTATATATATCAAATTTCAAGGAGCTTCAACCCAAGTTTGAATATTACCAAATGATATATGCATAATTGCCAAATTGTTGTAATACCAATCTGTAATCATGATGTAATACATGTGGGGCATGTTTCAATCCCATATAACTAATATATATATATATATATATATATATATATATATATATATATATATATATATATATATATATATATATATATATGTATTTATATATATAAATATAAATATATGATAAGTCTACTTAACAAGTAGTTGATACTACATAATCTAGAATCTTTTTCATTAAAATTTACAAATGCAGAGATTTGAGGGTTTAAAGTTGAAAAATTTACACCAACATATTTGGGTATTATTTTATCTCATAAAGGAAACAAGAAGGATCTTTCGGACCAAATTTTGATAGAATAGAATCGTATTTCATATTTTAAGTTATTAGCCATGGTTGAAAGGATATAACTTATAAATACTAAATTGCAATCTATGCCTATATATGATGTCACTTTCAAGATTTTCATAGATATAGCATCTAAATTTAATAACATTTAAAGAGAATATATTTGGAAAGGATGTGAAGAAACATTTAGGATTTCTCTTTGTAAATAAGATAAGGTTTGTAACTAAAAAAATATTGAACGAACAAACTTGTTAAATTGTAGAGTTATGATCAAGTGGCATTAGCTCAATTGGTTAGATTCCTCAATATTTAAAGAGAAGACCAAGGTTCAAATCTTGCCAAATGATACATGGATAATATCCAAGATTTGTTGTAATACCATTGTGTGGTGATGATGTAATATGGGTGGGGCCCATTTCAATACCATATAACCAATTGGAAGAAAAAAATTGTAGAGTTATGAGTTTAGAATTAGAGGAAAAACTTACTTAAACATTATTCAAAGAACAAAGAAAGAGTAGGGAAAGTAACAAAAATTTATTATGTAGAAGAGAGGGTCTAGCATCATGAAATCTACTTGATATAAATATTTCTATTGTAACTCAAAGAGATATGAGATCTCCCTATGAGGGAAGACCTAAGATCTTGACAAAACAAAATTCAAATCTAAACTACTAAAGCTATGCACACAAGCACTTATTTATAACCAAAATATCACCCAACATCTAAGTTGAGGTGATAAAATTTACTAATCCTTATTAATGTAATCTATTCTAGGTGGCATCCATAGTTGCTTACATCAAAGCAAATCCATCCTAGTTATTATGTTAGATCTCTAGTAGTAGAAGAATTTTGGACTTCTCAAGACTATCATATTTCTCTTGCATTGTTTCACCTTGTTTGTTTAGTTGTAGAGTCAAATATTGCTTAGAAATATTTTTATAAATTAGAAGCCTTCTAATCTAGCTTTTGATTTGACAATCCTTCGAGATGTCCACTTTCCATTAAATACAATAGATTGAGTTATGTTGATATTTGTGCCCAACACCTATTTATCATGTCAATGGAGTTTTGAATATTATTTTCCTTAGTATATTTTCTCTTTTGAGCCATTAATTATTCAAACAACTACTATTACAAACTACTTTCCATAAACAAATATCTTCTAAACTGCTTGTTTTGGACAAGTGTTACTACTTGTGCTACTAGCGCCGAATGGTTGGAATTGTAGAAGAAGAATTTATCCAAATAGATAATATTTGTTGAGGTTAAAGGTATATGTGCTACTTGATGTTAGATGGGTAGCTTTGTTGCTAAGCGTATCTAAGACTTAGAACAAAGCTATAGGAAACAAATACAATAGGTGCATACCTTAGACTTCACTCTCTAAATCTCTTTCAAACTACTTGCATGGTGATGTAAATTATTTTGGTAGTTCAAAAAAGAGTTAGATCAAATATTTGAATTCTCATAGTTTGAGTGGCTCAATATTTGAGAATGATCTCACCTCCTTTAAAATGTGACAAGACTTTTGAATTTTTTATTCCTTGTAAGGCATGTATATCTTTTGTCATCCAATTGGTTTGAGAATTCCTTCAACTCTAGTTTACTTATAAACAACTTGAATTGTTGAATTTCTAAATTTGAATCGCTTAGGGTGATCATATCTAAATAAAGCAACACTAAAGTAGCTTAAAATATCAACTCTTCAACCTCTCATCATTAACCCTACTATCAACCAAGGATTGCACCTTCAAGGAACACTATGAAAAGTTTTGGATGGGTTTCCTATTAAGATGTTGAATACCTAATTTTGAGCTTTCTCTTAAAATTGAAGGTAGTGCATGGAAATCCACTACATGGACAAGTGAGATTTTATCTCTTAATGAAGATGATATCAATGAGCTAATTTCAAAAATATAACAATTTGAAGAAGATGAAGAAAAACAAACTAGATATGGTTAAATTAACCTTACATCAAATGTAATGTTTTATTCTTTGATGAGAGTGGTCTTCAATAGAAGTCATATATAACTTATTTAAAAATAATGAAAATTGATACTCAATTTTTTTTAATAAGCTATGTGTGGCTTCTATTAGGGGCCACTCCCATTACAAAAATAAAATATTACATTGATTTTGTTACATTTATAATAAGTTAATTAAAGCATATCCAAATTTACCTTTTGATCAAAGATATCTTTCATTTGTCTTTCTATCAATCTATATCTTCCTCAAATAGCCAAGTTTTCACAATCAACTCCTTTTATATCAGTTGCCTTATGAAATTCTACCAAGATAAAATTCAACACTGATAATGGTTAAAATATTTGCGTCCCAACTTCTATAACTATAAATATCTTGTTTATAACAACTTCATAATTTCTTAATACATTTTTTAAGGTTCTTATCCATTCCCCTAATATTCCAAGATATTATTTTCATTGTTATTTTTTTTTTTATTTGTGGGTTTAGCCTCACTTCTTGTTAGCACTTGTGATATTTGCTTTTGTTTTCCCATATCAATATCTCTTTAGGTTTCTTTTTCTCTTTGTTTTTGCTTCTTGGGTCTTCCTATTTTTTTTTTCATTCCCAACAATATTTTCATCTTCATCAATCTCTTCAATATTATCACATTGCTCATAGTAAGACTTATCATCTTTAGGTTTTATTTGTTTTGAAGGATTTGAAGTGCAAATAATAACCTCAAAAGCACAATCTTCTTTATGTTGCCCTAGAAACCCTAAAGTGCAAGGATGCTCTTCTATAACAATTACCTTCTTATTTTACTTTTAAAAACCTAAATTGTTATGGGCCTCCTCCATCCTTATTTTTTTATTATGCTACTTTTGAAACCTTGAATTGCAAGGGATACCATCTTCATCCCTTTCACTCTTATTGCTTGGAGAGGATTCTATACTACTTGAGGAAAATGAAGATGATTTAATTGGAATAAACCAACCTCTTTTGTTGTCTTTATTTTAGTATTTCTCTCCACATCTTCTTTTGCACCTTTAATTCCTTTTAAACTAACCAAATAATACTGTAGATGGGCTTTCTTTGTCTCTTATTTTAGAGTGGAATATCCTTTATTTGATCTAGATTCTATTATGATATGAATTTATTTCTTCATCTTGAAGTTTATCTCATGGCTAGAATATTTTATCTCCTTTTTTATAGTTTTCACTTTGTAAACTCTTGCCATGTGTCCAATCTCATGAAAATTATGGAAATGTAATGCCATATTTTCATAATCTACTTGTTGATCTCATGCTCTTGATTCAAATTTTATCTTAATGAATTGTGGCAAAGGTTTGGAAATATCCATAGCAACATATATTCGATTATATATAGAATGCTTTCACTCCTTAGTAGTTAGTCCTTCCTTGATGAATTAAGCTAATATGGAAGTCCAAAAGCCTAACCCATACTAGAAGCTTTTTAATAATTTTTGTCTCAACATAAAAAATTCATTCCATGGTCTCAAATAAAGTGTATCTCTTCCCCTAAACCATGGGCCACCAACCATTTTTTTATTCCTAATTTTTGAACTGAATAATATGATGAGAAAAAACCTTTAAGAATAAAAGTCATAGAATAATTTGAATTTAATCCTCACTTCCACTTGATCCAATTTTGAATCTTAGAAAACCATGACCATGATCTATCGAACTTACATATTAACCCTCTACTTTTAAGAACCGTTATATCATTCTCAATCATATCATCTTTGATAGTCACTTTTGGTGTAACATCTGCTATTTGGATCAAACTTACCATGTATTTGATCTTCTGCTTATCTCCAACTATGACATATTGACTTCTCATTAGGGCTTTCAAATATGACTTTCCTTCTATACTAGCTAATGGGGTTTGCTCTTGGCTTACACTCCCTCTTGGTTTACCTTCCCTCTTGACTTGCAGACTCTCCCAACTTGCACTCCCTCCTGTCTCACATTGACTCATGGTTTGTACTCACTCTTGGCTCACAATAGCCCTTGTCTCTAATTTTTCCTGGTGTTCCTTCGCTTTAGTAATTTTTTTAAAATAATACTCCATGCATTCATGGTAAGGGTTTGAAGTATTAATGCGCTTCAAATGAACTTGCTACTCTTTTTCCATGATTGAATCTTGGCTTGCACTCCCTCTTAGATCATACTTTCTCTTAGCTTGCATTGGATTTTATTCAACTAGATCACACTTTTATTTCAACTTTTGCTTGCAATTTCTCCTCACTTATAGCTAATGCTTGCACTCTCTTATGGGTACACTCACTCCTAGCTCATGCTTGCACTCGTTTCTAGTTGCACTCACTCCTAGCTGCACTCACTCTCAACTCATGCTCGCACTCACTACTGCACTCCCTCCTGACTTGCACTCACACTCGCTGATGCACTCCCTCTCGAATCGTGCTCACACTTGTTGGTGCACTCACTCCCAGATCATTCTTGAACTCACAACTGCACTCCCTCCTAGATCATGCTCGCACACTCTTACTACTACACTCACTCCGAGTTATGCTCGCACTCTCGCTGCTAAATTGAAATTCAACTTTTAAAACTAATATAATTGAATTTTATTTCAATAAATCAAATGAAATTTAAAACTTATTATTAGTAATTTTCCAAGGTTCAAACTCCACTTAGTACAAAAGGACCAAAACCCCTCATAAAAACCTATATAAACTCATAAAGATTCAAAATTTTTTCATAATTTTTGTTCATTTAGATTTTATTGAGATTTGAAAATAAAGTTATAAATATTAATTAAATTTAACATCTAATAATTCTTTTTAATAAAATATAAAAATAAAAATATAATATAGCCATAGCTAGAGCTTTTCTCATGGTACAGATTAAACAATAACTAAGATAAATGTATATAACTTCACAATTTAAGCATTTATTATATCTTCACGTAGAAATCTGTCTTCCAATGTGATTTAGATATTTATCTCATGTATAAGTCCAGCAATATGATTTATATCATGTATAAGTCCAAATGCTAGAACAAATACAATATACAACTCAATAATGTGAATAAAAGCATCAAATGTTAATACATACACTTGCACACCGTGAACCAGAAACCAATGGAAGTGTATTTTATTGCTTGCATCCAAAGTACATACATTCAGGTTGTGAACGTCTAAGAGGAGACCCTTAGTCAGAGTGCGTTTACTATTATATATACCCTATGGCGAGCATATTTTACAGCTAGCATACTATGACATAAAATCAGTTACAAACAATCATTCTATAAAAATCTGTCAATATGCTTTGCATGGCTTCCTATTGATCTAATGGTAAACAAAATATTTGATAGCAAAAATCTGAGATTTGATGCTTCCTTCACTATCTGTCATCAGTTGCCAACATATTCCTGTGAAGGCATGTTTATTTGTTTCTACTTATATCTTTGTCTTGTGAAAAAAATTTGCTCGTGAAAGTCTGTTATGTCGCAAAATCGTGACATTCCTTTGTACTTTGGCTTCCTATAGCTTCTAGCTCGTAAAAGTCTGACCTATCACAAAATCGTGATATTCCTTTATACTTTGGCTTCTAGCTCGTTAAATTTGACCTATCATGAAATCATGACATTCCTTTATAATTTGGCTTCTCCTAGCTTCTAGCTCACAAAAATCTGACCTATCATGAAATCATGAAATTCCTTTGTACTTTGGCTTCTATCTTACAAAAATCTGACATATCACGAAATTATGACATTCTGGCGCTTCAACTCTTCTTCACTTCACCGCTTTTAGTCCATGAAAGTTTGTCATATCATGAAATCATGACATTCTGGTGCTTCAACTATCCTTTACTCTCCGAACCTACGAAACTTCATCATGTCAATAAATCGTGACCCTCTTCATGCCTTAGTATTTTTAGTCCTTATGTATCAAAAAATGAAACATTGGTTATTGTTGGCCGAAACTTCAAAATATTTGTTATATTTCAAGGTAGGCTTTTTAGACTAACATTCTTGACACCTTCTGAGAAATTTTTACTTGAAAAAGGATTAGAATCCAAGACTTTCATCCATTGGGAAACGAAGTCAAAATAATATGGAAAATGAAATTTTAGAAAATAAAAAAAAAATTACTTTGAATAAGTAAAACATAACCTTTCAAAATACCTCTTCCAACTTATATATACACTTATTATTGTTACATAAAAAACCTGATGACTCAATTTTTTGGTGATATTTGTTATTGTTGGCCGCTAGTCACACCTTCTGTTAGCTGATTCTGATCAACTTGTTTGGACTTATTTTGTGTTTCTATAACTTTGATAATATCATTGTAAGTAATACAAACCAACCTCCAAGATTCATCATCAGGATCAGATGATTCTATAAACAACTGATAAATATATTTCACTTCTTCGATTTTATCATGAGACACTACCTTGTATCTCAAAATCAGTTCTTGTAAACAAGATTTAATCTGAGTGAGATTTTGAATCATGATAAATACATGAATTTCTTCTATGGGCTCCCCCCCAACTTTATATTTCAGATTCATCTTCAATAAAAGATCTCAAAGAAGTTGTAAGTGCATATTCACTTAGGACATTTGAATGTTTGTCCCACATATATGGCAACCCACATTTATTTGCTAATTTCAAATGCTTTACTAGTCTTTAGCTTCAAATTCTAACTCCTGGAGGAGCTTAACACACTGGTTGATGAGTTTAAATCTTTTGAAACACTTTATGACTGCAATTTTAGCCTGTGATCAAGCTTCACTTCGGATCTTAGCAGCTACATTCTCAGACATAGTTTCAGATAGAACTTGAATTTTTATTGCAGCTTTAGATCTTACCTGTAAAAAGTTTATTGCAGCTGTCAATTCATTTCCCATTGCTTAAAGCACCTTTTTTACCTTTGATAGGTACAATAATATAGGCCTTGTTCTAATATTGAGTGACAAGATGTCTTCGAACATTTATTTTCTTACCACTTTGGTCTTTTCCTTTGATAGGCTAGATGGTGTGTTCTGATTTTCTAGGATCAGTTGCTGAAGTTGTTGAATTTGTAGATTCAGAGATTGAATTTGTGCAACTACCTCTTCAAAAAATTTCTTTATATTTGACTGCTTAAATGTTAGCCTTGCCAAACTTATCTTTCCATCTCTTTACCTCCAACTTCATAGCCTTTTATACTAATTGTTGTTCCTATAGGATCGACTCTGTTAGAATATTATTATTTTTATAATGTGCACTATGCCTATAATTGACAGGTTGACATTTATCTTCTGCCACTTATCCCTGTCTTCAGTTTGAGTTGGAGTGGTGTCTTCTGAAAGACACTTGGAGTGGAGCTTATGACACTTGTCATATATCCCTCCTAAGCTTGATTATTATATATTGTAAGATAAATTGTAAATAAACTGTGCCTTATTTTTCAGTCCCAACATCTGGTATCAGAGCGGTGAAATCTGCCTATGGGGACCCTTAGGGTTTGAGAGTTTTTTTTTAGGAATGATTTTTTTTTTTTTGATGAGGAACCTTTGATATACAACATATCCGCAACATGTGAGGGGAGAGATTTGAACCTGGACCTCTTGATAACTGGAGAGTTTTAACTACGCACTTGCTCTCCAACTCCTCTACATGTGCAGATGGATTGAATTTTTTCTCCGAAGTATCCTCTTCACTTTCTAAGTTGATCCTGTGAATGAAAAACGGAGAGAAATTTTTAATATTTTTAGCGATTCTGGCAATGAGGGGCTCTTTTTTTTTGCAAGGTGAAGGCACATTTAAAAAAAAAAAACGTCATATTTTGCAGCGACAATTTTTTTTAAAGCAGTCATCTTCAGAATCTGAGTACACCAGAACGTATATCAGGAGGAGTACTACAAAATATAGTACTCACACGCAAAAATCCGACAAGAAATGAGCAAGATATGGTTGTTTGAAGATGGACTATTGTAGCTATTTTTTTCCTGTGCGATTTTTTCCAAAACGGAATTTTTTTTATTAATTTCTTTAGTAGTCCTTTTCTTGATGTTTTTGCACCATAATATATATTATGAGAAGTACTACAACATCAATTACTCACTTGCTTAATTCGGTAATGTATTTAGCAAGTTACAGCTGCTCAAAGTTGGTTGTTTGCAGCAGTTTTGGGATTGTAGAAAAATTGTTTTTTTGTTAAGGCACAACAGTTGTCAATTGTTGGATTGAAAAACATCTACAGCTGTAGTAGGTAACAATAAGCTAGATTGCAAAATTTTCAGTCATTCCCTCCAAAATTTCCCGCTCGGTCATTTCAAAATTTTCCCACCGAAACAGTTTCAAGCCAAAATTTCAAATTTCAAATTTGTAGAGGGCAATCTGTCCTATTTTTTGCCTCTAAGAAGTCTTGTTGTATTTTCTTAAAATCAAGGTTCAAATTGTAACTAGCTATAGCCTTATATACAGTCGTTGGAAAGGATTTTTTGAGGGGAATCCATTGGTGTAGTTTATTTTCAGTTTTAAAATCATTTAATATGCTAAATTGAAGTTTTAAATTGACATTCTAATTTGGAGTGCATTTTCAGTAGTATCCGACACTCATTGACAAAATATTTGGCAAACTTGTGTGAATCTCAATTTTAATTCTTTGGGGGGGACATTATGCCGAGTCATTCATTGAATTTGGTAAGTTTGAAGGCAATCTTGTAAAATGAGGCATTGATATTGTCTCATCTTTTAGGAGGCACATTTGGGACTAATTTGTTTTTAGCAAAATACAAATCATCAACTTAAGGGGTGATTTAGGGCCGCTTGTCCCTTATCGGTGGATTCATTTTGTGGCACTCTCTTTGCCACTAGGTGTTTATTGCTTGCATCTTCAAATTGGGCTTTATCTACATTTTATGCTTGCTATTACCCTTGCATGACTTTGGGTTTTATAATTGTAATCAAGTGTAGTTCCATTTCATACACACTTGACACTAAGCCATACACAAGCAAACAAACACATACAGACAAATTCTTATAAAGCAATAATACATTAGCAAATCTATTGTAACAATTTTATAGAAAGCAAGCATCACATTTTTATAACCGCCTATGTTCCACGTATCAATTACTCAAATACTTATAGTCTCCATCACGTAAGGGTGGGTATATTGAGTAGTTTGGTATAAAGGTCTGGCAGGTTATTCCCTTTTAGAATCGCTTATGTTCCACGTATCAAATGTTCAAATGCTTATAGTCTCCCTCACGTAAGGGCGGGTATATTGAGAAGTTTGGTATAAAGGTATGGCAAAATTCTAATTCTTACTCTCTTTGGATAGAAAAAGGCACTTATGTTCAACTTAACCCTCCCACTGTTGGAATCACTTAAATATTCAGAGTGGAAAAACTAGGCGAACCCTCCTTTGGATCTTCAACGGTGTACCCTAGATTTTTTTGAGGGCTCTAATTTGGCATTTGTCGTTCTTACTTCATCCTTTTTTGAGCTCCCTTTTATTTTGATCATTTTCTAAATCATGGCTACTACAAATCTATTAAGTGGACTTACAAAGAAACATGAAGGAGCACAAACTTTTGCAAATTGGAAGTATGAGATGGAATCAATATTAATGATGAATGACATGTGGGACTTTGTGAAAGATAGGAAGGCTAATGAAGACCCACTCACTGCACCTACAGACCCTAAATGAAAAGCACAATTTGAGAAGAATTCCAATATAGCTTTAAGTCTAATCAAGCTAGCTACAAGAATTCAATGAAGAGAAACTGTAAGGGCTGCAAAAACACCTAAAAAAGCATGGGATGCTCTCAATAGATTGTTTGATAGGCCAAGTCAAGATAATATTTTGTATCTCAAACAAAAATTGCACAATCTATGTATGAAAGGCTCACTTATTGATTATATTATAGAAGTCAAGTCTATTAAGAATGATTTCTTAGATGCTGGTAAAACCCTAGATGATAATGAGTTAATTCCAATAATATTGCATGTTCTTCCTTCAAAGTTTCACTCCTATGCTACCATGTTAGACTTGAGTGGTAAAACAATTAATTCCATACTTGAGGATATTGAGATCCTACTTAAGAAACATGAGCAAGCCCTAATCAAAGATGAAGAAATTGAAGCCACATCAGCAACTTTTGCCACCAAGGCAACTTTACAACCTAAACAAAACAAGGGTCAAAATCAGCATAATCAAAATCAAATGGGTAGACAACATTAGATATACACACAGTAAAAGCAGCAACCAAATCAATAGTACCAGCAGCAACCACGTCAGCAATAGTACTAGCAACAACCAAATCAGCAGTACCATCAGTAGCCAAATCAATAGCAGTACCAGCAACAGCCAAGATAGCAAAAAAGACCTCAAGGGGAACAAAACAACAATCAACAAGGGTGTGAATATTGTGGAAAATGGAATCATAATGTTGCTAACTGCTATAAAAGGCAAAGAGAACAGGGAGAACCACAAAATAATAATATGAACACATTGTATGCAGCCAACCAAGTTAATGTTGAAGATAAAGAATGTTGGTACATTGATTTTGGAGCAACAAAGCACATGACAAGAAGGCAAGATTGGTTGACCAAGGTTCAGCCTACATCAAATCAATTAATTACTTTTGGTGATGAAAATACTCTACCCATTGAAGGTGTTGGGGAGGCACCACTTACTTTGCATGATGGTAATAATGTTCCTACAACAAATGTTTTGTATGTGCTTGGTCTTAAAAGGAGTCTTCTTTCTATTGGACAACTTACAGATAAGGGCTATAATGTCTATTTTGAAAAAGACAAATGCTACATTAAGGAATCCAATGGCAATGTCAAGGCCATGGGAGTGAAAAAGGGTGGTGTTTACTACCTCATTACAAAATCTGTAACACAAACATCTTTGCATACAACAACTACTTTCTCTTTGAAGTACATGTGGCATGAAATATTGGGACATTTAAATTTTAAAAATCTTCAAATGATGGCTACAAAAGGATTAGTTAAAGGACTTCCACATATTAAGGAGTCAATTATTTTTTGTGAGCCATGTGTAATAGGCAAACACCATAGGCAACCATTTGAAACAGGAAAGGCATAGAGAGCCAATAGACCTTTGCAATTGGTTCATTCAGACATTTGTGGGCCAATGTCTGTTCAATATTATATTGGGGCTAAATACTACATCACTTTTATTGATGATTATAGCAGAAAGGTATGGATAAGGTATGGATCTACCTAATTCACTATAAGTGTCAAGCCCTTGATAAGTTCAAAGAATTCATCGCACTTTTTGAAAGAGAAAGTGGCTATCAAATCTCCACCTTAAGATCAGATAATGGTGGAGAATATGTCTCCAATGAATTCTTTAATTTTTGTATCATGGGATAAGGAGGCAATTCACAACCCTTAT
The DNA here is from genome assembly GCA_028583015.1 of Wollemia nobilis. Taxonomy (NCBI): domain Eukaryota; kingdom Viridiplantae; phylum Streptophyta; class Pinopsida; order Araucariales; family Araucariaceae; genus Wollemia; species Wollemia nobilis. The sequence continues at coordinate 5,244,598 of JAQPPZ010007509.1, read as the reverse complement.
ACCCCGTAAAAAAATGGAGTAGTTGAGAGGATGAATCAAACAATCACAAATAGGGCAAAATCAATGTTACATGCTGCTATATTACATGACTCATTTTGGGGAGAAGTTGTTCTTACTATTGCATACTTAACTAATAGGTCATACACAAAGGCCTTACATGAAAGAACACCTGAAGAAGCATGGAGTGGAAGGATGCCCTATGTGGGCCATTTGAGAATCTTTGGATGTGATGCCTATGCTCATATTCCTCATAAGAAAAGGAAGAAGTTTGATGATAAGAGCCAAAAATGCATCTTTGTTGGCTATAGTGATAGTGCCAATGCATATAAATTATATGAACCGATTTCCAAGAGAATCATTTTATCTAGGGATGTTACCTTTCATGAGTATTCCCCATCTAATCCTCCTAAGGCCCCCACTTTAGAAATAAATAATGAAATTGTTGCTCTATTCATGCATACAATATCATCTAGTCCTTCTCCTTCACTCATAAATAAATAAATTTATCCACAAGAAGAACTTCCTACAAATGATCCATGTCCTCCATATCCTCCTCCTAATGATTGAGTAACATCATACAATCCTTTACCCAAGTGGGTTCAAGCCATAATAGATGAAGCCCAAAATAATTTGCCCACCTATACAGGTAAAAGGCCTTCAGCCCTAAGACACCAAGTGAATTATGCCCTAATGGCCAAAGTCCTTAGCCAACCTGAACCTTCTAATGTCAAAGAAGCACTTGGTGATCCTAAATGGGTTCATGCCATGGATCAAGAATTGGATTCCATTGAAAGGAATCACACTTGGGAGTTAGTTGATTTACCTAAAGGAAAATATACCATTGGCACAAAATGGGTATACAAAGCAAAATATAAAGCAGATGGCTCACTAGATCGCTACAAGGCTCACCTAGTAGCTCAAGGATATAAGCAACAAGAGGGAATTGATTATGATGAGACCTTTGCTCCTGTGGCTAAGATGACTACAATCAGGATAGTTATTGCTATGGCAACTCAAAAACATTGGCCAATATATCAAATGGATGTCAAAAGTGCATTTCTCAATGGTCATTTGAAGGAGGAAGTGTATGTGAAACAACCACCAGGGTACACAGTTGAAGACCAAAACAACAAAATCCTCAGATTAAAGAAAGCTCTATATGGGTTGAAGCAAGCACCCCGAGCTTGGTATGCAAATATTGACTCCTATTTTCTCAACCTTGGTTTCACTAGATCTGCAACAGAATCTACTCTCTATGTGAAACATTGGAGGAACCGCATCATTTTGGTTACATTGTATGTGGATGATCTTCTCATTATAGGTGATGACGTAGAAGGAATAAGGTTGCTCAAGGAGGACTTATGCAAGAACTTTGAGATGACAGATTTAGGCCTCCTCCACTATTGCTTAGGAATAGAGGTATGGCAACATCCTGGTAAGATTTTTATCTCACAGAACTAAGTACATTCAGTCTATTTTGGAGAGGTTTCACATGGAGGAGTGTAAGCCCTCTCTAAATCCCATGGAAACTATATTGAAATTGGTAAATAATGATGAAGAAGAAAGGGTTGATGGTACACTTTACAGGCAACTAGTTGGAAGTTTGATCTACTTAACTTCAACTAGACCAAATATTTGCTATTCAGTTGGCCTTATTTCCAGATTCATGTAGGATCCTAAGAAGAGCCATTGTATAGAAGCTAGGAGGATTGTGAGATTCCTAAATATCACACCTCATCATGGCCTTATGTATAAATCAAGTGATAATTTTTCTTTGATTGGATACACAAATTCGGATTGGTGCAGTTGTCCCGAAACTAGAAGATCTACATCAGGTTATTGCTTTCAATTAGGCCAAGGCTCTATTTCATGGAGCACAAAGAAGCATAATATAGAGCAGCAGTTGAGGCAACTAAGGAGGCAATATGGTTGAGGCAATTAATTCAGGATATTGGGCTATTCATACATGGTCCAACATATATATATTGTGCCAATCAAAGTACCATCAATATGACCAAGAATCCAATTTTCCATGCTAGAACAAAGCACATTGAGATCCATCATCACTTCATTAGAGAAATGGTCCAAGAAGACATTATACACATGGAGTATGTACCAAATCAATATCAAGTGGCAGACATCTTCACCAAGTCACTTGGGAAAGACAAGTTTTCTTAGTTTAGCAATTTGCTATATCTATGTAAAAGAAGTCAACATTAAGGGGGAATGTTATCTAATGTTGACTTATCTTTGTAGGATAGTGCACATTAAGGGGGAATGTTAGAATATTAGTATTTTTATAATGTGCACTATGCCTATAATTGATAGGTTGACATTTTTCTTCTACCACTTGTCCCTGTCTTCAGTTTGAGTTGGAGTGGTGTCTTTTGAAAGACACTTGGAGTGGAGCTTATGACACTTGTCATATCTCCCTCCTAAGCTTGATGCTTATATATTGTAAGATAACTTGTAAATAAAGTGTGCCTTATTTTTCAGTCCCAATAGACTCCAACTCCTTCTTGGCTCCTTGCTCTTTGATGAATTTTTCTTTAAAGTACTCTCCATGCAAGTAGATAGTTCCTAGATGGGCCTGAGCCATTCCCCACTCATCTTGCATATGAAGTTGGGTAATGTCTTCAGTTGTATTCTCTGCCTGATAATCTTCAATTATCATTTCTCCCTTAGGTTTCTTTGATGTTGGTGTCAATCTTACCTTTTTTCGCTGCATAGTGGTGGGATCAAGAGCTATCATTTCTTGAGCATGGGCTGGAGTCTTGGAATCTCCAATGGAATGAGATGTCCACCAGTCTAAGGTATTCTTGTTTGCCTTTCTCAAATATTTTAGTTTTGAAAGAGTTGGATGATTTTCAGCATCTGTAGTAGATATGGATTTAATAGTCGAAATGCAAGCACTAGGAAGAAATGGATTTGGGACCAATGTAGCACTTTCATCTAAAAATGGATCAGCCTCAAACTGGAGCTGTGGATATAATTTGGTTCTAGGGAAGGAAACCATGGTTTCAAAGGAAACATTATATCTTTCTTTGAAATAGAAATGGAAGGAGATTTAGTTCAGGAATGAGTAGAAGGAAAAGAGTGAGAGAATAGAGAAGCCATACCTATTTCTATCTAAAGCACATGTTGATTTCCATCTTCTTCTTCATGATCTTCATTGACTTCATTCATAATAGAATTTTGAACTTCATTTGGTGTAGAAATTTCTTCTACATTTTCTCTTTCATCATCTTTATCTTCATTGCCTGTATCTTCTTCGAGATTTATTATTTCAATATTTAGGGGAATTTCCCCACGCTGTCTTTTTTCATGTTCAACATTTTCTTTCTTTATAACAATTTCTTGAGAAATGGCTACATTTTGACCTTCTTGAGCAAGGTTACTTGTATTATCAATTGTTTCATTTTGAACATCTTCTTTTTTAGTATGATTTTCAGTAATCTCTGTATCTGGAACATTATCTTCATCATTTTGAACAATTTGCTCACCTTCTGGAGCAGTTTCAATATTTTCAACAACTCTATGTGTTGATCATCATCACCTTGAGTAGCTTGTTCATTATTTGGAGCTTTTTCAACATCTTGTTTTTCCTTTTGTTGAGTTTTTGCTATAGACTTTAGCCTCCTCCTCTTAATGCCAAGAGGTTCTTCATCAGATTCTGTAGCTGAGTTTGAAGGGGGGACAAATTTCAGAGCTTTAGAGGTTGTGGTTCTACCTTTCGATGAGTCAACACCTAGTGCTAGGTGTCTTCCTCTCCTTTCTGCCTACAAGGGTTCAGTGATCCCTTGCCCTTCTTTACCTAGTCCTTTTCCTTCATATCCCATATTCACCATCATTTGAGCAACTTTTTGTATGCTTTTCCTTGTTCTTTCATGAAGATGTCTTCAGTAGATATTTTCTTGGAAGATCTAAGCCTGGTTTGTGCCTGGGGTAACAGTTTCTCAACTGCAACTTTCTTTCCTTTACTTTGGTCAATATTCTATCTTTTTGCAGCTTCAGGACTTGCTTCCTTGCTGCCATCGATGCTAGGAGGTACTTTTACAGGGAAGGTCCCTGACCAGGAATCTTGATAATGATCGTAATGAACTAAGAATTCAAGATCATTTTTCATAGGGTACCTCGAATCAATCATATTAGTCTGGACTCTCATGGTCCACCATTCATGAAATTTTCCCACCATCCATTCTGCCCCTTTCTTCTGCATTCTAGTAATGGTATTTTCATCTAAAACATGTTTAGGATTATTTTCAGGATCATAATACATTACATGTTCATAAAAATCATTCCAGGGGGCAATGGTTGCATCCTCTCTACATGCCATTCTAGTGCATCATCTTCATTGTTATTTTTGCAAGCTTCAATGTCTGGTCTAAGGGACGCATGGTAGCTCTTAATAGGGGTTCTATTCAAGATAGCCTACCTCTCTACAAATCTATTTATAGGATCATATTTCCATATCTGAGGTATTTCTATTAACCCCAATTCTCTCAGAGCTTGGGTAATTTGTTCATGCTTGCCCCTTCTTAGAAACAATAATACCTTCAAACTGAAATGGCATAGTACAGGTACCAGTTTTACCTATACCCGTACCATATTTAAAATTTATTTGTTCAGTCTGTCTGACATACTCTAAAGCAAATAACTTGTCAGTAACATAATGGGGAAGTAAGAAAGGTTTCCCAGTAAACCCATACAACCTAATGACAACCCCTTGAGTGAGGATGAACCAGTCGCCCTCCTCTGCATGTTTGTTCTGTAGAACCTTTTCAGCTTTTGGGGTTAACCTTCTAATTTCCCCATACATTATCTTTAGAGTTGGACCCAAAAATTCTCTATTAAAATCATAGTATGATTATATTATGTGCAATACATTGGTCCACTCATACACTGGCAATGTCCTTCCTTTTTCATATTTATCATTTATAGAAATAAAAGCTAGCTCCTTAGCCATAAAATAGAAGAATATCCATACTAAATATGAAGAAAAATGGAAAGAAAATTGAGACCCCTTTTTCATTGCAGATAAACCCTCATGAATTTCTTAAAAGAGATACCCTGACCAATCAAAAAACAAAGGCCTGACATTCTTATCCATGACTGAAGAGTCATAATTTTTTGGGTTTGATAGGCAGTTGACTAAGGCAATCTGCCACCCATAAAATTTTTCATCAGTTTTCAGTCCAACCACCATAGCCAATATGGAGAATAGTTCTAGATTTTTGAAATTTGTTAAGGGAATAGGGGTTTCGGGTATATTTCCTCCAGTAGGTGGTTTTTCAACTATGTAGTGAGGAAATTTCTTATCTTCTCAAAGGGCACAAAATATTTTGCTTGTTCAGTGGGGTCAAAAGCTTTGGGTTCAAGGGCAGGCACATAACCAACGGTGAAAGCAACAATAAATGCATCTGTACTTAGAGTAAAAAGAGGTCTTCCCCTAAAATCCCTAATAGTTCTCTTCTTTTCATCATAAAAATTTACAATTGCTTTGACCAATTCAGGACAAGGGTGTACATGAATGTAAACATACCAGTAGAGTAATGAATGGAAAGCAAAAGTAGTAGGAGAAGATGCAGTGATACCAGTGGCCATCCTGTCTTCGATATCCCTTCAAATTTTCTCTGGATATTTCCATGTCACTACTGTGTCACCAATTCTAGCATCTCTATCAACAAATTTCTCACCCATTTCCTCTTCACGTCTCACTATCGAAGGTACAGAAGATGAAGTTGCCATTGTTATTTTCTGATTGTTCTTCTTCGGAGCCATGAGAAAATATCACACTGAGTTTATTTGAACTGAGCTTGGATTCGAGAATAGGAATAGAAAGAGTTGCCATAAAACTTACTTAGGAGTGAAATTAGGATTTTCACGTTAATTAGAAAAGATATGCATGGTTGCATTAATTGCGGTTGGTGGGCTAGAATTTCTTGAATCCTCCCATGCCTTGTTTCTGTCACCCTTTCGAATGTTTAAAATTTTGGCCAATGGCTAGCAACTGCATTAAATGAAAATTACGCTTATCAAAGCTTCTTTTATTTGCAAAGGCGGTTCCCATTTGCCAATCATCAGATGGCCACATGGCAAATTTTGAATTTCTTTCGGCCATTGGCTAGCAACTTTATTAAATGAAAGTTACGCTTCTCAAAGCTTCTTTTATTCATAAAAAGTGATTCTTTCCCACCAATCATTAGATGGCTACATGGCAAATTTCAAATTTCAACCGTTATATCCGACAACATAGCGCTTTCCTTTTCTTTCTGATTTTATCTTCTTCTTGCTGGCAAACTCTGGTTGGCCATGAAATGATGACAAAAAAACAAACCTTTTATAAGCCAAAAAAACTTTGGGAAATATTTACAAACCTTATATAATATACATAATATACATGAAATTCTCTTTTGTTTTATCCATAGTAGAGTTTCAAGTGAAAAGCATTCACTGTTATGGGTAGAATTACACCCTATTGATCTTTTAGTTGAAACGAATTAAATTGCTTCTCAACAATTATCTCAAAAGGACCCTCCCAAAAGGCATCAAATTTTTTGTGGTTACCTAGCTTAGCTTTTTTCACATTCCATTTCAACACCAAATCTCCAACCTTAAATTTTTTGAAGGTAGTCTTTTTATTGAACCACCCCTCTGTGTCTACCATGTGTTTCTGGTGGTGATTATAGGCCTGTTCCCTCTGTTCTTCTAGTTGTAAAAGTTGCATCAATCGGGCATCCATTGGTTGACCTCCTTCTTCATCCATATGATTAAGTAACTTTAACGTTGGTATTTCCATGTGTATAGGCAGAATAGCCTCTTTGCCATAGACCAAAGAATAGGGTGATGTATTAATAGATTTCTTAATCGAAATCCTATCAGCCCATAGTGCTTGGTTGATCAAGGAGTGCCAGCTCCTCTTGTTATCTTCTAACGTTCTTTTCAGGATTCTAAGAAGGTTTTTATTTGTAGACTCAGCTAGACCATTTCCCTATGGATAGTAGTTGGAGGAAGTCTTCAAATATATACCATATCTTCTAGTAAACTCAATCATTTTAGCTTCGATGAAAGCTGATCCGTTATCTATAACCAGTGAATCTGGTATACCAAACCTTGTAATCAAGCTTTCCACAAACTCAATTATGACCTCTTGATCAACTTTCTTAGTGGGAATTGCTTCAACCCACTTGGTAAAATAGTCTATGGTAGTAAGTATATACTTGTGGCTAGTTGATGAATTAGGCTCTATTATCCCAATAAAATCTAACCCCCATTGTTGGAAAGGTTCTTCAACTTGGATAGACTTTAGGGGCATAGGGGCATTTCTGTTCCTCCCTACGTATCTCTGGCATTGCTCACAACTCTTGGTTATTTTGTAAGTGTTAGAAAAAATAGAAGGCCAATAACAACCTACTCTGAGTATCTTCAAAGTAGTGGTTCTTCCTGAATAATGTCCCCCAGAGAGACCTCCATGAAACTCTTTCAACACCTTTTGTTTTTTATCATCTCTTATGCATTTCAATAGTACACCATCTATGTTTTTTCTGTACAACCCTTCTGATTGAAGGGTGTACTTCAATGCTTGTGCTCTATACCTTCTTCTTTGTGAAGCATTCAGATTATCAGGACATCTTCCAGTCTGAAAGTACTCCACAAGATCATCAATCCAATCAACCTTTTCCAGATTTTGATCTGATTCTGCATTCACCATTATGCTTTGGTGATCCACATGACCATTTGAAGCCTGCTTGGCCAATTCTTGGCATAGGGCTCTACCCCTTACTATTTTTGTTGGGTGTATTTCTACATCATATTCCTGTATTTTAGTTACCCAACCAACTCTCTTTTCACCAAGTTCTCCTTGTATTATAAAATTCTTGACATCAGGATGGATCACATAAACAATGATCCTGCTCTGTGATAGGAAATGTTTGAATTTATTCAAAGACTTCATGACAACATATACTTGTTTCTCAATAAAGTTGTATCTTTCCTCGTGATCATGCATAGTGGCACTTAGAAAAGCTATGGGTCTTTCTTCATTGTCTGCTCCCTTCTGTGTGAGGACTGTAGCATAACTTTCTTGCTCACCAACAACATATAGGATAAAACCTCGGGAGTAGTCAGGATTAACCAACACAGGTGCTTGAGTTATTTCCTCTAAAATATTTTTGAAAGCATTCTTCCTTGGATCTATCCATTTGAAAGGTGCATATTTCTTTAATAATTTTGTCATTGGTTTAACAATCTATGCAAAATCTGCAATAAATTTATGCACAAAATTTATTTGTCCAAAGAAATATTGCAAGCCTCTCTTGTTTGCTGGTAAGGGAAGTTCTAAGAGTGCTTTCACTCTATCAGGATCTATTGCTAATCCAACTTTGGAGATGACATGACCAAGTAGAATACCTTCCTCTACAATGAATATGGATTTCTTTGGGTTCAAAGATATTCCAAATTCCTTACATTTTTCAAAAACCCTCTCGAGGTGTTTTATATGATCTTCCTTATGATGAGAAAAAATTGTCATATCATCTAAATAGATGACTATGATCTTGTTAGCAAGCTCATCGAAAGCTACATCCATTGCCCTTTGGAAGGTTGCTCCGATGTTAGATAACCTGAAAGGCATCCTTTGATAGGTGAACATTCCCCATTTGGTGGTAAAGGTAGTTTTATATTGATCTTCATCTCTGACCCATACCTGATTATACCTAAAAAAACCATCTAGCAAAGAAAATCTCTCTGCTCCTACAACTGTGTGTAAATTTTGGTCTATCTACGGAAGTGGATAATGGTCCTTGAGTGAAGCTTTGTTCAAGTTTCTGAAATCGATGCATAGTCTGATGTCCCCATTTTTCTTCCTAATTAGAACTAAGTTTGCCACCTAGGTAGAATGTTTAATAGGATACACTATCTTAGCTTGAAGGAGTTTTAACAATTCTTGCTTCATCAAGGCTTCTATCTTTGGATTCACAGGCCTTTGCTTTTGCCTGAAAGGTTTGGCTCCTTCCTCTAATTCAATGGTGTGTTGGATAATCTCTTTCCTGTACACTTTTAGATCACTATACACCCAAGCTATAATATCTAGAAATTTCTTGCACAATTCCCTGATTTGGTTTAACTCTTCTACTGTACAACTAACTCCAACTTTAATCATTTTTCTCGGTTCTAGCTCGACTTCCTTATACCGGTGCTTATCAACTTTTATTTTATGGCCTACTGCCCTATCATTGTTATCAAAAAGACTCTCAAGGGTGATAAGTCCCTTGGGAATATGATTATTCTTTAATTGAATCAATCCTTCTTCTTCTTCATCTTGCAGCGTTCTACCGCTCGAGCAGTTCATTTCATAGATTAAAAAATCTAATATTTGCTCATCATTTTCAAAAACTTGCTAGAAAATATTTTTTTTGGCACATAGAGGGTCTATATATGAGTCTAACCATCTTAGATTTCTGAATAACGTTGTTGATGGGGCAAAATTTTGCTCCCACAGATGCCAACAAATCTACATGGGTATTCTGCTCTCTAGGAATAGACTTCATATTTAGAGCCTCAAAGGCTTCTAAAAGGTCCCACACTTTATTTTTGTATGCCTTTAAGTAATGTTGTTTACTGATACATTTTCCCATGACTTGATTCATGATAAGTTTTGAATCTCCATAAATTAGTAACTGCTTAACCCCTAGTTTCTCGGCCTTTCTCAGGCCCAAACAAAGTGCTTCATACTCTATTGCATTATTGGTGCAACTCCACGTTAGCCTGTAAGAGAAAATTATTTCTTTGCCTGTAGGGGAAATCAAAACTATTCTAGCACCAGCTCCATTCTTGCACCTAGCTCCATCGAAGAAAAGCTTCCAAAGTTGACTGGTAGAGTCATCTTCTTTGGGAGCGGGTGCCAATTGCCTTTTTGGTTTCTCAATGGAATAACTTCCCATCTCTATTTCTATCATGGCATTGAAATTCTTCAGAGAGAACTGATCTTCTATTTGAAGCTCCTCTAAGGTCTCTTCCATTAGATCTAGATCTTTAATTTCTTTGATCATCATACTTATAGTGTCGGCCTCCCCTATCTTTTCTACGTGAAAAGTAGATGGTTTTTCATTAAATATCTTGATCCTCCTACCCTTGAAAGGTATTTCCAAGTGTGAGTAGTCCAGATATAGATATCCTCCTATCTTGGTTGTGAACTCTCTGGACAAACACATGCCAAAGTATGGCGCTAAATCCACAACTACCACTTCTTGTATGACCACCATTTGAGGCATCCTATGAAGTTGTATGGGGATGTCTTTAATTACTCCTACAATTTTGACTGGAGTGTCATCTAACTGTAGAACTCTTGGATTGCTTCTAGTGTACTCCATTCCCATAATATCACACACTACTTTTGGTATCACTGTAGTAGCAACACCTGAGTCTATCATGCAGTTGTGTACGACCCACCCTTCCATTTGAAGAGATAAATAGAATGGAGGTGGTCTATTTTTTCTAGTGGCAGATGTTAGATTCACTTGGACTGTATTTGAGTAGGATGTGTTCCTACCTTTATTTTTCATTGACCTTAAATATTCTTGCAAGAGATCAATTTGACCAAGAAACTGAAGGGCATCGTACATGCTTGCCTTTGAGGGAGTCTTCTTCATTTCTTCCACTATGTTAAAATAATATGGTTCAACACTCCTCTCTCTTTCCTTAGAAAAGGTGTCATATCTATTTTTGTATCCCTGAGTCACTTCCATTCTCTATCTCTTAGTTAATGAAGGAAATCTTAACCTCTCCTTAGCTTGATCTTGAGTCTCGACTTCCTTTTGTGGGATAAATTCTTTATGTATTTCTGCTCTAGAGCTCTGGGTAGGAACCTGAGGTCTTTTTTCATAGGAAGTATCTTTTTTAGGTGGCACTTTAGGGTTTGGGGGAAAACTTAGAGGTTGGAGCTCCTGAGGATCCACTTGCAGAGGTTTTTTGCCTGATCTGGTCAGGACTGCAACTTGTTCAACCGAAGGCATCATAAAATTGTGGTCAGTTTCTCTAATCATGCTTACATGGCCTTTCATATTTTTCTCCGCTTTCTCAATAGCTACATTTTGTACATAGTGTTGATGAATCATACATGAACTTTCTCCATGTGGATCATTACATGTGGTGCACTAGTAATCAAAATTTGTGGGAGGGGCTACAGATTCCTCATCATTATTTGCATAAATGACACTTGACCTTTCTTGACCTCTATTTCTTGATGAAGTTGCATCCCTTGTTATCTGAGGAAACCTTCTCGGTTGAAAATTTCTTTCGGCCTCCCTTCTCTTCATTGACGTCATATCATTTTCCAAAGTTTTTATGGTTGATTGCATGTCTAGTAAGATGGAAAGCTGATTTTCTTGGGTTGGTTGAACAGGTGGTGCAGGTAATGCGAGAACAATAGGAATAGGTGGTAATGCCTAGGAAATTTTGAGGGATCTGTATTGCAGGAATGGATGGTTGCCCATTCCATTTTGGAAGTTCTATATTTGGAAAATGGGAAGAGCTTGAAGAACTAGCACCTAAAGCTTGGGGAATATCTGGAAAAATTGGCATTATTGCTTTTGGTGGATACCTTCCAGTGGCAATGAGATCTCTCTCTGCTTTAGATGCTTCTTGGTAAATAGTAGGGAAAGTGAATATTTAAGATTTTCGTATAATCATACTGATATCAGAATCAAAGGCTCTTAAATAATAATACACTACTTGTTCTATGGTTGGTTTCAATCCGATGGGCACTCTTTCCCAAGTGCGACTGAATCAGATGTTGAAATCGACAATTTCCTCTTGAGGATGTTTCTTGATGATGTTGAACTGGCTAAGCAGGGAGAAAGGATCTATGTGCTGATTAAATTCATCTACCAACCTACCAGTGAGTTTGGCCCAACTTGTGATGGATTGAGCGGGAAGTGCTCTGTACCAATAGAGCATTTTTCCTTTTAATGAAATGACCAACAACCTGATCATTACATCTTCTTGAGTGATGTTGTAAATAGCTACCAAAGAGGCAACATCTAAGCAATGTTCATACGCCATTTTTCCTATTCCATCATATGAAGGCAATGCCTTCAAAGTTGCAACAGGAATCAGATTCTGAGCCACCAGGTTCAACGGACCAGTGTGGTTCCATGTAAGATAAGTTGGTGGAGGAGCGGCCATTGTAGCTATTGTGCTTGCTTGTGCTATAGAACTATTGATAGTTATATTTGAAGATATATTGGCAATAGGGCTGGGAAAAATAGTAGGTACAAGGGTGGTAATACTGGTAGCAGGTGGGTTTGATCTAGCAGATAAAATTGGATGTACCCTAAGGCTACCAAGGTGTAACTCGAAGAACTCAATGGGTTCTTCAGAGTTTCTTGCTTTAGATCTGGTTATCATATAGGTAAACAATTACAAGTTTTAACCAGATAAATAGATAAGGTATTTCTTAGGTCTATACCTTCGAACGGAGTCGCCAGGTGATTGATTTAGATCTTGAATAGGTCAAAGACAAACATCGAACCTTATAAAATACTATGGGATTTAGGGTCCCACCAGGCGTGCCAAAAACTATTGGAACAAAATCGGCCTATGGTTATTATTCGCGCCTACGACCTTGTCAACATTGAATAGATGAACTTGGTGTTGGGAGCTTCCATCTAATCTCCAGAGAAGGTTGGTTCCTTAATGGTTTTTATGAGAAAAGGGAAAAGAGATTTACTAAAAGAAAGGGAAATATAGTCGTAGCTAGAGCTTTTCTCATGGTACAGATTAAACAAAAACTAAGATAAATGTATATAACTTCTCAGTTTAAGCATTTATTATATCTTCACGTAGAAATCATAGTCTTCCAATGTGATTTAGATATCTATCTAACACGTACATGTATTGAATTTTAACTCCAACAATATGATTTATATCATGTATAAGTCCAAATTCTAGAACAGATACAATATACAACTCAATAATGTGAATAGAAGCATCAAATGTTAATACATACACTTGCACACCGTGAACCAGAAGCCAATAGAAGCGTATTTTATTGCTTGCATCCAAAGTACATACATCCAGTCTTGTAAACGTCTAAGAGCCGACCCTCTATTCAGGGTGCGTTTACTATTATATATACCCTATGGCGAGCATCTTTTACAGCTAGTAGATTCTGACATAAAATCAGTTACAAACAATCAGGCTATAAAAATGCATCAATATGCTCTGCATGGCTTCCTATTGATCTAATGGTAAACAAAATATTTGATAACAGAAATCTAGGATTTGATGCTTCCTTCACTATCTGTCATCAGTTGCCGACACATTCCTTTGAAGGCATGTTTATTTGTTTCTACTTATATCTTTGTCCCATGAAAAACTTTCTGCTCATGAAAGTCTGTCATGTCACGAAATCACGACATTCCTTTGTCCTTTGGCTTCTTCTGGCTTCTAGCTCAGAGAAAGTTTGACATATCATGAAATCATGACATTCCTTTGTACTTTGGCTTCTCTTGGCTTCCTGCTCATGAAAATCTGACATGTCACGAAATCACGACATTCCTTTGTACTTTGGCTTCTCCTGGCTTCTAGCTCATGAAAATTTGACATGTCACGAAATCATGACATTCCTTTGTACTTTGGCTTCTCTTGGCTTCTAGCTCATAAAAATATGACATTGTCGAAATCACAACATTCCTCTTCAGTTTCTTCACTTCACCGCTTTGTCCATGAAAGTTTGTCATGTCGTGAAATCATGACATTCTGGCGCTTCAGCTCTCCTCTACTCTTCGAACCCACAAAACTTCATCATGTCGAGAAATCGTGACCCTTTTCATGCCTTAGTATTTTTACTCCTTATGTCTCAAAAAATGAAACACTGGTTTCAAACTTCAAAATATTTGCTATCTTTCAAGGTAGTCTTTTTAGACTAACAGGTCTTCCTATATTTTATTCATTCCCAACAATTTTTTCATCTTCATCAATCTCTTCAATCTTCTCACATTTCTCATAGTAAGAACATCTTTAGTTCTACCTTGTTTTGAAGGATTTGAAGTGCAAATAATAACCTCAAAAGCACAATCCTCTTTATGTTGCCCAAGAAACCCTGAAGTACAAGGATTCTCTTCTATAGCAATTACCTTCTTATTTTATTTTAAAAAACCTAAATTGTTATGGATCTCCTCCATCCTTATTATTTTATTATGTTGCTCTTGAAACCTTGAAGTGCAAGGGATAACATCTTCATCCCTTTCATTCTTATTACTTGGAGAGAATTCTATACTACTTGAGAAAAATAAAGATAATTTACTTGGAATAAACTTGACCTCTTTTGTTGTCTTTGTTTTAGGATTTCTCTCCACATCTTCTTTTGTACATTTAATTCCTTCTAAAATTGCCAAATGATACTATAGATAGGATTTATTTACCTCTTATTTCAGATTGGAATATACTTGATTTGATCTAGTTTCTATTACTATATGACTTTATTTCTTCATCTTGAATTTTATCTCATGGCTAGAATTTTTTGTCTCTTTATTTATAGTTTTCACTTTGTAAACTCTTGCCATGTGTCCAATCTCATAACAATTATGGAAATGAAATGCAATATTTTCATAATCTACTTGTTGATCCCATTCTCTTGATTCAAATTTTATCTTAATGGATTGTGGCAAAGGTTTTGAAATATCCATAGAAACACATATTCAAGTATATATAGAATGCTTTTGCTCCTTAGCAATTAGTCATTCCTTGATGAATTCCCCTAGGGCATTTCCAATATTATTCAAACCATCCTTATTTATAAGTTGATATGGAAGTACAAAAATTCTAATCCATACTGGAAGCTTCTTAATAATTTCTATCTCAACATAAAAAAATTCATTCCATGGTCTCAAATAAAGTGCATCTCTTCCCCTAAACCATGGGCCACCAACTATTATTTTATTCCTAATTTTTGAACTAAAAAATATGATGAGAAAAAAACCTTTAAGAATAAAATTCATAGAGTAATTTGAATTTAATCCTCACTTCCACTTGATCCAATTTTGAATCTTCAAAAAGCCTGGCCATGATCTATGGAACTTACATATTAACCCTTTACTTTTAAGAATCATTATATCATGATCAATAATATTATCTTTGATATTCACTTTTGGTGTAACATCTGCTACTTGAATCAAACTTGCCATGTATTATCTCTTCTTCGTATCTCCAACTATGGCATCTTGGCTTGTCATTAGGGCTTTCAAATACGACTTTCCTTCCATACTAGCTAATGGGTCTTGCTCTTGGCTTGCACTCCCTCTTGGCTTATCTTCCCTCTTGACTTGCACACTCTCCCATATTGCACTCTCTCATACCTCACACTAACGCCCGGTTTGCACTCCCTCTTGGCTCACATTATACCTCATCTCTATTTTTTTCCTAGTGTTCCTTCACTTTAGTCATTTTTTGGAAATAAAATTTTATGCATTCATGGTAAGGATTTTAAGCATTGATGCACTTCGAATGAACCTACTGCTATTTTTCTATGAATGAATCTTGGATTTCACTCCCTCTTAAATCATACATTCTCTTAGCTCGCATTGGATTTTATTCAACTAGATCACACTTTGCTTTCTAGTTCTTGCTCAAACTTCCTCCTCACTTCTAGCTCATGCTTACACTTGCTTATGGATACACTCACTCCTAGCTCTTCTAGTTGCACTCACTCCCAACTGCACTCATTGTTGCACTCACTCTTGACTCATGCTCGCACTCACTGCTGCACTCCCTCCTAAATTGCACTCGCACTCGCTGCTGCACTTCCTCTCCAATCATGCTCACACTTATTAGTGCACTCACTCCCAGCTTGTGCTCGCACTCACAATTGCACTCCTTCCTAGCTCGCACTCACACACTCTTACTACTGCACTCACTTTGACTTGTGCTTGCACTCTTGCTGCTATGCTAAAATTCAACTTTTAAAACTAATATAATTATATTTTATTTATTGAATTTAATGAAATTAAGAACTTATTGTTAGTAAATATCCAAGGTTCAAACTCCACTCAGTACAAAAGGATCAAAACCCCTCATAAAAACCTATATAAAATCATTGAAAAAACTTATTATTAATAACTAAAGTTCAACTGTTGAATTAATTTTTTTAAAAGATTAAATGAAATTAAGACAATCTTACATGATGATAGTCTTAACTATTGTATTTTAATTGTAAAAAAAAAAAGCTATTATATTTTTATAATTGCAATAATATTTGATAAATTTATTTATATATTATAATTTTTAATCAAAATTTGTATGTATCAAATTCACACATTTAACCATTTCAAATTATACCATTTGACTATGAATTAAAAATTTTCAATCATTTTAGAATTTTAATGTACTAAAGAAATATATCTTCTTAGATTGAGATCCATGGGTCAAAGGCAAGTAAGAGTTCTAGATTTCAATTATTTTTTTATTTGAACCAAAAATTATATTCAATAAAAATAAGAGAGATTACAATAAAAAGGGAGCTGGAAAATCACAGCTCAGGGTGCAAGACCACCCAAAAAATCAATACTATAAAGACAAGGCCCAAGGCTAAAAATAAAACCAGCCCTTAAAAGGGTGAATAAACAACATAACTAGGCAAAGGGTCAAGCCCTACTGTGGGTACTAATAGAATGACCTTAGGCTAGAAAACATCACCTCCTCAACCTACTACACTAAAATAGAGGGACCTTGAGGCAGAGGGAGGTTAGAAAAAACCCTGCTAATAGTGCACAGATCCTCGTACCAATACTTGATAAGATTTATCAAATGCACCAACTCATGAGTCAACTTGGAAGCCTATGAATGGATCTAAACAGTAACAACAAAAACACCATAATATTTTCATGCATAGAAAACTAACTAGAAATTGAATCTCCAGAATAGACAGTAGCATTCCTAGCTTTCCAAAGTTGAAATAAAATAATAGCATGAAAGAAATTCCATAGAGCAAAAATTTAATTAGGCCAACAACTATTATATCCAAAAAATATCATATACCATTTGAAGAAGTTAGGATGAAAGGGCTTGAACAATGAGTGAATCAAAGACCAGGTATATTGAGTACAAGGGTAGAACAAAAACAATATTTAAAAGTCTCAAAATGATAACAAGTCAGACACTTAGGATTAGGAAGACCAACCCTACTAAGTCTCTCTCCCATAGGAAGCCCTTGATAAATAAGAGACTAGAGAAAAAATATTATCTTGGGTCTACCAAATATGGTTCAGACGAGCAATCCAAGTATAGGAGGGAGAGTGAGTCTATCATCTCTCATTAATTTTTTCAACACCAAGGAATACAAGACTAAAAAGCATATAAAGCAATTAAGAAGAGTAGTTCTTGAAAGAAGTATCCACATTCCATTGCCAATCCCTCCACTAGGAACTCAAGGACTGAAGACCAAGCTTATGAAGCATGACATCAAGCATAAGCTCTTGAATATTAAGAATAGAAGAAAGATCTGAATTACAAATATTAATTTTTTGTTTGAGGTTACACCAAGGAATTCAATCTCAAGAGTGCACTAAATATTTAATAAAATAGATATCCTTGCAAAATAGCCTCAAATATTTAATCCTTGGCATATCAACAAGAAGAATTGAAGAGTTAGACATAATAGGAGACCACCAGATATTCTAATAATTAAAATACCATTACAAAAACCATCACCAATCCAGTCAATATGAGGTTTCACCATCTCAAAAGCCCGCCAAATACTTTTAACAACAAAGGAACCTCGAATCTTAACTGGAGTAGAACTAATGATGAGATTATGAAGATCAATATTAGCCCAAGATTTGCATCCATAAGGTAGCCCTGAAGAAATACAATGACTAATCAAAATCTTCTAGGCTTCAGGGCCTTCAATATCTTTAACCACCCACTTAGCACACAAAGAAATTATTTTCCTATAAATGTCAATGATGCTCATCCTACCCTTATCGGTAGGCATGCAACAGATATCCCAAGCAACTCAATGAAAACCACATGAATTCTTCTCCTTGGCCCAAAGAAAATCCCTAAGGAGTCTACCCAACTTATTATAAGAATTCTTAAGGAGTCTGGTAAGAGAAATAGGTCCTCATCACATATACAGACCCCTACATGCACTATTGTAAGGCACGTGACCATTATCCCTACCTACCAATGTGTTTATGTATTGCTCCTGTGGATGAACAAGGCCTATTGACACATAGACTACCCATGTGCTACTGTGTATGACTTCTTCACTTAGTCAACAGATTTGAACTTCTATTACGCTAATGCTCCATTTCAATTCACACCATGCCAGTTACATCCCTATTTTTGGCTTAGGAAACTTAGGCCAATTTAATTAATTTTTCATTATCAGATGTAAATTTGATTTTACCTATACACGTAGACCAACGTTTTCATTAGCCTTAATACCCCACCAGACCTTGTTCATCATCAAGTTGCACCCGATTATGAAACTCTTTGATTTTTATTCAATGAATATGCTTCTCTAATGACCTCTATAGCTGCCATATAGAAAATATCGAACAAATATCCAAACGGTCCACCTAAAGGATCCACATAATTAGCTTACAATGGTATAGGGATTGCTCGCGGTGATGGTGAATGCTAAAATTAGTCGTTGAGAAGTTGCTTTATCCCGTGGTCGTCTCTATCTTCCACCTTGTGTTTGATATTTGGAATTTGTTAGGCCTTCATAACCTTGGCTTGACTCAAAATTATAGTAACGTTGTTGGATACCTATACCCACACACTAACACCTAGATAAACCAAATGCCTACCACTACTGCTCCATTGTGACTCTTTATTTCCATACATTTTATTTTTTCGAACTTCCATGAATGGTCCATGCATTTTATACATGATTATGAATTTTGTCCTTCTGTACGACTATGTTCCACAGTGACCACTGTATCACCAACTATCACTATCTTTGGTGTTCAAGATGATCCAGAACCAGATGATCATCGCGTTCACTATTGAATGCACTTAGCTTGGAAGTAAAATATGTTGCCACTGCAATGACATTACCTAGTGGGCTTTGGGAATGATGTATTGATTTTTCATTTTTGACTGCATGGAAAAAGTAGTAAATCCTCCATCCACATTAGCTACATCCATCTTCGTTGTGTTTCATCCTCACAAGCTATTTGAAGTTGACACTTGTTGATAAGCCTCTTTATTTAATAATGCACTGGTTTAATTGGTCTACATCTAATAGTTGATGTTGATGTCATAGTCTTTGACGGTGCTACCACTTTTTTTTATTTGAATAATATAACACCGTGTATAGCATCCATGGCGATTATTGTATTCCTCTCATATTTTTTGAAATGAGCATTGGTATCAACTATATCCGCATTTCATGTGTTAACACTCAAGTTGCTACGGATCTCATCGTGATTCAAGCCATTCACTATGCCATATAACTTTGAGTTCATATTACCAATTAAACACATCAACCTACTTTGCATATACTAAGAACTTCATGCTGGTAATTTTCCATTCGATAAGGTCATAGTGGAAGTGATAGACGATGAACATGTTGTTGATAATATCATCGAATATGCCACCAAGTATATCATCTATTCATTTCTAGCCTCGGTCTTTGATTGTAGTAGAATATTGCGCACTTGCATACTGACAGTAGAGTGTCCGCCTAAGTTGTTGGTAATCAACACCAACGCTCATGGTGCCTTCAACCTATCCTACACTATTGGTGCCCTCATCAAGTCTTCGTCTATGCTGGCTCGTTGATCGTGTCATTGTCATAATCCGAGTCATCCTGTTCAATAAACCATAGTGCCTTTGCAATTTATTTACTCCAAGATTATAGCTCTCTTAAAGGTGACATGTAACATTGAATGGCTTTCTCTTGCACGAATCCTTGACTCCATCATCGTGAAATAGTAACATTGACAACATCTCCTCATGAAAAGATCCCTTGTGTCATGTAGTCTATGTCACCATCATGTCGCATCATTTGGTAGGGTCAATAGTACCAGGATTCTACTCTGTCAGTGTCAAGTCCTAGGTAGGGTTTGAGTCATTCAAGTCAACAACATTGTCACTCCTTGTGAGCTTTCATGGTGTGGGGTCTAGGCGCCTGCATAAAATTGAGTATATAAACAACAAAAAATCACATACCTTACCTTTTGCTAATATTATAAATAAACATTCACCGTAGATAATTAAGAAACCTACCTAAAAACCTCCAAGCAAAAATTACATTAAGCTCCTTATCTATACAGGGACACCTTGGTGACCTTTCTTTGAAAAGATTTATGTAAATATTTTCTTTATTTGTTTTATTATTTTATAATATTTTTTATCATTATATATATATTATTTATTTTATTATATTATTTTTATTTGTTATTTTTTCCTTTCTTTGTCTAGAGTTGATTTAATTAATTTCAATGGTTTGAATTGATTTAATCCAAAGTATTAAAATTAATCAAAACATTTCAAACCTAACAAGGACTCTTTAAATGAAACTAAATAAAACATCAATCGATACACAAAATTTTATTGCAACCCCAATGGTATGAACCTATCAAAATTATCAACACTCAAAATTTAAGGTGGGTACCTAAATTTGGGGTAAGTTGTGCGATGGCCACAACAAATGGTGACTTTACTGGGAAATGCTCTTGAGCATTTCAGATGAAGAACCCAATCTAAAACAAGAAAAATAAAGATCATTGAAATAAGAATTATTTAACAATATCCAGAGAAGGTGGGGTAGACAACTTTGAATGAAAACAACTAAACCTTTTGCCTTTGCTCAGTGTGTGGAGAGTTGTTCATTTTACATTCTTGAAATAATCTAGATTCCATCACCTGTTTTGCATTTAGGCTATAGAAAATCACTCATTAAAATGTGCCTATGCATTTCTCCACTTCCAACCAGACATCTATAGCCTCGATGGAGATGACCTTGATATATTCTAGACCTTTCTCTACTGCCAACCATGCGTCTATAGCGTCAATTATTATTATTATTTTTAGACATTGCTCCACTGCTAGCTAGGTGTCTATAGCCTCGATGAAGATGACCCATGCCTATTGAATGATTTGGATTTTTCTTTCATTCTTTTTTTATTGAGCATTGTATTGCTTTGCAAAATTCACCTACCACCTGGGTTAGAGACCATTCAAAGCTAAATATGGAGTGTGTTAGATTTTTTTCTTAATTTACAATAAAAATGACTTTATCCTTAAATATTTCAAAGAATACACTTTAATATGCGAGTTATATGTGGAGCTTCAGTGAAACATTTCATTGTTCCACCTTCCACTATCTTAGTCCACAATCTAAGAATGATTACTAAACAATTTCATCTCCTTTTTCCTCAATTCCACCTGATTATAAACTAGGTAATCTAGTCTACGTGACACATAAACACTATCAACAAGGAAACCATGATTTAGTAGCTATCACCAAATCAAAACCTCAACCGAGGGAACCAACCCAAACGTAACACTAAAAAATAAACCAAATCCTAACCTAATAAAAAACTGAAAAGAAAACAAAATCAAAAACTTGCAACACATGGGACTATGCACAAAAGTGCCACACAAAGAAAAGCTAAAAGTGAAATCATGAAAACCCACAAGCTATATACAATAATATACAATATATGTACAAGATGATGCAAAATTTAGGCTATCATTTCCCTAGATCCCAAACACGATTACCACAAATTACAAGACATATATCATGATATGCATGCCAAGCTTTACAGAAATCCAACCAAAATAAGATAAGGTCACACAATACAAAAAATTGCATTTTTCCTCTCTCACCCCACCAATTTGATTCAATGATATTAGAGATTCCATGTTGAGAATTTGATTTATAAAACTTGCAAGTGGATACATGATTTGATATTCTCACAATGACACTGAGAGGGGGGTGAATCAGTGTAGCTATTTAAATTCAAATCTACAACTCTTAAAGCTGAAGCAAAGAGAACTTAAAAATAGATAAAGCAATTATCACAAGAGAGCACACCACAACACACAATGTAACGAGGTTCACCAATTTGGCTACTCCTCAAGAATGACTGCTTGGACTATGGTCCAAATCCAGCCTTTGCAAAATACCAATTTTACAATCCGTTTACCAAAACCCACTGGAAGGAGCACCAACCCCTGATTTATCTGCACCAACATAAAGGAGCACCAACCCCTATCCAAGCACCAACTTGGATTACAGTTTTGAAAACTATATTGATGACATAAAAATGCCTTCACTTTTACAAGACCCTAACTGGTCTATTGCTCACCCAATTTATCAAAACATAGTAAGCACTTACGGCTCTGCTTGTCGCTCTCTTACAACACTCTTCTAACCCTCTTTTGGCAGCACTTTTTCACATTCAGCGGCACCTTCCCTCTTTATGGTGGCACACTTTTCAATTTTGAGCAGCACTTTACTTCTACATGCAACTGCCCTCGCGACACATTTACTCTTTCAACAACAGCACTTTAACTCTTTACGATGGCACTCTTTTCAATTTTGAGCCAAACATTTTCTTTTGCATGCAATTGCCCTTTTATAACAATATTTTCATCTTGAAACCCTAAGTCTTCTGTAACTTCCATAATCCCGCATGCAGCCTATTAATAGCCACTCTTGTAAGTAACTCCTTTCTGACACACTATTCTTATACGCAACCTATTAATGGATTTGTCTCTTTAATTGGGATTCTCGGTATAGCCACCGCTCGATGAATTGACTCTGTAACGGACCTTGTAACTGCAGTAATGACTTCTTTTATCTCATTGTAATCGCCTTGTACCTTCCATTCTGACTTTTTTTTTTATTCTTTTTCTATTCGCATGTATTTCCTCTACAATTGCATCTGTAAATTGTCATTTTCCTTCAGTTAACTTTACTTCGGTTGGGTTCTTCTTTTTGCATGGCGAAAAACAATATGTCACGATATCGTGACATTTTTGCCCTTTTGACTTTTTCTTGGTCGTTGACCGCGAAAACATAACATGTCGCGATATCGCGACACTTTCTGCCTCCTTGTCCTCTTCTCGGCTTGCACCCGTGAAAACACAACATGTCACGATATCGTGACACTTTTTGCCTCCTTGCCCTTTTCTTCCTTGCACTCGGGAAATCACCTTCCATGTCCGACACTTTCGCCTCCTTGTCCTCTTCTCGCCTTGCACCCCGAAACACAACATGTCACGATAATCGTGACGCTTTCTGCCTTTCTTTCTCTCTCTTTCTCCTCGGGAAACACACAAATGTCTGTGCAAAATCGTGACACTTTCGCTTCCTTGTCTCTTTTCTTGCCTTGACCCCGCGAAAACAGAACATGTCACGAAATCGCGACACTTTCGCCTCCTTACTCTATCTCTCCTCTTCGGGTCGCGAAAACCAGACATGTCGCGATATCGTGACACTTTTTCTCCTTGGCGCTTTTCTTCCCTTCGGGTCGCGAAAACCCGACATGTCGCGATATCGTGACACTTTTTCTCTCTTCTTTTCTTCCCTTGAAACATGTCATGATATCGTGACACTTTTTCTCTGCGAGCTCTTTCTCTCGAACCTATCACGAAATCGTGACACTTTTTCATCCGTACAATCCTTCTTGCAAATTGTCATGAAATCATGACACTTTTCTTTGCGAGCTCTTTCTCTCGAACCTGTCATGAAATCGTGACACTTTTTCGTCCGTACAATCTTTCTTGCAATATGTCGCGAAATCGTGACACTTTTTCTTTCTCTGCCTTCCTCTTCGCTTCGGACCACGAAAATGAAACATGTCACAAAATCGTGACACCTTTTTCTCTCCTCATTTCTTCACTTTGATCAATGAACATGTCGCGAAATCGCGACACCTTTCTTCTTTCCTCTTTTCTTCGCTTTGCCGAAAATGAAACATGTCACGAAATCGTGACACCTTTTTCTCTCTCCTCTTTCTCTTCCTTCCAACATGTCACGAAATCGATGACACTTTTCTTTCTTCTTCTCTCTCTTCTAACATGTCGCGAAATCATGACATTTTTCCTTGCTTCTCTTTCTCTTCGAACATGTCGCGAAATCGTGACAGTTTTCTTCTTGCGCTTTCTCTCTTCTCAAACATGTCGCGAAATCGCGACAGTTTTCTCTTCTCTGCTCCGAACATGTCGCGATATCGTGACAGTTTTCTCTCTTTCTCTCCAAACATGTCACGATATCGCGACAGTTTTCTTTCTTGCTCAACATGTCGCGATATCGCGACATTTTTCTTACTTGTCTTTTTCTTTGATCTTTTGAATGTTGGCCTCTTCTGTCTTCTTGGAAATTCACTGTACATGCTTTGACTGACCTCCCGAACTCCTGTCCACTACATCAACTGATCTATTTGTCCGTGTTGACAACAATGACAATATCGTTTCTGCACCTTGCTCAACAATCTCCCCCTTTGGAATTGTTGGCAACACATGTGCAATTTCCTGTAATTCTTCTCCCCCTTTGACAATAATACCAAAGGGTTGCTGCAGACTCCCCCTGAGTCTATGCACAACATTCTCAGACAAACATTGTTATAGTTAGCAAAAATCATGAATATGAGCAAAACTATAAACATAGGCATAAATGCTCCCCCTGAGAATGTGGTCCCGATTGCTAGTCAATTCTTGGGAAACGTGACCACTCCCAACTTACTCCGTAGGTACTCAAAAACTTCTTTGGGCAACGGTTTTGTGAAGATATCCGCTACTTGCTCTGTAGTTGGAACAAAATCCAATTTAACCTCACCTTCCGCAACTTTATCCTTCAAAAAGTGATACCGGATTGCAATATGTTTGGTTCGAGAATGCATAACTGGATTCTTTGAGATGTTGATAGCACTAGTGTTATCACATTTAACTAAAATTGGCTCTTTGAAGTGAATACCAAGATCTTTCAAGGTTTGTCTCATCCATAATATCTGTGTACAACACGTTGTCGCTGCAATGTATTCTGCTCTCGCTGTGGATAGAGAGACTGATTCTTATTTCTTGTTGTGCCATGCTACCAGCCTGTCTCCAAGATAAAATGCTCCTCCACTGGTACTCTTTCTATCATCTATACATCCTGCCCAATCTGCATCTGAATATGCAATAAGAGTGAAGTCCTTACCTTTTGGATACCATAACCCATACTCCATAGTACCCTTGAGGTACCGAAGAATCCTCTTCACAGCTGTCACATGAGTCTCTTTGGGACTAGCTTGAAATCGTGCTACCATGCATACTGCCTGTAAGATATCTGGTCTTGTAGCTGTTAAATACAATAGGCTCCCAATCATAGATCTGTACATGGTTTGATCAACATCTGGAGATTTTTCATCCTTGCTCAACTTGCAACCTATTGTCATGGGAGTGCTAACAGGTTTACAATCCTCCATTGTGAATTTTTTCAGCATTTCTTTCACATATTTAACTTGAGAGATAAAAATGCCCTTTTCATTTTGATTAACTTGCAGTTCGAGGAAATACGAAAGTTCACCAATCATAGACATCTCAAATTCTTTCTTCATTTTATTTGCTATGTCTCTACAAGACTCATCCATGTTGCTGCCAAATATGATATCATCTACATAAACAACAAGTACAATAAGATGGCCATTCTCTATTTTGACATACAAATTGTTGTCCACCATACCTTTCTTGAACCCCTGTTGAATAAGATAGTTATCCAGCCTTGCATACCATGCTCTAGGTGCCTGTTTCAGACCATACAAAGCTTTCTTTAACTTGCAAACAAAATTGGGATTGTCACCGAGTTGGAAACCATCTGGTTGCTCAATATAAACTTCTTCTTCAAGTTTGCCATTCAGAAATGCTGATTTCATGTCCATCTGATAAACTTTGAAATTCTTGTGTATAGCTAAAGCCAAAAACATTCTGATTGCCTCGAGTCTAGCCACTGGTGCAAAGGTTTCCTCAAAATCAATACCTTCAACTTGAGCATAGCCTTTATAGACCAATCTTGCCTTATTTCTGACAACCTATCCGTCTTCGTTCAATTTGTTTCGAAAAATCCATTTAGTACCGATTATGTTTTTATTTGCAGGCCTTGGTACTAACTCCCAGGTTTTGTTTTTCTCAATCTGATCTAGTTCTTCGTTTATTGCCTTCATCCAACTTTCATCTGTGCTTGCTTCAACAACATTTTTGGGCTCAATGCTGGATAATAGAGAGTAGTTCCTTACTACTGTTCTCCTTGTCTGAATACCAACTGTGGGGTCCCCAATAATTTGCTCTTTGGGATGATTTTTCTGCCAGCTGCCTATTTTGAATTTCTTGTTTTCTTCTACTTCTGAGTCAATACTTAAATCATCTGGGTCAATTTCCTTATTCTCTTCTGTTTCCTTTTCTTCATCTCCTTCAATAACTTCTTCATAAATAGGGTAGTTTTCTTCATTGCTAATTTCTCGTTCCCTACCTTCATCAACCTTAACATCGACACTCTCCACAATTTTCTTTAGCCTTTTGTTATAGCATGTGTAGGCTTTGCTTTTTGTCGAATAGCCAAGAAAAATTCCTTCATCAGCTCTATCTTCAAACTTACCAAGATTATCTTCAGTTCTTTTGATGTAGCACTTGCTGCCAAAGACTTTGAAGTATCTTGTTGTTGCCTTTTTGCCGAACCATAGCTCATAAGGAGTTTTGCTTTCATGTGTCCTCAACATGCACCTGTTTTGGATGTAAACCACAGTATGAACTGCCTCTTTCCAGAATCTGTCTGCTATTTTGTTCTCTGTCAACATTGTCCGTGCCATTTCCTGCACTGTCCTGTTCTTTCTTTCAACAACACCATTCTGCTGAGGTGTCCTTGCTGCTAAAAACTGTCTTCTGATCCCATATTTTTGATAGTACTCTACAAACTCCTCTGAGATAAACTCTCCTCCTCTATCTGATCTTAAGCATTTAATTCTTTTTCCTGTTTGATTCTCAACTAGGTTTTTGAAAGTCTTGAACATTTCAAAGGCATCTGATTTAAGCTTTAAAAATAGTACCCATGTCATCCTGGAATAGTCATCTATGCACAACATAAAGTATTTGTCACCATTTATGCTTTGTGTTCTCATGGGTCCACATAAATCAGTATGTATTAGCTCTAAAGGTTTGTCGGTGAAGTATTCCTTTGATTTAAATGTGGATCTAGTTTGCTTCCCTTTTTGGCATGAAGCACATGCTATTTAATGGTTTTCCAATGGTGGGTATATCTCTTACTGCCCTTTTTGAACTTATTTTTACCAGATTGTCAAAGCTAATATGACCGAGCCTCTTGTGCCACAGCCAATTTTCATCTTCCTGTCCAATCAAACATGCTCCTTCTGAAGTCTCTAAGAGAGTATACAGGTTTCCAAAAGTCCTCGATCCAGTAGCTATTAGCTTCCCACTATGTGCTTTTCTGACTTCACAGCCCTGCTTCTTAAAAATGACTTCATGACCTCTGTCACAGATTTGGCTTACGCTCAGTAGGTTGTGCTTCAAACCAATCACAAATAGGACTTCTTTGGAATTGATTTTTCCGTCACTTATCTTGACTGATCCTTTGCCAACTATCTTGGCTCCATCATTATTTCCAAATTTAACTGAGCCACCTTCATATTTCTGTAACTTTTCAAACTTTTGTTTATCGCCTATCATGTGACTGGAGCATCCACTATCCAGTATCCATGGTGCAGATTTGTTCTGTGCTTTGAATGTTGTCTTGTACAATCAAGGATTCCTTTTCTTCCTTGGGTCGCTCCTTTTCTTTCCACTCGGTTTGACTACAGTTTTGGTCACTTGTTTAGACTTTTCTTTGTCAGTGGCCTGTGCATGTTTTTCTGGGAATTTTCTATTTTGTCTTAAACCATTTGGTTGAGATTTTCTTCCCTGATATTTATTTGCTGCATATGTACTTCTATAATTTCTTGCAATGTGTCCAAAGTTATGACAGTTATAGCATTCTACTGCATAATCCATCAAGGGTGAAAAGACATTTCTACTGGTGAAATTTCTTTGTCCTATATTATAAATGCAATCTGAAATCTTATGACCGTAAGCATTGCATTTAAAACAATAACCATAAAAGGATTGATTGAACCTGGGAGTTGGTTTTTGCCATTTTGTAGTAGGAGCCACAAATATTCTTCTCCTTTGATGTGAGACGTTTGTGAATCCATCATTGTCAGCGCTCTTTTCGTGCCTGGCATTATTGCTTTCTTTTGCATGATTTGTTTTTCCTTGATCAACCCTGATCTTATCTTCTTTCTTTATGGGTTCTATAGTTAAGGCCTTTGATCCATTTGACGATTCTCCTTCGACGAAGCCCAAGCCAAATTTTATGCCTGTACTCCTTTGGCTATTTATAATCTTTTCAAGCTTCACAGAGCTTCCTTCAAGTTTGTGATAACAACTCAATTTTTGATTCATCTCTTCTAGCTGAATCCTTAAACCAACAATTTCTTCTTCTAGTTTGCTGCATTCATCTATTTTCATGGTTAATTGTACTTCGAGTTCTTCAGACATTTTCTTAAATTCGTCTATCTGTACTTTCAAACTGTTTATTATGTCATTGGCATCCTCTAGCTTTCTTGAAACCTTTTTATTCTTTTTCCTTTATGTACTCAACTCTTTAAGTGCAGCAACCAACTCACCTTCCAGATATACTTCAGCCTCATCCTTAAGGTTTTTATCACCTTCCTATTTTTCTTCTATTTTTTCTTCTTCAAATGCCATGAACAGAGCTTCACCTGTTTCTTCTTCAGAAGAGCTGACATTCTTGGATATGAAACTTTTCTTCTTGAAGTTGCTTTTTCTAAAATTTGGTTTCTTCTTCCAGTCACCTTTTTCTTGGTGTGACCCTTCATCATTTTTGGTTTTCTCATTCATTGGACATTTAGCTGCAAAGTGCCCGATGCCTCCATAGTTGAAGCACTTAAATGGTAACTTTCCTCTGTATTTTCCTTTTCCCTTTATAAGTTTCCAAACAAAGTTAGCTTCCATTTCATCCGATGTCTCTTCATCCTCAGATTCTTGTTTAGTTTTTATATTTTTGTGTGCTTTAAAAGTAGCTTCTCTATCTGTGGGCTTAGCTTGTCCTATTCTCATTTTGTATGCAGTCAAAGAACCATGCATCTCATCCATGCTAAAAGTATTGAGATCTTTAGCTTCTTCTATAGCAAAAACTTTAGAATTAAATCTTTTGTGAAGAGTTCTTAGTACCTTTTTCACGACGACCGCATCTTCCATTTCCTCGTCGAGTCCTCTAATCGCATTAATGATTCCATTGACTCTCAACATATAGGCCTCTATGTTCTCATCGTCATTCATTCTTAATGCTTCGAACTGAGCTCGATGCATTTGTAGCTTGGCTTCCTTGATCTTGTCATCTCCTTCATGAATGCTCTTCAGTTTGTCCCACATGTCTTTTGTCGTTTTACAGCTCATGATCCTTATTAGTTCACTGTCCACTAAACCGCACATTATAGCATTCTTTGCTTTAGAGTTATTCTCAAATGGTTTCTTATCGGCAGCATCGGTTGGAGGTGTGGCGGGTATTGTGTATCCACTTTCTACTGACTCCCAGATGTCGTA
Source organism: Wollemia nobilis (assembly GCA_028583015.1). NCBI lineage: Eukaryota > Viridiplantae > Streptophyta > Pinopsida > Araucariales > Araucariaceae > Wollemia > Wollemia nobilis. Next base: position 5,214,985 of record JAQPPZ010007509.1, on the reverse strand, counting down.
TCCCAGAGCACAAAGATATGTCTGCATCCTAATTTTCCAAAATGAATAATTAGTTCCATCGAACAATGGAGCTTTATTTGATGAGAATCCTTCACCACCTGCCATTGTGTTCCTTCCTAGATCACCTTAGCTGATTAAGCTTGTTCAGGAACCTTGCTCTAATACCAATTGATATTCTCACAATGACACTGAGAGGGGGGGTGAATCAGTGTAGCTATTTAAATTCAAATCTACAACTCTTAAAGCTGAAGCAAAGAGAACTTAAAAGTAGATAAAGCAATTATCACAAGAGAGCACACCACAACACACAATGTAACGAGGTTCACCAATTTGGCTACTCCTCAAGAATGACTGCTTGGACTACGGTCCAAATCCAACCTTTGCAAAACACCAATTTTACAATCCGTTTACCAAAGCACCCACTGGAAGGAGCACCAACCCCTGATTTATCTACACCAACAGAAAGGAGCACCAACCCCTATCCAAGCACCAACTTGGATTACAGTTTTGAAAACTATATTGATGACATAAAAATGCCTTCACTTTTACAAGACCCTCACTGGTCTATTGCTCACCCAACCTCTCTTTCAAGAAACACAGTAAGCACTTACGACTCTGCTTGTCGCTTTCTTACAACACTCTTCTAACCCTCTTTTGGTAGCACTTTTTCACATTCAGTAGCACCTTCCCTCTTTATGGTGGCACACTTTTCAATTTTGAGCAGCACTTTACTTCTACATGCAACTGCCCTCGTGGCACATTTACTCTTTCAGCAGCGGCACTTTAACTCTTTACGATGGCACTCTTTTCAATTCTGAGCCGAACATTTTCTTCTGCATGCAACTGCCCTTTTATAACAATATTTTCATCTTGAAACCCTAAGTCTTTTGTAACTTCCATAATCCCGCATGCAGCCTATTAATAGCCACTCCTATAAGTAACTCCTTTCTGACACACTATTCTTATACGCAACCTATTAATGGATTTGTCTCTTTAATTGGGATTCTCGGTATAGCCACCGCTCGACGAATTGACTCCGTAACGGACCCTATAACTGTAGTAATGACTTCTGTTTACTATCACTGTAACTGCCCCTATACCTTCCGTTCTGACTTTAGTTTACTATTCTTATTCTAGCTGCATGATTTTAGTTACTCTTCTTATTTTAGCTGCATGTATTTCCTCTGCAATTGCATCCATGTAACTGTCATTTTCCTTCAGTTAACTTTACTTCGGCTGGGTTCTTCTTTTTGCATGGCGAAAAACAATATGTCGCGATATCGCGACATTTCTGCCCTTTTGACTTTTTCTTGGTCGTTGACCGCGAAAACATAACATGTCGCGATATCGTGACACTTTTCGCCTCCTTGTCCTCTTCTCGGCTTGCACCCGCGAAAACACAACATGTCGCGATATCGCGACACTTTTCGCCTCCTTGCACTCTTCTCGGCTTGCACCAACGAAAATACATGTCGCGATGTCGCGACACTTTTTGCCTCCTTGTCCTCTTCTCGGCTTGCACCCGCGAAAACATGTCGCGTATCTGGCTTTGCTGCCTTGTGCTTTCTTTTGCCCATGAAAACACATGTCGTGAAATCGTGACACTTTCGCTTCCTTGTCTCTTTTCTTGCCTTGACCCCGCGAAAATAGAACATGTCACGAAATCGTGACACTTTCGCCTCCTTACTCTATCTCTCCTCTTCGGGTCATGAAAACCAGACATGTCGCGATATCGCGACACTTTTTCTCCTTGGCGCTTTTCTTCCCTTCGGGTCACAAAATCGACATGTCGCGATATCGCGACACTTTTTCTCCTTGCCTTTTCTTCCCTTCGGGTCACGAAAACCCGACATGTCGCGATATCGTGACACTTTTTCTCTGCGAGCTCTTTCTCTCGAACCTGTCATGAAATCGTGACACTTTTTCGTCCGTACAATCCTTCTTGCAAATTGTCGCGAAATCGTGACACTTTTCTTTGCGAGCTCTTTCTCTCGAACCTGTTGCGAAATCGCGACACTTTTTCGTTCGTACAATCTTTCTTGCAATATGTCGCGAAATCGTGACACTTTTTCTTTCTCTGCCTTCCTCTTCGCTTCGGACCGCGAAAATGAAACATGTCACGAAATCGCGACACCTTTTTCTCTCTCCTCATTTCTTCGCTTTGGATCGCGAAAATGAAACATGTCGCGAAATCATGACACCTTTTTCTCTCTCCTATTTTCTTCGCTTTGGACCGCGAAAATGAAACATGTCACAAAATCGTGACACCTTTTTCTCTCTCCTCTTTCTCTTCGCTTTGGACCGCGAAAATGAAACATGTCACAAAATCGCGACACCTTTTTCTCTCTCCTATTTTCTTTGCTTTGGACCGCAAAAATGAAACATGTCACGAAATCGTGACACCTTTTTCTCTCTCCTCTTTTCTTCGCTTTGGATCACTAAAATGAAACATGTCACAAAATTGCGACACCTTTTTCTCTCTCCTCTTTTCTTCGCTTTGGATCACGAAAATGAAACATGTCACGAAATTGCAACACCTTTTTCTCTCTCCTCTTTTCTTCGCTTTGGATCGCGAAAATGAAACATGTCGCGAAATCGTGACATCTTTTTCTCTCTCCTCTTTCTCTTCCAACATGTCACGAAATCACGACAGTTTTTCTTGCTTGCGCCTTCTCCCCGAACGTGTCGCGAAATCGTGACAGTTTTTCTTTCTTCTTGCTCAACATGTCGCAATATCACGACAGTTTTTCTTTTCGACCAAACATGTCGCGATATCGCGATAGTTTTTCTTTCTAGCCAAACATGTCGTGATATCACGACAGTTTTCTTACTTGTCTTTTTCTTTGATCTTTTGAATGTTGGCATCTTCTGTCTTCTTGGAAATTCATTGTACATGCTTTGACTGACCTCTAAAATCTTGTCCACTGCATCAACTGATCTATCTGTCTGTGTTGACAACAATGACAATACTGTTTCTGCACCTTGCTCAACATGATTTTCAACTATATTTTGTTTATTCAATGAGGTGTAAATATTAAAACCTGATTCATCACTCTGATTTGAGTTCTCATTTGCACAAACATATAGGTTTTCCTTTAAATAGGAAGTTATTTCTAAAAATTTTGAAGCCAAGTCATCATCTATGTCTTTAGGCCAATCATGACTATGCAATATTTTGCAAGCATCTAGGATATCTAACATGTGAGGATCATTATAAATTTTTATCCTAGATTCCATTGTCAATTGTTGATGAATTTGATTTAGTAACTCCAAAGCATCTACCTCTATTTTGTTTAACATAGCAAGCTTATTACTAGTCTGTATCGCTCCAAATTTTTCGCATCCCTACCTTCAGGCTATAGGATCCACGCCCGGAAGAAGGATGGGAAAAGGATGTCGCAATACCTCGGACTGAGAGGACTTTGCGAAGGTCTTGCCTCTCAAGGGAGGTGTATTTTGATGATTTTTCGACGGATGGTGGGTTCACCAGGAAACATTTAGCGGCAGTTTCTACGCCTAGGTTTTGAAATGTGTTTGATGAGTTCGTTTTAACCTTAAGCATTCATATCCTAGGTTTGGCCGAATGAATCTAAATTAAAACTACATGAAAATGCAACTTTCATGAATACAAAGAAACGATTTGAAAGCGAGAAAATAGAGAATTTTACGTAATGACAATGAAAAATTCCTGATCCGGATGTCTCAGTAAGATTCCGACGTTTGAAGCGATCTGGATCGCTCGTAATCCGACAGAATCGCTCGCAATCCGACGTAATCGTCTAAAACCGACATAATCGTCCGAGATCGGATGAATTCGCCGGACAAATTCGCCAAAGACCTGCAAGACAAAAAATAGATGCAAAATACAAGAAATTCTATTGTGCTAACAGAGGCAAATTACACCAAATAGCAATATGAATACTGAACAATATTTAAGAACATAATTTAAAGCCAATTATTGTACTTTAATAGCAGATCATGAACTTAGCATGCAATTTAAGCTAAATGGGTGAACTCCAAATGCAAAAATAACATAAAAACTGAATAAATAATCTAATTTACAGAATAAAATGACAGAAACAAAGTTGAGAAAAGCAAACTCCAGGCACTGATTGCTGCTATGTGGGCTGCAGTCGAGATCATCTCGCATAAGTACGAAATCGTCTCGAATTCGACAGGATCGCCTCTGATCTGAACAGGTTCGTCGGTGACGATGGATGCTGGCTTCGGCTGAAAAACAATGATGTACCTGCAATAAAATCAATGTGGAACTAGTGCAAATGCAATATTAGGATGTTCTAATGAAGAGGGAATCACTTTGCAGAAAATTTCAGCCAAGGGTTGGGGAGGGAAAATCCTAGAGGTTAAATAGGCTTAGAGGGAGTAGGTAGGAGGTTGGAGATCATCCCAATTTGGGAGATCTCCAACGGGGGAGGGTCCCAACGACACAGACACGCTTCTGCCAAGATTGGAGACCCATTGGAACAGATTCCAACTATGCAAATTCAGTTTTGCGACAAGATCGTCTGGACGTCCTAGTCCAGACGAAATTGTCAAATTTGGGGTGATATCGTCTGATCGGCGACGATATCGTCAAACGGTCAAAACAACCTCTAAAATTGGCACGAAAAAAAGGGGAAACGGAATACCCGATGGTTAACGGGCGGTTTGGGAGGTTAAATTTGATTTTTAAATTATTTACTAAGGTGAATGTAAATTTTATAATTTTACTGCGTCAATTTTAGGATGCTACATTTTGCCCCCTCTTTAGCGAATTTTTCGAAGAAAATGCGTTAAAGATGAGTTCTTCTCGATCTATGAGAAAGCAAAAAAATTATACCCATTTTAAGGCGACGATTCTTGATCGAATCGTACGACAGCTTACTATGGTGCCCCCTCCGTGTTTTTACCCAAATCGAATGTTTGAGGTAAAAACGCGAAAAGCAAAAAATTATTGTTGAATAAAATTAAGAAAAATAGGGTAAAACCCTAATTCATTTTTACTGTTTATTTTCTGGTTTTTAGAGCTCTGAAGCAAAAATGGTGGAGACGACGCATAGATCTGCAGAGGTCCGGCGCGGTCTACGGGTAAGAGCCTAGACTTAGCTAGAACTGATTTAATTTAATTTTTACATGTTTTTAAAGTGATTTTTAGGTGAATTTGGAGCATCGCGGTCGTTTTTGGCCATCGACGTCGTCGGGACGAAATCATCCCGATTTCAACGAAATCGTCTCAATTTCGTCAATTTCGCCAAGGGCAAAATCGACGAAAGGGGGACGATTTCGTCAATCTAGAGACTATTTCGACAAGCGAGATCGGAGACGATTATGCTCAAATTTGGGACGATATCGTCCAATAGTGGGCGATATCATCAATTACATGAAATTGATCTTTAAGTTGCATTATTAATTACTGGAATTGTTATTAATGATTGCTTGTTGTTTATGTTGTTTATGTTGCAGAGAGGATTACTAAAGAGCAGGGAATGGAAATATGGAGGTTTGAGAGATGACTTGGCCGCTCTGACACAGGCAGAGCGAGATCAGCTAGCACAGGTCGGCTTGCAGCATGTGGCGGAGATGCCACAAGTATCCACGGACATGGGGCTTCTAACGACCCTAGTAGAGAGATGGTATCCGGGGTCTTCCTATTTTCGGTTACCGACAAGGGAGATGGCTCCCACACTAGAGGATGTATGGAGGATTCTGAGAATCCCCATACAAGGACGGATGATCACTCTTGTGGCCAATCAGGGCCACGCTATGGGACAGCTGTGTGGTGACCCGAGCTTCGCCTTGGAGAAGGGCGGAGTGAATATCGAGGCACTATGTCAGATGCCTGGGGCATCCAGACTCACACGAGTTCTAGCTGGAGTGGTTGGTGGACTTCTGCTATGCCACCAGAGCGGATGCAGGGTACCATGGATGCTCGCAGATGTGATCTACGATATGAGAGACCATGGGTATAGTTTTTGCTGGGGCAGCTTTGTTCTATGCTGGTTGTACAGGAACCTGTATGGGGTCGTGTACAAGGGCGGTCGATGTCTGGTGATGACATCGCTCCTACAGGTTTGGTGCTGGGAGCACATTGCAGTGCGAAGGCCGGTAGGGCTTCCACTGACAGGGGTGGACGGGGAGAGGCCCCGAGTCTACTACTGGTGGCTCCGAAGAGGGTCATAGTGGCGGATCGACCTGTCGATGTCCCAGAGACTACTGGATGACTTGGTCCCGGATCATATCACCTGGAGGCCATGGAGAGGGCACCAAGGGTGGGCCGAGGACGGACAGGAGCTGGCTCGCATCAGGCGATTCTGCTGGCTACGGATGGAGAGAGGAGAGGTGGAGCTCCATCGCTATGACCAAGTTTTGAGATAGTTCGGTCTACAACAGGGGATCCCATCTCTGAGGGACTACGAGTTTTCTCGGACTATCTAGGATAACACCACGGTTAGCGGGGCTCCTGACATGCAGCGCTTCTAGAGCCAGGATGCAGACGATGCCCCCATCCAACCAGTGGATGGGGACGACGTGGGGGTCACAGATGGCTATGATGCCTAGTACGCAGGCATCCGCCCTCCACGGATGACGAGGGCACAGGGTCCGATCCACGTAGTTGTGCGTCGAATAGGGAGGCGATGCTAGGCAGTGATAGAGGCAGCCCAGGGTCACGGTGGAAGAGAGTAGAGGAGGCCATAGGCACAAGAGAGGCCACGACAGCGGGAGAGGAGGGAGGAGAGACCCCCATCTCCACAGAGAGAGAGGCCACCATCGCCCGATAAGGGCAAGGGCATTGACACAGGAGAGAGCAACGAGATGACGACTCTCCAGACAGAGAATATCCATCTCCAGACATAGGTGCAGACTCTGCAAGACGAGGCTGCACGACATTGAGCTGAGGTGACACAGCTTAGAGACGAGATTGCATGCCTTAGGGCACGGGGCAAAGGGGCGAGCACTCAGGAGCTGATGCGATCGGTTGCTCAAACCACATTCTATCGAAGATCTATTTTTAGATGGTGCCCGAGGACCAGAGGGTACAACTGTCGGCTGCTATTACAGATCTGATCAGGACAGGGTCATCGAGGAGCTCATCCCGATCGACGACGCAGACTCGCAGTACCACACATACTGCGATGGGGCCACCTCGTCCTCCGTAGGGCGGGGGAGGAGATGAGGCTGAGAGCTCTAGGGGCTCTCGAGACACTGCTCGGAGGACATTTGATTGAGTATGCCAAGATATGGATTGTGGCATACCAATCTAGCTGAGATGATGTACATATATTTTTGAGATATATATATATATATATATATATATAGATGAGATTTTTTTTTTTTGATCATATGACTTGTGTTATGTATTTTTATGATGCTTTTATATTTTGATTGATTGATTTAATAATTCATGTAATTATGTCGTTGGAAATATTATAATTTGAATGTCATGCTATAAAATTTTAAATGAAATAATCTGATGTAACAAAGTGGTTGTATGTGATGCAATAATTTGATAAAAATAAAAGGGGACTTTTAACAATAATTTCAAAGGACATTGTCGCTATTATAGACCATTTCATGGAGTCGCCGCTCACTCGATCGTCAAGCTAATCCCAGTATAGAAATATTGCGAAAAGTAAAAGAGTGCTTAAGAGACTGTCTTAAGACTTTGGTGTGATGATGCAAATGATGATGATGATGATGATGATTGGGTTGTTTTCAGATTTTCATGAAAAAAAATATTATGCATGAAATATTTTTAAAATGATTTTTGCTAGGCATAAATTCCTAAGTGTGATAAAATTTGTGAATAATTCCTTAGGAATTATACCATCATTGCAAAGTTAAAGGTTGACATAATGACATAAAAATAGTGCAAAAAAATGGGTTTGATTTTGAAAAGCATAATTTGTGTAAAATGAAGTCATATGGTTTTTATGATTTTTGATAAAATGGGGAATAAAAATTGTTACAATGGTTTGCGCTAGGCATAGAATATGTAGGTATAGACTTATACCATCATCACGAAAATCAAAGAAAAATAGATAGTTTTATTGCATGGTTGATTTTTTTATGAACAGAAAAGATGAAAATGAGGACTTGCGCTAGGCATAAAATTCCAATTTTGGTTTTGAAACTATACCATCGTCACGAAAGTCAACCAGATATATAGGATTTGATTTGTGTAATTTGAAAGAAATTTTTGATTTTTCTAATTCTATAGTTGTCGTTGTGAAAAATAATTGTACTTGATTATTCCAAACAAGTTGCAAAAATAATATTTCAAAGTATTTTGAAGACAAAAGTTAGATTTATAAGGAATCCCATGTGCATATGTGCATTCATTTCCGATCTTGATTTATCCTAATGATAAACAAAATCTCTCAAATACAAATGTGTGTGCAATTGCATTGTTCATTTACCAGTTTTGAGCAAGATACTATGATACAAGTGATTTGAAAAAAACCAAATAAATGTTCATTAACCATGATGTAGATGCATATAACCATATTAGACTACTATGTAGACCGGATTATCAAGAGCTAGCTAATCCATAAGCAGACATAGGTCTGTACAAAAGAAGGTCGCTAATGTGACAGACATATCGCCACGCTAGGAGTTACCCAAGGCCAAGCAGGTTGGGCACAAACCACTTGTTATGGGGCTTACCTCACAGTTTTCGAATAATTGAGAATTCCAGGGATTCAAGCTCATCAACCCTTATTTTCTTTTCAAAGGGTAGGGAAAGGGATTTTATTGCTTTCTTGCTTTCTTTTGAACTTTGTTTATTTTTCTTTTTGTATTTCTTTTGCTTGATAATGCTTGGAACATTGTTGTAATGATAAAAGAACATTTTTTTCTTTTCTCTTTTTTCTTGAATTTTTCTTCTCTTTTTCTTTGCTAGGGATACTTGCTCGGATTAGCTGTAGAGCAAGGGATTTTTATTCTGGGTAGGGGTGAGCTTGTCCTTTTGCCAATTCTCAAAGATTCTAGACCATGTGCATGATAGGATAGCAGGGGAAACTTTTCACTCAAGAAATCAGTTCTACTATGTAGCAAAACATGGAAATGACAAATATAATCATTTTATTGTGAAAAGATGTGCTTGGTTTAAATAAATAACAAGATCAATTCTCTATGCTCAAACTTTATTTAATTGAAATTTGTGAACTTTGATATAAGAGAGATTAGTAATCATGCCAGATAAAAGCAAGATATTTATTTTTTTGTGAGTGTGCAAGTGAGGGATTCAAAATAAATGCTAATTTATCCAAAATAAGTTGAAACATATAACTGCAATAATTGTAAGAAAATATATATAAACACTTTGGAGAAGTTTTGAGAATGTTGACTCTCTCTTTCTTCTGTATATTGTTTTGGTTTCGAAAGAGTCAAGCATATAGCTGTTTTTAGATTTGTATTTTGATTTTAGTTTTTGAGCAAACAATTTAACAAGTGCTTTAAATAAATGCAATAGATAGTTTTTGAAGATTTTTGGAGATTTATGAATGTTTTTGGTGTTTTTGAATAAATTGAAAGAAATACAAGATAGTAATTTTTAACAAATATATACATGGATGAAAAGACCAAGTTTATGCATAGTAACCTTTAAGATGCAAAATATTCATGGGTTCTTTAAGTTCTTTACCATCTAAGGTAGATAATTTATATGCTCCTGATTCAAATTTAGCAGTAATGATGTATGGTCCGAGCCAGTTGGGCTCAAATTTACCTTTAAGTTCTTTGGTTGCATTTGTATTTTTTTTATTTTCTTTTAAAACAAGGTCGCCAATCTCAAAGGATCGATGACGAACTTTCTTAGCATATGATCTTTTAAGCTTGTTTTGGTAAGCACGGAGATGCTCCAAAGCATTGATGCATTTTTCATCTAGGAGTTCCAACTGACTGAGTCTGCCAGGACGATATTCATATCCTACTTCGGTATCTTGAAGTAGCAGAGCCAAAGAAGGAACTTCCAATTCAAATGGAAAACCGCTTCAGCACCATATACCAAAACAAATGGTGAAGTGCCCGTCGGGGTTCGAATACTAGTTCGATAAGCCCACAAGGCTAGATATAATTGAATATGCCAGTCACGGCCAGCTTTATTGACTAATATTTTGAGAATTTTGATTAAAGTTTTGTTAGATGCTTCTGCTTGACCATTACCCTGAGGATAATAGGGGGTGGACCAGCGATGTTGAATCTTATATTTTTGACATAATTTTTTAACATCTTTATTTTTGAAAGGAGTTCCATTGTCAGAGATGAGGTTGGCAGGAATTCCGAACCTGCAAATAATTTGATTAAAAATAAATTTAGAAACTTGTGTGCCAGTGTAGGAAGCTAAAGGCATAGCTTCAACCCACTTCGTGAAATACTCAATGGCAGTTATGATGAACTTGTGTCCATCAGAAGACACAAAATTGATTTTACCAATAATATCCAAGCCCCATTTAGAAAAGGGCCAAGGAGATGAAATAGCCTGCAGCTCTTATGCAGGCGCATGGACAAGGTCAGCATGTTTTTGACACTTGTCACAATGGCGCACATACTCATGTGCGTTCGTTTCCATGGTAGGCCAAAAGTATCCTATCCGAAGGAGCTTTTGAGCAATGGCATTACCACTAAAGTGTCCTCCACAAGATCCATCGTGGGCTTCACTCAAGGCTGATTTAGATTCTTCTAAGTTTAAACATCTTAATAGGATACCTTCAAAAGATCTCCTATATAAAGTATTGCCAATTATTACAAAGCGACTTGCTCATCGACGTAATAACCGACGCTGGTTTCTATTAGAATTGTCAGGGAAAGTCCCATTTTGGAGAAAATCAAATATGTCTATATACCAAGGTTCAGGAGTAGTTTCATTGATTAGAAACACATGCAAAGGCTCTAAGCATGACTTAGTTGAAGCGGGTTCCTGGAGCCGACGAATAATGATAGTGGCATATTCGTCGTCTAACTCCAAGGGCAGGAGAGATGCAGCTGCGGCCATGGCATTAGTTGCACGGTTGCTAGTTCGAGGAATGGCTTCCAAGGTGACTTGATCAAACAAGGACATTATTTGTAAAACATAGGCCTTATATGGGTGAAGTTTATCATCTCTGGTTTGATAAACTTCATTAATTTGGTTTATAACTAATTGGGAATCCCCAAAAACTAAGAGGTTTTTAATTTTTAGTGCTAGAGCAGCTCGTAATCCAAGGATTAGAGCTTCATACTCAGTAGTATTGTTGGTGCAAGCAAAGGTCAGTTTGAAGGACAGAGGAATAAGATGTTTTTGTAGAGATATTAAAATAATACCCGCACTTTGACCCCACTCATGCATCGGGCTCCATCAAAGTATAAGGACCATTGTTCAACAAGGTCTACCTCTAATTGAAGGCATTCATCGGAAACTCGATAATGAGGGGATGAGTAGACTCTAAGGGTGCAAGCAGCTAATTGATCTGCTATGATTTGACCCTTAACAGACTTTTGTCCTATGAATGTGAGATCAAACTCGCTTAGAGCAAGAACCCACTTGGTTGTGCGACCCGATAAATAAGGTCGACTCATGAGATACCTTAAGGGATCGTATTTAGTGATGACATACATTTTTTGACTAAGCATATAATGTCGTAATTTTTGCGTAGCAAAAACGACTGCTAGACATAGCTTCTCTAACGCTGTATAGCGGGTTTCATAACTGATGAAGGTTCGACTAATATAATAATTAGCACGTTCTCGTTTTTCATCATCGAGTTGAGCTAACATAGCTCCTAAGGTAGAATCTGAAGCAGAAATATAGAGGAGAAATGGGCGATCAGATTTAGGCGGTGAAAGCATCGGTGGGTTAAGGAGATATTGTTTGAGAAGTTCAAAAGCTTCTCTACATTCTGTGTCCCAATTGAAAGGGACATCCTTCTTAAGAAATTTGAGAAAAGGACCAGTTTTGTCCGCCAACTTATCAATGAAGCGACGGATAGCTTGAAGTTTACCCTGTAAACTTCGTAATTCAGATATATTAGTAGGTGCGGGCATATCGATGATAGCCGCAATTTTGAGAGGGTCAATTTCGATACCACGTAACGAAACTAAAACCCCCAATAGTTTGCCGAACTTAACTTCGAATATACATTTTGCTAGATTTAATCGAATGAGATATTCTCGTAATCGATTAAAGACTTTTCGCAAATCATCCAAATGATGATCTTCAATAAGAGAGTGAGCTATAATATCATCTACATAATCATGTAGGATATCATGCATCATATCATGAAAAATGTAGGTCATAGCTCATTGATAAGTTGCACCTGCGTTCTTTAAGCCAAATGGCATCACTTTCCAAAGAAAAGGTACCCCAGGGGGTAATAAAGGTTGTTTTAGCCTGGTCTTCAGGAGCTATCCGAATTTGATTATAACCGGAGAATCCGTCCATTAAGGACATCATCCCACTTTCGACAGTAAAGTCAATAATTTGATCCATGTTTGGAAGAGGAAAGTCGTCTTTAGGGCATGCAGCGTTGATATCTCTAAAGTCAGTGCAAACCCTAACTTTGGTAGCTTCTTTCTTGGTGACTGGAACTACATTTGAGATCCATTTAGCATAATCAATAGCTTGTATAAAGATAACATTCAGGAGTTTTTCTAACTCCCCTTTGACTAGCAAAGCCACTTTGGGATGCATTTTTCTAAGTTTTTGTTTAACCGGTTTAGCATCCGGATGGACCACTAGATGATGCATGACTACGAAAGGGTCTAGACTCGGCATATCTTCGTATGTCCAAGCGAAGACATCTTCATACTCTTTAAGGAATGCAATGTATTGTTCTTGTTTTTCCGGACTTAGTTCTGCTCCAATATTGATTATGTGAGGATTGTCCTCAGTTCCAATGTTAATTTTAATGACATTTTCTACCTCCATGTGTATATCTCTTTCAAAATTAGGTGGGGCGGGTGAAATGCCCAATTCTTGTAATTCTTGTAAGGTTAATTTAGATAATTCATTTTGAGGATCAGTGGCCTCAAGTTGGGCTATAGTTGGTATAGAACCATCAAAATAAAACCCATTGTGTAACATCTCTTCAACAGAGACATCATGGAAGATATCTCCTTCCAACTCTTCATTGGGGTCGACAATCATTTCAGGGTATGCTATGGATAGCATGTTGCATGAAAACGACTGATGATTAAGAGGCAAATCAACATGCCTATCCAAATAATCTTGATAGCATATGAGGTGATCATCCTCTTCAAAAGGAAAGGGTTGTCCCTTACTAGGAAATAGGCCCACACCACAACTGAGCAGTGCCACGGTTCTACCTCGAAAGGTTCTTTCATGCCATTTTGGAAAGGTCCCAAGCCTTTCCCTTTATATCCCATTTTAAGCATCATGGGTTTAGCTTTAATATAATCATTGGTAAAATAGCACCGAGCGTATCCTTCATGGTGAGTTTTGATATTCCGAGGGATTCTTCCCCAGTCATATCCTTTATAAATGAAGGCACAATTCCCAACTTGGTAAGTACTTCCCATAGGTTGTGGGAGGCCCAAAGTACGAGGAGATGGCGGCAATTTATTTAAAAGGTTTGAATCTTGCATGAAAGCATTCATTTTTTTTTATATTAAGGTTGTAGATAAATCTGGTAATAGTTCATCAGAAAGGGCATAAGATGTAGAAGGTTTATTACCTATGTCTTGAGATGTGGAAGGGATGATAGATGTGTCTAGAGGTTTTGAATTTGTAGGGGTAGTAGTTGAAGAATTGGTTGTAGATTTGAAATCTTTTTGAGGTTCTAAAGTAATTTTTTTAGAGGGTTGTTGATCTATATAGGAGGATGAAGTTAATGGAGGGGAACTCGGTGAAGTTATGGGTTTATGTTTCACAGTTTTAGATGAAAAAGAAGAACTAGAATGTGTGGATGACAGAGCAGGGCAAAATTGCACTCCAACTGGTTCTGCAAAAGCACACATATCAAAGGTCTAGGGTCACCATGAATAGTGACCAACTGATTTTTAAACTCAAATTTAACACATTGGTGTAAAGTTGATGGGACCGCTCGCATGGCGTTGATCCAAGGGTGACCCAAAAGTATATTGTACGATGCTGGGCAATGTACAATGAACACGGTTGTTTCTAGGGTTCTAGGACCAACTTGCAATGGGAGGGTGATAACTCCACACGTTTCTTGTGTTTTGTCATTAAAAGCTTTGATGATCATATCAGTTTTCTTCATTTCATCACTTCTAAAGCCAAATCGTTGGTAGAAGTCAAAGGTGCAAATGTTTAGAGATGAACCATTATCAATCAAAACTCGTTTGATGACTACATCCCCAATTAAAGCAGTAATGTATAAGGGATTGTCCTTATGTAAACTGTGTTGCGGGATATCTTTATCCTTGAAGTCAATACAATCAATCTCTCGAGTGATGATAGTATTGGCCATAGCTTTAGGTTGAATGTTTTGAGGCACCATCATTTGGCTCAATGTAAGCATCAACTCATCCCTATGGGTGGGAGAGGATCTTAATAAATCTAAGAGGGAAATTCTGGCCGTAGTGTTGGACAATTGCTCATTAATGCTGTAAGGGGGTTTAGATTGGATATTAGGAGCAAGATTCCCTTTATTGGGATTTTTCAGAACGAATGGAGCTGATCCATCGTTCTGGTTTGATTCTTGTTGGGAATTTTGAGCTTGTTTTCGAGTAACGACTCCAATGGTTCCTACAATGTTATAGTGATGACGTTGAAACGGTCTCGGTTGAGAATTTATGGCTTGTTCATAAGGAAGGACTATATTAGAAGAAGGTCGAGTAGTGACTCTTCTAGGAAATGGTTCTTCTGGAACCATAGCATCCGTGACAGGTTGAATAGGATCTGATTCGTTTTCAGAACTATTCGATTGGTTTGAAGTAATGTCTAGTTCACTTTCACTATCTGATTCTATATCACTAGAATTCGAAGTTTGAAAATTATGTAAGGGCCTGGTTGTAACTAGGGATAAGGTCGTGTCAAATATTTGAGGATCCTTGAATAGGTAATTCTCTCGCTAATGGTTCCTACATATCGGGTAGGAGGGGGAACATTATGATGTTCGATTTGATTGGCCACCTCTTTACCATGTCTTGGTAAAGGGTGTTGAAATATGTCTAAAGTTTGATTGGCATTTTGATTTTGATTTTGGGGAATGGTCTTTTGAGTATTATTAGGAGGGTTTTGTTTAGGTTGGAAGGCTTGCACTTCCATTTCATTATTGTCAATCAAATCTTGTATTTTATGTTTCAATCTCTTACAAGCATTGGTAGAATGTCCAGGTCCTCTATGGAAATCATAGTGCAAATCAGCTCTATATCCGGGTATACTTGGGTCAGGTTCCCGGATGGCTGGTAATTGGATTAAACCTCTTTCGAGTAATTGAGGTAAAATAGTTGACAAAGGTTGGTTTAATCTAGTGAATTCTCGAGGAGGCTTGTCAAGAGGTTTCAATATGAATTTTTCCGTTGTCTTCGTTGCATTGATATTAGCAACATTTTTGCTGTCAATGACTCCGTCATCGACAACCTGTTTGTTTTTATATTGATTTCTAGATGTTTTCTCGTCATCCTTCTTCCTAAGTTGGCCTCTCCTAATGAGGGCATCTTCTACTCTTCGAGCTAAATCTATAGCTTGATCGAAGGTAGTCAAAGTAGCTGTTGATAGCTCATAAGAAAGTTGTTCTTGTAAATTGTTGATGAAGATGTCTAACATTTCCCTATAGGGTAGCACAAAGTGCAGTTTTCCTGTCAATTGCCTCCATCTAGCTAAGAAATCAGCAAAGCATTCATCCTTATCTTGTTTTAAATTGTATAGGTCTTTAATAGTTACATGCCTCTCGATGTAGGCACTAAATTGATGGACAAATGATTCAATTGTTTCTTCGAAGTTTCTTAAAGAATGAGTGGGCAATTGATAGTACCACTCTAATGCCATTCCACCTAAAATTTTGGGGAACATTTTTAGTAATAGCAAGTCATCATGCGATATGTCGTGACATGCTATCCTAAACATGCGAAGATGCTCTATGGGATCTTTGGTTCCTTTATATATAGGCAAAACAGGCATGGGAAAATGTTTAGGATATGGTTGAGCTACAACTATGGGATCCAAGGGTTGACTACAAATCTCTCGATAATTATACGAGGGATGGTAGGGATCTATCTGGTCCATACGTGAAGCTAATTGTTTCACCATGGCTTCCAGATTACTAGTTTGCCCCCCATATTGGTTCGGTAGGGCATTGACATGAGTGTTATGGGCGTAGGATGGAGGAACATGCAAATTAGATGCCATGTTACTGTTGTGTAAAGTATTGGTAGGAAAAGTATTATGGAGGAATTTTGAAGCTGTATTATGTTGTATTCCAGATTGCTGAAAGTTTGTATTTGGCTTAGTTTTAGGTTTCTGTTTATTTAAAGCATTTTGCTCAATAGTTTGGCGGAATAAAGTAGTGAAGGGAATTTTCTTTTGTGCGGGAGTGATTTTAGGTTGAGTAACAAGTTCCTTAGGAGGTTGGGTAACCTGTTGTTTTGACATGCTTTGGGCTATAGTGACCATATCCGTATTGGATGGTCCACCCTTATCACTTTCTTGATCAATGAAAGACAAGGGATTAGTCTGCATATTGCACATATATTCCATGGCTGCTTGAGTTTTACTAATTTGCCCTTTATCAAGGCGAATGGCCACATTAAGTTCATCAATGTTTTCCATGAGAAATCTCTTGAAATGCTCTACATTGTCAAAGGCAATATTTCCATTTGGAGCTACTCTAGGGGATGAGGATCCATCCTCTTTAACATTTGCTTCTTGTTCTTTATCTTCCCCTAAGTCTTCATCTGATTGACCTAGAGTTTCTCCTTCCGGATTTGAATCTCCAAGAAGGACATTTGGGTTCTCAGTTGTATTTTGTAACCAATCTTCTCCTTCCCCTAAAGTTTCTTTGCCATTCCTAAGTTTAGGCATGGTGCTAAGTTTTTATTTCAGCAATATATATATATATATATATATATATATATATATATATATATATATATATATATATATATATATATATATATATGCAACAAATTAAGAGGTATATATTTACTATATACCTACTATAATATTTGAAATTGAAATGTTTAAGTTTTTGCTAAGTTTTTTGATTTTTTTAGTTTTTCTTTAATTTTTGGAAATAATACAATAAAGACAGCAAATAAAACAATAGATGCACGCAATAATAAGACTAAAAGTAAATGAGCTAGTTTTCTATGAATAACTTATGAATATCATTAATAGGTTCGAGTTGTTCAGGGGTCATGAAATGTTCTTCTTCAAATTGAAAGTTTTCTTTTAAGAATTTGATGAAAAGGGCTATGGTAATATTATCTGTCTCAGATGCTGGTTGATAGAAGTAAAGCTCGTGGCAATACTCTCGATATAACATAGCATGAGGAACTCTATTCCATATTTCCCTATCTATAAGAACAACCTCTTGGTCTTCTACAAGGCCTAGGAATTGGTGCACAATGGCTGCGTTCTCGAGGTATTCCTCGAAGGTGAATAATTCTGAAGATACTAAAGCTCTCCTATAGGCTAACCATCTATGGCAGGCTCTCTGAAGTTCATGATAAAAAACTAATTGATGAGGATCCAGGATTCTATCCAAGACTAGCCTCTTAATCTATTTAAGTTGTGTGGACCTAGATGAGATGAGACTAAGTCTCCTATCAAGTTCGTTCCATAGGAATTGATTTCTACTTGTTTCAGGGATACTAAGGACAGAATTAACTTCTATAGCTGCCAATTGATTTTCTACGTTTATAGTAACTGCTAACCTCTTTTTAGGAGCTACCATCTAAACATGACTTTAAACTTTAAATGTTTTAAAATGCATCTAAGCTTTAGTTGTTCTAATTTTTTTTTTGTTTTTGTTTTTCAAAAGGTTATGATGCATTCACGTCGGGTTCACCAAAATGTATCGCTCCAAATTTTTTGCATCCCTACCTTCAGGCTATAGGATCCGCGCCTGGAAGGAGGATGGGAAAAGGATGTCGCGATACCTCGGACTGAGAGGACTTTGCGAAGGTCCCGCCTCTCAAGGGAGGTGTATTTTGGTGATTTTTTTACGGATGGTGGGTTCACCAGGAAACATTTAGCGGTAGTTTCCACGCCTAGGTTTTGAAATGTGTTTGATGAGTTCGTTTTAACCTTAAGCATTCATATCCTAGGTTTGGCCGAATGAATCTAAATTAAAACTACATGAAAATGCAACTTTCATGAATACAAAAAACAGATTTGAAAGCAGAAAATAGAGAATTTTACAAAATGACAATGAAAAATACCCGATCCGGATGTCCGAGAAGATTCTAACGTTTGAAGCGATCCGGATCGCTCTGTAATCTGACAGAATCGCCTGTAATCTGACAGAATCATTTGAAACTGACAGAATCGTCTGAGATCTAACGAATTCGTCAGACGAATTCGCCAGAGACCTGCAAGATAGAAAATAGATGCAAAATACAAGAAATTCTATTGTGCTAACAGAGGCAAATTACACCAAATAGCAATATGAATACTGAAAAATATTTAAGAATATAATTTAAATCCAATTACTGTACTTTAATAGCAGATCATGAACTTAGCATGCAATTTAAGCTAAATGGGTGAACTCCAAATGCAAAAATAACATAAAAACTGAATAAATAATCTAATTTACAGAATAAAATGACAGAAACAGAGTTGAGAAAAGCAAACTCTAGGCACTGATTGCCTCGATGTGGGTTGCAGTCGAGATCGTCTCGCATTAGTACGAAATCGTCTCGAATTCGACAGGATCGCCTCCGATCTGAATAGGTTCGTCGACGATGATGGATGCTAGCTCCGGCTGAAAAACAATGATGTACCTGCAATAAAATCGATGTGGAACTAGTGCAAATGCAAGATTAGGATGTTCTAATGAAGAGGGAATCACTTTGCAGAAAATTTCAGCCAGGGGTTGGGGAGGGAAAATCCTAGAGGTTAAATAGGCTTAGAGGGAGTAGGTAGGAGGTTGGAGATCATCCCAATTTGGGAGATCTCCAATGGGGGAGGGTCCCAACGGCGCAGACACGCTTCTGCCCATATTGGAGACCCGTTGGAACAGATTCCAACTATGCAAATTCGGTTTTGCGACAAGATCGTCCGGACGTCCTAGTCCAGACGAAATCATCAAATCTGGGGCGATATCGTCTGATCGGCGACGATATCGTCAAACGGTCAAAACAACCTCTAAAATTGGCACAGAAAAGGGGGAAACGGAATACCCGACGGTTAACGGGTGGTTTGGGAGGTTAAATTTGATTTTAAAATTATTTACTAAGGTGAATGTAAATTTTATAATTTTACTACGCCAATTTTAGGGTGCTACACTAGCATGAGGAGAAATTAACTCAAATTATTTTTCAACCACAAATGGTATTTCATCATTGATAACATTCGAATCCAACCGATAATTAGGTAAACTTTTACCTGGAGTTTGAATGGTTGAACACAAAAGGTGAGATTCTATATTTTTTACAATTCCAGTTATCATGGCTTGATGAGCATTTGTACCTTCTTATGTTTCCCTCATAATCTCCATAATTATCATCTTGTAGCCCTTCCTCTTCATCAATTACCTATTTTTAAAAAATGCCAAAGTTAACAACCCAATTAAAAATGCGCCCATCCTTTTCAAACCATAAATCCTCCTGATCGACTACTTGATTTGTTTCGAATAAAGCAATATTTTTATCATTTGGAGGAATAGAAGTCAATTCTAATTCCTTGTTAACCACTAATAGTATTTATTTATTTGAATCTCCAAGACAATTATGTGAATTTTTACCCAAATTTTCAATAGTCAAGAATGAAAGAGAAGTTTTTACCTCTTTCTCATACAAAAAAAATGAATCATAAAAATAAATTACCATTGATTCCTTTTCTATTTTAGCAAGGTGTTCATTAAACTCATATTCAAATTGATTGAATCTTTGAACTTTCTCTATTTTTGCAAGTGGCATACCATTTTCGAATTGTACAGGATTTGTGAGATCTTCACGTGAGATAGGGGTTTCAGCATCCTGCATATCAAGTGATTGTGAGAAACCAATGATTCCTCATATCTTTCCTAATTATTATAATAATTATATTCTAAAATCAAGGGATGAAACTCTATCGTATCTTCTACATAATATCTAGATTCATCTATTGATTACTTTTTAAGTTCACTTTCAACCATGTTTGGTGGACCAAGGATTTCTTTAGTGGGATCAATTCTTGCATTCAACTTTCTATAATTGTCCCAATACTCCCTTGTAAATAATGACTCTAAAACTTTCATTTCTATTTGGTTTTTATTTGAAACATGTTGTCTTTCTTGATCATCCGCTTTAACCATTTCATTCAATTCTATGGAAGGTCCTTACCTGTCACATATTTCAATGCTAGATCTAGGACTCCTCCATTGTCTAAAATAGTATCATAGTGAAAATCATTGAAATTTTTCTCATGGACATGATTCGAAAGATGATCAATATGGGTATATTATGGCACTCATTTCTAAAATTGATCCATGTCTCTACTAAGCTGTAGAATTAATTTTCACAAATCCTTAACTTCATCTATAATAGTTTGGTTTATTGTATTATTCTAAGATATTTGTGCATTTTGAAATTGATTCACACCTAAGAATGATGGTTGATTCTGCATGGTGAATTGAGGTGAATAAATTATTGGGTGGGTAAGGGAGGTATCTAGTGATTGAGGATTATAAAATCTAAGACCCACACCACCACCTAGAAAACTTAATCGTTGTTCAAATACTATTGCTTCGGTATAATATTGGGACAACGATGTGATTTGAGGTATCCCTCGCAAATACATAGAGATTGATGGGTCAAGAGCACTGAAATAAATTTGGATAGAAAATCCCCCTATAGGAACATAGGGTACCACCAACTGAGTATATAACCCATGGAACTTTTCAGTGAACAACTTCAAAGATTTATTTGGTCCTTTACGGGAAATGACAAACTGATTGTACATGAGGATTGGATCAACTAGCATTTTATTAAAATGATTGTGGAACATTACCTCTAGTTGAACACAAGAAGTGATAGAACTTAAATGTAGGTTAATAAATCAGTTATAAGCAAACTCATTCAAGGTATAAGAAAATATTTGACAAATAACACTTTCATGCATAACTTTTAAATGAACCATAGCATATTTGAATGCATTAATGTGCGCTTTGGTTGACATCCCTCCATCATGCCTAAATTGGGGTAGGTAACATTTAAACTATATAGACACAATAGGTGGATTTCTAGATATGTTTAAAGGACTGCCTATCTTCCATGGAGAAAACATGGCTATTAGTGGACCCTAAAGAACATAACTTTAGTACCAATTTTGTTAGTCAAAGAAATATCTTGCATGTATGTGTGAAATGACTAACAATTTTCAAATGTTGAAACAAATAAATCATCATGTTCATCCACCAACATATATGCATCAATTAACCCCTAATAATGAATAATATTCTCAATTTATAAAAAGGGTTAGCATCAATGCATCATAAATTAAAGAAAGTTATAATCAATGAATGTGACCACCTATCAACAAAACATAGTTAGTCAAGACCAATACCTTCAAATAACCTTTCAAGTAACAATGAGCAATTTAGCATTTATAATGACAATGAAATGACCAATTAAGGCACTCCTTCTAGGATCAATCTCGTTGAGTGATAATTTTACCCTATTGCAAAACTACACTCACAGTTAGGATTTTGATTAGAAAACCCTCTCTTAAAAAGAAATAGAAATTTTTCCAAGGTTCCTTTTACTTAATGTGTGCTTGTATGTTTGTGAAAATATGTCAAAATAAGTGCTTAGAATACCTTAGTGATTTGCAAGTAACTGTTAACAAGGGGCCTATGTTGGTATTACTTTGATTTTGCCATGCTTTTATTGTTCATGAAACTTAAAAGAAAAGAAAATGTGATGTGATTGGCCCTCATATGACCATCTTGGAAAGGTGATTTAATTCATTTTATCTTGAAGTGTTTTAGGTAGATTTTATCTTCTTTTGTTAAGCAGATTTTAATAAATTTTATCTTTTTGTTAAACCTTGCTTTGAGCATGAAAGAAAAGACTAAAATCTATCTCTGAAATGTGAACATGAAATGATGAGTGGATTCATTTTATCTTGCTTGGTGAATGGATTTTTATCTTGTATTGTTAAGATTTGCTTTGAGCATAAAGGAAAATAACTAAATGACTAAATTTGAAATGTAGTAGCCTCTGGACTATGAATTACCCCACTTTAATGAAATTGTAATTTTCATAAAGAGAAGTTAATTTATTGCTTGAAAAACAAAAGTGCAAAGCTTGAAATTTGACTCTCCTTTAAAATGTGAAATCATGTAAAGCTTTTGAAATTACAAAATTCCCTTTTAAAATGTGAACTTTATATAATTTTAGAATTTCGAATTTCATTTTAAAATAAAATTGAAATTGCTTAAAATAAGACTTTAAAGCTTAATCTTGGAATAAGTGCATTTATTTTTGAAATTTTAATTTTTTTTCGCATTTTTATTTTATTTTATTTGAAGAAGTTAAAAATAAATAAAAATGGACAGGGTTAGAATAAAAAAGTAAAAATAAAATGTTGTAAACAGAAAGCAAAAGGCTATATTCAAATGAGCAAGATGATTTCTGAATAATAAACTTGATCTAAATAAACCTACATCCACACAATCTATGTTAGATCAAGTGTGAGCTCCGAGGGATTAAAAATATGCGTCAAAATCATTAAACGATGCTACCATATCTATGCATAAAACACCATCAATAAAAATGACCCATGAACTGGAAAATGTGCACTGAAAACAATTTTTATTCAAAAATAAAAACCTCTTCTGCATTCAGCATACAAGGTGCACCTTTCTGCTCCCAAAGTTCCAGCATGTCTTTTATATTTTGATGGATATTTAAATTTTTTTCATGAAATCCTTCATTTCCTTTATTCCATCCTTTTCCCTCCGTTTGGATTCATAACACGTTTGCTTCCTATTTTATCTTTGCTTTTCTTCCCTTCGTATTTTCATAATGCCCTCTTTTTAGAAAGTGTCTACTCTCTTTCATTTATTTAGGATGCTTTCATATCAAAGGCTTTGCAACGTATTACCCTATCAGCTATGTAACAATAAATTTATTTTATAATTTGTTAGTTTGAAACTACTGACAACTCCAATTAGGCCTTTTGATTAAGTCACATTTTTATTTCTACCATTTATTCCCTATATTCTGTGATGACCATTTTCTCGCTTTACAGTAATGGTCGTGGCATAAATTGAAATAGGTCTTCATCACGTATACAAACCCCTACATGCACTATTAGGAGGTGCACGACCATTATACCTACCTACCAATGTGTTTCCATCTTGCTCTCGTGGATGACCAAGGTTTGCTGACGCATCGAATGTCCATGTGCTACTATGTGTGAATTCTTTGCTTGGTCAACATATTCGAACTTCTATCAGGCCAACGCTCCATTTCAAGTCACACCATGTCAGTTGCGTCCCTATTTTTGGCTTAGAAAACTTAGGCCAATTTAATTAATTTTTTTTTATCATATGCAAATATGATTTTACCTGTACACACAGACCAACGTTTTCATTAGCCTTAATACACCAGTGGACCTTATTCATCGTCAAAACACACCCGAAAACTTTTCGATTTTTTATTCAATGAATATGATTCTGTAATGACCTCTGTAGCTACCATATAGAACGTGTTGAACGAATATCCAAATGGCCCACTTAAAGGATCCACATAATTAGCTTGCAATGGTATATGGATTACCCGTGGTGACGGTGAATGCTAAAATTGGTTGATGAGAAGTTGCTTTACCTCATGGTCATTTTTATCTGCCCCCTTGCATTTGATATTTAGAATTTATTGGGCGTTCATAACCTTGGCTTGACTAAAAATTCTAGTAACATCGTTGGATACCCGTACCCACATGCTAACACCAAAATAAACCAAAGGCCTGCCACTGTTGCTCCATTGCGACTCCATATTTCCATACGTTTTCTCTGTCTGGAATTCCATGAATGTTGCATACGTTTTACATGTGACTGTTAATTCTATCCTTCTACACGGCTATGTTCCACAGTGACCACTGTATCACCAACTGTCACTGTCTTCGGTGTTCAAGATGGCCCAGAACCACATGATCATTGTCTTCACTATTGAATGTTATTAGCTTGGAAGTAAAATATGCTACCATTGCAATGACATTACCTAGTGGGCTTTGAGAATGACGTATTAATTTTTCATTTTTGACTACGTGGGTGAATTAGTAAACTCTCCATCCATATCGGTTGCGTCTAGCTCCATTGTGTTTCATCCTCATAGGTTGTTTGAAACCGACGCTTGCTAGCAAGCCTCCGTATTTAATAATTCAATGCTGGTTTAACTGGTCTACATCTAACGATCGACGTTGATATTGTAGTCTTAGAAAGTGCTACCACTTTTCTTTTTTCTTTTTTTCTTTGAATAATATAACACCATGTACAACATCCATGGCGATTATTGTCTTCCTCTCATATTTTTTGAAATGAGCACTGGCATCAACTATATTTGCCTTTCATGTGTTAACACTCAAGTCACCACAGATTCAACCGTGATTCGAGCCATTAACTAACTCATATAACTTTGGGTCTATCTTACCAATTAAACACATCATCCTACTTTGCATATACTAAGAACTTCATGCTAGTGAAATTACTGCTACTAATTCCACGTTCGATAACATCATAGTGAGAGTGACAGACAATGAACATGTTATTGATAATGCCATGGAATATGCCACTGAGTATATTGTCTATTCATTGACAACCTCGGTCTTCAACAAAATACTATGCACCTGCATACTAACGGTAGAGTGTTCGCCTAAGATATCGATAATCAACACCAACGCTCATGGTGCCTTCAACCTATCCTATGCTATCGGTGCCCTCATCAAGTCCTCGTATATGCTGGTTCGTCGATCGTATAACTATAATAGTTTGAGTCATCTTGTTTAATAAACCATGGTTCCTTTGCATTTCATTTACTCTAATATTATAGCTCTCTCGGAGGTGACATGTAACATTGAATGACTTTCTCTTGCACGAATCCTTGACCCTGTCATCGTGGAACAACAACATTGACAACAAATCCTCATGAAAGGTCCCTTACGTCCTGCCATCTACTTCATTGTCATGCCACGTTATTTGGTAGGTTCAGTAGTGTGAGGAGTCTGCTACACTGGTGTCAAGTCCTAGGTAGGGTCTGAGTCATTCAAGTAAGTGACGTTGCCGCTCCTTGTGATATTCCAAGGTGTGGGGTTTAGGTGCCTATGTCAACCTGAGCATACAAACAACAAAAAATGGCATACCTTACCTTTTGCTAACATTATAAATAAACATTGACCATAGATCATTAAGAAACCTAACCAAAAACCTTCAAGGCAAAATTACATTAAGCTCCTTAAGAATTGATTTAATTAATTTCAAAGGTTTAAATTGATTTAATTCAAAGCATTAAAACTTAATCAAAAAATTTCAAACATAAAAAATACTCTTTAAAAGAAACTAAATAAAACACCAATCGACACACAAACCTTTATTGCAAACCCAATTGTATGATCCTATCAAAATTATCACTCAAAAGATAACCAAAATTTTCAAACACTCAAAATTTAAGATGGATCCCCAAATGTAGGGCAAGTTGTGCAATGGCCACAACAAAACTAAAACCTCATCCTCATTTATAGTGAGAAAATAATCATCCACAAAGTACCCATTAATAATTTGGGTGGACATATCATGCAAAATAATACCTTTGATCAATCCCTTAGATGCTTGATTAGCAAGAAGATAACCAAAAGCTTCAACAACAAGGATGTAAAGCGAAGGGCCAAAGGACAACCTTAGCGAATAGAATTAAACAAACCAAAATTCTCTTATCTATGTCTATTAATAGTAATACAAACCGATGCATCAATAAACAACATACTGACAACCCTGATAAAAAAGGGGCCAAATCCAAGAGCTTGAAGCATGGAAAGAATGAAAGGCCACTCAATACAATCATAAGCTTTATCTATACGATCATAAGCTTTCTCAAAGTCTAGTTTAAGAAAAATGAACTTTTGGCCAGAGAGACAAGCCCATTCTAAACCTTCCCAAACAACAATAAGATTATCCAATATGTAACACCTTTTAATAAAACTTGTCTGCTTCGATCTGATAATCACAAGGAGAATGTTGCAAATACAAAAAGCTAAATCTTTAACCAAAATATTGTAAGAGACATTAAGCAGAGTAATAGGTGTCCAACTAGTGATAACCTCAATATTGCTCACTTTAGGAATACTTTAATGTTTTCACGATTGATGATATTGCCTAGAGAATTTTTGGTTAACTCTTCATTGTAGAAATTGAGCATATCAGACCTAGTAAAATTCCAAGTGGCTTTATAAAATTCATAGGGAAAGCCATCAATACTAGGGGACTTGTCATTCGACATAGTCATAAGAGCATTATGAAGCTCAAAAGGTGAAATAGGAGTTTCACAGAGAAGTCTATCATAAGCAAACAACTTAGTAGGAACAATATCAAGACACTGTTGGAGCGCCATCTAATGTTCTAGAGAATCTTGCTATGCTTGAAATATAAGCTTATAATGATCCACAAAGGGTGATGCAATATCAATAAGAGAAGTCAGCCTATCATGAGAGACTTGAATAGCCTTTATCTAGATCTTGGACTATCTAGAATGAAGAGATTTGAAAAATGCTTTGGATGGGCGATCACCAACCCTCAACTAGTGCAGATGAGCTCGAATCTGAGACCTCTTGGCTTCATATCATTCATGGACTATAATCTGGTGGTGAAGACCAATAACCTTGGTTCACACTATCAAACATACGGATCATTTTCCAACAACAAGAAATTTCACTGATACTCCTTCGTAATAGCCAAATGAGCATGCTTTCTGACATGTGCCATCTGTTTGCCACAATACCGCATGAAAGAGGTAGTAAGGACAATAGCCTCATTACACCAAGAAATCCAACTGATAGAGTGAGGAGGTCAAGGTAATAAATTATATATTCTCTCAATCACAACAATCATGCTTGGGTGTTGCAATAAAGAAGTGTTTAAATAAAATTGATTGCAAGGAAAATTAAATTGGTGACCACTCCACTTAATTTGAAAGAAAATAAGGAAATGATTTGACAACATAAATTGATCCCAGATCATCACAATCTTATTATTTATGGAGGAGAATGAAAAATTGTTGCTCTAACATCATAACTCGATTAAGGCACTTGCAAACTCTATCATTACCCGCACAAATATTGGACCATGTAAACCAGGATGGAGGCGAGCAATTACGCTAGAAAAAAGGGGATAAAAAATATCCCATCTGTATATAAGATAAAACCAAACCTCACACTTTCTAGCACACCAATGCATCGGAAGGCAACCAATGTTATCTTTAGCATGCTCAACCATATTAAATTTACCACAAAAAAGACAATATGCCATAGGTAAGTGATTATATATATACCACCAAAGGGCATAGGGAGTAGGGCCATCATTAGGAATATAAATATTAGTAATACCCAGTGTGTTCAATTTAGTATTCAAAAAAATCTAGACCACATGATGAGAAGGATCCTCGTCAGACCTAGGCAAACAATCCTCAAGTTTGGAGGAGATAGAAATAGAAGCACCACCTCGTCAATATTTATGGTGAGTAGTGAAATACATAAAAGAACCTATAATACAAAAGAGAGAAACATCTAACAAAAAACTAGAGATCTTAACTTCTTGTAAATAACGTCAAAATGACCAATACTTTGTGAGCAGATCGAACAATTTTTTTTTTGAAGACTTTGAAAGTCCCTAAATATTCTACGAAAGAAAATTTATGGAGGAGGAATATTCATGGAGTTACCTCCCATAGGGCTACCTCCACTATCACTTAGCACTGAAGAATAATTAAATGCAGAGGTTTGAGAAGGTTGAACTAATTCACCAACAATCAAGGGACTGCTCACACTATCGGTCAACACCAAAAAACTATTAAATAAAGAGGTTTGAGAAGGTTGAAATAAGTCACCAACAGTCGAAGGATGATGCTTAGCCTCTTGGCTTCCCCTCGATGATGATGAGCCATCCCAAGATGGACTACGTGAATGCCTGGAGGGTGGAGGTATTGGTAGTGAATTCCCTTCTTCTAAGGTTAATTTATGCTTAGGATGTTTCTTAGTAGGTGAAAATTGAATATCCAAAATAGGATGAACAAGAACAATAGGAGGCTGAGATAGTAGCTTCACAACCTTATCTCTGTTATAAAACATCAACTTAGGGTTGGTCACCCCTTATTATTAGAAAATTTGATCCAATCACCCTCAACAAAGGGTTTAGGATGTGTAAGTGCGGTATGAGGAGTAGGGGCAACCATTGGAGGTTTTCGAGAAACCAGTAGATAGTCCTTGATACGATGCATGGTGGATTGGCACCGAAAATAAGTATTAGGTAAATTAAAGAATAATTTTTTACATAAAATGCTCTGTAACAACCTGAATGTCCACACATTCTTTGAGATCCTGTGCAAGGTCAACCTCAACATAGACTTTTTTACTAGGTCGTGCTAAGAAGAACCACTCTTCTTCTCGATAAATCACTCGACCAATGGATTTAACAATATCATCAATAAATACCCATAAGGACAACGAGAGACCCAGGAGTTCAAGCCAAACTAACACTTTCAAGGCAACTTGCTCTGAAAATTGGAAAGAAAGAGTCCAAGGAGAAAGGACCATCAAAGTATTACAAAGAAACCAACTGGACTTAGCAACCACGGTTTGCAATTGCAAGGGTTCTTTGAAGGAAAGAAAAAAATCTTTAGTAATATTGTGGATACCCGCAACCACAATGCCATAAGCTTCCCAGTAAAATGTCAACCAATTTTAAAAATATTCTTGTGACGGGCTCTAACCAATAAAATAAGCTATAAGACAATAATTCTCATACCATTTTACAAATGGAGAAACAACATCAAGATAGAGCACAACATCCGTTGAAGAATCATTACCTTGTCCACCACTTTCAAAATAAACTTTAAAGCTCGCTTCGGTACCATGAGTTCCACTATCTGTAACAACTGTTACATCTACGAACGATGAAGCCATAAAAAAGGAGAGTAGTCACCTAATTGGCGACAATATCAGTATTCAAAACCAAAGTAGCCAAATTTACAAATGATGGCATACCCAAACCCTAACAAAGTAGTTTTTCCTCCAAATTCTAATTATTTAAATAGATATAATAAAAAATAGATTTAGTTACATATGTTAACTTCATAAACGAAATTTTTTTTTTTTTTTAAATAATATATTAAAAAAAAGTAAAGTAGTTTTTAATATTTTTTTTATACATAGAGGAATCGAAAACTACCTTTCCTTTTTGAACAACTGGTCACAGGGTCAATTCATATTGCCTCTGATCGTAGCGTTGAATCATGGTGCTACCATGATAACCCCTATCTCGCCTCTGTGAACACGGCCTAGAGTGAGGGAGACATCCGGTGGCTCAGGGTTGGTACCACCATAATCAAGCTGGCGCACACTCAACGAACTCAAGTCAGACTACTACCTTTGCCCTAGATTGGGCATACCCGCGAGGTTTGAACCTAGGTCTTCTCCTGGTAAGTGCCCAACTTCTTACAAATCCACCTAGCTCTCGTGGACAAGTAGTTTTTAACATTTATAAGACTATAAATTATAAATTATATGAAAAAATATTTGTAAAAGACATTAGTTATTTAATATATGTTTATCCTACCAATGTTAGTTATTCAATATATGTTTATTAAACCAAACTCTTACTATGTTCTATATAAGACTGGGACCCTTTAAAACATCTGTGTTTTACCTTGAAATTTTTAAAACCTACAGTGTGGTCTACCGACAAAGACGCCACTTGCATTATCGATGATGTGACCCGAGTTCAATCCCCACGACGGATGGTTATAAGAAGTATTTAATTAAAAAATATATATTTTTGTTTTGTAAGAGATACTTAGTGGTATATCTTTAAGTTTTCATCTAAATATCCAAATTCAAACCTTACCATGAGAGGACCAAAACCCCTTATAAAAACCCATGTTTTTAACTCTATGTTTTTTTCGTGTACCAAATATCATGGCCATAGAATTTCTTATAGAAAATCCAACTTCAAACCTTGGTACAAGGGGACTAAAACCCCTTTCAAAAACTTGTGTTTTATCCTAACATTTTAATCCAAAAGATCCAAGTTCACACCCTCATATGCAAGACCTCTTTCAAAAACCTGTGTTTTACCCTAAAAATTTGAAGTGTTGTTAACTTCATCCTTACCCAACAACTAGGGATTATAAAGGTTCCCTATACACACCAAAAAAAAAACAAAAAAATCTACATCTATTGAATTTGAACCTCAAACTTTTCATTTAAATTTTCAAAAATCAAGTAAAAAACAATTTTATGTATATAAGGACTATTACTTAAAAAATAATAATTTTATGAACATTATTAAATGTTAATAAGTTTTTTTATTTTCTTCGTATGTGAGGATTTTCATTTCTTATAGTCAAAGAAACATTAATTACATTTAACCACATAATTTATTAGATTTTATTACTTGCATTGCTATCAAAATCCTTTAAATTTTTATAAATTTATTAACAAACTAAATAATTTGAAAATCAAATACCTTATGAGTACTCTATTTAAATGTCTGATTGACCAAGGTTATGAAGCAGTTCACCAATTTAAATGTTTGTTGAGGACCAAGGTTATGAAGTAATTCACCACACATTCAAATATTTATTCAAAGATACCTTGCTCACTAAAGAATTCAAACCTTTAAAATATATAATTTTAATAATAATTTTTAATTTTTTAAAATATTTAAATAGTTTTAATGAAATAATGCAATTGAAAGGTTTTGACTTTTCTTTAAAAATCCAAGATTTAAATATTTTATATATAATTCAAACTTTAATTTTCATACATAATAAATAATTACTTGTTTAGATATGCTAATATAGCGTATGTGTTAACAAAACAAATATAACAAATATACTCAGGTAAAGCATCTATGTCACTGTCAATGGATAAGTGAGATGAACCAAAAAGGGGACATAAATAACAAATTAAAGTAGGTGAGTATGAAAAAAGGGCAGAAGTTAAGGACCAGTTGACTCAAATTGACATGCTGATTTGACGTTTAAAATTATGACGTTGGGCAGACTAAAAATGGGTTGATAGAAAATATATATTTAAAAGTAATGAAATGGACCAGTTGCACAATGATATGTATTGAACCATCAAATTGCCACTCGTCATTAGGAGAACACATTTCTTTTTAAATTGCTAATGGTCTAGCACATTTCTAGTTGTAATATTGAATTAAGAAAAATTGAAGAGAATAAGTAATCCATATGTTCCTTTCAAGCAGCCAAATCTCTCCCACTTGGATGACAAAGAATGAACTACTTGAAAATTTGTGATGAATAGCACACAAACTTGTTTTATATAGCTCTAAAAATAAAATATATTTACATTATATAATAAATTTGATTGATGTTTGTAAGTTATTTATACCATTTTTGAGGAGAACAATTTATCTATAGGATTTAGATGGAAGGTTTAGTTAGAAAGAATTTATTTTCCTAGAATTGCTATGAATTTACTCTTATTTTTATAATAGTTGTTTGTTTTTTTTTTATTTAGTCATTCTTGCTCTAAAAAAATTATTAATTTTAAGATAAAGAACAAATTCTTAATGTTTAATTTCAATGAACAAGAAAGATAAGATTAATAAAATTTTATGAAATTATATATTAGACTTAAATTAACTCATAAAATATTATAATAAATTTTTAATCTAATCATAAGCTATTGTTTAAACATATCTAACATGAAAAATAGTAAACATACACAATTGTAAGCCCTTTAGTTTAAAATTTTGAAACTAGAGAGGTTAGATTTTAAATCTAATAGAATATTTTTTTTATTATTAAGGTAAATACAGGGTTTTTGAAAGGGCTCGTACCTTTTCTTAACTGGGGCACATCTAGGGCCACCCTTCCCATGATTCAAACTTGTATCTCTTGGATGAAAGCCCAAAGACATATCAATTCGGTGTTCCACTAGGGACATAAATTTTAGGGTAAAGTGCAAGTGTTTGAAAGCGTCCCATCCCTTTATGCATTGGTTTAAACCTAGGTCTCCTAGATGAGAACCTAAAGATATACCACTACAGTATCCCAGCAAGGATAATCTAATAGAATATTTTCTCCTCTAAATGATACAATATTTAACTTCTAATATCATTTGGTTTCATTTAAAGGAACATTAAATTTCTAAAGAGTTAAAAAAAATCCATTTCTAACATCATATAGTTTCATTTAAGAGAACAATAAATTTCCAAAAAGTTAAAACAATATGTCCAACTAGATCTAGGGTCACCCATACAACTTCAAAAATATAAAAATGGTTATCTTCCATTGCTCATTGAGACTAGATATTTTATAAAAATTTCAACATATTAAGAAAGGGTGGCACAACAAAATACTCTTCCTCTAAATTTATGAGAAATATCATTTATAAAATATCTACTTGTAAAAGTATCCACATAACATAATTTTTTGAGAATAAGGTATATAGTTACTCTTGATACACTCTATTAATTCTTTATTATAAACATGGCTCTAGATCCTTAAACAACAAAAATATACAATGAGGACAATCCTATTGTATGAAGCAAAAAATCCCATAATGCTTTGAAGGAAAATAGTATATGTGAAGCATGTAGAGACATCAATAAAAACGTTTTACATAGTTCTCACACAATCATATACTATCTAAATCATAAAAACCATTCCAACCTATTATGAATCTTCTTAAAGTAGATCTTGATAAATAAGGCTATTATAGGAATAATGAGCTCTCATTTCATACTTTTTAAAATATCTATACTATTATCCATAATGAAATAGCTTTTGTTGAAAAAATCTAATTTCATTAAATGATTAGAGGAAGTAGGTTATATACATAGACTTAGAGGTTTGGCCAAAATATTGTATGAAATAATACTTAACATAATCAAATATCAATAGGTAATTTCAATTAGATCCCTAGATTTATGAATGAACATAGTGTTGATTTGATTAATTAGATTTCCTAGTAATTTTTTAAATAGATCTTACTAATGCACTTGAAGCAAATAAAATTCAATTGTCTTAAATAGCCTTGTAATATTCACGTTATCAACCATTGATATTTGGTAATTTGTCATTGACCATTTGACACAAAGTGACTTAAAAAACATCAAACATGATAGGGTTACCATAAAAATTCAATAAGGAACTATATAAATACATGCCTATAATAGTGACTTATATTTTAATACCAATTCTTGAGATTAAAAAATCTTATAATGTTTGACAAAGATATTAATGATTTCAAGGAGTATTTATTGTAGATTGTCAATTCATACTATTGTTGCATTAGAATGTCACAACCTCTCATTGTGGTTTTTAGACGCACCTCACACTCGTGCCCTCGCATAGAACGACACGACAAGCAACTCCAAGAGCATATGATATGGCTCAATAGATTATCTCCAAGTTTTTTTTTATAAGGTTGGCTCCTTATAGGATGTAATATTCAATGTTCACCTATCTAACTAGTTTTTGTACATAAAATAAAAGGGAAAGAAAACCCCCTCGAAACAAAAAAAAATACAAAAAATAGAAGTCCTAACCTAACAGAGGACAATGCGCCAAGATCATGAGATTCTTTCATATAATAGTGGGTTAAATGAATGCGTGAATCATTTGCAAACAATGCATAGAAACACTTTCTCTTCTTAGCATGAACAATTAAACACAAACACATACAAGAAATGGAACATAAAAGCAAGTAGTCATAACATCTTATATAAATAAACAAATATATATATGTTCAAATAACATAGGCTCAAATAAACACATACAAAGCTTGGTAATAGGCTCAAATAAGAAACTAATCAATACTTTATATAATGTTTTACTAATCTACTATTTATAGATACATTAGGAAAAGTTTTTCCTCTAAACTTTGGAGGAATCAAACATTTAAAGATATTTGTTGGTCATATCCTCACTATATAATTTTATTCCTTCGAGGTTTCTAAATCTAAAATCTTTAATGTGAAATGATTTTGAACCCTTAGATGTGCAATTGCTATTGACATCTAAGGATTTTAAAAACTGAGCACATGCACCTTCTTATCAAACTTGGAGATACTCTTGTTATGGTTGCCACAGTTCTACCTTTAAAAAGCTAACCATTTTTATTGGATTGTCGACCCAAGTAGTACAAGTCGGTGCTTTTAACAATGACTCATTTTTATTACTCAACCATTTTTTTCGAAAATTTGTTCATCGATAAAATCTTGAAAGATTACTTATCCCGAATTTTAATTGACTTTATTATCTTCTCTCTTTTTCAAGCTTGCCTTGGTAGATTGCTTTTCCTAGCTGGCCACTTTTGTAGTTTCATAAATCATCTTCGCGTGTCTCAAAATTTAATGTCTCCTCCTCAGCATCACTTCCCCTATCTCTAACTCTAAATCTTTGTAGAGAGGTGAGTGAAGGTGTTCGCTGTGAAAAGATGAATAATAAATACAAATATTTATTGCAAAAAAATCAGTTAAGTCCTCATTAGTGCCTTTTGTTATCTCAGGTCTGTCTGCCTGCTTGTGTAAAGTTTGAGAGATTTTTTTTTTTTTTAATAAGAAAAATGGGATAACCAAACTCAATTTGTTGAGCCAAGGTCCTAAGTGAGGAAACCAGTTTTTACGTATGGAAGATGGAGGTCCAGGCGGAGGCAGTGTAGAGGCACAAGTCCTTCCATCCAAGCTTCAGAGTTCCCGCATCTTCCGAGAGAGTAAAACCCTCGCAGGGAAACATGTTCAACAGCAATTCTGCTTGGGCAAAGGCGTTCCCGCTCATGGGAGTCTGTAGAAACTCGGAATGGTGCAACTGCATATAGCTTCTCCAGTTCTCGAACTTCACCTCTCCTGTCCTGGCAGGGCCTCCGACGGCCAGAATGTTCTTGATCTCGTGTGACAGCAGCTGTTGCTCCACGATGTGGCGCTCTGCGCAGTCCTGGGCGAAGCTCTCCCCGAGGGAATCGAACATGGCGGAGTAGTAGTGCAAGGCTTCCACAAACCTGTTGAG
The DNA here is from genome assembly GCA_028583015.1 of Wollemia nobilis. Lineage (NCBI taxonomy): Eukaryota > Viridiplantae > Streptophyta > Pinopsida > Araucariales > Araucariaceae > Wollemia > Wollemia nobilis. The sequence continues at coordinate 5,179,633 of JAQPPZ010007509.1, read as the reverse complement.
AAACGTTCCGGCGTGGCTGATCTCCTGCTCCACGATGGTGACCACGTTGGGCGCCAATCTCTTGAGCAGATCCAGGGTGCGGCCGTCCGAGCCCGTGACATCGTAGAGAGAATGATGGAGCCAGTGCACGGCAAGCGCATCGTCCCCCTTTCTGACGTGCAGCGCCGCAGGGTCCACCTTTCCGACCTTGTCGGCTACGGCATGGAATTCGAAGGGCAGTCTTAGGGTTCTGGCAAAGTTGGAGAGCCTTTTCCCCGTGGCCTCCAGGGCGTCCATGGAGGTTCCCAGCCCTGTGATCCTAACGTAAGGCGGCCCCCCTGGCCGCGCCGCCAAAATATGAAACAACGCCGGCCACTGGAGGCCCTGCATTATGTCGAAATCGATGATATGAACCCGGCTCCTTCCCTCAAAGGCTTCGAGAATCGCTTGGTTGGAGGTGAAATGGGAGAATTTCACGAAGGGGCAGATGCCGTTGAAGGTCTGGAAGGCCGACAGAATGTTGTGGCTCCGCGCCAGTTGCATCCCGGGGAACGGCGAGCATATTCCCAGGAACGCATTTATCAGTCTCGCGGCCATGCCCTCGGCGAAATATGCCGCGACTCTCTGAAGCGAGGTGCCGTAGGGTGACGCCAGCTCGCTCAATTGAGGGAGAATGCTGTTCGCTTCTTCCAAATTGTCTGCGGAAACCGCCTCCGCGCAATGTAACAGCAGGGACAACAGATGCAGCCCCTGCTCGTCCCCGTCGCCGCCCGATTTGCTTTGCCGCGTGGTTTTTCCGGCTTTGCCCTGGACCTCGGCCGACAGATTCGGCTGCAGACTCTGGATCTGTGCGCGCGGCGGCAGAATCTGGTCGTGGCCGGCAAATGTCGTCCTCACCGGCGGCGGCGGTGCTTCGCTGGTCACCGCATTACGCCATTTATCAGCTGAAAACCTAGGGATCGAATTCTTTCTGCTCGATTGAACATACGGATTGTATCCCATGCCCTGAAATGGATTGCTATCATAATTATTGTTATTATGATATATGTAACCGTTTTCTGGCAGGGACATGGACCTCGGCTTCTGATACTGCCTCTCGGGAACTTCATCTTCCTCAAAGTGATTGCGTGGCCTCTTGTCCGTTTTGCTCATCAGGAGCCGGCACTGAACGGCGCCGGAGATTGTGGAATTGTTGAAGGTGTCCGACATTGTGAGCAGAATGTCCTCCACGGAGGTGCCGGGGACGGCTTCCGAGAGCTCATTCACGACAAAATCCACCCACGCGGCGGCGGACTTGTGATCCGACGAAGACTCAACAAATCCATCGACCGGAAGGTAATTAGGGTTAGGGTTAGGGAAGGGAACAAAATGGCCGCCATGAGAGGAGCTCGAAGCGGACCAGTGCGGATTCCCATATTCCAAAACCGGGCCGTGGCCCCCTTCGCCTTCACACGGCTCATTTTTCATGCTCTCCGTCATGACCTCCATAGCTCGTTCCTGATTGGCAACAATATTATCCTTTTGCACCTCTACTTCTCCGGATCTGCTGCAGCTTCGGCTAACCCAGAGGTCGGAGAAGAATTTCCCGTTCCAGACTTCTCATCTGAACAAGATCTTCCCATCATCTGCTTAATTGGCGTTCCTACGCTCCTAACCGCGTTCAGACAAGTCGCCATTGATCGCTCTGTTTCCGCGTTTCTCAGCCAAAAAATAAAAACAAAAATCCCCTTCAACACATATTGAAAAGTCCTGAACGATACCATCTGAATGGGAGGAAGGCGGCCATATTTATATTACTGCGCCACACAGCTATAACTCGGAGCCGGCCTGCAGCAAGCGCACACTCCCAAGTCAAGTCTTGGAAGAAAAACTATGAAGATGCCATTATTTAGAGAATCGATTCCTTCCAAGACTAAGGTTCTCTGAATAAAATAATAGGCGATTACGCTGGCCTTCGATTCCTCGACTCGGTTTACCAAGGAGTGGAGCCCTCATCAACAAGGACGGCATTTAAACGCGAAAAATAATCTTCAGGCGGACATGCTAAGGACATATTGAAATTTTTTGTTGGAAAAATAGTAAAGACAAAGTTGACTGGTTCTTAACTTTCAAGAAAGTTGAAATGTAAAAGTTTATTAAAAGCATTTTGATTACTACCAACTAATTAATTAACTCTTTAACAAATCAATTAGAAAAATCTACCAACAAATCGAATAGAAAAACCTACCAACAAACACTAAACTATCTTTTGTTACTCAAAAACGAGGATCTTTCCCAATGCAATCCACGAATTTAACGAAACAGTAACTTGCTTCCGTGCTAGAAATAGTTGGCATCTCTCATTGATACATCAGATGTTCCCTAAAAGTTCTTATCGTTGATCATTGATGCCTCAGACGTACCCTAAGTTCTTATCGTTGATCATTGATGCCTCAGACGTACCATAAGGTCTTATCGTTGATCATTGATACCTCAGAGGTACCCTAAGTTTTTAAGTTCTTATCGTTGATCGTTGATACCTCCCTCAGATGTAACCTAAGTTCTTATCGTTAACCTTTGATCCGTCAGATGTACCCTAAGTTCTTCTTGTTGATCTGCACTAACAGTTGTATATCTAAGCCACATTTTTTTTTAAAAGAGATTTTTTTTATTATATTGTTTTGTATAAAGATAGTAGTTTGATTTATTTAGTTGAGTGTACACTAGTTCGATAATAGTAGCTTCCATTGCTCTCCTCACACAGAGTTAAATAATAATAAGGTGGAATAAGTATTGTTGGAGGCAGCCTTAGGATTTGAACCATGCTTGGTAGTAGAAAAGGATTTGAACCATGCTTGGTAGTAGAAAAGGAATGTGGATTTACACCAAATGTTATTCGGCTATTTTAAGTAAATTACTCTCATTGTTATTTTTTTAAGAAGGTAAAGTATAATTGGGACATAAGGTCATCTTTCATTGGCATGTCCCCGAAGAATTAATCTCCCATGATTTTAACTTTAAACTATATTTTAAGTAAATTACTCTCATTGTTATTTTTTTTAAGAAGGTAAAGTATAATTGGGACATAAGGCCATCTTCTTTGTAATTCAAACTTAAAGTATATGAGAATCCAATGGTGCTCTTCTAATTTGTAATTTAAACTTATGTATTTTAAATAAGAGTCCAACAACATACCATTGTCCTGATAAAAACATTCTCACACAAAAATCCAACCACCTCCTTCCTTCTTAGTGATCGTGATTCAAACTTGAATATTTTAAATGAGAGTCCAACAACATACCTATTGACAAAAACATTCTCATTCCTTTTGCTTTCAATGCCATCTTGAAAGCTTCTTTGAATACAAAGAATAAAACTTAAAAACTGCCCCAGTTAACTTCAGTTAATTTCAGTTGACTTCGTTTTTACCTAACATATTAAGATTTTTAATGACACCATCCTACAAAATCATACTTCATATTACTTTTATACATTTAATTAAATATATATACTTTCTTCTAATGATAGAAAGCTAACCTAAATTAAGACAATTTTCTTTTTCCAATTCTATTCCATTAATCAAATTTAAAAAACTAACGTTAAACATTAAATTTGTCAAACAATCAACAAATCAACACAATGTGAGAAATTTGAACCATATTGACATTATCCTTTTGATATCATATGCTTTTTCAAGGATAAAAGAAATTGAACTGATCTGCAATATAATATAAAGTGACGTAGGGAAACTTTATTCATATTAGCATTATATATATCAAAATACCATCCTCAAAATTCGATGATGCCCATCTTAATATGCTTGTTAATTGCTTTGCAAACAAAATGCACTCAATGACGTCACGATAGTACTTCACAGTCACCAAATGTGCCACTTAGCTCAGTTAGTAATGATTAGATCCACTAACATACTAATATTAGTGAAGGTTTAAAGTTTAAATTATGGTATATGTAATTGTGTGATAATGTTTTTATTTATAAGTTCAATTTTTTTTAAAAGATATCATGGTAAGATAAAAATTCTCAACCCTCAACTGTCCGTCATATAATTTATTGATAAAATATTTCAATTTGATTTTTTTGAATAATAAAAAATTTTCTTAATTTGTCTAACAAATTAAAGTTTATAATAAAAAGATCAAAGCTCTTTTAATTCATTTTTAGATTAAGATTTAAAATAAAATGACTTCATGCTTACATCATCTAGTGAAATAGTGTTATTAATTTCCATCGCATTCAAAAACATTAAGATGGGCCTTTCTATGAGAATTATAGGCCGATTACAACCCATGTCAGTTATATAATAAAATATGCAATGCTAACTTTGTAGATTGACATATGTGAGCATACTAAACTCTTGTTTAAGCATATACATTTTTCATATTGGGAATATCTACATCTCTGGTCGACGAGTCATATCAACTAACCTTATCATTTGACTTACAATGTTATTCAAATACATCCATTTTTTATAATATAATAACTAGTAGTATGTAATATGCTTCTCTATCTTTGAACAATTATATTTGTTTAACCCTTTGTATTAGGGTAAAGTGGTTGGTTTAAAGCCAGAATTATTATAGTATTTAATGTGACTATTAATTTAAAAAAATTAAAAAATATGTTTTATTTTAAAAAAATTATTAAAAATATGGTAAGTTTGTAGTAGTTTGAGTGCTTGTCGTGATAGGTTGTTTCAGTTTGCTTTCAATTAGGTTTGTTGGTTTCGTCTTTACCTAAGAAGCTAGGGTTTAATCCTTTCAAAAATTTATATATTATTCTAAAAATTTTACCTTCCTAGATGATCAGGGTCTTGTTGACTTCATTGTTATCTACGGAGCTAGAGTTTACAAAAGTTCTCCATAACAAAACAAAAAAATGTTTACATATTTAAAATCAGATAAAATATATAATAATTTTTTAATATAAGGATTTTATTGAGTTTTGAAAATAAAGTTATAATTATTAATTTAATTTAACATCAAATATGTTTTATTTATTAAAATATAAAAACAAAAAATATTATATTTTTAAAATAAATTGTTATTTTTTTAGTTTTATAAATAAACAAGTTATAGGTCTGAGATGTAGACCAATTGGTTCGACCAAACCCCGTAATGGGGCGGAGGTCCAAGGTTTAAATATTGGACTTCGTCGAACTAAACGCTTGTCTCTTTACAGGTTCTTTCAGCGACATAAAAGGTTTAAAATGATTGTGACATGGTGGTTATAAAGGTGAACTATGCGAAGAAATATGTGATGGCTTACGGGATAGACAACGCAGAATATTGTGGCGACCATATAAAATCAAACAACCTACTTAGATTCAAGCGGCTACCGATTCTACTATGTAAATTCAAAATAAATAAAGAAGTTATGTTGCAAAGTTGATCATAACTATAGGATTTAAATAAGATAAAAAGTCTTTAATCTTAATTAAAGGTAGAAGGACTACACTTTTTTGAAGAACCTAGTATTTACACATGGAGGAAAAAACCATTTCATTGACTTGTTTTATGAACAATGAGTACAAGGTTACATGGTCTTATATCTAAAATTGATTGAAAAGAATACTAGCTTGACATCAAAAATTAGTTTGAAGTAGATGAGTACAAGGTTACATGGTATTATATCTAAAATTGATTGAAAAGAATACTAGCTTGACATCAAAAATTAGTTTGAAGTGGCCTATGCCTAGTGATAGTTTTGTATAATTTGCATTTGCATCCCTCTAGATTCATTATGCATGGAAGGGGTACATTTTTTGTGTTATCCACCTATAGAATATACATACGCTATCATTCTTCTAATTTTTACCATCAAATCAATTTTAATTTTATTTACCAAACTTTACCTATATATAATATATTATACAAGATATGCACGAAAGATGAAGGGTAAAGTGTAAAGTAGTTTGTAAATTCTAAAGGCTATAGGCTATATGAGACAAACCTTATAAAGGATGTTGTTTACCCAATATAGGGTTACGCAATCATTCACAAATTACCAAAGCATTAAAAGAAACCAAGGACAAAAGGGTTTGTGAAAATGATTAACTAAAAAGCTCATCAAAAATTTGAGAGCTCGTTAAAATGTAAATAATATATATTATTTGAAAAGATAGATAGATAGAAGGGTTGCCTACTCATTGGCCCACATCCCCTTCACTATTTTTAAGAAGAGTGGTCTAAGACCCTAAGTAGAAGATCCCTTCTTCCCTTTTTTTGTGATAATTGGAAGATGGTACACTTGTTTTATTGGACTTATCAAAGAAAATTTGTATTTTATGGTAAATAAAACCTTATAATGTTCATGTAAGACAAGTTATTTCTTTTGTATACAAATGAGAAAAATGATTATAAAGTGTACATAAATTTTTTAATAAGACTTATTATTTTTGTCATGCAAGTGTATTTTATCAATGGTGTGTGCACAAATTCTACTTGTTGTCCATGTATTTGGTCAACATATAATGACCTTTTTCTAGTGATACTCTCCCTTATGTTCTTGATCGAGGGATGATTTGTCAAACACTCCAAACAAAAATATAATTAGACATGTTTCAATGTAGTAAAATCACATGTATATCAAGAATAATTGGTAACTCATAACCCATAGCATTAAATCTAAATTCCATATCATCCACATAGATAGAATTTAAATTGCTATTTAAATTTTATCAAATATTTAATTTGTGATACAAAACTAGATCATAAATCCAATCTACTCAGAGTTGATTTACTCAATTATGCTCATCCAAAGCCATTTTTATTCCAATCTATGTGGCTTCAACACCTTGATTTATTCTAGATGCTTATGGTGGTATTAAGCAAGGATTGAAGGATTATACATGTATAATTCCATTCAAAAATAAAATATATAAAGGGGTAAACACAGATTGGGACTGCTAATCTTTTAGTAATATATTTAAAGTAAAAGAGAAAAAAAGCTTAACAATTCAGAAGAGATAATAGAAATCAATAGAATGGACCAAGATAGTTATGTGCAAAAAAAATCAATTTCCTAATTATCATAATGTATTTAAAAAAAGAAGAGTCATATCAGTTTCAAAAATCTAGGGAGAGATTGCTTAAGGGGATAAAATTACCAAATTTTCATTCTAAAGCCAAAATAAATTTGTATATTCATTGAATAAAAAATATTTCAACTCAAAATGGAAGAAATATTAAGGAAGAAGAAGATATGATGAAGGAAGTAATTAACAATTTTGAATATATTTAGTCAAATGTTGGGTGAGATAAGAAGGCTTAAGGTAAGATACATGAATATAATGAAAGCTTGACAAGGAAGATCTCTATAAAGGAACTATAAGAGGAACTATAAGGCACCTTGTCCTAATGGATTTTCTATAATTTTCTCTTAAATTTTTTGGATTTGTTGAAAAGTGATATGTTGATTGCAGTTTAAGAGGTTAGGAAATAAAAGGCTATAACAAGTGAGACCAATGCTACATGTTGGAATATCAATAATTTGATCATATTGGACAAATCCAACAATGATAATGTAAGCCTATGGGTGCTTAATGTATTTTTATGTAATCCTATAGACATGATTTGATGTAATATCCCTAGCGATATCAATTAAACCACTAGGATGGTCGACTTTACGATATTGTAACTAAACTTATATTTCAACATTTAAAATAAATTATGTTGACTTAAGGTTAATTTTATATGTTGTTATTGAGGATTAAATATTTACTATAAATACCCACAACCACTAGTCCATTGTATCAGTATGTGAGATATTTGTGAGGTTCCTATAGGTACCCACTACTTCCTATTATTTCTTTTTTTGTTGGAAGAAGTTAAAAAGCGGGGGTATATCAGAGGCCACTCTTCCCATAAATTGAACTTGGCTCTGTGTTAAGAGAGTCCAATAATTTTTTCCATTGCAATTTCCTTGTTGGGACACCATATCTTCCTATTCTATTTATCTATATTATTCTTCCACCTATTTTCTACCTCATTTCACACTTTTATTCTTTTGTATTTGATTGTAGTGAATGCTATGTTTCTAAATGTTTGTAAAATGAATTATAATATCTAACATGGTGTTAGAGTGGTCACAAAGTGACACTACTCGATCACATAAAATATTTCTCTTTATTCGACGACATAAGAATAAAATTGAAGAAGAAATCCCTTTCTTTCCTTTGGGAGAAAATTCAAATTTTTGAATTTAGGAAATTAAAATTTTAATGTCAACATTCACTTGACAATGTTTTTGCATATTTTATGTTCTACTATCTAGATTGATAGTGTTAATTGGGATGATTAGCCTATACCTTTGTTAAGTTCATGGTATGCTATTGCATCTTAGCTAGATACATGGATAGCTTCACTAGCACTTTTTTCTTGAAGGCTTCATGAATTTGAAAGATATGAGTTTGGTTCTTGTTAACATCAAATATTATAGAATATAATATTCTTTGTTGTCACTTTTGCTCAACCAATTTAAAAACAAATACATGTATTAGTTTTCATCGAGGTAGTTGGATCAATCAGCTAACAGTCTATAATTATTTGAAGGTGCTCTCATGTAAGGTCACAAGTTTAGTGCTTTTCATCCCCTTTTTCCACATCAATTTATTTTAGTAAAATAATATATGTGATATCTTATAATCAAAGAGATTGGCATGTTGTGGCTCAATAGCTTGGGTTACTCTTCTAGCGAGTGTAAGGGTTTTAAAGGCATAGAGGATAAAAGGGCATAGGATCAAAACTTAATAGTGCCATTATATTTTTCAAGTTGCAATAACAAATTTGTTGTACCATCTCAACTCATTTGCTCATCATGTTGAAGAGTCACTTTTGTAAGGTTACTTGTAGTTATTATTTCTTTCACTCTCCATTGATCTAACATTGTTTGTATAGGGGTTTTATAGAAGGACTTTATGTCTAAGGATAAATGTGTTCATAACCCATTATTTGGGTAGCTTCACTAGCCAACATAGATAGCATAAATGAATATGTGAATGAATAGCACTAGTTTGAACCTCACTAATGGATCTTCCATTTTTTTTACCACATCCTAAAACATTTTCATGGAGGGTCTCTATTGTATCATTCTAGAAGGTTTCGTAAGTCAGATAACATGACAAAGGATAAAAAAATTATAGGTTTCAATTTTAAATCCCCAACAAGATTTCTTTCCTCCCATGAAGGAGGTTCAATGCAATATTATCTTGTAATACATATTTCCTATCAATACATGGTGGTGAACTGGTAATAGTGTAGGTTTTTATGTCGTAGTTCCAAGATTTATATCTTTTGCCTATATTTTTTAGTAATTGGCTGCAATTTCTTGAGATCATACTCATGGAATATGAGGCTTTTTGGTTAAGACCATAGTGGTTGTCTCTTAATTAGGGGCATTAACCCAACAACCAACAACATAATATTTTTGTTCCTTTGGATTTGAGGCCATAGGCTGAAACCCCTTATAGGACAAGGCTATGGTCTTTTTTCCAAGAATATAGTCCTATTGGAAATATGTCTCATTAGTTCTCTCCAACACAAGAAGCTTGCATGGATAATAGGTGGTAGTATAATTGTTGCATCTAAGATATTTTTGGTTCAAATCTTCTAGATGATATTTTTTTATGCATCTTTCTTAGATACATTGTTCCCATGTCAAAGGCATGGTGATTTATTTCTTCCAACAATACCTATTAGTGTGGTATTTGGTAATCTACCTTATATTAAGGACATGGGTTCAAGTCCTAGTGGTGGTATTTTTTTATCTTTTGGAGAAAGGGTGTTGCTTGTGCTTGTATCTTTCTTATCCTAAGGGGGAGGCATACCCCTTCCATCCCAAGTGCAACATTTGGATGTCTAGCTATCCTAGCAAGCTTAAGGATGTCTCCTATGCTCAAGGTCATCGATTTCAATCTCATTCAAGACTAGTTATTTTTCTCTAGTTTATGGTATGGACAACATGTGTCTCCTCTCTAATTGCAATATGTGGTAGGCACTAATTTGTAGATTTACCTTCTAATTTTTTAAGGTTCTATGTTTTTCTTCAATTTTCTTACTAATATGCCGAACCTTTGATAAGCCAAAAATTATTCATATGAAATTATTTTGGATCGATTCTTTTAGATTGTATAATTTTTTGAGTTCTATGCATCAATGGAATTTAGTTCAAGGGTCCATTTTAGTATTTTAGAAAAAATTTAGTTGCAATAGGAGTATGTTTCAAATGGTTAGCATAAGGTATACCTTATCCTATAGGTCCTTCTAAGATGATGGGGATTTATTATTTGGATATCTAATTATATTGTTTGATTATTTAGCCATTCGCTTATGAGATCATAGGATAAATTATGGTCATATATTACATATTGATGGTATTCTCATAGGAAGATCAACATATTTATCCATAAGATGGAGCCACAACTTCATATTCAAGAAAGGGTTAAATTATTCTATGTACCTTTGGAAAAGTATATAATATAATTCATGATCAAGACTCTTTATCCCTTACCTTAAATTATGGATGGTTTTGGAGTATCAATTATCTAACCTTATTAGCCAAGGATGACAAGGGTGATTTAAGCTTATGTGTGCTCTTGATGTAAGCCTACGACATGTGCAATCTATTATTTAGGTAATCATATAGGTAATATTTGATGCATTCAACCTCAATAGTATCATTCAAACCACTAATATGGTTTTATTTGTAAGGTTGTAATTAAACCTATAATTTAACCTTTAAGCCAAAGTTATGTCAACTTGAGGTTAATGTTACAGGTTATTATTGGGCATTAGGTAATAGCTATAATACCCCCAACCACTAATCCATTTTATTGATGTGTGAGATGTTTATGAGGTGCATATAGTCACCCACCTCTTTCTATTTTGTTTATATATTTATCCTTTTGTTTATTTTATCTCTTATTTCACTTTTCTATTATTTTACATTTAATTGTGGTGAATGTTATGCTTCTTAATGTTTCTATAATTGTGAAAATATGAAACTACCTTTATTGCATTGGTTTCCAAGAAATGCAAGATAAAATATTTTGATAATTTTCATCCAATAAGACTTTAGAATATGATGTATAAGTTAATTTAAAAAATTATGATAGCTAGATTGAAAAACATGCTAGATTATGTAATCTTAAAGTAACAATGTGGTTTTCTTCATGGAAAACAAACTCTTGATCGTGTAATCATTACATAGACTCCATACATTCTCTTCATTCCATGAAAAACTAGCATATGATAGGGTTTACTAGAGTTTTCTACATGATATTCTTAGAAAGTTTACCTTTGGTCAAGGTCAGTGTGAATGAATTAAATGTTGTTATAGTACTCCAAAATATTTTATTCTAATTAATAGAACCTCCATTGGATACTTTGAATCATCACGTTGATTTAACAAAGGTCACCCATTATCTCCTTATCCATTTATTATTCTTGCTAAGGCATTGGTGAGAGATTTCTCAAAGGAAAAAATAGAAATAAAAAATCAAAGGTATTTAGGTGGCAACAAATGATGTTTTTAAATCTCATCTCCAATTTATTGATGATACTTTTATTTTGGGTCATCGTTAAATCAATGAAACCATAAAGTTTAAATCAATATTATCATAAAATAAGAAGGATACCTATCAAATGATATTAGCTCAACTAGTTATCAAATTTCAAGGAGCTTCAACCCAAGTTTGAATCTTACCAAATGATACATGCATAATTGCCAAATTGTTGTAATACCAATCTATGGTCACAATGTAATACATGTGGGAACAAATATATATATATATGATAAGGCTACTTAACAATTAGTTGATACTACATAATCTATAATATTTTTCATTAAAATTTACAATTGAAGATATTTGAGGGTTTAAAGTTAAAATATTTTCACCAACATATTTGGGTATTATTTTATCTCATAAAGGAAACAAGAAGGATATTTAGGACCAAATTTAGATAGAATAAAATCCTATTTGATATTTTAAGTTATTAGCCATGGTTGAAAAAATATAACTTATAAATACTACATTGCAATCTATGCCTATATATGATGTCACTTTCAAGATTATCATATATATAGCATCTAAATTTGATAATGTTCAAAAAGAATATATTTGGAAAGGATGTGAAGAAAAATTTGGGATTCCTCTTTTTAAATAGGACAAGGTTTATAACTAAAAAATTATTGAACGAACAAACTTGTTAAATTGTAGTTATGATCAAGTTGCATTAGCTCAACCGGTTAGATTCCTCAATATTTAAAGATGAGACCAAGGTTCAAATATTGCCAAATGATACATGGATAATATCCAATATTTATTGTAATACCACTGTGTGGTGATGATGTAATATGGGTGGGGCCCATTTCAATCCCATATAACCAATTGGAAGAAAAAAATGTAAAGTTATGAGTTTAGAATTAGAGGAAAAACTTGCTTAAAGATTATTCAAAGAACAAAGAAAGAGTAGGGAAAGTAACAAAAATATATTATATAAAAGAGAGGGCCACACATCATGAAATACACTTGATATCCATATTTTTCTATCATAACTCAAAGATATATGGAATCTCCCTATGAGGGAAGACCTAAGATCTTGACAAAACAAAATTCAAAGGCAAATGCCAAGGTCTAAACTACTAAAGCTATGCACACAAGCACTTATTTATAATCAAAATATCACCCAACATCTAAGTTGAGGTGATAAAATTTACTAATATTTATTTATGTAATCTATCCTAGGTGGCATCCATAGTCGCTTGCATCAAAGCAAATCCATCCTAGTTATTATGTTAGATCTCTAGTAGTAGATGAATTTTGGACTTCTCAAGACTATCATATTTTTCTTGCAATGTTTCACTTTGTTTGTTCAAGTTGTAGAGTCAAATATTGCTTGGAAAAATTATATAAGTTATAATCCTTCTAATCTAGCTTTTGATTTGTCAATGCTTCAAGATGTCTACTTCCCATTGTATACAACAAATTGAGTTATGTTGATATTTGTGCCCAACACCTGTTTATCATGTCAATGGAATTTTGAATATTGTTTTCCTTAGTATATTTTCTCTTTTGAACCATTAATTATTTGAATGGTTACTATTCCAAACTACTTTCCATACAAATATCTTCTAAACCGCTTGCTTTGGACAAGTGTTACTACTTGTGCTACTAGCTCCGAATGGTGTGAATTGTAGAAGAAGAATTTATCCGAATAGATAATATTCATTGAGATTAAAGGTATATGTTCTACTTGATGGTATATGGATGGCTTTGTTGCTAAGCCTATCTAGGACTTAGAAAAAAGCTATAGGAAATAAATACAACGGGTGCATCCCTCAGACTTCACTCTTTAAATCTCTTTCAAACTACTTGCCTAGTGATGTAAATTATTTTGGTAGTTCAAAAAAGGGTTAGATCAAAGATTTGAAAGTTTCAAATGGCTTAAATTCTCATAGTTTGAGTGGCTCAATATTTTAGAATGATCTCATCTCCTTTAAAATGTGACAAGACTTTTAAATTGCTTTATTCCTGGTAAGGTATGTATATCTTTCATCGTCCAGTTGGCTTGAGAATTTCTTCAACTCTAGTTTGATTCTAAACGATTTGAATTATTGAGTTTCTAAATTTGAATCGCTTCGGGTGATCATATATAAATGAGGAAATACTAAAGTAGCTTAAAAGAGCAACTCTTCAACCTCTCGTCATTAATCCTACTATCAACCAAGTATTGCACCTTCAAGGAACACCATGAAAAAATTTGGATGGGTTTCCTATTAAGATTTTGAATACCTAATTTTGAGCTTTCACTTAAAATTTAAGGTAGTGCATGGACTACATGTCAAGTGAGATTTTATCTCTTAATGAAAATGATATCAATGAGTTAATTTCAAAAATTAACAATTTGAAGAAGATGAATAAAAAATAAACTAGATATGGTTTAATTAATCTAACATCAAATCATATATAACTTATTTAAAAATAATGAAAATTGAAATTCAACTTTTTTTTAATAAGCTATGTGTGGCTTCTATTAGGGGCCACTCCCATTACAAAAACAAAACAATACATTGCTTTCATTACATTTATAACAAGTTAATTAAAGCATATCCAACTTTACCTTTTGATCAAAGATATCCTTCATTTACCTTTTTATCAATCTCCATATTCCTAAAATAGCAAAGTTTTCACAATCGACTCCTTTTATATCGAATGCCTTCCAAAATTCTACCAAGATAAAATCCAACATCGATAATGGCTAAAATATTTGCTACCTAACTTCTATATCTATAAATATCTTGTCTATAACAACCTCACAATTACTTAATACTTTTTTTAGGGTTCTTATCCATTCCTCTAATATTCCAAGATATTATTTTCATTATTATTTTTTAATTTTATTTGTGGGTTTAGCCCCACTTCTTGTTAGCACTTGTGATATTTGCTTTTGTTTTACCATATCAATATCCCTCTAGGTTTCTTTTTCTCTTTATTTTTCTTCTTGGGTCTTCCTCTCTTTTTTTTTTCATTCCCAACAATACTTTCATCTTCATCAATCTCTTCAATCTTCTCACACTTGCTCACAATAAGACTTATCATCTTTAGGTTTGCCTTTTTTTGAAGGATTTGAAGTGCAAATAATAACCTCAAAAGCACAATCCTCTTTATGTTGCCCTAAAAACCATAAAGTTCAAGGATGCTCTTCTATTGCAATTACCTTCTTATTCTGCTTTAAGAAACCTAAATTGTTATAGGTCTCCTCTATTCTTATTTTTTTATTATGCTGCTTTTGAAACCTTGAAGTACAATAGATAACATATTTATCCATTTCGCTCTTATTACTTGGAGAGGATTATATACTACTTGAGTAAAATGAAGATGATTTACCTAGAATAAACTTGACCTCTTTTGTTGTCTTTGTTTTAGGATTTCTCTCCACATCTTCTTTTGCACCTTTAATTCCTTCTAAACTTACCAAATGATACTATAGATAGGCTTTATTTACCTCTTCTTTTAGAGTGGAATATCCTTGATTTGATCTAGCTTCTATTACTATATGACTTTATTTCTTCATATTGAAGTTTATCTCATGGTTAGAATTTTTAGTCTCTTTCTATATAGTCTTCACTTTGTAAACTCTTGCCATGTGTCCAATATCATGATAATTATGGAAATGAAATGTGATATTTTCATAATCTACTTGTTGATCCCATTATCTTGATTCAAATTTTATCTTAATAGATTGTGGCAAAGGTTTTGAAATATCCACAACACATATTCGAGTATATATAGAATTCTTTCGCTCCTTAGGAGTTAGTCCTTCCCTGATGAATTTCCCTAGGGTATTTCCTGTTAGCGTACTTGTATTTGTCTTTATTAGACAGACTGTTGCTCTGTTACAACTGCTGTAACAGGTTCAGTTCTGCCGGTGTCTATTCCCGAAAATGTAAACATTATTTAAGTTGTGCAATACAATAATAAACTAGTTCCGTATTTTACATGGTATCAGAGCAGGTATCATTCTCTGGGCGAAGTGAAGAGTGAGAGGAGAGGCTGGGGTGACTACGTCTTTTTTTGAAGATAGCCGCGTTTTTTTGCTGTGGGAGAGAGCAGTGCAATTTTTTTTTGCATTTTTTTCTGGTCGCGTGACAGCAACCAGCAGCTACGGAAAGAATTAAAAAATAAAAAATAAAAATAATTTTTTTCCGCCCCCCGCTGAGCAGAGCGCGCGCAGGAGGCAGAAGGGAAGCGTCCGCGCGGAGACGGCGACGCAGGTCCGGCCGCGCGCGCATCGCGACGCAGGACCGTCCGCGCGCGCAACGCGACGCACGACCGTCCGCGCGCGCAACGCGACGCGACCGTCCTGCGCGCGACGCGACTGTCCGCGCGCACGGACAGAAGGGAGGACGGCCGAGGGCCCCTCCCCCGCCCCCGCCGCGAGAGCGGGAATTTAAATTCCCGCCCGCCTCCTGGCCGACGCGTCGGGAATATAAAAATTTCCCGGCGCCCCTCCGCCCCCCCTTCCCGGCCGACGCGTCGGGAATTTAAAAATTTCCCGGCGCCCCCCTTCCCCCCCGCGTGAAGCGCAAATTGCACGCGCGCTCCCCGAGGCCCCCCCCACCCCTCCCGGCTGGAATTCAAATCTGAAATTCCCGCTCCCCCGCTTCCCCGAGTATAAACCCCCCCCCCCCATTCGCGTTGCCCTCCCCCCCGTTTTTTTTTGGAGATGAATTTTTTTTTTCGAACCAGAGACGAAATTTTTTTTTTTTTTCGAACAAACAAAAAAAAACCAGAGTGTCGGGAAGCAGCGCCAGGGAGCCGGGAACGGTGAAGTTGGGAAAGAAGCAGATGGAGGACGGGTTGAAAAGGGAGGTGGCTCACTGATCCTCTCGGATCAGCCCGCTGGCTCACGTGGTCGTGAGCCGTGCGGTAAGGCTCAGGGAGCCTACAGGTCGGGGGTTCGAATCCCGCCGACGCCCCCCAAGGTATAATTTATTTTTGCAATGTCATTTTTTTAATTATTATTTTTTTAATTAAAATTTTTAATTTTAATTTTTTTTAATATAGTTTTTTAAACTTTATAAATTAAAATTTTTAATTTTAATTTATTTTTTCTAAAGTTTTAAAACTATATAAATTAAAATTATTTATTTTAATTTTTAAATTTATAATAATTATTAAAATGCTTTGTTAAAGAAAGCCTTTTAAGGGGGGATATTTTTTCAAAAATCAAAGGGGGATAGAGAGTAATTTTTAGAAAAAATAGCAATTTGGCATTGTAAAAGGTGCATTTTCGGCTGTGACCGACACCTTGTGGGTTATTCTTGTGGGCAATTTTTTTTGTTGTATGTTGCATATTTCATTTTTGCACTATAACATTAAAAATTAAAATCAAAACACTCCCTAAGTCCCCGGAATATAAAACCCATCTATGCAATTTTATTGCACTGCAACATTCGGTATTTGCGATACCTCTGGCCAGCACTTACAGGTAAAGTCGTCATGATTTGGCTATCGTATCCGCCGCCTAATATAGCTGCTATAACGACGTCTGAGCTTGTTCTCTATAATCGTCGGGGAGGAATAAGTACGCCATTTTTGCATTTTTTACTCCATCCACTACCCTTTATCGCACTTGTGTTTAGGCGTAAATCCTGACGAAGTATTCTTCATAGTGTTTAGGGGAAGTTACGCCCCACGCATGAGAAGAATCTTCTATGGTAGGTTCCATCAACAAGGCGATTCCCTTTCAATACCGCTTATGTTCCACGTATCGTATGATCTCTAAAATTCACCTATAGTCTCCCTCACGTAAGGGCGGGTGATTTTTGTTGATCTTTCTAAATACCTATAGTTTCCCTCACGTAAGGGCGGGTATTTTGTACGGTATATTGGCCTAGCAAAAGGTATATCGAAAGGGGGACCAATTTGGTGATATAAGGAACCTTCACTATGGCCGCTGTTGCACAGTTGATGACTGATCCGCATCAGTTATTAAAAGGTCCAAATTATACACCATGGAAACATAAGATGAAGGCTATTCTCCAAATGGAATATTTGTGGGATATTGTTACTGGAGTAGCAACTAGGCCTTCACCAACAGCAGGATCCACAGGTCCTTCAGCAGATCAGATTGCTTTTGACAAGAAAGACAGTAGAGCAAAGGTGCTCATTTTGTTTGCTATTTCAGATGAAGTGCAACCTCATATAACTGACAAAGCAAGTGGTAAAGAGGCATGGGATGCCCTTAGAACCATCTATGAGGGGAAGAATGAATCCACCATTCTTCATCTTCAACAACAACTTCATAACCTGAGTTTGAGACAGGGTGAAACAGTTGAACTCTTTCCGTGCAGAGTGTCTGAGTTGAAAGAGAAATTGAGTTCTCTAGGAGATATTGTGGACGAAAAGCTTCTCATTTCACTTGTGATGAGAGCTTTACCTTCTTCATTTGATATGTTGATAACCTCCATCCAGGTGTCTCAACGACAAATTACCTACATCAAGTTGGTCAATCTGCTTCAACAACAGGAGGCACGCCAACTTCACAAGGATGATTCTTCCAATACAGCCCTATACACCAACAGGCAGGGTTCTAGGAAGAAAGGTAATGGGCAAAAAGGAGGCAACTTTCGAGAAAGGAGGAAATTCTCAACAAGATACGAAAGGAAAAGGCAAACAACCTCAAGAGAAGAAGAGGTGGTGCAAGATCCGTGAGAAAGACAACCATGACACCAACAAGTGTTGGCATAAGAACAAGCAAAAAGGCCAAAATAAACCACAAAATAAGAACAAGCAACCCCGGGTGAATGTTGTTGTTGAAGAATCCGACTCGGATTCCGAATGGGCACACAAGGTGCTCATGACTACCACAGATTCCACTCGGAGGGATCCTATTTGGTATGTCGATTCCGGAGCTAGCAAACATATGATCGGCGACAAATCGTGGTTTGAATCATTTGTGGCCAAGGAGGGCAAACTCGTCACCATTGTCGATGATAAAACCTACAGTGGTTCAGGGAGAGGGTACAGTTTCAGTCACTCTTCCTGATGGTAAGTGTCAGATTGACAAAGTCCTCTATGTTCCGGGATTGGCCAACAATTTGTTGTCAGTGACACAAATCCTGGACAGAAATATGGTTGTCAACTTTCATGTTGAGAATGGAAAGAAGTGTTGTACCATTACCAGGAAGGGTAAGCAGATTGCAACAGCTTCTTATAAGCATGGCTTATTTGCACTAGATGCTATCTCTACTCCACATGTTGCCATGACTGTCTCTACCAAGGAGGCAACTTCCCTATGGCACAAGAGATATGGGCATCTTAGTTCTGGCTACTTACTTGAGCTCAGCAAGTATGAGATGGTAAAGGGTCTTCCTTCCCTTTCTGCCACATTGCCAGTGTGCTCTGACTGCTTGGCAGGAAAGCAGCATAGAGTACCATTTGAGAAGAGCTCTACAAGAGCACAAAAACCTCTGGAGCTAATTCACATCGATCTATGCGGTCCTTTCACACCCAACAGTGTTGGAGGGAAGAGGTACTTTCAGTTATTCGTAGATGACTACTCACGAAAGATGTGGGTTTTCTTTCTCAAACTGAAATCTGAAGCTTTTGCATTCTTCCAGCAGTTCAAGAAATCCGTTGAGAAGGAGTCAGGGGCTTCTATCAAAACCCTTCGCTCAGATCGAGGGGGAGAGTTTACCTCTAATGAATTTTCTACATTCCTAGATAAGCATGGGATCAAGAGACAGTTAACAACTGCCTATACTCCTCAACAAAATGGAGTTGCTGAGAGAAGGAACCGTTCTATCATGGAAATGGTTCGTTGTATGCTCACAGGAGCTACTCTTGGGCAACAATATTGGGCAGAAGCTGTCACCACTGCAGTGTATCTATTGAATAGGGCACCCACAAAGGCCCTAAAAGGAATGACTCCACAGGAAGCATGGAGTGGTCGAAAACCCTCCATATCTCATCTACGTATTTTCGGATGTCAAGCTTTCATGCACATACCGAAAGAGAAAAGGAAGAAACTAGATGAGAAAACACTGAGATGTATTTTTCTTGGATATTCTGAGCACTCTAAAGGATATCGGTTGATAGATTCTTTGACCAAGAAAATTCATATCAGCAAAGATGTTGTCTTTGATGAAGCTTTCACATCACAGAGCACATCTACAGTACACCAGGATATTGTGGAAACTAAGGAAGAGATGATTCCTTCGTCAGCACAGACAGGAGGTCCTTCTACATCTTCTTCAACTCCACCGAAGAAGAATCCTAAATGGTGTACAAATACAATCAAAGATGCAAATTTATCCACTCCTCCCAATTTGAATTTGGATAGACCTCGTACACGCAGTATGGCTCAAAAGGAAAGAGAAGCCAGAGAAACTGGTGAGGTTGATGATCTTTGTCAATCTTTTGAGGAACTTTCCGTGACTCCAAGTAGAGAAGTTGAGGATATGGATATTGATGATGACAGGGCATTCATGTCTACCATAGATAGTCTTGAACTTGCATCAGTGCAATATGCTCTCAATGAGCCTCAGTGGAAGGCCACTATGGATACAGAGTATGAGTCTCTGATGAAGAATAAAACTTGGAAGCTTGTTGATCTGCCGCATGGAAAGAAACCTATTGGCTGCAAATGGGTATACAAAGTCAAGTACAAGGCAGATGGAACAATTGATAAGCATAAGGCCCGACTTGTTGCAAAGGGCTATGCTCAAAAGGAAGGCATCGACTATGAAGAAACTTTTGCACCTACTGCTCGGATGACCACAATTCGGGTTATGTGTGCTATGGCAGCACAATATGGGTGGAAAGTTCACCAAATGGATGTCAAAAGTGCCTTTCTAAATGGTGATCTCCAAGAAGAAGTCTATATGACTCAGCCTGAAGGATTTGAAGTGGAAGGCCAACAGCAGAAAGTTTGCAAATTGGTCAAATCCTTGTATGGTCTGAAACAAGCTCCTCGAGCTTGGTATATAAAAATGGACAATCACCTTATGCAAGCATGGATTTAAGAGATGTCCGTCAGATGCAAAACTCTATTTCAAGAAACAGTGGTTCCGAGATAGTGTTGCTTGTACTCTATGTGGATGATCTGCTCATTACAGGGAGTTCCGAAGATATGATCTCTACTGTCAAAAGAAACTTGTGCAAATCTTTTGAGATGACAGATCTCGAACTTCTCCATTACTGTCTTGGTCTGGAATTCAGCTAGAAGGAGCACTCCATCAAAGTGTCTCAGAAAAAGTATGCCAAGACATTGTTGGATAAATATCGCATGACTGACTGCAATCCAATGGCAACTCCTATGGAGAATGGACTTCAATTATCGCGATATGATGACTCACCTCAGGTAGATGGTACTCTCTATCGACAGTTGATTGTGAGTCTCATATATTTGACCAATACTAGGCCAGATCTCGTATTTGTTGTCAACTATCTTTCGAGGTTCATGCAGGAACCTAAGACCACTCATTGGAAAGCAGCAAAACGTGTTCTTCACTATGTCCGTGGTACTATGGAATATGGCCTAGAATACAATAGGAACAACAAATTCTTCTTGCAAGGATACACGGACTCCGACTATGTCGGATCATTTGATGATCGCAAGTCAACTTCTGGATACATTTTTCATTTGGGATCCGGTCTTGTCTCTTGGCATAGCAAGAAGCAACAGGTGGTTGCTATCTCATCAACAGAGGCAGAATATCACGTCGCACGTGAAGCTGTGTGCGAAGTGATATGGTTACGTCGCATTCTGACAAGTATGGGCCATCCATCAAAATCTCCAATACACTTGTTCTGCGACAATCAGGGTGTTCTAAACATCGTCAAGAATCTAGTCCATCATGAAAAAACAAAGCACATTGACACACAATGTCATTTCATTCGAGAGGAAGTTCCAAAGCACCGAATTCAGCTTCATCACATTCCCACAGATGCTCAAGTTGCAGACATTTTCACTAAGGCACTTGGACGTGTCAAATTTGAATTGTTTCGCAGCTCACTTTGTATTGCAAAATAATGTAAGGGGATGTTAGTAGTCTAGTATAGCTATTAGTTATTACATTACCCAAATAATGTAATAAAGGGGGATGTTAGCGTACTTGTATTTGTCTTTATTAGACAGACTGTTGCTCTGTTACAACTGCTGTAACAGGTTCAGTTTTGCCGGTGTCTATTCCCGAAAATGTAAACATTATTTAAGTTGTGCAATACAATAATAAACTAGTTCCGTATTTTACATTTCCAATATTCTGTGAAACATCCTTATTTATAAGTTGATATGAAAGTCCAAAAAGCCTAACCCATACTGGAAGCTTAATTAATTTTGTCTCAACATAGAAAAATTCATTTCATGATCTCAAATAAAGTGCATCTCTTACCCTAAACCATGGGCCACCAACCATTATTTTATTCCTAATTTCTGAACTAAAAAATATGATAGGAAAAAAAACCTGTAAGAATAAAATTCATAGAGTAATTTGAATTTAATCCTCACTTCCACTTGATCCAATTTTGAATCTTAAAAAACCTTGACCATGATCTATGGAACTTACATATTAACCCTCTACTTTTAAGAACCTTGACCATGATCTATGGAACTTACATATTAACCCTCTACTTTTAAGAACCATTATGTCATGATCAATCATATCATCTTTGATAGTCACTTTTGGTGTAACATCTGCTACTTGGATCAAACTTGCCATGTATTCACTCTTCTGCTTATCTCCAACTATTGCATCTTTACTTCCCATTAGGGATTTCAAATATGACTTTCCTTCGATACTAGCTAATGGGGCTTGCTCTTGGCTTGCACTCCCTCTTGGTTCACCCTCCCTCTTAACCTGCACACTCTCCTAGCTTGCACTCTCTCCTACCTCGCACTGACTCCCGATT
The DNA here is from genome assembly GCA_028583015.1 of Wollemia nobilis. Taxonomy (NCBI): domain Eukaryota; kingdom Viridiplantae; phylum Streptophyta; class Pinopsida; order Araucariales; family Araucariaceae; genus Wollemia; species Wollemia nobilis. The sequence goes on along the minus strand of JAQPPZ010007509.1, from coordinate 5,157,240 downwards.
TGCACTCCCTCTTGGCTCACAATAGCCCTTATCTCTACTTTTTCTTGGTGTTCCTTCTCTTAGCTTGCATTGGATTTTCTTCAACTAGATCACACTTTGCTTTCTACTTCTTGCTCACACTTCCTCCTCACTTCTAGATCATGCTTGCACTCACTTATGGGTACAATCACTCCTAGCTCATGCTTGCACTCGCTTCTAGTTGCACTCACTCCCAGATGCACTGATTGCTGCACTTACTCTCAACTCATGCTCACACTTGTTGCTGTACTCCCTCATGACTTGCACTCACTAGTGCACTCTCTTCCAAATCATACTCACACTTGTTGGTGCACTTACTCCCAGCTCGTGCTCGCACTCACAATTGCACTCCCTCCTAGCTCACGCTTGTGAAATCTTATTTCTACACTCGCTTCGACTTGTGCTCGAACTCTCGCTGCTAAATTGAAATTCAAATTTTAAAAATAAAGAAATTAAATGAAATTAAAAACTTATTATTAGTAGTTGTCCAAGGTTCAAACTCCACACAGTACAAAAGGACCAAAATCCCTCATAAACACCTAAGTAAACTCTTTGAAAAAAACTTATTATTAATAATTAAAGTTTAACTTTTGATTTTTTTTTTTAATATTAAATAAAATTAAGACAATCTTACATGATGATAGTCTTAACTATTGTATTTTAATTGTAAAAAAAAAACTATTGTATTTTAATAACTGCAATAACATTTGATAAATTTATTTATATATATTATAATGTTTAAATAAAAATTTTAATATATCAAAAGTTCACACATTTAACCATTTCAAATTATACCATTTGACTATGAATTAAAAATTTTCAATCATTTTAGAATTTTAATGTTCTAAAGAAATATATTTTCTTAGATTGAGATCCATGGATCAAAGGCAAGTAAGAGTTCTAGATTCCAATTATTTTTTATTAGAACCAAAGATTATATTCAATAAAAATAAGAGAGATTACAATAAAAAAAGAGCTAGAAAAATCATAGCTCAGGGCGCAAGGTCACCCAAACGATCAATATTGTAAAGACTTTTAGAGTTAAAGTGCACTATGCCTTCACCTTGACACTTGTCAGTTTCACTTGACAAGTGTCATGTGTTGAATATAGGCTTATGCCTATATATTGTAACCATTTTTATCAATAAATTAATCCCATAAGTTTTCCCTCCTAACATTTGGTATCAGAGCTCCAGGCTTTCTCTGGCCTTATGAGCTTGAGGGGGGATTTCCCTCATGGAAATCCTCCCTCCCCCTCATCTTTTTCAATTTTTCATTTCCCCCCATTTTTTTTCAAAACAGGGAGTATGCTCTCCATTGTTTACAATGGATTAGAAACCAGAATTTTGGAAAAATCATGGCTCCCAAATTTTTTTAATGATCCATTTTCCCCATATGTATCCGTCCGCAGAAACGGGATACCATTAATGGCTGCCCCTGAAGCTTCAAGCTTGGAGTCATGAACTATTTTTTGCAATTTTTTTTAGGGGTCATTTTTTTTACAGGTTGCAGGCAGATCTGGCAATGTATTGTCTGCTAAAGTCTGAATGATTTGCTAAAATCTGTTTCAATGATTTGTATTTTTGATTCGCGTGATTTTTGGCCCATGCTCTCCCATTATTTTTTTCAACTACACTGCATTGGTAAATTTGTGCCTGTGCCATGTGTTTACGGCTGGGTTTGACCTTTCTGTAAGACGGTGTTAGCGCGGGGTTGGGAGGAGCCTGCCCAGTTCTACAAGAATTGATTTGCTGATGCCAGAGATCCCATTTGAAATAACAGCATCACTGGTGCCAGCACGACTTGCCATTTTTGAAGAAGCGGGCTCTCGGACGCTAGGCTCTGATTCTGTGGCCCTAAAATCAACAGATGAATGGAGAACAAAATAGTGGCGTGTATGGCCCAAATGATGGCTCGCGATTCGCTGCTACTGTTGTACGTGGACCAGTGGTGTTCACTCATGTGGGGCCTGACAATGCGAACCTGAAGGAGGCTTTCCAATGGCGAAGGAGAATGATGACGCAGGCCCGTGCCGCCTCCTCTACTGGGTTGAAGGAGCCGCGCCGCCTCCTACCGGATGTTCTCGTCATCCGACCGTTGCTTGCTATTCTCTGAAACCGCTACTGCCGTCGCCCAGAGGGGTTCCAAGTAGTCTGCAGAGACCTTTTCGAGTGCTTGTTGATGATGGTCAGTGCTTCGCTAAGCTGGCTATATCTCCGGGGGCTGTTACCAGAAGCATAATTTTTAAAGGCTTGTGATGGAGGGGGATTGCTGCGCCGGGCGAAGATCCATCCACACATTCATCCTTCTGCTAAACCGGTCGGTGAAGACACTACGTAAGTAGCTGACGGCTCAAATTGTAAGACCTATTGCTGCCCCCTTCCTGCGACATGGCCGTAAATATCTTCCCCGAACGTTTTCAAAATTGTGCATTTTCCCCTTGCTGCACTTGAGAAACGCGATCTCGTCCGTGGGATTCCATTTCTACCCGTTCCTCTTCACAGACTTTTGCGACGATGGCCTGTGGAGTTTGTGAAGATGATGAGTCTGCAGCAGAAGCGGTGGCTCCCTGTCGCCACCGTTTCTCCGTCAACAGATGGGAAAAAGAAGAAAAACGTCGCCCCTGCTGAGGCGAGGAACCCCGAGGCCGCCTCAAAATTATGAAACTGTTGTTGGATATGTTTTTTACTAATTAAGTATAGTTGGAAAACTTTCTTCGTCAAATTAGGGCCTTGTTTTTGTTTCTATTTTTTTTGCAAATGATCCCGAGGAAGACAGCTCCCACAATTGTTTGTGCTACCGCTGAGGCCTCGTGCCAGATTTTTTTGAGGCTACGCAGAGGAAGACCATTGCAGTCAACATTTTCTGCTGCTGTTCTCCCGACGAGATGAGGGGCCACGATTGGCGGTGGGTTGGTTTGGGGCCACGTTTCCAAAAAAATTAATTGCACGGGAAATTCTTGATCAAAGCAGTTTTAGGTGAAGACAACCAGACGGATCGCAGCCTCGTTGCAGACGGACACCGAGATTAGCACCAAGTGTCTTTGTACAGCAGCGCCTTTACCCAATGGCATGATGCTCGGGCTCGTCTTTGGAGTCGCTGCCAGCAATGATAACGGCAGCAGCCGCCTCTGCCTTGACAACACATTGGACCCTCTTAAAGTGAACGACAAGATATAAATCATGGGAATATTGTGGACAAGGCAAAAATTAAACTTTATTTAAAACTTAGTGGGGCCCATATGATTATGAAAAGTTAGTTTTCAATGAACGAGGTATTGATTTTTTTTAATGTGTTTTTTGCCACATGGAGAGTGGAAGTGGAAGCTGAAGGCCTACATGGCCTACTTTATTGTAATTTCAAAAGTGGAAGGCCCACATGGCCCTATTTGTTTTGTAATTCCCCTGCAAGGGAAATTTTAAGACTGGTTTTATTCCGCCTGAGAGCGATGCCGCCATTGCGCGATGTTGTCTAGTTACTGCCTAGATAAGCATGCTATAGTTTTTTTCACATGATGAAGGCCCCTTTGATGGTGGAATATAGGGGTATTTATAGTCAATGGAAACGGTTTTCAGCGACGGACACAATGGTGGTGTCATATTGTAATTTTGAGATTGTTTCAATTTAGTTTTTTAGCCTCAAAGTTTTTTCTACCTTGGAGTGCACTTTCGGTTGTACCCGACACTCTCGAGGTACTTTCATATGTGATCCTTGTACCTAGTGATCTTTTCTATACATTTGGCGATTGCAGTGACTGGTTACCCATGCATTTCGGTGGGATGACATGGTCACCATAAGGACACTTATACTAGGGACTACAGACAAAGACACCCTAGATTCTATCCGAGGTTTTTTTTGGATCTACTTCTGAAGACTATAGACGAAGACACTTCAGAAGATTCTCTTCTTTTCTTCTTCTCTCCTCCTATTTTGATCTATGGCTCATTTTATTGTATTGAGTGCATTTTCGGCAGAGACCGACACTCTTATATAGCTCATTTTTCTTTTGTATTAGGTGCATTTTCGACAGAGACCGACACCTTCTAGATTGAGTTCACCATAAAGAGAGATTTGATATTTATGGTGAATCTAGTCAGTGACCTACGAGAGGCAACATCCTCTAAGGATGACCTACAGAGGCAACAGACCTAGAAGTGGCTGACCCTGAGGCACCCATGATGACCCCGAGGCACTTAGACGGTTGACCTAGTGGCAACAGACCCGTGGAAGTGGCTGACCCTGAGGCAACAGACCGAGATGTATACACAGTGAATCTAGCATTATTCACAGTTGGAGAGCCAAGAGCAAAGAGCACGAGCCTAGACCAAATCAGCAATAAGAGAGGATGATAGGTTGTTTTAGAGAAGTCAACATTAAGGGGGAATGTTACCTAATGTTGACTTGTTTTGTTTCTTCTTTAGTTAGGATAGTGCACTTTAAGGGGGAATGTTAGAGTTAAAGTGCACTATGCCTTCACCTTGACACTTGTCAGTTTCACTTGACAAGTGTCATGTGTTGAATATAGGCTTATGCCTATATATTGTAACCATTTTTATCAATAAATTAATCCCATAAGTTTTCCCTCCTAACAAAGACAAGGCCCGAGGTCAAAAACAAAAGTATCCCTTAAAAGGGTGAATAAACAACATGACTAGGCAAAGGATCGAACCCTATTGTGGGTACTGATAGAATGACCTTAGGCTAGAAAACATCGCCCTCTCAACCTGTTACAGCAAAATAGAGGGACCTTAAGGTAGAGGGAGGTTAGGTAAAACCTTGCTAATAGTGCATGGAGCCTCATGCCAATACTTGATAAGATTTATCAAATGCACCAACTCATAAGTCAACTTGGAAGCCTACGAATGGATCTAAATAGTAACAACATAAACACAATAATCTTTTCATGCATAGAAAACTAACTAGAAATTGAATCTCCAGAATAGACAACAACATTCCTAGTTTTCCAAAGTTGAAACAAAATAATAACACGAAAGAAATTCCACAGAGCAACAATATAAGCAGACCAACAACTATTATCTCCAAAAAATATCATCTACCATCTAAAGAATTTAGGATGAAAGGGCTTCAACAATGAGTAAATCCAAGACCAAGTAGACTAAGCACTAGGGTAGAACCAAAATAAATGTTTAAAGGTCTCAAAATGATCACAAGTCAAACACTTAGGATTAGGAAGACCAACCCTACTAAATCTATCTCCCATAGGAAGCCCTTGATAAATAAGAGAGCAGAGAAAAAAGATAATCTTGGGTTTAAGGTTAAACTATCAAATATGGTTCAGACAAGAAATCCAAGTATAGGAAGCAGATTGAGTCTATCATATCTCATTAATTTTTTCAACACCAGGGAAAACAAGATTGAGAAGTTGATAAAGAAATGAAGAAGAGTAGTTCTTGAAAATAGTATCCACATTCTATTATCAATCTCTCCACCAGGCACTCGGGGGTTGAAGGCCAAGATTATGAAGCATGACATCAAGTATAAGCTCTTGAATAATAAGAATAGAAGGAAAATATAAATTCCAAAGATTAAATTTTTGTTTGAGATCAGACCAAGGAATCTAGTCTCAAGAGTGCACTAAATTTTTAATAAAGCAGATGCCCTTCCAAAATAGCCCCAAAGCTTTAATCCCTGGCATATCAGCAAGAAGAACTGGAGAGTTAGACATAATAAGAGACCACCGAATATTCTAAAAATTAAATAAAATACCATTACAAAAACCATCACCAATCGAACGAAGATGAGGTTTCACCGCCTCAAAAGCCCACCAAATACTTTTAATAATAAAGGAACCCCAAATCTTAATTGGAGTAGAAGTAATGATGAGAGTATGAAGAACACTATTAACCCAAGCTTTGCACCCATAAGGTGGCCCTGTAGAAATACAATGGTAAATCAAAACCTTCTAGGCTTCAGGGCCTTCAGTAGCTTTAACCACCCACTTAGCACACAAAGAAATGTTTTACCTGTATATGTCAATAATACCCATATCACCTTTATCGGTAGGCGTGCAATATATATCTCAAGCAACTCAATGAAAACCATGTGAATTCTTCCCCTTGGCCCAAAGAAAATCCCTAAGGAGTCTAGCCAACTTATTATAAGAATTCTTAGAAGGGGCCCAACAAGAGGAGTAATAAACATGGGTGGCACCAAGAATCTTTGTGTAAACTTGAAACTTGTCGATAAGAGAAAGGGGATGCGAGGCCCAACAAGAATTATTCTTTTCAATTTTGTCAATGATATACTGCCAAAGTTTAGAGGGTGAGATATAAAAAATAAAGGAGATTCTTAAGAACTTAAAACACTCACCTCTTTGAAGCCAATGCCATGAAAAATATCTAAGCCAAGCAGACATAGAAGAAGTAAGGAAGAAACAAAGAGACTTAGACCATTGGATGTTGGAACCCGAGGCCTTACAAAAGATTTCCAAACAAACCAAGGTAGTTGAAATTAAAACCTCATCCTCATTGATAGTGAGAAAATAATTCCTCAAAGTACCCATTAATAAGTTGGGTGGACATGTCAGGCAAAAGAATACCTTTGATCAACCCCTTAGACGCTTGATTAGCAATAAGATAACCAAAAGCTTCAGTAGTAAGGATGTAATGTGAGGGGGATAAAGGACAACCTTGGTGAATAGAATGAAACAAACCGAAATCCTCTTACATATATCTATCAATAGTAAGAAAACCTCAAGCATCAACAAACAACATACTGACAACCCTAATAAAAAGGGGCCAAAATCGAGAGCTTGAAGCATGGCAAGATTGAAATGCCACTCAATGCGATCATAATATTTCTCAAAGTTTTGTTTAAGAAAAAGGGGCTTTTGGCCAGAGAGACGAGCCCATTCTAAACCTTTCGAGACAGCAAAAAGAATATCCAAGATGTAACGCCCTTCAATGAAATCTGCCTCCTTTGATATGATAATCACAAGGAGAATGTTGTAAATATGGAAAGCTAAAGCTTTAGCTAAAATATTGTAAGAGAAATTAAGTAGAGTAATAGGTCTCCAACTGGTGATAAACTCAAGATTACCTGCTTTAGGAATAAATCTAATGTTTCCACGATTGATGATATTTCCTAGAGAATTTTTGGCTAACGCTTCATTATAGACATTGAGTAGAACATAACCAATAAAATTCCAAGTGGATTTATAATATTCAAAGGGAAAGCCATCAACACTAGGGGAATTTTCATTCGACATAGTCATAAGAGCATTATGAAGCTCAAAAAGTGAAAGAGGAGCCTCACAAAGAATTTTATCATAAGCAAACAACTTAGTAGGAACAATATCAAGATACTATTGGAGCACCATCTAAAGTTCTAGATAATCCTGCTATGCTTGAAATATAAGCTTATAATGATACACAAAGGCTGAGAGAAGTCAGCATTTCATGAGAGACTTGAATAGCCTTGATCTGGATCCTAGCCTGCCTGGAATGAAGAGATTTGAAAAAGGCTTTGGATGGGTGATCACCAACCCTCAGCTAGTGCAGATGAGCCCGAATATGAGCCCTCTTGGCTTCATGTCATTCATGGACTATAAGTTGGTGGTGAAGACCAACAACCTTGGTTTGCAACTATCAATCATATGGATCATTTTCCAATAACAGTAAATTTTGTTGATACTCCTTCGTAACAACCAAATGAGCATGCTTTTTGATATGTGCCACTTGTTTGCCAAAATACCGCATGAAAGAGGTAGTAAGGACAATCGTCTCATTCCACCAAGAAATCCAACTAATAGAGTGAGGAGATCAAGGTTATAAATTCTATATTATCTCAATCACAACAATCATGCTAGGGTTTTACAATAAAGAAGTATGTAAATAAAAGTGATTGCAAGGAAAATTAAATTGGTGATCACTCCTCTCAATATGAAAGAAAATCAGGAAATGATTTGACAATAGAAATTGATCCTAGACCATCACAATCTTATTATTGATGGAGGATAATAAAAAAATTGTTGCTCTAACATCATAACTATATCAAGACACTTGCAAACTATTTCATTACCCACACAAAAATTGGACCATGTGAACCAAGATGGAGGCGTGTAATTACGCTGGAAAAAAAGGGGATAAAAATATCCTATCTATGTTTAAGATAAAACCATACCTCATGCTTTCTAGCACATCAATGCATTGGAAAGGGACTAACTTTATCTTCAGCATGCTCAACCATATTAAAATCACCATAAAAAATCTAATATGCCATCGGTAAGTGATCATCCAGGTACCACCAAAGGGCAGAGCAACTAGACCCATCATTAGGCACATAAATATTGGTAATGCCCAGGGTGTTCCCATTAATATTCAACAAAATCTAGACCACGTGATGAGAAGGATCCTCGTCAGACCCAAGCAGACAATTCTAAAGTTTGGAGGAGATAGAAATAGAAGCACCACCTTGTCCATCTTCATGGTGAGTAGTGAAATACATAAAATAATATGCAATACAATTGAGAGAAACATCTAATAAAAAACCAGAGATCTTAACTTCTTGTAAACAAATAACATCAACATGGCCAATACTTTGTAGAGAATATCAAATAATTTTTTTTTTAGGACTCTGAAAGTCCCTAAATATTTCACGAAAGAAAAATCCTGGAGGAGGAATATCCATGAAGTTGTATCTCATAGGGTTGCCCCCACTATCAATTAGCATCGAAGAATTTTTAAATGCAGAGGTCTGATAAGGTTGAACTAATTCACCAACAATAGAGGGATTGCTCACACTATCGGTAAACAAAAAAAACCTATTAAATAAAGAGGTTTGAGAAGGTTGAAATAAGTCACCAACAATCGAAGGATGATTTTTAACCTCTTGGATTCCCCTTGATGATGATGAGCCATCCCGAGATGGACTACGCAAATGCTTGGAGGGTGGAGGTATTGGTAGTGAATTCCCTTCTTCTAAGGTTAATTTATGCTTGGGATGTTTCTCAGAAGGTGAAGACTAAGGAGCCAAAATAGGATGAACAAGAATAATAGGAGGCTGAGATGGTAGCTTCACAACCTTATCTTTGTTAGAAAGTGTCGACTTAGGGTTGGTTACCTCTTTCTTATAAGAAACTTTGATCCATTCACCCTCAATAGAGGCTTTTGGAGGTGTAGGTGTGATATGAGGAGCAGGGATAACTATCAAAGGTTTTTGAGCAACTACTAGATAATACTTGATAAGATATGTGGTGAATTGGTACCGAAAACAAGTATTAGGTAAATTAAAGTAAACAAATTTTTGCATAAAATGCTCTGTACCAACCTAAATATCTACAAATTATTTGAGATCCTATGCGAGGTCAACCTCAACACATACTCTTTTATTAGGTCATGCTGAGAAGAACCACTCTTCTTCCCTACAAATCACCCAACCAATGAGTTTAACAATATCGTCAATAAACACCCATAAGGGCAGTGAAAGACCAGGGAGTTCAAGCCAAACCAACACTTTCAAAGCAACTTGCTTTAAAACTTGGAAAGAAGAAATCCAAGGAGAAAGGACCATCAAAGTATTGCGAAGAAACAAATTGGACTTAGCAACCACAGTTTTCAATTGCAAGGGCTCTTTGAAGGAAAGCAAAAATAACTTTAGTAAGATTGCACATACCCGCAACCACAACACCATAAGCTTCCTAGTGAAATTTCAACTAATTTTGAAAATATTCTTGCAACGGAATCCAACCAACAAAATAAGTTGTATGGCAATAATTCTCATACCATTTTACAACTGGAGAAACAACATCAAGAGAGAGCACATCTTTTGAAGAATCATTACCTCGTCCACCACTTTCAAAATAAAATTTTGAGCTTGCTTCGGTGTCATGAGTTCCACTATCTGTAACAACCGTTACATCTATAAATAGTGAAGCCATAAAAAAGGAGAGAAGTTGCCTAATTGGCAACAATATCAGTATCCAAAACTAAAGTAACCAAATTTACAAATAATAGCAGACCCAAACTCTAAAAAAGCAGTTTTTCCTCCAAATTGCAATTATTTAAGTAAATATAATAAAAATAGGCTTAGTTACATATATTAACTTCATGAATAAAAGATTTTTTTTTTTAAATAATATATTTTAAAAAGTAAAGTAGTTTTTAACATTTATAAGACTATAAATTATAAATTATATGAAACAACATTTATAGAAGACATTAGTTATTTAATATATGTTTATCCTACCAATGCTAGTTATTCAATATATGTTTATTAAACCAAACTCTTACTACAAAAGTATGTTGTATATAATACCGGGACCCTCTCAAAAACCCGTGCTTTACCTTAAAAATTTTAAAACCTACTTTATATTAATATTTTTGTTTTGTAAGAGATACCTTAGTGGTATATTTTTACTTTTTTATTTAAAGATCCAAATTCAAACCCTTGTACAAGGAGACCAAAACCCTTTATAAAAGACCATGTTTTTAACTCTAAATTTTTGTCCTGTATCGAATATCATAACGATATGTATTTAGGCTTTCTTATAGAAAATCCAACTTCAAACATTGATACAAGGGGACGGAAACCCATTTCAAAAACTTGTGCTTTACCCTAACATTTTAATCCAAAAGGTCCAAGTTCACCCCACTGATATGGAGGACCAAGACCTCTTTCAAAAACATATGTTTTACCCTAAAAAATTTTAAATGTTGTTAACTTCCTCCTTACCCAACCATTAGGGATTATAAAGGTTCCCTATACACACCACACAAAAAAAAAACTTAACCACATAATTTTTTAGATTTTATTACTTACATTGCTATCCAAATCCTTTAAATTTTTATAAATTTATTAACAAATTAAATAATTTGAAAAATAAATACCGTATGAGTACTCCATTTAAATGTCTGGTTGAGGACCAAGGTTATGAAGCAATTCATCAATTTAAATGTCTAGTTGAAGACCAAGGTTATGAAGCAATTCACCAATTTATATGTCTGGTTGAGGACCAAGGTTATGAAGCAATTCACCACACATTCAATATTTATTGAAAGATACCTTTCAATTCAAACCCTCAAAACATATAATTTTTTTAATAATTTTTAATTTTTAAAAATATTTAAAAAGTTTTAATGAGATAATGTAATTGTAGGGTCTTAGATTTAAAAAAAAATCTAAAGTTCAAACTACTTACCTATATAATTTTGTGTGATTCAAGTTTTAATTTTCATAACTATAAATAATTACTTGTTTCGATATGATAATATACACTTTGTGTTAACAAAACAAATATACTCAGATGAAGCATCTATGTCACTGTCAATGGACAAGTGGGATAAACCACATAGGGGGCATAAATAACAAATTAAAGTAGGTGAGTATGAAAAAAGGGCAGAAGTTAAGGGCAGGTTGACTCAAATTGACATGCTGATTTTGGGCAGACTAAAAATGGGTTGATAGAAAATATATATAATGAAATGGACCAGTTGCAAAATGACATATATCAAACCTCAAATTGCCACTTGTCACTAGGAGAACACAGACTCTTTTTAAATTGCTATCAATGGTCTAGCACATTTCTAGTTGTAATATTGAATTAAGAATAATTGAAGAGAATAAGTAATCTATGCATTCCTTTCAAGCATCCAAATATCTCCCACTTGGATGACAAAGAATGAACTACTTGAAAATTTGTGATGAATAGCACACAAACTTGTTTTATATAACAATTTTTTATTTATTTTTATAATGTGAAAATAATATATATTTAAATTATATAATAAATTTGACTGATATTTGTAAGTCATTTATGCCATTTTTGAAAGAATAACTCATTTATAGGATTTAGATGGAAATTTTAGTTAGAAAGAATTTATTTTCTTAGAATTGTTATGAATTCACTCTTATTTTTATAATAGTTGTTTGTTTTTTTTTTTAATTTAGTGATGTTTTTATACTATTTTTAGTAGAGATATAGTGTCTAAGAAAAATAAATTATACAGTCTTGCTTTAAAAAATTATTAACTTTAACATAAAGAAAAAACTCTTGAATGTTTAATTTCAATGAGCAAGAAAGATAAAACTAATAAAATTTTATATAATCATATATTAGATTTAAATTAACTCATAACATATTATAATTATTTTTAATTTAATCATAAGCTATTGTTTAAACATATCTAACATGAAAAATAGTAAACATACACAAGTGTAAGTCCTTTAGTTTGAAAATTTGAAACTAGAGAAGTTAGATCTTAAATCTAATAGAATATTTTATTATTATTAGGGTAAATACAAGGTTTTTAAAAAGGGTTCGTACCTTTTCTTAATTGGGGCACATCGAGGGCCACCCTCCCCATGATTCGAACTTGGGTTTCTTGGATGAAAGCCCAAAGACATACCAATTCAGTGTTCCAATGGGAACTTAAATTTTAGGGTAAAGTGCATGTGTTTGAAAGGGTCCCATCCCTAGTAATTCATTGGATTTGTCATGAGTTGAAATTGATTAGACGTTTTTCGTAGGACTGCCCAAACTGCCGAACTCGTTTCGGCCATATCTCACTCATCCGAACTCGGATTGAGCTGAAATTTTGAGGGTAGATGCCTAAAAAACCCTAGAACGTCTCCACCAATTTTCATATCATTTGGAGCAACACAGATCCTAGCGCATCCCTATGTGTGAACGATATATTTGGCAAGCGACTATGCGAGGGTTTCATCTGGGTTGAGTGCAAGCAGCTCCAGAGGTTGGTTTTTAGGGCCTTCGGGCCCTAGAGGCCAATATTTTTGTGGTTTATGCTCAATATTTTAGCAGGAAATGTTGTAGGGGATACAAGATGGGTTAGAAATTTGTCTTTCAACAGATCATACTGTGAACTTGAGTGACAACGACTTCCAATTTGCTGCACAAAAGAAAAGTGAAAACCATACCTTTCCACGACGTCTAGGGCAAGGATTAAAGAGATCACGAAACAAGTTTCAAGCAGTTGATCAAAAAATGGCTCATATCTCAAGTGAATCTGGTGCTAAGGTGCACCCACAAAATAATTCTACTATGAAAACCCCTGTCAAGGGTAAGAATTTCGAAGACTCGGTCCCAAAAATGAATTTTAGGGATGCCCTTCGTGGTGGACAGCCTCAGCCCAATGCTAATATCAATATTAGGGCTTCCCATAAACCTCTAAGAATGCCTAAGATTGATCCCAGGAAAATGGAGTCAGGATGTCTTAAAGCAGTTGATGGAACTCCTATTGTTAAGCTTGATATGGGTAACATTCAGACTGGCATTGAAGATTTGGAAAAAAGAGGACTAATTTGTCGGTTCGTGGGTTTTCGTCCGAGTCTATCTGCTTTCAAAGTCTAGGCTGCAAAAATCTGGAAAACTAAAGGTGAGTTACAAATCTCTATTTATCCAAATGGTTATTTTCTTGTTTTATTTGCTAATAATGAAGATAGAGAGAAAACTTTTCAAGGGGGTCCTTGGTTTTTTGGAAGGGCGGGGCTTTTCATGAAGCCCCGGCATACTAAATTTAAAGTCGAAGAAGAGATGCCTTCTATAGCTCCCGTGTGGGTTAGACTCTTTGGCCTCCCTATTGAATTTTGGAATCCTACTATTTTTTCTTCAATTGGAAACTCTTTAGGAACTTTTATGATGACTGCTTATTGTACTCAAAATTTTGAACATATTATTTATGCTCGGATTTGTGTTTTAATGGATTTTGACAAACCCCTACCTAAAAATATCACATTACAATTTGGGGAAGACACTTGGGAGCAAGTAGTGGACTATGAGAACATTCCTTTTCGTTGTAGAATTTGCCATGAATATGGTCATTTGGCCAATGCTTGCCCAAATAAAATTCCTGATCAAAAGAAAGAAGATATAAACTCAGTAGGTTTCCAAATACCTAAGAAGAAGAACACTAAAAAAAACCAGTTATGAAGGATCAATCAAAGTCATCTGCTAATATGTTTGAAATCCTTTCCACAAATGATGTCCCAAGTGAGGAAGAGGAAATAATGGAAACTAAAATCTTAGAAACACAATTTAAATATGAAGGGAAGAACTCAGAGACAAACCAACAAATCAAAGGTTTTCAACAGAAAAAAAAGGAGAAAATTTACACAAGAAAAACAATATTTCAAATGTCAAAACTTCAAATAATGCAGGTCCCAATATAGACTCCATTGAACCATCTAGTAAAATTTTGGCTGTGTACGAGCATTCTTCAAGGTTAGAAGCCATCTCGATTCAATTGGAATAAGTCAAGAAACAGGGAAAAAAAAATTGAAGATGGATTCTAATCAAAAAGTAGGTCGCAAGACCAATCAATATCATATGGTAAAAGAAGGTGAAAAGCTTGTAGAGGAAGGTAAGATTAATGCCCTTCCCAACTTTTTTAGCCCTGGTATTAATGAAGATCATCACTTGGAATATTAGAGGACTCAAAGGGAGTCTTTCAAAACAAAATGAAATTAGAAGAATGATTCGGATAAATCATCCACATCTTGTTTTCCTTCAAGAAACAAAGATGTCAATGGAGGATATGGACTTAATTGCCAGTAAAATTTGGCCAGCTGGAAAAGTGGTTTCCCTCGGTTCCCAAGGGACTTCGGGTGGCATTGCTTGTCTTTGGGACCCAAAAGAGGTAGTTATTCACCATATGGTTGGCAGTTGGGGTTTGTTGGCTATAGCTATTCAAAGTAGACATTCCAACCAGATTATGCTCTACATTACTGTTTATGCTCCGACTTCTTTGGAGGAAAAAAGAAGACAATGGAAGGATATTACTCATATTATCTCTCATTTTCCTAAAGCTTGGATCTTGATCGGAGGAGATTTCAATACCATCCTCTCTCTGGATGAGAAAAGGGGGGAAATAGAAATTTGGACAAAAGCACCGACCTCATGAGCGAATATATTGCAAACCTCCATCTTGTGGATATCCAACCAGATAATGGCCTTATGACTTGGTCTAATAGAAGGCAAGGCTTAGCTTGTATAATGGAGAGATTGGATAGGTTTTTGCTCTCTAAAAATTTCTTAATCCATGGTCACATTCCTAAAGTGAAGACTCTTAATAATGTTGGTTCGGATCATTGGCCACCATGGTGGAAATGTGGAAAACCAATGTGAGTTTCTCTCCTTTTCGTTTTCAATTAATGTGGATTAGAGACATTTCCTTCAGACCTGATGTGCAACAATGGTGGAAGGAAGGTAAACCTAGGCATGGGACTAAGATGTTCTATTTTGCCAAAAGACCGCAATACATTAAATCCAAAATCAAGACTTGGAACTGGAAAGAGTTTGGGGATGTTCATAAAAAAAAACATGAAGTTATTGCTCATCTTGAAAATTTGAATAAGAAAATCCGTTTAGATGGCCTCACAGAGAAGAGAAGTGCAGATGAAATTAAACTCACAACTCAGTTAGAGGAATGGGAAAAAAGAGAAGAAATCTTATGGAAGCAAAAATCTAGAATTCAATGGCTCAAAGAAGGAGATCGAAACACAAATTTCTTCCACAAATATCTTCTAGCTCGAAGATCTCACAACTTTATTTCTTCCTTAAAATCAGATTCTGGAGATGTTGTTTATACTTGGGATGGCATGAACTCTATTGTTGTTGATTACTTTTCCAATATTTTTGCCGCTACTCCTCTTGACTCAACTTCTCAACATAATGTTCTTCAAGCAATCCCTTCTCTTATCACTTCTGAGGAGAACTCTATTTTGACCGTCCTCTGTTACTATCAATGAGCTTCAACAAGTAGTTTTTAAAATGCAAAAAGGGAAAACCCCAGTTCCTGATGGTTTTCCTATTGAGTTCTACCAAGAGTTCTGGGATATCCTTCATGTTGATTTATTAGAGGTGGTGGAAGAAGCCAAGAAAGCCAAAGAAATTTTGAAGGTTATCAATAAAACTTATATTACTCTTGTTCCAAAAGCTCAAGAGGTTGATCATATCTCAACTTTTAGACCTATTGCTTTATGTAATGTTCTTCTCAAAATCATTACTAAAATCATGGCAGAAAGGTTGAAGCCTCTTTTGCATAAGATTATTTCCCCAGAGCAAGGGGGTTATGTGGAAGGACGTCAAATAGTAGATGAGATAGTTCTTGCTCAGGAAGCCATCCATTCCATGGATATGCAAAATTCTCCTTCCATGTTCATTCGGTTAGACTTATCCAAAGCTTATGACAGAGTGGATTGGCACTTCCTTATCAAAGTTTTGAGGCAATTTGGTTTCTCTAAGGATTGGATGGATTGGATTATGGGATGTATCTCTTCAGTTTCCTACTTAGTTCTTATCAATGGCAGGCCTTCTCAGTCTTTCCCAGCTTCCAGAGGTATTAGGCAAGGTGACCCGCTATCCCCTTATTTATTCATCATTCTTGCTGAATGCTTGGGTAGGACTATAACCAAAAAGAGGGAAAACAAAACCCTTGAGGGAGTTACCATTGCTCATGGAGCTAGACCTATCTCTCATCTTCAATTTGTGGATGACTCTACTCTTTTAGGTAAAGCTACAGTTAAGGAAGCTTCTAATATTAAGCAAATCATTAGCTATTTTTCTAAGGCTAATGGGCAGTTGATCAATGAAGACAAATCTAAAGTTATTTTCTTTCACTGCTCTGCTAGACAAGAATCCATGGTCTTGGATAAATTAAGATATAAGAAGACCTCTCTTCCAATCACTTATTTAGGTATTCCCATAAATATTCAAAGGCAAAAAAATAAATATTGGAATTGGTTGTTGGACAAAGTCAAGAAGAAAATTGGAAAGTGGACCAACAAGTGGCTTTCTTCTGGGGGTAGAATCACCTTGGTAAAATCAGTCCTTCAAGCTATTCCTATTTATGTTTCTTCCATTTTGAATATCCCAAAGGTTGTTCTTCGAGAATTGGATCAAATCAGTCATCGTTTCCTTTGGAGTGGTACTAAGGAGAAAAGAAAATGGGCCTTGGTGAAATGGGATACTTTATGTCTTCCTAAGAGTGAAGGGGGGTTAGGATTCCGGTCTTCAATTAATAACAACAAAGCTTTAGCTGCTAAATTATATTGGAGGATGTTGCATAACCCCAATGCTCTTTGGGCCAATAATCTCCGTGCTAAATATGCTGAGAACAAAAGTCCTGAAGACCTTGTTCGCTATCAACTTCCTACCAAAGGTTCTCCCATTTTAGCAGTTCTTAAGACTCGGTGAGGATTTGATAAAGAAAAAATTATTTTGGATCATTCATAATGGTCAACATGCAAATTTTTGGACAGATTCTTGGGATGGTCACAAGCCTTTGATAACTCAGTTTCTCGATTGGAGGCCTTGGATGGAGGAGCTTCACCGAGCTAATTGGATAAAGGTGGCTAATTACTATCGGTACCATACTGGTAATTCAAAGGTTGGTAGATATTGGATCCCTATTGAGGACTGGCCTATTCAAATCCCAGAAAGGCAAAGACAAGATATCCAAGGCATCCTTCATATGAGATCCCTCTCTTGGTCCCATGAAAAATATTGTTTTGGATGGAACAACACTACTAAGGGTGAGTATTCAGTTGCTCAAGGTTATTTGACCTTATGCCATAATAATCCCAACCATTCTTCTGACATATTTTCTCGATTGTGGGCTCAAAAGCTCTGGCCTAAGGTGAGGTTCTTTAATTGGCTTTTATTGCATCGTAGGGTGCTTACTGGTGAGCAACTTATGAAGCGTGGTTTTCATGGCCCTTTTAGATGTGAAATGTGTGAAGAGAATGTAGAAAATATCAACCATATTTTTATTGAGTGTACTTTAGCCTCTGAGCTATGGAGGAGAATGGCCACTTTACTTGGCTTACAAGTGGTCCAATTTTTTTACTTTTGAACAACTTTGGAGGGATTGGCCTAATCAAGAGGGTGTTGATCATTTTATTAGGCAGTTAGTTTGGATGGGTTCTACCATTCTTCTTTGGAATATTTGGAATGAAAGGAACAACCAAATTTTTAATCAAGATAGGAAGGATATTCACTATATTTGGCAAAATACCATAGCCAACTTAGTTGAATCAGTCCATCAACTCCTTAATCACCCCCAAAACTCCCACCAAATATGGGATCAAGTGATGCAAATATTGAAGATTAAACCTTCTAAGGGCAACCAACTTAAAGGGAATGTGAGTATTAGTAAGATGGATAGGACTAGAAATTGGCAACCTCCTCCTAAGGATTTTGGAAAAGTCAATACCGATGGAGCCTCTAGAGGGAACCCTGGAAAAGCCAATGTGGGAGGAATTGGTAGACTTTCAGATGGCTCCCTGGTTTTTACTTTTGCTGAGAATTTGGGTATTCTTTCCAATAACCTTGCTGAGGGGTATGGTATCCTCGGAGGTCTTCAGGAGGCTACTAAGGTTGGATGGGAAAAGGTGTTAGTTGAGTCTGACTCTCAACTTATGATTAATCTCTTGAAGACTCCTTCTAAGAATCATAAGGTGGATTGGAGAATAAAAAGAATTATTGAGAAGATTCAGTTAATCCAGATGGGATTTTTGAAAGTTGATTACAATCATGTGGTTAGAGATCAAAACAAGAGTGTTGATGCTTTAGCTAATTGGGCTTTGGACAAAGGTGATCTTACTTGTTATGGCCACCCTCCTATATGGTGGGCTTCTCAAATTAGGGAAGCTCTTCTTTCTATCATTTCTTTGGATGGCTCCAGTTTTGAAGGTACCTAGTTTCTTCTTGTTTTTTTTTTTTTGCTTCTCTTTGGTTCATTCAGTTTTTTTTTAGTTCCCTAGCTCATTCTATTCTTTATTTTGTTTCCTCTATTGATTCTTGCCTTAATAGTCTTCTGGTCTAGATAGGTCATTGTTTTGTTCATTTTTTTTTCTTTTCTTTTTTTTGTTTAGTTTTTTAAGGTGGGTGGGTTCTTTTGTTTTGTTTTGTTTTTGTGTTCTTTGTGTTGTTTTTTGTTGTTCTTGTGTTTTTGTTGTTTTGTTTTTTTTTAATGTTTTTTGTTATTGTTCTTGTGTTTTTTTCGTTCTTGTTCTTGGGTTTCTCTTTGTTTGTGTTATTTCATGTTTTTATGTGTGAGTGTTTTCTATGTTTTTTGTTTTTGTTTATTGTCTGTTGTTGGTTGTTTTTTATTTTTATTTTTATTTTATTTTTTTAATTTTTTAGGTTTTTTTTTTTGATAAGTAGCTATTGTATTTACAACGGGTTTTAACTAGGATCCCAAAACCTGATTACATAAGAGTTGGAAATAACATGCCAAGAATAAGCCATTACAACAAAATTCTGGGCCCAAGGCACCAATACCTTGAAAATGAAAAACAAATAGAAATCCCGCCCAACGGGAACAGGTAAATTTGAACAATCTCGCCAACGGGAAACCACCAATTTCGAAGGAAGGTAAGTTTGAAGATCCCGCCCAGTGGGGAGCAGCTGAAAACCGCCATCGTGTAAATCCCGCCCAACAGGAAGCAGCAAAAAACCATTATAATATAAATCCCACCTAGCGGGAAGCAGTCGAAAAACCACCAAAGAGTGAATCCCGCCCAACGGGAAGCAACTGAAATCCATCCCAGTGTAGATCCCGCCCAACGGGAAGTAGCAAAAACCTCTACCAAGTGAATCCCGCCTCCCGAGAAAACCAACAGGAAATGAGAAAAACCCGCCCAGCGGGAAACCCAGCGGTTCTGGAGAATCCCGCCCCGTGGGAAACCATCCCGCCCAGCGGGAAACCATCCTGCCCAAAAAAAAGGGGGAATCCCGCCCAGTAGGAAGCAGCTAAAAACCAGCAAAGAGGAGATCCCGCCCATCGGGAAGCAGCCAGAAAGCACCACCAAGAGAATCCCGCCCCCAGGACAACCAGCAGGAAAAGACAACAGGTTAAGGGACCAGGGATACAGGGACTGGGGATCCCAGGTGGGAAGAGGTAACAACCACAAATATGGGATCCCTGGGAGCCTAGCCTGGGGGATCCAGGGTCTGCATGCATAGATCAGATCCCCCCATGATTTGAAAAATGCAGCAGAACCCAGAGAACCCCAACAACAGGGGCCAAGAATCCCATCCTTGCATAGGAGAAACTTCAGGGAACTGGGACTGAGGCTGGGAACAACCCAGGCAGAGAAAAAGCCCCCCCAAGGCCAAACAAATGCCTAGGGTGTCCACCAAGGAGCAGAACCAGCACGAAGAAGCCTCCAAGCGGGAAATCGAAGAGGGCCCTCCCCACAGGGACGGGACCAACAGCAGCCACAGGATCCCAGAGAGGATTCACTAGCAAAAGGGGGAAAGAGGCCCCCCCAGACCACCCCCAAAGCAGTAAGGACCTCAAAGGAAACCCCAGGAAGCCGTCAAAAACCCAACCAATCACCCCCACCACCCAGAGAACCGCAGGGAACCAGATCCATGCCAAAAACCTGCAAAAACCCCAGGGGGAAGCCTGAGGGAAAAAAAGGGAAGGGATCCCGAAAATAGCAAGGAACCCTGGGAAGCACCAGGCCAAAAACTCAAACAAGGGAACCCTGACCGACTGGGAGAGGTGCAGAAAGAGGAGAAGGATCTCCCTCAAGGAGATCATCTGCAACAAACAATCCCAGGGAGGGATGACCTGGGATGAGCCAGGGACTGTGCAGGAACCAGGGGAGGGGGAGCAGGGAAGGGATCGGGACCCTCCCCTCTCTACTTTTTTCCCTCCTCCTTTTTCATGATTTCCAAATTGTTTTTTTTTTAATTATCATTGAATTTTTTAGGTTTTGGTTGTGTTTATTTTTCATGTTTTTTTGGGTTATGTCTTTGTAGTGTTCTGTTGTTTTTGTCTTGTTTGTGTTTTGTTATGTGGTTCTTGTGTTTTTCTATGTGGTTTGTGTTGTGGTTTCTTTTATTTTATTGTGCGTGTTTGGTTGTGCTTTTGTTTTTGACACACTCAAGGAGCATGTTTTTTATTTTATTTTATTATTTTTGTTGTTATTTACTTATTTTTAAATTGGTTTTGTGTGTTTGTTTTCTCCTTGAGTATGTCAAAGGTGGTAGGCTAGGTTCGAGTCCTGGGCATTTTTGGAGGAATGGATACCCTTGCCTCCTTGGGTCTTACCCGAAAGTGGCATCCCTTTTGGGATGTTTTCCACAAAAAAAAAAGGGTCCCATCCCCTTATGCAGTGGTTTTAGCCTAGGTCTCCTATATGAGAACCTAAAGACATACCACTATTGTATCCCAACAAGGATAATCTAATATGATAGTTTATCCTCTAGATGATTCAATATTTAATTTGTAATATCATTTGGTTTCATTTAAAGGAACATTAAATTTCTAAGAGTTAAACATTTTTTCATTTCTAACATCATATAGTTTCATTTAAGAGAACAATAAATTTCCAAAAAATTAAAATATTATGCCCAACTAGATCTAGAGTCACCCATACAACTTCAACAATATGAAAATTGGTTCTCTTCCATTGCTCATTGAGAATGATACTTTATAAAAATTTCTAACATTTTAAGAAAGGGGTGCACAACAAAATACTCTTCCTCTAAATTTATGAGAAATATAATTTATAAAATATCTATTTGTAAACTTATCCACATAACATAATATTTTGAGAATAAGGTATATAGTTACTCTTGATTCACTCTATTAATTATTTATTATAAACATGGCTCTAAATCCTTAAACAACAAAAATATACAATGAGGAGATGATAGGACAACCCTATTGTATATGTGAAGCATGTAGAGACATCAATAAAAAGGTTTTACATAGTTCTACCACGATTATATATTATCTAAATCATAAAAACCATTCCAACCTATTGTGAATCTTCTTAAAATAGATCTCGATAAATAAGACTTTTATTGAAATAATGAGCTCTCATTTCATACTTTTTAAAAAATTGATAGTATTATCATAATGAAATAGCTTTTGTTGAAAAATCTAATTTCATTAAATGATTAGAGGAAATAGGTTATATACATAGACTTAGAGGTTTGGCCAAAATATGTTGGCAATTTTGGGTACTTTGGGTACATTGCCTTTGCTCAAGTGTATAAGTTGTCATTGATGTCAAGAAGCTCTTGAAGGAATTTGATTTGATGTCAAATAATTTGTTTTGATGAAGGTTACTGACATGACAGCTTTCAAAGGTCTTTTGTAAACCCCAAGTTGGCATGTTTAAAGATTACAGGTGGATGCATTAGTTTAATGCATTTGGGTCCAGGAGGAAGTATTTATTTAAATAATTAAAAACCTTGTTAAGGTTCCCTTTAATTATTTTTAAATAAATATTAAATTATTGTTTGCAATGGGTTCTCCTAACCCATGGCGCAAATGTCTTAACTATGTGGGCGCTATGTTTTAAGATTGTGGGCGCTAGCCAAGACCTCCGCCGACGTGTTAAACTCCTCGCCGACGTCAAGAGCTTATGGTAAAAATGCATATAAATCTCCCTCGATGAAAATCAAGAATTATCCCATCCGCATTTTGAAAAGAGTTGCTCGCTGTGAATTCGTGATCTGCTGTTCGACTTCTGTCTTCGCCGTTTTCGTGAATCCGCTGTTCATTTTTTTGTACTCGTCGTTTGTCGTAAATCCGTCGTAAGGTTTTCGTCTTCGTGTTCACGTCAGAAGAAAGGGAGGCACTGTTGTTTTATTTAATCCCTGGCGTAGAAGGAACAAGGCTAACAACATGAGGTTTAAACCTCACCGGCGCCTTTGGCGCACCGGTAGCGGCTAGGTTGTTGGCGCGCTACCCGAACGGGAGGTTCCGCGTTCGAATAACGCGAAAGGGTTTTTCATCGTGAAGTGGACGCAGCGGGTGGTGTTAGAATTCGTGCGCAATTTCTCCATAGCACGATTTTTGATGTTGGCCAAGGTATTTTCGAAATTAATTTTTGCTAAGTGTATTTTGCGGATGGAGGAAGTTTATTAGAGGGAAAAACAGCTTAGGAGTTATAAGGAGTTTAAAGCTTGTTTTATTTTGATAAAAGATTCTTTTGAAGGTGTTGTTTGAAATATCTTATTGCATTCTTATGAGAGATAAATTTTATTTTTGATAAGACTATAAGGGAGAAATAAGGTGTATAAGGGATAAATTTTTCTTGTAATGTTGAGAGTGCTTTTGGTTGATTATGGAAATGAAAGCATGATGTTTTAAGGTTAAAATTGCTTCTTGTGTGAAGTTGTGAAACCTTAAGTGGGCAGCTTTGAGATTGACATTTGCTTTCATTAAATTGGTAATAATCAAGCTATTCTTTACTTGGTTAAAGTGTTGGGCTTACTCCTTTGTTGATGATTTGAAAAGTTGTGTTGTGCTATTGTGATTTGAGTTGGTGGATGCTTTTTGTTCAAACAATATTGGAGAGAAAAGGAGTTCTACTTGTTTCCTTTTCTAATGTTGATTGTGAAATGCTTCAAGGTTGTGTTTTGAGTTGAATGGTGTTGATTGAACCTTGTTTGATGAGCATTGTTGTTGAAGCCCTAATTGATGGTGAAAAGAACATGAGTATCATTGTTATGTGATTCTTTGCATAGTTGGCAATTGTTGGGGTTTCATGTTCTTGAAAGAAAGCATTCTATCCTATCCATTTCAGATATTGAGTTGAGTTTTCAGATTTGAGATTGAGTTTGAGCTGAGTTGATTTGAGTTGAGTTTTGAGATTGGGAGTTGAGTATAGAACATATTGAGTCTCTAACAATTCTCTTTATGCTTCTATGAGTTTGACAAATCACATTGGGTCTCTAACAATTCACCTTGTGATTTCCTACTAAGAAAGTTTTTTTTCTTGGTGAGCTTGCTGAGTTTTGGACAGGTTCCGGTGGGGACTTGTGAGCAGTCTTGGACAGGTTTCGGTGGGGACTTGTGAGCAGTTTTGGACAGGTTTCGATGGGGACTTGTGAGCAGATTTGGACAGGTCCTAGCAGAGGACTTGTGAGCTGAGTTTGATAGTTCTATCAGAGAACTTGAGGACAGAGGTGCACTGGTTCTTTGAGAAGAACCTGAGGACAGATTTGGCAAGTCTTTGAGAAGGCTTGTGTGCAGAGGATTGATTTGTTCAAGCTAGTTGGATAGATCTGACAGATAGAGGAAGACTTGTACTAGACCGACTGACTGTGTTTGGTACAGGTTGCTGAGCTGCTGTGGACGTGATCATAGAAGGCAGAGGTCTCTTAGGCTAAGCATTGAGGACAGGAGGTCTTCGGTGGAAAGGAGTTCCACGTGCTGGCAAGAGGTAGAGGCAGTTGATCTTCTGAGGGATCATTTCCAGAGCAGAGGGGAAGGTATCTCCTTTGAGCAGAGGCTCATAAATTCTGATTAGGGGAAGGTATCTCCTTTGGGCCGAGGCTCATAAACATTGTAATTGGGAAGGATTCCCAAAGAACTTTGAGATAACTTTTAGAGAAAAGTTTTGTGGACGTAGCCCAACCATTTTGGGTGAACCACGTTAAAATTGGTGTCACTTTGTGGATGATATTGTGCATTGCTTTGATATTGCTTTGGGTATATTGCTTTACTATTTTGAAGTATAAAGGAAAAAGTAAAAAGAGGTCTTATACTGTTCACCCCCCCTCTCAATATAAGCTTGTGTTCTTCAATTGGTATCAGAGCGGTGCCTTCGAAAAGTTTAACAACTTGAAGGAAAAGCTAGTAAAGAACACAATGGATCATTCAAGTGGCAATGCAACACCTATTCTTGATGGGTCAGATTTTGGTCTTTGGAGTGCAAGGATGAAGGTTCATCTAATGGCACTTGGGAATGAGGTTTGGGAAGTGATTGAAGATGAGTACACTATTCCTGAACATGGTCCTAATACTAAAGAAGAAAGGCTCCTACATCACAACAATTCAAAGGCAATGAATGCAATCCTGAAAGGCTTACGTAAAGCAGATCTCACCAAAGTGATTCACCGCAAGACAACTAGTGAAATGTGGAAACAGTTGAAGGTGGTTCATACAGGTGATACAAATGTCGGAAAGGCCAAGTTGAGACACTTCAAAGGTATGTTTGAACAACTCAAGATGAATGATGATGAAAATATTAGTGACTACATGCTTCGTATGGATGAGGTTGTTAACTCCATGAAAGACTTAGGTCTTGAGCTTGCTGAAAATGATGTTTGTGATAAGATTTTAAGATCTCTTCCTAATAGATTTAGTGAAAATATTTCTGCTATTGAGGAAGCTAAAGATTTGGATAAGTTGAAAAAGGATGAGCTCCATAGTATACTTGCAGCATTTGAGTTGAGAACTCAAGTGAAGGTTGATGTCAAGAAAGAGGCAACTTTCAAGGCTACCAAGAAATCCAAGGGTAAACAACTTCAAGATAGTGATGAGTCTTCTAGTGATGAAGAGGCATATTACAACAAGAAAGGCAAGTTCTCTAGAAAGCACAAAAGTATGAAAAATATAAGATGTTTCAATTGTGGAAAGTTTGGTCATTATGCTACCGATCGTACTGTTCCCAAGAATGAAAGTGATGAAGATAAACAGGATTCTAAGAGCAAGGATTCTGAAAAGCACAAGCATCACAGGAAGAACAAAGATGAGCACAACAATCAAGGAAAGAGGTATTCTCACAAGCACAAGAAGAGTTTCTACCTAGACAAAGCAAGTAAGTGTTCTAGTAGTGATAGTGAAAGTTCTTCAAGTGATGATGAAAATGAGATGTTGTTCATATCAAAAAAGAGGAAGAACCGAAACATAGATTCATTATCATGAAATGTCTTAGATGTGGAAACTTTGGTCACCTTGAGGATGATTGCACAAATAATGATTTGGTTTCTAGTATGTATGAGGATGCTTCAGAAAACTATAAGGAAGATGCATGTATGGTTTTTGAAAAGGGTAGCACCTCTAGTGATAAGAAATCTGAAAAAGGCTTTGATGATTCAAAAAGCAAACAAATAGAGGAAGATATAGAGGAAGGTGAAGTAGATCTTGAAGGTGAACTTATTAGTGCTCTTAGTGCTTTGAAAAAGGAAAGAAAGAAGAATGCTAGACTCAAGGATAAGTTAGATGAATGTTGTATGGAGAGAGATGATCTTATAGAAAGTCTTGACTTCTCTATAGCTAAGACACAAGAACTCAAGGATGAGTTAGAGTCTAAGGTTCTTGAGTATAGTGAGTTAGAACAGAAAATGGCTTCTTTGAAAGAGGAAACTAAAGAGTACAAGGATAAGCTTTACAGGTTTCAAGATAGCTCCAAAAAGGTTAAGTCACTCATCAAAGGTCAAAGAAAGACAACAGATAAAATAGGCCTTGGTTTTGTTAAGCCACACAAGGAACAAGTTGGAGAGTCTAGTAAGAGACTCCAAAAGGAAGAGAGTTCTGATGAGGAAAGTATTTCAGAAAAGGAGTCCTTGAATGATAGATGCACAGAAACAGAAAACAGAATTCAGAATGAGAAGAAGAAGTATTCAGGACCCAAGAGGTCAAATAAAGGAAAGTTTCAAGGCAGATGTTTTGCTTGTCATAGGTTTGGTCACATGGCTTCACATTGCATGGCTCAAGTGAAGAAGGTAAATGACAATTTTAGAAGTGCTAGTTACTTTCAAGGGTATTGCTACTCTTGTAAATAGTTTGGGCACAAGGCAGTCTATTGCAAGGTAAATAACAGGAACAGGTTTGATCAAAATAGGTTTGGTCAGAATAGGTTTGGTCAGAATAGGTTTGGTTAGAACAGGTTTGGTGAAAGGTTTGGCAACAGTTTGGTCGAACAGGTTTGGTCGAACAGTGGATTCAAAGATCAGGTTTACGTTAGAGAAACAACATCGTCAAGTGTTTCAAGTGCAACAATGAAGGTCACATAATCAGACAATGTAGAGCTAAAATTCTAGAATACAAGAATAGGAATAATGGCATGATCAGGTCCAAGGATCAAGGCATGGACAAGAACAGGATGAGAACAAGAACAAGAACAATGGACAAGAATAGGAATATGGACAAAGAGTTCAAGAGAAGGCCCGACAAGGAAGTTATAGACACCGATGATGATCACTGCCTAATGGGAGTTTTACTCCCACCCCAAAATTAATCACCTCATCAGGAGGTGGGGGAGGGACTAAGCTAAGAGGCTCATTCTTAGTCCCGAGCCCCAAAGGTGACCCTTTGCCATTGATGACAAAGGGGGAGAGATATGAGTAAGGGGGAGAGCTTCAAAGTGAAGAGGAGAGCTTCAAGTCAGGGGGAGCAAAACTTCAAAGGAAGATTCTCAGTTGTGGGCACAGTTGGTCAGTTGTTAGCACACTTGGTTTCAGTTTTGGCTCTTGAGAAGTGTTTTCAGTAAAGGTTTGCCATCAATGACAAAGGGGGAGATTGTTGGCAATTTTGGGTACTTTGGGTACATTGCCTTTGCTCAAGTGTATAAGTTGTCATTGATGTCAAGAAGCTCTTGAAGGAATTTGATTTGATGTCAAATAATTTGTTTTGATGAAGGTTACGACATGACAGTTGGCAGGTTTAAAGATTACCGGTGGATGCATTAGTTTAATGCATTTGGGTCCAGGAGGAAGTATTTATTTAAATAATTAAAAACCTTGTTAAGGTTCCCTTTAATTATTTTTAAATAAATATTAAATTATTGTTTGCAATGGGTTCTCCTAACCCATGGCGCAAATGTCTTAACTATGTGGGCGCTATGTTTTAAGATTGTGGGCGCTAGCCAAGACCTCCGTCGACGTGTTAAACTCCTCGCCGACGTCAAGAGCTTATGGTAAAAATGCATATAAATCTCCCTCGATGAAAATCAAGAATTATCCCATCCACATTTTGAAAAGAGTTGCTCACTGTGAATTCGTGATCTACTGTTCGATTGTGTCTTCATCGTTTTCGTGAATCCGCTGTTCATTTTTTGTACTCGCCGTTTGTCGTAAATCCATCGTAAGGTTTTCGTCTTCGTGTTCACGTCAGAAGAAAGGGAGGCACTAGTTGTTTTATTTAATCCCTGGCATAGAAGGAACAAGGCTAACAACGTGAGGTTTAAACCTCACCGGGCGCCTTTGGCGCACCGATAGCGGCTAGGCTGTTGGCGCGCTACCCGAACGGGAGGTTCCGCGTTCGAATAACGTGAAAGGGTTTTTCATCGTGAAGTGGACGCAGCGGGTGGTGTTAGAATTCGTGCGCAATTTCTCCATAGCATGATTTTTGATGTTGGCCAAGGTATTTTCGAAATTAATTTTTGCTAAGTGTATTTTGCGGATGGAGGAAGTTTATTAGAGGGAAAAACAGCTTAGGAGTTATAAGGAGTTTAAAGCTTGTTTTATTTTGATAAAAGATTCTTTTGAAGGTGTTGTTTGAAATATCTTATTGCATTCTTATGAGAGATAAATTTTATTTTTGATAAGACTATAAGGGAGAAATAAGGTGTATAAGGGATAAATTTTTCTTGTAATGTTGAGAGTGCTTTTGGTTGATTATGGAAATGAAAGCATGATGTTTTAAGGTTAAAATTGCTTCTTGTGTGAAGTTGTGAAACCTTAAGTGGGCAGCTTTGAGATTGACATTTGCTTTCATTAAATTGGTAATAATCAAGCTATTCTTTACTTGGTTAAAGTGTTGGGCTTACTCCTTTGTTGATGATTTGAAAAGTTGTGTGTGCTTTTGTTGATTTGAGTTGGTGGATGCTTTTTGTTCAAACAATATTGGAGAGAAAAGGAGTTCTACTTGTTTCCTTTTCTAATGTTGATTGTGAAATGCTTCAAGGTTGTGTTTTGAGTTGAATGGTGTTGATTGAACCTTGTTTGATGAGCATTGTTGTTGAAGCCCTAATTGATGGTGAAAAGAACATGAGTATCATTGTTATGTGATTCTTTGCATAGTTGGCAATTGTTGGGGTTTCATGTTCTTGAAAGAAAGCATTCTATCCTATCCATTTCAGATATTGAGTTGAGTTTTCAGATTTGAGATTGAGTTTGAGCCGAGTTGATTTGAGTTGAGTTTTGAGATTGGGAGTTGAGTATAGAACATATTGAGTCTCTAACAATTCTCTTTATGCTTCTATGAGTTTGACAAATCACATTGGGTCTCTAACAATTCACCTTGTGATTTCCTACTAAGAAAGTTTTTTTTCTTGGTGAGCTTGCTGAGTTTTGGACAGGTTTCGATGGGGACTTGTGAGCAGTCTTGGATAGGTTCTGGTGGGGACTTGTGAGCAGTTTTGGATAGGTTTCGGTGGGGACTTGTGAGCAGATTTGGACAGGTCCTAGCAGAGGACTTGTGAGCTGAGTTTGATAGTTCTATCAGAGAACTTGAGGACAGAGGTGCACTGGTTCTTTGAGAAGAACCTGAGGACATATTTGGCAAGTCTTTGAGAAGGCTTGTGTGCAGAGGATTGATTTGTTCAAGCCGTTGGACAGATCTGACAGACAGAGGAAGACTTGTACTAGACCGACTGACCGTGTTTGGTACAGGTTGCTGAGCTGCTGTGGACGTGATCATAGAAGGCAGAGGTCTCTTAGGCTAAGCATTGAGGACAGGAGGTCTTCGGTGGAAAGGAGTTCCACGTGCTGGCAAGAGGTAGAGGCAGCTGATCTTCCGAGGGATCATTTCCAGAGCAGAGGGGAAGGTATCTCCTTTGAGCAGAGGCTCATAAATTCTGATTGGGGGAAGGTATCTCCTTTGGGCCGAGGCTCATAAACATTGTAATTGGGAAGGATTCCCAAAGAACTTTGAGATAACTTTTAGAGAAAAGTTTTGTGGACGTAGCCCAACCATTTTGGGTGAACCACGTTAAAATTGGTGTCACTTTGTGGATGATATTGTGCATTGCTTTGATATTGCTTTGGGTATATTGCTTTACTATTTTGAAGTATAAAGGAAAAAGTAAAAAGAGGTCTTATACTGTTCACCCCCCCTCTCAGTATAAGCTTGTGTTCAAAATATTGTATGCAACAATACTTAATATAATCAAATATCAATAGGTAATTACAATTAGATCCCTAGATTTATGAATGAACATAGTGTTGGTTTGATTAATTAGATATCCTAGTGATTTGTTAGATATATCTTACTAATGCACTTGAAGCAAATCAAATTCAATTGTCTTAAATAGGCTTGTAATAATCACATTATCAACCATTGATATTTGGTAATTTGTCATTGACCATTTGACACAAAGTGACTTTAAAATCATCAAACATGATAGGGTTACCATAAAAATTCAATAAGGAACTATATAAATACATGCCTATAATAGAGATTTATATTTTAATACCAATTCTTGAGATTAAAAAATCTTATAATGTTTGACAAAGATATTAATGATTTCAAGGAGTATTTATTGTAGATTGTCAATTCATACTATATGTCACAACCTCTCATTGTGGTTTCTAGACGCACCAGACACTCGTGCCTTGCATAAAAATACACAACAAGCAACTCCAAGAGCACATGATATGGCTCAACAGATTATATCCTTATAAGGTTGAATCCTTATAGGATGTAATCTTCAATGTTCACCTATCTAACTAGTTCTTGTACATAAAGAAAAAGGAAAAAAAAACCCTAAGAAACAAAAAAATGGAAAAAATAGAAGTCCTAACCTAACTGAGGACAATGGGCCAAGATCACAAGATTCTTTCACATAATAGTGAGATAAATGAATGCGTGAATCATTTGCAAACAATGCATAGAAACATTTTCTCTTCTTAGCAAGAACAATTAAACATAAACACATACAAGAAAAGGAACATAAAAGCAAGTAGTCATAACATCTTATATAAATAAACAAATATAAATAAATAAATATATATATATATATATATATATATATATATATATATATATATATATATATATATATATATATAAGAAAATACAATTATGGTAGAAGAGAGGGCTTAAAAGCTTGCCCAAAAAATGATCTAGGGTTTGAGTCTAAATTGTTGTACAAAAAAAAATAAAAAGAGAGTTACATACAAGACCTGGTAATAGGTTCAAATAAGCAACTAATCAATACTTTTTAATGCTCACTAATCTACTATTTATAAATACATTAGAGAAAGTTTTTCCTCTAAACTTAAAAATCAAACATTTACCTTTACAAATATTTGTTGGTCATATCTACATTATAATCTCTGCCAAATAATTTTGAACCCCTAATGTGCAACTGCTATTGACATCTTTTACTCTACTCCACCCTCAGAATT
The DNA here is from genome assembly GCA_028583015.1 of Wollemia nobilis. NCBI lineage: Eukaryota > Viridiplantae > Streptophyta > Pinopsida > Araucariales > Araucariaceae > Wollemia > Wollemia nobilis. Next base: position 5,126,141 of record JAQPPZ010007509.1, on the reverse strand, counting down.
CTAAAAAACTTAGCACATACACTTTCTTATCAAACTTGGGAATACTCTTGTTGCCAACCATTCTTATTAGATTGTCGAGCCCGCAAATAGGTGGTTTTAGCAATGACTCATTTTTATAACTCAACTCTTTTTTACAAGAGTTTGTTCATCGATAAAATCTTGAAAGATCACTTCTCCTCGGTTTTGATTGACTTTATTCTCTTCTCTTTTTAAGGCTTGCCAGGGCAGATTGCTTTTCCTAGCTGGCCACTTCTGTAGTTTCATAAAACGTCTTCCCCTATCTCAAAATTTAATGTTTCCTCCCTAACATTTTCCCCTATCTCTAAATCTTTGTAGAGAGGTGAGTGAAGTTGTTCGCTGTGAAAAGATGAATAATAAATACAAATATTTATCGTGAAAAAATCAAAGGTTTAAATCCTGCCTTTGTTGAGCCAAGGTCCTAAGTGAGGAAACCAGTTTTTTTACGTATGGAAGACGGAGGTCCAGGCGGAGGCAGTGTAGAGGCACAAGTCCTTCCATCCGAGATTCAAAGTTCCCGCATCATCCAAAAGAGTAAAACCCTCGCAGGGAAACATGTTCAACAGCAATTCTGCTTGGGCAAAGGCGTTCCCGCTCATGGGAGTCTGTCGAAACTCGAAATGGTGCAACTGCATATAGCTTCTCCAGTTCTCGAACTTCACCTCTCCCGTCCTGGCAGGGCCCCCGACGGCCAGAATATTCTTGATCTCGTGCGACAGCAGCTGTTGCTCCACGATGTGGCGCTCTGCGCAGTCCTGGGCGAAGCTCTCCCCGAGGGAATCGAACATGGCGGAGTAGTAATGCAAAGCTTCCACAAACCTGTTGAGAAACGTTCCGGCGTGGCTGATCTCCTGCTCCACGATGGTGACCACGTTGGGCGCCAATCTCTTGAGCAGATCCAGGGTGCGGCTGTCCGAGCCAGTGACATCGTAGAGAGAGTGATGGAGCCAGTGCACGGCAAGCGCATCGTCCCCCTTTCTGACGTGCAGCGCCGCAGGGTCCACCTTTCCGACCTTGTCGGCCACGGCATGGAATTCGAAGGGCAGTCTTAGGGTTCTGGCAAAGGTGGAGAGTCTTTTCCCCGTGGCCTCCAGGGCGTCCATGGAGGTTCCCAGCCCTGTGATCCTCACGTACGGCGGCCCCCCGGGCCGCGCCGCAAAAATATGAAACAACGCCGGCCACTGGAGGCCTTGCATTATGTCGAAATCGATGATGTGAACCCGGCTCTTTCCCTCAAAGGCTTCCAGAATCGCTTGGTTGGAGGTGAAATGGGAGAATTTCACGAAGGGGCAGATGCCGTTGAAGGTCTGGAAGGCCGACAGAATGTTGTGGCTCCGCGCCAGTTGCATCCCTGGGAACGGCGAGCATATTCCCAGGAACGCATTTATCAGTCTCGCGGCCATGCCTTCGGTGAAATATGCCGCGACTCTCTGAAGCGAGGTGCCGTAGGGGGACGCCAGCTCGCTCAATTGAGGGAGAATGCTGTTCGCGTCTTCCAAATTGTCTGCGGAAACCGCCTCCGCGCACTGTAACAGCAGGGACAACAGATGCAGCCCCTGCTCGTCCCCGTCGCCGCCCGATTTGCTTTGCCGCGTGGTTTTTCCGGCTTTGCCCTGGACCTCGGCGGACAGATTCAGCTGCAAACTCTGGATCTGTGCGCGCGGCAGAATCTGGTCGTGGCCGGCAAATGTCGTCCTGACAGGCGGCGGCGGCGCTTCGCCGGTCACCGCATTACGCCATTTATCCGCTGAAAACCTAGGGAACGAATTCTTTCTGCTCGATTGAACATACGGATTGTATCCCATGCCCTGAAATGGATTGCTATCATAATTATTGTTATTATGATATATGTAACCGTTTTCCGGCCGGGACATGGACCTCGGCTTCTGATACTGCCTCTCGGGAACTTCGTCTCCCTCAAAGTGATTGCGTGGCCTCTTGTCCGTTTTGCTCATTAGAAGCCGGGACTGAACGGCGCCGGAGATTGTGGAATTGTTGAAGGTGTCCGACAATGTGAGCAGAATATCCTCCACGGAGGTGCCGGGCACGGCTTCCGATAGCTCATTCACGACGGAATCCACCCACGCGGCGGCGGACTTGTGATCCGACGAAGACTCAACAAATCCATCGACCGGTAGGCAATTAGGGTTAGGGTTAGGAAAGGGAACAAAATGGCCGACATGAGAGGAGCTCGAAGCGGACCAGTGCGGAGTTCCATATTCCAAAACCGGGCCGTGGCACGGCTCGTTTTTCATACTCCCCGTCATGATCTCCATAGCTCGTTCCTGAGAATTATTGACAACAATATTATCCTTAGGCGCCTCTACTTCTCCGGAGCTGCTGCAGCTTCTGCTAACCCCAGAGGTAGGAGAAGAATTTCCCGTTCCGGACTTCTCATCTGAACAAGATCTTCCCATCATCTGCTTAGTTGGCGTTCCTACGCTCCTAACCGCGTCCAGACAAGTCGCCATTGATCGCTCTGTTTCCGCGTTTCTCAGCCAAAAAATATAAAAATAAAAATCCCCTTGAAAAGTCCTGAACGGTTCCAGCTGAACCGGAGGAAGGCGGTCATATTTATATTACTGCGCCACACAGCTATAACTCGGAGCCGGCCGCAGTAAGCGCACACTCCCAAGTCAAGTCTTGGAAGAAAAACTATGAAGATGCCATTATTTAGAGAATCGATTCCTTCCAAGACTAAGGTTCTCTGAATAAAATAATAGGCGATTACGCTGGCCTTCGATTCCTCGACTCGGTTTACCAAGGAGTGGAGCCCTCATCAACAAGGACGGCATTTAAACGCGATAAATAATCTTCAGGCGGACATGTTAAGGAAAGATTGAAATTTTTTGTTGGAAAAGATGGTATAAACGAAGCTGACTGGATCTCAATTTTTTGAAAGGGAGAATTTTACTAACAATTTTTTATTACTATTAATTGAAAGGAGGAAGGAGGAGTTTGACTACTATCAACTGATCAACTCTTTAACAAAATCGATTAAAAATCCTGCCAACAAATATTCGACCATCTTTAATGATGCAAATACTGATACAAATTATTTGAGGATCTTTCCCAATGCAATCCACGAATTTAACGAAACCGTAACTTGCTTCCGTGCTGGAAACAGTTGGCATCTCTCATTGATACATCAGATGTTTCCTAAGTTCTTATCGTTGATCATTGATGCCTCAGGTGTACCCTAAGTTCTTATCGTTGATCATTGATACCTAAGATGTACTTTTAATTTCTTATCGTTGATACCTCCCTCAGATGTACCCTAAGTTGTTATCGTTAACCGTTGATCCGTCAGATGTACCCTAAGTTCTTCTTGTTGATCTGCATATAGTAATAACAGTTTTTTTTCACTTTGTTGTTTTTGTAAAAAGTAGTAGTTTGAGTGTCCACCAGTTTAATAATAGTGGTTTCCAGTCCTTTTATTCACACGGGTTAAATAATAAAAAGATGGAATAAGTGTTATTGAAGGCAATCCTAAGATTTGAACCATATTTGATAGTAGAAAAAGGAATATGAATGTAACTACAGTATAAAAGGAAAGGAATGTGGATGTAATCAACTCTCATGTGGATTAAAAAATTTAAGGGTCTTCTTTCACGTTGATTCAAACTTAGGTCATTGGGATAAAATGCCAACAACATACCATTGGGGTGTCCCATGAAGAATTACTCTCCTATGATTTTAACTTCAAATTATATTTTAAGTAAATTACTCTCATTGTTATTTTTATTTTTAAAAGGTAAAGTATAATTGGTACATAAGGCCATCTTCTTGTAATTCTTTAACTTTAAACTATATTTTAGGTAAATTATTTTCATTGTTATTTTGTTTAAAGAAGGTAAAGTATAATTGGAACATAAGGTCATCTTCTTGTAATTCAAAAATCCAACAGCGCTCTTCTTCTTTGTCATTTAAACCTATGTATTTAAAATAAGAGTTCAACAACATACATCCTTCTTCATGATCGTGATTCAACAACATACATCCTATTCAAACTTGAGTATTTTAAATGAGAGTCCAAGAACATACAAAACATGATTCAAAATTGAGTATTCTAAATGAGAGTCCAACAACATATCTATTGATAAAAACATTCTTATTCTCTTGACATTTTCAATGCCATCTTGAAAGCTTCTTTGAATACAAAAAATAAAACTTAGAAATTACAATGTTGACTTCGACTTTACCCAACATGTTAAGGTTTTGACTACAAAGAATAAAACTTACAAACTACTTCGTTCAAATTCAACTGAGGCATACTTCATATTACTTTTATACATTTAAGTATATATACTTTTCGTATTCAAATTAAATTAATTTAAATTATGATAAATGATAGAAAGCGAACTTAAATTAAGACAATTTTCTTTTCCAATTCTATTTCATTAATCAAATTTAAAAAAAACTAACGTTAAAAAGTTAAATTTGTTAAACAATCAACCTTAGACACAATGTGACAAATTATCCTTTTGATATCATATGATTTTTGAAGGGTAAAAGATAAATTGAACTGATATGCAATATAATATCAAGTGACGTAGGGAAACTTTATTCATATTAGCATTATATATATCAAGATACCGTCCTCAAAATTCGATGATGCCCATGTTGATATGCTTGTTAATTGCTTTTGCAAACAAAATGCACTCAATGACGTCACAATAGTACTTCACATTCACCTAAAAGATGTGTCTGTTAGGTTAGTTAGTAGTGATTAGATAAGTAATAATGTATGTATATTTGTGTATTAATTTTTTTATTAATAAGTTCAATTTTTTTTTTATAAGATTATGGTGGTATAAAGATTCTCTTTTTTAATAGAGGTGGTGATGGGATAAAGATTTTCAACCCTAAACTATCAATCATAAAAAAAAATTTCTTACACTAACTAAATCCAAAAAAAATTGATAAATTATTTCAATTTAATTTCTTAAACAATCAAAAGTTCCTTTGATTTTGTTTTTATAATAAAAAAATCAAGATTCCTTTAATTCCTCTTTAAACTAAAATTTATAATAAAACTGTTTTTAAGTTTGATATGAAAATAAGATTACTTCTAAATTTAATATGAAATCATGCTTACATCATCTAATAAAATAGTGTTACTAAATTCCTTATAAAAAAATAATACATCGCATTCAAAAACATTAAGATGGGCCTTTCTATGAGAATTATAGGCCGATTACAACCCACGTCAGTTATATAATAAAATATGCAATGCTAACTTTGTAGATTGACATATGTGAGCATACTAAACTCTTGTTTAAGTATATACATTTTTCATATTGGGAATATCTACATCTCTGGTCGACAAGTCACATCAACTAACCTTATTATTTGACTTACAATGTTATTCAAATACATCCATTTATTATAATATAATAACTAATAGTATGTAATATGCTTCTATCTTTGAACAATTACCTTTGTTTAACCCTTTATATTAGGGTAAAGTGGTAGATACATTTGTTTAACCCTTTATATTAGGGTAAAGTGGTTGGTTTAAAACCAGACTTATGATGGTATTTAATATTATTATTTATTTTAACAAATAGAAATTATATTTTATTTTAAAAAAATTATTAAAAAGATAGTAAGTTTGTAGTAGTTTGAGTGTTTGTAGTTATTGGTTATTTCAATTTGATTTCCATTAGGTTTGTTGGTTTCATTTTTACCTAAGGAGCTAAGGTTTAATCTTTTCAAAAATCCATGTTTTATCCTAAAAATTTTACCCATAAAGGATAGGTTGATTGGGATGGGCTACCCCGATTTGATTCCTAGATGATCAGGGTCTTGTTGACTTCATTGTTACCTAAGCAGCTAAAGTTTACAAAAGTTTTCTATAACTATATATATATATATTAAATAAAAAAATCATATAAAATATATAATAATTTTTTAATATAAATATTTTATTCCATGTTTGGAATTCCTTTCACGTTAATACCTATCTATCTATCTATTCATCTAGATTTTATTGAGATTTGGAAATAAAATTATATATATATATATATATATATATATATATATATATAATTTAACATTTAATAAATTTTATTTAATAAAATATAAAAACAAAAAATATAAATTTTTTAAAATAAATTGTTATTTTTTAGTTTTATAAATAAACAAGTTATGTTGCAAAGTTGAACATGAATATAGGATTTAAATAAGATAAAAAGTCTTTAACCTTAATTAAAGGTAGAAGGACTACACATATGTCTGAACAAGAGGTTTTAAGAACCTAGTATTTACACATGGAGGAAGAAACCATTTTATTGGCTTGTTTTATGAACAAGGAGTGCACGGTTGCACGGTATTATATTTAAAATTGATTGAAAAGAATACTTACTAGCTTGACATAAAAAAATTAGTTTTAAGTGGCCTATGCCCAGAAGTGATAGTTTTGTAGACTTTGCATTTGCATCCCTCTAGATTCATTATGCATGGAAGGGGTACATTTTTTGTGTTATCTACATATAAAATATATATACCCTATCCTTCTTCTAATTTTTACCATCAAATCGATTTTAATTATATTTACCAAACTTTACCTATATATAATATATTATACAAGATATGCACAAAATATGAAGGGTAAAGTGTAAAGTAGTTTGTAAATTCTAAAGACTATTGGTCATATGATAAAATCCTCATAAAGGATGTTTTTTACCTAATATAGGGCTACTCAACCATTCACAAATTACCAAAGTATTAGTAGAAACCAAGGACAAAAGGGTTTGTGAAAATGATTAACTAAAAAGCTCATCAAAAATTTAAGAGTCCATTAAAATATAAATAATATATATTCTTTGAAAAGATAGATAGATAGAAAGGTTGCCTACTCATTGGCCCACATCCCATTCGCTATTTTAAGAAGAGTGGTCTAAGACCCTAAGTAGAAGATCCCTTCTTCCATTTTTCTTGATAATTGGAAGATGATACACTTGTTTTATTGGACTTATCAAAGAAAAGCTATATTTTATGGCAAATAAAACCTTATAATGTTCATGTAAGACAAGTTATCTCTTTTGTATACAAATGAGAAAATTGATTATTAAGTGTAAATGCATTTTTTTACTAAGACTTATTATTTTTGTCATGCAAGTGTATTTTATCAATGGTGTATGCACAAATTCTACTTGTTGTCCATGTCTTTGGTCAACATCTAATGACCTCTTTCTAGTGATACTCTCCCTTATGTTCTTGATCGAGAGATGATTTTGTCAAACACTCCCAAAAAAATATAATTAGACATGTTTCAATGTAATAAAATCATATGTATATCAAGAATAATTGACAACTCATAACTCGTAGCATTAAATCTAAATTCCAATGTAATCCACATATATAGAATTCAAATTGCTATTTAAATTTTATCAAATATTTAAGTTGTGATACAAGACCAGATCATAAATCCATTCTACTCAGAGTTGATTTACTCAATTATGCTCATCCAAAGAAATTTTTATTCTAATCTATTTGGCTTCAAGGCCTTGATTTATTCTAGATGGTTATGGTGGGATTAAGCAAGGATTGAAGGATTATATATGTATAATTCTATTCAAAAAATAAAATATAAAAAGGGATAAACACAAATTTGGACAACTAATATTTTAGTAATATATTTAAAGTAAAAGAGAAAATTAAATTCAAACTTAACAATTTATAAGAGATAATAGAAATCAATAGAATGGACCAAGATACTTATGTGCAAAAAAAAATTAATTTCCTACTTATCATAGTGTATTTAAAAAAGAAGAGTCATATCAGACTCAAAAATCTAGGGAGAGATTGCTTAAGGAAGGGGACAAAATTATCAAATTTTCATTCTAAAGCCAAAATAAATTTGAATATTCATTGAATAAAAAATATTTCAACTCCCAATGGAATAAATATTAAGGAAGAAGAAGATATGATGAAGTAGTTAACTGTTTTGAATATATTTAGTCAAATTTTGGGCGAGATAAGAAGGCTTAAGGTAAGATATAATAATATCATGAAATATTGATAAGGAAGATCCCTATAAAGAACTATAAGAGGAACTATAAGGCACCTTGTCCTAATGGATTTTCTATAATTTTATCTTAAAATTTTTGGATTTTTTGAAAAGTGATATGTTGCTTGCAATTGAGGGGGTTAGGAAATAAAAGGCTATAACAAGTGAGACCAATGCTACATGTTGGAGTATCAATAATTTGATCATATTGGCCAAATCCAACAATGATAATGTAAGTCTATGGGTGCTCAACATATTTTTATGTAAGACTATAGGCATGATTTGATGTATTATCCCTAGCGATATCAATTAAACCACTAGGATAGTTGACTTTACAATGTTGTAACTAAACTTATATATCAACATTTAAACTAAATTGTGTTGACTTAAGGTCAATTTTATATGTTGTTATAGAGGATTAAATATTTACTCTAAATACCCACAACTGCTACTCTAATGTATCAGTATGTGAGATATTTATAGGGTTCCTATAGGTTCCCACTACTTCCTATTATTATTTTTTGTTGGAAGAAGTTAAAAAGCGGGCGTATATCAGGGGTCACCCTTCCCATAAATTGAACTTGGTTGTGTGTTAAGAGAGTCCAATGATTTTTTCCATTGTTATGTTCTTGTTGGGACCCCACATCTTCCTATTCTATTTATCTATATTATTCTTCCACCTATTTTCTATCTTATTTCACACTTTTATTATTTTGTATTTGATTGTAGTGAATGCTATGTTTCTAAATGTTTCTAAAATGAATTATAATATCTAACATGGTGTTAGAGTGGGCACAAAGTGACACTACTCGATCACATAAAAGATTCCTCTTTATTCGACGACATAATAAGCAAATTGAAAATCCCTTTCTTTTCTTTGGGAGAAAATTCAATTTTTTGAATTTAGTAAATTCAAATTTCAATGTCAACATTCACTTGCAAAAGTTGTTGCATATTTTATGTTCTACTATCTAGATTGATAGTGTTAATTGGGATGATTAGTCTATACCTTTGTTAAGTTCATGGAATGCTATTGCATCTTAGCTAGATACATGGATAGCTTCACTAAAACATTTTTCTTGAAGGCTTTATGAATTTGAAATATGTGATTTTGATTCTTGTTAACATCAAATATTATATAAGATAGTATTTTTTTTTGTCACTTTTGATCAACCAATTTTAAAAAAATACATGTATTATTTTTCACCGAGGTAGTTGTCTCAATCAGCTAACTGCCAATAGTTATTTGAAGGTGCTCTCATGTAAGGTCACAAGTTAAATGCTCTCCATCCTATTTTTCCACATCAATTTATTTTAGTGAAATAATTTATGTGATAGCCTATTATCAAAGAGATTGACATGTTGTGGCTCAATAGCTTGGGTTACTCTTCTAGCGAGTGTAAGGGGTTTAAAGGCATAGAGGATAAAAGGGCATATGATCAAAAATTAGTAGTGCTATTTAATTTTTTAATTTGCAATAACAAATTTGTTGTACCATCTCAATTCATTTGCTCATCATGTTGAAGAATCACTTTTGTAAGGTTACTTGTAGTTATTATTTATTTCACTCTCCATTGATCTAACATTGTTTGTACAGGGTATTTGTAGAAGGACTTTATGTCAAGGAGAAATGTGTTCCTAACCCATTATTTGGGTAGCTTCACTAGCCAACATAGATAGCCTAATTGAATATGTGAATGAATAGCAAATTTTGAACCTCACTAATTCTATTTTTTTACGACATCGTAAAACATCTTCATGGAGGGTCTCTATTGTATCATTCTAGAAGGTTTCGAATGTCAAATAACATGACAAAGGATAAAAAAAATATAGGTTTCAAGTTTAAATCCCCAACAATATTTCTTTCCTCCCATGAAGGAGGTTCAATGCAATATTATCCTGTAATACATATTTCCTATCAATACATGGTGATGAAATGGTAATAGTGTAGGTTTTTATGTCATAGTTTCAAGATTCAAATCTTTTGCCTATTTTTTTTAGTAATTGGTTGTAGTTTCTTGAGATCATACTCATGGAATATGAGGATTTTTTGTTAAGTCCATAATGGTTGTCTCTTAATTAGGGGTATTAACCCAACAACCAACAACATAATATTTTGGTTCCTTTGGATTTGAGGCCATAGGCTGAAACCCCTTACAGGCCAATACTATGGTCTTTTTTCCAAGAATATAGTCCTATTGGAAAGATGTCTCATTAGTTCTCTACAACACAAGAAGCTTACATGGATAATAGGTGGTAGTTTAATTGTTGCATCTAATATGTTTTGGGTTCAAATCTTCTAGATAATAGTATTTTTATGCATCTTTCTTAGATACATTGTTCCCATGTCAAAGGCATGGTGATTTATTTCTTCCAACAATACCTATTAGTGTGGTAGTTCGTGAGCTATCTTATATTAAGGACATGAGTTCAAGTTCCAGTGGTGGTATATTTTATCTTTTGGAGAAAGGGTGTTACTTGTGCTTGTATATTTTGTATCCTAAGGGGGAGGCATACCCCTTCCATCCCAAGTGCAACATTGGGATGTCTAGCTATCCTAGCAAGCTTAAGGATTTCTCCTATGCTCAAAGTCATCGATTTCAATATTATTTAAGAATAGTTATTTTATCTAGTTTATGGTATGGACAACATGTGTCTCATCTCTAATTGCAATATGTGTTAGGCACTAATTTGTTGATTTACCTTCTAAGTTGAAGGTTCTATGTTTTTCCTCAATTTCCCTACTAATATGATCAACCTTTGATAACCCATAAATTTTTCATATGAAAGTATTTTGGATCGATTCTTTTAGATTGTATAATTTTTTGAGTTCTATGCATCAATGACATTTATTTCAAGGGTCCATTTTAGTGTTGTAGAAAAATTTTGGTTGCAAAAAGAGTATGTTTCAAATGGTTAGCGTAAGATAAACCTTGTCCTATAGGTCCCTCTAAGATGATGGGGATTTATTATTTGTATATATAATTATATTGTTTGATTATTTAGCCATTCACTTATGATATCATAGGATAAATTATGGTCATTATATTACATGTTGATGGTATTATCATAGGAAGCTCAACATCTTTGATCCATAAGATGGAGCCACAAATTCATGTTCAAGAAAGGGTTAAATTATTCTATGTACCTTTGGCAAAGTATATAATATAATTCATGATCAAGATTCTTTATCCCTTACCTTATATTATGGATGGTTTTGGAGTATCAATTATCTAACCTTATTAGCCAAGGATGACAAGGGTGATTTAAGCTTATGTGTGCTCTTGATGTAATCCTACGACATATGCAATCTATTCTTTAGGTAATAATATAGGTAATATTTGATACATTCAACCTCAATAGTATAAATCAAACCACTAATATTGTTTACTTTGTAAGGTTGTGATTAAACCTATAATTTAACATTTAAGTCAAAGTTATGTCAACTTGAGGTTAATGTTATAGGTTATTATTGGGTATTAGGTATTAGCTATAATACCCCCAACCACTAATCCATTTTATTGATGTGTGATATGTTTATGAGGTACATATAGTTACCCACCTCTTTCTATTTATATATATATATTATCCTTTTGTTCATTTTATCTCTTATTTCACTTTTCCATTATTTTACATTTAATTGTGGTGAATATTATGCTTCTTAATGTTTCTAGAATTGTGAAAATATGACACTACCTTTATTGCATTGGTTTCCAAGAAATGCAAGATAAAATATTTTGATAATATCATCCAATAAGACTTTATAATATGATGTATAAGATAATTTAAAAAATTATGATAGCTAGATTGAAAAACATGCTAGATTATGTAATCTTAAAGTAACAATGTGGTTTTCTTCATGGAAAACAAACTCTTGATGGTGTAATCATTACATAGAGTCCATACATTCTCTTCATTCCATGAAAAACTAGGTATGCTTATAAAATTAGATATAAACAAAGCATATGCTAGGGTTTACTGGAGTTTTCTACATGATATTATTATAAAGTTTAGCTTTGGTCAAGGTCGGTGTGAATGAATTAAATGTTGTTATAGTACACAAAAATATTTTATTCTAATTAATAGAACCTCCGTTGGATACTTTGAATCATCATGTGGAATTAACAAAGGTCATCCATTATCTCATTATCCATTTATTATTCTTTCTAAGGCATTGGTGAGAGCTTTCTCAAAGGAAAAAGTAGAAAGAAAAAATCAAAGGTATTTTGGTGGCAACAAATGGTGTTTTTAAATCTCATCTCCAATTTATGGATGATACTTTTCTTTCAGGTCATCATTCAATAAATGAAGCCATAAAGTTTAAATCAATATTATCATAATATGAGAAGGATACCTATCAAATGGTATTAGCTCAACTAGTTATATTTATCAACTTTCAAGGAGCTTTAACCCAAGTTTGAATCTTACCAAATGATACATGCATAATTTCCAAATTCTTGTAATACCAATCTATGGTCACAATGTAATACATGTATCAATGCCATATAACTAATATATATATATATATATATATATATATATATGATAAGGCTACTTAACAATTAGTTGATACTACATATTCTAGAATCTTTTTCATTAAAATTTACAAATGCAGAGATTTGAGGGTTTAAAGTTGAAATATTTTCACCAACATTATTTGGGTATTATTGTATCTCATAAAGGAAACAAGAAGGATATTTAGGACCAAATTTAGATAGAATAAAATCCTATTTGATATTTTAAGTTATTAACCATGGTTGAAAGGATATAACTTATAAATACTACATTGCAATCTATGCCTATATATGATGTCACTTTCAAGATTATCATTGATATAGCATCCAAATTTGATAACATTCAAAGAGAATATATTTGGAAATGATGTGAAGAAAAATTTAGGATCCCTCTTTGTAAATAGGACAAGGTTTGTAACTAAAATATTATTGAACGAACAAACTTGTTAAATTGTAGAGTTATGATCAAGTTGCATTAGCTCAACCAGTTAGATTCCTCTATATTTAAATAGGAGACCAAGGTTCAAATCTTGTCAAATGATAAATGGATAATATCCAAGTTTTGTTGTAATACCACTATGTGGTGATGATGTAATATGGGTGGGGTCCATTTCAATCCCATATAACCAATTGGAAGAAAATAATTGTAGAGTTATGAGTTTAGAATTAGAGGAAAAACTTGCTTAAAGATTATTCAAAGAACAAAGAAAGAGTAGGGAAAGTAACAAAAATATATTATGTAAAAAAGAGGGTCTAACATCATGAAATCCACTTGATATCCATATTTTTCTATTGTAACTCAAAGAGATATGGGATCTCCCTATGATGGAAGACCTAAGAGATTAACAAAACAAAATTTAAAGGCAAATGCCAAGGTATAAACTACTAAAGCTATGCACACAAGCACTTATTTATAACCAAAATATCACCCAACATCTAATTTGAGGTGATAAAATTTACTAATCCTTATTAATATAATCTATCCTAGGTGGCATCCATAGTCGCTTACATCAAAGCAAATCCATCCTAGTTATTATGTTAGATCTCTAGTAGTAGAAGAATTTTGGACTTCTCAAGACTATCATATTTTTCTTGCAATGTTTCACCTTGTTTGTTTAGTTGTAGAGTCAAATATTGCTTAGAAAAAATGTATAAATTAGAAGCCTTATAATCTAGCTTTTGATTTGTCAATGCTTCGATATGTCCACTTTATATTGAATACAAAATATTGAGTTATGTTTATATTTGTGCCCAACACCTGTTTATCATGTTAATGGAATTTTAAATATTATTTTCCTTAGTATATTTTCTATTTTGAGCCATTAATTATTCAAACAACCACTATTCCAAACTACTTTCCATACAAATATCTTCTAAGCTGCTTGCTTTGGACAAGTGTTACTACTTGTGCTACTAGCTCCAAATAGTGTGAATTGTAGAAGAAGAATTTATCCAAATAGATAATTTTTGTTGAGTTTAAAGGTATATGTACTACTTGATGGTAGATGGATGGATTTTTTGCTAAGCCTATCTAATACTTAGAACAAATCTATAGGAAACAAATACAACTGGTGCATCCCTTAGACTTCACTCTCTAAATCTCTTTCAAACTACTTGCCTAGTGATATAAATTATTTTGGTAGTTCAAAAAAGAGTTAGATCAAAGATTTGAAAGTTTCAAATGGCTTGAATTCTCATAGTTTGAGTGGCTCAATATTTTGGAATGATCTCACCTCCTTAAAAAATGTGACAAGATTTTTGAATTACTTTTTCCTTGTAAGGCATGTATATCTTTCGTTGTCTAGTTGGCTTGAGAATTCCTTCAACTCTAGTTTGCTTCTAATGACTTGAATTGTTGAGTTTCTAAATTTGAATCGCTTAGGGTTATCATATCTAAACGAGGTAACTCTAATGTAGCTTAAAAGAGAAACTCTTCAACCTCTCATCATTAACCCTACTATCAACCAAGGATTGCACCTTCAAGGAACACCATCAAAAGTTTTGGATGGATTTCCTATTAATATGTTGAATACCTAATTTTGAGATTTCACTTAAAATTGAAGGTAGTTTATGGAATTCCACTACATGGTCAAATGAGAATTTATCTCTTAATGAAAATGATATCAATGAGCTAATTTAAAAAATACAACAATTTGAATAAGATGAAGAAAAAATAAACTATATATGGTTTAATTAACCTAACATCAAATGTAATGTTTTGTTCTTTGATGGGAGTGGCCTTCAATAGAAGTCATATATAACTTATTTAAAAATAATTAAAATTTGAAATTCAATTTCTTTTTTTTAATAAGCTATGTGTGGCTTCTATTAGGGGCAACTCCATTTACAAAAACAAAACATTAAATTGTTTTCATTACATTTCTAACAATTTAACTAAAGCATATCCAAATTTTTCTTTTGATCAAATATATTCTTCATTTGTCTTTCTATCAATATCCATATTCCTCAAATAGCCAAGTTTTCACAATCAACTCCTTTTATATCAGATGCCTTATAAAATTCTACCAAGATAAAATTCAACACCGACAATTGCTAAAATATTTGCTACCCAACTTCTATATCTATAAATATCTTGTCTATAACAACCTCACAATTTCTTAATACCTTTTTTTAGGGTTATTATCCATTCCCCTAATATTTCAAGATATTATTTTCATTGTTATTTTTTAATTTTATTTGTGGGTTTAGCCCCACTTCTTGTTAGCACTTGTGATATTTGCTTTTGTTTTCCCATATCAATATCCCTCTAGGTTTATTTTTCTCTTTGTTTTTTCTTCTTAGGTCTTCCTTTTTTTTTTCATTCCCAACAATATTTTCATCTTCATCAATATCTTCAATCTTCTCACACTGCTCATAGTAAGACTTATCATCTTTAGGTTTGCCTTGTTTTGAAGGATTTGAAGTGCAAATAATAACCTCAAAAGTACAATCCTCTTTATGTTACTCTAGAAACCCTAAAATGCAAGGATGCTCTTATATAGCAATTACCTTCTTGTCTTGATTTAAAAAATCTAAATTATTATGGGTCTCCTCCATCCTTATTTTTTATTATGCTGCTTTTGAAACCTTGAAGTGCAAGGGATAAAATCTTCATCCCTTTCACTCTTATTACTTGGAGAGGATTCTATACTACTCGAGGAAAATGAAGATGATTTACCTGGAATAAACTTGACCTCTTTTGTTGTATTTGTTTTAGTATTTCTCTCCACATCTTCTTTTGCACCTTTAATTCCTTCTAAACTCGCCAAATAATATTGTAGATAGGATTTCTTTGCCTCTTCTTTCAAAGTGGAATATTCTTGATTTGATCTAGCTTCTATTACTATATGACTTTCTTTCTTCATCTTGAATTTTATCTCATGGCTTTAATTTTTGTCTCTTTATTTATAGTTTTCACTTTGTAAATGCTTGCCATGTGTCCAATCTCATGACAATTATGGAAATGAAATACGATATTTTCATAATCTACTTGTTTATCTCATTTATTTTGATTCAAATTTTATCTTAATGGATTGTGACAACGGTTTTGAAATATCCATAGCAACACATATTTGAGTATATATAGAATACTTTCGCTTCTTTGTAGTTAGTCCTTCCTTGATAAATTCCCCTAGGGTATTTCCAATATTCTTTAGAACATCCTTATTTATAAGCTGATATGGAAGTCCAAAAATCCTAACCCATACTGGAAGCTTCTTAATAATTTCTATCTCAACATAAAAAAATTTATTCCATGGCCTCAAATAAAATGCATATTTTCCCCTAAACCATGGGCCACCAACCATTATTTTATTCCTAATTTCTGAACTAAAAAAATATGATGAGAAAAAACTTTTAAGGATAAAATTCACAGAGTAATTTGAATTTAATCCTCACTTCCAATTGATCTAATTTTAAATCTTAAAAAACCTTGGCCATGATATATGGAACTTATATATTAACCCTCTACTTTTAATAACCAAAATATCATGCTCAATCATCTCATCTTTGATGGTCACTTTTGGTGTAACATCTGCTACCTAGATCGAACTTGCCATGTATTCGCTCTTTTTCTTATCTCCAACTATGACATATTGACTTCCCATTAGGGCTTTCAAATATGAATTTACTTATATACTAATTAATGGGGCTTTCTCTTGGCTTACACTCCCTATTGGATCACCTTCCATCTTGACTTGCATACTCTCCTTCCTCGCACTGACTCTCGGTTTGCACTCCCTCTTGGCTCACAATAGCCCTTGTATCTACTTTTTCCTGGTGTTCCTTCGCTATAGTAATTTTTTGGAAATAATATTCCACACATTATAGGTAAGGGTTTGAAGAATTGATGCACTATGAATGAACCTGCTACTCTTTTTCCATGACTAAATCTTGGCTTGCACTCCCTCTTAGATCATACTTTCTCTTAGCTCACATTGGATTTTCTTCAACTAGATCACACTTTGATTTCTACTTCTTTCTCACACTTTATCCTTACTTCTATCTCATGCTTGCACTATCTTATGGATACACTCACTCCTATATCATGCTTGCACTCGCTTCTAGCTGCACTCAATCCCAACTGCACTCATTGTTGCACTTACTCTCAACTCATGCTCGCACTCACTACTGCACTCCCTTCTGACTCATATTCAGACTCGTTGTTGTACTCCCTCTCAAAATTATGCTCACACTTGCTGGTGCACTCACTCCTAGCTCTTGCTCGCACTCACAATTTCACTCCCTCCTAGCTCATGCTCACGCACTCTTACTGCTACACTCACTCTAACTTGTGCTCACACTCTCGCTACTAGATTGAAATTCAACTTTTAAAACTAATATAATTGAATTTTATTTAATAAATTAAATGAAATTAACAACTTATTATTAGTAATTGTCAGAGTTTCAAACTCCACTTAGTACAAAAGGACCAAAACCCCTCATAAAAACCTATATAAACTCATTGAATTTTTTTTTTATTAATTATTAAAGTTCAAATTTTGAATTAATTTTTTTAAAATATGAAAAAAAATTAAGACAATCTTACATGATGATAATATTAACTATTGTATTTTAATTGTAAAAAAAAAGCTATTGTATTTTAATAACAATAATAACATTTGACAAATTCATTTATATATTATAATTTTTAAATCAAAAATTTTATGTATCAAAAGCTCACACATTTAACCATTTCAAATTATACCAATTGACTATGAATTAAAAATTTTCAATCATTTTAGATTTTTAACGTTCTAAAGAAATATATCTTCTTATATTGAGATCCATGCGTCAAAGGCAAGTAAGAGTTCTAGATTCCAATTATTTTTTTAATGGAACCAACAATTATATTCAATAAAAATAAGAGAGATTACAATAAAAATAGAGCTAGAAAAATCATATCTCGGGGCGCAAGGCCACCCAAACGATAAATACTGTAAAGACAAGGCCCGAGGCTAAAAACAAAACCAACCCTTAAATGGGTGAATAAAAAACATAAATAGGCAAAGGATTGAGCCCTGTTCTGGGTACTGGTAGAATGGTTTTAGGCTAGAAAACATCGCCCCCTCAACCTACTACGCCAAAAAACAGAGGGACCTTGAGGTAGAGGGAGGTTAGGCAAAACCTTGCTAATAGTGCATGGAGCCTCGTGCCAATACTTGATAAGATTTATCAAATGCACCAACTCATGAGTCAACTTGGAATACTATGAATGGATCTAAACAATAACAAGAAAACACAATAATATTTTCATGCATAGAAAACTAACTAGAAATTGAATCTCCATAATAGACAACAACATTCCTAGATTTCCAAAGTTGAAACAAAATAATAGCATGAAAGAAATTCCACAAAGTAGCAATATAAGTAGACCAACAACTATTATCTTCAAAAAATATCATTTGTCATCTGAAGAAGTTAGGATGAAAGAGCTCGAACAATGAATGAATCCAAGACCAGGTAGACTGAGCATGAGGGTAGAAACAAAATAAATGCTTAAAAATCTTAAAATAATCACAAGTCAAATACTTAGGATTATGAAGACTAACCCTACTAAGTCTCTCTCCCATAGGAAGACCTTGATAAATAAGAGACCAGAGAAAAAATATAATCTTGGGTTTAAGGTTTAACTACCTAATATGGTTCAGACAAGCAATCCAAGTATAGGAGGGAGAGTGAGTCTACCATCTCTTATTAATTTTATCAACACCAGGGGAAATATGACTAAGAAGTTGATAAAACAATGAATAAGAGTAGTTCTTGAAAGGAGTATCCACATTCCATTGCTAATCCCTCCACTAGGAACTTGAGGGTTGAAGGCCGAGCTTATGAATCATGACATAAAGCTTAAGCTCTTGAATATTAAGAATAGAAGGAAAATCTAAATTCCAAATATTAAATTTTTTTTAGATCAAACCAAGGAATCCAGTCTTGAGAGTGCACTAAATATTTAATAAAGTAGATGCCCTTGCAAAATAGCCTCAAAGCTTTAATCCTTGGCATATCAGCAAGAAGAACTAAAGAGTTAGACAAAATAGGAGACCACTAGATATTCTAAGAATTAAATAAAATACCATTACGAAAACCATCACCAATCTAGAGAATATGAGGTTTCACCACCTCAAAAGCCCACCAAATACTTTTAACAACAAAGGAACCTTGAATATTAACTGGAGTATAAGTAATTATGAGAGTATGAAGGTCAATATTAGCCCAAGGTTTGCGCCCATAAGGTAGCCCTAAAGAAAAATAATGGTGAATCAAAATATTCTAGGCTTGAGGGCCTTCAATAGCTTTTACCACTAAATTAGCACACAAAGAAATACTTTACCTATAAATATAAATGATGCCATCCCACCCTTATCGGTAGGCGTGCAACAAATATCCCAAGAAACTCGATGAAAACCATGTGAATATCTCCCCTTGGCCCAAATAAAATCCCTAAGGAGTCTGGCCAACTTATTATAAGAATTCTTAGAAGGGGCACAAAAAGAGAAGTAATAAACATGGGTGGCAGCAAGAATCTTTGTGCAAAGCTAAAAAATTTTGGTAAGAGAAAGGGGATGCAAGGCCCAACAAGAAATATTCTTTTCAAATTTTCAATGACATACTGCTAGAGTTTAGAGGGTGAGCTATAAAAACAAAGAGGATTCTTAAGAACTTAAAATGCTCACCCCTTTGAAGCCAATGCCATGAAAAAATTCTAAGCCAAGCAGACATAGAAGAATAAGCAAGGCATAAACAAAGAAACTTAGACCATTGGATGTTGGAACTTGATACCTTACAAAAACTATCCAAACAAACCAAAGTAGTTTAAACTAAATCTCATCCTCATTGATAGTGAGAAAATAATCATCTGCAAAGTACCTATTAATAAGTTGGGTGGACATGTCAGGCAAAATAATACCTTTTATCAACCCCTTAGATGCTTGATTAGCAAGAAGATAACCAAAAGCTTTAGCAACAAGGATGTAAAGCGAGGGGGCCAAAGGACAACCTTGGCGAATAGAATGAAACAAACCAAAATCCTCTTACAGATGTCTATTAATAGTAAGACAAGCTAAAGCATCAACAAACAACATAATGACAACCCTAATTAAAAATGGTTCAAAGTTGAGAGCTTGAAGTATGGCAAGAATGAAAGGCCACTCAATACGTGTAGAGGGGGAAAACTGCCCTACCGCGTACAATTCCCAAACAAAAGGGTTGGATCCGCAAGGAGGGAACCCTTTTGTGGGGTGAACCATGGGGGTATGTTGTACTCTACACTCGGTGCTAGGGGGAAGGGTTCACCAGGAATGGTTTAAGGACTCACTCCAAGTCCTCGGGATATTCAGGATTGTTTGATGTATTCAGTTTCAGACAATCACCTAAATTTGGCCTTTCTAGATCTAAGCTAGAAAAGATAAAGGACAATGCAAAAAATAGAATAATGTAATTGGAAATAGAATGCAAGCATACAAGAGCTATCCTAGAATGATTCTTTCTTTTGAATGCTCACTAACCTAGGGTTTATTTTAGAAAACCTTTAAAGCAGAACTATGCAAGAGTAAATACACAGAAATTATCCCTAGATGCAAGCTAGATGCTTTTCACTTTCAGATGCCTAGAAATCAACAATGAAACCAGATTCTCAACCAATAAGATTGATAGAGCACTTATCTAGACCGGTGGTTGATTTAGCCTTTTTCTGCCTCTTGTCCAATGATATCAAAGATTCTTGTTCCTACAAGATCACTTATGAAACACTAAAAAATGAAATTAGTATTAGGGGGCCTGCATAGGCCATTGTATGATAGATCTAGCAGTAGTCAAGCCCCCTAGGTCCTTTTAGATGACCTTTTAATACAAAAGTAGAAATTGACCTTTGGATATTTAATCATAAATTAGAAAGATAATAGTAGAAAATAGAAAGAAAAGTACAATAGTATGATCTAGAGATAGAATGGAATGTAATAGTGAAAGCAGAATCTAAAAATTGCCCTTGGTGTGCCCTAGGGAAAAATCATGCCTCACTTAGAGCGGGCACGATATCACAGTAGCAAAGTCATGCCCTACCTAGATGGGGCATGATTTCACTTCTGTGAATAACTTTGCCCTAATTAGGGCAAGCGAAGTCATGCCTCACCAATGCTAGGCATGATTTCACTATAGACTAAAGAAAAATAAGAAGCGAATGTAGAAGATGAAATAAATGTAGATAATAAAGTGATCAAACCCTAATGGATATCGTAGAAGTAGGTAGAAGAGAACCAAGTATCCATATGGGCACTCTATCTCTCCAAGCTACACCATGGATCCACCAAGTCACACAACAAATCAATCCAATCCACGCAATAGAAGATCAATCTAAAATTCGCACTTTGGGGGTTAGCTTGTAGTAGAGAAAGTAAATAAGAATGAACTATAAATAATTTGCATATAGATCACACATAAAAATTTTGCATATCACACTTGCACTTAAACTTTGCATGTCTCTGATTTGGCAAGAACATCCTTCCTTTTATAGATAATTGAAAGAAGGAAAGCGGGCACAAATAAACTCACAACCGATGCCAAAACATGTGAGAAGGTTTAAACCTGGGTCTAAGTGGGCTTAAAAATAATAAAATAAAATAAATTAAAAAACTAGGTTAAATAGTGAAGTCGTGCCCCATCCTGATGGGGCACGATATCGTTGGCGCGAAGTCGCGCCTCGTAAATATGGGGTACGATTTCGCTAAAAGATAAATAAATTAAAAAGGGGAGGGATAGAGGCCTTCCCTTGCTCTTGGCAAGGGGTGAGGGCCTCTTAAGGGCACTAAGGAAGATTTCCCACTCAAAGTGGGTCAATTTTTCGTGTCTACATTTTTCCCCCTCTTTGATGCATTTATGGCCTAGTAAATACATCAAAGAAAGATGTAAACTCCTATGGGCAACAAACACAAAAAAGGGGTGGCTAGGTTTGGGCAAAAGGGTGAGACATTACTACCATTAATGCCTCTATGGCTAGGGTGCCCCCTCGAGTTTTGAAAGGAAAGGAAATTCCTTAAGAAACTCGAAAAGAGCAAAGAAAGAAAAGGTAAATCATAGAGAACACAGAGAACAAAGTAAGCAAACAAACAATCAAACCAAAGAGTATTGGGTACAATATGAACCTAATGCAGCTAGCATGAAATGCATGGATGAATAGAAGAAGAGGAAAGAAAGAAGAAGGAAAGAAAGAGAAGAAGAAGAAATATAAAACTATGAAGTGGAAGAAGAAGAAGAAAATAATGATAAAACTCCAAAGGTCAACCATCTAAAATCGAGAAGAAAGCTAAATCAGAACCCTAACTAGAGGGTGTTATGCTCAAAATATGGTCCATGTATGGAGTGAAGAACCCACTATGGGTGTAGTACTCACTAAATATGGACCAATAAGTGAAGTGTATAGTGTAACCCACTATGGGTGATTGCTCACTAGTGACTGTTATGGGGCGATTACCCACTAGGATGTATGTCGAGGCCTATTGAAATGGCCAAGGAGCTGATCCTGTAATGGGGTGTTGGGCCCACTGAGTCAAAAGAGAGATGTAACCCGATAGGGGTGTTATAATGTATGTTGATGTAAAATGATATATGTAATGTGTATGCTAGTACAACCTGAGAAGGTGTATGCGTATGTATGTATGGACCAATCAATATGAGCATAACATGATGAGAGTGTGTGCATGTGCTAGAAGAAATGAGAGGAAGAAAATGAGGAGCAAAGAATTATGCATGTGTACCCCCAGCTTGAAGTTTCAACTAGTGAAAAGTCAAGAGGGAGGAAATGTGTAATCAAAGAAGAGAAGAATGTATATCCTTATCTAGAACAAAGAAGACAAAGGAGAAATAAGAATCATGCAAAAAGACAAGGACATACCAAAAGAGGATTGCATTCCTTGACTTTGGAGAGAAATGATGATCATTGTAAAAACTTTCAAATTCAAGGAATACAAGAAGAAGAGAGAAGAGAAGAAAGAGCAAAGGAAGCAAATAAGAGAAGAAGGGATGAAAATGCATGGGCCCTAGGTTGGGGCTTCGCTAGGCATCAGAACCCTAGTGAAAGTGCAATGCATGTGAGCTATGACCTAACTAGGTATCATCACATGCCATTGTCATGAATCCCTAAAAACTATATGAACAAGTAGTCATGAGCAAGCAATAATGCAAATATGACAAGCAATAGTGCAAGAATATAATGTCAAGCAATCATGCATAATATGATAGGCAAGTGTGCATAATATGTCAAGCAAACATGCAATGTGACCTAACTAAATGCATATGCAAAAATAAAGAACAAGTTAAGCATAATATATTTTCAAATGCATTATGTTCATAGGTTCTTTAAGCTCTTTACCATCCATGGAAGCTAACTTATAAGCATCGAAACCAAACTTAGCTGTTACAACAAAAGGCCCTAGCCAGTTGGGCTGAAATTTACCTCGAAGATCAACACGAGCATTAGTGTTCCATTGGTTTTCTTTGAGGACAAGATCCCCAATCTCAAAAGAATGATTGTAAACCTTTTTAGAATAAGATCATCGAAGCCTATCCTGATATGCTCACAAATGCTCTAAGGCATGGATGCACTTTTCATCCAGCAACTCCAATTGGTGCAAATGCTCTGCATGAAACTCATCACCAACCTCGACATCTTGTAACAAGATGCACAAAGAAGGGACCTCTAGCTCAAAAGGGAACACTACCTCAGACCCATAAACCAAGACATATGGGGAGGCTCCTGTAGGAGTACGCACGCTAGTACGATATGCCCACAAGGTAGGATAAAGCTGAGTATGCCAGTCATGACCGGTCTTATTAACTAGCTTCTTCAAAATCTTGATCAAGGACTTGTTAGATGCCTCGACTTGTCCATTACCCTAGGGGTAATAAGGAGTTGACCATCTATGTTGAATCTTATACTTAGCACAAATATTATGGATATCCTTGTTCTTGAAAGGAGTACCATTGTCAAAAATAATCATCGAAGGAATCCCAAACCTACAAAGGATCTGGTTGAAGATGAACTTAGAAACCTGAGTTCCAGTCACCGTAACTAGAGGTATGGCTTCAACCCATTTAGTGAAGTACTCAGTCATAGTGATGATAAATTTGTGACCATCAGATGACATAGGGTTAACTTTCCCAATAATGTCCAATCCCCACATGGAAAAAGGCCAAGGGGAAGATATCACCCGAAGGTCTTGAGAAGGAGCATGAATAAGGTGATCATGGCATTGACACTTGTCATAGCATCAAACAAAATTGCATGCATATTTCTCCATGGAAGGCCAATAATACCCCATCCGAAGGAGCTTTTTGGCAATAGCATTACCACTAAAATGGCCTCCACATGAACCTTCATGAGCATCACTAAGAGCAATTCGGGCTTCATCAGAGTTAAGGCATCATAAAAGGATACCTTCAAAAGAATGTCGATATAAAGTATTTCCAATTATAACAAATCGGCACGCTCTTTTGCGCAATAGCTTACGTTGATTATGATCTAAACCATCAGGCATCGAGCCATATTTAAGAAAATTAAAGATGTCGTTATACCATGGTTTATATGGGGAATCTTCGATGGCAAAACACTCTAGGGGATCCAAACAAGAACTCAAAGATGTGGGTTCCTAGAGTTGTCGGATGATAATTGAAGCTTGATCATCTTCTAACTCCAAAGGGAACAAAGATGTAGTAGCAACCATGGCATCCACATGGTGGTTTGAGGATCTAGGGATAGACTCTATGGTCACCTGCTCAAAAGAAGACAACAACTTGGTAACAATATCCTTATAGGGTTTAATTTTATCATCCCGAGTCTGATAAACATCGTTAATCTGATTAACCACAAGTTGAGAGTCACCAAAGACCGAAAGGACCTTAACTTGCAAAGCTAAGGCTGCTCTAAGACCAAGGATCAAAGCTTTATATTCTATAGTATTATTAGTGCAAGAGAAATGAAGCTTGAAGGACAAAGGGATGAGCTATTTTTGTGGTGTAACTAGAATGACTCTAGCTCCAACACCCTTCATGCATCGGGCTCCATCAAAAAATAAATTCCAAGACTCGGACTCTTCAATTTCAACATTGAAGCACTCATCAAGAAACTCAACAACTATAGGATGGGTAGCTTCTAGGGGAGCGGAGGCTAACTGATCAACAATCACCTGACCTTTGATAGCCTTCTGACCTATAAAATTCAAATCAAACTCACTAAGGGCCAACACCCATTTAGCGGCTCGACCTGATAGGTGAGGCTTAGACATCAAGTAATGCAAGGGATCAAACTTTGTGATTACTAATATCTTATGGCTGAGCATGTAGTGTCTTAACTTTTGAGAAGCAAACACTATGGTAAGGCAAAGCTTCTCTAAGGGAGTGTACTTGGTCTCATAGCTAACCAAAGTTCTACTAATATAGTAGATAGCTCTTTCTTTATTTTCATCATCATGTTGAGCCAACATGGCTCCTAAAGCATGAGCAGTGGCTGCTATGTAAAGCAATAGATGCCTACCAGGTACAGGGGGAACTAAAATAGGTGGGGAGGTAAGATACCTCTTGAGATCATCAAAATATTTTTGACACTCGAGATCCCATCGAAAAACCACATCCTTCTTAAGAAGCTGAAGGAAAGGTTGACACTTATCGGCTAACTAGGCAATGAACCGATGGATAGACTGTAACTTACCTTGTAGACTATGGAGCTCGATCAGGGTGTGAGGAGGAGGTATATCAATGATAGCTGCTACTTTGGTAGGGTCCACTTCAATGCCTCACCTAGACACTATGAAACCTAACAACTTGCCATATGTGACCCCAAACACACACTTAGCAGGTTTAAGATGAACCTTATATTGTCGAAGCCTTTCAAAGATTCATCTTAAGTCATGGACATGATCCTTTCATTCTAAGGAATGAGCCAAAATGTCATCCACATAGTCCTGGAGAATATCATGCATCATGTCATGGAAAATATAAGTCATGGCCCATTGATAGGTAGCTCCTGCATTCTTAAGGCCAAAAGGCATGACCTTCTAGTAGAAGGTACCCCAAGGGGTGGTGAATGTTGTCTTGGCCTGGTCCTCAGGAGCAATCATGATTTGATTATAACCCAAGAAACCATCCATGAGCGAAAGCATTCCACATTTGGTAGTGAAATCTACAATCTGATCTATGTTGGGCAAAGGAAAATCATCCTTGGGACATGCTAAGTTAATGTCCCAAAAGTTGGTACATACTCTAATTGTTCCTTCCTTCTTAGCTATAGGAATGATATTGGAGATCCAATCAGAATAGTCGATGGCTTTGATAAAACCGACATCAAGGAGTTTTTGGAGCTCCTCCTTGATTGAAAGGGTGACCTTCGGATGCATCTTCCAAAGTTTCTGCTTAACAGGCTTAGCACTAGGCTTAACTACCAAATGATGCATGACAAGAGAGGGATCAAGCCCTAGCATGTCGGCATATGACCAAGCAAAAATATCCTGATATTCTTTCAATAAATTGGTCAATTGCTCCTGCTCGTTCATGGTCAAGGCTTTGCCTAACTTAAGGATTCTAGGGGTTTCCTCAGAACCTATGTTCACATCTATGGTCTCCTCAATGAGGATGGACAACTCATCCTCAAGAGGAGGTGGGGCAGGAATCACTCCTAATTTCTCAAGGTCCTCGGGAGACATAGAACCAAAGTCCACTTGAGAACTAGAAGACTCAACCTACGTTGCGCAAAGGATAGACCCATCAAAGTCAGTATCATTCTGAGATAAATCCTCATCTATAACACATGACTCTAGGGTTAAGACCTTAGGTGAGGGTGGGCCCTCATCCTTAACACTCCACTTTAAACCTTGATGAGATTCCTTAAAGAGAAGATCTAAACAAGAAGAATCATCTTGATCTTGTGATGAAATATTTGTAGAAGAATTTTTAGAGGAAGACTGTGATGAATTAATTTGAGCGAGATCTTCTGGTGAAAAAAATTTGAATGGATGAGGATCACCCATAATAGAAATGATTTGGTTTTCAAATTCAAATTTTATGCATTGGTGAAAAGTAGAAGGGATGACCTCCATTGCATGAATCCAAGGTCATCCAAGAAGAAGATTAAAAGATGCAGGACAAGACACCACATAAAACATTGTGTTTAAAATTTTTGGTCCAACTCTAAGAGGGAGTAAAATAGTGCCACAAGCTTCTTGAGAATCATTGTTGAAAGTCTTAATGATGTCATTGGATGTAATCAAATCTTCTTTCTTCAATCCAAAATTTTGAAAGAAATGATGTGTACAAACATTAAGTGAAGAACCATTATCAATCATCACCCTCTTAATAAGGGTGTCACCAATGTAAGCAGTGATATATAACGAAGAATCTTCTTGTACTCCTAAAGAAGTCATATCATTATCTAAAAATGTTAGACGAGGCTTTCGAAGAGAGTCTATAACTTTTGTCATGTCACCCGGGGAGATATCCGGGGGTACTGGCTGTTGTTCCAAAATATTTATCATAGCTTCTTTATGGGCTTGAGAATTCTGTAAAAGTTCTAAGAGTGGAATTTTTGTTGACTCATCCATCTTCTGTACTATTTTCCTTGAAGTAGTTGTTATCATTCCAACCATGTTGTTATTATATTGGTATGGTACATTGTTATAAGACACTTGATTAGCTTGTCTCATTCTATTCTTATTTGACTGACTATTAGAAGACTGAAAACTACTTGTGTCAATGCGATCGACATCAATTAAGTCTTGAACCACATGTTTCAATATTTTACAAGAATTAGTCCAATGTCCTTCTACTCTATGATATGCACAATGTTGATCTACTTTATACCAATGAGTTGTAGTATCTGGTGGTCTTACTGGAGGTAGTTCTATTGCCTTAGCATCTAATAGTTGCTTTAAAACTGATTCCATAGGGATACTAAGTCTCGTGAAATTCCTTTGAGGAGGTTTCTGAAGCACAATATTTTGTAGGCTATTATTGACATTATTAATAGGCCTACTATCACTATTACCTCCTATATGTTTATTCTTAGGTTGAGACTTAGTTGGCTTATCTTCTTTAACCTTGAGTTGACCTCTCCTGATGAGGGCTTGTTCCACTTTTCTTGCTAACTCAATTGCTTGGTCTAAATATGTGATAGTAGTAGTTTCTAAAGCATAAGATAATTGTTCTTGTAAATTTCTTGTAAATATATCAAGCATATCTTTCTGAGACATAGGTTGTCTTAATCGGCCAACTAAACTTCTCCAACGAGCTAAAAATTCTGAAAAACTTTCCTCTTTACTTTGCTTTAAATCATATAGATCTCTCATGGTCACTTCCTTTTCAATATAAGCACTAAACTGATGAACAAACATCTCTACGGTCTTCTCAAAACTTTTCAAAGAATAGTTGGGTAACCGATAGTACCATTCTAATGCCACTCCAGCAAGACTCTTTGGAAATGTTTTCAATAAAAGCATATCATCATAAACAAGATCATGGCAAGCTATTCTGAATCCTCTCAAATGCTCTATTGGATCTTCAGTCCCTTTGTAGATTGGCAATACTGGCATGGGAAAATGCTTAGGATAAGGTCTAGCAGCAACAATAGGATCCAATGGCTGACTACACATATCCCTATAGTTGTATGTAAACCTTGATGGTTGAATCATATCCATTCTTGAGACCAATTGATTCACAATATTTGCCAAATTTTGCATTTTTGAATTATGTGCATTCCCAATATTCCCTTGACTTAGGTTGGACATGTGAAGGTTGTTGTTATAGGTGGTGCCTTGTGAGAATGGAATATTTACTTGTGATGGAATAGAGGAAATATTGTTGATATTAGAGGATGGAAGAGGAAATTGAGAACCAATTTGAGTGCTACTACTAGTTGGATGAATTGTTGAATTCATTCCAATGTTGGTGGTCATAGTAGTGGCATAAGTAGGTTGGTAAGTTTGATAACCATGATTCAAAGATTCACTCAAAGGATTATGAGGTGGGATATCCTTTTCAAGCAATGCTTCTTCTTCTAAGGCCATATCCAAAGCATGTTTATGATATTTATAAAAGGTCCATATATGATCAAAATATTTAAATATGATATTCCCATTAGGATCTTGGATAGGATCAAGATGATTATTAGTCTCTTCTTCTAGGTTATGATTTTCTCTATCAATTTGATCATTCTCCTGAAAAATCTCATCAAACCTAAGGAGTCTTCTCCCTCCCTCAAGGTCAAAAGCCATTGAGAAAGAGGAGAAAGACAAGAAGAAGGACTAAGACCAAAAGAAACCTATGTACTTACACACAAAGGAATTATCTTTTTAAATATTTGGCACACAATTTTAATGATCTTGCTTAGTGTTTAAAATAAAAGGAGGTGTTCACGTCGGGTTCACCAAATATGTAGAGGGGGAAAACTGCCCTACCATGTACAATTCCCAAACAAAAGGGTTGGATCCGCAAGGAGGGAACCCTTTTGTGGGGTGAACCATGGGGGTATGTTGTACTCTACACTCGGTGCTAGGGGGAAGGGTTCACCAAGAATGGTTTAAGGACTCGCTCCAAGTCCTCGGGATATTCAGGATTGTTTGATGTATTCAGTTTTAGACAATCACCTAAATTTGGCCTTTCTAGATCTAAGCTAGAAAAGATAAAGGACAATGCAAAAAATAGAATAATGTAATTGAAAATAGAATGCAAGCATACAAGAGCTATCCTGGAATGATTCTTTCTTTTGAATGCTCACTAACCTAGGGTTTTATTTCAGAAAACCTTTAAAGCAGAACTATGCAGGAGTAAATACACAAAAATTATCCCTAGATGCAAGCTAGATGCTTTTCACTTTCAGATGCCTAGAAATCAACAATGAAACCAGATTCTCAACCAATAAGAGTGATAGAGCACTTATCTAGACCGGTGGTTGATTTAGCCCTTTTCTACCTCTTGTCCAATGATATCAAAGATTCTTGTTCCTGCAAGATCACTTATGAAACACTAAAAAATGAAATTAGTATTAGGGGGCCTGCATAGGCCATTGTATGATAGATCTAGCAGTAGTCAAGCCCCCTAGGTCCTTTTAGATGACCTTGTAATACAAAAGTAGAAATTGACCTTTGGAGATTTAATCATAAATCAGAAAGATAATAGTAGAAAATAGAAAGAAAAGTACAATAGTATGATCTAGAGATAGAATGGAATGTAATAGTGAAAGCAGAATCTAAAAATTGCCCCCGGTGTGCCCTAGGGCAAAATCATGCCTCGCTTGGAGCGAGCACGATATCATAGTAGCAAAGTCATGCCCTACCTAGATGGGGCATGATTTCGCTTCTACGAATAACTTTACCCTAATTAGGGCAAGCGAAGTCATGCCTCGCCAATGCCAGGCACGATTTCACTGTAGACTAAAGAAAAATAAGAAGCAAATGTAGAAGATGAAATAAATGCAGACAACAAAGTGATCAAACCCTAATGGACATCGCAGAAGTAGGCAGAAGAGAACCAAGTATCCATATGGGCACTCTATCTCTCCAAGCTACGCCACGGATCCACCAAGTCACACAACAAATCAATCCAATCCATGCAATAGAAGATCAATCCAAAATTCGCACTTCGAGGGGTTAGCTTGCAGTAGAGAAAGTAAATAAGAAATGAACTCTAAATAATTTGCATATAGATCGCACATAGAAAAGTTTGCATATCACACTTGCACTTAAACTTCGCATGTCTCTGATTTGGCAAGAACATCCTTCCTTTTATAGACAATCGAAAGAAGGAAAGCGGGCACAAATAAACTCACAGCCGATGCCAAAACATGCGAGGAGGTTTAAACCTGGGTCTAAGCGGGCTTAAAAAATAATAAAATAAAATAAATTAAAAAACTAGGTTAAACAATGAAGTCGCACCCCATCCTGATGGGGCATGATATCGTTGGCACGAAGTCGCGCCTCGTAAAGATGGGGCACGATTTCGCTAAAAGATAAACAAATTAAAAAAGGGAGGGACAGAGGCCTTCCCTTGCACTTGGCAAGGGGTGAGGGCCTCTTAAGGGCACTAAGGAAGATTGCCCACTCAAAGTGGGTCAATTTTTTGTGTCTACAATACAATCATAAGCTTTCTCAAATTCTCGTTTAAGGAAAAGGGACTTTTGGCCAGAGAGACGAGCCCATTCTAAACCTTCCCAAACAAAAATAAGATTATCCAAGATGTAACACCCTTTAATAAAACCCGTATGCTTAAATATGATAATCACAAGGAGAATGTTGTGAATATGAAGAGCTAAAGCTTTAGCCAAAATATTGTAAGAGATATTAAGCAGAGTAATAGGTCTCCAACTGGTGATAATCTCAAGATTACCCACTTTAGAAATAAATTTAATGTTTCCATGATTGATGATATTTCCTAA
This sequence comes from Wollemia nobilis, assembly GCA_028583015.1. Classification (NCBI taxonomy): domain Eukaryota; kingdom Viridiplantae; phylum Streptophyta; class Pinopsida; order Araucariales; family Araucariaceae; genus Wollemia; species Wollemia nobilis. The sequence continues at coordinate 5,094,685 of JAQPPZ010007509.1, read as the reverse complement.
AGAATTGTTGGCTAACACTTTATTGTAGACATTGACCAGATCAGGCCTAGTAAACTTCCAAGTGGCTTTATAAAATTCATAGGGAAAGCCATCAAGACTAGGGTAATTGTCATTCGACATAGTCATAAGAGCATTATGAAGCTCAACAAGTGAAAGAGGAGCCTCACAAAGAAGCCTATTATAAGCAAAAAACTTAGCAAGAACAACATCAAGATACTACTAGAGTGCCATCTAACGTTCTAGAGAATCCTGCTATGCTTGAAAGGTAAGCTTATAATGATCCACAAAGGCTGATGCAATATCAGGAAAAGAATTCAGCCTTTCATGAGAGACTTGAATAGCTTTGATCTGGAACCTGGCCTGTCTAGAATAAAAATATTTAAAAAAAGCTTTGGATAGGCAATCACCAGTCCTCAACTAGTGTAGACGAGTCCGAATCTAAGCCCTTTTGGCTTCATGTCATTCATGGACTATAATATGGTGGTGAAAACCAACAACCTTGGTTTGTAACTATCAATCATATAGATCATTTTACAACAATAGGATATTTTGTTGATACTCCTTCATAACAACCAAATGAGCATGCTTTCTGACATATACCACTTGTTTGCCAAAATACCGTATGAAAGAGGTAGTAAAGACAATCACCTCATTCCACAATTAAATCTAAATGACAAAGTGAGGAGGTCGAGGTAATAAATTCCAGATTCTCTCAATCACAACAATCATGCTAGGGTGTTGTAATAAAGAAGTATTTAAATAAAATTGATTACAAGGAAAATTAAATTGGTGACAACTCTACTCAATTTGAAAGAAAATCGAGAAATGGTTTAACAATAGAAATTGATCCCAAACCATCACAATCTTATTATTGATGGAGGAGAATAAAAAAATTGTTGCTCTGACATCATAACTCGATCAAGGCACTTGCAAACTCTGTCATTACCTACATGAAAATTGGACCATGTGAACCAGGATGGAGGTGTGCAATTGCACTGGCAAAAAAGGGGATTAAAAATACCCCATCTGTGTTTAAGATAAAACCAGGCCTCACAATTTATAGCACACCAATGCATTGAAAGGTGATCAAATTTATCTTCAGCATGCTCAACCATATTAAAATCACCACAAAAAAGCCAATATGCCATCGGTAAGTGATCATCTAGGTACCACTAAAGGGCATAGTGACTAGGCCCATCATTAGACGCATAAATGTTGGTAATTCCAGGGTGTTCCCATTAATATTCAATAAAATCTAGATCACATGATGAGAAGGATCCTCGTTAGACCCAAGTAGAAAATCCTCAAGTTTGGAGCAGATAAAAATAGAAGCACCACCTCGTCCATCTTCATGGTGAGTAGTAAAATACATAAAAGAACCTGCAATACAGCTGATAGAAACATCTAAGAAAAAACCAAAGATCTTAACTTCTTGTAAATAAATAACATCAACATGGCCAATACTTTGTAGAGCAAATCGAACAAAATAATTTCTTAAGGACTCTGAAATTTCTTGAACATTCCACAAAATAAAATTCATGGAGGAGGAATATCCATGGAGTTGTCTACCATAGGATTGCCCCCCCTATTAATTAGCATTGAAGAATTATTAAATGTAGAGGTCTGAGAAGGCTGAACTAATTCACCAAAAAATGAGGGACTGCTCACACTATCGACCAATGCCAAAAACCTATTAAATAAAGAGGTTTGAGAAGGTTGAAATAAGTCACCAACAATCAAAGTATGATGCTTAGCCTCTTGGCTTCCCCTCGACAATGATGAGTCATATCTATATGGACTACATGAATGCCTGGAGGATGGAGCTATTGGTAGTGAATTCTCTTCTTCTAAGGTTAATTTATGCTTGGGATATTTCTTAGTAATGTGAAGGCTGAGGAGCCAAAATAGGATGAACAAAAACAACATGAGGCTGATATGGCAGCTTCATAACCTTATCTCTGTTAGAAAGCATTGACTTAGGGTTGGTTGTCCCATTATTATTAGACACTTTGATCCAATCACCCTCAATATATGGTTTGTAGGTGCGATATGAGGAGCAGGGGCAACTACTAAAGGTTTTCAAGCAACCAGTGTATAATCCTTGATATTATGTGTGGTGGATTGGCATCTAAAATAAGTATTAGCTAAGTTAAAATAAATAGTTTTTTGCATAAAATGCTTTATACCAACCTAAATGTCCACAACTTATTTGATATCCATGCGAGGTCAACCTCAACACAAAATATTTTATTAGGTCATGCTGAGAAGAACCACTCTTCTTCCCGATAGATCACCCGACCAATGGGTTTAACAATATCATCAATAAACACCCATAAGGGTAGTGAAAGACCAGGGAGTTCAAGCCAAACCAACACTTTCAAGGCAACTTGCTTTGAAACTTGGAAAGAAGGAGTCCAAGGAGAAAGGACCATCAAAGTATTGTGAAGAAACCAACTGGACTTAGCAATCATGATTTGCAATTGCAAGGGTTCTTTGAAGGAAAGAAAATAAAATCTTTAGTAAGATTGCAGATATCTGCAACCATAACGCCATAAGCTTCCTAGTGTAATTTCAACCAATTTTGAAAATATTCTTGTGATGGAATTTGACCAAAAAAATAGGCTATAATACAATAATTCTTATACCATTTTACAATTGGAGAAACAACATCAAGAGAGAGCACAACATCTAGAGAAGAATCATTACCTCATCCACCACTTTTAAAACAAACTTTCGAGCTCGCTTTGGTGCCATGAGTTCCACTATCTGTAACAATCGTTACATCTACGAATTGTGAAGCCATAAAAAATGAGAGCAACCACCTAATTGACAACAATATCAGTATCCAAAACCAAAGCAGCCAAAATTATAAATAATGGTATACCCAAACCCTAACAAAGCAGTTTTTCCTCCAAATTTCAATAATTTAAGTAAATATTAGAAAAAAATAGGCTTAGTGACATTTTTTTTTAAAAATAATTTGAAAAAACTTGTATTAAAATAAATATCATTTACAAGTTGGGATGAGACTTCTCCCAGCCTTAGCCAAAGAGAACACATGTTTACAACAATAAAAGAATATTTGCATTGGAGCCAAATCTCTTAAACCATATTTCTACAATGGTTGTTCACCTATTTACAACTGTAAAAGAAGATCTACATTGGAGCACAAATATCCTAAACCATATTTATGGAATGGTTGTCCAAATTAGCTAAACACTAGATTTTCTCACCAACTTGCCTAATCATCTCATCCTCAATAGCCATGTCACTATGCCACTGAACCCCTACCTCCTTCTCAGTGCCCATATTAGCTAGGAAGTCTACCACTTTATTTAGATATCTACTCACATAAATTGGAATCACATCATCTAATTCCCTCCACAATTCCTTAATTTGAGTGACAAGAATCCTCAACCTCCATGTCTTCAAAGCAAAGTTCCTCATGCAATCTAGAGCTCCAACCATTATTTGAGAATCTGATTCTAGGATTATCCTCCTATAACCTTGTTTTACTGCCCAAATAGAAGCATATTTGATAGCTAAGGCTTTTGCTTCATTGTTTGTGGCCCTTCCCAAGCCTTGCAGTTCCCAATAGAGCACTGTTCCAACATGATTTTGGCAAACCACTCCAATTCTAGCTCTACCCGGATTGCATTTTGTAGCTCCATTAGTATTAATTTTAATCCAACCTTCTAGGGGTGGTTTCCAACTAGCTTTGTCCTGCCCCTCTTGCACTTCAACTTCCTTCTCCATTGTCCCTATAACAACCTGAGTTTCCTCTTTAGCATACACTGCCACAGTTTCTGTGACTTTGCTCCAAATGACCTGCCAAACTCCATCTAAAGATGAAAAAGTTTCTCTAAAAATTTTGCCATTTCTCTCCAACCACACTTGCCACCAAATGAAGTTTAATCCAAGATCCCAACCAATACAAAGATCTTTAGATTTAAATCTACCCCTCTTCCATATTTCCCAAATATTAATCTGATTCAAATCACCATTAACTCGAATTTTATAATATAAAAACCATCTCTCCCAGATCTTGCGCATGAATGGGCACTCAAACATCAAGTGATCAGTTGTTTCCTCACTCTTGTAGCATAAAAAACATTGATATGGACCAATGATTCCCCTACATTTGAGATTATCAAAAGTAAGAATTCCATTATGCATGAACTGCCAGGAAAAATTTTTACTTTCGACCAACCCTTGGACTGCCAAATATTTCTCCAATCCTCAACCTGATATGCATGAGGAGGAGGCTATGGAAGGATATTATCATATCCATCCTTCATTGTGTAGACACCAAGGCTCCCATATCCCCAAGCTAATTCATCCTCCTCATCTCTACCTATGAGAAATATTTCTACCAAGATTTTAGTCATGATGGGTGTCAAATCCGGAGGGATTGAAATTGGCCACTCATCCAACTTCTTAAACTACTTAAACTTATAATCCCCCAGCTGACTAGTGTTGAAATAACTTTCAATTTGGACCCAACCCCTGGTTTCCATGGCTATTTTTATTGGTTGCAGTTCAAGGAATTCAACAATGATAGGTGGGTATTGATCCCATGAATCTATCCAAAATCGTGCCTTCTCCCCTCTCCCCACTTTCCAAAATAATCCATATTTCACTACCTGAGATCCTAACTTAAGAGCCTACCACACTAAGGATCCATTACCATCCAAAGGAAAATGACCCACCTCATTTGGGTTTACCTGTCCCAAATATTTACTAGTTAAAATTCTATTGAATAAAGAAGTTGGTTGGGAAATCCACCTCCAATAAAGCTTTCCAACCAAAGCTTTATTATTTAACTTTGATCTTCTTAGTCCCAAACCTCCTTTTACCTTGGGTTGGCTTACTTTATCCCAACCTACTAAGGCCCATTTCCTCTCTCCTTTTACTCCTTCCCATAAAAAATTTCTAGCCATCTTGTCCAACTCTTTCCATATGGTATGTGGGGCAACAAGGATAGAAAATTTATAAATTGGCATGGCCTGAATGACTGACTATAAAAAATTTAATCTACCCCCATAGCTTAACCATTTGTGAGACCAATGATTAATTATTTCCTTGATACAGTCTAAAATATTCCTCCAGATATCTATTTTTAGTTTTTTAAAATGCAAAGGGACCCCCAAGTATACCACTAGGAGAGAAGTCCTTGTGAATCCCAAGATCTCTAAAATTTTGTCCTGAAGCCTTTGATCAAGATTGAAAAAGACCACTTTGGATTTTTTATCATTGATGACTTGGTTTGTAGCCCTAAGGTAGACATTAAGTGTATCTCTAATCATTCTTGCTTCCCTGAAGTTGGCCACTCCCACCAATCCTGTGTCATCCACAAACTTTAGGTGAGTCAAAACTTCCTCACCCACCTTGATACCTATTAGCAAACCTTGTTGTCTTCTCCTCAAGATGAGTCTACCCAAGCCTTCAACCAATATGAGAAAAAATATAGGGGGAACAAGGATCTCCTTGACGAAGGCCTCGAGTAGCTCCAAACGGTTGCGAGGGAAGACCCTTGATTAACACTGAGTATGTCGGAGTAGAAACACAGCTCATGACCCATTCTATCCAATCCTGAGAGAAACCAAAGGCTGCCATCATCTTTGACAAGAAGCTCCACTCCACCCTATCATAAGTCTAACATATCCAATTTTATGAACATTCCTCTATTACCAGATGTTTGCATTGAATGGATTGCCTCCTGAGCTAGAACCACACCATCCAAGATATGCCTACCCTCTACAAAACCCCCTTGCTTTGAGGAGATAATGCTATGTATAAGAGGTTTTAGCCGCTCAACCATTACCTTTGTGATTATTTTATATATGACATTGCATAAGGCAATAGGTCTATAATATAAAATATGCACCCCCTCCTCCCCTTTTGGAATTAAGGCAATGAAAGTATGATTTAATGCTTTAAACATTCTTTTACTACATTTGGACTCCTCTATAACAACCATTACATCCTCCTCCAAGTTGTCCTAGAAGGCCTGAAAAAACTCAATTGGAAAGCCATATGGACCTGGTGTTTTTCGGTGCTCATTCCAAAGACTACATTCTTCAGTTCCTCTCTATCAATGGGTTTAAGTAGGGCCTGATTTTCTTCTTCAGAGATAACAGAGGGTATGATAGCAAGAACTTCTTTTTGAGCCTCTTCATATTGCACCATACTTTCCTTAAATAGTTTAGAAAAATAATCCATTGAATGGAAATGCATATCTGGAATTATATCAAAGGAGTGTCTATTCTCATATTGAAGAGCTTCCATGTTGTTCATTTGTCTCCTAGCACAAGCAACCCGATGGAAAAATTTGGTATTTTTATCACCTTCTAATAACCAAGTGGTTCTTGCTCTCTATTTCCAGTAGGTCTCCTCTTGGTTGTTAATGTCCTCAACCGCTTTATGCAATGCATCACCCTCTTCTTTGAGTTTCTTTATAATTGTTCCTTCCCTAAAGTGTTTTTGAACCTCATCCCATCTGGCCACCAATGGAGCTCTTTGGACCTAGAAGTTTGTCTTGTTAGCTTACCTCCATTATTTTAGTTGATCTTTGACAAAATGAAGCTGTTTGTGGAATCTAAACATTGATTTCCCCTATGTTGGGTGACCTTATTCCCACCATTGTGGAATTTTCTTTTGAATTTTCTCTTTTTGTAACCAAAATTTTTCAAATTTAAATGGTTTGTGATGGTGCACTATATTGATTCCCCCTTCCAAAAAATTGGGAAAGTGATCTGAAACTGGACTCTCCAAAATCTGAAATTTTATATTCTATTTTACAAATGCCTCCTCTGAAACCAAAAAATGATCTAACTTCACCTTCCTGCTATGTCGCTCCCTCCTCTTATTAGTCCAAATATAGTTGGTTTAAGGGCATTTAATATCCACCAAGTGTAATGCCTAGACTTGGGCAATCATAAGTCGATCCCCTAGGTCCAAAATTGGGGTTTTCCCTTCCTGATCTCTAGAGGATAATTTAACATGAAAATCCCCAAAAATAGTCCAATCTAACTCTTCCCTTAAGACTCTCATGTTATGCATAACTTTCCATTGATGCATTCGACCATCTAGGTTTTGAGCCCCATAAAAATTTGTTATTAAAACATGTTCAACTGTGACATTGTTCCTAAAATGTGATGTGAGAACACCCCTCCAAGCTATATGTTCTATTGCAGTCCATTCAAGAGAGTTCCAAAAAGTAACTATCCCCTCGAGGCCCCTTGGGCAGCCACTTCCATATGACCAACACCCCTCCAAATTCTATTTACTATTTTACACATAAGATCCAATGACATATTTATATCCTGGATAAGAAAAAACTTTGTTTTACATTTTTCTAAGAATCTTAAAATAGTATATTGATGGGTTCTACTGTTTAAACCCCTATCATTCCATGATTTTATAATCATTGGTTACCTTGAGAGCTGTAAAAATCTATTGGTCTCACCGATCCTCTAGTGATCAGTTTGTCTCCTTGAATTGCTATCAATTCCTTATTTGATTTTCTACCCACTTCTTGAGAGTTGTTATTTTTTATCTCTTTTCCACCTGAGTTATCCCTAGAGTTGGCCTTTCTCTGTTCTTTTCTGCTATGCCCATGATGACATCCTTAATTATCGATTGCTCTTGGTTATGCACTATCAATGCCCTTGCACTCTCTGATTACAGTAACTCACTGCACTCAATTACCTACTCTATGATGGGAGGAGATGAAAGAGGGGCTTGAAAATGGTTGTTATTATTTTCATTATTCCCATCCACTTCTTCCATGAATTGTTCTTTTTCTTGGTCCATTAGTGTCTTAAAGATCTCATACCTATTGGAGGGCTTGAGTTGGGTTTGCTCTTTACCATATTTTTTCTTTTGCCTTCTCTTTATTTTGGGTTGTTCAAAACCATCTCCTTGTGCTTATTTGCCCTGAGAAATATTGGTTGTTTCTTTATTGATTGTTGACTTACCCTCCTTAGGAAGATTTGGTATTCCCAAAAGAGCCTCCATTTTTATGTTCATATTATTTGGGCAAGATCGGGTCAAATACCCATATTTGTGGTAAACTCTACATTTGAAGGGTAATGTGATGTGGGAATCACATCCAATATGTGAATGCATTATTCTTGAGTGCCTAAATAATACAAATTACAAAACATAATTCTAACAATTAGCTAACTTGAGCTAACCGATTGACTAACAACTTAACAATAATCCAACGTAAGCTTCATGTGAAGTCTCACGTGAATAAAATAATAATATGCCCTAAGTCCTAGATATCCTCATCATTCCTCCCAACCATATAAGCATTGGAATCCAATGCTTTCACAAGAAAATGGGAGCGAACGTAGGAGTGTACAAGTGCCCAAAATGTAGTCCTCGAACTACTAAATAAAATGAAGACCCTTGGAAGGCTCTGCTCTATCACAAAGAGCAACCATCACCACCAAGGAATCAATACAACTCCTGCAAAGGGAGTACCCAAGGAAACTATGCTCCATGGGCTATTTTATTCTTTCTCAAAATGTTGCTTACTCCTCACAGTGAAACTCAAAATGATGTTGCGGCTGGCTTCCAAGCCAATTTCACGCAACAACTACCCTAGGATCTGGTACACTAGCAAACAATACTAGTCACCTAAAACTTTCCTATGGTATTCGGTGCAGGGGTAATCTTCACACCCTCTATCACCTTAGGAGCTCCACAAGGGTAAATTGCAACAAGAGAATAACAAAGGCACAAATCCTCCAAGTGTCCTTATGGTAATCTTCCCATCTTATCGGATTGCATGGATAACCAGTCGCTGCAACCGCCAAGTTGTATAGAGGAGATTACTACTTACGAGGTTCACTTGTATTGAGGAGTGTCGGGTACCATCGATCATGCACTCAAAATTACAAATCCACGAGAATAAAATCTTACAAAAGGATTTGCGCCAAAAATAAAGTCCACAGTAGGAATGGAAGGAGTAAAATTTATCTTCTCTAAGATCTCATGTATCTCATCCACAATTGCAAGTGGATACAAATGCTTTCAAAAGCATACAATAGGCTTTTAGCCAAATAAAATCCAGAATAGCACTTAATGCACCTTAATTGTGGAAAAATCAATTATTGTAAAATAATTAATTTAAAAGATGCATTATAAAATAATATTAATCAAATGAAATTTAAATTTAGCCCTTGCTAAATTAAATTAAATTAAAAGATATCTTAGCCCAAATATGAATTGTGGGCGTAAATCTATGTTGGGCACCTTCTTCGATAGTTTGAAAGGGCGGTGAGTAGCCATTGTCACCAACGATCAATTCGCCAAACTCATGGAGTAACCAAAAATAGGTCATATTTGACTAAAAGTGGCACACACATGGTGTGCATTTGTGCTAGGTTCACGCCTCCACGTCTGAAACTGAATGACCTCCACATCCCCACTCATAGAAGATGGTATATGCCTCAAAGCTAGCAATATTTATGTAACCAATTGTCCTCATCATACCTCAACTCATTCATGTGTACATCTATCACCGTGGTCAAATGAAAAAAATGGCAGTTCACCATAATTTACTTAGTCATGCCTCATCACACCCATTGATGTCATGTTGCAAAATAGGATTGACAAGAATCCTCAATCGTTGTCTTTAATTTTTTTTTGAAAATTGCGTATCTAGTCCATCTGATCGACCATGGATCTCATCTCTTCCTCCAGGGATATGGGATTTTCAAAGTGACCTACATATTGAGCTTTTGTAATTATCTTTATTCTCCATATCATCACATGAACAAATTAGGGCTCCATCGTCCTTGGTCGACGTCATAGAAAGTTGTTTACACTGGAAACTGAATGGAAAATCAGATGCAAGCTCTCTTGTCTCTCTGTAAAATATCAAAAGGATCATCCAAAATGGATATGTGGTGATCCAAATAGGCATTTAAATACCTAACAAATACAATAAAAATAGCTTATGTTCCCATGTACCATAAAGTAACAACTATCATGCGTTGCTTTGTCAGATCCATTATCGTCGAGAAATTCCAAGGATATTCAGATAACAATCAGTGTTGGGAAGAATCAGGTGATGAACATGTAGTGGGAATGAGTGGCACAAAATATGGAGACTGAGTTCGTAGATCGTGATGTTCTTCATGTAACAACTCACTATCTGGTGACGACATGCAACAACAACATGGTGGTGCATCGACTATCTAGCAACTTTTGGAAGGAACAACAAATCTAGCTAGTGTGGCAGTGGTGCAGTGTAGATTACTGGCAGAGATGGGTTTTATCACCCTTCCATGATTAGCATTTGGTGATGTGCAACGTGTAATAGGAATCAATTTCTGTAATCGAAGGATCGTAATAGGCAACTATCATACATGAGCCACACAGGGGCACAATCAGTATCGTGGAATTAGGCTTCATGGGTTACTTTGAGGCACGCAATGTGGGGTTTGCATATCTATGTCGAATGATGCTTCTCCCTGATCAGTAATGTTGACATCATAATCGATAAAATCATGGTAAATATGACCACCATACCACAAGAAATCATGATAAAATCTACGATATGGACGTCCAGGGTTACTATTATATCAATGTTGGGCTTGTGGGGTGATATGGTATCATGATGTCTTCTACCACTCAATGCAGCTACAAAGTAGAGAAAATTCTCCAGCTTAATAATAGTTATGAAACCATATTTGTTTCCATCAATAATCCTCTGAATACATCAATGATCTATTACTCGCAGAGAGTACAAGGATCGTTGGTGACGATGAGTGATGGTAGCACCACTATAGATAGCCATGGGAGCAAAAACATGAAGGTGACAGGCTGACAAGGACTACCATCGGAGCTGGTTGCAAATGATTGAGAGCAGCTAGGGCGCACATGTAGTGGGCTATCAATACTACAACAGAAAAGGCCAAATTGTGTGCTACAATATACAAAAAAAAATGTAATTTAGACCTAGTGAACTCGATGAAACATCCTCTACATCAATTTATGAAAATGCAAAAAAAATGCAGAGGGGAGGGGGAATTTCCACAATGGAAATTCCCCCTCACAGGTCAGGAGCCAAGAATACTCTGATACCAACTGATGTGGGAATCACATCCAATATGTGAATGTATTATTCTTGAGTGCTTAAATAGCACAAATTACAAAATAGAATTCTAACGATTAGCTAACTTGAGCTAACCGATTGACTAACAACTTAACAATAATCCAACGTAAGCTTCATGTGAAGTCTCACATGAATAAAATAATAATATGCCCAAAGTCCTAGATGTCCTCATCACAATTCCTCATAATCTAGTTGTTGAATCCAAGATATTCTTACAAGTTCGAGTTCCACCTCTACCAACAAAGGTTGGCTAAGATCCATTTCCACACATAATCTTGCATAAACAGTTGTGTTTCCTTCCATTGTGTCTTTGGAAACACCCAAATGTCTTCCAAGGGAATTGCCGATAATTTCTAACACCCGCTCACTCCAAAACTCCATTGGAAGTGTTAGAGTAATATTCCATTATTCGAGATATTAACCATATTCCTACATTAGGGTAGATTTCATTTACCACATGGTAAAAAGTAATCTCTATTTTTACCACTAGGTTATTCCATTATTTACTATGATTTACCATTGTAAATATCATTAACTATTTACCTATGGTTAATGATATATAGTTAAGTTGATTATTCACATTGTAACATGAATAATAACTTGTTAGTAGTTAGCGTCAATATCTAAGTTGTTAGCTGACTTTGGGGGGGACTTCCTACTTCACGTTGTTTACTACCTAAGGGGGAAACAATTGCCATAGGCTATTTCTAGCCTAAGGCCTATGTTATTTAAACACCATCTGATATCAATATTAAGCTTATGGTTTATGCATATTTTGTTTCATAGTGCATTTGCCAACATTGGCATCAAAGCTATAGAGACATTTTCTTTACAAGGCGCATCTGGGCAAAGTGGGAAGTGCTCTTCTCATTCCAGTTGAACCAAGGGGCTCAATTCCCAAGGAGCGAGATCCCCTGTATAGGCACATGTTTCAAGGAGGAAGCACCATAGTTTGATTTATTTCTTATTTGGTTTGCTTTGGAATTATTTTCCTAACTCTTATAAGGTTACGAATTTATTTTTTGCACCAGTCGGGTCCACAAGACAGACAACCTGTTAGGTTGCTGGTATCTCAAGGGACATGACACATCTTATTGGTCCACGATGCTCCCGAGAAGGTAGGTCCACCTCTAAGTGAGGGAAGATGTTGCCTCATATTGACGACCAACGATTGGAGACAAGCCTCCGGTGATCGGACCGTCGTGTCATGCCTCAGACCCACGACCAATGATCGGACCTATTGTGGCTGCTACACTACTAGCCCCAAAATTTGGGGACCCACTTTAACTTTCATGCTTTCAAGTATTTTGGGATTTTTGGAGCGATGCTCTTGATAGCTTCCACCTTTGATGTTTGTGTTTCATGTTTTCAAGGTACCTTGTCAAGTAGCATTGTTTGTCTTCTTTCGTCCTCCTTTGAAGTGGTGATAGTTTTGGTGTTTGTTCCTTTGGTTTGCTTGTAGGTGTTTGACGCTTGCTTAGGTTTGTTCGGTGGTTAGGTCTTGTTTGATAATTTTATTAATTTTTATGTTGAAATCAAGTTAACATTTAAAACTAATTAAATCATGTTAAACATAAATAAAAATATATATCTCTATATATTTCTTATATATAAACATATGCAAAAAAAAAAAAAAAATCTATATGTATAAGTATTATACCAAAAAAAAATATACATAAAACAATAAAGTTATATATATATATATATATATATATATATATATATATATATATATATATTATATTATATTATATGGAATATAATAAAACAAAAAAAATCAAAAGAAACGTGAGGCTTCATTTTATTGTTTCAAACCCCCTTGTTTTTATTATAGTGGTGGTCCTATTATAAAGTCATATTATTTCATTTTTATTTGACCATTGAATTAACGTACTATTTCATTTTTTTGTGTGTAGGTACAATGCAATGATTTGGTGAAGCGATGCGTGGACTGGTACGGGATAAAAGAATGTAGTCAACATTGAGAGTGGATCTCGCGCACTGACACAACATCAACTGAAGCAAGGTGAGTGGACCCCCACGATTTGAATACGGTAGGAGAACTCATCGATGAATATCATGATACGACAGTTGGATGTTGTGACCAGGAAGAGCCACAAAACACGTAAATTGAAGGTCACGACAGCGTGGACCTCACGCGTATGGTGTGAAGACCAATCATACAACAATTCGACAGGTAGCGATGTCTTGAGTCGAGTCGTGATAGACTACAGCAAGGGACACTTGACAATGTGGTAAACGTCACAGGCAATGCCAGATGGATGTGGCATAATGACAAAGTGACCAACAATAACCTAGAACAAATAGTGAGGAGGTTTTAAAATGAATGTCGACATGGCAGATGGTTGATGCGGATGGGCCCCACGATGATGTGGATGGGCGTAAAAGGAGTGGTGGCATCAACACTAACTGGGGGCATGACTTGTTCATGGTGGGAGCCATCCAAAGGATGTGGCGGTTACAAGACAGGGAGAAGCACCCCGATGAATTCAAGCAAGTTACAGAAGATGCATACAAATTTATGGACACTCCAATATTTCAACACAGCAGGCGATGACATTGAAGGACATTGGCACATACAAGACACACATCCATGAGTGAGGGGTTAGTCGTGAAGATACATCCGTTCAACACAGAAACTGTTTTACCCAGTGTTCGACAAGTGCAAGGAGGCCTCTGTGAGATGACAGTGGTATACAGACAATGTAAGTCGATACCTACATGTTCGAAGATGACAATGGGGTTTAAATGTATTAAAAAGTGATGCACAATTTTGTTGTTTTACATGGCACTAATAAAAAGAGTCGCATGTTGCTATCTCCCAGCATAAAGGCTGAAGTTCACATATGATGAAGTTTAATAGAGCATTTACAAATAAAAATGACAATAATGATCCACCAACGGTTATATTTTAAAACGTGTATTTGAAATAGGCATGGAAAGGAGGTTCGAAGGAGTTTTTTATGAAATAGACAAAAGAGGCGCATGCAAATAAGTCGTTTTGTAGCCATTCGAAGGAAAACAAAGGTTTTGGAAAAGGAAAATGAAATGGAAGCCCAAACAGAAAATAAAGACAATGAATAGCCAAAGGGCAGAAGGCATTTTGAAAGTGAAACAAAGAGACAGGGGGAAATGAAGGAGTCTTTGAAAAATTTAAAATACCCCATTGAAAGATGAAGACAGGAGCTGAATCTCTTGGAGACCACATGTTGTTGAAATGTCAAGGTTGCTGCTCTTTTGGGAAGGCCAGATTGTGCTAGAATGAATGTAGAAACAAGGATTTTTTGAATGTATTGCAAGATTTCTGCACTTTGGAGCAAAATAAGAGGAGAAAATCTCTGAGTGTTCCCGATTTAATGTCTATTTTTCCTTTCTTTATTTTCTGGATTTCTAGACAATGCTATTGCTTTTATGGGTTCATTTTTGAATGTTCAGGAGCAAATATTTCTCATTTTTCCTTAGACTCTTGCACCCACTTTGTTTCGGGATGTGTAAATGCAGTTCCGATGGAGTTGGATTATGCTTAGAAAAATCTCATGTCTCGAATTTTGCATGCTAGGGTAGCATAAAACTGCATTTTCTGGTTTTTTGCATTTTATTTCAGTTTTCAGATTTTTTTTTATTTTCTAACTTTTTATTTTCAGTTTTTTTTTTTTTTTTTAATTTTCGGACATTAAAATAAAAATGAAAAAAAATTCAAAATCCAAAAATAATTGCATGGTTGCATAGAGTATACTTCGGAGTTCTATTTTGCACTTAGACGTTTTTACTTCAGAGTCATTTTGTATTTTTTTTTAAATTGTTCAAAGTTGATGTTTTATTGCAGATTTTAAAATTTCGAAATTTCAAAATTTTCATTTTGAGGCCGAATTTAACTTTTTCAGTTTTATATGGCAAGCATAAAATGAAATTCCCTTTACAAAAATTTCAATTTCGTCAAAGGGGGTAAATTTTAATGACATTTCATAGCTACCATTTTTGGAGCCTAAATTGCCTTCTCTTTATAAAAATTCTGATTTTATGAAAGAGAGGTAATTTGTGCACTACATTGAAGGTTATTATTTCAAAGCACTAAATTATTCATCTAAATGAAAATTTAATTTCATTTAAGAGGGATAATTAAAGGACATTTAAAAGCCTCTATTTCAAGGCTATAAATTATCATCTCTTTGTGACAATTAATTTCACCAAAGAGGGGTAATTTATTAATCATATTGAAGGCTATCTTAATCTACATGATAAGAAGCTACATTTGAGGAGCCTATTCATAATTTTAGATTTACATTCATAGATATATTTAATCTTCATTTCAATACTTAAAGTAGGATTTAATGCAAGATAAAACTTGTTTAGAACCTACCTAATAAGAGAAGATAAAATCTACCTTAAAATCCTACAAGATAAAAATAATTAAGGCACTACATCGTGGTCATATGAGGGCCAACTCACATTTTTTTCATTTTGGTTTCATGAACAATCATTAAAGTAGCATAGTAAAATAAACCAACATTGCCCCTTGTTTACAGTTACTTGCAATCACTAAGGTATTCCAAGCATTGAATTGATATATCTTTATTGAGACTACTAATACACATATGCAAATGCTAGTATAGCGGAGACCTTGGAGAAGTTGTTTGTTTAACTTCTTTGCAAGAGAGGGTTTTGGAATCCAAACCCTAAGGGAGAGTGTAATTTCACAATTGGGTAAAATTAACACTCAATAGGACTGTCGTGGCCCACCTCATACCGAGGACCGATGATTGAAGACAAGCATTCGAAGACCGAACCATCACGACCTACCTATCAACGAGGGCAGGAGCACCCTCTATCGGTGATCGGATACAAGCCTCCGATGATCGGATCATCGCGATTACCTGATCAATGAGGGTAGGAGCACCCTCTACCGACGATCGAAGATAAGTTCTATCGGTGATCGAAGACCTGTCAGGACCTACCTGACACACAACAGGAAACAAACCACCTAACAACCTAATGCAATAGACTAACTCACATGACTGCTAAGATCAACACAAGACTACCTGACGACCAAAATTGATGACCTAACACTACCACCAGACTTGACGCGTACTACTAGACAAACTGACGATGCGACTGCCACTGATACACCAGATTGATGTGATCCTCGATAACCTGAGACACGTGGATCAAGGTGGATGGCTGAGAGATGACACACACATCGCGATGAAGGACACATTGCAATGCTATCCCTAAAAACCTAATACACGTGGATCAAGTTGGATGGTTGAGAGACGACACATGCATCGTGGTGGAGGACACATGGCAATTTGCTTACGTGGAAGGGGCACAAATTTTGAGGACAAGTGGATCTCATAGTTGGGTGTGGTACTTTGCAGTCGAACACATGGTGTCTGGGTTTAGGACATGTGGAACACTCCAGGTTTCAAGATTTTGGTTGGGTGGCAAAAGGCATGATTGGTTGACGATTTTCACAAGCAATAAACAAACAAGTAGCACATTATTTTTTTTCTATTGCAAATAATCCCATCTCCGGATCGATGTGGGATAAAATATTTTAGAATTTTTTTAAAAACCTTTGCGCAATGTTCGTTTAAAAACAATGTAGTGAATCTTACTCCCCTAGGGCTAGCCTAGCCTGACCTATTGATCGGGCCGGGCTAAGGTCGCCGAAACCTTGGGGTTGTGGTTTCGAACCCCGTCGGCACTTACAAACCATATTTTTGCCAAAACAAATATAGTGCAAGGTAAAAATTAAATTCTTTTGTATGTTTTATTTTTTTTAAGCAAGTTTATTAATAATTTAATATATTTTTTCTAAAATCATTTTTTTATCAATTAAGTGATTTTAATTTAAAATATTTTATTATTAATTTAACTTTGCTAGAATTTAATTAAAATATGGATTCATAATTGAATTATAAGGCATTTTGAGACACTTTTTGCAAAGGTATAAAATTGTTGTTTTTTTGTTTTCTCCACATCAAAGGGGGATCATAGACAAAATTCAAAGCACAATTCCTTTTGCAAACCATTGAAATTTTATAAGACTTAGCTCCAACAATTTTTTAAATTTAGGGAGTCCAAGTTTTTTTTTGTCTCATGGGGAAAAGGCCTTATATTCAGAAAACTCTTCTCAAAACCTTGTTAATTTAGCAAACAATAAAGGATCAAACTTGAATTCTTTTTTGCCAAATTGTAACTCAAGGAGATACAAAATTTTTAAAATTCAAAGGCAAAGTGTGCATTTGTTTTCTCCAAAGGGGGATATAATACATAAAATTGCACATTCTATTTTTTGCAAAATTAATAAGAAATTCAATACCTTGGGTCCATAAAAACCAAGTCGTGTGTCAACTAGTTTTGGAAGCCTTTCAAACGTGGGTCGTGTGTCGACTTGACTTGAAAGGAGTGTTATTTTGTTAATTTTGTAAAACAAAGGGGGGAAGACAAGAAATTGTATTTATTTTGCAAAATTGTAACACAAAATGAGGAGCACTTAAAATAAAATCAAAAAATTTTGCAAAACAAAAAGGAAAGGCAATTGTTTTATGCCACATTCTTTGCAAAATTGAAAAACAAGAGGAGACATAAAATATCAAAATTTTGCACAATACAAATTCAGATTTTGTTTCAAACATTAGTAAATAAGGTTCATTTTCGATATTACTCAACACCTTTATTAGAAAATTGGCAAATTAGGTGCATTTTTTGCAGTGACCAATACCTAAGTGATGATAATTTGTGGGCACTCTTTGATTGATTATTGCATTTAATTTCTTGTTTTCTGCAATTATAAGTCACAAAATCAAGAGCACTCAAAAACCCCAAATTTCACACTCAATTGTGTAATTCATTTGCACAAGTATAAGCCATTTGTAAAATTGATATTATCTCCTTACAAACCCTAAAATTCACTCTTATTTGTTTGGCTCAATATCCTCAAACCGATTATTCCTCTTCAAGAGGATTTTCAGGCAGGTGTCATTAAATATCTTTTTGAGTGAATTCTCTTTCACTTTTTATTTGTTTGGCTTAAATATCCTTAAACTGATCATCTTTATTCAAAGAGAGTTTTTAGGCAGGTGCCATTAAATACCACTTAAAAGTGAAATAAAGATCATCTTGGCGCAAATTCTAGGACCTTCATCATGGCAACTATCAACAAAGACCTAAATGATACACAATTTCTTAAAGGTCCTAACTATTCAACATGGAAAACTAAGATAAAATATATACTAACTATAGAGAAAATGTGGGATTTAGTATATGGCACTGAAACAAGACCCACATCATGAGAGCAGATCAAAAAGCGTGGGACAAAAAGAACAATCGTCTTCTCATATTGATCCTCCTAGCAACTACTGATGAGATCCAGTCTCACATAAGTGAAGCTAAAAATGGTAAAGATGCATGGGATGCACTTTGTACCATTTTTGAAGGTAAAAATCAATCGACTATTCTAAACCTTCAAACACAACTTCATACACTCCATATGAAGTCAGGAGAATCACTAGAACTATTCCTATGCAGAGTAGTAGAACTAATGTCAAAGCTAAATGCTTTAGGAGCCAAAATAGAAGATACTATTCTGACTTCAGTAATATTGAGGGCTATTCTAAAATTCTATAAGATGTTAATCACATTCCTTAATGTATCTCAAGGATCAGTCACCTTTGTGGAGTTAGTCAATTTGCTTCAAAAAGAGGAAGTAAATCAACTCCAAAGCAATGAAGTGTCGAACAATGCACTTTACTCAAACAATCAGGGTGAAAATAAGAAAGGAAAATTTCAGAAGGGAGGATCATCTTCAAAAATTAAGGGAAAGAAACCTCAAAAGAAGTTTTGCTCACATTGTAAAAAGGACAACCATGACACCAATCGATGTTGGTTTAAAAACAAGTAAAACAAAAATGGCAAAGACACATCACACAAGCAAAACAAAGGTAATGTTGCTAGTGAAGTGTCTAACTCCGATTATGATTATGGTTCAGAAAGAGCACACAAAGTGCTCATGGCTCGAACGACATTGTAAAGGGAAATAAATTTGTCACCTTAGGCAAGCACCATTTACACTCCCTTTTTTTAGACTTCATAAAAGGCATAAGTTTTTTTTGAAGTACTTGCAATAAAGGGGTGATTGTACATCTTTTAGGCTTCATAAATAACAAACTCTCTTTGTTTGAAGTCCTTGTAAACAAAAGTGGGGAATTTTCTGGTGTAAAATTTGCCTAGGAGTAAATCTTTGTAAAAAGCCTTAACAACCTTTATAAGTTGCACATATTTTACAATTAAGGGGGGATAAGCATTTCTTTTCTTATTTCACACAATTTTTGTAAAAAGGGAAGAAGACTTATAAGGGTGCATTTTCGGCAATGACCGACACCTTAGTCACACTTCTTTTAGAAATTTTATTACATGTTTTGCAACAAGGGGAGAAACTTATAAGGGTGCATTTTCGGCAACAATCTACACCTTAGCTACCTTATCAAAACTTTTGCAAAATCATATTGTAACTAAATGAACCTTGTATGTAGTGATCTACTCTAATACGCCTAGTGGTTGCAGTGGCTGGTTACCCATGCAATCCGGTTGTATGACAAGATTACAATAAGGAAATTCATTAATGTGAATAAAAAGTGAGGAATGACCCACTTTTTGCTTAGAAGCAGTCATAGCCCAAGCTAGAGCAAGAGCCAGTAAATCAACATATTTTTCACTATATTGGGACAGTTAGATGCATTACCTAAAAATATAATAAGGGGGAATGTTAGAGTAATATTCCATTATTCGGGATATTAACCATATTCCTACATTAAGGTAGATTTCATTTACCACATGGTAAAAAGTAATCTTTATTTTTACCACTAGGTTATTCCATTATTTACTATGATTTACCATTGTAAATATCATTAACTATTTACCTATGGTTAATGATATATAGTTAAGTTTATTATTCACATTGTAACGTGAATAATAACTTGTTAGTAGTTAGCGTCAATATCTAAGTTGTTAGCTGACTTTGGGGGGAATTCCTACTTCACGTTGTTTACTACCTAAGGGGGAAATAGTTGCCATAGGCTATTTCTAGCCTAAGGCCTATGTTATTTAAACACCATATGATATCAATATTAAGCTTATGGTTTATGCATATTTTGTTTCATAGTGCATTTGCCAACAGGAAGTGCATACAAACGGATCCAAATTAGGACAACAATGGGTTCAATTTGAGGATCAAATCCGACTCTCCAGGGCTGAACAAATAATCCTACCGGACCATGATTCCTCTTTTTGATTCAAAAGCCCTATTTCTATCGACAAGTGAAGAAAAACTAACAATAAAATATCCATTGCTAATAAACCACAAAGAATACTCACCAAGAGGCTCTCAATTTTGCCAGATCCAAGAATGCAAAAAATTTAAGGTAGGGTGAATACCCATGAATTTACAGATCAAATCATGATTGACTCTATATAAAATTGTTTCTTCGACCATCCTTTACTCAATGAAAATCTTTGGCCTTGATTATGACTATGGTAAGCATTCATTAACTCGTTGAGATGTTGATCTATTTCTAGAAGCCGTAAAGAGTATTTTTAATACAATTTTTTGTGCTTCTTCAATCTCTGATGGAGATTTATCCTTTAACAAATTTGCAAAAGAACTATGTTTCTCTAAAAGAGGATCCAGAGGTATCCCCATTGGACCCTCTTGGGGTAGCAATCTTGGCTTCAAGTCCATAGTAACCAGAAATATCTTCGACTACCCAAATGATGCACTAGTTTTCTCTTCCAGAGCTCTCCCTCAAAATCCAAGTAGATGGTTATGTTTTAGTGACATATGTTAACTTCATGAATAAAAGATTTTTTTTTAAATAATATATTTAAAAAAAGTAAAGTAG
This sequence comes from Wollemia nobilis, assembly GCA_028583015.1. Taxonomy (NCBI): domain Eukaryota; kingdom Viridiplantae; phylum Streptophyta; class Pinopsida; order Araucariales; family Araucariaceae; genus Wollemia; species Wollemia nobilis. The sequence continues at coordinate 5,073,634 of JAQPPZ010007509.1, read as the reverse complement.
TTTTTAACATTTTTAAGACTAAATTATATGAAACGTAGAAGACATTAGTTATTCAATATATGTTTATCCTACCAATGTTAGTTATTCAATATATGTTTATTAAACCAAACTCTTACTACAAAAGTATGTTGTATATAGGACTGGGACCCTTTCAAACACTTGTGCTTTACCTTAAAATTTTTAAAACCTCCTTTACATTAATATTTTTGTTTTGTAAGATATATATACCTTAAGTTTTTTATCTAAAGATCCAAATTCAAACCCTAGTACGAGGGGACCAAAACCCTTTATAAAAGCCCATGTTTTTAACTCTAAATATTTATCTTGTACTGAATATCATAGACATATGTCTTTAGATTTTCTTATAAAAAATCCAACTTCAAACCTTGGTACAAGGGGACTGAAACCCTTTCAAAAACTTGTGCTTTACCCTAACATTTTATTCCAAAAGAACCAAGTTCACACCCTGATACGAGGGACCAAAACCTCTTTCAAAAACCTATGTTTTACCCTAAAAAATTTAAATATTGTTAACTTCATTATAAAGGTTCACTATACACCTTTAAAAAAAAAACAACTCTACACCTAAATTTGAACCTTAAACTTTTCATTTAAAATTTTAAAATCAAGTGAAAAACAATTTTATAAACATTATTAAATATTAATAAAAAAATTTATTTCTTATAAAAAAACATTAATTACATTTAACCAATAATTTATTAGATTTTATTACTTACATTGCTATCCAAATCCTTTAAATTTTTATAAATTTATTAGTAAAGTAAATAATTTGAAAAATAAATACCTTATGAGTACTCCATTTAAATGTCTGGTTGAGGACCAAGGTTATGAAGCAATTCACCAATTTAAATGTCTCGTTGAGAACCAAGGTTATGAAGCAATTCACTACACATTCAAATATTTATTCAAAGATTCCCTACTTACCAAAGAATTCAAACCCTCAAAACACATAATTTTTTAATAATTTTTAATTTTTAAAATATTTAAATAGTTTCAATGAGATAATTATTATAGGTTTTTAGTTTTTCTTTAAAATTAAAATATATATAATTATGTGTGATTCAAACGTTTAATTTTTATACAAAATAAATAATCACTCCTTTTGACATGATAATATACACTCTGTTAACATAACAAATATACTCAGATAAAGCATCTATGTGACTGTCAATGGACAAGTGTGATAAACCAGAAAGGGGACATAAATAACAAATTAAAGTAGGTAAGTATGAAAAAAGGGCAGAAGTTAAGGACCGGTTGACTCAAATTGACATGCTGATTTGACGTTGAAAATTATGACGTTGGGCAGACTAAAAATGGGTTAATAGAAAATATATATATTTTTAAAAGTAATGAAATGGACCAGTTACACCGTTGAATTGCCATTTGTCACTAGCAGAACACAACTCTTTATAAATTACTATCAATGGTCCAGCACATTTCTAGTAGTAATAATGAATAAAGAATAATTGAAGAGAATAAGTAATCCATATGTTCCTTTCAGGCACCCAAATCTGTCCACTTGGATGACACAGAATGAACTACTTTTTTTATATGGCCATTTTTATATATTTTTATAATGTAAAAATAATATATATATATAAATTTTATAATAAATTTGACTGATGTTTGTAAGCCGAGAATAACTCATTCATAGATGGAAGGTTTAGTTAGAAAGAATTCATTTTCTTAGAATTGTTATAAATTCACTTTTATTTTTGTAATAGTTGTTTGTTCTTATTTATTTATTTAGTGATGTTTTTATATGATTTTTAGTAGAGATATAGTGTCTAAGGGAAAAAAAAAAAAAATTATACATTCTTGCTCTAACAAAATTATTAACTTTGGTATAAAGAACAAATTTTTGATGTTTAATATCAATGAGCAAGAAATATAAGATTAATAAAATTATGTGAAATCATATATATTAGACTTAAATTAACTTATAAATTATTATAAGTTTTTTTATCTAATCATAAGCTATTGTTTAAACATATCTAACATGAATAATAGTAAACATACACAATTGTAAGCCTTTTAGTTTGAAATTTTGAAACTAGAGAGATTAGATTTTAAATCTAATAGCTCGTACCTTTTCTCAACTAGGGTAAATACAAGGTTTTTATTAGAGAGATTAGTTTGAAATTTTTATTATTAGGGTAAATACAAGGTTTTTGAAAAAGCTCGTACCTTTTCTCAACTAGGGTACATCGAAGGCCACCCTCCCCATGATTCAAACTTGGGTCTCTTGGATGAAATCCCAAAGACATGCCAATTCGATGTTCCGATTGGGACTTAAATTTTAGGGTAAAGTGCATGTGTTTGAAAGGGTCCCATCCCCTTGTGTAGTGGTTTAAACCTAGGTCTTCTAGATCAGAACCTAAAGATATACCACTACTGTATCCCAGCAAGGATAATCTAATAGAATATTTTCTCCTCTAGATGATACAATATTTAATTTCTAATATCATTTGGTTTTTTTTTAAAGGAACATTAAATTTCTAAAGAGTTAAACATTTTTAACATTTTTACATTTCTAACATGAGAACAATAAATTTCCAAAAAGTTAAAACATTATGTCCAACTAGGTCTAGAGTCACCCATACAACTTCAACAATATAAAAATTGGTTCTCTTCCATTGCTCGTTGAGAATAGATACTTTACAAAAATTTCAACATAGAAAGGGATGCACAACAAAATACTCTTCCTCTAAATTTATGAGAAATATCATTTATAAAATATCTATTTGTAAAAGTATCCACATAACATATTTTTTTGAGAATAAGGTATATAGTTACTCTTGATTCACTCTATTAATTATTTATTATAAACATGGCTCTAAATCCTTAAACAACAAAAATATACAATGAGGAGATGATATGACAACCCTATTGTATGAAGCGAAAAATCCCATAATGCTTTGAAGGAAATAGTATATGTGAAGCGTGTAGAGACATCAATAAAAAGGTTTTACATAGTTCTAACAGGATTATATATTATCTAAATCATAAAAACCATTCCAACCTATTGTGAATCTCCATAAAATAGACCTCGATAAATAAGTCTTTTATTAGAATAACGAGCTCTCATTTCATACTTTTAAAAATATCGATAGTATTATCCATAATAAAATAGCTTTTGTTGAAAAAATTTAATTTAATTAAATGACTAGAGGAAGTATTTTATATACATAGACTTAGAGGTTTGGCCAAAATATTGTATGAAACAATACTTAACATAATAAAATACCAATAACCCAGGTGTTGTATGTGAGTTGGAGAGGAGAGGGTAATCCTCCAAGGGAGGTCCCAGGTTCGAATCTCCACCCTACCAAAAAGTTGAATCGGGTACCCAAAATCCAATTGATAATGTTGGTGCGAGGCAGGGCAAGTGCGACTCCCGGGTGACTTTGATGGTGCAAAACCCCCTGGTTGTGGTCTCTCAGACCAAGGCGGCCTCGCAAGGGATTTTCGCTTTAAAAAAAATCAAATACCAATAGGTAATTACAATTAGATTCCTAGATTTATGAATGAACATAGTGTTGCTTTGCTTAATTAAATTTCCTTTGTTAGATAGATCTTACTAATGCACTTGAAGCAAATAAAATTCAATTGTCTTAAATATTATCAACCATTTATATTTGGTAATTTATCATTGACCATTTGACACAAAGTGCCTTGAAAATAATCAAACATGATAGGGTTTCCATTAAAATTCAATAAGGAACTATATAATACATGCCTATAATTGTGACTTATATTTTAATGCCAACCATTGAGATTAAAAATATTATAATATTTGACAAAGATATTAATGATTTCAAGTATTATTTATTGTAGATTGTCAATTCATACTATTATCACATTAGAATGGTACAACCTCTCATTGTGGTTTCTAGACACACCTGACACTCATGTCAATTCATACTATTGTCACATTAGAATGTCACACAACCTCTCATTGTGGTTTATAGATACACCTAACACTCATGCCTCGCATAGAACGACACAATAGGTAACTCCAAGAGCACAAGATATTGCTCAACAAATTACCTCTAGGTTTTTTTTATAAGGTTGACTCCTTATAAGATGTAATCTTCAATGTTCACATATCTAACTAGCTTTTGTACATAAATAAAAAGGAAAAGAAAAATTCTAGGAAACAAAAAATGCAAAAAATAGAAGTCCTAACCTAACCGAGGACAATGCGCCAAGATCACGAGATTATTTCGCATAATAGAGGAATAAATGAATGCATGAATCATTTGCAAAAAATGCATAGAAACACTTCTCTTCTTAGCATGAACAATTAAGCACAAACACATACAAGAAAAGGAACAAAAAAGCAAGTAGTCATAACTTATTATATATATATATATATATATATTATATATATATATATATATATATATATATATATATATAATAGAAAATACAATTATGCTAGAAGAAAGGGCTTAAAATCTTACCCACAAAATGACCTAGGGCTTGAGTCTAGATTGTTATACAAAAGAAAATAGAAGGAGATTTACATACAAGGTCTAGTAATAGGCTCAAATAAGCAACTAATCAATGTTTTTTAATGCTTACTAATCTACTATCTATAGATACATTAGGGAAATTTTTCCCTCTAAAATTTGTAGGAATCAAACATTTACCTTTACAGATATTTGTTGGTCATATCCGCACTATGTAATTTTAGCCCTTTGAGATCTCTAGGTCTAGAATCTTCAATGTGAAATAGTTTTGAACCCCTATATGTGCAAATGCTATTTACATATTCTACTCCCACCCTAGGGATTCTAAAAACTGAGCGCATGCACATTCTTATCAAACTTGGGGATAATCTTGTTGCGGTTGCCACATTTCTATCTTTAAAAGGCCAACCATTCTTATTGGATTTTCAAGCCCAAGTAGTGCAAGTAGGTGGTTTTAGCAATGAATCATTTAATTAGTTCAACTATTTTTTATGGGAGTTTGTTCATCGATAAAATCTTGAAATATTACTTATCCTAGGCTTTGATTGACTTTATTATCTTTTCTCTATTTAAGGTTTGCCATGGCATCTTGCTTTTCCTAGCTGGCCACTTTTGTAGTTTCATAAAACTTCTTCCCCTATCTCAAAATTTAATGTCTCCTCCTCAACTTATTTTATTTTATGAAGTAGTGCAGTTTGTTCATTTCCAATCGATCAATCTTTGAAACTTTTACTTATCATCGCATGTTGAACTTCTCTAAAAATTTCATAGTTTATTAAACTTTTATCAAAACTCCTTTCCTATTTTGCATTGGAATATTTCAAAGGGCCCAACCCTTAAAATTTTTTTGCTGTGTCTACCTTCAAAATTATCTTGAAGTTCAACGAGGTAATGGTTTTGAGTAAGATGGTCTTTGGCACTTCTTCATTTGCATCTCTTCGAAAGGTCCGATCTTCAAAACTTTTAGTATCCTTCACCCTCCAAACTTTCTTAAAACTTCATGGACCATTAATGTTTACTCTATCGGTCCATGAAAATTTTCTACATCATCATTTTAATAGCCTTTTGAGAAATCCTATGACCCATTTGATCAGATGGTTTGCAAAACTTTACTTTTTACCTCTAATCAAAACTTTTATGAATGAGCACCAGATATTTCTTTGAAATGATTCGATGGTAGGAAAGTTACCTTGCACTTGTTTGATGCCTTATTTTTTGCTTTTTGTTTATTTTGCTCCTGCTTCAGACCTATTTCAATTTTTTTTTAAGGCAACATTTTCAAGTGTAGTGAAAATTCACTACATTTTGATGACTCATAGGGACCTTCTTGCTTGATAAAGGAGAATATAGAATTATCATCTTTATCCTTGGGCACAAAGTTAAAAAATAAAAGAAAATGAAAGAATATTGAGAAGCTATTGATCAGATGTCTTATTCAGTGCTTGCTTGATTGCCCCTCATTCTTTATCTAAACGATGTTAGATTTGCTTAAAGTGTTGGTAAATCATTTGGAGTTGTAATTGGTCATTGCAGGAGACGTTATTATCTGGTTAACAACCTTATGTACTTGAATCCTCAACTCTACCAATGGTTTGATTACCTAAGTAGCATCATTCACTATAGGAGGGTTTGAAAATGCTACAAAAAGAGTAACATATTCCTTGTACTATCTATGCAGCTGTAAATATTCTTACTGTAAAAGAAGCCTAGAATTTGTACTCCTAGGAGAGGGAAGACCTTTCTACAACAATGAGTCAATGCGACTCCTAAGTTTTATGGTGGTAGTAGTCAAGGAAACTACTTGGGATTTGCATTGTTGCATGATGCACTCCTTTTGAAGAAGATTAATTACATTTTGTGTTGCCTCTCTGTCATGAATCCCAACAACCATCAATTCAAATTTTGACATAGTGGCCAACCTTACTTGGTAATTTCTAGCTTCAACCAACTTTGTAGAGGTTTTAGTGAGGTTTTGCTTAATATCTTGGCTCACTTGGATACTTTGAAGGGTGTCTGCATCAACAAATTTGCATACCTCGGATATCACTACTATAATGTTAGCAATATCTTCCTCATATGCATTACTAATATCTTGTACAAGGTTCCTAGTTCTTTTCCACTACTCAATATTGCTTCTTCGTCTCAACTCATCTAATTATTTTTGATGATTTTCTCTCTCCTAGTTGAATTGGGCCTATTGATAAACAAGCTTATCTACAAGGCTTCCGATTTATTCCACATTTTCTTCCAAGAGTGATGCTAAAGGTTGAGCTGCTAAGCACTCAATAAATAGATCTATTTGATTTTGTGACTCTTTCATATTTACCTTGGAGTCCCTCAAATTACTTTTTACATTGTCTTATTCTCTCTCATTTGCTAGGTTTTGGATTATTGACGTGTAGACATAAGAAACAACCTTCTTGGTCTAATCCATGAGTTGTACCATATCTTGAAATTAGGAATTTTTGATATCAAGACCCGGTATCACCACCTGGTACTCCTGCTCTATCTTTTCTTCCTCAAGTTTTGATACTAGTGAGTCTTTTTGTATGAAAATTATTGTCCTCCTTTGAGGAGTAAAGTGACTAATAATTTGGGTAGTGGTTGGTTGTTGAGATAGATTGGTTTGCTTCTTCTGATCATATAGCATTGTTTGTTACTGGATCATCTAAAATTGTTGTATGGATGTTTGTGAGTCTTCTTGATGCCTTTGTAGAGACAAAAATATGGTCAAAGGTATAAAGAGAGGAAGCATTGAGGGAGGATTCAGAGTAGCCAAAGTTAATGAGAGTGGATTTATGGATGAGGAATGAATTAATAAAAAATTCTACTAAATGGAAGGCATAGGAATGGTGGGAGAAGTGGTAGCCATTGTGGCTATACTGCTGAATGCTTAGGCCAATGGGGTCAAAGATAAATTGGGAATCTAGGGGATTATCAATGGAAAAAGTTAGAGGGATAAGTGGAGGGGTTTCAATAGTTAGTGACTCAATCCTTAGGCTCCCCTTTTTCTTCTTTGACTTTGTAGGATTGGCTTTCAAATTCATATTTTTCTAGATTTTTTGGTGAAGAATTTCTTCTCAGGGTACTTACTACACAAACAATGGAGGAGCTAAAGGTATTTGGGAGAAAACACCGATTGGGTATTTCTCTCTAAACCTTTAATAGATATTCCTCAGCCTCTTCTCTTGCTTATTTTACCTTTTTAATATTTTAGAATATTTTATCACTTATTCCATTACTTTGAGGTAAATTTCTCAACATCTAGGTGCTCTTCTTTATACTTCCTGTTGAAGTTTTCATCCACAGATATTTCATTGTACTCTTTTGCTGCTTTGCTAATCTATTACCTAATTTTCCACTAGGCATTAATTTTAGGCTCTTTCCAATGGTATTTTCTCATATCCTTCTTTTTGGAATTAACCTTGCTATGTGGATTAACAAAAAAAATAGGTTTGTAAAATAAATCATATGATCTTTGCTACATGGATGACTTGATAAACATACTCAAGGGACATGCACTAGTTTTGTTCATCAAATTATTTAGAACCTCTATATTAGGTCTAGGCTCGTGTATGCACTTTGGATCCTTAATCATTGTTAACCACATGGAAAACTTCTCCTCATAATCATAATTTTAGTTGTCATTTGCTTTCTTGAGCCTCGACTTCTATAGATTTTCATTTACAAGGGAATCAACTTTTCTCCTCAACAGAGTCATCCCACCTATGCTAACAAGGGACCTATAAAAATTTGTCTTTGATTTGCTACTTCCAAATATATCATAAATTAGGTCCATCTTCCTGAATACCTCCAATGCAAAAATTCTATTTGAAATGAATCTGGGGAGGAGATATACATGCCATTCGAAGTTGTGCATTTTGAGCATGCAAATGACACATTATCAAGGCTAACCCAACATACTTGGAATATAATTTATTCTTTTTTGAAATAAATTTTATTTTTTCCTTTGGTTTTCATATTCCAGGTTTTGGTTAGTGCAGATAAACCCAAAGGTAATTGATAGTCATTCCTTCAAGGGACCTTTGCTAGTTGTGACTCTAAAAGATAGAATTCCTAGGCATAATATCTTAAAGCTAATAATAGAAAACCTTATGTATGTGAGCGAGTGGATAAATTATCTAGGAAGGAAATAAAACACTACATTAATGAATTCAACACTATATATGAACATCATGTCTTGTGAAATTTATTTCTCTTCTTCTTATACAAGAATTGTGAAGGATTAGGTTTTTTTTTTAAAACATCTCATCATTTAAGAGCCATATCTTTGTAAAGGGTTATCTGATTTAGCTGATTCTTGGACCAAATTATGTAAAATTTGAATAGATTTTAAAATAAATGTTCATTTGAAGGAATCAAAGTAATATTGAGGGAGATACAATCATGTGAAGTTATTTATTCAAAACAAGGGCAGTGGCAAATTTTTAAAATATGAAAAATAAAATTGTAAATATTTGTTAGCTAGGGTTCATATGATGGGAGTAATGAAGGGCTAGGGCTTTAGTGAGGTGAGACATTCTATATGGGCATAAAATTTTTCGGCTAAGTTTATTTTTCCCTTATTTATCTTAGAAATTTTGCATGTAAATTATTATAAATTTATCGAATATTATATTTGCTATAGGATATTCTAGTAAATTTTAATATATTTTAAAATTTAGTTTCATTTCCATGGACTAATTTATAGCTAAATCCTTATAATAATCTCTAGTGGTAGAGGTTAGTAAGTGCACCACAAAGGATTGATCCTCATTGGTCCAATATAGGGAGGTTTTTGGTAAATTTAATGGGTATTGACCAGGGGTTTCAGCCTTGAGAAAATGGATTGATAGGAGTTGGAAGTCTCTAGGAGTGATTCTATCCTTTCTTTCGAAAGGTTTCTTCCTAGCCATTTTTATTCTAGGTAATAAAGAGATAGAATCCTAAAAAGGGGTCCTTGGTTTATGGGAAGAACAAGACTCTTCCTTACCCATTGGTATGAAGGCTTTTCACCTAAAAATGTAAATCTATCCCTAGTACTAGTTTGGGTTAGGATGTATATGTTACCCATTAAATATTTGAAAATAGATACCTTCAAGGCAATATGAAATACTCTAGGATAATTCCTTGAGATTTTAGATACTACGTGAAGAACACAAGCTTATACTAAGAGGGGGGTGAACAGTATAAGACCACTTTTTACTTTTCTTTCCCAAACAATATTATCCAATATATCAATGGCAATATCAACAACAATAATCAAATCAATGCACAAATCACCACACACAATAGAGACACCAATTTAACGTGGTTCACCCAATGTGGGCTACTCCACGGAGAAAATATTTCACTAAAATTTTCTCAACAAATCTCTTGGGAATCCTTCCCTATTACAATGTTTATGGACCTCTGTCCAAAGGAGACACCAATCCCCTAATCAAGTTCATGGATACCTATCCACAGGAGACACCAATATCCTAATGGTTTGTGGATCTCTATCCATAGGAGAACTCCTTCTCCTTTGCTCTGGCTGGTGATCCTCTAGAAGACTACTACCTCCACTGCACTGGCTTGTGGATCTCTCTCCACTAAAGACCTCTATCCTCACTCAGAAGACCTATGTCCTCACTACCCTGGCTAATGGATCTCTATCCACTGGAGACTACTATCCTCTACTCTATCACCTCCAAAGCTTACTCTTAACTATCTCTCCAAATCTGCCTACTAACATATCCTTGTCTAGCACAAATCTACTCAATATCTATCTCAAATTTGCACTAAACACTGTCCTTCGATCTAGCACAAATCTACTCAATATCTATCTCAAATTTGCACTAAACACTATCCTTCGGTCTAGCACAAATTTGCTCAATCTCTATCTCAAATATGCACTAAACATTCGATCTAGCACAAATTTATCTTCTAAATTTTCTCAAATCTATCCTCAAGCCTTAACATAAAGCTTGATCCAATCATAAATCAACTCTGCTAGATCTACCCCAAGATTTAACTCAAATCTTGAACAAATCACTCAATCAACTCTCTCTCAAGTCTTCTCAAAGACTTACCTCAAATCTATCAACAAGTCCTCTCAAGAACTTGTTCAATCTGCTCAACAAGTCTTCACTAAGACTTACCTCAAATCTGCTCAACAAGTCCTCACTAGAACTTGTCCAATCTGCTCAACAAGTCTTCACCAAGACTTACCTCAAATCTGCTCAACAAGTCTTCCTAAGAACTTGTCCAATCTGCTCAACAAGTCTTCACTAAGACTTACCTCAAATATTCTTGTAAGCTTCCACAAAATCTCACACAAATCTATCCTTAAGCTTTCACAAAAGCTTACTCAACTCTGTCCTTAAGTCCCCTCTAGGACTTACTCAAAACTATCCACTAGCTTTCACAAAAGCTTATTCAAATCAATTGCAAAACTTGCATACAAAACTCAACTTAATCTCTTTCAGAAAACCTCTTCAATCACACAAACAAGTTTCACTCAAAATCTTGTTTAATCATAGAAACATATAGAGAATGGTTAGAGACTCAATATGTTTCACACTCACAAAAACACTCAATCACTTTCAAACTCTCTTTCAAATCAATTTAGAATAAAGAACAATTTGTTTCATAGAACTTGAACTATCACTCCAATACTTTCAATCAATAATGCTCATCCAACTTCACTCAACCATTCACTCAATGAAACACAACTTGCTTACAAACCCTAACCAAGTGTTTCACTATACTTCCAATCAACTCACACTATGGAACTCAAACCTTGACTCAAGATGATTCCAAATTCACATAACAATGATACTCATGATCTTTCACAAACCCTAGTTCAAGATAGTTCTCAACTTCACATAACAATGATACTCATGATATTTCACAAACCCAAATTCTCAACATAACAATGATACTCATGATCTTTCACAAACCCTAGTTCAAGATAGTTCTCAACTTCACATAACAATGATACTCATGATCTTTCAACATCCACAAATCATGCACATGAAAGTTCACTCAAATATTTCCAACAATGCTTATCAAACAATCCTTTTCACTCCAACTTTGCATTTCACAACATTCAACCAACCAATATTTCACTCACAAGGATGATATGCCCATACCTTTTGTTTTGATGAAGATTTGACCTCAAAACCTGTCTCAATCACAATCAACTCCTCTTTGCCAAATTTCAAGGTTAGATAGCAAAAATCTTCACTCAAATATTTCCCTCAAAATTAATTCACCATTACAAAAATTAACAAGACTCAAATACACCTTATTATCTCCAAACTTATCAAAATACTTCTCAACACATAAAAATCAACTTTCTTTAACAACTCCAAATCAATCAATGTATAGAAGACCAAGTTCCTTTATAATCTCTCAAAAACAATATTCAAGAATTAATCCCTTAATTAAACCTTATTACTCCAACCTCTATTTAATTTTCAAAGCACAAAATAATATGAAATATTAAATACCTTATGACTCCCTACTTCCCAAGGCACTATATAAACTCACATGGCCTTAATGCGCTCCCCAACCTTGGTGCTATTTAAAATTAAATAAAAATTTAATGCATACCTTATACACCTTGCCCACGTGCAAAATGGATAGCGCACACCTTGGCTGCACCTTGAACCCATGACCTCGCTGTTACCACTATGCTCTAGTCGAAGCTAGGTAGCCATTGGGCCACATGCCCACACAAGCCTAAACACTTAAGCGCTCCTCTTTGATACCTCCACAAATTTTGGTGATCAAAACAAAACAGACTTCCTCCTCAAAATGACTATGTAGGGATTTGAAACCTCAACCTCTACCTTGCAAATGTCTTAACTCTACCTTGGTCACCAACTGCGCTAACCAGTGCTATGAGTATGCACTAGTTGTGCCACATGCATTTAAACCTTTGCCTGCCCTCCAAAGCTTTTAATCACATGAAATCTTTTCTTCCTCACAACAAAGTAGTGCACGATTTTCTTAGACTTTGGTTATTCGAATAATGCATGGATGATTTTAATTAAAACTTTTACCCCTTTATATATGCTTTGGCTTATGCACTTGACGTCGACTTTATTTCAAATTTAAAAATTTGAATTAATAAATTATTTTATGACCTTTAACTTTGGCACCCAATATTTATTTAAATTTAAATTTTAACCTTTAGGTTAAAATATTTAAATTTAAATAAATTAAATTAAATATTTTGCAACCTGCTCAATGGGTCTTTCGAGGAATAAATTATTTTTAATTACTCCTTGGACCTATTCTCTTCACCTCAACCTGTAACCTAGAATATTATAATATTAAATATTATAATATTATTATTGCCTTTTAAACCTGCTTCTCCTTCCTTGGGACTTCAACCTTTTAGGCCACTTTAGGCATATAATATTTAAAAATAAATATTATATCCTATTCCTTTAAACCTCTTCCTTACCTTTTGGAAAAACCACTTGATGACATTAATGATGATGAAACTGAAACAACAACCTCTTGACCATTTTCCTTTAACCATTTCTTTTACCTTTTTCACTTTTGCTCCCCTTGAGAAACTGCTCCCCTAACCGAATGCTCTCCCCTTAACTCAAATCTCTCCCCTTTGACATCAATGGCAAAGGGCCACCTTTGGGGCTTGGGGCTAAGAATGAGACTCTTAGCTTAGCCCCTCCCCCACCTCCTCTCTTTGAGGTGGTTAATTTTGGGGTGGGAGTATCTCTACTCCCAGCATACACTGATCTTTACCTTTGTCCACCTTCTTCCTCAACTGATCCTTTTGATTCCTCTGACTGTTCCTGTTCCTGCTTGTCTCTGGAAATTTTGCTCTACACCACTTGGCTATATGCCCAACATTATTGCACTTATAACACTTAATGTTGTGATTCCTTGAAGGTGCAAATATCTTGAAGTTCCTCCTGGTGAAGCCATATCCATTCCTATCATGAACCCTACAATTAACTGCCTTATGACCAAACTGATTACAAGAGTAGCAATACCCTTGGAAGAGATGCCTATTTCTAAAATTTCCATATTCCTATCTTTCATGTGTCCTACACTGTGTAGCCTTGTGCCCAAACCTATGATATGAGAAGCAATATCCATTGAAGAAACCTTGCCTTGACCCCATTGGTCTCTTAGTCTCTTCTACCCTGTGTTGTTTCCTATTCCATCTATTCCTCATTTGTGCATTGTTCCTTTCCTTGTTGAACTTTCTATTTTCCAACTTATCCTTATAAGTCTCACTCTCTCTTACACTCTCTTCTTCTGAAGCTTCTTCTTCTTTGGAGCTTGAGATTGACTCCTCTCCTTGTTCTCTATATTCTTGTTCAAAACCAAGTCCTATCTTGTTTGATGAAGATCTTTGTACCTTGATAATCTTATCCAAGGTCTTTGAGCTTCTCCCAAACCTGTGTAGCTTATTTTTAGACTCTTTTACTTCCTTCCTTAGTGAAGCTACCTCATGCTCTAATATTTCACATTCTAAAACCTTTGCCTCTAACCTCTCTTTAAATCTCCTTGTCTTAGCTATTGAGTTGGTTAGATCTTCTATAAGCTTTCCTTTCTCTTCATCACATTCTTGAAATTGAAGCTTGAGTTTTGAGTTCTTCTTTCTTACCTTCCTTAATTCCTTAAGAGCAGAAATAAGCTCACCCTCAAGATCAACTTCTCCTTCCTCTGATTCTACCTCTATTCCTTTACCTTTAGGATCATCTTCATTCCTTTCTGATTCATCTTCAATAGGAGCACTTCCTTCTTCTTCTATTGCCATAAGTAGACTTTCTTCTTCTGGACCTTCAAGAGCATCTTCATATTCATCTTCACTGAAATTGAATCCATTCCTTGTACAACTATCTTCAAGATGACCAAAGTTACCACACCTAAAACACTTGAGAATTATTGGTGTCCTTTTTCTAACATCTTTCTTCTACTAGAAATAGAATTTCTTCTTCTTCATTATCTGAGGACCTTTCATCACTATCACTTGAACTCTTACCTACCTTATCTGCATAAAAACTCTTCTTATACCTTTGGAAAAACTTCTTTCCTTGCTTGCCTTATCCATCCCTACTTTTCTTTTGATACCTGTATTTTCCTGTTTCCCTGTTCTTATGATCCTATTTTTCATCATCATTGCTACTTCTAGATTTTGGATAATCAGTTGCATAGTGACCATATTTACCACAATTAAAACACTTAACTATTTTCGTACCTTTATACTTTCTTGAGTCCTTGTTCCTTCTACCATAGTTTGCTTCTTCATCATTGGATAACTCATTACTTGAATCTGACTTCTTACCCTTTGACTTCTTTGTAACTTTGAAGGCTGCTTCTTTCTGGGGAATAGGCTCCTCTTTTATTCTCATCTCAAAAGCTGTGAGAATTCCATGTAACTCATCCCTTGTCAAAAATTCAATATCTTTTGACTCTTCTATGGCTGAAATATTTTCACTATACCTCTTAGGAAGTGACCTTAAAATCTTGTGACAAACATCTATTTCTTCAACTCTAAACCCAAGTCCTTGCATGGAGTTAACAACCTCATCCACACAAAGTAGGTATGCAGCAATGTTTTCCTCATCCTTCATCTTTAGGTCTTCAAATGTTTTCTTGTGATTTAGCAATTTTGCCATCTTGACCTTTTTGTCTCCCTCATATATACCTTTCAGCTTATCCCAAATCTCTTTTGCTGATGTGCAATGCATAACTTTTACAAACTCTATTTCATGCAAACCATTTAAAATTCCATTCATTGCCTTTGAATTATTCAGTTGTAGGAGCTTACCATATTTATCTGTAGGTGGAGTAGCTTGTGGTATGTATCCATCCTCAACTGCTTGCCATATTTCATTCCCTAGTGCCATTAGATAAATATTCATTCTCACACTCCAAAATGCATAATTGTTCCCATCGAACAATGGTGCCTTATTCCCTAAAGATCCACTCTGAGAATCCATCTGTGTTCCTGTAAGATTTTCCTTCAAGCTGTTAAACTCTTCTGAAGGAACCCACTCTGATACCAATTGAAGAACACAAGCTTATACTGAGAGAGGGGTGAACAGTATAAGACCACTTTTTACTTTTCTTTCCCAAATAATATTATGCAATATATCAATGGCAATATCAATATTAGTAATCAAAGTAATGCATAAATCACCACACACAATAGAGACACCAATTTAACGTGGTTCACCCAATGTGGGCTACTCCATGGAGAAAATATTTCACTAAAATTTTCTCAACAAATCTCTTGGGAATCCTTCCCTATTACAATGTTTATGGACCTCTATCCAAAGGAGACACCAATCCCCTAATCAAGTTTATGGATACCTATCCATAGGAGACACCAATCTCCTAAGCTAGTTTATGGATCTCTATCCATAGGAGAACTCCTTCTCCTCTGCTCTGGTTGGTGATCCTCTAGAAGACTACTACCTCCACTGCATTGGCTTGTGGATCTCTCTCCATAGAAGACCTCTGTCCTCACTCAGAATACTTTGTCCTCACTACCCTGGCTAATGGATCTCTATCCACTGGAGACTACTATCCTCTACTCTATCACCTCCAAATCTTACTCTTAACTCTATCTCAAATCTACACTAAACATAGTCCTTCAGTCTAGCACAAATCTGCTCAATATCTATCTCAAATCTATACTAAAAACTATCCTTTGGTCTAGCATAAATTTTTTCAATCTCTATCTCAAATCACTAAACACTATCCTTGGTCTTAGCATAAATTTTTATCTCAAATTATCCTTTCCTCAAGCCTTAACACAAATCTTGATCCAATCATAAATCAACTCTACTAGATCTACCCCAAGATTTAACTCAAAGCTTGAACAAATCAATCAATCAAATCTGCTCTCAAGTCTTCTCAAAGACTTACCTCAAATATGTCCACAAGTCCTCTCTAGAACTTGTTCAATATTCTCAAAGTCTTCACCAAGACTTACCTCAAATCTGCTCAACAAGTCCTCCCTAGAACTTGTCCAATCTACTCAACAAGTCTTCACCAAGACTTACCTCAAATATGCTCAACAAGTCCTCTCTAATACTTGTCAATCTAAAGTCTTCACTAAGACTTACCTCAAATCTTGCTTGTAAGCTTCCACAAAATCTC
The DNA here is from genome assembly GCA_028583015.1 of Wollemia nobilis. NCBI lineage: Eukaryota > Viridiplantae > Streptophyta > Pinopsida > Araucariales > Araucariaceae > Wollemia > Wollemia nobilis. Next base: position 5,057,000 of record JAQPPZ010007509.1, on the reverse strand, counting down.
ACACAAATCTATCCTTAAGCTTTCACAAAAGCTTACTCAATTCTATCCTTAAGTCCCCTCTAGGACTTACTCAAATCTATCCACTAGCTTTCACAAAAGCTTATTCAAATCAATTACAAAACTTGCATATAAAACTCAACTTAATCTCTTTCAGAAAACCTCTTCAATCACACAAACAAGTTTCACTCAGAATCTTGTTTAATCATAGAAACATATAGAGAATGGTTAGAGACTCAATATGTTTCACACTCACAAAAACACTCAATCACTTTCAAACTCTCTTTCAAATCAATTTAGAATAAAGAACAATTTGTTTCATAGAACTTGAACTATCACTCCAATACTTTCAATCAATAATGCTCATCCAACTTCACTCAACCATTCACTCAATGAAACACAACTTGCTTACAAACCCTAAACAAGTGTTTCACTATACTTCCAACAACTCACACTATGGAACTCAAACCTTGACTCAAGATGATTCCAAATTCACATAACAATGATACTCATGATCTTTTCACAAACCCTAGTTCAAGATAGTTCTCAACTTCACATAACAATGATACTCATGATCTTTCACAAACCCTAGTTCAATATAGTTCTCAACTTCACATAACAATGATACTCATGATCTTTCACAAACCCTAGTTCAAGATAGTTCTCAACTTCACACTAATAATGATACTCATAAACATCCACAAATCATGCACATGAAAGTTCACTCAAATATTTCCAACAATGCTTATCAAACAAACCTTTTCACTCCAACTTTGCATTTCACAACATTCAACCAACCAATATTTCACTCACAAGGAAGATATGCCCATACCTTTTGTTTTGATGAAGATTTGATCTCAAAACCTATCTCAATCACAATCAACTCCTCTTTGCCAAATTTCAAGGTTAGATAGCAAAAATCTTCACTCAAATATTTCCCTCAAAATTAATTCACCATTACAAAAATCAACAAGACTCAAATACACCTTATTATCTCCAAACTTATCACAATACTTCTCAACACATAAAAATCAACTTTCTTTGACAACTCCAAATCAATCAATGTATAGAAGACCAAGTTCCTTTATAATCTCTCAAAAAGAATATTCAAAAATTAATCCCTTAATTAAACCTTATTACTCCAACCTCTATTTAATTTTCAAAGCACAAAATAATATGAAATATTAAATACCTTATGACTCCCTACTTCCCAAGGCACTATATAAACTCACGTGGCCTTAATGCGCTCCCCAACCTTGGTGCTATTTAAAATTAAATAAAAAATTTAATGCATACCTTGGCCACGTGCAAAATGAAAGTGCACACCTTGGCTGCACCTTGAACCCATGACCTCGCTGCCGCCATTTTGCCTTAGTCGAAGCTAGGTAGCCATTGGGCCACATGCCCACACAAGCCTAAACATTTAGGTGCTCCTCTTTGTTACCTCTACAAATTTTGATGATAAAAAACAAAATAGAATTCCTCCTCAAAATGACTGCACAGGGATTTGAAACCTCAACCTCTGCCTTGTGAACGTCTTAACTCTGCCCTTGGTTACCAACTATGCTAACCAATATTTTGGTTATGCTAGGGTTGTACCTCATGCATTTAAACCTTTGCCTACCCTCCAAAGCTTTTAATCACACGAAATATTTTCTTCCTCACAACAAACCAACGCACATTTGTTTTAGACTTTGGATATTCAAATAATGCATGGATGATTTTAATTAAAACTTTTACCCCTTTATATATGCTTTGGCTTATGCGCTCGACGTCGAGATTTATTTCGAATTTAAAAATTTGAATTAATAAATTATTTTATGACCTTTAACTTTGGCGCCCAATATTTATTTAAATTTAAATTTTAACCTTTAGGTTAAAATATTTAAATTTAAATAAATTAAATTAAATATTTTGCAACCTGCTCAATGGGTCTTTCGAGGAATAAATTATTTTTTAATTACTCCTTGGACCTGTTCTCTTCACCTCAACCTGTAACCTGGAATATTATAATATTAAATATTATAATATTATTATTGCCTTTTAAACCTGCTTCTCCTTCCTTGGGTCTTCAACCTTTTAGGCCACTTTAGGCATATAATATTTAAAAATAAATATTATATCCTATTCCTTTAAACCTCTTCCTTACCTTTTGGAAAAACCACTTGATGACATTAATGATGACGAAACTGAAACAACAAACTCTTGACAACTCTTGACATCAATGACAACAAATCTTGCTCATATTTCCAACACTACGAAATATGGATTCTTGGATATTTATGCTCAGATATTGGTCATGATTGATATAAGTAAATCTTTACTAGAATCAATCATTATTAAGTATGGGGATAAGATGTGGACCCAAACCATATATTATGAAAACATATCTTTTAGATGTAGAAGATTTCATGAGGTGGGGCATATTGAGATATCATACCCTAAGAAGAGCCTAATAGAATCATATGTAGAAAATCACAAGAGAAACTTACAAATAGATATGGATGAAGATGGTTTTCAACTTCCAGAAATAGATCTAGAAAAATGAAAGCAAATAATTAGTGGAGACCAGTAAGGAAGGATATTGGAAGAAATACCAACTCTTTTAAGGCTTTAGCCTATGAAGAAAAAGTAGATCAAAACATAGAGGACACAATACAATAGGTTCAACATATTAACAAGGAACTGTCTATTCAATATGATCTTAATTTAGGGATAAAAATTCTCGATGAACCTAAAGAATATGTCTCATCAAATTTTAAAGACTCTCTTGGAGTACCATACACCATTCAAGAGAAAAATATTGGTAAAAAGGTATAGTTTTAGAAGTTAATACCTCTTTCATTAATAAGGAAATACTAGAAAATGAGCAAGACAAGTCAAAAGCTTCTATAACTGAGCTAAGAGATAATAAATTTGATGAATAATAAAGTTGTGAAAGAATATTGAGGAATAGAATAATAAGACCTACTCCTAATATTTGCAAGAAAAAAGAGAAAAACCCTCAAATTATCAAGCAAGATCTAGGGAAGCAAGAGCAAACATAGAGAAAGGAACATAGACTAAGTTGGTTGAAATTTTCTTTACCAAACAACAAAATGATATTAGTAATTTGCAGGCAGGGCCAATAGCCCCTAATGAGACATGATTATCATCTCATATAATATAAGGGGTGATAATTCCACCTCAAAGAAAAGGTGTATTAGGGGCCTCTATTTAAGCAATAAGCTTGTTATTCTTTGTATCCAAGAAACTAAAATGATAAAAGAAGAAGTTTAAAACACTATGGAAGTAGTATGGGCGATATGTGAATGGGATGCTATGGGAGGTTGATTTTAAAGAAGATAACTATACATGGACCAACAATATTAGAGGCTAAAACCTAATAGTAAAAAAAGTAGACAAATGCATACTCTTAGATCATTGGCTAGATGAAGGAACTTGTGCTAAAATTAATACCTTAACAAGGATTGGTTTAGATAACTGGCCAATAAGAGTTAAAATGGTGGTATGTGAATTAAAAAATATCATATTTTAAATATGAGTAGATGAGGGAATACCATCCTTAATTTATTTATATGATAGCATAAACACAAAAAATTTCAGGAAACAGTGGGTTGTACACTTCCAAAACAAATTAAATTAATGACATCTAGATTAAAAGAAAGGAACAAGAACACTTTTGGAAATATTTTTGAGAAGAAAGAAGAACAATTTCAAAATTCCAAAAGGGTGATCATAATAATCCAAGCGTAGGGTAAAGGGAGTTGCTTAGTGAATACCATTATATTTTGAGCAAGGAAGAAAAATTTTGGAGATTAAAATCAAGATAAACTTGGTTAAAAGGAGGAAAAAATACAAAGTATTTCATAGGATGGTTATAGTACAAAGATTAGCATCCAAAATTAGTAGAATTAAATCAATAGAAGGGGTTTGGATTGAAGACTAAAGTGAAATTAGAAAAAATGCAAGGTCTTTTTATTAGAATATTCTAGAATCCAAGTCTGAAGGTCTTAATAATAAATTTCTTCAAGAAGTACCTTCAGTTCTAAAAAATGAAGACAATAGGAAACTGATGAAGCCTATTACTCTAGAAGAAGTTCATTGAGCTCTTTTCTATTTTAATAAGGATAAATCCATAAATCCAAATTGAATATCTATAGCATTTTACCAATATAATTGGGATATACTGAAGGATTCTTTATTGGTAGTAGTGGAATAGTTTAGGGTAAAACAATAAATACCTTATAAATGCAACATATCTTACCCTAATTTCTAAAATGAAGGATGTTGAATTGTATGATTTATTTAGACCCATAAGCCTATGTAATATGGCATATAATAATAAAGGTCCGAGGTGTAGACCAATTGGTTCATCCAAACCCCATAAGGGGAGCAGAGGTCCAAGGTTCAAATCTCGGGCCTCGTCGGACTGAACGCTTGTCCCTTTCCTAGTGCTTTCAGTAGCATAAAAGGTTTAAAATTATTGTGGCATGGTGGTTATAGGGGCGGACTGCGCGAAGATTTGTGTGGCGACTTTTGGGGCGGACAACGCAGAATACTGTGGTGGCCATAAAAATATGGGGAGCCTACCGGATTCATGGCGGCTACCGATTCCACCATGTAAATTCAATATATATATATATATATATATATATGGCATATAATATTATCTCCAAAGTTATGGTGAATCGATTAAGGACATTGTTAGACAAAATTATTTTAGAAGAGCAAGGAGGATTTGTGAAAGAGACAAATTCTAGACGGTATCATAGTAGCTCATGAAGTTATACATTCAACAACTTCAAGAAAAGAGAAAGCAATGATATTAAAACTTGATATGATTAAAGCCTATGATAGGGTTAAATAGAATTTTATTTTTATAGTATTATAATAGTTTAGACTTGGGAATAAATGGGTTAGATGGATTAAATATTTTGTCTCTACAGTTTCATATTCAGTGTTGGTCAATGGGTTAGTGATAAAATCATTTAATTCCACGAGAGGCCTTATATAGGGAGATCCTCTATCACCATATTTTTTTATTATAATGGCATAGGTTTTTGGTAGGAACTTGAAGAAGGCTAACAAATATGGGCTTATAAGTGGACTTAAGGCTAGTAATAGCATTGACAACATCATCCATTAATTGTTTGTAGATAATACAATCATTTTTAGAAGGGCAAGGATAAACAAGGCTAGAGCTTTAAATAACCTATTAAATAAATACATAAGAGCATCGAGGCAAAAAGTTAATAGGACAAAATCCAAAATTTACTTTCTAAACACTCTAGCTAAAATCAAAGCAAGAATTTGCAGGTTACTTAAAATGGAAGAGGAAATTTACCAGCAGCTTATCTAGGGATGCCCTTATTTGAGGGAAGAATTAGGATAGAATTATATAATCTAGTTATAAGTAAATTTTAGAATAAACTACCAGTATGGAAAGGTAGATGGTTATGGTTATAGCAAGAAGAGTGCAGCTAATTAAGTCAGTCTTACAGGCCATTCCAACATATTATCTGTCATTGTAAACTATGCCAAAATCAATAGAAAAAGGTTTAATATATTATAGAATCCTTTTTGTATTCACATGATAAAAGAAAATTTCCTTTGGTGATATGGAGTAAGGTATATGATGATAAAACTAGGGGAGGTCTCGGTTTAAGAGTTCTTACAGATGCAAACTTAGCTCTTAGGGGAAAAGTAATATAGAGATTTTACAAAGATATTCAAAGACAATGGGAAATAATTATTCTAAGTATGTTGATCCCAATAAACCAAGTTTAATATTTTCTGCATTCTCTCTACCAAATTATTCTACACTTTGGAATGGTTTTAAAAAATCTATTGATCTAGTGATTAAAAGTTTAATATGGGTGATGAGAAATGGAGAAAATTTCTATTTGGATGGATACTTGGTGTGATAAAAAACCACTCAATCTAGATCCAATTTTTAAAACTTGGATGATATTAGTTCAAGATAAATATGGTGATAGGGTTTCAAATATTTTGTACAAGGATCAAGAAGGAAGATACAAATGGAAAGAAAATTATTTACAAGTAGACAAGACATTGATGTTAGGAAGCAATTGAGTAGAAAGATAAAAATTATGATTATGCCTAGGGGAGCCAAGGATAAATTGATTTGGGAGTTAAATATCTTAGGAGAATACACAACAAGAAGTGGATATGATGTAAATCACCAAAAAATAGGAATACCACAAGAATATGGAGAGATATTTGGGATAGCTCAAGCATTCGTAAAGTCAAAATGTTTGTTTGGGTAATAGGTCATAGAAGAATTTTATCTTTAGATAACCTTATGAAAATGGGTTTTCATTGCCCCTTTCAATGTGTTCTTTGTAAAAAGTAACATGAGAGTATATACCATATCTTAGGAAATTTATCAATAGTTTGGAATTTATAGCAATGGATTCTTAATATGTTTGATAAATGCATGGTGATGAATAGAAAAATTGAAGAACAGTTAAAGCAATGGTAAATCACTTTTGAAAGGGAGGCTTTATAGATAATTTGGGATATATCAAAAGATACACTACTTTGGACTATATGGTTAGAAATGTATAGAAGAATATTTAAAGGAAAAAAAAAATAGTTTAGATGTAATGAAAAGGAAGATATGTTTAGCCATAGAGGAATCTAATCCAACCTCATCAACTCATCCAGTCCCTAATATGGAAGCAAAGAGCCTTGATAGATGGATTCAAGTCATCAAATGGAATTATAATGATGGGTACAAGAGAAACAAAAATAAGGAAAATAATATAAAGTGGAAACCACTATATGTGGAGTTGGTCAAATTAAATTTTTATGGAGCATCTAAAAGAAATCCAAGACCAACAAGAGGAGGAATAATTAGAAATAATAGAGGATAAATTTTATCTCATTATGCTTTCAATAGTGGATTTAAGACAACTAATAAAGTTTAAGCTTAGGTGGCTTTAGAAGGGTTAAAAATTTATAAACAAATGAAATGGAATAGAGTATGGATGGAAGGTGATTCACTCATAGTAATAAATGTAATTTTAAGGAAAGAAAAGGCTTCATAGAACATATAAGAGATAATTGTGGAAATTCAAGATCTTGCTAAAGAGTTTGAAGAAATAAGTTTTACACATACATTAAGGGAAGGAAAAAATGTGTAGATAGGCTAGCCAATAGATGGATTTTAATTGATGATCGTTATGGTTAGAGGAAGTAGTAAGTTTAGTTGAAGTTGACAATAAAATATTGATTGCCTAAATCAAATAATGATTAAGATTTATTTTAATGTTTTCCATTGGTAATATCTACTTTATTTTATAATATTAATGTGTTTTCATATAAACTATTTATTATAATTTTTGTGGTTGCACTTGTGTTTCAGGAAGGAAACTAACAATTCAAATTTGATAAAGCGATGATAGTAGAGGTGAATTTTTGGAAATATTACTCTACTAAGATGCAATTCATAGATAGTAGAGGTGAAGTTTTGGTATTGTGAAGGCTACTATAGAAAAATATCAAGAAAGATGTTGAATTCTAGAATATTTGTATTCACACAAAAATTTGAAAAGATATAGAAAATGAAAATCAAGAATTCAAACATTTTATGTAAAATGATGTAGATTTTTAGCTATAGCATCTCTATTGAGATGAGCAGTGAATATATTTGTAAACTCTCAAGCTCTAAAGAAGAGAGTTGTAATTTGTCAACGGTGGGGACCCGAATAAAACCCCTTGTTATCCAACAAAAAAAAAATATCTTAAATCCAAACACTTAACTACCTAAAATAATTCCACCACATTGATGTTTAAACATACATGCGTTGAGTGGAATTAAAATTGGGCAACAAAAGATAAATTCTAAGCTCTAGAAATTGTGATTTTTTTATCAATATTATTCATTTCATTTAAGACTATTATTGTATGACAACAATAATTATTTTGAAGTTGTATAAAATTTTAAAATGCACTATAGAAAACTAGCTTCAATGTTTTAAATGAAAATTAATCTACTCCTAATCTAAACAAGATCCAAAGAAAAATCAAAAGGTTTAAAGGTAAGAGAAAAAAATAAAAAATAAACAAGCCCATACTACCTTAAAAGTCTATTAAGATTTGATAAAACAACAAATCCAATTTAAACCAATCTCAGCCCAACTAGTATTCAAACAACCTAAGGTTCAAGATAGTACAATCTTAAAAGGAGCAACAAACTATGACAATAGACTGACTACAACCACCATCAACATGTGCAGATTGAACACAAATTTTTTTAAAAGCCTTATATTATAAAACAGTCATTGAGTACCTATGTAAACTCATTGAAAAATAGTCATTGAGTACATTGATTCATATTTGTCCACTTTGATGGATTACAAGAACAAAGCTCAAAACAATATCCAGCTTGGTTCAAAAAAACCATCCAATAGAAAAGGAAACATATAAAAAAGCTAAATCTAAGGGGCCTGCTAATAGATAGTTTTTGACCTTTTTAATAGGCTAGTGAGCCACTATTTATACAATCTCTTTGATCTTCACCTAGTGTTACATTTTGCAGTAAATTACGATCCATATGTGCTTCTTAGGATTGCTTCCAACCATACTCAGGCCATGCCTCATTAAATATCCACTTTCATGGTGCTTGGGGTCTTTGCAACACCTATTAATGTCATCGTATCCATTGCCTAAATGTCTATACTTGTCCAGTTAGCATTAAAATCCTACATTTGACATCTTTAAATTTAGAGTAGCCTTAGCAAATATCTTGTGAGGTAAAAAATGCAAGCGTTAGAAAATATTATTATTATTTTTTTAAAGCCATGTGTGGCTTCTATTGGGGCCACTCCCATTACAAAACAAATATATTATATTGCTATCAAATTAATCAAACCATATCCAACTTGCCTTTCTGTAAAAAAATATTTTTCATCTATATTTATTATCAAAGAGATTCATCGTCTTCCTCATTGTTGAGTTTCCATAATCAACTCCTATATATCATTTCATATAGATGCCTTCCGAAAGAAAAAAAAAATTCAAGATAAAATTCAACACCATGAATGGCTAAAATATTTGTTGCCTAGTTTCCATATCTATAAATATAAATATATTGTCTATAACAATTTGAGAGTTTCTTAATACCTTTTTTTAGGGTTCTTATTCATGCCCCTAATATTCCAAGATATTATTTTCATTGTAATTTTTTATTTTTATTTGTGGGTTTAGCCCCACTTTGTTTTTCTTAATAGTTGTGTGTGGCTTCTATTGGGGGTCACTCCCATTCCAAAAATAAAATATTACATTGCTCTCATTACATTTCTATCAAATTAGTTAAATCAGGTCCAACTTGCCTTAGTATCAAAAATATTATTCTTATCAAAGAGATTTACCATCTTCTTCACTATTAAGTCTTTGCAATCAATTTTTTTATCATTTCATACAGATGCCTTCCAAACTTGAAAGTTTTCAAGATAAAGTTCAAAACCATGAATGGCTAAAATAGTTTCTCCCCATTTTTCATATCTATAAATATATTTTCTATACAATATAAGTGTTTCTTAATAATTTTTTTTTAGGGTTCTCATTCATGCCCCTAATATTCCAAGATATTATTTTTATTGTTATTTTTTGTTTTTATTTATGGGTTTAGCTCCATATCTTGTTAACACTCGTGGTATTTGCTCTTTTTTTCCCATATCAACATCCCTCTAGGTTTTTTTTTCTTTTTGTTTTTGCTTCTTGGGTCTTCCTCTATTTTTTCATTTCCACCAATACTTTCATCTTCATCCATCTCTTCATTCTTCTCACACTGCTCAAAGTAAGACTTATCATCTATATGTTTATCTTGTTGTGCAATATTTGTATAGCAAGGAATAACCTCAAAAGTAGGTTCTTCTTTATATTACCTTAGAAACCCTAAAGTGTAAGGATGTGCTTCCAAAGCAATTACCTTATTATTCTACCCTAAAAAACCTAAATTATTATAGACTTCCTCCATCCTCATTAATTTATTACACTATTCTTGAAATACTAAAGTGTAAGGAATAACCTCTATACCACTTTCACTTTTATTACCAGGAGAGGATTATATACTACTTGAGGAAAATGAAGATGATTTACCTGGAAATATCTTGACCTCTTATGTCGTCTTTGTGTTAGGATTTTCCTCCACATTTACCTTTGCACCTTTAATTCCTTTTGAACTTGAACTTACATATTGTACTTTATCATCCCTTATATCCTTCTTTGTTTCTTCTAATTGTTGATCCAAGTGAGTTATGATGGTATTTTTCATAAAATATTATAGATAGGCTTTCTTCACCCATTTTTTAGGAGTAGAATATCCTTGATCTGATCTGCCTTCTATTAATGTATGATTTCTTTGTTTTGCCTTGAATTTTATCTTATGATCATAATTTTCTCTCTTTATTCATAGTTTTCACTTTGTAAACTCTTGCCACGAGGTCAAATTCATAACAATTATGATAATAAAATGTGATGTTTTCATAATCCACTTGCTCATCCCATTCTTTTGATTCAAATTTAATCTTAATGGATTGTAACAAAAATTTTACAATATCCATAACAAAACATATTCTGGTATAAATAGCATGCTTCCGCTCCTTTATAGTCAGTGCTTCCTTGATGAATTCTCCTAGGGTATTTCCAATATTCTTCAATACATCCTTATTGATAATCTAATATGGAATTCCAAAAACCCTAACCAAAATCAAAAGTTTCTTAATAGTTTCTATCTCAAGAAAAAAGTTTTCATTCCATGGCCTTAAATAAAGAGTATCTCTCCCTCTAAACCATGGGCCACCACTCAATATTTTATCCCTAATTTTTGAATTAGGAAACATGACAAGAAAAAAATATTTAGAAACAAAACCCATGGAGTAATTTGAATTCAATCCCCACTTCCACTTGATCTAATCTTGAATCTCCGAAAAACCATGGCCAAGATTTAGGGAATTTACATATTTTTTTGAGTAAAAGGTAAAAATTTTATTCAAAAAAATTGATCAGCTTATACAAATCCATTTTGATATCCTGCCTTTCTTGGCAAGGCTCAAAATGCAGTTTTTCTATTTTCTTTTATCTGCCCAGGATCTCTGAATCCCCTGTTCTTTAAACTTTACCTCCTTCTTAATTGTATATGTCCTCTTCCAACAAATATTACTGAAGCCCTCTTTGTTCTTTTTTCTATTCCTGATAGCTTTCATGTTGCATTTGATTCCATAGTTGTGCCCAAATGTCTTGTTCTACCTCTGTCATCGAAGATTCTTCCTGTACTTTGGTCTGCACTATTTCTAATAACTTCCTTAACATAATCCCCCAGGTCCTCTCTTCTGAGCCGAATTCCTCTTTAAAAATTTTGTTGTTCCGTTCCAACCATATTTTCTAGTAGATGAAGCCAATCCCTAAATTCCAAGTTGTGCTTAGTGTTTTGGATTTGAAGGTGTTATGTGACCAATAGTCCCAAAAATTACTACCATTAGGAGGATACCATTCTGTTTGGCTAAATATGGAGTACCACCAATTCCAGATTGTGTAAGCATAGGAGCAATAAAAAAGGAGGTGGTTTATAGTTTCTACCTCTTGGAAGCACATTACACATCTACTGGGTCCAATGAACCCCTTTCTCCTCATATTATCCTGAGTCATAATGCTTTTGTGAGCAACCTGCCATATAAAACAATTAACCTTCGGCCAACCTTTTGGTTGCCATATTTCTTTCCAGGGATGTTGTTGTTGGGGTTGGTTCTTGCTACTTTGGTGAGCCTTTCGGTAGCCTGCTTTCACTGTGTAAGTGCCTTGTTTCCCATATCCCCATGCTAGTTGGTCAGGTCCATATTTCCATAGCCATGTTCTTTTTTCTAGAATTTCTTTCAGTTCACATTTTTTAACTTCCCATTCTTCACCTAACCACTGGTCCAAATTTTGCCATCTTCCTGAAGTTGCTAGTTGTTGGCTTGGGGGGATGAGATACTGAGATATAAGAGTTTGGCCATGATTATGAAGAGTCTCTCTGATGCCACTAAGATGAGGGTATTGTTTGATAATGGGGGGGAAATTCCCAAGAATCATCCCACAATATGACTTTTCTCCCATCACCTACTTTCCAATGTAAGTCTTCCTTAATCAGTGAGGCCCCTCTTTTGAGTGTTTTCCATATCTCTGATCCCACACCTGTAATTGGAAACCATGGGACATCCTCCATTTCGTGTGTAGGGTAATATTTAGCTTTTAGAACTTGACTCCATAACTGATCTGGGTTTGTGATCCACCGCCAGTATAACTTCCCTATTAGTGCTAGGTTGTTTGTTGATGCAACTCTGATTCCAAGACCTCCCTCTTCCTTTGGTTGATAGACTTTCTCCCAACTTACCAAAGCATTTTTTTGATTTTCTTGTGCTCCTGACCATAAGAATTTTCTCATCAGTTTATCCAAATATTTGAGTATGCTCTTTGGGGCTGCTAAAATGGAAAATTTGTAAACTGGCATTGCTTGTAACACTGACTTCAAAAGTGTGACTCTGCCTCCAAAGCTTAACCATCTATGAGACCAATGTGACAACTTTGAGAAAATTTTATCTTTTATGGATTTCCAATCTTTCTTTTTTAGGATTTTTTCTGTTAAGGGAATTCCCAAGTAATCTAATGGACACGAGGCCATTGAGAACCTAAGAATATTTGCTATCCGATCTCTGATTCTCTTATGAACATTAAAGAAGACAACTTTAGATTTTTCTTCATTTAGAAGTTGGCCAATGGTTGTAGTGTAGCAGTCTAATATTTCTCTGATACTGGTTGCTTCTTTTATTGTTGCTTCCCCCCATAATCTTGTATCATCTACGAATTGTAGATGAGTGATAGCTATATCTCTATTTATTTGAATTCTTGTAATGTTGTTCTCTACTTTTTTCTTCTGTATGAGTCTTCCCAATCCTTCTACAAAAATAATGAACAAATATGGAGAGAGAGGATCTCCTTGTCTAATTCCTCTGCTAGCCTTGAATAGTGGGGAGGGGGTTCCATTGATGAGCACTGAAAAGGAGACTATGGAGATGCATTCAAGTATCCAGTTGATCCAATATTTTTGGAATCCAAATCTTTGCAAAATTTGATCCAAAAATTCCCAACTCACTCTATCATAGGCCTTGGATAGATCTAACTTTAGGAACATTCCTTTGTTCTTTATTTGGCCCATATGATGTATAGTTTCTTGTGCTATTACAATCCCATCTAATATTTGTCTGCCCTACATAAATCCCCCTTGTTCAGGAGATATGATATTTGGTAATATAGCTTTTAGTCTGTTGGCTATTACCTTGGTGATGATCTTGTAGATCACATTGCAGAGGGCTATTGGTCTGTAATTGGTTAGATTCTCCATCTCTCCTCCCTTTGGAATCAAATCTAGAAAAGTATGGTTGAGGGATTTGAGAATCCTACCACTGGATCTGGCTTCTTCTACTGCTCTAGTTATATCTTCTCCTATAATATCCCAAAAAGCTTTATAGAATTCTATTGGTAATCCATCAGGACCTGGGGCCTTTCCTGATTGCATGGAGAAGATTGTTTCTTTCACCTCTTCTTCTTTGATCTCTTTCATAAGCTCCTCATTCTGCTCTTGAGAGACTAATCTGGGGATACTTCCCAAGATTTCCTCTTGGGATTGTTTTGACAGATGTGAATCTACAGTAAACAAAGTGGAGAAATACTCATTAGCTACTTTTTGCATACCTGAAGTGGTGGTTTCAAGGAGTCCTTCTGCATTTGTTAAAGCATCAATCCGGTTATAGTGTTTCCTAGTTGTGGTTGACTGGTGAAAGAACTTTGTATTCCTATCTCCTTCTTGAAGCCAAGTAATTCTAGATCTCTGCTTCCAATAGGTTTCTTCTTTCTTATCTAGCTCCTCTTCCTCCTGCATTAAGATATTTTCATGGGAGAGTAATTCCTCTGAAAGGGGTTCCGAATGAATTCTTTCTGCAACTCCTTGCATTCTCTCAACTAGCTCTGCTCTTTGTTGCTAAAAATATGATCTTTGGAATTTGCTCTAGTTTTTCAATTTATATTTGATATATTTCAATCTGGAGTGTAGCTAAAATTGTGCCTTTCCAAATGTTGGTTTTCCTTGTTGCCACCATTGTTGAACTAACTCTGGTAATTCCTGGTTTAGAAGCCAAAAGTTCTCAAATCTGAAGGGGTGATTTTTGGACTGGGGTATTCTGTTTGTGATATTTAGACGTACCAAGAAATGATCGGAAGATAACAGGTTTATGATTTCTGAATGATAACTCCATAACTGGTGAATTTCTTCCTCTATCAATATCCTATCTAATCTTGATTTTATTGCTTGGTCTCCTTTCCTTTTATTGGTCCAAGTAGTACCACATCCTGGAGGTGGAATGTCAATCAGATTTAGATTATTAGCTTGGACAATCAGGAGTTTGTCCTTCTCACTGAGATGATTTAGGCCTCCCTCTTGGTCATTCACTGACATCTTGGCATTGAAGTCTCCACCCACCAGGAACCTATCTTCTGGGTAAGCTTCTCTAATAGCCTGGATTGACTTCCATTGGGTTTTTTGTTCCTGCACTTCCTTCATCCCATAAAAGTTAATAATCAGCCAGACTGAGTCTGATTCTCTATCTCTCAATCTGGTCATCAAGATCCCTCTAGCTGATGTTGCTCCTACCTATTGAAAAGTGTCTCTATTCCACAAAGTGGCCATTCCCTCAGAGAAACCATGGGAAGCTTGGGCCTCATAGTCTCCATTCCTCCAACATCTCTTGGATATTGTTTGCATTGCTTCCAGTGATGCTCTAGTTTCCTATAATAAAACCACATCTGGGTGGTTATCTTCTATCATACGTTTAACAACCAATTGTCTGGGGCGACCGTTTAATCCCCTTACATTCCATGTGTGTATAATCATTGGGAACCCATGTTGTAGAAGTTGGCTATGGGTTTAACCACGCCTGCCTCTCTCAACTGTTCTCCTTGTTGTATTTTTTCTTTGTTTGTCTTTCTACCTACTCCTTGAGAGTTTGCATTTTTTAGCCTTTTCTCCATTTGGCTTATCCCAAGGGTTGGATTTTCTCTATTTTTCTCTGCTATTCCCATAATTACCTCCTTAGATGTATGTGGCTCTTTATTAAATAGTACTAGAGCTCCTTCTGTATCTGGTTGTGGCTGCTCTTTATATTCTATCTATTGTTCTTTGGTTGATGCAAATTGTACCTGTATGGATTGTCCTTCTTCTACCCCTCTCATTACTTTTAGGTATTGTTGTTTTTCTGTATCTGTATGTTGTGGATGATGAACCTCTTCTGCTACCGATTTCTCTAGATTTTCTATTTGATTTGAGTGTGGTAGTTCCTCTCCTTCCATTGGATCATCTAGCTTGAGGATCTCATATTTTTTGGATGGAGCCCTTCCTTCTTGGCGTTGATTTGTATTTCCTCCCTTCTGCTGATTTCTTCCTCTTTCCTGGTTATTATTTTTTGTTCCTTTTCTCATAACCGTCTGAAATCCTTGTTCATTTTATTTTTGTTGAGGTTGGTTTCCTGGGTTTGGATTCATTGGATTTGTCTCTCCTTTGGCTAGTTTGGGGTAGCCTCTCACCAAATATCCATATTCATGACATGCTCTACATCTGAAAGGCACATATTCATAGTCTATTTGTTGTCTCCATATATTCCTTCCGACTTTGAGGTCAATTTCCATTGGCAATGGTTTTCCCAAGTCCATCTCCACACAAATTCTGGCATACGTTGTTGATCCTCCTTCCGTTGATTCTCTTGATCTGCCTATGTATTTGCCCAAGAGATTACCTATCAACTCCAAAATTTCCTCTTTCCAGTATTCTAAAGGAAGTGCAAATAATTTTAGCCAAATTGGAGCTACCGAGGGTTCAGTTCTAGGATCAAAAGCGGGTCGCCATGGTTGCATGAATAGACCTACAGGGCCTATGTTATACGGACCTCCCTCAAAAGCTCTGTCCTTGTCAGATATCATTGTGAATTCAACTACGAAGTATCCATTCGATAATGTGAAGATATCCAATTCCCCTTGTGGTGCCCAATGCTTTCTGGCCCAGGAGTACAAGAACCTTGCAGAAGGTCGGAGTCCCACAAACTTGCATATTAAGGTATGCTTGGATTTATACACAATCTCATCTGCTATGAGTTCTTCTACAATTTCTAGCACTGGAATTGTTTCTGTCTGAGGTAAACATCCATTTCTTTTGGCTTGTTCAGCTTCAGTCTCCTTTCTTTTACCCATGGCTTGTAGGATTTTTTGGGCCTGTTCTCCTGTATCATCTCTCTTTCCATTACTACCTCTGACCGCTTCCACAAAGGATTGCGTATTAGGTCCCTTGGGACTCTGAATCCTTCCCTCAGAAGTCCCCTGTGTGAACCCTCCTACCGAGGATTCTCCCATTGAATTCTCCCCCTTGTAAACCCTAATTTTTCAATTTCAAGCGTTCTCTATTTTTTCAAGCCTTCTATTAGGGTTTTCTATTGTAACCCTTAAATTACACAAAATAAGGCAAAAACAAACTCTAAAGCCAGATTAAAACTTCAAAAACACGAGTTTCAACAAAATACAGTAACAGACCATACCAAAAAAAACAAGCCGATTTTCTCCCTTCTGCCGCAATACAACTTCGATCTCTAGCAAAAAACCCCTAGTTTCTCGATCTTCTCCCTTCTGCCAGCCGTGGTTAGGACCAACTCCGTCAAACCCTCCTCAATCCACCATTAGCTGCACTCTTCTTGCAACTCCCTTTTTCTTATGGAATTTACATATTAACCCCTACCTTTCAAAACCATTACATCATGCTCAATCATCTCATCCTTGATGGTCACTTCTAGTGCAACATCTGCTACTTGGATTGAACTTGCCATATATTTTCTCTACCACTTATATTCAACTTGGGAGTTCATACTTCCATCTAGGGCATCTTCAATTCCCATTAGGGCTTTCAAATATGACTTTCTTTCCATACTAGCTAGTGGGGTTGGGGCTCATTCCTGGCTTACACTACCTCCTCCCTCTCATTCCTTCTTTGCACACACTTGCATATGGTTTACATTTACTTACAACTCACACTTCTTCCTAGATTACACTCCCTTCCATATTGCACTTACTTTTAGATCATACTTTCTCCTGTCTTTTATTTCTCTTGATATTCCTTTGCATTGACAATTTTTTGAAAATAATATTCATCGCATTCATGGTAAGGGTTTGAAGTATTGATACATTTTAAATGAATCCATTGATCTTCTGCCATATCTGAAGATCTTAAGATTATTATTCCCACTTCTTGTTAACACTTGCAATATTTGCTTTTATTTTCCCATATCAATACCGCTCTAGGTTTTATTTTCTCTTTGCTTTTGCTTCTTGGGTTTTTCTCTTTTTTTTTTTCCATTCCTACCAATATTTTCATCTTCATAAATCTCTTCAATCTTCTCACACTACTCAAAGTAAGACCTATAATCTATAGGTTTGTCTTGCTGTGAAGTATCTGTAGATAAAGGAATAACCTTAAAAGCACATTTTTATTTATTTTGCCTTGAAAACCCTAAAGTACAAGAATGTTCTTCAAAAGCAATTACCTTCTTATTCTACCCTAAAAAAATTAAATTATTATATATTTCCTCCATACTTATTTCTTTATTATGTTGCTCTTGAAACCCTAAAGTGAAAGGAATAACCTTGATACCACTTTCACTTTATTACCAAGAGATAATTTTATACTAGAGAAAAATGAAGATGATTTACCTAGATAGATCTTGACCTCTTCTATCTTCTTTGTGTTAGGATTTTCCTCCACATATTCCTTTACACCTTTAATTACTTTTTAACTTGAACTTACATATTGTACTTTCTCATCATATATATCCTTCTTTGTTTCTTCTAACGGTTGATCCAAGTGAGTTATGATGGTATTTTCCATAAGATGTTGTAGATAGGGTTTATTTTTCCCTTATTTAGGAGTGGAATATCATTGATCTAGTTTACCTTATAATAATGTATGATTTCATTTCTTTACCTTGAATTTTATCTCATGACCAAAGTTTTCTGTCTCTTTCTTCATAGTCTTC
This sequence comes from Wollemia nobilis, assembly GCA_028583015.1. NCBI lineage: Eukaryota > Viridiplantae > Streptophyta > Pinopsida > Araucariales > Araucariaceae > Wollemia > Wollemia nobilis. The sequence continues at coordinate 5,038,872 of JAQPPZ010007509.1, read as the reverse complement.
ACTTTGTAAACTCTTGCCAAGTGGCCAGTCTTATAAAAATTATGGCAACAAAATATTATGTTTTTATAATCCACTTGTTGATTCCATTCTCTTGATTTAGATTTAATCTTAATTGATTGTGGTAAATGTTTTTAAATATCAATAACAATACATATTCTAGTATAAACAATATGCTTTTGCTCCTTAATATTCAATTATTTCTTGATAAATTCTCCTAGGATATTTTCAATATTCTTCAAAACATCCTTATTGATAAGTTGATATGGAAGTCCAAAAAGCCTAACCCAAATAGAAAGCTTCTTAATAGTTTCTATCTCAATAGAAAAAAATTATTTCCATGGTCTTAAATAAAGGGCATCTCTCCCTCTAATCCAAGGGCCACCACTCAATATTTTATCCCTAATTTCTAAATTATAAAACATGACAAGAAAAAAATCTTTAGAAATAAAATTCATAAAGTAATTTGAATTCAATCCCCACTTCCACTTGATCCAATATTGAATCTCCAAAAACCTTGGGTAGGATCTACATAACTTACATATTACCCTCTACTTTTCAAAATCCTTATATCATGCTCAATCATCTCATCCTTCATAATCACTTCTAGTGTAATATCTACCACCTAGATTGGAATTGCCGTATATTTGATCTTCACATATCTTCAACTTGGTAATCCATACTTCCAACTAGGCATCCTAACTTCCCATTAGGGCTTTCAAATATGACTTTCCTTCCATACTAGTTCTTGGGGCTTGCTCTTGGCTTGTGCTTCCTCTTAGCTCACACTCACTCCTGATTCACACTTCTTCCCAGTTCACACTTCCTCCCAACTCACACTCCCTCTTGAATCACACTTGCTCTTGTCTCTTCTTACTCTTGGAGTTCCTTTGCTTCAGTAATTTTTCAAAACTAATATTTTCACATACATGGTAAGGGTTTGAAACATTGATACACTCCGGATGAACCCACTACTCTTCTACCATATTTGAATATATCGATATTGCAAAAAGAATTGAATCCTCATCCACTCTAAGTAGAAGGATATGCTCCCATAATACTCTACAAATCCTAGGTTTTTTTGATTGTGAATTATCCTTTTCTTTTTATCCTTTTCTTTTGGCTCTCTGCATGATATTTTTGGCTTTCCAGGTAGCCTTCAAATGACCAAGCTCTCTAATTTTTGCACCATAGATCTAGCTTCACTCATAGTTCTATAAAAAAACCACATAAATTTAGCATTTCACTCTTCACATTAGCGCAAAAAATTCTTCCAACGCTAGGATTTTTTGGTACACAGTGGCAAAGATTATTTCAAAAATTAAAACATGGGTTCCTTGCACTCTACCCAGATGACCAAGATCCAATTTCACCTGTAGTTTTTTATGCTCTATCTTCACCCGTAGTTTGTTCCTCCACATTTCCTCATGATCTAGCATCACATGTAGCTTGCTCCCCACTAAATTTAAGTTTACACGGGTTTTTATGAAGGGTATCAGTCCCCTCATATCAAGGTTTGAACTTGGGTCTCTTGGATGAAAACCCAAGGACTTACCACTACGATATCCCTCACGAGTCCGACATTAGAAAATATTTTTTTTTCTTGAGAAAAAAAGGTTGTACTCGGGTCCCCCACCATTGACAAATCACAACTCTCTTCTATAGAGCTTGAGATTCTACAAACATATTCAATTCTCATCTCAATTGAGATGTTATAGCTAGATACCTACATATTTTTCCAAAAAAAGTTTGAATTCTTGATATTCATTTTTTGGGTCTTCTTCAATTTTCTTTGTAAATACAAATATCCAACATCCTTCTTCTTGATATTTTCCAATCTTGTTCATCCATCCATCCAAGTGAAATATTGATTAGTGGTGGTCTTTGATGATGCTAAGTTGTCATTGTGTCACTTGAAAATCCATAATTGCTTTATTGGTAACATGCTTCTGTTGCTCTACACTAAAATTTTGAATGATTGGTCCTATTGTTCCCTAATGCTACTACACTCCTTTGAAATCTAGAATCACTATGCTTTTTCTTCCAAACATTGCCATACTTGATGCCTTTTTGACTCCATGTAGATCTATAATATTGATGCCTTAAGCTATATCTCCAAGATTGTTTGTTAGGTTCTATTCCTAACATTGCTTATTATATTCACTAATTATTTACTAATAAAGATATGAACCAAGGTGTCTTTTTATTCACACTCTATGCTCCATATAAATAACCAATAGCATAGGTATTTTTTATCATCCATCATTTGAAAATATATTATATCCTAGTGTTCGGGTTCTCCCAACATTACAACAGTGATTCAATTTAGTTTTCTTTTGTGCATTTAATTTGATCGACTGCTAAGAACCTTGAAGGTTCTTACCATCTAGTATCAGAGCTTTATATCACCTTTTGCTATCATAAATTTTTTTCTTTTCTAAACCACCTTCAAACCTTTAGTTTCATCTGCATATATTACCATATTTTTTCTCCCATCCACCCATGTTTTCCATAATTCCATAAAAACACAATCGAAAGAAACAAACGGTAGTATCACACAAGAAAGAGGTTACTGAAGCATCAAAATAATCCAGTAAACATCTACAAGTTACTATCACCAAAGAACATACATCTACAGGTTAATATCACCAAAAAAATCAAAGGTATACAATAACAAAACTACCTCAGATTCATCAAATCATTTGCAGATGGTAGTTGTGTACTTCGATAAAAAAAAATGAAACCACCTCAGATTCATAAAATCAATCGTAGATGATAGCTGTGTTATTTGACAGAACAAAAATGAAATCTCCTGACACTATCTGGTAGCTTGAAATATCTGAATCGACCAATTATAAGTGCACAAATCCTAAAATTCTTTTTAGGTTACATCTGCAGAGGATGTTTGAATCTTCGGTGACATTTTGAGCAAAGAACCGACATAATCATATAAATGTAAATTATATTATAATATTTATAAGTTTTTTAAGGTTTTGTGAATAAAAATGGTATCGTTTTACTGACGAGCAGTTGAAGAATACAAGGTTATAAAAATTAAAACACACACATAATCCCACATTGAATAAGAAGCTTGCTCTGAGGAGTTTAAAATATAGAAGGGGACCAAGTTGTTCATGAATTCGATCACACTAGGTAGAAAACTTTGTGTGACCAAAGGCACCCCAATTCCCAATGGCCCAACAATAAGTGTCACATTTGTAGCAATCATTGACTCATTGACTTGGTCTACTCTACCACCATCGCTCCTCTACCATCGTTGCTTCGCCTCTCTATCACCACCGCTCTACTCCTCAGCCACCCTTGCTCCTCTTCTGTCGCCACTCTGCTCCTTAGCTGCCCCCAAAACCATTTTTGCAATAACAAGAATATAATTGTCAAAATTGTAAAATTTTACAATTTTTTTCTGCTCCAAAACAAAAAAATTACACAATTTTTACAATTTTGTCCAAAAAAGGAAAGTTGAATCAATTTTTGAAAAAAAAATTGGCATTTTTTTTTAACTTACAAACCAAAACAAGTAAATTATAAAACCACCACAACCCCACCATGAAGAACGAGAGAAGATCACATGACCTTGTGAAAGAAGTCTTGCAAGGGATAAGCACATGGAAATATGATTTTAAAATGAAAATAGCAGCAAAAATAGCTGAATTAATTGTGATACACCTCCAATATAGAATTATCAACCAAAATAGATGCTACAAATCACTCTATGGACTTGGTACAATAAAACTTGACATTAATGAACATCGGATAAAAAAACATAATACCAGTGTAACAAACATTACTAGGGGGACCACATACATCAATCCTCCCTCGAACCACAAAATTGGATTTCCCAAAATTTGATGGAGGTGACCCCACAAATTGGATATATAGGGAAGACCAATATTTCTCTTTATATCAAATTCTAAAGATACAAAAGGTCCACATCGCATCTTTTCACTTAGAGCAAATCGCTACACAATGGTACCAATGGTATGAAAAAACAAAAGGTACTCCCACATAGATCGAATTTACAAAGAACTTAATGTTGCGATTTGGCCCAAGCAAATTTGAAGATTTCATAGGAGCCCTCACAAAACTCCACCAAACATCTATAGTAAGAGAATACCAAGTGCAATTCGAGAAATTGGCAAACCTTACATCAGGACTCGATGCATCATTCTTTCAAAGTTGCTTCATTAGTGGCCTGAAAGAAGAAATTTGATTGGAAGTACAAATACTCAATCCTATCGATATGATGCATGTAGTGGCATTAGCACAAATGGTGGAAGAGAATATCAATAACCAACGCTGAATAGGAATATTCTCAATGGGGAAACCACCAAACACCTACACTAGCCAAAAACTGAATAAAGTCATGCCGATTAAATGAATTAGCCTAGAGGAAATGAAAGAAAGATGAGAGAAGGGCCTCTGTTTCCATTGTGATGAAAAATTCACCCCTAATCACAAATGCATTTCACCAAAATTATATATTTTGGACACAATTGGAGATTGCACTCCCAAAGAAGAGGATGACATCGAAGTCGAAGTAATAATGGATATTCCAGAAGAAAATAATGAGGATAAAACAGAAATTTTCTTTAACGCCCTCACAGGATGTTCGATCCCACAGACTATGAAAGTTAAGGGGTACTTTAAGAAACAAAACCCTATTGTGCTCTTAGACTATGGCAACACACACAATTTTATAGATCCCAGGTTGGCCAAACAAGCTAATTGTTTTATATATCCTTGTAATAACTTCAAAGTCATGATTGGCAATGGCGGAAAAATTGCATGCAAAGGGAAATGCCAAAATATTAAACTCACTATGGGAGATTATAACATGAAAGGGGATATGTATGTACTACCATTAGGAGGATGTGACATCATTTTAGGAGTACAATGGCTACGGACGCTCGACATAATTCAATGGGACTTTGAAGAATTATGGATGAAATTCACACAAAAAGACCAAACATACACAATTAAAGGGTTAAAATTAGGCCCTTCACAAATCGTAAGCTCCCATAAAATGGAAAAAATTATTCGCAAAGGAGGTAAAGGTATGGTTGCCCAACTATTTTCCATGCAAACTACTAATGAAGAACAACCAGAGGCACCTGAATTACAAGAACTCCTAGAAAGACATGATAAAATATTCAACGAACTAGAAGGATTGCCTCCACAATGGAGCCATGATCATGCCATTCAATTACTTTCAGGGCACCAACCCCCTAATATTAGACCTTATCGATACCCATATCTACAAAAGACAGAAATAGAAAAATTAGTACAAGACCTACTTAGGGCAGGGGTCATTAGACCTAGTGTAAGTCCTTACTCCTCTCCTATCATATTAGTAAGGAAGAAGGATGGATCATGGCGCTTATGTGTTGAATTTCACGCCCTCAACAAAATAACTATCAAGGATAAATTTCCTATTCCAGTCATCGATGAATTACTAGATGAACTTCATGGGGCTGCATATTTTTCCAAACTTGATTTACGATCAGGCTACCACCAAATTCGAGTTAAAGAAAGTGATATACCCAAAATGGCCTTTCGCACTCACGAAGGACATTATGAATTTTTGGTGATGCCATTTGGTCTTACCAATGCCCCTTCCACATTTCAAAGTCTTATGAACAAGGTATTTCACCCTTTCCTTCAAAATTTTATTTTAGTTTTCTTTGATGATATTTTGATTTACAGTAAAACATGGGAAGATCACTTAACCCATATAGAGCAAGCACTAAAGACCTTGAAGGACAATCAATTATATGCCAAGAGATCAAAATGCTCCTTTGGAAAGCAAGAAATTGAATACCTTGGACATATTGTCTCCAAGGAAGGAGTTAAAGTAGACCCTCGTAAGATTGAAGATGTGGAAAATTGGCCTATTCCAAAAATATTGAAAGGGTTGCGTGGGTTCTTAGGACTAACCGGCTATTATCACAAGTTTGTCAAGGATTATGGCAAAATCGTGGCCCCCTTAACAACACTACTTAAGAAGAATGCTTTTTTATGGTCTCCAAAAGCTAATGAAGCCTTCATTACCTTAAAAAATGCCATGTGTACCACCCCTGTCTTAGCCATGCCAGATTTTTCCAAACCATTTATTATTGAGAGCGATGCTTCAAGATTGGGAATGGGAGCCATACTCATGCAAAATGAAAAACCTTTAGCCTTCACTAGCAAAGCATTCTCAAAAAATAATTTAGCACGTTCCACATATGAAAAAGAAATGTTAGCCATTGTTCATGTTATCCAACATTGGAGACCTTATCTTATTGGCAAACATTTCATTATCCACACCGACCACCATAGTATGAAGTACTTATTGGAGCAACGTATAACCACACCAGAACAACAAAAGTGGGTTACAAAACTACTAGGTTATGATTATGAAATCATATATAAAAAAGAAAAATATAACATGGTTGCGGATGCACTTTCTAGAAAATTTGAAGAAATTTCCCAATTACATGCTTTTTCTTGCCCTATTCCTAAATGGATAGACCAAGTCAATGAAGAGTGGTTTAAGGACCCTACCACACATACCATAATTCAAAAACTCCAACAAAATCCCATGAGCAAACCTCACTATTCTTGGAGAGATAACATACTACGTTATAAAGAACATCTTGTCCTTTCTCCTACATCCACCTATCATACAAAGCTTCTCCATGAGCTACATGCTACACCCACTGCAGGACACTCTGGATTCCTAAAAACTTATAAAAGAGTGACTAGATATTTTTATTGGGTAGGGATGAAAAACAATATCAAGAAGTTTGTAAATGAATGTGAGACATGCCAAAGAAATAAGGGTGAAACAATGGCTACACCGGGTCTTCTTCAACCTCTTCCCATTCCAACAAAAACATGGGCTGATATTTCCATGGATTTTATTGAAGGACTTCCAAAATATGTAGGAAAAACAACCATTCTAGTGGTGGTGGATCGTTTATCTAAATATGCCCATTTTTACCCTATGGCCCACCCTTATACCGCTAGTACCATCGCTCAAATTTTTCTTGATAATATCTTTAAATTACATGGCATGCCTTCCACTATAGTTAGCGATCGTGACCCCACTTTCACTAGTAAATTCTGGTAGGAATTATTTAAACTCCAAGGCACTCAACTTCGTATGAGCTCTGCTTACCATCCCCAAATAGATGGTCAAACCGAAGTTGTCAATAAATGTTTGGAAACCTACCTCCGTTGTTTTATTTCTACTCAACCCCTTCATTGGATTAAATGGCTTCCGCTAGCCGAATGGTGGTATAACACCTCCTATCATACAACCATTAATATGATGCCATATGAAGCATTATACGGCCAAACACCACCATCCCCCACCTCTTATATTCTAGGAAGTACAAATGTACCCACAGTGGAAAGGGAACTTTCTACTCAAGATGATATTATTTGCCTTCTCAAATAGAATCTACATATCATCCAACACCGTATGAAGCAACAGGCAAACAAAAATTGAATAGAGCGAGTTTTCCAAGAAGGTGATATGGTATTCCTTCGCCTTCAACCATATCGCCAAACTTCTCTCAAACTCAAAAGTTCTCAAAAGTTAGCACCCAAATTTTATGGACCCTATAAAGTTCTCAAATGCATTGGGCCAGTTGCTTATAAACTTGAGTTACCTAAGCCTTCCAAAATTCATCCCGTATTCCATGTCTCCTGCCTTAAACCAGTAGTTGGCACACACATCACTATACAAACTCAACTCCCTGAGTTTACTGAAGATGGAGCACTCATGGTTGAACCCGAAGCTATCTTAGATCGTCGATCTCGCCACCTTCGTAATCACCATATCACCGAGGTTTTGATTCAATGGAAAGGTCTACCTTCGAAAGATGCCACATGGGAATGACTTCACCATATCCAGCAACAATTTCCTCATTTCCAGCTTTGAGGACAAAGCTCCTTTTAAGGGGAGTGGCATGTTAGGTTCTATTCCTAACATTGCTTATTATATTCACTAATTAATTACTAATAAAGATACAAACCAATGTGTCTTTTTATTCACACCCTATGCTCCATATAAATAACCAATAGCATAGGTATTTTTTATCATCCATCATTTGAAAATATATTATATCCTAGTGTTCGGGTTCTCCCAACATTAAAAATAGTGATTCATATTAAAAAGTGATTCAATTTAGTTTTCTTGTGTGCATTTAATTTGATCGACTGCTAAGAACCTTGAAGGTTCTTACCATTGTTACCACTCAAGATGGTGTGGGTGTCGATATGCTACAACCTTAACCTAAAATTCTATTTTCTTTGATTCTTCAACAATTTGTTTCTTTATTTTAAATAACGTTAGAAAATATTATTATAATTACTTAAAAAAATTATTTTTATACTATACGTTTTATTATATATATTTATATATACTGCATTTTATTGATTCATTGTTATTTTCTTTTTTTTTTAGAACTTTTTTTTAAATGTTCTTTCAAACAAGGTTTGTTCTTTTTTTTTATCAATACTTCTTATACACATCCACCATGGGGTTTGAACTCGGGTCTCATCACCGATAATGCAAGTGGTGTTCTTATCGGTAGACCACACACATGCAAATAGCTTTGTTCTTTGTATTTTACCCTTTCTAGCAATTTGCTTGCACTTTGCATCATTTTTTATTTTCTTTCTTTAAGCTATCAAAATAGGTGCTATAGCTCAAAGAGCATAGGGCAAGGATGCCCTATAATAGCATCATCCATTACTAGGGCATCAACCAAGGTAATTTTTGAACTAGCTAGGGTAATTTTTTTTATTGCTTGATTTTTAAATCTCAAACTACCTAAGTTAATTTTTAATGGCCAAAGTAATTTTTCCAATGGTTAAGGCAATTTCCCATTGTCGATCTGATTTCCAATTTCATCCGATATTTCCAATTTTCACTTTGCTGAACTTTTTTGATCTTTCTGGCTACATCAAAAATTAAGAAGTCCAACATTTTCTTGTTTGGAATTTTAGTTTAATTTTATTTCCATTATCAGAGCTTAATTTCCTATTGTCATGATTTTTTTTGGCCACTTCTATGCTTATCTAGCATTTTCTTATGCTTATTGAGGTTCTTTAATTTTCTCTACAGGAGCTGGGTTCTGGTAGGGCAATTTTCATTTAGATTTTTTTTTATTTCCCCGTGAGCGGCTAGATCCAAGTCAAGGAAGCAATGACCTTATTATCAAAAAAAGTTTGGCATTTGACAGTTTTATTCCACTTAGATTTTTTTTTATTTTCCATGGACGGTCAGGTTCTGGTCAGGGTAATTGATTTCTACTTGAAAGTTCAATTCCAATAGGGAAGAGATTTTTACTTTGAGTGCTGACTTAATTTCCAATTGTTGGACTCCATGCCTTAGTCAAATTTTGAGTGTCGAGTTAATTTCCAATTATCAGACTCCAATACCTTATTCAAATTTTGAGTGGTAGGTTAATTTCCAATTTTTGGATTCTATATCTTAGTCAAATTTTGAGTTCAATTCTCTCTTGTGCCAAACTTTTTTCTTCTTAATGATAACGCAAGTGTCTCAAAAATTTGGCCATGCCTTAAAATTTTTTAAATCTAGCTATTACCGATTTTTTATTGTCGAACTCTAATGTTTTAATTGTTGGGATAATTTCCACTTACTATATGAACCGAAAACCACTTCTTTTATATGCCCCCATAAGTCTTGAATAGACTACAAAAGACAAAAAATTTTGAACCTCAAATCTCCTCGAAACTTAGGCAGATTTATACTTTTTAGAAATATCTTTTTGAGGAGAATCTAATGAAAGTGGTTTCACTAAATTTAATTATAATTAAAGAGATGTATGGTCTAGAAGTGAAACTCTCTATGTTGTCAGGGGAGTTTTAGTCTACAATGCTTGATTTTAAACAATTTTAGGGTGCTAAGACTGTAGGAACTTAGGTATGTAGGTACTTTTTGCAAAGCCTATTTTAAAGACTAATCTAATAGGAGATGTTATTTTCCATTTGAAAAATATTTTACCATACACAACAATGGTAATAAGCATCACAACAACCCCAAGGTAAGCAAAAATTAGGTACCTATAATGAAAAGCTTTAGCTGAAAAACTAGGTTTTTCTAAACGATTTGCTATCAAAACAAGAGAAAATTTATCAAAGAAATTTAAAAAGTGGGTTCCTAGTCCATGCATATTGGGGTGTGTTGTGCACGTGAAACAACAAATTGTGACTTTGGTATAAAATGTTCTTGAACATTTTAGGAATGTAAAGAACCCTCTATGAAACAATGAAATAATAATACTAAATAGAATAAACAATCTGGTATCTATCCAAAGTTGGGGTCTGACAATTAATTTGAAATCAATACTCCATATTATTTTAACAAAAGTGTGTGTGTGTATGGATTCATTCTTATTCCAAAATCAGTTGAAATTTACCACCATAGATTAGAAATTAATCTAGTTTACCCCTGAGTGAGTATTTGTCTACTAATGATGAGCTCTGCTACATAGGTAGACATGTCACCAATTATCAAATATTGCTCCACTACTAGATAAAAATTTATAGCCTTGATGAAATTATCTCTTATCCCACTCTAGACCTTGCTTTACTACTAGCCAAGCATTCATAGCCCCAATAGAGGTTGTTTGAATCACCCAAACACTTGTGACTTCTTTTCTTTTATTTTTTCTTGTTTTGAATCATAATTTTTTCTAACATAGAAAATTTTAGAAGCACTAGGGTCTACTTTTGGGTTGGAATTCACTATGGAAAACATGAGGGTGAACATCCAAATGATTTTTACCTAATAACTAGACTACAATGGTTTCATTCGTCTTGATTTAGAATCCTTTTAAAGTATTTTCATTGTGAAGCTTCAACACCATTTTGCATTACTTTTTTGATTTATTTATTTTACCCCAAAGCAGTGGATATACACCAAATAATTTATTAGGCCAATATTAGCTTCCTTAAGCTCAAAGTAGGACTTTTAATCCCTAAACTATGTAGAAAACACTTCCTCATCATAGTAACTGAAGTTAATTGCACTTGACCAATTTGAGACAAAAGGAAGAAAGTGCAAGAGAAAAAATCAAGATTAAAAGCAAAGCAAAACAAAAATAAAATAAAGCAAAATCAACACCAAAAAATCAAAACAATAAACTATGTACAAGTCTTATTTATAAGGAAATACTAGAATCTCTAATGTTTAAAAGGGTTCGAGCCAAAAAGGTCAAAATTTTCATGCTTAAATTTTCTAGGCTCCTAAAAATAGCTATGGTAATTTAGGAAATGCTTATGATGATTGGTATACATGTTTTTATGGGTTTTATCCCACAATAACACCAAATCCAAAATCTTGATCTTTATTTTACCTTTTTCATCCCACCAACTCAATTTAATCTGAGTGCCACTACTGTACTTAGACTTTGATATGTCAAACTTGAGGATCGACAACCAATTTTTTATTATTATTTTTTTACTTTGTGGGGTTTCTACTACCGAATAATTAGCTTTAGCTCTGGTTTCCACTACCATATTATAGACTTCTAATTATGGTTTAACACATAAAATATTCTTGACATTGTTGTATTTAGTTATGATCTCCTTCATCCTTGGCTCTCCTTCTATCTAAATTTGATTTGATATGTCATGCCAAGGAAGCCACATATGTGAAAAATTAGTTTTCATATAACCATTAAATTTTCTAGACCAATCATGATTGAGAAACATATCATATGTATCTAGAAAATGGACAGCCTAAATATTAATGCATTGTTGTATCTTGGGTTCATCAACAAATTGTATATAAATCTGATGTGGTACCCCAACCACATTTACCTTTGTCTTATACAATTGAACAACCATTTTTTTGAGGAAGTATAAGTTAATCCTAATTTTAAATGACTGCATATGACATTATATTGTTGGAATCATTTGAATCCACAAAGGTAGTTATGTAAACTTTTACTAGCAATTCTAATAGTCAACAGAAAAGGTGGAGATTCAATTTTTTTTCTCTATAACCACTTTAGCATCAATATATTTTTTCAAGTGCTATAAGCAATAATTCCTTGTGGTTAGTCAACTGAGCTACCTCAAGTAGAGAATTATTTTCTTTGTTTTCTTAATGTCTTCAACACTACTGTATCCAAATTTGTTTTGTTTTGGAATTTTCTCTGTCTGTAGTAGTTGTGTATCAATTTTTGGATGAGTAGGCATTATAGGACACTTAGGTGGGACTGGGTTTTTATTGGCCTTCTAATTAGGTGGAATAGAAGTTTTATTGGGATGTGTAGAAGAAGTTACTAGTTCTTTTCCTTTACTCGAAAGAACATAATCGTTACCTCTCTAAAACTATTGGTAAGCTTGTACCTATTCTTCCAACCATTCTTTGGGTTTCTCTTCATCCACACTTGAGAGCTCATATATTTTTAAAACTAAGGATATTCCTACTTTTTTATTATCTTGATCTCCACAACCCTCATTGGTGGGCACTAAATCCTAATTTCTATATTTTTATAAACAATCTCCAAAGTAGATTTAAACTCTAGATAGTCAGTTTCACCATGTTGAACAGTGGAATGGACCCTACACCACTTAGGTAGAGCAAGATCTACCAAATTTATGGAAGTACCTAGGCTATCATTAGATTGTTTCTGGTTGTTAGTAGGATTTAGGACAACTCCTTTGTTTGGACAAGTATCCTATTGGTAGTTAGTCCTTTGGAAGTTGAAGTTTCTATTTTGAATGTTATTTGGAGGTGGTTTTGACAAACTTGCCATTGTAGTTGAAGCATATCATCACTCAATTTCTAAACCATCCTTTGTAAGTTATATAACTTAGGATTTAGATTATTAGGTTGACTTAGTCCCAGTTGAGTTGTTACATTATTTGTAGGTGTATATGTGTTAAATAATGTAGGTAATATTGGTTTATTATTTGCTAGAGGTGTATGATCAAGGATGTTGTTTATGGTTACCTAATTATCCCAGTATAGTGGAATGGTTTGTTGATTGCTCATATTAAGGATCATTTGGTTCAAGGGTGCTAGATTGAAGAATTGGTTTTGGTTGGGATACATAATTCTTGGGAATAGTTTCAACATGGGAAGGTGTTATGTAAAGTCTTGATTTAACAATGATATCTGATTATAAGTCCTTGGTTGTCCAAATAAAGGAATTGACCAAAACCAAAACCTTGAGGTATTAATTATTGTTCAATTGTTATGACCTCACTATATGCTATAGGAAAGGATGAAATTTGAGGAGCTCTCTTCACAAACATGGAATTTAATGGGTCCAAAGCTCTAAAGTACATTTGGATGGTTGTTTCCTCTATGAGGATGTGAGGTGTTAGTAGCATGGAATATAACTTATAGAACCTAGTGTTGAAAAGAATTAGGGGTTCATTAGGTTCTCTATGAGTAGATAAAAACTGATGATATAACACAACTAGATCAACGATTAATCTAAAATGGTTGATAAATGCTACCTCTAGTTGAGCCTAAGAAGTAATAGATCTTTAAGGGTGTATCGCTCCAAATTTTTCGCATCCCTACCTTCAGGCTATAGGATCCGCGCCCGGAAGGAGGATGGGAAAAGGATGTCGCGATACCTCGGATGAGAGGACTTTGCGAAGGTCCCGCCTCTCAAGGGAGGTGTATTTTGGTGATTTTTCGACGGATGGTGGGTTCACCAGGAAACATTTAGCGGCAGTTTCCACGCCTAGGTTTTGGAATGTGTTTGATGAGTTCGTTTTAACCTTAAGCATTCATATCCTAGGTTTGGCCGAATGAATCTAAATTAAAACTACATGAAAATGCAACTTTCATGAATACAAAAAATAGATTTGAAAGCAGAAAACAGAGAATTTTACAGAATGACCATGAAAAATACTTGATCCGGATGTCTGCAGAAAATTTTGACATTTGAAGCAGTCTAGATCGCCTGTAATCTGACAGAATCTTCTGTAATCTGACAGAATCATCTGAGACTAACAAATTCATCCGAGATCTGACGAATTCGTCAGACGAATTAGCCAGAGACCTGCAAGACAGAAAACATATGCAAAATACAAGAAATTCTATTGTGCTAATAGAGGCAAATTACACCAAATAGCAATATGAGTATTGAAAAATATTTAAGAACAGAATTTAAAGCAAATTACTCGTGCTTTAATAGCAGATCATGAACTTAGCATGCAATCTAAGCTAAATGGGTGAACTCCAAATGCAAAATAACATAAAAACTGAATAAATAATCTAATTTACAGAATAAAATGATAGAAATAGAGTTGAGAAAAGCAAACTCCAGGCACTGATTGCCTCGATGTGGGCTACAGTCGAGATCGTCTCGCATCAGTATGAAATCGTCTCGCATTCGACAAGATCGCCTCCGATCTGAACAGGTTCGTCGACGACGATGGATGCTGGCTTCGACTGAAAAACAATGATGTACCTACAATAAAATCGATGTGGAACTAGTGCAAATGCAATATTAGGATGTTCTAATGTAGAGGGAATCACTTTGCAGAAAATTTCAGCCAGGGGTTGGGGAGGGAAAATATTAGAGATTAAATAGGCTTAGAGGGAGTAGGTAGGAGGTTGGAGATCATACCAATTTGGGAGATCTCCAACGGGGGAGGGTCCCAACGGTGCAGACACGCTTCTGCCCAGATTGGAGACCCGTTGGAACAGATTCCAACTATGCAAATTTAGTTTTGCGACAGGATCGTCTGGACGTCCTAGTCCAAACGAAATCGTCAAATCTGGGGCGATATCGTCTGATCGGAAAAGATATCATCAAACGGTAAAAACAACCTCTAAAATTGGCGCGAAAAAGGGGGAAACGGAATACCCGACGGTTAACGGGCGGTTTGGGAGGTTAAATTTGATTTTAAAATTATTTACTAAGGTGAATGTAAATTTTATAATTTTACTGCGCAAATTTTAGGGTGCTACATTTTGCCCCCTCTTTAGCGAATTTTTTGAAGAAAATGCGTTAAAGATGAGTTCTTCTCGATCTACGAGAAAGCAAAAAATTATACCCATTTTTAGGCGACGATTCTTGGTCGAATCGTACGACAGCTTACTATGGTGCCCCCTCCGTGTTTTTACCCAAATCGAACGTTTGAGGTAAAAACGCGAAAAAGCAAAATTATTTTTGAATAAAATTAAGAAAAATAGGGTAAAACCCTAATTCATTTTTACTGGTTTTAGAGCTTAGCAAACAAAAATGGTTGATATGATGTACATAATTTTGTTGATATATATATATGATATTTTTGATCATATGACTTGTGGTTTGTATTTTTATGATGCTTTTATGTTTGATTGATTGATTTGATGATTGAGGATTCATGTAATTATGTCATTGGAAATATTATAATTTGAATGTCATGCTATAAAATTTTAAATGAAATAATATGATGTAACAAAGTGGTTGTATGTGATGCAATAATTTTGATAAAAATAAAAGGGGACTTTTAACAATAATTTCAAAGGACATTGTCACTATTATAGACCATTTCATGGAGTCGCCGCTCACTCGGTCGTCAAGCTAATCCCCGTATAGAAATATTGCGAAAAGTAAAAGAGTGCTTAAGAGACTGTCTTAAGACTTTGTTGTGATAGTGCAAATGATGATGATGATGGTTGGTTTGTTTTCAGACTTTCATGAAAAATATTATGCATGAAATTTTTTTTTTTTTGAAGAAAGTGAAAAGCTTATATTAATACAAAGAGTATATACAAGAGGGATCGAAAACATCCCAACCAAGAACCAGGAAGCAAGAAGCCAGCACAAAGGGCAAGAGGGCAGCACTTCCCAACACAAAGCACAAGAAGAAAACCAGGCGCGAAATCGCGACATGTCGCGATATCGCGACAGTCAAGGCAACCAAAGCCACAACCGGGCAACCGGTCGCGAAATCGCGACATGTCGCGAAATCGCGACAGCCAAAGCCAACAACTCCTGACCACCAACATTGTCGCGATATCGCGACGGGTTCTCCTCAGAGCAGTCATCCCTCAAAAAGGTCGCGATATCGCGACACATTTTCCGTTTGCCCCCTTTACGCCAAAAGTGTCACGAAATCGCGACAAGATTATCAATCTGCAACCAGTCCTCCCAAGTGTCGCGAAATCGCGACGAATTATCCTCATGATGCACAAGCTCCAAAATGGTCACGAAATCGCGACGTCTTTTCCAGAAGTCTTCAGTGCGCCAAATGTGTCGCGAAATCGCGACAGTTCTTCTATCTGGCTCCCAGGCATCAAAAACGTCGCGATATCGCGACGGATTTTCCCCTTGTCTCCGAAACACAAAAACCGTCGCGATATCGCGACTATTTTCCTCCTTGTTGCCCCTGCTCTCAAAGCGTCGCGAAATCGCGACGGGAACCTTCCAAAGGCCGTGGCAACAACAATTGTCGCGATATCGCGACGGTTTTTCCCCTTGTCTCCAAAAAACAAAAACCGTCGCGATATCGCGACTGTTTTTCTCCTTGATGCCCCTGCGCTCAACGCGTCGCGAAATCGCGACAGAAACCATCCAAAGGCCGTGGCGACAAAACTTGTCGCGATATCGCGACGGTTTTTCCCCTTGTCTCCGAAACACAAAAACCGTCGCGATATCGCGACTGTTTTCCTCCTTGATGCCCCTGCGCTCAAAGCGTCGCGAAATCGCGACGGAAACCTTCCAAAGGCCGTGGCGACAAAACTTGTCGCGATATCGCGACGGTTTTTCCCCTTGTCTCCGAAACACAAAAACCGTCGCGATATCGCGACTGTTTTCCTCCTTGTTGCCCCTGCGCTCAAACTTGTCGCGATATCGCGACAGTTTTTCCTTTTGTCTCCGAAACACAAAAACCGTCGCGATATCGCGACTGTTTTCCTCCTTATTGCCCCTGCGCTCAAAGCGTCGCGAAATCGCGACAGAAACCTTCCCAAGGCCGTGGCGACAAAACCTGTCGCGATATCGCGACAGTTTCCTGCCAAGGGCCGCGACAGCAAAGCAGGTCGCGAAAACGCGACAAAAATCATCCTTAGTACAAAATTTTCTCATTGATTCAAGAATTTTGCAAGTCCCTGTCGAATCTCAGCATTTTCCACAGGCATGTCACTGTGTAGCTGAACTCCAACCTCCTTTTCCGCACCCATCTTTGCAAGGAAATCAGCCACCGAATTTAAGTCACGACTCACATGGATAGGGATCACATCTTCTAATTCCTTCCAAAGGTCCTTGATTTGAGAGACTAAAATCTGTATCTTCCAAGCTTTCAAAGCAAAGTTCCTCAAACAATCAAGAGCGCCAACCAGAATTTGAGAATCTGTCTCAAGGAGTATCTTTTTGTATCCCTGCTTGACAGCCCAGATGGAAGCAATTTTGATAGCATAGGCTTCGGCTTCATTATTGGTGGCTCTTCCCGGGACCCTGTAGTTCCCGGTAAAGCACAGTTCCAGCATGATCACGGCACACAACACCAATTCCAGCATTGCCCGGATTGCCCTTTGCAGCTCCGTCTGTGTTAATTTTAACCCAGCCTGCTGGGGGGGGCTTCCAACTGGCTATGTTCTTTCTAACCTGTGCAATAGCTCTCTCTTCCTGAGGACCCAGCTCAGCCGAAATTTCCTCATCAGCATATATGGCAACCGTCTCTGTGACTTTGCTCCAGATAACCTGCCATATTCCATCAAGCGAGGAGAAGGTCTCTCTAAAGATTCGAGCGTTTCTTTCCAGCCACACTTGCCACCAGATGAAGGAAAGACCAAGATCCCACCCCAGACGGAGGGCTTTAGATTTAAATCTGCCTTTCTTCCATCTTTGCCAGATATTGTTCCGAGTCAGAGCACCATTACTCTGGAGTTTAAAAAAGGAAAACCACCGATTCCAAATCTGACCTGTGAAAGAGCACTCAAACATCAAATGATCAGCAGTCTCCTCATTCTTATGACATAAAATACACTGAGAAGGGCCAATGATTCCTCTGTTTTTGAGGAAATCGAAGGTGAGAATGCCATTGTGCATAAACTGCCAGGCAAAGAAGTTCACTTTCGGCCAGCACTTGGAATGCCAAATCTTCTTCCAATATTGAACCGAAAATGAATGCGGGGGAGGCTCTGGGAGGATCTGATCATATCCAACCTTCACAGTATAAACCCCGAGGTTCCCATGGCCCCAAGCTAACTCATCCTCTTCATCTCTGCCCGTGAGAAACCGTGCTTTGTCAAGATGTTGGTCAAAATGGTTGCTAGCGCCGGAGGGATTGTGACCGGCCACTCCTCCAACCGCTTAAACTTCTTGAATTTATACTCACCCAAGCGGCTAGTGTTGAAATAATTCTCAATAGTGACCCATCCCTGGGATTCTATGGCTGTTTTAATTGGAAGCAATTCAGGATATTCCGCAATGATGGGTGGAAAGCTGGTCCCAAGAGTCAGTCCAGAAACGTGCCTTCTCCCCTCTTCCCACTTTCCAGAACAATTGGTCTTTAATAACTTGAGAACCCAACTTGAGAGCTTGCCAGACTAGGGATCCATTACCATCCAAAGGGAAGCGGCTTATTTCAGAGGGGTGAACTTGGCCCAGATATTTGCTGGTTAAGATTCTACTGAATAAAGAAGATGGCTGGGAAATCCATCTCCAATACAATTTACCAGCTAAGGCTATGTTGTTGAGTTTAGAGCTTCTCAATCCCAACCCTCCTTTTTCTTTGGGCTGCGTAACTTTATCCCAGCCAACCAAGGCCCATTTCCTCCCACCCTTTGCTCCTTCCCATAAGAATCTTTTGGCCAATTTATCCAACTCTTTCCAAATAGAAGGTGGGGCAGCCGGGATAGAGAATTTATAAATTGGCATGGCTTGGATAACTGACTGTAAGAAGGTTAATCGGCCGCCATAGCTTAACCATTTAAGAGACCAATGGTTCATTCTGTCTTTGAAGCCATCCAAAAGATCTTTCCAAATGTCAATTTTCAATTTCTTGAAGTGCAAAGGAACCCCCAAGTAGACTATAGGAAGAGAGGTTCTAGTGAAGCCCAAAATCTCCATAATTCTGTCCTGAAGCCTTTGATCAAGATTGAAAAAGACCACTTTGGATTTTCTGTCATTGATAACCTGATTGGAGGCCCTAAGGTAAACATTGAGAGAGTCTCTGATTCCCCTGGCTTCCCTGAGACTGGCCACTCCAACCAGGCCTGTATCATCCACAAATTGCAAATGAGTCAGAATTTCTGAACCAACCTTAATACCTGTTAACAGGCCTTGAAGTCTTCTTCTGAAGAAGAGTCTACCTAATCCTTCAGCCAAAATAAGGAATAGATAGGGAGAGCAGGGGTCCCCTTGTCGGAGACCGCGAGAAGCTCCAAAAGGAGGCGAGGGAAGCCCCTTAATTAGAACAGAATAAGAAGGCGTGGAAACACAGCTCATAACCCAGTCTATCCAGTCCTGGGAAAAACCAAAGGCGGCCAACATTTTTGACAGGAAGCCCCACTCCACTCTATCATAAGCCTTGGACATATCCAGTTTGATGAACATTCCTTTGTTGCCGGAGTTTTGCATTGAATGAATAGCCTCCTGGGCAAGAACCACTCCATCCAAAATCTGTCTACCCTCAACAAATCCCCCTTGTTCTGAGGAGATGAGGTTATGAAGGAGAGGTTTAAGACGTTCGGCTATTATCTTTGTGATAATTTTGTAAATCACATTACATAAGGCAATAGGCCTAAAATCAGAGATATGAACCCCTTCCTCCCCCTTAGGAATTAAAGTGATGAAGGTGTGATTTAGAGCCTTAAGCATTCTCTTATTGATTCTGGACTCCTCTGTAACAGCCAAAACATCTTCCTCCAAGGTATCCCAAAAGGCCTGGAAAAACTCAATAGGGAAACCGTCTGGACCGGGAGATTTGCCTGTGCTCATTCCAAAGACCACAGACCTCAATTCATCTCTATCAATGGGTCTAAGGAGAGCCAGGTTTTCTTCTTGAGTGACAATAGGGGGAATAACATCAAGAACTTCATTTTGAGCCCCCACATCTTGCTCCCTATTTTCTGCAAAAAGCTTAGAGAAATAATCCACAGAGTGGGAGTGCATACCAGGAAGAGTATCAAAGGAGTATCCATTCTCATCATGTAGAGCTGCCATGTTATTCATCTGTCTTCTAGCACAGGCTGATCGATGGAAAAATTTTGTATTTCTATCTCCTTCCAATAACCAAGAATTTCTAGCCCGCTGTTTCCAGTAAATTTCCTCTTGGTTATCAATGTCCTCAACAGCTTTGCGCAGGGTATCATCTTCAGTTTTAAGCTGTTCAGTAATTATTCCTTCCCTGAATTGTTTCTGTACCTCCTCCCAGCGGACCATCAAGGGGGCTCTTTGCAGCTGGAAATCCGACTTATTGGCGTGCCTCCACTGTTTCAGTTTACTTTTGACAAAATGAAGCTGTTTGTGGAATTTAAACATAGCTGTCCCAAAAGGTGGACGACCTTCATCCCACCATTGCGGAATTTTCTCATGAAGATCCTCCTTTTGTAGCCAAAAATTTTCAAATCTAAACGGTTTGTGGTACTGCCCTGTCTGAGTCCCACCCTCCAGCAGGATGGGGGAATGATCAGAAACAGGGCCATCCAAAATCTGGAATTTAACATTCCACTTAACAAATGCCTCCTCTGAGACCAGAAAGCGATCTAACTTTACCCTCCTACAGTGTGGCTCCCTCCTCTTGTTAGTCCAAGTGAAAAAAATTCCAGGACCTTGGATATCCACTAAGTGAAAAGCCTGGACCTGGGCAATCAGAAGCCTGTCCCCCGGGTCCAAAACAGGGGTTCCACCTTCCTGATCCCGAGCAGATAATTTGGCATTAAAATCTCCAGCAATGATCCAGTCACAAACTTGTCTAGAGGACCTCATGTTGTGAACAACTTTCCATTGGAGCCTCTGGCCATCAAGGCTTTGAGCCCCATAGAAATTTGTAATTAAAACATGCTCAGCTGTGACAATATTCCTGAAGTGAGAAGTGAGAACACCCCTCCAGGCAATATGTTCTAGAGCAGTCCATTCCAGGGGGTTCCAAAGAGTGACAATCCCCCCTGAGGCACCTTGGGCAGCCACATCCATATACCCAGCGCCCCTCCAAATCCTACTAACAGTTTTACTCATAAGATCCAGCGACATTTTTGTCTCTTGGATAAGCAAAAAGTCTGTTTTATACTTCCCTAAGAGTCTTTGAACAGCAGATTGATGGGTTCTACTGTTTAAACCCCTAACGTTCCAAGATTGAATAATCATTGAAAACCTTGGGAGCAGTAAGAATCAATTGACCTCACCGATCCTCCATTGATCAGCTTATCTCCTTGTGCTGTGAGCAGTTCCTTATTGGATTTTCTTCCCGCTCCTTGAGAGTTATTGTTTTTAGATCTCTTCTCCACCTGAGTGATCCCTAAAGCTGGCCTTTCTCTGTTTTTATCTGCATTTCCCATAGTAACATCTTTAATAGCCGGCTGTGCTGGGGAGTGTATCACCAATGCCCCAGGGTTCTCCGGTTGCATACTCTCAGAGGGTGCAGTCACCTGATCGGCAACGAGGAGTGGATGAAGGAGAATCTTGAGAGTGAGTGTTGTTAATCTCACCATTCCCATCCACTCCCTCCATGACTTGGTCTTCCAGATCCAGTAATGACTTAAAAATCTCATACCGGTTGTTTGGCTTGAGATGCATCTGCTCCTTACCATTTTTCTTTTTGTTTCTCCTTCGTTTCGGCTGTTCAAAGCCATCCTTCTGAGCATCAGGACCTGGAGAAGTGTTGGAAGGTTCATTGACAGGGGTGGGCTTACCCTCTCTAGGGCGGCTTGGCATTCCAGTCGAAGCCTCCGCCTTTGTGCTCGAGGTGTTAGGACAGAACCTTGCCAAATGTCCATGCTTATGGCAAACTCTGCACCTGAAAGGTAGGGCCTCATAGTCTAACTGCTGGATCCAGGGAACTCCTGCCAACTCAAGCTCCACCTCAGCTGATAAAGGCTGGCTAATGTCCATTTCTACACAGATTCTGGCAAAAACAGCTGTATTTCCCTCTATGGTGTCTCTAGAGACTCCAATATATCTGCCTAGGGAATTACCTATTATTTCTAGAACCTGCTCACCCCAAAACTCCATCGGGAGAGCGTACAGTCGGATCCAGACAGGAACAGCCGTGGGTTCAATGCGAGGATCAAAGCCCACTCTCCAGGGTTGAACAAATAACCCTGCTGGTCCGTGGTTTCTCTTTTCTGATTCAAATGCTCTGTTTCTATCTGCTAAAGAAGAGAAACTAATAATAAAATACCCATTGCTTATTGGCCATAAAGAGTACTCACCTTGTGGCTCCCAGTTCTGTCGAACCCAGGTATGCAAAAAATTCAGAGAAGGTCGGATGCCCATGAATTTGCAGATCAAGTCATGGTTAGCTCGGTAGACAATTGTTTCCTCGACCAGCTTGGGTTCGATAACAATCTTAGGTCTGGAAGCGGATTGCGGGAGGCATCCATTAACGCGGTGAGCATTTGGGCTGTTGCCAGCATTCTTGAGTAGCGTTTGAAAAGTAGTCCTCTGAGCTTCACCAGTGGAAGACGAGGGGTTTTCTTTCAACATCTCAGCATATGAACTCTTTCTCCCCGCAAGAGGGACTGGAGGAGACCCCATCGGGCCCTCCCGGAGCAACGAACAAACCTTCAGAGTAATTTAAAACCAAAACGCCAAAGTCTCTGGTAAGATCTAACGGGCCAGAAACCCTCGAGCATCGCCCGACGCCAGTTCAGAGGTTTTCCCGCCAAATCCATGTTGTTTTTTGTGTTGTTTTTTTGGTTGTTGGGTGTGTTTTTTGTTTTGGTGGGTTGTGATGCGGGTTGTGGTGTCGTGCTTGTTGTGTGTGGATGATGTGTTAGTGTTCAGAATATGTCCATTATGCATGAAATATTTTTAAAATGATTTTTGCTAGGCATAAATTCCTAAGTGTGATAAAATTTGTGAATAATTCCTTAGGAATTATACCATCATTGCAAAGTTAAAGGTTTGACATAATGACATAAAATAGTGAAAAAAATGGGTTTGCTTTTGAAAAGCATAATTTGTGTAAAATGAAGTCATATGGTTTTTATGATTTTTGATAAAATGGGGAATAAAAATTGTTACAATGGTTTGCGCTAGGCATAGAATATGTAGGTATAGACTTATACCATCATCGTGAAAATCCAAAAAAAAAAGATAGTTTTATTGCATGGTTGATTTTTTGATGAACAGAAAAGATGAAAATGAGGACTTGCGCTAGGCATAAAATTCCAATTTTGGTTTTGAAACTATACCATCGTCGTGAAATTCAACCAGATATATATGATTTGATTTGTGTAATTTGGAAGGAATTTTTGATTTTTCTAATTCTATAGTTGTCTTTGTGAAAAATAATTGTACTTGATTTATTCC
Organism: Wollemia nobilis; assembly: GCA_028583015.1. Lineage (NCBI taxonomy): Eukaryota > Viridiplantae > Streptophyta > Pinopsida > Araucariales > Araucariaceae > Wollemia > Wollemia nobilis. Next base: position 5,015,401 of record JAQPPZ010007509.1, on the reverse strand, counting down.
AAACAAGTTTGCAAAAATAATATTTCAAAGTATTTTGAAGACAAAATTTAGATTTATAAGGAATCCCATGTGCATATGTGCATTCATTTCCGATCTTGATTTATCATAATGATACACAAAATCTCTCAAATACAAATGTGTGTGCAATTGCATTGTTTATTTACCAGTTTTGAGCAAGATACTATGATACAAGTGATTTGAAGAAACCAAATAAGTGTTCATTAACCATGATGTAGATGCATATAACCATATTAGAATACTATGTAGGTCGGATTATCAAGAGCTAGCTAATCCATAAGCGAGACATAGGTCTGTACAAAAGAAGGTCGCTAATGTGACAGACATATCGCCACGCTAGGAGTTACCCAAGGCCAAGCAGGTTGGGCACAAACCACCTGTTATGGGGCTTACCTCACAGTTTTCGAATAATTGAGAATTCCAGGGATTCAAGCTCATCAACCCTTATTTTCTTTTCAAAGGGTAGGGAAAGGGATTTTATTGCTTTCTTGCTTTCTTTTGAACTTTGCTTATTTTTCTTTTTGTATTTCTTTTGCTTGATAATGCTTGGAACATTGCTGTAATGATAAAAGAACATTTTTTTTTCTTTTCTCTTTTTCTTGAATTTTTTCTTTTTCTTTTTCTTTTCTAGGGATACTTGCTCGGATTAGTTGTAGAGCAAGGGATTTTTATTCTGGGTAGGGGTGAGCTTGTCCTTTTGCCAATTCTCAAAGATTCTAGACCATGTGCATGATAGGATAGCAGGGGAAACTTTTCACTCAAGAAATTAGTTCTACTATGTAGCAAAACATGGAAATTACAAATATAATCATTTTATTGTGAAAAGATGTGCTTGGTTTAGGTAAATAACAAGATCAATTCTCTATGCTCAAACTTTATTTAATTGAAATTTGTGAACTTTGATATAAGAGAGATTTGTAATCATGCCAGATAAAAAGCGAGATATTTATTTTTTTGTGAGTGTGCAAGTGAGGGATTCAAAATAAATGCTAATTTTATCCAAAATAAGTTGAAACATATAATTGCAATAATTGTAAGAAAATATATATAAACACTTTTGAGAAGTTTTGAGAATGTTGACTCTCTCTTTCTTCTGTATATTGTTTTGGTTTCGAAAGAGTCAAGCATATAGCTGTTTTTAGATTTTTATTTTGATTTTAGTTTTTGAGCAAAAGGAACTTAACTAGTGCTTTAAATAAATGCAATAGATAGTTTTTGAAGATTTTTGGAGATTTATGAATGTTTTTGGTGTTTTTGAATTTTTATAAATTGAAAGAAATACAAGATAATGATTTTAAACAAACATGGATGAAATGACCAAATTTATTCATAGTAACGTTTAAGGTGCAAAATATTCATGGGTTCTTTAAGTTCTTTACCATCTAAGGTAGATAATTTATATGCTCCTGATTCAAATTTAGCAGTAATAATGTATGGTCCAAGCCAGTTGGGCTCAAATTTACCTTTAAGGTCCTTAGTTGCATTAGTATTTTTTTGAAGATTTTGAGGATTTTGTTTTTTTTTTGTATTTTGATTTTAATTTATGAATTGAAATTGGTGGTATATACAAGATGATCTATATACACTATACAAGGTTATTTGAGTATAGCATGTCTAGGGTTGCTTCAAAATCAAAGGAGGTTTTGAAGGATAATCTGGTTGAGGTGAAGGTAAGAACAAAAGGTGATGAATAAAAGGTAGTGATAACAAAATCTTTGTTATAATGTAAAATAATGTAGCAAAAGATTTGACTTTTATATGTGGAAAATTAATCATGTTACAAAATAAAATATCAGAAATATAAGAAAGCTCTTCATTCTTATCACTATATTCCAAATCTTGATAAGATGGAGAAAGTATATGTGAAAGATGATCATATATGGATGAAGAAAAGTGATGGGTAAAAGATAATTGTGACAATAGAGAATGTAGAAAACTTGATGTTTCAACCATTAAATATTCTTCAAATGGTGTTGGGTCACCATGTATGGTAACAATTTTATTTGCAATTTCAAACTTCAAACATTGGTGGAGAGTGGAAGGGACAACCTTCATCGTATGAATCCAAGGACTTCTGAGAAGTGGGTTGTAAGGTGAAGAGCAATATGCTATATAAAACAAAGTATCCAGGATCTTGGATCCAATATTAGGAGGAAGAATTATAGTACCTTGAGCTTCTTGAATTTCATTGTTAAAATATTTTATAATAATATTTGATTCGTTAAGATCTTCTTCCTTTAATTTGAGTTTTTGGAATAATTGATAAGTACATAAATTAAGAGAGGAGCCATTATCTACCATGATAGTTTTAACATGTGTTTCTTTACTAGATCCTGTAATGTAAAGATAGGAGTCTTCTTGTGGAGTAGAGGAAGGAATATCCTCATCATAGAATGAAATATGGTTAACCTCAAGAGGGTTTACACCATTAATTATGTTCTTAGAGAAAATATGATGAGGAACAAATTGTTGGCTAGGTATCTTGAACAAAGTTTCCTTATGCGAAATTTGTAATACTTCTAAAAGGGATATCTTTGCTTGAGGATTAATCACTTGTTGTTGGTTATCAAAGTGGATTTCAGATTGAGATTTTGATTCTAAAGATGAGCTTTCTATGCTTACATTCCATTTTGGATCATTATCTAGATTCAAAGATAGTTTTGAAGGTTGGTCAAATGAGGAATCCATATCTTGAATATCAGATTGAGTTGATTGAACTTGAGGTTGCTCATTTGTAGTTTTTGTTACAATATTAATAATATCATCATGATGGGACACACTAACATGCAATATTTGATTGGTTTCTTGTTGTTGATAATTGAATAGGGGTTCTTGGGAGATCTCCATGTCTTGATTGATTATTGGTATTTGTTGTGTAGGAGTTTGATTGTTTACTAGAGATTTATAATCAGTTGTAGATTGTAATTCCTTTATATTAAAAAGACCCTCATCAATCAAATCTTGAATTGCACATCTTAAATCTTTACAATTTTGTGTCATATGTCCATCTACTCTATGATATTCACAATGTAGCTCAGGTTTAAACCAATCTGATGTGGTATCAGGTTGTCTTATGGAAGGGAGTTCAATCCTATTTGTGTCAAGTAAATACTTGAGAATTATATCCATTGGTTGATTAAGCTTAGTAAATTTACGTGATGAAGGTTTTTGAGAGGTTTTTGATAAATGCCTTAGGAATTTCATCATAAAAGGGCCTAATGGTTTCTCACCTCTACTTTCTTTATTATGGGTAGAATGATGACAGGAAGATTGCGATGTAGGAGGTGAGTGCACGGTAGAATTGGAAGAATAAGTATTTTCTTGTTGAAATGAATGTGTTGTATTGAAAGAAGAGTATTGAAAAGGTGGTGGAGGATTATATGTGGATTGATAGACATAATATGGATAAATGGGAGAATAGATAATATCGTTATGAAGAGGATTGGCAAAGGGATTGTTTTGTTGGGTTATGGATGAAAAATAAGAAGAGTGTGATGGAGGTGGTGTTGAATAGGGATGAGGTTGGTCATAATCAACAAATGTATTTGGCTGAATTCTTCCAACATTACTGATGGGATCATATGGATTTGAGTAAAAACTCATGGTTTCTTTAGTACTTCTAAAAGCAATATTTAGCATCTACTATTTAGAATTGAATCTAAAATATATAAACATGAAATGATGATTTTGTTTTTGTTTTTCTTGTATACATATATATATTTTTTTCGTTTTTGTTTTCAAAAGGTTTAAAATGCATTCACGTCGGGTTCACCAAAATGTATCGCTCCAAATTTTTCGCATCCCTACCTTCAGGCTATAGGATCCACGCCCGAAAGGAGGATGGGAAAAGGATGTCGCGATACCTCGGATGAGAGGACTTTGTGAAGGTCCCGCATCTCAAGGGAGGTGTATTTTGGTGATTTTTCGATGGATGGTGGGTTCACCAGGAAACATTTAGCGACAGTTTCCACGCCTAGGTTTTGGAATGTGTTTAGATGAGTTCATTTTAACCTTAAGCATTCATATCCTAGGTTTGGTCGAATGAATCTAAATTAAAACTACATGAAAATGCAACTTTCATGAATACAACAAACAGATTTGAAAGTAGAAAATAGAGAATTTTACAGAATGACCATGAAAAATACCTGATCCGGATGTCTGCAGAAAATTCTGACATTTGAAGCAGTATGGATTGCCTGTAATCTGACAGAATCATCTGTAATCTGACAGAATCGTCTGAGACTGACAGATTCATCCAAGATCTGATGAATTCATCAGACGAATTCGCCAGAGACCTGCAAGACAGAAAACAGATGCAAAATACAAGAAATTCTATTGTGCTAACAGAGGCAAATTACACCAAATAGCAATATGAATACTGAACAATATTTAAGAATAGAATTTAAAGCCAATTACTGTACTTTAATAGAAGATCATGAACTTAGCATGCAATCTAAGCTAAATGGGTGAACTCCAAATGCAAAATAACATAAAAACTGAATAAATAATCTAATTTACAGAATAAAATGACAGAAACAGAGTTGAGAAAAGCAAACTCCAGGCACTGATTGCCTCGATGTGGGTTGCAGTCGAGATCGTCTCGCATCAGTACGAAATCGTCTCGCATTCGACAGGATCGCCTCCGATCTGAACAGGTTCATCGGCGATGATGGATGCTGGCTTCGGTTGAAAAACAATGATGTACCTGCAATAAAATCGATGTGGAACTAGTGCAAATGCAAGATTAGGATGTTCTAATGTAGAGGGAATCACTTTGTAAAAAATTTCAGCCAAGGGTTGGGGAGGGAAAATCTTAGAGATTAAATAGGCTTAGAGGGAGTAGGTAGGAGGTTGGAGATCATCCCAATTTGGGAGATCTCCAACGGGGAGGGGTCCCAACAGCACAGACACGCTTCGTCCGGATTGGAGACCCGTTGGAACGGATTCCAACTATGCAAATTCAGTTTTGCGACAAGATTGTTTGGACGTCCTAGTCCAGATGAAATCGTCAAATCTAGGGCGATATCGTCTGATCGGCGACGATATCGTCAAACGGTCAAAACAACCTCTAAAATTGGCACGAAAAAGGGGGAAACGGAATACCCGGTGGTTAACGGGCGGTTTGGGAGGTTAAATTTGATTTTAAAATTATTTACTAAGGTGAATGTAAATTTTATAATTTTATTGCGCCAATTTTAGGGTGCTACAAAGGGAAGTTGATGTACCAATCATAATCAAACTCATCCAATGTATGTGGAAACATTTTACAAGCAACATCCTCATGTTCAATCTATAAATGAATTAAGGTATCTTTGTATACATGTATATGTTCTTCAACTAATCTTGTTCCATCATGCCTATACCTAAGGAGATATATTTCAAATTTCTTAGGCATATCATGTGTAGGCCCTGGTATTTTCAAAGGGTTACTTCCTACTAACAATGGTGTAAGAGCTGCCATTGGTGGACTGTGGATAGTGGTAAACAGATCAATAAAAGGAATAACAACTCTAGGAGAGATATTAGTAGTCTAAGGAGTATTGGGTCTACCTTTATCAGCTTTTTTTCTTCTATATGAGGAAAGGATGAGAAACTCAATACCTCCTATGAATGACTTGAATCTAGTGATGATAACATTTAGTTCTAGCTTTGACAATCAAGATGTGCAATATAAACATTGCACCAAGAAAAAAAATAATTTTCAAAATCTAAAACTCTCCTAGCATCTATTTTGTTGAGAATGCATATGACATGTTGTTAAGGGTAAGCCAATATACTTGGAATAGGATCTATTCCCTCTTGAAAGGGAAATCATTTTTCCCCTAAGGTTTAAGTATGCTAGGTCTTGTCTAGTGTGGATAAAACTAGAGGTCATTGATATTTCTTCCTTCAAGGACCTTTGCTAGTTGTGGCTCGAAAAGATATATTTCCTAGGAAAAATATCTTAAATCCAAATGCTTAACTACTTGCAAATAATTCTACTGCATTAATATTTAAACATACATGAGTTGAATGGAATTAAAATTTGGCAACAAAAGATAAATTTTAAGATCTGTAAACTATGATAACCTGATCAATATTTTTCATTGCATTTAATATTATTATCACATATATAACAACAATGATTATTTTGAAGTTGTATGAAATTTTAAAATGCACTATAGGAAACTAGCTTCAATGCTTCAAACAAAATTAATTTTCTTCTAATCTAGAAAGGATAAAAAAAGTTAAAAGGTTTAAGGGTAAGATAAAAGAATGAAAAATAAGCAAGCCCATACTACCCTAAAATTTTATTGTGATCCAGTAAAGCAATAAATCTTGGCCTGACCAGTATTCACATAGCCTAAGGTCCAATACGATGCAATCTTCAAAGGATTAACATACTATGAAATGGACTGAGTGCAACCACCATCAACATGCATATATTGAACACAAAAAAATTTAAAATCCTTATAAAATAGTTTGAGTACATTGATTCATATTTGTCCACTTTGATAAATTACAAAAATAGAGATCAAAATAATATCCTTCTTGGTTCAAAAAAACCATCCAAAAAAAAAGAAACACATAAAAAAGCTAAATATAAGGCGCCTGCTAATAGATTTTTTTTTACATGTTTAATAGCTAGTGAGCCACTATTAATACAATATCTTTGGCCTTCACCTAGCATTACATTTTGTAATAGATTACTATCCATGATGTGCTCCTTGGGGTTGCTTCTAGCCATACTTAGGCCATGCCTCATTAAATCTCCAGTACAATGCTAGGTTATGCCTCATTAAATATCCACTCGCAAGATGCTTGGGGTCTCTAGAACAACTGTTAATTTTATCGTGTTCATTATCCAGTATGCTTGTATTTTTTTGGTTAGCATTAAAATTCCACATGCACCATATTTTAAATTTAGAGCAACCTTAACAAATATCCTACAAGGCGAAAAAAATGCAAGCATTAGAAAATATTATTATAATTACTATTTTTTATATTATATGTTTTATTATATATATTTATATATTGCATTTTATTTATTCGTTGTTATTTTTATTCTTTATAACATTTTTTTAAACGCTCTTTCGAAGAAGCTCTATTCTTTTTATGTTAACCTTTTCAACAATTTTCTTGCACTTTGCATAATTTTTTATTTTATTTCTTTAAGCTATAAAAACAAGTGCAAGAGCTTGGATAGCATAGGGTTAGGAAACCCTATAATACCATCATCCATTACTGGGGCATCAATTAAGGTAATTTTTGATCTAGTTGGGGTGATTTTTATATTTTTAACTGTCCACTTTTTAAATTTCAAACTACCCAACTTTTTTTTATGAAGGTAAAAATAGAATTTTGAAAGGGCCCAAAACCTTTTACAACACAAATTCAGCCCATCAACTGCACAACTAACAAGGGTAAGTAGCAAAAAATCCCTTAGCCACAAGATAAACAATATCCATCTTGGACCCCAAATAGCTAAAGTCCTCCCTCATGAACTTTTTTAATTCCTCATGGACCACCCTTGGGGGGATCCATCTCTTATCCTCTTCTTTAATGGCTCTAAAGTTCCCCAATCAATTTTTTGGTTTTTTACCTTCCCTAAAGACATATACAATGTAAAATTCTTCAAAATGCTTTACAATATCTCTAATATCTTGCACAATGTAATCAATTTTCCAATTAGCTTCTCCCTCCTTTTTTAAAATATTGAAATTTTCAAGGAGTCTCCTTCAAAGTTGAATTTTTTAGCACCTAGATCCTTAGCTAGATTTGCACCCAAATATAAAGCATTAACTTTAGCTTTATGACTAGTAGTAATTCCAAAAAACTTGCAGGCTACCCTCACCAATATGCCCTAATTGTCCCTCAAAATTGCTCCTGCTTTGGCCTTATCTGGGTTACCTTTGGATGCCCCATCAAAAATTAAATTCAACCATTCATCTTGGAGTGGTTTCCATTTTACATCAGTTCTAGCCTGATCATATGCCTCTCCATCACTAATGGGTTTCAAATTCCATGTCTTAGCTATAATAGTCTCGTTAGTATTCTCTGGCTTGATAGAATACTTAATAGATTTAATATTCTCCTCTAAAAATGGGTGATACTTCTAAAACTTCTCACTGCTGACCTTTTTTCCCCTCTAAAAATTCTCCTGCTCTAACCATACTCCCTACACAAAATGAAATAAAATCAGGATCCAAATTACATTAATATGAGGATTGAAAAAGGGGTTCTCCCACTATTGTAACCACAAAACCATATTAGGAGGTATATCCCAATAGATGCCCATCTTGTTGATGAGGAGCTCAAAAATATTTAGAGTGTAGGGACATTCCAAGAAGGTGTGTTCCACTGATTCTTCTATATTTTCACATAAATTGCATCTATTAGGTAACTAAAAACCTCTCTTCTTAATATTACCCACAATTAGGATCTTATTTGGACTGCTTCTCAAAGAAAAATCTCCAGTTTAGGAATAGCTCTCTTACCCTAAATTCTATTATAATGGAAACCATTATCTATAATAGGATTCAAAAGATCATAGGCTATATTCATGTTGAATTTACCATTCTTAGTTTTGCTCCAAACCATAGAGTCTATTTTCCTAACAACACCTAAGTAATAATACTTTAGTTTAGTTTTAAGGAGGTTTAAAACCTCTAAATTCGTAGGGCCTGCCTCTAGATCTTTCCAGCTCAACTGGTTATCCAATAAAGTCATATAGTTACAAACATTTTTACCATATCTATCTTCTAGATCCTCTTTTAGATTAGAGAAAATATCATTGTTGGCTAAAGGGTTGTCATATACCTAGGCATCTTCCCAAAAAATTATAGATACTCCATATCTAACATCCCATTTCACACCCTTCTATAAGGCCTTCCTAGCCTCCACCAAGTGGTGTCATAAAGAAGAGCTATGACAAGGATCTTGAATTGTGAGAAACCTAGCATCCTCCTAGTTATCAAGATATTTTTCTTTAGGAATCCTTACCCAAAGAATCTAACCATCCCTTAGAACTCTTCATCCCATCTTGGATGCCATAGCACTATTAACTAGAGTGAGTCTCCTCAGACCAAGACCACCATGCTTCTTTTGATGGCATGCTTTTTCCCAAGCTACAAGTGGAATCCTCCTTATCTCTTTAGATCCTGACCATAAGAACTATTTTTGAATTCCTTCTATGATTTTGAAAACTTTAGCAGAGATCTTAACAAGGGAGAGAAGATAAATAGGGATAGCCTAAAGAACACTCTTAACCAACAACACTTTACTTGCTTGAGACAAGATATTAGCTTTCCATATTGCAAGTTTGGATTGATACCTATCAATAAAACCATTCCATAGAGGTGCCTTGCAAGTTCCCATGAACATAGGCATTCCAAGGTAAGAAGAAGGCAGGGTTGACACAAGATACCCTATCACTCTAGCCATTCTTCTCTGGAGAGCAACTTTAGTGTTAATGAAGAAGATCTCGCTCTTGTCCAAATTGATCTTTTGGTGAGAGGCACACTCATAGAGGTCTAAGATTCTTTTAAATTCAATTACCTCTACCATAGTAGGATTACCAAGTAAAATGATATCATCCACAAACTAAAAATGAGTAATAACCTCAATATTATGAGCTAGTTTTAGGTCCCTTATCCAACCAAAAGACTTGGCAACATTGAGGTATATTTCGAGCATTTCATCCATAATAATGAAAATAAAAGGAGAGAGGGGGTCTTCTTGTCTAAGACCTCTACTACTACTAAAAACACCTACTATTTTATTATGGATTAGAACAGATTACCTTATAGTATTATAGTAGCTTCCAACCCATCTTCTCCACTGTCTACAAAAACCAAAGGTAGCCAAAACTTTATTCAAAAAGCTCCATGAAACTCTATCATAAGCCTTACTCATGTCTAACTTTAGAAACATGCCTTTTATTTCACTGGTCTTGAAAGAATGTATGGATTCATGAAGGGATATAATCCCATCCAAAATCTATTTACCCTTAACAAAGCTTCCTTGCTATCGAAGATAATGGAGGAGAGGAAGATCTTTAATTTGAGGTCTATAACTTTAGAGATAATCTTGTAAATAGCATTGCAAAGACTTATAGGTCTGAAATAATTGAAGGTTTTTAACCCTTTCTTCTTAGGAACTAAAACAAGGAAAGTATTGTTAAACTCCTTTAGGATTTGACCCAACTCTAAATATTTCTTCACTACTTCAATAACATCACATTTAAAAATATCCTAGAAGGTTTGGAAAAAAATTTCTTGGAACTCGTTCAAGCCTAGAGCTTTGTCTCTATCAAGGGATAAAGTGGTTATCCTTACCTCTTCTTCCTCAATATCCTTTAGAAGTTGAGCATTGATCTCCTTGGATATCAACCTAGGAATGTGATTAGTCATATCCTTAATCGTTATTTCATCCTCTTCCATATCTTCAGCTAGAATATTTTGATAGAATTCTATAGTATCATGCTCAATTTCTTTGCTCTCTCTAATAACCTAGTCATCATCCCTTAGAATTTCATCAATGTAGGTAGAATTTTTTTTTTGATAGTGGGAATATGGAAAAATTTAGAATTCCTGTCACCTTCCTGCAACTACTAGATCCTGGGCTTTTACCTCCAATAGATTTCTTCCTTGGCTATTATAGCGTGCGATTCAACATTAAGCTCCTTTTCTCTTTAAAATTGGATTTGGTTCATACCCAACCTGTTAATATCTTCTTCTAACATATCCAACTCTAATCAAATAACTTTTTTCTTTTGAAAGATATTTCCAAAGACCTCCCTATTCCACTTCTTGACTTCTTTATTCACAATTTTAAGCTTGTTTGCGAGAATTTGCATCTTAGGACCCTGGGAAGGAATACTCCACCACTTTTCCATTTCTTTATAAAGATTTGGGTGGTGGAGCCACATAAATTAAAACTTGAAAGGGCTATTATGCTTCTAATATTCCACTACCCAATTTAATTTCTAATGGATGGAGCAATTTTTCCAATGGCTAGGGCAATTTCCCATTGTTAGGCTAATTTCTAATTTCACCCGATATTTCTAATTTTTCTTTGCAAGACTTTTTGGATCTTTTTGATTACGTCAAAAATTAAAAATTTTGGCATTTTATTATCTAGGATTTTAACTTTTTCTACTAAATATTTTTCGTAAGTGGCCCTTCTAGGTTTGGTTTTATTTTTTTATACTAATTTTTCCTTGTAGGTAGTTTGCTTTTGATAGAAAAATCTTCTCTTAGTGTTGCTACCCATGCTTACATGTTCTGGCCTTATGAAATTCTATTTACCTTTTTTGTAATTTATTTGTATTTTTTATTTTTTTTACTTTTTACCCTTATGCTCATTGTTGCATCTCTTGTTCGTGATGTGTTCGAGATTCCATTCAGGGCAATTTTTTACTTAGTATTCCCCACATGCGCTTGAGCAAAGTTTTCCATTATCGAAGATTAATTTCCAATTGATGTGATTGATTTTGACCACTTCTATGCTTCTCAAGAATTTTCTTATGCTTACTAGGGTACTTTTTCTCTATGAGTAGTTGGGTTCTAGCAAGGCAATTTTTACTTAGATTTTTTTCATTTTCTTGAGAGCTATTAGATCCACTAAGATTTTTTTAAATTTTTGGTGAGCGACCAATTTTCAATGACAATTGATTTTCACTGGAGTGTTGGATTCCTATGGGGAAGAGATTCCCACTTTGAGTGTTTGGTTAATTTCCAATTGCTAGACTCCATTCCTTAGTCAAAGTTTGAGTACTAGGTTAATTTCCAATTGCTAAACTCCATGCCTTAGTCAATTTTTGAGTGTTGGGTTAATTTCCAATTGTCAAACTCCATGTCTTAGTCAAATTTTTAGTCTAGCTCTCTGTTGTGCCTGAAATTTTTTTCTTCCTGATGATGATATCAATGTCTCAAAAATTTGACCATACCTTTAACACATTTTAAATTCGACTATTACAAATTTTTGATTACCCAGCTCTAATTTATTAATTTTCAGGGCAATTTCCACATAGTGATTGGACTTACAACTAGTTTTTTATATGCTTCCGAACAGACTTACAACCACCTTTTTAATATGCCCCTAGAGTCTTGAATAACTTGAAGACAAGCAATTTTAGACCTCAAATACCTTTCAAGAAATCTCTTTTCAAGGAGCATCTAATGAAAGTGGTTTCACAAAATTTTATTGAGTAGTAAAAAATATATATGGTCCAGAAGTGAAACTCTCTATGATGTCAAAGGAAAGTTTAGTCTTCAATACTTATTTTAAACAATTTTAGGGTGCTAAGGCTATAGGAACATAGGCATGTAGGTGCTTGTTGAAAAGCTTATTCTAAGCCTGATATAAAAGGAGATGTCATTTTAAATTTTAAAAAAGGTTCTACCATACACAACAATGGAAAAAGCATCACAACCACCCCAAGGTAAGCAAAAATTGGACATCTATAATGAAAAGCTTTCAACTAAAAATTTGGATTTTTCTAGATGATTTGCTATCATGCATAAGCCTAAACAAACAAGAAAAATTTTATCAAATTTTTTAAACATGAGTCTTCAGTCCATGTAGACTAGGCATGTTGTGCAAGTGCAACAAAAATATAGTATAACAATTGTGTCTTCTTGTAATGACCCAAGGGAGAGAGTTATTTTATTATATTCTATTTATAAGGATTAACTCACAAAGAAGACCTAGTATTTTCATTAGTATTAAGGCATATCCACTTATGATTTCATTGTCATTGCATATGAAACTCAAGTGGATAGGAGTATTCAACTTCCCATGCTTCTAGGGTTTACTTATCTAAACCTCACCATTTAAGAAAGATGTCATCAATAGTCCCCCCACTTTTCCCATACAATAACCTGTATAGAACAACTTTTGTTTTTGTTAAATTAGGATTATATACAAACTATTTTTTAAGAGGATCCAAAAAACCTTATAACAAAAAGGGTCGAAGCCTCAACTTCTTAGGCAGTGCCTTAATACATGAAGATAAATAGTAGCAAAAAGGGAAAAATAGGAAAAAACTCTTAGACCAGGTAACAGTAGCTATTTGTGAGACCCACTTAGCAAAAAACTACCATCCTTTCATAGGTGACAGTCTGGGATCCACCCTGGGCCAAATAAAACATACCTTATGTCTTTATGGTATCCTCCTAATTGGAGGCCTCACTATGTTTTCTGACCAGCTGCTTGAGGATTTTAATGGTTGCATTCACTGAGTTTGCTATGTTGACCATTGAGTTGACGGTCATATTCAGGAGGAGCTGGGTCAGGGATGCTGTAGAGTTGATCTCAGAGTCATATATGATTTTAGTGGAGGACTTCTTTTTCTTCTTGAGCTTCTTCATCTAGGTCGATGAACTGGGACCAGAGGGGGTGTCACCTACCACTCTCTACTTCCTTGTGGAGGGAGGGTTTGGATTTATCTTCTATACTGCCATTCTCATCCTTAGAATTACGATTTTAAGAGATGGTTGGGGAGGTAGGGGGGATTGGATGCCAGGGGGGAAATTCTTTGGGAGGGTGATGGTTGGCAAAGACATGGTGAAAGATAACCTCCAAGAGGCCTTGGTGCGTGGGCTTGGCTTGTAACTTTTGATATTTTTCAATAGAAAGCATTATGGAGTAAAGCAAGTAGTCAGGGATGGAAACCTATCTAGAGTCACAGAGATGGTTGAAAAAATTGAGATGGAAGTTGCGAAGGATTTTTTGAGGATAATTGTAGGTAATGAATTGGAGAATAAGGACAATGTCTTCATTCCAAGGACAAGACAGACCAAAGTGGAGTAGTGCAGACTTGTACCAACCATAGCTTTTGGCTTGGTCTAGTAATTGATCGAGCTCCTCCTCCCAATTGTGTTTGTCCTACCGTATACTTCATCCTTCGTGGGAGAGCCCAGTCACCTCATAAAGTAGATTCTTTGAGAGCCTAAAATGGATACCACAAACTCAGACTTCACCATTCTACCAAGTTTCCATGAAATCCTTAGTGATTTCATCATCGAGGCCTTCAAATTTGTGTAGAAAGGGAGTAAGTCCTTTCATGTCCATAAAAACTTGTGCAATGTTGCTCATGCTAAGGGAACTTGGCTCTACGTACTCAAAAAACATTGGGGTGAAATGGGAAGGCCAAGGTCTTAGGGATGGACTAGAACCAGGAGCGATGGGAGTTGAATGATAGAGGCCAATACATAGGGAAAGGGCTAGGCTTAGAAAGGAGAGGGAGACCAGAGTTGAGAAGGGATCATAGGGGGACGCTGACCGAGCAGGGGAGATTAAATAGGGTATAAAGTGCTAAGGGGTAGGGGAATTGATGGAGTGAAGCCACCATTTACATGGGGATGCAACATTGATATTAGTGGCTAGCACACTTAGAGGATGGTGGAGAAGGAAACTGGATGGCATGGATGGTTGGAATTGGATAGGGTTGTAGTGCCACACATGCCACTTGGAGATTGCACGAGAATATGGCAGGGGATGAGTGGGCCATAAGATAATGGAGAGAGTCTTATGGGAAAATCCACTATGGAAACCAATGGGAGGTAAATCTTTATCATCGAGGGATTTGAAAATATTACTCGCTCAAAAACTCCCGAGACAAATGGTGGGTCCCAAGCTACAGTTGATGATGATGCTGCTAAGTGCCAGTAGTCGATTGCGATGGAATCTGATGTGGATAAAATTGCTAGAGATCATTTTACTATGTGGAGAGGCCCCATGAGAGACAATTAGGACACATCAGCTCAAGTCAGAAGAAATACCTATCACTATATTTGTAGCTGAAATGGGATTCAGGCCCTGGGTATTAGATATCATCTGTAAGGGAGTTAGCATCATGACTTTTGTTTCTTTCCTAATTTTTTACACTAGATAGAACCTTAGGAAAGTCATATCTCTAGATTATGAGACCTCTTGACATGGCTACACTGTTTTCCATGGCATCAATGAGCTGGTTGCCTTCCCTAAAGATGTGACATATGGATGCTTGAGGGAGCGTATGATAGATTTTCTTGGACTCTTGAATAGCATTGAACACTTTCCATGATGGATTTTTATGGCTAGTCATGTGGTTGATGATGTTCAGGGAGTCTCCCTCAATGATGGCCCTTCTAGGATCCTCCTAAAGCAGGACTAGACCTCACCAAAGTGCCATAGCTTCTACGAAGTTGTTGGTCTGAATCCCAAGATATTCAGCATAGGCTAGGATTATATTCCCTTCGTGATCTTGGATAACCCCACCTGATCCTGCAAGACTAGGGTTTCCTTTGGAGGCCCCATCAAAGTTCAACTTGACCCATCCTTTCGAGTAAGGCACCCATCTAAGGTTAGACTTGGAATTGGGCCTAGGGTGGGAATCTGAGATGTCCTCAGGGATACCTAGGGATTTGAACAAAGCTAGATCGCTCATCTATGGAAGTGTTGGGGAGGGAGGGAAGAGCTAAATGTTCTCAATGGCATAAGTGATGGCCTTACCCGCTACAACTATGGGATCCCTAGGGAGTACAAGAAAGCTCTATTGTTACGCTCTAACCATATTTACCAAATCAGGTGGTGGAGGTAGAGGGTCCACAAGGAATAGAACTTGGGGTGCCAAAACGGTCTTTGCCATTGAGAGAACAAATCTATGATGGAGTTGGGTTGGACGCACTGGATGTGGAAAAATTGAAGGAAGTGACCAAGGGCCTTGAATGAGAAAGCACGGTTGGTGAACAAGTAGTTTGTTGATTCCCAACTTGACAGGCAAAGGTAGCATCAATTTGGGATCATGAACCCTCTTCTAGCCAAGTTCTCAATTATAAGGATCTTGTTCTGAATGGCATTCCAAGAGAAGAAACTGATTTTGGGGATGAGTTTCTTTCTCCACACTATATTGAAGGGGATGTTGGTCACCTGTGTCATCTCTTGGAGGGAGTAGGCCGACTTGACCAAAAAGTCTCCATCATCGGTTCCTCGCTAGATGGGCCTATCCTCCACCTCCCCCATTGGAATGGTGACTACTTTGAGTAAGATGGAGAGGTTGGCAGCTTGACGAGGGAACCTAGCCTCTTCGATGGGGCTCCAAAAGGGCTTCCCATTGTGTCTGGAGATGAAATTAGAAAACTTTGCTTCCTTTGGTGGCATCCAAGGAAGGCTTAAGGATCTGAAACTCCCTGTGTTCACTTAACGACTCATCTTGAATCCACCTGTCCTACCAAAATTCAATGGTTTGTCCATCTCCCAAGATCCATCTATAGCCTTTTTGGGTGAGGCTTCTGGTCTGGGATAGGGACTTCTAGAATTCAGATTCATTCAAGGGTTCTTGGTCACTTAGGAAGTGATGGTTTTGAAGGTATTTCCTCTTGATAATATGCATTTACTCGGTATCGTTGTTGGTGAAGACCTTCCATGTATGCTTGGCCATGAGGGCAAGGTTCAGTCGAGAGACTTTCCTGAGACCAATACCCTCTTCATTTTTGTTTTGACATACCAAGTCCTAGGACACCAAAGGGATCCTCTTATTTTCCTCACTCCCAGACTAGAGGAATATTTTTTGAATTTGTTCTATCTTGGTGCTAACTTAGGCAGAGATCCTGAATACTGACATGAAATAAATCAGGATGCTCTACGAGAAGGCCAAAGTGAGAGTTTCTTTGGTTGCTTGGGAGGGGATATGGCCTTTCCATGAGGTCAAATTTTTATGAATCCTTTCAATGATATTGTTCCACATGGATTTGGTGGGCCTACTAGAGAACATAGGAAGCCCAAGGTAGGAAGTGGGAAGGGCCTCTAGGGAGTATCCAAGGATCCATGCTATCCTCGCATGTATGTATTGGGGGTGTTGATGAAGTAAATATTAATTTTTGAGAAGTTTGTTCTTCTACCCTGTAGCACTCTCGTAGAGCTAGAGGATGTGTCTGATGGTCTTAGTCTGAGCAAGATAGGCTGATGTGGCCAATATGGTGTCATCAAAAAATTAGTGGTGAGTGACTGGGTTGAGACATGAAGTAGGTTTGATCCTAGATATAATCCCACTCCTACATACATTTAAGATAGTCTTCCCTAGGGCTTTAGCTAGGATAATGAACAAAATAGGGGACAAGGGATCACCTTGCCTCAGGCCCCTAGAGCTAGGGAAGAACCCAGCAGGGGACCCATTGACCAAGATGAAAAACCACGAGGAGGAAATACACCTTTTGATTAGGTCCACCCAAGATGGGTGGAATCCAAATTTGAGGAGGACCTCGATCAAGAATTCATAGCTGACCTTGTTGAAATCTTTGTTCATGTCTAGCTTGAGGAGGAAAGCTAGTTTCTTAGCCAAAGTGGTGGAATGCAATGTCTCATGAATCGTGATGACTCTCCATTTGATAGAGCTCCCTTGGAAAGTTTCAATGATGAGGTGGAGGATCCCCTTAAGCCTATTAGCTAGATATTTGGTTAAGATTTTATAAATAACATTATAGATGCTGATAGGCTAGAAATTAGACAAGGATTTGGAAGCTTGGATTTTAGGGACTAGGGCTATGAAGGTTGAGTTGAAACCTCATGGGATGGTTTTAGAATACTGGAGATCTCTAATAGATGTGTAGACCTCTGTCCCGATTAGCTCCTAAAATTCCTATAAGAAGCATGGGGGAAGTCGTCCAGACTAGGGGAAGTATCAGGATTCATGGAGAACAAGGCCTCTTTTTACTCTTCGAGTGTTAGGGGCCTTATGATCATATCATTATTCTATGAGGGAATGGAGTGAGGGATGTGCTCAAGGAGGCATTTAGCTTCCTGGGGGAGGATTGGGATGGGGCACCTAAAAGGTATTGGAAGAAGTTGGCTGACTCATCCTATATCTCAGAGATTTCCTTTGTGGTCTTGCCATCACTACAGGTAAGTTATAAGATCTTGTTGGAGATCCTGTTTCTCATGGTAGAAGTGTGGAAGAACTTGGTGTTCAAATCACCTTACCTGAGCCATAGGGTTCTTGATTTTTGTCTCCAATAAATTTCTTCTCTAGCTAGGATGTTGTGGAATTATTCTAGGATCTTGTTCTCTTAAGCCCTGAATTTGCTATCCTGAGTGCCTTCCTAGGATTAGCATTCTATGAGCTCTAATTTTTCTTTAACCAACCTTTTATTTTCAAAAATATTGCCAAAAGTTTCTCTGTTCCACACCCTGAGGTTATCCTTGATGAACTTGAGCTTCTGATAAAGTTGTGTGGAGGGGGATCCTTTGAAGGGCTACCTCCACTACTGGGTAACTTACCCTCTAAAATTTGAATGGTGGAACCACATAGCCTCAAAGTAGAAGGGGTGCTTGAAAGGGGAATTTTTGCTAGCTTTGAAGAGAAGGGGATTATGGTCAGAGCTGATTTTGGGAAGGGATTGTAGGGTGGCATTAGAAAACACCAGGATAACTTCTCTTGAGAGTAGGACCCTGTCCAGTTTGACTTGGATTAGGTTTAGTCCAGCCCTTCTATTGCTCCAATTTAATTAAATCCCTTTCAAGTGGACATCCATGAGTTCGTTTGCGTCTATGAATACCCCAAATTCCTCCATGCTTCTGGTGATTAGGGAGGATACTCCTTGTTTTTTTGAAGGGAACAAGGGACTATTGAAATCACCTATGAGGATCTAAGGGAGGGTTTTAAACATGTATCTTATGTGGCTTAGCACTTCCCAAAGCATGGCCCTATATAATGGATTTTTGGGGGCATAGACATTGGAGAGGATCTAGGTGTTGTTGGAGGTTTTACAGTGAAACAACATGTTTATGATTCTGTTAGAAGAGGAAATCAGTCATCCTTCAACCATCATCGAATCCCACATACATAATAACCCTCCAAAAGTTCCTTAGGTTGGGGTGAATATGAATTCACCATTGCTCCAAAATGATTTGGCAACTCTAGGGGAGGAAATCTCATCTAGTTTAGTTTCATGAAGAATGAGGATTGAGGGGTTGTGCTCTTTTTGAATATGTGCTGCTATACGTTTCTTGGGGGATCCATTGAGCCCTATCACATTCCAAGTGAGGATATTCATTTGAATCTTCTAGAGGGATTTTTTCCTTCCTTCCCCTGGTGAGAGGGAGGTTTGGATTTTTTTAGTTTCTCTTTTAGTAGTTTGAGAGCATCAGATAGTAAAGTGGACTGGAGTCCATTTGCTATATCATCTTCGACATATTTCCTTCTCTGTTCACCAAGGGTTGTTCATCCTCTCTTCTTATCATTACTAAAGTTGGTGGTGAATATTTTGCTTCAGGTTCTCTTGGGGTTGAAGCCTTTCAGGTCTAACTGGGATAGAGTGGGCCTCCCTTTGTCATATTTGTATGATTGCTCAAAGATAAGATCAGATGTTGAAATAAGGGAATGGAGGGGCATGATCTATAGGGGGATTTAGGTTGGGGGTCAGGGAGAGGAATGGGGAGGGTGGTTCATAGGGGAGACGACCATATCAATACCAAGCTCAGGAAGGGGTTCAGTATGGGGACAAACCTAGTCAGGAACTAGATATGAGGGGGAATGGTTTATTAATAGGGGAGACTGTCTCCTAATTACCAAATATAGGAATAGGTTCAATATGGGGACATACCTGATCAGAATCTAGGACCATAGGATCAAATTTTTACTTTCCTTTCTCCTCAGGGTGTTAACTCCTCTTTTGCCAAGGGGCCATCTATGTCGGATGACCATTCCTCTAGGGAGCGGGTCAATCGTTTCTGGTGAAGACGGGTCTAGGAGGAGGGAACCAATTTTGGAGACTAGGGGACCCTCGAGAAAGGGCCACCATAATTAGTTTTCTTAGGATTTTTGAGGAGAGAGCATTGGTTCTAGAGGTGCCTTGCATGTGATACTAGGCATAGAAAACTAGTTTATTTTTATATTCCAATAGTTGGTGCCATTTGAAGGGTCTCGAGATCAATTTGACAAAGGATGGGAGCCCAAACTCGATATTGGCATTCACATAGATGTGTGCATGTACCATTCTGGATATAACTTTGGTTGTAGATTCAATGGCCACAAACTCATCGACTGCTCCTAAAATGGCTTTCAAAACCTCCTCTTGCCAGAGTGGAAGGGAAAATCTGAGATACAGACCCAGATTGGGGTGAAGTTTATACTATGGGTATTAGGGTTGAAATCCATCGCCCACCTCCGAAGGAAAAAACTCCTCCTACCTAAGAACTAGGGCCCTCCTATCAGGATATGACTTGTGTCATCATGGTTGTTGAGTTTGATGAGGAAGAAGCCCTTTGAGAAGGGCTACAGTTTCTATATGGCCTAAGGTCTTCCACTTGGAGAAGACCCAGTGCCTAATGATCTCCATATCTGGATGACCTCTAATAAACTTCTTGACAAAGGAGTAGGAGTCCCCATAAACATAGGTAGAGAAGATCTCTCCTAGAATGAAAATATCAGATCCCACCAGCGATAGGTTGGTGCCTAATGTTATTGGGAGGATCACCTTGCTTGAGGTAATATGTGCATATGAGGACATGCTAGGGCTTCCAAATATGGAGCCCTCGGTTGAAGGTTTTTTTGAGGGGCTCCTTATCCTAGGGTCTCGCATGGGCAGACATATGGGATCTTTCCACTCCATCTCCATACTTACCTGGAAATGGTACCCCTACTCCCTGGGTCATACCTGCCTGCTGGATGCTGTTGTCACCTGTGATGTGATCCATCTACATAATCATCCTCCTCGAGCTATCCAAGGTAACCTATATAGGGCAACTTGACCATGGTGTAGGGATTACTTTTTAAGACCCATAACACTTAAAGGTGACACTTATTCCCTAACCCTTCATAAGTCCATCTATGTAGGATTAATATAGCATGATGCCTTAGTGATTAGTTAGTTTCACCTCACCATGAGCTTGCTAAGACCATTACCACTCACTTGATAATGATCATTTATTTAAAAAATGCATCCTTTCCATTTTGAAAATAACTAACTATTTTTGGGAACTTAACATAAAAGAATAACATTATTTAATCTTCCATTCTTTGAACAAATCTCAAAATAATATAACAAGAATATTTACATGACATATTTTCCTTCATTATATTCTTGCATAACATAATTCCCATTCAAACTACTTTCCAAGTATTTCTTGTCTCTAAATACAATATTACATTTCAACATATATAAATGACCTCTAGCTCATATTATTTCTCAAAGTCTTCCACTTGATAGATCATTTTCAACAAAATTTGAATTCAATTTTTAGATATTAAGACAACTCTTGAATGCATATGCAAGCCTAACATACACTATGTAAGAAAAGCATACAACTATGCAAAAACATGCATCATATGATTCAAAAACCAAGCAATAATATTGAGAATCCCATACTTCTCTTGATTATAGATTTCTTAGCTACTCAAGCCTCATCCATCTCTTGGAAACTTTCTATTTAATCCTTCAAATAACAACTTCTTATTTT
The DNA here is from genome assembly GCA_028583015.1 of Wollemia nobilis. NCBI lineage: Eukaryota > Viridiplantae > Streptophyta > Pinopsida > Araucariales > Araucariaceae > Wollemia > Wollemia nobilis. The sequence continues at coordinate 4,993,963 of JAQPPZ010007509.1, read as the reverse complement.
CTAAAACTTAGAAAATATACAATACATTATTCCATTTTCAAAATAAGCAACAATTCTTATATGGAATATTACTTTACTAATAAAATGGATTTTGATACTTCTCTTCAATTAACTATCAATTAATCCATTATTTAGCCAATATTAATAAGACCATAATCTTTCAAAAGTAATTACTAATTTCAACTTTGTCACAACCCACCCATTAGGACTTTCTAAATAATATTAATTCATTCGAAGGATCAATTAATACTCAAATTTTAATATTAACCTAACCTTACTAATGCAAAATTTTTGGTCTCATAATCAAATCTTTAGAAAAATAACGAATGGCAAGCAAAAAGGAGGTAGAGGTGAGAGAACATGCGGTGATCGAGTCATCAAGCGAACACTCTGGGGATGACATGTTAGTGAATGGGAAGTATAGAGGCAGGAATAAAAACCTTGGGATTGTTTCATGATTGTGAGATGAATCCAACCCCTACTAGGCAGAGGATGAAAAAGTAAACAAAACAAATACAGGCACAAGGGGAGATGGGAAAGGAGGATATAGAGGTAAAGATCCACCAGATAAAAATGAAACCAAATGGAAAGAAGACTAACCAATCTTATTTCATAGAAGTGCTTCAATAAAAACATAAACCTAGGTCTTCGACAGTGAATGCCTTCATAATCCAAGGTTGTAATGTCCTCTATCCAGAGCCAGTTATGACAGAATACGCTAACTAAGACTCATTTCCCTGGTAGGGAAATTTTTTGGAGGGATACTAAACATGGACTCACTTCAACGTTGGATGACGATCAAGTGGAAAACCAGAGGGTACCTAGAGCTATCATCCATGTCTAGAAGGTTCTTCATGGTCCACCTCAACATACAGGAAGACGTTGAGCTTATTTTATCAAGAGGCCCTTGATGTTTTGGGAGGGGAAGTCTCTTCCTCCAGAAGTGAGGATAAGACTTCGATCCATAGTCATAGAGCATAAATTATGCTCCCATTTGGGTGTGGCTCCCAAAATTTCCACCACACTTCTACAAATATGTGCTCCAAGCGATAGCCCAAGCAATAGGGAATTAGTAGCCATTGATCTAGCAAACTATGCATGGATTCGCCTAACGCAAGCACACATATGAATCAATGTCAACTTGGAAACATAGCTCCCTAGCCAGGTTAACCTAATTTATAGAACCTAAAGGTGAAGCTAGCCATTAGACTATGAAAACAAATCAATTTTTTTCTTCGAATGCCAACTGCAAGGGCACCTTTCATCCCGATGCCTAAACCACAAAAATATGCAGATAGAGTCATAGAATGTGGCCCACCCAATCTAGGGGGAAAATCAGAATACAAAGGTTGGAACAGGATAGAACCAGAACCATAAAAGCAAGAAATAGGATTTTCCCCCTCCAAGAGGTGATAAGCAAAAGGTAAGTAATCTGCTCACCATCTCCAACAAATTTGATTTACTTAGCAATTTTGGTCGCAATGATAAATTCCAATTTGAGGAAATCCCTTGTGAAGAAACCCCTGATCCAAACCCCATCGTTCAACCGAACGCTATTGATGCCATCCCTCAGAAAACCCCCCTCCCATCCCCACCCCGATGCCCTTCCCCCATTCTCGATAACGTCATGATTCTTCGAATCCCCCCTAGACCCCCCAGCCCCCCATTCCTCCACCATTGTCTCCTCCACCTAGCAATACTGGGACACCATGCTCCCTATCCAAATCACCCGAATCTAATACTTACAACAATGATTCTTCCCAAGAGTCCCTGGAATCATGGATCCCAAAATAAACCCAAAGTTTTAGAAAGACCCAAGTTGATGTGGGAGGCGACAAAAAGAAGGGAAGGCCCTTGGAGGCAGTTTTGAGAAACAGAGATGCAGTTGAAGATATATCCAATGGCACCAAAAAAACTTTGTTCGAGGACCTAGGGATAACAAACAAGGAAGAAACTAAGAGATACAAAACCCCCGTGCAGTAAGGCAAAGGGGGAAAAAAATGCTCCAAAGGTTCCAAATGAAAGTCCTTTCCTGGAATGTGAGAGAGCTAAATGGGAGGTGGACTCTTTCCTCTTCAGGACCATTAGTGGAATTCATAAGATCCCTGCTATGCTCAAGGTCCTTATCACCCCTGATCAAAAATATGCTACTAAGGAGGAAGGTCAAGCAGAATCCCAGTAGAAGTGGGAAGGTGACAACAGGCAGTTGGACTGCCTTTGTTTGTAATGGCTTCAGTTTGGTTCTATTTTTGTTGTTTTTATTTACGGCTTGTCTAGTATGTAGGGTGATGGGCTCCCAGACTATAATTTTTAGAATATGTCAATTGTGTACTACTGGCACTAACTATGCCCAATGTAATAGGGTCGGGACCCTTCAACCCATATAGTCAATAATTTTTTTTACCTACCAAAAAAAAAACCTTACTAATGTTGCCTAGCATTGAAAAGAGGGTCTAATTGATAATATTTAAAGGGTGGTAAATCCTAATTATCCTATAAATTCCCTAATTAAAACTAATTATACTCTACTAGGCTAATTTGGAGATTTTTAAGATGCAATTGGGACTTTGTAAGGTTTTGGAGAAAAAAAAAGGCTTTTGTGAAAGATTAATTTGGGAATTTATCTTTAAAAAAAATGATTTAGTATAATTAGCCTAAACTAATACAATTATTGTTCAAAGATTTATCAAATTTTAATTGGACCCTATAGAGCAATGTCATGAGATAATAAAAATATATTTTACTAGTGTATGAACTATTCTTCCTTCCACATGACTACTTCATAATAGTTCTAAGGTTGAATTCTCCCTACTTCCAAATAGTAATAGTGTTGACCTTGTAGTTGCACTAAGAAAAGGGAGGCCCAAAATGAACAAGGTACTCCTACCTTATCTCCTCTTGTCCTTATCCTAATTTTTAAATAATAAAAAGGGATTTCACTATTTTGGGTTGACTTCAAAAAGGCTCCTTTTAATATTTTAACAATAAACCCAGCTTCTGCTCATGAAGGAAAAAGAAGCTGGGAAGAATTATAAAAGGGGAGACAAGTAATTGGGAAAGGAGAGGAAATATTGGATCTTAGGGAGTATGATCTCTAGCTTCGAAGATCAGAAACCAAAAATATTTGGGAGATTACTAAGTTCTAGTTGAAGACATTTGGCCAAGATGAGTGAGTTTAGGAATCAATATTGGAGGAGACAATATTAGAGGGAATATATGGAGGTAGCCTTAAAAATAATAGATAGTGGAAAAAAACTCGATGAAGAGCATGATAAATGATGAATTGTGCGAAGGGACACAAGGTAGAAAACATAGGGTTTGGAGGATGAAAGCTTCAAATAATTTAAAATCCTCCTGGTCAGATCCCAACCTTACGAATGCCTATGTAATATTTCAAAGGAATGCTTTCATATTAATAATCATGAAGTTTGGATACCCTCTAATTATATAGCTTTACTAATCCCCAATATATTGCTTTATAATTGGTTCAATTGATCTTCAGTTTGAATATATTGCTTTATAATTGGTTCAATCGATCTCTGGTTGGAGTACTTTATGATTGATTTAAATGATCTCTTGAATTGGTTGAAATACTTTATGTTTGGTTTAAAAAACCTTTGAATGGTTCACTATTAGATACCTATACTCAGTATTGGTTGTATATGACATATTATTTTCTAATGTTTCATATCTTGTTGTAGATAAAATTAATAATTGTACGTAGGGGTTCCCTTAACTGAATGGAATTTAGCAAATCACTCTATCATAATCTAGTAAAAACCACAACCACTGGTAGAGCCCTGCTGCCACCGCCTAGTGGTTATTGTCTTCTTGACATGCGATGGCTTTATTGAAAATTTTTACCACATCATAGCACATGTGGGATACTTTCCCACAAGTGAAATATTAATTTTAATATCCTGGGTAACATTAATCATATTTGAACCTAAATTTTGTTGGACGAGTTTCTATTAGTTTCCCCCTAAAAGTAATCTTGGGGATCTGAATTCAATATTTGTTGTTCCATCTTAACCCCATGGAGGTTGTTCAAATTACCTATGGAAGCTTCCTTAATATTAGGGTATTTTTATACCTCAAATAAGACATGTGGTTGGCATTTGTCACACCCCTATTAATATTTGCTGGATTAGTGAATGGACATCATGTGTCTCTGTTAGCAGTTGAATAATTTGATTGGGACTATGGAGTTTTCACTCAAACTATTTGATACCCATGGTAAATGACATTGCACTGTAATTAGACAGTTTACTAGATCTGATAGGTCTTTGATCAACTGAGTAGTTTTGTTTGTCATCAAAGAATCATCAATAGATTTGTTTTTTGATATCTTCGATTCTGATTAAAGTGCATGCTACTTGATCTTACAATAGAAGAATTGTTTCTTGAATCAGATCATGCATCTCTACTATCAAAAAATGCTTGCAATCATAGATACATGAAACCCTTGTGCAATAAATGTTATTGGAACATTGTTCTTTGTCCCCATAGACTGTTGAGAAGAAAAGGAGGGTGTATTAGAAACCCAAACCTTAACTTATGGCACTATAATATTATACAGATAGATTGATATTTACCTAACATCGAGGATGGAAAGCATCATCGAGGGTCGTATTTGGTTTAGAAAGCTTAGTACCACATGGGACCTACCATAGGTTTCGAAGGGTTTAAAAGTGCAAGCACTCACCTTGAAGGATAGTCAACAAGCTTGGCTATCCCTAAAATCAAACTACCTAGCTCGATGGATATTTGTCTTTCAACCATTGGTTGGTAGTGCTAGTTTATGGCATTCATATTTAGATATAACCCACCTACTTGAATTCAAATGATTATAGATCACCAAGTGGATTATTTTGATTTTTTATACCTTCAGTTGAATGAGTGTTTGTTATAAGATAATTTTTTTTTGTTCTAATATAGAATTAGTCCCACACGCACCCTGCGGGAGTATGTGGGGATTTCAAATAGGAGAAGACTCTCCTATTGAAGTGACCACCTAGTGGTCACACTAGCTTAGAGGCTAGGCATCAGTGGCTTTGCACTAACTGGAACTATGGTTTGCTTAAAATGATGACTAGAAGTCCACATGACAAGGTTGTTGATTAATTCCACCAGTTGATTGGTTGGTTGTGTGAAGCAAATAAAACCCTTTTAATTAACAAAGGGTATAGAAGCACAATCGAGGGTGTAACCGTTGATTAATAAACCATGATAGTTCCTTTAAAATCCATAAATTTTAATATACCCTAATATAACCAAATAGGGGAAATGATTAAATATTTTACACTGGATTATAGGTGTAGAAATAAACATTATATCCTCATGTTTTAAGGACTGTTATGATTATAATCCATTTTGAAAGTATATAACCAAAGAGGACTAGGCTAGTATTTTGTGAAAAATGAAAGACTTACATCATGAAAACTAAAGTTAAATCCATGTATGAGTTACAAGATAAATTTGCAATATTATTGGTATAAACTTACAAGACAAATTTATGATTATGATGAAATATTGTTTGACATATTACAATACAATTTTATGATTGACTATAGGGTAATATTATCTAATATATTACAAGTGAATCAAAATACAATCTTGTTGGTGAATCAAATGAAAAAATGGTAGAAGAATTTTCTACTCTTAAGGAAAATATAGGGTTTCCTATCAGTATGTACTCATGTAGATTGCATAGTACTTTAAAAATTCATTTGATGATGAATGCATGTAAGGATTCATTTTGTGGGAGCATTAACATATGTAGGAAGAATAGATATGGAATTTAATCTTGGAGAGATTATGGGGTCTCCTCTTGTAGTATAAACCCTAGATAAATTCTAAACCATATTGGATTAAATGGACTAATGATATTTAGGGTTTAATATTGAATGCAAGATCTATTCTTGAGGATATTGTAAGATCTCCTCTTCATATGCTTAATATGGCTGGTTAGTGTTCTTATGATGGATTGATTGTGTATCAATCTCGGGGAATGAATGTGAAAATTCATTATTGAGAGAATTATGGGATTCCCTCTCCAGTAAAGGTTGAGTCCTCTCCAGTAAAGGTTGAAACATATTTTGGAGGCTGGGTTTATTCCCCCTTAGGGTTCCTAGGATATATGTTGTGTATCTCTATTTTGTAGTTTGTAATTGTTATTGGGATGGATGTTATACTTACTCTCTAATATGATGTTACTTAGTTAGGTTGTGGATAATAAATGAGATGGAATTTAAATATTATTTACTTTCCAATGAGATGGTCACTTTACATAAGATATATATGTTGCATGATTTTGTTAACAAGCAATGTTCCATAAGTAATATTAGTTTACATTTGCACTTGAGGTTTATTAGAGCTAGTAATGGATGTTGAACTTGTTTTAATGAATGGCTCTTTATTTATGATACAAGGGTTAATTATTTATTTAAGTAATGGTATTTAAATGAGTAAAGATATATCTATGTATTTTTTAATAATACATGCATGGTATTCCACTACAAAGAAATAGAATGCTAACTCAATTATGAAGTAATATTGAAATTATAATCAGTTAGTTAAGTGATTAAAATTCCTAATGTAAGGAGAGATATAAATAATTGAACAAAGAAAATCATAAAAATCATGATGGGATGTAAGGTTAGATAGGAGTTGGTCACTCCTATCACGAGAGTTGACATTGACCATGTTGTAATTCTCTTGGTTACTTAATATCTGATTGATTTTGGTTCAAACATATGTGGATATGAACTATAGACATGTTATGTTTTATTTTTTTTTCTATCTCGAGTTGGGTTGGTAATTTAGGTTTTTATAGTTGGTATCAGAGCCCAAGCTAGCTAATGGACTCTAATGCTAGATCTAGGCTAGCAAAGATATGGGTTTTGTCAAACTTTAGAAATAAATTTCCATTATAAACCTATAAATATCCTAGATGAACTCTAAACTGATAAATTCTTGGTAAGGGAAGAGTAAGCACTTGGAGGCTACTAATGTGCAAATATTTTTCTCCCATGCCTGAATTCACTAGTGAATTAGAATGGAAGAGTGAGGGGAATCTTCCACAACTTGTGGAGTACCCAAGAGATCATTGAGAAATGGTACTTGGCATCTGTAGTATTGAGCTAAGCCTCTTCCTTACTAAAGTATTGTATGATAAACATATTTGGGAATAATCAAGATGGAAAACTTAAATTTTAAATCATATCATGGAGATTAAAGTTGAATAGAGCAAGTAAGGTAAAATGGTAGACATTGGAGTGTCTATGAGGGTTTGTGTGATAACCCCCTTAACTCCCCTTGTGTGATATGGGGAGAGATTTAAAAATTGCAAATGATGTATTTTCTATCTTTATGGTAGGATATTTAATATTCAATGCATACACTAGAAGGGAAAAGGGCATTCCTATTGAAATAGATAGGAGAATTCCCAAAAGCGTGGTATATTTTTATACTCATTGGTATTAATAGGAGGGTTTGTCGATCCTATCCACATGATAGAAATTAACCACATTGATTCCTGTGAAGTGCAATATTGGACTTACTTGGGTGTTCATATTTAAGAGAACCACATGGAGAGTTTTTTCTAGAGTAACCCCTTGATCATAAACTTAATTATTTGGCATTGGAAGTTATCTATCGAGGGATAATCCATAGAGTAAGTTTTGGAAAATAGGAAGATAGATATCATTTGGACTTGCAATAACAATACTATCTTGCAATGAGATAAGAGTTTGGATAAGATCATGGGATCAATAAAATAATTTTTTCTTTCTTTACATTTTTTATCAATGTTACAATCTAATCATGGATTTTGGCTAGAGCAAGGAGCTGAATATCACAAAAATAACTATAGAAGGCAAGGATAGAGCCAATGTAAGGCCACTAGGATGGATATGGAATCACCATACTAGATCCACCTGAAACACTTCCTAAAATGGCATTTTTGTGGAGAATTACACCTAAGATACCACCAAACAGCTATATAGTATGCCACTCGACCACCCGAGTGGTGGTAGAGTTTAAAAGAGCATTATACACTATTTTAATGTGGGATGGCTTCACTACATGATGAATGTGGTATTAATACTTGCATAGGAGTCTCGATATTATCTCAAACACATTAAAATAATAAAACATTTTTTTAAGAAAATCTAAGTTAAGGGAATCCTAATACACGACTTCGAGAAGTGACAAGTGTAAAGGACGTATGGTACTTGGCTCAAGGCCAACATCATTTCCAATAAATAATTAATGGTTGGAATACAAAATGATGCCTAAGAATGTGGTAAAGCATCAAAAAAGGCACTGATAAGACACTAAGTGGGTAAGGTGTCAGACGCATAAAGGCATAAAAGGGTTTTCAAGTACAAAAATGTATAATGAATCCCTAAAAGATTGATTTAAGAGTCATCTAAATCTTGATTCTTGAAAGATGTTCGATTTGATGGTTGATCAAACCAGTTGTCGAACATTTCATAAAGTTTCAAAAAATAAGTAAGCTTGGATAAATTTTACAGCAAGGAGAAACAACCTATGGAATTCAACACAGCTATACTAGCTTTAGGGTTTGCACTACTTATAGTAATCTTGCTTGGGGTAAACCCCATATTATGCTTCTTTCTTCTGCTATTTTTACTAGCTAATCTACTAGTACACACTCTATAAGAAGATGGCATCTAGCAATGCCATAGTGAGCCATGAAGCTAGGTCAACAAAAATAGAGCCATTGAAGGTTATTAAATGTCATGCTACTCTTAGGCCAATATTTCAAGGAGCTATGAGTGTGTTGGATGTCAATGATTGGCAATGGTTAAGCAAGATAGGTTTATTAAGAGTCACCTACTTGGAATCAGTGATGATTGATAGGGGATACCTATTAGCACTAATTGAAATGTGGAATCCTGATCAAGGAACTTTACAGTTACCTACTGGAGAAATAACTATTGCTCTGGAGGATGTGTACCAGATCTATCGATTAATGTTGAAGTGTGTACAGTAATAGCCATAAATGAAGCAAAAAAATAATTGGTTCTAGAGAGAGTATTAAAATTCGGGTGGAAAGATGTTAATACCGATAAGAGTGATGTATTGTATGAACTACTTTTCACATTCGATAAACTGTCACCTAGATAAGCTTTTGTAATGATGGTCATATCAAATTTCATTCTACTTGACGCACTAGGTGCATAATTTTTGTGGAATATATTAGGGGTTGTGCAAGATCTAGTGGAGTATTCAATTATGTTTTCTTGGGCACCAACCTTACTGGAGTATTCAAACAACAAAGTGAGGAAGGATGAATTATGGCCTTTTATTGTAGATATGGTCCTAGAAGCATGTAGCTATAAGGATACCCCAAGGGTTACCCTATGATGTACATAATTTTGTAAACTCAAAAGCCCCTTATACATTAATATGGAAAAATGTGAAAGAGTCATGGTTAAAGAGGCCATGAGATGGTAATTGGGAGCTCTATCACTCCATATGGGAAAATTTGAAGCCCCAAGATGTGATCTAGAGAACATGGAGGACAGGACCAATATGGTCAAAATATAGATATCATATAGCTCATGTGTGAAAATCAAGGTGGATGATTGGGTGAGTAAGCACGCATTACAAGTATTTCCAATATACTCAAGTGTTATGGTAGTTCAGTATCAGGTAAGGAATATCAGACTCTCCTATGATTTACACAAGAAAGGAAGGAAAGAAGTTGTACCACCATAAATGGAACCATTAACCTTATAAATAGATAAGGCCATATGGGTTCCAAATTTAGATTATGCAGGTATAAACCTAGAATACAATCGATGGTTCTTTAACTAACAAGGGCAAGACAAGGAAATTTCAAGGGAAGTAGGAGGACTTCCTAGGGTTCAAGTATACCATCGACCTGAGGTTGAGGTAGGTCCTTCCAACTATGGAGGAAATGACAGTGAGCACTCCAAGATAGGTAGACCACTTGAGATAGAGTTCCTAAGGTAACAAATTCAATAGTTGGAGGTAGAAAGAGACGTTTCTAGAGCCAAACGAGATGTGCTCCAATAGGAGCTAACTCAAAGGAATGGTGAAGGATTGATGATAACCATCCATATCGATAATTCACAACTTTGACATGCAAGGGATGAGTACATATCTACCTAGTTAACATCCTATCTCAATGCACTAGTAAGTCATGGATTTCTCACAATTGATATTCCACGTGGGCATAGAAGTATTACTAGGGGGGTTAGACCTTGAACCACTTCTTTGAGAGAATTTGTATTAGGAAAGGAAACCATAGGCATTACATTTGAATTAATAATATGAAAAGCTTAAATAGATCAATGTCAGACTATGAATAGCCTAAAGATATTATATGAAATAATATCCATAATTAACACTAACTATGTGCTAACTAATGCACTAAGAGAATAAAGTGCTAACCTACTAACATAGTCAAAATGACTACAATGACTAACCATAAGATATTCCATAGTGAATATCTTCTTGGTTATAAAGTAATAATCAAATCTACCATGCCGTAAATCAAATATACCTAGAACTTTATTAAAAATTATCAAATGAGGTAAAAATTATAGTTACTATAGCATAGTAACTCTAACATCCCCCCTTATTACATTATTTGGGTAATTTATATAACTATCCCAATACAGTGAAGAAGAGAAAATGAAAGATGTTGATCTGCTGGCTCTAGGTCTTGTCCACCAAATGATGGAACCTGGTCCAGGTCTTGTCCACTGAATGGTGGAACTTGTATTATAGGTATTGTCCACCTATAGTAGAACCTATAGAGCTTTGGCCCATGGCTCTAAGTTTACCTCGGGATGAGTACCTATGGGATTATCTATGGATCTACCTATGAATATGCCATTGGATTTGCCACTGGGTCTACCATAGGATTTACCTTTCTTATAGATGCCAAACAACACTTCTTTCATCTTGGTTGAGCTGCTCTATCTCATGGCTTTAGCTACTCTTGGTTAGGTAGATACCTTTAGGTCTGTCGCCTTTGGGTCTAAGAAAAATAAGTATTTCCAAAGTAATTAATAAAAAGTGGGTCATCCCTCACTTTTATTCAACAACAACGAATGCCCTTATTGTAATATTTTCATCCAATAGGATTGCATGGGTAACCATTTGCTGCAATCGCTAGGTGTACTAGAATAGATCACTACATATGAGGTTCACTCTATTACAATATGATTTTGCAAAATTTTTGATAAGGTATCTAAGGCATTAGTCATTTCCAAAAATGCACCCTTATAAGTTTCCCCCTTTTTGCAAAACATGTTGTAATGAAACATTTTCAAGAAGTTTGACTAAGGTGTTAGTCTCTACCGAAAGTGCATTCTTATAATTCGTCCTCACTTTTTAGAAAAATATTTTTTTGATGAAATTTTGCAAGAAGTTGACTAAGGTGTTGGTCACTGCCAAAAATGCACCCTATTTAAGTCTTCCTCCATTTTTAGCAAAATATTCTATGAGGTAGGAAAAAAATGTTTATCCCCCCTAAGTGCAAAATATATGCAACTTATGAAGCTTTTACAAATATTGTTTCTAGGCAAAATGTAAAAAAATCACTAGAAAACCCCCCCATTTATTACAAGTACTTCAAACAAAAAGAGTTTTCTATTTATGAAGCCTAAAAAGAGGTACAATATCCCCTTTATTGCAAGTACTTCAAACAAAAAAAATTGCTATTTATGAAACCTAAAAAGAGGTTTGTATGGTGATACCTAAGTTTACAAATTTTTCTCCCTTAGGTAATTTTTGAAGTCTTCCCCTTGAGTGCAAAAGATCTTTGTACATAATTTTTCCTCCTAGGCAATTTTTCAAAAATAATTCACCAAAAAATCCTTCCTTATTGCAAGTACTTCAATTGTGGTTGTTATTATGAAGCCTAAAATAAAAGGTATAATTTTGATGACTTCTACTTTTCTGATTGCCTTTCCAAGTTTTGTCTCTCTCTTGTCAAAACCTGTTTTGAAGGAAGAAAGGAATTATCCCCCCTTAGTGCAAATAATTGTTCCTTTGAAAGTTCCTTATTTCACAAAAAACTTGTTCTTTATTTCGATATACCCTAAAATATTATTGAAAGATAATTTACTCAAAAATATATTTAATGGAACCTGCCTAAAAAACCCTTTTGAAAAAGGATGATTAGTTTAAGGAGTTTAATCCAAACAACAAGAGTGGATTAGGGTTTTTTTATGGGTGAATATCAATAAAAATTTGGCTTATACCTGTGTAATGGATTACACAAATGACTGTGAAATTTGGGATTTTGAGTGCTCTTGATTTTGATGACTTATAATTATAGAAAACAAGAAATTAAATGCAATAATCAATCAAAGAGTACCCACAAATTTTTACCACTTAGGTGTCGGATGCAACCAAAAATGCACCTAATTTATCAAATGCCAATTTGAAATAAAGGTGTCGAGTAATATTGAAAATGCACCTTATTACTAATTTTTGCAACAAAATTTTGATTTGTGTTGTGCAAAAATTTGATATTCAATTTCTCCTCTTGTTTTATAATTTTGCAAAGAATGTGGCAAAAACAATTACCTTTTTTTTGTGTGTTTGCAAAATAAACAAGTTTCAATGTTTCAACCCTTTGATTTTCACAATTTCCCCCTGTGTTACAATTTTGTAAAAGAAGAATCCAAATCTTGGATTGTCCCCCATCTTGTTTGAAAAATAAATAAGATTATAAAAATTTTAGATCTTCAATGTGATGAGATCTTTCTCCAATTTGCAAAAATATGAATGTGCAATATTTTGTGTTATATCCCAAGGTTTGAGAAAACAAAATGCACAATTTAATTTTGATTTTGCAAAAAAAAATTTTGATTTGCAAGTGCCCATCCCTCCTTGTGTTACAAATTTACAAAAAAGAATTACAATTTCTTGTCTCCCCTTTGCTCTGCAAATTTAACAAGGTAACACTCCTTTCAAGCCAAGTCGACACACGACAAGATTTTGAAAGGCTTTCCAGAACCAATCAACACACGACTTGGTATTAGTGGACCCAAGGTCTTCAATCTCTTCTCAACAATTTTGCAAAAAATAAAATGTGCAATTTCTTGTGTTATATCCCTCCTTGGAGAAAACAAATGCACAAATTTTGACTTTGAATTTTGCAAATTTTATGTCTCCTTGTGTTACAATTTTGCAAGAGAAGAATCACATTTCGTGATTTTGTCCCCCCTTGATTTTGCAAAATTAACAAGGTTTTGAGAAGATTTTAGGGCTCCCTAATTTTACAAAATAAATGGTGCTCTTCTTTGTCTTACATCCCCCTTGGTGGAGAAAAATAAAAGCTCTCATGTGTTTGAAATTTGCAAAAAATAGGTCCTTATTTTTCTTTGATTTAATTTGCAAAATTTTAAATAAAGTTTAATTAAAAATTTAATTTAATAATAAAAATAAAATAGTGTTTTAATAAAATCAATTTAAATGTTAAAATAAATTGATTTAAAATAATATATTATATTTAAAATATTAAAAAATATATTAAAATAAACTTTAATTAAATAAAAATGCAAAAAAAAAATATTTGTTACCTTGGATATGCGTTATTTAGCAAAACATTTATTTTCCTGGAACCGACGGGAGTAGAACTCCTGACCTCCCATGATGTGGCCTTAACACGGCCCGAATTACCAATCGAGCTAACCAAGCCCTTGAAAGCTCTTAGAAAAAGAGCTTGTATTTCTTCCTTTAGTCCGCAGTAAGGTGAAATAAAAGAAATTGGGATTATTAATCCCACATGCAGTGTGAAGCTACACACTGCAGGATTTAAAACCTACGTCTGTCATTTTTTTTTGTGATTACCTTTAGGCAATTCGAGTTTCTGGGCCTCCTTTTGTCATCATCCATGTGGAACAACTAGAGGGATCCACATGTCGGTCGGTGGCACGTGGCTGGTATGCCACATGTCCATAATGTGTCGTCTATGTTGCTTCCACATTAGGTCCATATGGATTTTGTGTGTATTTATAGTCTGCCACATCAGTATCTTAGTCTAGTCTAGGTGCATGTGGCCAGTCCACCATGTGTCACTAGTGTGTCTGGTCCCTCACCATGTGTCACCAGTATGTATGGTCCCTCACCATGTGTCGCGTCTAGGTCAATTAGGTGGTAGTTTCCATCAGTGCCTATGGTTCTTAGGTGTCAGTCCACATGTCATGAGGGTTGTGGTATTTTGTGTCTATTCTGCAATGACTGGTAGCTCTACAACAATGTTATCTGTACCTATTGATCTGCATGTATTTTTATGCAGTAAACTCCTAAGAGTAGAGTAGTTGTCAGGATCGACCACTCTAGACTGAGTTGCGGAGCTTGCTTGCGATCTATTTGACCATCGGGGTATGTGCTTCGTCTTGCGAGGCCCTCCGTATCATTAGCTATTGTGCAAGACCAAGAATCTTAGGGATCGATCTATGCTAGCCTAGGGACCGATCTACTAGTTAGTCCTCTAAATAAATCTCCAAGAAATTGAGCCCCGATTGAAGTGAGGCCACAACACATGCTCAAAGATTCTTGGGTGAGATTTATAGGTCCTAGAATCTAGGAGAAAAATGAATTCTAAATATTATAAAAATACCTTGATCTTCCTTCGCTCTGATACCATATTAGGAATGGAAACCATAGGTATTACATTTGAATTAATAATATGAAATGCTTAAATAGAACAATGTTAGGCTATGAATAACCTAAGGATATTAATGAAATAATATCCATAATTAATGCTAACTATGTGCTAACTAACGCGCTAAGAGAATAAAGCGTTAACCTACTAACATAGACAAAATGACTACAATGAAAAACCATAAGATATTCCACAATGAATATCTTATCATATATAAAGTAATAATCAAATCTACCATGCGGTAAATAAAATCTACCTAGGAATTTATTACAAATTACCAAATAAGGTAATAATTATAGTTACTATAGCATAGTAACTCTAAAAATTAGGTCTAACCTAGAGTGGTGAAAGGATCAAAAGACAACAACTATGAAACCTACCATATTGTATGGTTGAAAAGCTAATATTTGTGTATTATAAAGATACATGTTGTATAGTATAGCAGGCTACACTTATATAACTCACAAACATGTATTTTTTATGTGTAATATAAAGCAATGTTTATACGAGTGATTTAGATAATTATAATAATCTATTAAGAATAAATATTTATGATTGCATTTCATTAAGAGTTGGATCAGATGATCCCAATTCCAGAGTCTTTTTGTTTTGAGCAGTGTTTCAGAAGGTTCCAAGTAGCAAGTAGCTTTTATAAGGTCCTAAGTAGGTAATCTTGGACTATTTATCCTATCAAGCATATCGACCACTTTAGTATCATCTGCAACGACCAGTTATCAAGTGAGGAATACCTTGGAAGGTAAGAAGTGGCATTTTGAGATGCATCTATGTGTGAGTCCAATGAACTTAATGAAATAAAACCTTGTTCTAGTTAATATTTTAAATTAAACTTAATGGGAAAATATTAGACATGAGAATTCTATTCATAGTAAGAGTGGAACACTCTTGGGAGGTATAGATAGGGAATCTATCCTTAAAAAAAAGAGAGTGTAGGATCATTTCTTAAAATTGAAGAGATCATGTTCTAATGCCTGGTATGACACCTTACATAGAGTAAGTGTGGTCATAGTTACTATTAGTGGATGATAGTATGATTAGAATGACACCTTACATGGAGTAAGTGGGGTCATAGATATTATCAGGGGATGATAATAGGTACAAAATGACACCTTATACATAGAATGTAACAACCCAAAAATCAAGAAAAAAGAAACACACAAAAAGAGAAAGAATTTTTTTTTACTAAGGAGATGGATTCATAAACCCCTAACCAACCTTTGATCGATTTAATGTTTAACAACCCCTAAGTTTCTCAAGAACTATACCACACAAGTATTCCCTTATACAAGTCCCTTCTGCATAGGCATATCTCATGTTATGCATATAAGTCCATCTATCTCATCAACCTTGATGAGCTAGACTTACCACCTTCAATCATTAGAAGGTGCACATGCATCTTCATATTCCACACAAGCCATTATGCATGGATATGATATGTGTACTGTGAGTTAAGCTATCAATATTGTTCTCTGACAAGTTATCTTAACTTAAGTACGATCTTATAAACCTAGTTACCAATCTCCCTAAGGGGGTCTCAAGCCCTTAGGTTATCCTCTTAGTTCACCTAGAACTTACTACTGATTTTTATAATAGTTATTTATACAAGAATATAAAAGATATATCTAGATACTAAATCAAAAAAAATATTATTCATTAAACAAGCAAAGGATAAATAAAACATGAAGCAATTATTGAAGTATGAACATGCAATAGAAATTATTTAAATATAATCACATTCAATTGATATAATAAAAAGGTACCTCAGACATATTATTCATTTATTACATAAGTATGTATGGTAAAATCCATACCTTTAAACAATACATTACATCAATTTCATCGGGGAAATCTCCCCATAAATCTAATCTATTTGCATAAATAAGAAATATGTAAGGTAGAGATCAAAATTGTGCATCAATCCATCTTATGAATTTCGTCCTCCCACTCTTCCATCGATCAAGTGAGGATAATAGGGGATCAGGACACTCATAGTTCAGGATAGACATGTTTCTAAAATGCATTTGTTCATTTTATTGTCAAATTGCAACTATACAAACAACCCAAGAAATTAATTACATATTATTCTTTAATTCATAAATAATCCTTCCCTTAATTTCATAAATTAAAGTCCCATACCCTTAATTTCATAAATTAAAGTCCCATACCCTTAATTTACAAAACAAACCATATTCACATTCATTTATTCAATTAAAGCCAACTACTTTAATCCATGAATAAACCTTTTTCTTCATTTCATAAATTAAAGTCCCATACCCTTAATTTACAAAACAAACCATATTCACATTCATTTATTCAATTAAATCCAACTACTTTAATCCATGAATAAACTTTTTCTTCATTTCATAAATTAAAGTCCCATACCCTTAATTTACAAAACAAACCATCCTTATAGTTTTTTATTCAATTAAAGCCAACTACTTTAATCTTTAAATAACCCCTTTTTGGTTTTCATTTCATTAATCTAAAATCTACCATTTTAGCTAATGAAATTATATTAAAGGTTCTTTCCTTTCATTAACCTAAAATCCACCATTTTAGATAATGAAACTATATTAAAGATTATTTCCTTTCATTAACCTAAAATCTACCATTTTTGCTAATGAATTATATTAAATGTTCTTTCCTTTCATTAACCTAGAATTTGCCATTTTAGATAATGAAACTATATTAAATATTTTTTCCTTTCATTAACCTAAAATCTACCATTTTTTCTAATGAAACTATATTAAAGATTCTTTCCTTTCATTAACCTAAAATCCACCATTTTTCTAATGAAATAATATTAAAGTTGTTTTCCTTTAATTAACCTAAAATCTGCCATTTTAGATAATGAAACTATATTAAAGATTCTTTCCTTTCATTAACCTAAAATCTACCATTTTAGATAATGAAACTATATTAAAGGTTATGTCCAACCAAACATAATCTCACTCTCTCCTATGTAATTATTAATTAGCGGCCGACTCTATCAAAGGGAGAACATAGCACCATAGAGTGGCTTACGACATAGAGGGTGATAAGGGCATGACTGAGATGACTTCTAACCCACAATGAGCTAGAGTAATGATGGAGTGTTCAAGGGGGTCTTCACAGTGTTAAAGGATAGCCGCAACATGGTTAGATCATCCCATATACCCAAATATGGCTACCGAACGTGGTTATAAATCTACTATGTAATCCTTGCACAACTATGAACGTCAAGGAAGGGTTATCCTTGGCAAAAAAGTGGATGACTTACCTTGAGGTTCTCCTACTCTAAGTTTTTTCTATCCTTACCAGCAATAGTTTAACATCCAAAGTAATGGTCACAATGGTGAACATAGTACGGTACAACCAATCGACTAGGCAAAGGGTGCTACCATAAACCAGTTGACCATACAAAGGGTGCTACCATAAACCAGTTGACCATACATAATATCTAATTCGTAGAGGTAAGGTGCTAAGGCTTGGTCAAGGAGGTTAAACATGGCCACAAACTCACAAATGGTTCCATAAGTGATCAACAAGAGGATGACCAGAGGACCACCTCCCTAGTATTAGCATTACATGCTTAAGGAAGTAGGTTTGCCATAGTTTAAAGGAGTTGACATAAATAGGCAAGAATGCACAATCCGACAACAATATAAACCGATGAAATAAAATAATTAAACACATCTTATTTAGAGTGATCTCATGAGTCCAACCTAGTATATGTATCGTTGGTTGTCTATCTGGGTTGCACTAAAAAATGCAGGTCGCTTACACTCAAAAATACCCGTTGCCCTCTTCCTCTTCTTATCACTAGGCTTCTCCTTCAAATTTGTGGTGCTTCCTCCTCACTTATTCAGTGCTCTATCTCTCTCTACCTTCTCCCAACATGCTCTTCCCTTTCCATCCATGTCCCATTGCCAGCACACCTCTCACATCCTTCTCCTTGGCTTCTATCCACCACCTACCTGCCATAACTTCCCATCTGCATCCGTCAGGTGGTAGGGGGAATGTTCCTTCTTCTACCTTCCCAAGATGCTTGCCATAAATAAGCCATATCTTCACATCATAGGAAGCTTTGCACAATAGGTCCAATCAAATTTTTGAAGGGTAGTCTATCTGATTATCTAAAGCGGTCTTATCATATTTAAAACCAACATTAGTTGATCATTTTTATTAATTGAATTCCCCATCATTTCAATAGTAAAAGTTTTTTTTTTTTTTATAAATTCAATGAATTATGTTTATCATTACAATTACAGTAGCCATTTTCTTATAATGGGGTTCTTTTATTTCTTAATATAAAAAAACTGTTTCTTTTTTCTTTTAAAAGAGGTTTTCTTTATCAATATGAAATAAATCACATATTTATTCAAAATGAAAACTCTTTATCACTATAAAACAAAT
Organism: Wollemia nobilis; assembly: GCA_028583015.1. Classification (NCBI taxonomy): domain Eukaryota; kingdom Viridiplantae; phylum Streptophyta; class Pinopsida; order Araucariales; family Araucariaceae; genus Wollemia; species Wollemia nobilis. The sequence continues at coordinate 4,974,870 of JAQPPZ010007509.1, read as the reverse complement.
TAATAAATTTTTTAAAATGATATTTCCTTATTATTCTAAAAGAAAACAACTATTTATTTAAAATGACATTTGTTTATTATTCAAAAATAAATCAACTATTTATTTCAAATAAGATTTCCTTATAATTCTATTTACCAGAGCATACAAGGAGTTATGAGGACAACCTACCCATTCATAATTCATAAATTATTGAGGCAAATAGTGCTGAAATAAAATACAATCAAGCATGTGCAATAGACAAAGAGGAAGTCTTTCCATAAATTTTTTCACCTGTCTCAGCCTCTAGAACTTATGATAGCTACTAGGCTATCAGTCTAGGGCTCAAGGTGGCTAGCTATTGATGATTATACCTTAATCGAATGCATGCCTATATGAAGGTGTCCATCCTTGTTACCTATGATTTGCCTTATCATCACTTTCCAAACCTCAAGTACCCTCATATTCGGTGGATGACTCAACTTCTTCCACTTATGAGTGCACCTGATCCTACACATTGGCAATTTGTTAGTAGTATCATGCTCTTCAATATCTATTAATATTGCATAGCTTCTTAATTACACAAAATCAAGTATTAAAGCATCATCAATTAATAAATTAGTTTTTCCATATCAAAAGATCCATATGGGAGGGTCACGACATCCTCTCCCACTAGGACTTAAACATCGTCCCAATGTTTCTTAGTTTTACACAAGCATAACACAATCAAAATAAAATATGCAATTTTTTGAGAGATCATAAAACAAAAAAGGAATTTTTTTTTGCATATCTGCCAATTTCTCCCAAGTGGCATTACTTTCGAAGAAATGGTCCCACTGGACCTTACATTGTTCAAGGGTCTGATTCTGCATAGTATTAGAGCAAAAATCAAGAATATTTATCGGTATTACTTCAATTTCCTCTGGATTTTCCATTTGCAAATTAGAAATATCCCATACATTTTTAGGATTAACAATATATTTCCTAAGAAAAGATATGTGGAAAGTGTCTTGTATTTTTGATAGATTAGGAGGTAAAGCAAGTTGGTATGCAACTGGACTAATATTTTCAGTGACCTCAAAGGGTCCTACAAATCATGGATCCAATTTTATGGAATTGATAGCGCTTTTCATTGGTTTGACCCTTAGGAAAACTTTATCTTCCATTGAGTACTCCCTTGGAGTTCTCTTTAAATCAACATAACTTTTATGCCTATCAAAAATTTCCTTGAGTCTTTGCCTGATTACCTTCATTTGCTCTTCCATTTCTCTGACCATTTCCAGTCCAATCATAATTCTATCCTCTAGGTTATCCCACGATAGTGGTGTTTTACACTTTCGTCCATAAAAGGCATCAAAAGGTGACTTTCCTAGAGATGAGTGATACCCATTATTGTTGGTGAACTCTACTAAAGGTAGGTAGTATTCCCAATGAGACTTGTGATCCATACAATACATGCTAAGCATGTATTATAGTAATTGGTTTACCCACTTTATTTGACCATCTATTTCAGGGGGTATGCTGAACTCATGTTCAACTTCATGTCTATTGCATGATGAAGGGATTTCCAAAATTTATAAGTGAACCTGGAATCCCTATATGAGATGATTACCTCAGGAAATCCATGCAATCAGAATACTTCCTTGGAAAATCTATTAGCCACCACTTGATCATTTTCCTTTGTTCTCCTAGATATAAAATGTGCAACCTCAGTTAATTTTTTAACTACTACTAGAATTACATCATGTTGGTACCTGGTTTTAGGTAAACCTATTATAAAATCCATAGATATGACCTACCATTTCTGTGTAGGTATACTATGTGGATACAACTATCCTACGGGATGCTGATGAGGCCAAAAATTGCCTCATCCATGGACACTCTTTGATACATTTTTGACTATTTGACTTACCATTTTTACTATGATTTTTATGTTAATTATGGAAAAATGCATTATATAATGATGTTTGCAAATTCTGGAATGACAAAGTGCATATGCTCTGTTTTGCTATTTTTACTGCAATTTCACCTATTTTTTAGTTAATTAATCAGTAGTGTTATAACAATTCAGAACTTGTTTGAATATCTGATGCTTGGTAATATTGTGTTCCTTTGGTTAAACTAATTCAAATGGAAAAGGGTGCCAAGAATTTGTCCACTGTAGCTAATAGTGCAGGAAAGAAGACTATAATTGTGATAGTTCCAGCTAACTGTACATATACAACAGGGCTTGGAATTAGTCACTCTAGCACATGCCACCGATGTAGAAGGGTGTGCAAGAGAGTGGAGAAGTCAACACGTTACTTCCTATGTGTTTGGACCACAAATCAACAACAAATGGTCACCTGCCTGTTGTTCCAGAGTAGTGCAGGAATAAGTGGCGCAAGAATAGGGAATAGTGCAGGAACAACTGAAGGTGGTCAAAAAGCAATAAATCAGTGGAAAAAAGTATTGAAAATTGACCAAGATGTTGTCCCAACTCATATTAACATGATTTCCTCAATAGATACAGCCCAACAATAATGAATGGATGAAGTTTGGACAAAGTAAAATCCTACAGTCTAGGAAAAATTTATGTAATTATTTGTAAATCCCTGCAAAGTAGTAACCAAGCATATCAGTGTTATCTTATGAATAATAAAGCTCCCATATGGTCGAGCATATAGATATATAGATATACATATAGATAGATAATGGAATATCAAACTTAGAATAGAGTAAAGTTTTCCTGTAGCAGAACAGTAATTTGTAGGTTTTTTTTGCATTACTGTAATGCATTTTTAGATTGAATAAAAAGGTGCAATCTTCAGTTTTCAATTGGCATGTTGAATTTGATGAGTAACAACTAAATTCTCTTAGCATAAATCCTCACCTTCTTCTGGTTCTGGAAGCAAGGCCCACTTGCAAGCCAGAAGAAGGCAGTTTTCTGACAGAATTTCTTGCTGAATTCTTGTCTGCAGCGAGTTAGCGAGATTCTGCCAGTATTCATTTCTTTAGTAGTTTTCAATACAGATTTCAGCAATGGACAACATTTCCTTGTATTTATAGCAATTCCTAGATATTTTGTCATATTACAGTTTTACAGTCATTATTGATTCAATTTTGCATTACATAGCAATTTCCAAATTTGGCAGTTTTTGTTGATTCAATTTTACAGTAGATGAAATTATATTTTGATGCTATCTATTTGATTTACTTTCATTCAAGAATGTGTGTGTTTTAAATTTTTTACTTTATTTTCCTGTCATTTTAATTTAGCAACATTTCATTTTCTGTAATTTTCAGATTCTGTCATTTCATTTCTTGCAATTCTATTTCTGCAAAAGTAAATAGGAGTTAATTTCAATTCTTAAGAGTTAAATGTCACAACAAAACCCCCAAATGCTAACCGATCCACCAATAAAACCTATTCTTGGATAAACTGAACCTGCAACTGTAACACCTCCTATCGTATACAACCTCTAGACACCGCCCTAGATTGACACACATAAGGATTAAATGATGAATGATCAATGACCCTCATCAGATGCTTGTGTTTCACCTTAATATTCTAACATTCAAGGCATCAAGTGACAAAATCGATAATATCCTTCTTCATTTCTATCCATAAGAAGGTTCTTTTAAAATTTTCCCTCATATTTACCCCTTTGAGGTGAGATGTATAAGGAGATATATAGGCTTCTTGCATTATTATATATCTTAAATCCCTTAATTTTGGTATGATGATTCTACCTTTATAGCACAAAAAGTTATCTATCACCCAAAAATCCTTATTGCCCTCAGGGTCTCTGCCAATTCTAGCTCAAATTTCGTAGCAATATTCATTGATATTTCTCCTGCCTCACTTGGTCCATGAGATTTATGTGACTCCTAGTTATGGTTACTATGTGTCTCCTCATACTCAAGGCATTAGAAACTTTATTTTATTTTCCCTCTATGTACTCAATTTCAAAGTCATACTCCATGAGAAACCTGATCCACCTTCTCTGTCTCACATTGAGTATTGGTTGGGTAAATATGTATCATTAGAATTTGATGATCTGATTTTAACTCAAAAGGTCTTCCTATAAAATAATGGTTCTAGACATTTAGAGCATGCACCATAGCAGTTAGCTCTAAATCATGAGTAGCATAATTGACTTCATGCTTTTTAATTTTCCTTGAAGTATAAGCTACTACTAACTCTTCTTGCATGAGTACTCCTCCTAGTCCTTCCAGCAATGCCTTAGTGCATACTAAAAAATCTCATTGAGGATCTAGAATCTTCAATATTGACGTTGTAGTGAGTTTTTGCTTCAACAAAGCAAAAGCGGTTTTACACTTTTCCATCCAATTGAATCCCTTCCCTTTCTTCTGAAGGTTAGTTATTGTCAAAGAAATCTTTGAGAAGTATTTTATATAACATATATAATAGCTCGTTCACCCCATGAAGCTTATTACTTTAGTAATATTAGTAGGGGGTGGCCAATTTATTATGGCTTTGATCTTATCTGGATCCACAACAATTCCTTCTATTGATATGATATACCCTAAATATTGCACCTCTAAAACATAGAAATTGCTCTTGGCTAGATTTTTGTAGAGTTGATTTTCCCTTAGTAACTCTAACATGATCTTGAGATGCTTATCATGCTCTTCCTTGTTCCGAGAGTATATTAGGACATCATCTAGAAATACAAGGACAAACTAGTCTAGGTGCCTTCTGAACACACTGTTCATTAAATTCATGAAGGCAACTAGAGCATTAGTCAGTCCAAAGGGTAGGACTATGAACTCATAATGTCTATGCCTAGTCTTAAATGTTGTCTTTTGAGTATCCTCCCTACGTATTCTTAACTAGTGATACCTTGACCTTAAATATATCTTAGTAAATACTATGGCATCTCTCAATTGATCAAATAAATCTTCAATTCTAGGTAGGGGATACCGGTTCTTGATTGTAGCTTTGTTCAACATCCTATAATCAATACACAATATCAAAGAGTCATCTTTATTTTTCACAAATAAAATAGGTGCACCCCAAGGTGACATGCTTGATTTTATCAACCCTGTATTTAATAACTCTTGCAATTGTACCTTTAATTCTTGCATCTTGATAGGTGTCATCCTATATGAAGATCTATGAACTGGTTCTGCTCTTGGCATAAGATCAATAGTGAAATCAAATTCCCACATAGGAGGGAGCCTAGGTAAATCCTCAGGGAATACATCCTTGAAATCCTACAAAATTGGATGTGTCTCCAACACCTCATTCTTTCGGTGTTCTCCAACTTCATTTAGCTTTATTACATAGACTATCCCTCATTTTTTGAGGGCTTTCTTCAACTGCATAGTTGACAACATTTGAGGTTTGAATACACCCTATTGGCTATAAATTCGTAGTCTTTCCTTGTCTCATTAAAAATATTTGATCCATCTATCCTAGAAATTTATTATGGATTTATGGGCCTGGTTCCATTAGCTAAAGTAATTTCCATCATTGGGAAACACTGGTTTACGAAGTAGGTCTATCCAAAACCATACTCAACCTTCCACCCATGAGCCAAATACCTTGGCCTTTCTAGCATATCTTTTGTTAACTTGCAAGAAATAAATCCATCAGTGGATCCACTATCAATTAATATATTTACTTGCTTATCAAAAATATTACCTTTTAAAATCAATGGGGTGGCTCGCCCCTCAATATTTTGACTCCCAGTTGCAATGTAGATCTGGTGCATAGGTTCATTTCCTTTGATGTTGGATGTACTTGGCCCTGGTCTATGTGGGCACTAATTAGCAAAATGTGGCCCTCTACAATGGTAACACCCATCCTTGGGCACTTGTTGATTTTCCATTTTTTGCTCCTCACCTTTGATTGTTGGAACTAAAACCTATGGTTTTTGTGGTTGAGGCTTAGAATTATTTGATTTACTGCATTTCTTATAAAATCTCTTCTTGAACTTCTTTTGGATTCCATTAGATTTCTTCTCTAAATTTTGAGGGTTCTTCGCCTTTCGATCTTGTTCAACCTCCCATTTTATAATCCCATTGCTATTCCTCTTCTTTAGTTCCTATCGATCTTGCTCAGACAAGGTTTCATATTTATAATAGAAATGTGAATCTGCTTTCTTGTCTAGGCCATATACCTTTTGCAATGACTTAAGTTCTTGCATATCTACATCGTTCCTTATCCTAGATTGCAACCCATGATTAAAATTATGAACCCAAATCAGATAGGAACCTCTTTGTAGTATACCTCTACTAAGTTGATTCCTTGCCTTAAACTGGCAAACTCCTCAAATTTTAGGGCATAAAAATGTTCTGTGAGGAACCTCTTTTTGAATATGATTATAAATTCTATCCATGGAATTTCTATTGGTTTAATCTTAGTTTCCTCATAATAAGTTTCCCACCAGTCTAAGGTAGCTCCTTCAAGGTAAATAGTAGCCCAAATAGTTTGGGTTCCTGAAGAATATCCCTTTACCATGAAGAAAACTTCTAGTTCTCTCAACCAAGCCTCATCTGCATCTCCCTCTCATTCTCCATCAAACTTGTAGATACATATATTCTTTAGATATATTACCATTTCCTTCTCCAAGAGTGTTCTAGCTTGTATCTACTCTGCAGTTAGTCCCTTAGCTTGGTTAACTTCTGAACCTCTAGCTTGTGAATTTTGGTTCGAAATGGTTTCTAAGACTTTTCTTAACTGATCTTGCATTGCAAAAACTATGCTAGTGAGATCTTCAATTCCCGTATTAGGTGTTTTTGGACCCTCATTATGGATCCTTTATTTGACATTAATTTTTTGAGTTTGTCTAGGTGTAGGACATTCTCTCCTGGCCTTAGATGGAATCTTGATCTAATTTCAACCAAGAAAAGAATTATATTATAGCTTCATCTTAAAATAAAATACTAACTCAAACCACATTACAAGATTCTTCTTTCCAAATCATTATAAATCTAACTAGGATAATATTCCAAGATTAATATGTATCATTAATACCAAATTCCATACTGAGGTATCGTAACATTCATCTTCCCTTGAGATCAACTCCATTAGATTCTAATAAGCATAAACTCTAGGTCATCCCAAATTTTAGCTTAAAATTAAGAAAGCCTTCATTAGAGACTTCCAAATCTCTTTCAGCACATAAGAAGCTTTATACCCTCGTACCTAGAGCTCTGATACCAAATGTAACAACCCAAAAATCAAGAAACACATAAAAAAAGAAAGAATATTTTTTTTGACTAAGGAGAGGGATTCGTAAACCCCTAACCAACCTTAGATCGAATTAATGTTTAACAACCCCTACGTTTCTCAAGAACTATACCACACAAGATTTCCCTCATGCAAGTTCCTTCTGCATAGGTATGTCTCACGTTATGCACATAATTCCATCTATCTCATCAACCTTTATGAGATAGAATTACCATCTTCAATCATTAGAAGGTGTACATGCATATCCATATTCCATGCAAGTCATTATGCATGGGTATGCTACGTGTACTACGACTTAAGCTATCAATATTGTCCTTTGAAAAGCTATCTTAACTTAGGTACAATATTCTAAACCTAGTTACCAATCTCCCTAAGGGGGTCTCAAGCCCTTAGGTTACCCTCTAAGTTCACCTAGAACTTACTACTAATTTTTATAACAATTATTTAAACAAGAATATAAAAGATAGATCTAGATACTAAATCCAACAAAACATAATTTATTAAACAAGCAAAGGATAACTAAAACATGAAGCAATAATTGAAGGATGAACATGCAATATAAAGGATTTAAATACAATCACATTCAATCGATAGAATACAAAGGTACCTCAGCCATATTGTTCATTTATTACATAAGTATGTATGGTAAAATCCATACCTTTAAACAATACATTACATCAATTTCATCGGGAAAATCTCCCCACAAATCTAATGTATTTGCATAAATAAGAAATATGTAAGGTAGAGAGCAAACTTGTGCATCAATCCATATTATGACTTTGGTCCTCCCTCTCGTCCATCTATCAAGTGAGGATAATAGGGGATCAGGACACTCATAGTTCGTGATAGACATGCTTCTAAAATACATTTGTTCATTTTATTATCAAATTGCAACTATACAAACAACCCAAGAAATTCAACTTTCTAATGCATAGTTGACATCATAGAAAACTACTCTTTCTATTTCCCCTCTCATCTTCCTATGAGAGTTATTCAACCATGCATCAAGATCACATGCTTTGCTCGTAATAAATGATTTAACCCTTATTCAAAAATCAAAGTCCCATACCCTTAATTGCTAAATAATCTAGGTTCACATTTATTTACTAAATTAAATTCAACTACTTTAATTCATAAATAATCCTTCCCTTCATTTCATAAATTAAAGTCCCATACCCTTAATTTACAAAAAAAACCATATTCACATTCATTTATTCAATTAAAGCCAACTACTTTAATCCATGAATAAACTTTTTTCTTCATTTTATAAATTAAAGTCCCATACCCTTAATTTACAAAACAAACCATATTCACAATCATTTATTCAATTAAATCCAACTACTTTAATCCATGAATAAACATTTTTCTTCATTTCATAAATTAAAGTCCCATACCCTTAATTTACAAAACAAACCATATTCACATTCATTTATTCAATTAAAGACTACTTTAATCAATGAATAAACTTTTTTCTTCATTTCATAAATTAAAGTCTCATTTCCTTAATTTACAAAAGAAACCATATTCACATTCATTTATTCAATTAAATCCAACAACTTTAATCCATGAATAAACCTTTTTCTTCATTTCATAAATTAAAGTCATGTACCCTTAATTTACAAAACAAACCATCCTTATAGTTTTTTATTTAATTAAATCCAACTACTTTAATCTTTAAATAACCCCTTTTTGGTTTTCATTTCATTAATCTAAAATCTACCATTTTAGCTAATGAAATTATATTAAAGGTTATTTCCTTTCATTAACCTAAAATCCACCATTTTAGATAATGAAATTATATTAAAGATTCTTTCCTTTCATTAATCTAAAATCTACCATTTTTGCTAATGAAATTATATTAAAGATTCATTCCTTTCATTAACCTAGAATCTGCCACTTTAGATAATGGAACTATATTAAAGACTATTTCCTTTCATTAGCCTAAAATCTACCATTTTAGATAATGAAACTATATTAAGTATTTTTCCTTTCATTAACCTAAAATCCACCATAATTGAATGAAACTATATTAAAGATTCTTTCCTTTCATTAACCTAAAATCCACCATTTTATATAATGAAACTATATTAAAGATTATTTCCTTTCATTAACCTAAAATTTACCATTTTAGATAATTAAACTATATTAAAGATTCTTTCCTTTTATTAACCTAAAATCTGCCATTTTATTTAATGAAACTATATTAAATATTCTTTCCTTTCATTAACCTAAAATCTACCATTTTAGATAATGAAACTATATTAAAGGTTCTATCCAACCAAACATAATATACGCTCCCTCCTACGTAATTATTAATCAATGGTCAACTCTAGCAATGTGAGAATAGAGCACCATAGAGTGGCTTATGACATAGAAGGTGATAAGGGCACGACTGAGATGACTTCTAACCCACAACAATCCAGAGTAAGGGTGGAGTATTTAGGTGGATCTCCATGATGTTAAATAATAGCCACGACATGGTTAGATCATCCCAGCACTGACGTAGCCCAACAAAACTACACTATATATGCCTAAAGGCCATTATAGGGTGTGGTTATAAACCTACTGTGTAATCCTTACATGGTTGCAAATTTTAAAGAAGTATTATCCCTGACAAACAAGCAGATGACTTACCTGGAGGTACTCCTACTCTAAGTGTTGTCTATCCTTACTAGCAATAATTTAACATCTGGAGTAACGGTCATGGTGGTGAACATAGTGTGGTACAACCAACCGACTAGGAAAAGGGTTCTACCATAAACCAACCGACCACACAAAGGGTTCTACCATAAACCAACCGACCACACACAATATTTGATTCATAGAGGTAAGGTGCTAAGTCTTGGTCAAGGAGGTTAAACATGGCCATGAACTCACAATGGTTCCATAAGCGTTCAATAGGACGATGACTATAGGGCCACCTCACTAGTCTTAGCATTATAGGCTTAAGGAAGTAGGTTTACCATAATTTAAAGGAGTTAACATAAATAGGTGAGAACCCATAGTCTGGAAATAGTCTAAATTAGTGAAATAAAAATATTAAACACATCTTATTTAGAGTGATATCATGAGTCCAACCTAGTATATTTATCACTGGATATCTATTTGGGTTGCACTCAAAAATACCCATTACCCACTTCCTATTTTTCCTACTAAGATCCTCCTTCAGCTTCATGGTTCTTCCTCCTCACTTACTTAGTACTCTATCTCCTTGCCTTCTCCTAGCACGCTCTTCTCTTTTCATCCATGTCCCCTTGCTAGGATGTTTATCACATCCTTCTTCTTGGCTTTCATTCATCGCCTACCCACCATAATTTCCCATCTCCATCTGTTAGGTGGTACGGGAACGTTCCTTCTTCTTTCTTTCCAATACGCTTACCATAAAGAAGTCATTCATTTACGTCAGAGGAGGCTTCACATAATTAGTCCGATTAGATTTTTGAAGGGCGGTCTATCTGATTCTTTGAAGGGCGGTCTTATCCTATTTAAAACCAATATTAGTTGGTCATTTTTATTAAGCTAATTCCCCATAATTTCAATAGTAAAAGTATTTTCTCTATAAGTTCAATGAATTGTGTTTATCATTACAAATATAGTAATCATTTACTTATAATGGGGTTCTTTTATTTCTTAATATAAAACAATCATTTATTTTTCTTTTAAAAGAGGTTTTCTTTATCAATCTAAAATAAATCACATATTTATTCAAAATGAAAACTCTTTATCACTATAAAATAAATCAATCATTTATTTAAAATGAGATTTCCTTATCATTCTAAAATAAATCAACTATTTATTTAAAATGAGATTTCCTTATCATTCTAAAATAAATCAACTATTTATTTAAAATGAGATTTCCTTATCATTCTATTTACCAGGGCATACAAGGAGTTATGAGGACAACCTATCCATTCATAATTCACAAATTATTGAGGCAAATAGTGCTAAAATAAAAGACAATCAAGCATGTGTAGCAGACAAAGAGGAAGTTTTTCTACCTAGGTATTATTATTTTAGTCCTAAGGTTATTTTATTATTTAGCTAATAATTGTGAGCTGCCTTATCACATTAGTTTATTTAGCATCTATTAGTCGACAACTTCTTATTAGTTGTTAGACATTATTTAGGAGTTGTTAGCATCTTTGTTGTTGACATCTTCCATCCTATTTTCCCTCTCACGCGCTTTGGTATATTTTGCACGATCTGGGGAGATATTGTTGTATTTGGGCAGCTTTGGGTCTATTTAAACCTTAGCACTTGTGTAATATATTAGCTTGATTTTATTTCAAATTGGGCTTATATGAGGATCCCTCAGGATCCCCAACATTGGTATCAGAGCAAGAATTTCCTATGGACCTTGAGGGGGAATTTATAATCCTCTTCTTCCAATTTTATCATTGGCATTTGATATCCATTTTATTTTGGTTTGGTTTGGCTATTGTTGCATTTGGTATCCATTTTGGTTTGTCAGGCAGGTGGTCACAGACGACCCATATCCAGAGCTAGCCGATAGAGGAGGACTGCAGCTGGAACTGATGCCAACCACCCTAGACGGGCCTTGAATTTAGGACATGACCAAATGTTGGTAGTATAGGACGTAGACTACCAACCACTAATAACGCTCATCGATGCCAAGTACACTTATGTGGTAGATGGTGGGTAGAAGACAAACATGGCAAACTATCTTGTTGTGGTAGTTCAAACAGTGGACTTGCATAGTTGCATGGCACAAGGTATAACACATGATAATTAGCTTGGACTTGATGGCAGTGCTGGACCTGACAGTCGATACGATAGTCAACTTGGAGGATCGTGATGCATAGACTCAACAGGTGAAGTCTAGCTACAAGACACGCTAGCCTACATGATGGGCTCTAGGAGGTGACAGGTTACTACTCAGACTAACGTGTGTGACAATCAAAAGGTAGTTCAAATGGGGGTCATCCATCGTAATATGGACAATTTATCATCTGTGAACCTTTGTTTTTAAAGTGCTTACTGTTTTGTACATACCCCATGTGGGATAAAAGCAACTAGCCTATTGTGTTGTTTTCCTAATGTGCATTCTGTCAAACCTGAAGGAGAATTTTGTGGTGTGTATTATCCTCTACCCTTCGATGGCGAAGGATTCACGTGCAACAAAAATAACCTTATGTTTGTCATAGGTTTAATCATATATCGTGAGCATGCATTATTTGTAGATGGCCTAATGGACGTTGTAGGTTCATTTTATAGGCGTGTGATCGGTTTAATACTTTTGTTGTAGGTTGTTTATAGTGCATGGATATTTTGTATCACCCGATCATTTCATGGATGCTCCTAGTTTTAAATATTCACTTAGGCGTTGCAAATGTTTTTAGGACACTGTACAACTATATCGATGTCATTCTTCCACCACAACATACATTCTCAACTATTTTTTTGTTCGTGGGTCATGTGACAGTCATGTTTCATGCATTGTAGGTTAGTGTTTCACAATTTTTAGTACACAATGGCTTGTAATGCAGTGCCTCCTGCACGATGCACATTGATGATCTTACACAACCTATGGGTGATTCCAAAAATACCTTCTGGCTATTTTATCTGATGAATATTTGTAGGTGCATGTCATAGGCCTCCTTCCATATGGTTTTAGTAGCCATACTATTGTGCTGAAGTTACACAACATTCACGGTTTGCAGGTGTCACAACTTGTAATTGCAAACATGTTTTGATGATGTTGTTGCTTTTCGTGATGCAGTTACAGATGCTCAGATTCACCTTGATGCATTTTTGTGTGATTTAGGAGACAAACCAATATGGGCCATTTGTTGGCCATTACCTCCCCAAACATAGACAATATTTTTTGACCTATTTTCATTGTAGGTTATGCATTGTGGAAGACATCCATTGGCATATCTCTTGGTGATTGCATTCGTAGACGTTTTTCAATAGTTTTTGCGTTACCAATCACGATGCCACACGTCCCCAGTGACAAATAGCCATTATAGAGGAAAAATTAACATTTCTCCTAAGGTATTGGATTACCCATTCTCTTGTGTGCAAGATCACCGATGGCATTCACAGCATGATGGATTCTAGCACAGATCACTAGGAAAACACTTGTATGAAGTCTTTAAAATAAATGTTTAATTGCATTAACAAATTAAACATTTTCAATTGCATTCATGTTTTGCAATTCACACCTTTTAGCACCCTTTCAAAGGCATTGTAATAGCCTTGAAGGCTAAAAATAAACTTTAGCAACTTTTTGCTAATTTTGTTACACAACTTTTTGTGCAAAAGTTGCTTGAGAACTTTTTACACTTTTTGCACAAATTTGTTTGACAACATCAAAATTGCATATTTTTTTACAATTTTTGGATTAACATTGTAAAATCCCTAGAGGCTAATTATGCAAATTTTGTGCAAAATTTTCCGTTCAATTGGAAACAATTGTAAAAATTGCCTAAGAGGCAAACACGGTATAAGCAAACTAGTTTTTGCTTAAGTGCTTGAAAATCATAGCACAATTTGCCCAAGAGGTAAAGTTTGAAAATTCTCTTGTGACTTCATTGTAAATGCTATAATATGCACATTTTTCATTACCCTATGAGGTAAATCATGAAGACCTTTTTGGCTTCATGAAATGCTTGAAAACCATAGCATATTGTATTGCCCTATGAGGCAAATATTGATTTTGGCTTCAAAGAGTGCTTGAAACTTATAGCACCATTATGACCTTTCAGAAATCATGATTTTGTAGGCATTTGTATCCACTTGACTTTGTGGATAAGATCCATGAGATCTTTGAGGAGTTCATTTTCTCCTCCCATTTTGGGATTTCAAAATTTAGTGGATTTGTATAGAGTGCATTTCGGTGGTACCCGACACTCTCCTGATGCAGACCACTTCATCCCACATGGAATTATTGTACTCATTTAATTGGGACAATCTGATAGCCTTTCTATCTAGTTGTAACAAACATAAGGCTACACTATTGATAGATAAAATAGTAAGGCTAGCTACTATGATTAGTCTCATGGCATTCAAAAACTTTAGTTATTTTTAGGTGGTCATTCATATTTACAGGAACAAATGGTCAGGCTAGCTACTTAGATTAGCCTCATGGCCTTCAAGAGTCTTTGTCCTTCTCAAGTGGTCATTATTTCTTCTTCATAAAATACTTCTACTATTGTGTCTATTGCAACATCTGTTGTTCCACTTCGAACACTGCAACGAACTCTTTAAAGGTTCCAGTTATTCACAGGTTCCACATTTTCAGTAGCACATGCAAAGAAACAGGTCTTTACTGCTTGTCTTTTCTTGGCATTGGAGTCCTCTCGATGTTGTATCTCTACACTAGAATCCCCAGGTACCTAGGATGATTTTCTACCCAGTTATAATATCTCTTTTTAGTGATTGGTGACTCACCCTTCCACTCTTACTATGTATGTATTGGAGTTCAATGCTACTTGAGTGGGGAGGTATGATATGGGCATCACATTCTACCTAGGAATTATTATTTTCATCCTAAGGTTATTTTGTTATTTAGCTAATAATAGTGAGCTACTTTCTCACATTAGTTTATTTAACATCTATTAGTCGACAACTTCTTGTTAGTTGTTAGACATTATTTAGGAGTTTTTAGCATCTTTGTTGTTGGCATCTTCCATCATATTTTCTCTCTCACATACTTTGGTCTATCTTGTGCGATCTGGGGAGATATTGTTGTATTTGGGAAGCTTTGGGCCTATTAAAACCTTATCACTTGTGTAATATATTAGCTTGATTTTATTTCAAATTAGGCTCATTTGAGGATCCTTTGGGATCCCTAACAAATTTAGTCACCTGTCTCAGCCTCTAGAACTTATGATATCTACTAGGCTATCAATATGGCTAGCTATTGATGATTATCCCTTAACCGAATGCATATCTATATGAAGGTATCCATCCTTGTTACCTCTCAGTTGCCTTATCATCACTTCTCCAACCTCAAGTACTCTCATCTTCGGTGGATGATTGACGGAGACGAAACAACCCAACAAACTTACAAAGTCCAAATTTTCATTAAAAGCTTCGGGAAAATAAATACATTTCACAAAAGCAAAATGCCGGCTTACAAGACCAGAGATGCTCTCGTATTGTCTTTCTCTACTCTGTTCTTCCCCTGTTCTCCGGTTCTCCGCCCCCACTTTCCCATACAAATTTTCCCCATTTTAATGTGGTCTCGGCCTTCCCTGCAATTAATGCTCCCGCCCAAAGACCAATTCGAATTTCATTTTCCCTCCGTTGAAATTTCAAGATTTTCCTTTCCTTTTGTTTTCTGCCATAAATGGCAACTGTCCAATCCGTCCAGAGCCTGCATTCATGGCTTCCCATACCTTGCACCCGCAGTTTTAATCTGACTGTCTTTAAATATCGTTGTCTTTGCCATTAAGTCTTTCACCTGTAACTACGGTTTCTCCAGAAACGACATCCCAAGGTACTTAAACTTGGCCGACGTCTAAATCTCTCTCCTTCGATTACGTGGCCCTCAACCTCATGATCTGTTCCACGTGTCAAAATTAACTCTATCCCCCACTGGTCGTGCCGCCTTTAAGACACGTGGCAACCACGTGTCAATTTCACCCTATCCGACCATCCGCGTGGTTATTTCTGTTTGACTTTTCTTGGGCCGCGATATCGCGACCCAACTGATGTCCGCCCTCAGCTCTGAAATATCATCACGATATCGCGACATGTCACGATATCGCGACCCAACGGTCACCTCTCCTTCGTTTGCAAAAGATGCCGCGATATCGCGACGTCGTGATATCGTGACCAAAACCTTCCCCCCTTCTTCGTGTGCACCGAGCCTTCGATTTTCATCACCAACTGTTCAACGCTGTTGAAGTCGGAACAAGCGTCACGATATCGCGACGTCGCGATATCGCGACGAAAACTGGCCATTGCCCTTCCGAAGCTTTGGGGTCACGATTTCGCGACCCCAACGCAACTTGTGCCTTTACACTAAAACTTCCTCTTCTTTTTTTACAAAACCTCCCTCCTGGTCCAAGATTCGAAACAAACCCAACACAAGTACTTAGAAAATAAAAACAATCAATAAAATGATTTGGAGGATGCAAGATTGCTCCTTGACCACCGGATGCTCCTGCATCAATGACTCAAATTATTCCACTTTCCTACACATTTGCAATTTGTTAGTAGTATCATGCTCTCCAATATCTATTAATATTGCATAGCTACTTAATTGCATAAAATCAAGTATTAAAGCATCATCAGTTAATATATTATTTTTTCCATATCAAAAGGCCCATTTGGGAGGGTCATGACATAGTAAGTGTGACCATTGTAATCAAAGAATGATAAAACTTTTGAATGGCACCTTATAGGGGGTAATTGTGACCATGGATATTAGTATTCCATATTACGCATAGTTAATATGGTCATTACTATTATATTTTGATACTCAAAGACTACATGTGTTCAAGTTTTTTTCCTCCCACTACTGAGCCACTGGTGAATCAAAGTGGAAGAGCTAAGCAAACGCTCCACAATATGTGGGTCTTAAGTAGTGTACCTTAGGCTTTTTGAGGATTGCAATTGATATTTTTGTCTCTTGAGGTATGAATCTTTCAATAGAGTTATTAAAATACCAGGGGACATTAAGGATGATGCACTAGTGGTGGAAAAAGAGTTTGACGAGGTAATTTCAATATATGGGTATATGTAAGTGATATTAATGAAAATTATGTCTTTGTCTTTGATGACACTTATGTATATCTGGTTAACTCATAAAAAAGGGCTATCAAGGCATAGTGTGATACTCATTTGTGAGAGTTTTTGATGTTTAACTTATTATAAAAACATAATTTCATGTCATATCTATAAAAATATTTTGTAGTTCTATTGTTGTAGCACTCTATTATCATTGACTATGCAGTGATAGATATTTTTTATGCTTTGATTTTATGATGAAATTTATGTATTTATGACATTTTTAATACTTATTGTTGATGCAATATAGATGTTTTATTGCATTAAGAACATGGTTCTGCTGATATTTTGTGTACTTGAAGGCCTAGGTACTCTCATGGATGGAAGATGTTGCTTACCATCGAGAATGATACATTGGAAATAAGGAAAATGATGATGGTTCTAACTGTTTTATGAAGAACTAATTCTAGTTGTCTAGTTTTATGCATTAGATAAGCCAGGAACTAACGAGAAACACAAAGGGTTGTGTTTAATCCTAGGGGGGAGTATGTCATAGCCCACCCATTAGGACTTTCTAAAATATATTAATTGATCCGAAGGATCAATTAATACTCAAATATAACCTTACTAATGCTACCTAACATTAAAAAGAGGGTCTAATTTATAATATCTAGAGGATGGTAAATCCTAATTATCCTATAAATTTCCTAATTAAAACTAATTACACTCTACCAGGTTAATTTGGAGAGTTTTGGGATGCAATTAGGACTTTATAAAGTTTTAGAGAAATTAAAAAAAAAGGCTTTTGTGAAAGATTTATTAGGGAATTTATCTTTTACAAAACAAATGATTTATCCAATTTTAATTGGACCTAAAAGAGCAACATCATGTTTTAATAATAAAATATATTTTACTAGTGGATGAACTATTCTTCCTCCCACATGATTGTTTCATAGTAGTTCTAAGGTTGAATTCTTCCTACTTCCAAATAGTAATAGTGTTGACCTTGTAGTTGCACTAAGAAAAGGGAGGCCCAAAATGAACAAGGTACTCCCACCTTATCTCCTCTTGTCCTTATCCTAATTTTTAAATAATAAAAAGGAATTTCACTATTTTGGGTTGACTTCAAAAGGCTTCCTTTTAATATTTTAATAATAAACTCACCTTCCTGCTCATGAAGGAAAAATAAGCTGGGAAGAATTATAAAAGGGAAGACAAGTAATTGGGAAAGGGAAGGAAATCTTGGAGCTTAGGGAGTATGCTCTCTACCTTGGTAGATCAAAAACAAAAAAGCTTTGGGAGAGTACTAAGTTCTAGTTGATGACATTTGGCCAAGATGATTTATTTTAGGAATCAATCCTGGAGGAGATAATCTTAGAGGGAAAATATGGAGGTAGCCTTAGAAATAATAAATAGTGGAGAAATATTCGAGGAGAAGCATAATAAAGGAGTAATTGTGTGAAGGGATGCAAGGTAGAAAACATGGGGTTTGGAGGAGGAAAGCTTCAAATAAATTAAAATCTTCTAGGTTAGATCTCAACCTCACAAATGTCTATGTAATATTTCAAATGAATGCTTTCATCTTAATAATCGTGAAGTTTGGATACCCTCTAATTAGATAGCTTTACTAATCCCTAAATATATTTCTTTATAATTGGTTCAATTGATCTCCAGTTGGAATATATTACTTTATAATTGGTTCAATCAATCTCTAGTTGGAGTACTTTATGATTGGTTTAAATGATCTCTTGAATTGGTTGAAATAATTTATATTTGGTTTAAACAACCTTTGAATGGTTCACTATTAGATACCTATACTCAGTATTGGTTGTATCTAACGTATTATTTTCTAATGTTTCGTATCTTGTTGTATATCAAATTAATAATTGTACCTAGGGGTTCCATTCATTTAATGGAATTTATCAAACCACTCTATCATAATCTACTCAAAACCACAACCATTGAAGGAGCCCCGCTGCCACTACACAGTGGTTATTGTCTTCTTGACATGCGAGGGGATTTATTGAATATTTTTCCCACATCATAGCACATGTGGGATACTTTCCCACAAGTGAAATATAAATTTTATTAACCTGGGTAACATTAATCAGATTTGACCCTACATTTTGTTGGACGAGTTTCTATTAGTTTCCCCCTAAAAGTAATCTTGGGGCTGTGAATTCAATTTTTGTTGTTCCATATTAACCCCATGGAAGTTATTCAAATTACCTATGGAAGATTCCTTAATATGGTGTATTTTTATACCTTGAACAAGGAATTTGGTTGGCGTTTGTCACACCCCTATTAATATTTGTTGGATTGGTGAATGGGTGTTGTGTGTCTCTATTTGAAATTGAAGAATTTAAATGGGACTAAGGAGTTTTCACTCAAACTATTTGATATCCATAGAAGATGATGTTGTGCTATAATTAGACGGTTCACCAGATCTGATAGGCCTTTGATCAACCAAGTAGTTTTGCTTATCATCGAATAATCATCAATAGATTTGATTGTTGATTATCTTTAGTTTTGATTAAATTGCATGCTACTTGATCTTACAATAGAAGAATTATTGCTTAAATCATATCATGCATCTCTACAATCAAAAAAAGCTTGCAACCATAGATACACAAAACCCTTGTGCAATAAATGTGACTAGAACATCGATCTCTATCCCCATAGATTGTTGATAGGAAAATGAGGGTGTATTAGAAACCCAAAACTTAAATTATGGTACTATAATCTTAAATGGGTAGATTGAATTTTTCCTAGTATCAAGGATGGGAAGCATCGTTGAGGTTAGTGTTTGGTTTGAAAATATTAGTCCCACATGGGACCTACCATAGGTTCTAAAGGGTTTAAAAGTGTGAGCACTCACCTTGAAGGATAGCCAACATGCTTGGCTATCCCCGAAATCAAACCACCCAGATCGTGGACATTTAACTTTAGACCACTGGTCGATAGTTCTAGTTGATGGTATTCATATTGAGATATAACTTGTCTACTTCGAATGATTGTCGACCATTAAGTGGATTATTTTTATTGGTTATACCTTCAGTTGAATGAGTTTTTGTTATAAGTTTAACTTTTTTATTCTAATATAGAATTAGTCCCACATGCACCCTATGAGAGCGTGTGGGGACTTCAAATAGGAGAAGACTCTCCTATTGAAGCAACCATATAGCGATCACACTAGTTGAGAGGCTAGGTATCAGTGGATTTGCGCTAATTGGAACTATGGTTTGCTTAAAATGATGACTAGAAGTCCCCATGACAAGGTTGTTGATTAACTCCACCAGTTTATTGGTTGGTTTCATGAGAAGCTGATAAAAATCTTTTAAGTAACGAAGGGTATATGAGCACAATCAAGGGTATAACCATTGATTAATAAACCATGATAGTGGCTTTAAAAGCCATAAAATTTAATATACCCTAATATAACCAAATAGGGGAAATTATTGAATGTTTTACACTGGATTATGGGTGTAGAATTAAACATTAAATCCTCTTGTTTTAAGGACTATTATGATTATAATTAATTTTCAAAGTATATAACCAAAGAGAACTAGGCTAGTCTTTTGTGACAAACGAAAGACTTAAATCATGAAAACTAAAATTAAATTCATGTATGAGTTACAAGAAAAAATTTCAATATTATTGGTCTAATATTGTTTGACAACTTACAAGACAAATTTATGATTAAGATGTAATATTGTTTGATAGATTACAAGACAAATTTATGATTGACTATAGGGTAATCTTGTTTGATAGATTACAAGTGAATCACAATATAATATTGTTGGTATATCAAATGATAAAATGGTAGAATAATGTCCTACTCTTGAAGAAAATATAGGGTTCCCTATCAGTGTGTATTTATATAGATTACATAGTACTTTAGAAATACATTTGATGATGAATGCATGTAAGGATTCATTTTGTGGAAACATGAATGAATGTAGGAATATTAGATATGGAATCTAATATTGGAGAGATTGTGGGATCTCTCATTGTAGTATAAACCTTAGATAACTTCCAAACCATATTGGATTAAATGGACTAATGATATTTAGGGTTGAAGAATGAATTCAAGATTCATTCTTGAGGATATATTAAGATCTCCTCTTCGTACGCTTAATATGGCTTCTTAGTGTACCTATGATGGATTTATTGTGTATCAATATTGAAAAATGAATGTGGAAATTCATTCTCAAGGGAATTATGGGATTCTCTCTATGGTAATGGTTAATTCCTCTCCTTAATATGAATCTGATGATCATTTCATAGATAAGTTGTAAGAATCTTATGAATTATATTGATATTTTTGAAAAAGGAAATGTGGGATTCCTTATTTGAAAAATGGATGGTTTGATTCCTTTAAATGTATATTTGATATTGATAAAGGATCCATGGTATGCCTTTTCATATTTGTAATTATGACAACTTTAATTTATGAAATGAGAGGAGAAACAGATTTTGGAGGCTAGGTTTATTCCCTCGTGAGGGTTCCCAGGATATATGTTGTGTATCTCTATTTTATGATTTGCAATTGTTATTGGGATGGATGTTATACTTGCTCTCTAATATGATGTTAATTAGTTAGGTTGTGTATAATAAACGAGATGGAATTTAAAGGTTATTTAATTTCCAAGGAGATGTGCACTCGCATAATATATATATGTTGTATGATTTTGTTAACAAGAAATATTCCATAAATAAGATTAGTTCACTTTTGCACTTGAGGTTTATTAGAGCTAGTAATGGATGTTGCACTTGTTGTTTCAATGAATGACTCTTTATTTATGATACAAGGGTTTATGCTTGATTCAAGTAATGGTCTTGAAATGAGTAAAGCAATATCTATGTATTGTTTAATAATACATGCATGGTATTCCACTGCAAAAGAATAGAATGCTAAATCAATTAGGAAGTAAGATTGAAATTATATTCAATTAGTTAAGTAATTAAAATTCCTAATGAAAGAATATATATAAACAATTGAACAAAGGAATTCATAAACATCATGATAGGATGTAAGTTTAGATAGCATTTGATCACTCCTATCATGAGAGTTGACACTAACCATGTCGTAATTCTCTCGGTTACTTAATATCTGACTGATGTTGATTCAAACATATGTGAATATGAACTGTAGACATGTTATGTTTTAAAAAAAATTCTATCTTGAGTTGGGTTGGTAATTTGGGGTTGTTGCAACTTCTATGGCCTAATTCAAACTAATGTTTGTTTAATATTGACTAAGTAAAACAATACATTTTAAAACAAGAAAAAAAATTAAGGAAGCCTTAAAATTCAATTTAATAGTTTCATCCCTATGTAATTTTTTAAATATTACATTTAAACTATAAATAAAGGAACACCTTTATTTATCATAGAAAATTTTAATTGTTGATTAAAATGGATATCTCATTAAGACCATAATAATTATAAAAAATCTAATGTCCACATTCCCTAACTCAAATGTACTACTAAAGATCCGCAACTTAAAAACATCGAACGAATTCAACAACATTCCAACAAAATATAGCTCTATGCCTGAATGATTTCTAAGTTTTTATTAAACTTAAGGATGATTTGCTTCAATGATAATATTATACAACATACCATAGAAATACGAAAACATGGAACTTATAAATATTAAAGGAAATATTTCCAAGTTAAAGCACTATACTATGTTGTCTTGTGAAGAGTAATTCTGCAACTATGGTTGAAGGTTTTCACTCTCAACCTAGTGATGACAAAGCATTTGAAAAACAAAATTTTCCCAACCATCAATTCTACAAGCCTACAAATTTAATATATTTGGAGGCCTCTACGTTAACATCCTTATACAACTTTTGTTATTTGTCCAAATTTGCTATGACTAGAATGCCTTAGTGATTAGTTAGTTTCACATCACCATGAGCTAGCTAAGACCATTACCACTCACATGATAATGATCTTGGTCACACTTACCTCATCACAATGTGCCACCATTATATTATCTTGTGAATGATCCAATGTATTATCCCATACCAATCCATCATTAAGATTCCTAATCCTCATCTCTAGGAATATTTCCAAGCCTCATCGTTAGGACTTGTCCAAGCCTCACTGCTAGGACTACCCAAGCCTCATCATTTTGGGCCACCCAAGCCTCACCGCTTAGGGTGTATTATACACAAATACCTATTTATTACATCACCACAATGCAACTAGGATTGGGTACATATTTACTTAAGGGATTACTAATATGATTAATATGGCCAAAATAATGCCCCTCCAAACCAAAGAGTCTTAACATTTATAAAAATATCTCCAAAAGGAATATAGAGTGCTATATTAAATCATAATTAAATTCAACATAACACATTGCTAAAGACTAGAAATTTTAAATACTTCTTCAATCACAACTCTAGAATTTAGCATTTCCTTTATTTACAATGGAAGGATGAAATCAACATCTAAAGAAATCATAAACATAATCCATCAAATAGATTCTATCATTCCTTTATTAACACATCCTTTCCATTTTAAAAATTTTAACTATTTCCAAGGACTTAACATAAAAGAATAACATTATTTAATCTTCCATTATTTGAAAAAATCTCAAAATAATATAACAAGAATATTTACATGACATATTTTCCTTCATCATATTCTTGCATAACATAATTTCCATTCAAGATACTTTCCAAGTATAATATCTAAATACAATATTACATTTTAACATATATAAATAATCTCTAGCTCATCTTCTTTCTCAAAGTCTTCCACTTGATAGATCCTTTTCAACACTCTTTGAATTCAAGTTTTAGGGTCACAATAGCTCTTGAATGCATATGCAAAAAAATCATACAACTATGCAAAAACATGCATCATACAATTCAAATACCAAGCAATAATATTGAGATAATCCCACACTTCTCTTGATTATGTATTCCATAGCTACTCAAGCCTCATCAATCTCTTGGAAAATTTATATTTAGTCCTTCAAATAATAGCTTCTTATTTTCTAAAAATTTAGAAAACATACAATACATTATTTCATTTTTAAAATAAGTAAGAATTTATATATGGATGATTACTTTTACTAATAAAATGAATTTTGATACTTCTCTTTAATTAACTATCAATCAACCCATTATTTAGCCAATATTAATAAGACCATAATCTTTCAAAAGTAATTATTAGTTCCACTTCTATGGCCTAATTAAAACTAATATTTTTTTAATATTGACTAAGTAAAACAACACATTTTAAAATAATATTAAAGACATGAAAGCCTTAAAAAACAATTTAATAGTTTCACCCCTATGTTTTTTTAAAATAATACATTTAAACTATAAATAAGGGAACACCTTTATTGACTGCAAGAAAGTTTAATTGTTGACTAAAATGGCTCTCTCATTAAGACCATAATAATTATAAAAACTCTGATGACCACATTCCCTAACTTAAAGGTACTATTAAAGAGCCACAACTTAAAAACATCATATAAATTCAGAGACATTCCAATGAAACACAACCCTACACCTAGATGATTTCTATGTTTTGATTAAACATAAGGATGATTTGCTTTAATGATAATATTCCACAACATACCACATAAATACAAAAATATGGAGCTTATAAATATTAAAGGAAATATTTTCAGGTTAAAGCACTATATTGCATTATTTTATGAAGATTAATTCTGCAACAATGGTTAAAGGTTTTCACTCTTGGCTTAGCGATGACAAAGCATTCAAAAAAATGGATTCACCCAACCATCAATTTTATGAGCCTACAAATTTAATATATTTGGAGGCCTTTATGTTAATTGTTAGCTTTTGAAGCTTTACACTTAAAGAAAATGTAACCACAAGCATGGAAATAAGCATGCAATGTTATAACTATGATAATGGCTATATAATATGCATGAAAATATGATATAAAACTTGATACAATGCTCAAGAAATGTTCATTTATGAAAGCTCATAAAAATATACAATGCTATATAATGGAGGTCACAACCTCTCCATTTTTGCAAAATGGGTCTACATTGTAACTACAACTACTCTACCTACACACTCAAAAATACTCACTAACTTCTACTCTATGAAAGCCTATTTATAATGAGATATAAATCTTTGCCTTAAAAATTCCTATGACACTTCACTATTCTATTCTAAGGACTCATGTACATGTGGACTACATGCACATTTACATCATTACACATTCTAACACTTGTGCATTTATTACATTTCTTTAATAAAGTACTTAAGTTCTAATAAACTCCTAATCTAAATATGTACCCATGATGGTACATTAGTAAAGAACCAAATATAAGTATTGGTTCTGAAACCTCTTATTCCGAAACCTGTTTTTTCTTGGAGTCTCTTACATCAAGGGTTACCTGTTGGCAGTAGGCTCAAGCATCTGTGTGTTCATAATCTCATTTTCTCGGTTTTTGGACAAGCGAAAGATTTACTACATGTTTTTTGGTCTTGTGATCGGGCTCAGTCAGCTTGGGAGTGGCTTCTTGAAATTTTCAGACCTTTTATGCAGGAGGATTTTACTTGGGTGCATGCTATTTTGGGTGACCCTATTGCTTTTTCCTTCAACTTGGATGTTGTTTGGAATATTTTTAGAATTGGTACCTTGTTTTATCTATGGAAGTCCCAAAATAGAGCTGTTTTTTCTCAACAAGATGTCGGACATGTCTTCTCTGTTGCTGATAAATATGATATATTCTTTGATTACTGGTTACAGATTCAAGTACAGGTTAAAAAATTACATGTGGAGATGCAGTACTTGCGTACCCTCATGGATCATTGGGGGAATGCACCCTGCATTATGAGTCATGTGCATCTTCCTTCCCCTTCCAGGTGGTAGTAATTTCTCGGCTTCTTTCTTTCCGAATGCATATTTAATATTGTTTTGGCAGTTGTTATTGGTAGTTTGTGGGTTATTTCTGACACTCTTGTATACTCTTAACCACAATGGTTAATGTATTGGTTTACGGGGTGTGCTAATCCCACCCACCCTTTTTTGTATGATTAAACATTATTTTATTAATATAATGGATTTTTCATCCAAAAAAAAAAAGAACCAAATAATGTAACATATTCCAACACCCCTTGTATTACATTATTTGGGTTTTGAAGACTTTAGTATTAAATATAAATATTTGTATTTGAGTTTTCTTCTATTATATAAGGTTATTCTTCTTATTATTCTGTCTTCTTGTTGTCTCTTCTTGTATTTCTCATTCCACTTCTTCTTTTTGTTTCGAGGTATTTGGAAGAGTATTTGACCTTGTAGTCTTTTAGGTGACTTTGATGAACTATTGATCTCATAATATAGCAAGCCATAAGTGGATCAACACTGCTTCCTTTTATGTTCCTTGTTTTTATGTATGGTTTGTTTCCTTGATCTTCAAAAATGTCGAGCTTGAACTCATTGTTAGTAAATGCTTTTGAAACAATAATTTGGAAGAAACAATCTAATTTGAAAATTAGTCTTTCCTAAAATTTTATATAGTACTTATCTTTGTAGTAACAAGAGTAATATGAATGAGATTTATCTCCACAATATTTACATGGGTGGAAAATCCAACAATTTATCTTCTCATGCCCAAATTTGCTACAATAGGTACATAGCAAAGGTATCCTAGTTTATCTGTTATCTCTTTCAGGAATATCATGTTTGTCTATTTCTTTGATGAAATAATTAAACCATGTGTGTACAATTGAAGCTATATCATATTTATTTCCTTCATAAAAATGTATGAGATCATTTTGATCAATATTCTTTTCTACCTTTTCAATATCTTTATTAGGGTAGTTATCATCAACTCCCTTTATTATTTTACTAGAAGATGCTCTTGAAGAATCTATTTTAACCAAAATTTTAATTTGTGAATTTTTCAGAACACCTTTTAAACTCCATTGATTCTTCCCTTCCATTTTCATCTTACTTATTATCCGATGAATTATCTGAACTATCAATTAGTGAATCGAGTGTATTTCTAAGCCATATTGGTGTATTTCTAATTGTTTAATCTAGTGAGTTCTTTGGAGTAGATATTCTTATAGCTCCCTATTTTATATATTGAGAATAGTTTTTAATTGAATCTTTGAGGTAGTATACCTTATGATTTCCTAGTAAAACAATTAGTACTCTTATTCAATTTGTAAAATCAATCTTGAAAATGCTTTTCTAATTCTTGTAAAGATATACTTTTGAAATATTTTTTTGGTAAATATTGGACTTGATAGTATGCTAGGCTTTCTATTTTTGCTTTGATTTGAAGTCCTTTTGTCTTCCTAGTGATGTGATAATGTTCAAATCCTTTTAGAAAGCTTAATGATAAGAATTTTTAATATCTTCAAGATAGTTAAGTTGGATTTTCTATGTCTCTTTAATTTGGATATGAAACTAAATCAAAATTTCCAACTAAAACTTGACTTCTTTCTAACCTGGTAGTTTCTAAATTTCTTATGAATTCAATTTGATGTAGGATTCCTTGTACCTCCCAAGTTAGAAATTTAGAAAGACTAAATATTTGCAAATTAGATTTTACTAGTCTTATATCTCCTTGTTAAAATTTGCAAATAGTTGAAGCAATAATAATAAAGATTTTACTACTTATTTTTTCTACTTCCTTCTCAAGGTAATCAAAATTCTTTCTAGAGACTAACACCTTATTGCTTATATATTTTAATATCTCTAGTATAATTTTATTGACAACCTTAATAAACTAGCAATATAAATCTTACCTTTCCTTCAACCTTGCAACCTCTCTGAAATCGATTTGACCTTCTGCATCTTAGTGATGGTTGACTTACGTTGGAAATTTTGAGTCCTCTAAGTCAAAGTTATCATTGATGTCACCTGATATAATTATCACTCTTATTAAGGAATTCAGCAAGAAATAAATTCGCCCAAGTCATCCAGGAAAAAGCTTCATCAGTGCAGAAATGAAAGGAAAAAGGCTCCATAATATTTTAATATTATTGGGAGCACAGGTTAAGTGATTGGTTTATAAAAACCCAAGATGGGTTATTGCAAAGGTTAAAAAGGAGGTTTAATAATTATTTAAATTCACAAGGAATTTAAATTTTATAAATAATATTTAATTATACCAATATTGGGCATTAAGACAAGGTTCTAAGGTTTAATTAAATTAAACCTAAGGTTGGTTATTTTTAATTTATAATATTTAAATTTAAATTAATTATAAATTAAAAATCATGCCGATGTCAAAATTATTTGAAGCGCCAACGTGATTGCAAAAGAGGACAAAGGCATTATATAAATGCCATAAAAAACATTTACCAAGGCATCCCTTGCAATAATTATTCAAAGCGCATGCGAAAAGGTTTTGTTTTTCGAAGGCCTTATGATTTACATAAATGCTAAAGGTGTGAAGGTTCAGAGGCTCTAAGAGTAAAGGCCAGTGTGGCCTAGTGGTATGTTGGCTTGGTACTAAGGAGGAGTTCCCACGTTCGATTCGCATGAGACATTTTGGATTACAAGGAAGAAGCGCTTGAAGCACTTGTTTTCGAAGGAGCGTTGTTCTCGAAAACTTTATGGTGGACGTGTCATTTTAGACATGTTAGGGCACATGGCCCAACATCAGCTTGGCTGCGGCTAAGGCATTGGAAAGGAGGATGTTAGGGGATCAAATCCTGTTGAAGGCAAGGAAAGTGGATTTAATTTTTTATGTTGTTTAATATTTTAATTTTTGCCAAGGTTGCCTAAGGAGAAATAAGGATATGGTATGCCCTAGGAAAGATAGAGATTTTTGCTGATTTTCTTTTTGGAAGTATATCATATTATATATCATTGGAAAGATATTTTCGAGAGCTATTTGTTTAGATTGCTTAGAGGGAGAAATAAGGTGTGTGCAAGGATATATTTCTGGTTTTTTCAAGGAGTTTTAAAAGTAAGTTTGATTCATTCTTTTGAGGGTTTATTTCTTGCATAAGAGGGTATGGTGCATTTTATTGAGTAGGAGTAATAAGGTGTTATTGAGATATTATTTTTATTATTGTGTTATTACTCAAGAACTCTAACCCTTGTTGAGATTGAAAAAATAAAATGTGTTGAGTGTGGCAGATTTAGTGGACAACTCATAAGGCATAAAAAAGGTATGGGCAATATTTTTCATTGACATTTTTGGGTGATTGATTTCTAAAAATATCTTTGGAGAGAAAAGGATTTATTGTGGTTTCCTTTTTGAGGAGTTTTTGGTTTAATGCTTCAAGGTTTTCTATTTTGAGAGTTGTGATTAAAACTTGTTTTATAAGCATTGTTGTTGAATCCAATTGGTCATGCAAAGAACTTGAACTTGAGTTAAGAACATGAGTATCATTGTTATGTGAGATTTGTGGTTAAGCATTTTTGGAAACATTTTGAGTTGGTTGATACATGCTTAGACTAGGGTTTGTGGAAAGGATTGTTCCTTGAGGTGATTGGTTGAATAGATTTGATTGAGCCTAGTCAAGTAATTGTGTGAAGTGATTGTTCAAGTTCCATGAAACAAACTATTCTATATTCTGATTTGAGTTGAGATTGAGATTTGAGAATAGAACATATAGAGTCTCTAACAATTCTATTTATGCTTCTATGAGATTGATTTGAGTTGAGATTGGGATTTTAGTATAGAACATATTGAGTCTCTAACAATTCTCTTTATGCTTCTATGAGATTGATATTGAGTTGAGATTAGGATTTGAGTATAGAACATATTGAGTCTCTAACAATTCTCTTTATGCTTCTATGAGATTGAATTGAGATATTGATTGAGCATTGAGTATAGAACATATTGAGTCTCTAACAATTCTCTTTATGATTTTATGATATTGGACAAGTTTTATGTGAGCTTGTTAAACTTATTTGAGGCAAGTATTTGAGAAGGCTTGTGGAATGATTTTGTGTAAGATTTTATGGAATCTTTCTATGCAGATTTGGACAAGTCCTAGAGAGGACTTATTGAGAAGATTTGGAAAAGTCCTAGAGAGGACTTATTAAGCAGATTTGGACAAGTCCTAGAGAGGAATTGTTGACCAGATTTGAGTAGGCTCTATGTGGACCTATCGAGAAGATTTGATCAGTTTCTATGTGGACTTGTTGAGTACATTTAAGCAAGTTCTGTGTAGACCTATTGAGTAGATTTGAGAAGGTTGTGTGTTGACCTATTGATATTTGTGCTAGACTGAATAAACTATGTTTAGTGCAAATTTGAGTGGACTTGTGCTAGACCGAATAAACTATGTTTAGTGAAAGAGATTGAGCAGAGTTGTGCTAGATCTAATGAACTATTTTTAGTATAAGAGATTGAGCAAATTTGTGCTAGACCGACTAGACTGTGTTTAGTACAATATTGAGATAGAGCTTTGGAGGTGACAGAGTATAGAGGACAAATTCTTAGTGGATAAAGATCCAAAAACCAAGATAATTGAAGACAGATATGAGTGAGGAGTCTTCAAGTGGAGAGATATCCACCAGTCAGTGCACCAGAGAGACAGATTCTTCTACAAGATCACTAGCTAGAGCAGAAGGGGAAAGAGTTCTCTTGTGGAAGAGATCCACAAACTTGAGATTAGGGTATCAACATCTCCTTTGGATAGAGGTCCATAAAAATTGTAATTGGGAAGGATTCCCAAAGATATTTATTGAGAAAATTTTAGTAAAATATTTTCTCCGTGGAGTAGCCCACATTGGGTGAACCATGTAAATTATGGTGTCTCTATTGTGTATTGTATTTTGTGCATTGTTTTGATTATTGCTATTGATACTGATATCTATACACTGCATTATATTGATTTGAAAAGAAAAGTAAAAGGTGGTCTTATACTGTTCACCCCCCATCTCAGTATAAGCTTGTGTTCTTCAACTTCTTATCAACTTCAATATGCAATGGAAAGTTTTTCCTTCCTTCTTCATCGGTATGCATGATTCCTCCAATGTTTAATTGAAACCTACACATGCTTCTTTCTTGTCGATGTTCGACCTACAAGTATCTACTCTTCTTGGTGAACGTTCTTTGCTTTACTTCATTTTAGGTGAAAATTGATCTCTCTATCATTTATTTGCTTAATATTCATGATAATATCTCACTAGTGGATGAGTTCTTTCACACTGTAACTTGGTTTACAAACTCCAATTTCTGTTGTGTGTGCTTCTCTTTGACAAATTTGTGCTGGCCTGAGTACTTGATGAATTGCTTGATTATTCACCTTAGATTTCTTCATCACTTCAAGACTTAAATGCACTTAATATTTTTACCTCAAGCTTCTTATGGATGTCACTCTTTATGAACGCTATACAAGAGCTTCTCTAAAGAGGGCATCTTTTGTAGTAAGCTATGGGAGATGCCAAGTGGTGATAGCATTATTTTTATATTCCAAAAATTATTTAAATCCCCTTCTTCCAATACTGAATGACAAGTGGCATCAGGTAAGGTTATAGATTCCTTCAACATCCCTGACCTGCAAATGATACTTCTTCAGGAGCGTTATGTGAATAATGTCCAAGGATTCTTGAGTTGTCCTTGATGTCATGGTGAATGTATACAATATCTTATCCCACGTGGTGCAAGTAGTTCACCTCTTTTGCCATAACCGATGTAGGCTATTCCAACACTTTTTTCTACCCTTCTTATACCTCTTCTAATGCTTCTTTGACAATAGAATGATGGTTATTATCCAATGCTTCTACAATAGAAGCGGTTGCTCTTCTAAATATTTGAATGAGTGTTCAGAAAGGCTATGAGGTGGCTTCAAATGGAGAGTAAATCCTTGAGATAGAGATGAACACAATGGTCTACGTTGTAACCTGATGTATCTCCTCGTTTTAATAGTGCAAGATGCTTAGTTTGTGTCATATCCTTAAATTTTCCCTATCAATTTTTTTTAGGATATTTCAGCTCTAAACACTTCACGATCTAAGTTATTCATCATCTATCACAGTGAGTCTTTTGTTTACTTAAATCCATCTTGGTTATACCCATTTCTACCACTTACATAAGTTGGTTAATGCAAGTGTACTAGGTATATTATTGTTAAAATCAACCATTGAATCCATGCGTATAGGCCACTCCTATCTCTATCCTTCGAGAGGGAGTTAAGCTACAACTTACCCTACATATGTCCATGTATGTAGGATATGCTCTACATATGTCCATATATGTAGGTATTATCCTTTTCCATCCTTTGAAAAGGTTGTGCCAATATTTACACTCTACATAGGCCAGTCAATGTAGGTGTACTAAGAACTTCCTACAAATAAGCCATCCTTATCACCAAACTAGAGAGCTAGCCTATATGCCATGGACTTCTTTTTTTTCTTTTTGGGTCTAAAATTTACTCTACATATTTCTCCACATTTTGACTCAATAATTAAAATATTCATCCTTTAAATTAACTTCCAGTGCTAAATTCTCTTAAATCACAAAATCCTCATACGTCCTTCCTATCTAAATGACACCTCTATGGTTACCATATATCCATTTTGGTCTAAAGTTTTTAAACAATATAACCAATGTTTTTCTAAAAAATTGTCCATTAAAAACCTTTTCATCAATATTAAGGATTAAACCTATTTTGAGTAACTTTATTAGAATATTTTACATTATTCCCTTATACTTCCATTCACATTTCTTTAAGACAGAATGAACGATAACAAAAACTATCAAATAAATACTAAATCTCTTTCATTAATAACAAAGTCACACAATGATAAGAAAACAAATATCCAAGATATATGAGAATCTCATCATTAATGATGTTATCATCCTCAAGTGGATTTACACATTACAGATCTCTCCAGAATAATCTATTACCCAATAATGTTTGTATGTTTACAAAAACACGTTAATTTATCATCTAATATTTCTTTACATTCCAATTATCATTTCTCATTTGTACAAGCTATATTCAGGGAGACAGAAGTTCTATCATCTACTATCAAATTCCTAGTTGCAGAAGCCACAAATACTACTCACGAATCTCCACTTCTTCTTGATTGAACTAGTTCATCGTTTGAAATTATTCTCATTAGAGCTATTCCAACCACCATCGAGAAAAAAATGCATTAATGTGGGATCAAAGATGACACCAATCATAATGCATTGTTGCATTGTTTCATTAGATACCTTCTTTTGCATCAAAATGAGCAACCAAATAGAATATTTCATTCAAACACCCATCACATGCAAGTTTCATTCCAATATAATCATTTCATCATCTGAATTATTCAACAAACACCAAAAAGATATAAATTTATAGTATACATTGTATACTTTTTGAATACTATCAAAGAGAAGTTTTTTCCTTAGTCCTTAATAGTTAAACACACCAAGTTCATTCAATCGTGGTGCAACTACCATAACAAGCTAAGGATTAAAAAAATCTAAACATTTTATATAACTCCTTTTCCTAATACAAACAGATTTAGAACATTTCAATATTCTAGTAACCGATATCTTTAAAACTACAAGCATAGACTCAATAAAGCAAAAAGAGGTTTCCTATATTCACATTTAGATGACATCTAGTACTCACATCTAAACCATTCCAACAAGAATAATATATAATGAAACTATTTCATCATTTTTAACAAGTCAAGTAGAAAATATATAGATACAATAATCTATCACACTGCACCATTATGTTGGCTTATGAGTCTTGTTACCAAGTTACTGGTTCTAGAGAGATAACAACTCTATTTTTGAGCTTATCATGGTAAAAAAAATCTTAAATAACTCCTATTATAGCAATCTATTGGTTTGCATACTTCCCAAATGCAATCAATCAAACCATAGTAGAGTACTAGGTTGTGCAAAAGAAAAACTTGGACCACAAATCATTTTTAAAATATTGGCATAACTCTTCACATTTTTATACAGGTGGTCAATCTCAATCAGTGATTTCCTCTTACTCTCAAAGGAAATGACTGAAATATTTATTTCAAACCAATATTTCAACTCAGTTTGGCTTACCAACAAGACATTATCAACCAGTTTTCTAAAAATACCTGATTCCAACAGGTCTTCCTCGGTCGATTATAATTTTGATTTTTTCATCCATCCTTCCTCTCCATCCAATCTTCTTCTACTCCTCTTATTTTCCACCACCTCATTCCATGCATCTGCCCAACCACATTTTTCCACTTCCTCTCATCAGTTGGAGCCCATCATGGGTGAACCAGTTGGCCTCTTTAATTAGATTACTCTAAATTTTAAACACGTAATTGAAAACTCAAATAAACATTTTTTTTTTTACTTAAATATCAAACAACACACATTATATATTGTATTCTAATACTTCAAATTAGTGAACAATGATTTAATGATTCATCATGCACGAATCTTGCAAACAAAGATAAACAACTCACTATATTAATTAAGAGTAATCGTTCCCTTTTTTTATTACTATCCCAATATATTTTAGTAACTCTTTTCTCATAAACTCTATAATAATATTATCAATCAAAAATGGTTTTCTCTATTTGCCTCTTTCAAAATAGAATAATAAAAGTGAATAACCATTTCTTTTGCAATGAATACTTTCATACCAAATAAAGTTTCATCATAAAACAAGATCATTATGCAACAAACATATTCAAATTATGATATGCACTCCATGAAAAGAGTATTCTTCCATGTTTCCCCCAATTGCTCAGACAATTTACCCATCACATCACTTCCCATAATGTATCTCTTTATCAGTGGTTAGTTCTTTCTGCCACTGCTAAGAAACTTGTTCCTGCAAAATGCATTCCATTAGTAGTACCATATTCCTTCATAAAATGTATAATTTGTTTTCCAGGAACTAAACATGAAGTAGCCATTTCTTTAACCAAATATATATCCTATTATCCATAAAATATCTATTTTGCATATCAAATCATGAAATAACCAATCATTTCATCTATAGGACATCAAAATAAAACATACATTCATCCTTATGAAAGTAATTTTGTCCAAATAAAAATTCTGCCAAGGGAGGGTCATGACATTGTCTCCCCCTTAGGCTTAACATAGCTCTCTATGTATTCATCATGATTTTTTTTTCCTTAAACAAAAACATCTATCATTACATAGCATCTTCAAATAGAAAATAAAAATGTTTCTACATGTCTGCTACTTTTTTCCAAGTAGCATTTCTTTCCAAATAGCGGTCCCACTAGACCTTGCATTGCTCCAGAGTCTCTTTCCTCATCGATTTGGGTTGGAACTCAAGCATTTTTACTGGTTGAACCTCTATAGCCTCGGGATTCACCACCTGCAAATTATAAAAATTCTACACATGTTTAGGGTTAGAAATATAATTTCTAAGTAAGAAAATGTGAAAGGTGTTGTGAATATTGGATAGACTAGGTGGTAAAGCAAGTCGATATGCCATAGGGCTAATATTCTCTATAATTTCAAAGGTTTCAACAAAGAGAGGATCAAGTTTTGTGGACTTTTGTGGACTTAATAGCACTCTTCTTTGGTTTTACCCTAAGAAACACCTTGTCACCCACAAAAAATTCTCTTGGCGACCTCTTAAGATCGACATAAATTTTCTATCGATCCATGACTTCTTTTAGCCTTTCCCTAATTATCCTTAATTGTTGCTCCATTTATTTTACCATGTTAGGTCCAAGCACAATCTTATCCTCTGTATTATCCCATGACAATGGTGTTCTACATCTTTTACCATACAAAAATTTGAATGGAGCCATACCCAAGGTAAAATGGTGACCATTATTGTAGGCAAATTCTACTAAATTTAGGTAATCCTCCCATCGAGTCTTTTGATACATACAGTACATGTGAAGCATATCCTCTAATACCTGATTTACTCTTTAAATTTATCCATCAATTTTTGGGTGACAAGCAAAACCGATATTTAGCTTAGTACCAATGGCACGATGTAAGGCTTGCTAGAACTTGGATGTAAATCTCAAGTCTCTTCTGATATAATTACCTCTTGAAAACCATGAAGATAAAATATTTCTTTGGAAAATCTACTAGACACAACCACATAGTCATATTTGGTGTTCCCAGGTATAAAGTGTGTAACCTTGGTCAATTTGTCAATCACAACTAGGATTGTGTCATGTTGAGACCTATTTTTAGGTATCTCTACAATGAAATCCATTAATATCACCTACCATTTTTTCAAAGGCACATCATGTGGATATAACAACCTAGCAGGATGTATGTGCTTTACTTTTAATTTTTGACACTCTAGGAATTGAGCAACAAATTTCATTATGTCTTTCTTCATTCTTGGTCAATAGAAATATTTCTTCATATTTTTCCTCAGTTTTGCTCCACCTAGATGGGTAAAATACGAAGATCTATGTGCTTCATTCATGATAACGTTTCTCAAGTTTCCAGTTTTAGGAATCACTACCCTATCCTTAAAGCATAATAAACTATCCTTGATGCTAAAGTCCTTGTTTTCATCCAATTTTCATTCCACTCTTTCCCAATTTTTATTGCAATATGGATCCTGATGCTACATTTCCTTGACTTGTTCCATCAAATCAACATGTATGCGAGACATAACAACTATGTATATCCTCCTAATTAGTGCATCAACAACTTTATTCTCATTTCCTTTTATATACTCAATGTTGAATTCATATTCAATGAGAAATTCCATCCACCTTCTCTGCCTAGCATTTAGTAAAGGTTGAGTAAATATATATTACAGACTTTGATGATTTGTTCTCAACTCAAAGGGTATCTCTACTAAATAATTTTGCCAACTCTTGAGAGCAAAAACAACTGCTTCTAATTTTAGATCATGGTTTGCATAGTTAACCTCATGTTGTTTTAATTACCTTGATATATAGGCTATTACTACTCCCTTCTAAGAGAGCACTCCTCCCAACCATTCCAATGAAGCATCTATACAAACAGAAAAACTCCCATGAGGATCGAGTATCTTTAGTATAGGCGGTGTAGTAAGCTTTTGGTTAAGCAAATCAAAAGCTACCTCACACATATCTATCCACCTGAATTTTTTAATTTCCTCTAGAGCTTAGTTATTGGATAGGTAATCTTTGTATAGTCTTTTACATATCACCTATAATATCCGATCAAACCCATGAAACTTTTGAATTTTGTCACATTCGTTGGCGGTGGCCAATTCAAAAAATAGCCTCTATTTTTTAGGATCTTCAATGATCCCTATTTCTAATACAATATGTCCTAGGTATTGTACTTTTGGTACATAAAATTCACACTTGGACATGTTCCCATACAACTGATTTTTCCTTAGCAGTTCCAACACAATTCTAAGGTGTTTATCATGCTTTGTCTTATCTCAAGAATATATCAATATATCATCCAAGAACACCAAAATAAATCTATCCAAAACCTTCTTGAAGCTACTATTCATCAAGTTCAAAAATGCTATTGGAGCATTTTTTAGACCAAAAGGCAAGACGGTAAACTCATAATGGTCATAACGAGTCTTAAAGGTTGTCTTATTTGTATCCTCTTTGCAAATTTGTAACTGATGATATCCAAACTTCATATCAATCTTCGTAAAGATAGTGGCATCTTTAAGTTGATCAAATAGATCTTCAATCTTGGGTAAAGGATATTTATTCTTGATTGTTTCCTTGTTTAACATTCTATAATCTATACATAATATTAAGGAACTATTTTTCTTCCTTATGAAAAGCATAGTTGCACCCTATGTGACACTTGGTTTTATTAATCCTTTTTCCCACAACCCTTGTAGTTGTACTTTCAGCTCCTGCATTTCTATGGGATTCATTCTATAAGGTGCTCTATGTATTGGCTTGATTCTAGGTTGAAGCTCAATTGTGAAGTCAAATTCACGTTTGGGGGGTAATCCAGGTAAATATTTTGGAAATACATCCCTAAATTCCTAAATAATTGGGTGTTTTCTAAACACCTCTTCCTTATTTTCTTCTCTAATTTCATTTATCTTTACAACATAGATCATTCCTCCCTTTTTGATGGCTTTCTTAAGTTGCATTATCAAGAGTATTTGGGGTTGGAATACCCCTTGTAGGTTGTACACCCTTCATACATCCCTACCATATTCTATGTACTCAATCCATCTATCTTGAAAATTGATTACTACTTTATGCACTTGCAACCAATTCATTCCTAGGATTATGTCAAATGCATGCAAAGGCACTACATATAGGCATATAAAATATCTTTAACTAAACTAGTGGAAATAAAGCTATCCGTAGCACCACTATCAATCAAGATTTTAACATCCTTACCAAAAACCTTACCCTTTATCAATAGTGGTGTGGCTTGACCATCTAGATCTTAATTCTCTATTGTAGCATAAATCTTGTGCACGGGTTCCTTAGATGCAGATTCCTTGTACATTGGTTCCTTTCCCTTTGAACTCATTCTTGCTCTTTATGGGTAATTACTGGCATAATGCGGTCCTCTACAAAGAAAACACCCTTCTTTCGGTCTTGGATATTCTTTCCACTTTTGTCCCTCTTCTAATTTTTCTACATGCAAAGAATTAGCCTAACCTTGTGATGGTCTATTGTTACCATTAACTCAATTTTTGGGATTACAGTTTCCTCGAAATCTTTTTTTGAACTTCCCTTGCTTTTGGTCATTTCTTCTATCATGCTTAGAGGAACTTTTTTTTTCTGTTATTTTTTCCACTTAACAAAAATTGCACTATTTCTTTTCCTTAGTGCTTCTCTGCCCTACTTATCTAAACCTTCATAATCAAAATAGGGTTTGATATTAATTTTAACTTTTATGGACAAATTGTAGGCCTTCTATAGAGTAGTAGATTCCTGCATATCTACCTCTTGCCCTATTCTAGAATCTTCCCCTAGTATAAACTTATGAATTTTCATTTTTTTTTATAAGAAGGTACATACTTTAGAAACTTGAGAAATATTTAATAATATTTTTTCACTATCCTAGTTCCCTGCTGAAGTTTAGTGAACTACTCAAACTTTTGGGAATAGAAGTGCTCCATGAGAAATCTTTCTTTAAATGCTACTATAAATTCTTCCCACTTTAGGTTAATTGTTGCTGCTAGTTTTTGATCCTCACTAATATTTTCCCACCAATCCAAACCGTCTTCTTGCAAATGCAGAGTGGCATAATACATTCAAATTCCAGAGGAAAATTTTTTCATATTACAATAGGTTTCTATTTCTTTAAACCAAGCCTCGACTTTCTCTCCATATTCCTCTCCATTGAATTTGGAAGACTTTAAATATTTCATCTCTTTGCCCAACTTGGATTTAGGTCGAATCCTAGTCAGTTGTGCCTCAGTAAGGCATTCATTTACTTATTCCCTATTAGAGTTCCTAGCCTATGTTTCCCGATTCAACACAACATCCAACAACTATTTTTGTGTTTCCTTCTATTCCCATAGTAGGGCCGTTGTCACCATGAGATTCTCTTCTTCATTACTAATATTCTCTCTTTCATTCTTAGGTTTCTCTGAACCTACATCTAGGTTTTTGTTCTCTACATTAGTCCATCATGTTTGCCTTGTTATTGGGGTAACATTTCTTCTTCTTTTCTTTGGTGGTATTGTCCTTGGATACAAAATGAAAGGAATAGTAGGAGTTAGTTCACCATCACTTCTTTGGTTGGTTTCTCCTATCATCAACTAAATTTCTAGTTATCATAAATAGTCAATGTTAATAAATTTTGAGCCTCTTGCTCAAATTCATTAACGATTGCACCAATCAAAAATTTGGTAGTACATGGTGGACAAGTTCATGTTTGTAGTTGGTGGGAGTTAAAAAGAAAGAGTTGGCAGGCCTGTCAATTTTTGGCAGCCTGGTAAAATTGGGTGGTACACACATACAGGTGTATATATTCTAGTTTGCAAGCTCCTATCTTCTAGTTTTTAAGCACTCATATTCCAGTTTGTAGGCATCTATATTTAGGTTGCATATGCCTATCTTCAGGTTGTAGGCACCTATCTTCAAGTTGCAAGTGTCTATATTCTAGTTATAGGTGCTTATATTCAGGTTGCAGGAGCCTATCTTCAAGTTTTAGGTGTCTATATTCCAGTTACAAGTGTTTATCTTCAGGTTGCAGGCGCCTATCTTCAGGTTGACCAATTTGACTGCACATGACCAGTTTGACTGCACATGCCTAGTTTGACTGCACATACTCCCAGTTTGACTACAAGTACTCTTAGTTTGATCGGTGCCTACACCTGGAGAAGTAAACAAAGTTTTTTTTCTTAAAGAAAAGTACTATGCAGTTTTTATTTAAAAATTATTTAAATCTTTCCCATCCATGAGTTGTTCACATTATTTAAAATGTAAATATTTTAGACATCCAAGTGAAAACTATTATGTTGTTTTGTAAATCTGGAAAGCAGGTGTAAATTTATTTCACAGTTTTACAGATTTGACTTCAACAATGAGAAATTATTTTTATAGTGTTGCAAATCTGAAAGTGGGCAAACATTTATGAAGTAGTTATGCAGATTGAGACGTTAACATCAGGAAAATACTTTTAGTCTTGTAGATCTAGAAAGTAGGTGGGAATATTTGCATAGTCTGGCAAAAGCATTTAATCCTTGAGGTCTAGGTAAAAAATATATTTGTACTTCTATGAATCTAGGAAGTAGGTGAGAATTAATATTTAGTAGTCCCACAATTTTTGAATATCAACAATAGAAAAATATTTAACAGTCTTGCAAATCTAAAAATAGACAAGCATTTATGTATTAGATCTGCAATTTTAGATATCAAATAGTGGAATATATTTTGGTAGTTTTGTATATGTAGAAAGTGGGTGAAAATTAATGTAAATGTCCTATAAATCTAAAAGTAGGCGAGAAAATCTATAGTTTGGCAGAAACAATTAATCCGAATGGTCCAAGTGGAAAATTAGAAGGCAAGAAAAATACCTCTTGTCTATAAAATAAATTTCAAATATTTTCTAGGGGTTGGTTGATTCTATGACTTGCTAGCCTTGTAACATGTGGGAAATAATACAAAAAATATTTGAACTATATTATGTGTATCTTCAGTTTGGCTGGATTGAATGTGGCACTGGCCCTTGGTTCACCAACCTTACCTCTTGCAGTTTATTCATGATTTGTTTTACGTCATGTATCTATTGCATTGTGTCTCTTATGGAGTTTTAGGTAGATCAATAAGCCCATTTTATTTTGGTGTATCGCCTCTGTTATTTTTATTTTATCTGTCTATTATGCAGTTATTTTTATTTTCCCTTCCCCTTTTTCTCTATGAGTTTAATAGTTTAGTTTCTTTTTTTAGTTTTTATTTTTATTTCATTGTGTTTGTCTTTTTCTCAACAAGTAAGTGCAATTATTTTTAATTTTATTTTTACCATGCAATTTTTATTTTTACCAAGTTCACAATTTTTATTTTCAATGTAGTTTTTGTTTTATAGTTTTAGTTTTTATTTTATTTTCCCAGCAAGCAAGTTCAGTTCTTCATTTTTATTTTAGTTTGTAGTTTTTATTTTTTTTAATGAGAGCTAGTTCCCTCTAGAGGTATTTTCCTCTTAAGCAATCCCATATGAGAGGAAAGTTCCCATGTTGATGTTATACATGGGTGCAGATATAAGCGTACAATTTTAGCCATTAAAAGTCCAATTTGTTTAACTTTCGAT
Organism: Wollemia nobilis; assembly: GCA_028583015.1. Classification (NCBI taxonomy): domain Eukaryota; kingdom Viridiplantae; phylum Streptophyta; class Pinopsida; order Araucariales; family Araucariaceae; genus Wollemia; species Wollemia nobilis. The sequence goes on along the minus strand of JAQPPZ010007509.1, from coordinate 4,933,375 downwards.
AGTTTATTTTAAACAAAGTATAATTCTTCCATTGAGATGTTTTCTATTACGCACCCAAAATTATTTTTGTGTGGTAAACCTATTCCACTAGGAACTACGCTTTGATACCAAATATCATATCCTTAAATTTTTTCTATCATTTTTTGAGGAGATTTCAACTCTAAACACTTCACATTCTAAGCTATTCATCATCTATCATAGTGATTCATTTGTTTACATAAGCCCATATTGGTTATACCCATCTCTACCACTTACATAAGCTAGTTAATGTAAGTGTACTAGGTATATAATTGTTAAAATCAACCATTGAATCCATGTATGTAGGCCACTCCTCTCTCTATCCTTCGAGAGGGATTTAAGCTACAACTTACCCTACATATGTTCGTCTATGTAGGATATGCTCTACATATGTCCATCTATGTAGGTATTATCTTTTTCCATCCTTTGGAAAGGTTGTGCCAATATTTACACTCTACATAGGTCAATCAATGTAGATCTACTAAGCACTTCTTATGAATAATCCATCCTTCTCACCAAACTGGAGAGATAGCTTATATTCCATGGAATTTTTTTCCTTTTCGTGTCTAAAATTTACTCTACATATTTCTCCACGTTTTGATTCAATAATTAAAATACAAATCCTTTAAATAAAATTCTAATGCTAAATTCTATTAAAGCACAAACTCCTCATACCTACATTCTTTTTAAGAATTGCATTGTACATAACCAAAATGAGGTCTAGCATTTTATGCTTGTTCATTTGTAAGTACTTGTTGAGATGATGGTCGAACAGTCATTCTCCTAGGGAATGGTTCTTCTAGAAATAATAAATCTGTAATAGGAGTAACTTGATCTAATTCATACTCAGAACTATTTGAGGTAATCTCTAGTTCACTCCATGTTTCACTTTCTGTATCACTTTTAATATCTTTCGAAGATGACTGAAAATATTGGATTGGTCTAGTTGTGACCACAAATAAAGTAGGTACATAGGAGGTTTACAAATCTTGTTGTGCTAAAAATCTACTAATGGTTCCCACATATCGAGTTGGATGAGGAACGTTGTGATGATCTACTTGGTTTACTACTTCTTTACCATGCTTAGGTAAGGGATGTTGAAAATATCTATGTTTTGATTTGCATTTTTATTTTTTTGTTTTTTAGTATTATTTTGGGTATTATTTTGTACAGGAAATTTTTGAACTTCCATTTTACATTTTTCAATCAAGTCTTGTATCATATGCTTTAAGATTTTACAAGAATTTGTAGAATGTCCATCTAATTGGTGGAAATTACAATGTAAGTTAGCTCGATATCTGGTTGTAGTAGTGTCTGGTTGTCTTACCTCAGGTAACCGTATCAAGCCTTATTCCAATAATTGAGGTAGAATCATAGTTAAGAGTTGATTTAATCTTGTAAATTCTCTTGGTGGCCTATCAGGGATATTCAATACAAAATTTCTTTAAGGATTCTGCAGTGTTGACCATTGAAGTGTTTCTGCTATTAGTAACTTTGTCACCCACTACTTGCTTATTCTTATATTGGTTTTTAGGAGTTTTATCCTCATATTTCTTCTTAAATTGTCCTATTATAATGAGGGCATCTTCTACCCTCCTATATAGATCAATGGCTTGATCAAATGTGGTTACTGTAGCAGTAGAAAGTTCATAAGATAGTTGTTCTTGCAAATTACCAATAAATATGTCCAACATTTAACGATGAGGTAATGCAAAATGTAGTTTACCTAAGAGTTGTCTCCACTTAGTCAAGAATTTAACAAAACTCTCATCTTTACCATGTTTTAGGTTGTATAGATCCTTAATGGTTACATGCCTCTTTATGTAAGCACTAAATTGATGGACAAACATCTCTACTATATCTTCAAAGTTCCTTAAAAATTTCCTAGGTAGTTGATAGTACCATTCTAGAGTTATGCCTCCGAGACTTTTAGGGAATATTTTTAGCAACAACAAATCATCATGAGAAATATCATGGCATGCTATCATAAACATGTGAAGATTCTCAATAGGATATTTGGTTCTTTTATATATCGGGAGGACGTGCATAGGGAAATGTTTTGGGTATGGTTGAGCGACCACAATAGGATATAAGGGTTGGCTACACATCTCTTTATAACTATACGAGGGACAATGGGGATCTATTTGATCTAGTCTTGAAGCTATTTGTTTAACTATGTCTTCAAGGCCCTATGATTGTCCACCAAATTGGTTTTGTTGCATCATGTTGTTGTATATTTGATAAGTTGATGTTGTTGTGTATGGATTTCCAATTGAAATACTATTGTGTAAAGTCTATGTAGGAACAGTATTATGGAGTTTAGGAGGGATTGTATTTTGTTGAAATTTTTGTTGATAATAATGGCATTTTGAGTTTTCTTAGTTTTTTGTGATGTAGCTATTTTTTGATTAGAATCTTGAGAAGTAGAAGAATTTTGTTTTTGTTTAGGATTTGGATTTGTTGTTGGTGGTGGTTTTTCTATGTTTTTATTTGGATTTTGATTCATATTTTTGGATGTACCAGCTTGATACTGATTTTTTTTGTTCATATATGTCATTGGATTTCCATTTAATCAAAGAGCAACTTCTATAGCAACCTCCGTTGAATAATATCCCATAGGAAGATGACCTTTTGTATATATCACATGATTAATGACATCTATGTTATATTTCAAGAACCCAGTGAAATGTAGGGTAGACTTTAAAGTGAGATTACCTTCCTCATATGAATAAGGTCTAGTGAAGAACACAAGCTTATACTGAGAGGGGGGGTGAACAGTATAAGACCTCTTTTTACTTTCTCTATTTAACTTCAACTTCGCAAAGCAATGAACCAATAGCAATATCAAAGCAATGCATAAAGCAACACACAATGAGACACCAATTTTAACGTGGTTCACCCAACATGGGCTACCTCCACAAAACTTTTCTCTAAAAAGCTTTCTCAAAGTTCTTTGGGAATCCTTCCCAATTACAATGTTTATGAGCCTCAGCCCAAAGGAGAAACCTTCCCCTACTCAAGTATTTATGAGCCTCTGCCCAAAGGAGAATCCTTCCCCTCCTCATGAATTTATGAGCCTCCTGCCCAAAGGAGAATCCTTCCCCTCCTCACGAATTTATGAGCCTCCTGCCCAAAGGAGAATCCTTCCCCTTAGCTCTGGAAATGATACTTCAGAAGATCACCTGCCTCTTATTCCACTAGCACATGGAACTCCTTTCCATAGAAGACCTCCTGTCCTCAATGCTCAGCCTCAAGAGACCTCTGTCCTCACTGATCACCTCCACAACAACTCATCAACCTGTACTAAACATAGTCAGTCGGTCCAGCACAAGTCTTCCTCACTCTGTCAGATCTGTCCCAAGCTCAACTCATAAAGCTTGAACAAATCAATCTCTGCTGCACACAAGCCTTCTCAAAGACTTGTCAAAATTGTCCTCAGGTTCTTCTCAAAGAACCACTTCAACTCTGTCCTCAAGTCCTCTGCTAGGACCTATCCAAATCAGCTCACAAGTCCTCCCTAGAACTTGTCCAAATCAGCTCACAAGTCCTCACTAGAACCTTTCCAAATCAGCTCACAAGTCCTCACTAGAACCTGTCCAATTCAGCTCACAAGTCCTCACTAGAACTTGTCCAAATCAGCTCACAAGTCTTCACTAGAACTTGTCCAAATCAGCTCACAAGTTCATCAAGAAAAACTTGCTTAGCATGAACCCACAAAGAGAATTGTTAGAGACCCAATGTGATTCATCAACCTCATAGAAGCATAAAGAGAATTGTTAGAGACTCAATATGTTCTATACTTAACTCCCAATCTCAATCTCAACTCAATCTCAATCTCAAAAGAATAAGATAGATGTAGTATGCTTTTCTCAAGAACATGAAACACAACCCAACAATTGCCAACCATGCAATATCTCATATAACAATGATACTCATGTTCTTTCCACAACCAATATCTTTTCTCAACCAATTAGGGCTTTAACAACAATGCTTATAGACAAGGTTTAACCAACATCATTCAACTCAACATTAACCTTGAAGCATTCAACCAATCACTACATGAAAAGGAAACTAGTAGACATCCTTTTCCCTCCAAAGGTATTTGAACAAAATAACCACCAACATAAATCACCAATGCAAAGAATAACTTGCTCAAATCAATCTCAATGGAGTAAGCCCAAATCATGTATCAAGTAAAGCATTAACTTGATCAAAACAACCTCTATGGAAGCAACTCAACCATCAATCTCAAAACAGCCAACTAAGGGTTTCACCATCTCAATGCAAGTAGCAAGACTTACTAACATAAACCCTAGTGCAAAAATGCTTCCTCTTCCTCAACCAGAATTATGCATTCACCCAAAAAACTCATCAATGATTTTAATGCATAAACAATCTTCAATATCCATAAAATGGAATTTACACCAACAAGAATACCTAGTAGACAACCTTTTCACTCCAAACTCAATTTCAGAAAATACACCATCAACAATATACATGGAAGAAGTTGCCCATACCTTTGTTTGAGGAAGAAGAGAATAGTTCTTCAACCTGTTACCAACACCACCCTCAACTTTGCCACCAAGTTAGGGTTAGATCATAAAAGTAACCACAAAAATATTTATTCCATAAAACACCTTATGACTCCAATCCTTAGAAGTCAACTACCAAAAAATATAAAGCATACAAACAATATATCCTTTTACACCTTATTTCTCCAAATTAATTAAACCATGCTCAAGGAATAATAGCTTCTAAGCAAATCTCACTCAACAATCAAGCCAAAAATCTCAACCACACACTATCAACCTTATATCTCCAAAGAAGCATTTAACCTTAAAAATAATTTTAAATAAATCTGCCCAACCACTTCTTCTTTAACAAAATGCAGATTTTATTTAAAAAACCTTACCAAAAAAATGCTTCCGAAAATCGTGGGTCAACAGTGCCTCCGAAAAAATCGGAGCACAAAAACTCTTCTCACACTCCACGACGGGAGTCGAACGCTTGACCTCCCTTCAAGCGCCTTCGCAGAACAGTCGTTGCCACTAGGCCAACGACGCTAGCTTGAAGGCTAGCAAGAGTCTCCTTCTCCTTAACCCTTTGGTGGCGGATAAACGTGGCAAAAAAATGATAGTCGTAGCTTTTACTTCCCAACCTTTGTGCAATTCGAATTTCTTTCACTCCATTGCTTTGGACTATAGGTTATGGCTTATATAGCCAAACTTCCATGCTATGCACGACGTCGACGGGAGGATAATTCGAACTTTTTGAATTAATATTATTTTGGCGCCTTCGAAACAACTTTAGGGTTTATGAAACCCTTTTGATTATTTAAAAAATAATCAAAGGTCTTTTAGACCTTAGACCTTAGGTGGAGAACCCATTAAATTATTAAAATAATTTAATCACTAAATCAAATAAATAATTAATTAAAAAACCTTAAAAAGGTTTTATTAATTAAGTTATTTAATTAATAAGTGTCTCCAGCCTTTGCATTAAGGGTTTTGAGAAAAACCCTTAATGCATCCACCTGGTTTTAATAAAAACCCTTAAACCCGCCATGGTTTTGATAAAAACCTTTTCATCCGCCACATGGAATCTCTCCGAAATCTTCTAGAAAATATTCTTTGGAATCTTCAACCTTTGAAGCCAATAAATCCTCTTGACATTAATGCCAGTTCCTTTTGACATCAATGACAACTCATAGACAAGAAGCTAGGATCTCAAACCCAAAATTGCCAACAATCTCCCCCTTTGTCATTGATGGCAAACCATGCTTCTCAACAACACCGAAACTCAAAACTGTTGTATAGAAATCAGCTCCCCCTGACTTGAGGCTCTCCCCCTTACTCATATCTCTCCCCCTTTGTCATCAATGGCAAAGGGTCACCTTTGGGGCTTGGGACTAAGAATGAGCCTCTTAGCTTAGTCCCTCCCCCACCTCCTGTTGAGGTGATTAATTCTGGGGTGGGAGTAAAACTCCCATTAGGCACTGATCTTCATCAGTGTCTATAGCTGCCTTACCATGTCTTCTCTTGTTCTCCTTGTCCATATTCCTGTTCCTGTTCATGTCACTATTGTTGTTCTTGTTATCATTCCTGTTCTTATCCATGTCTTGATTCTTGTGCCTGTTCATACCCATGTTCCTGTTCCTGTACCTTGGAATTTCAGCTCTACACTGTCTAGCTATGTGACCTTCATTGTTGCACTTATAACAACTAACAATGTTATTTCTTTGAGGCATACCTGATCTTTGACTCCATCTATTCTGACCAAACCTGTTCCTGTTATTAGCCTTGCAATAAACAACCTTGTGCCCAAACTTTTTACAAGAGTAGCAATACCCTTGAAAGAAATTACCACCTCTGAATCTGTCATTTACCTTCCTCACTTGAGTCATGCAATGTGAAGCCATGTGACCAAACTTGTGACAAGCAAAACATCTGCCATTAAACTTTCCTTGATTTGACCTCTTAGGTCCTGTAAACTTTCTCCCCTTTTTTTGATTCTGTGCATCTATCACTCAAGGACTCTTTTTCTGAAGTACTTTCCTCATCGAACTCTCTTCCTTTCGGAATCTCTTACTAGATTCCCCAACAGAGTCGCCAACCTGTTCCATGTGTTTCTTACCAAAACCAAGACCTATTTTATCTCGTTGTCCTTCTTTGATCTTTGATGATTGACTTTACCTTTTTGGTGCTATCTTCAAACCTCGTAAAGCTTCTCCTTGTACTCTTTAGTTTCCTCTTTCAAGGAAGCCACTTTCTGTTCCAACTCTCTACACTCAAGAACCTTAGACTCTAACTTATCCTTAAGTTTCTGTGTCTTAGCTATAGAGAAGTCAAGACTTTCTATAAGCTCATCTCTCTCAATACAACATTCATCCAATTTATCATTGAGTCTAGCATTCTTCTTTCTTTCCTTTTTCAAAGCACTAAGAGCACTAACAAGTTCAGCTTCAAGATCTACTTCACCATCCTCTATAACTTCCTCTATTTGTTTGCCTTTTGAAACATCAATGACTTTTTCAGATTTCTTATCACTAGAGGTGCTACCCTTTTCTAAAGCCATACAAAGATCTTCCTTACAATTTTTCGAAGCATCCTCATACATAGTATAACTAGAAATCAATCCATCATTTGTGCAATCATCCTCAAGATGTCCAAAATTTCCACATCTAAAACATTTCATAAGGACAAATCTATGTTTCTTTTCTTCTTCTTTTTCTATTAGGAACAACATCTCATTTCCAACATCACTTGAAGAACTTTCACTATCACTACTAGAACACTTACTTGCCTTGTCTAGGTAGAAAATTTTCTTGTGTTTGTGAGAGTACCTCTTTCCTTGATTGCTTTGCTCATCTATATTCTTCCTTTGATGCCCATGCCTTTCAAAATCCTTGCTCTTATAATCCTATTTATCTTCATCACTTTCATCCTTGGTAGCAATGACAGCTTAGTAGCATAATGACCAAACTTTCCACAATTGAAACACTTGACATATTTCATACCTTTGTGCTTTCTTGAGAACTTGCCCTTCTTGCTGTAATATGCCTCTTCATCACTAGAAGACTCATCACTATCTTGAAGCTCTTTACCCTTGGATTTCTTGGTAGCCTTGAAAGCCGCCTCCTTCTTAACATCAACCTTCACTTGAGTTCTCAACTCAAATGCTGCAAGTATACTATGAAGCTCATCCTTTTTCAACTTATCCAAATCCTTAGCTTCCTCAATAGCAGAAATATTTTCACTAAATCTATTTGGAAGAGACCTCAAAATCTTATCACAAATATCATTTTCAGCAAGCTCAAGACCTAGTTCCTTCATAGAGTTAACAATCTCATCCATACGAAGCATATAGTCACTAATATTTTCTTCATCATTCATCTTGAGTTGTTCAAACATACCTTTGAAGTGTCTCAACTTGGCCTTTCGGACATTTGCATCACCTGTATGAACCACCTTCAACTGTTTCCACATTTCACTAGTTGTCTTGCAGTGAATCACCTTGGTAAGATCTGCCTTCTATAAACCCTTCAGGATTGCATTCATTGCCTTTGAATTGCTATGATGTAGGAGCCTCTCTTCCTTAGTAGAAGGACCATGCTCAGGAATGGTATACTCATCCTCAATCACTTCCCAAACTTCATTTCCAAGAGCCATAAGATGAACCTTCATCCTAGCACTCCAAAGCCCAAAATCTGCCCCATCAAGAATAGGTGTTGCATTACCACTTGTAGATTCCATTGTGTTCTTTACAATATTTTCCTTCAAGCTGTTAAACTTTTCGAAGGAACCCGCTCTTGATACCAATTGAAGAACACAAGCTTATACTGAGAGGGGGGTGAACAGTATAAGACCTCTTTTTACTTTCTCTATTTAACTTCAACTTCACAAAGCAATGAACCAATAGCAATATCAAAGCAATGCATAAAGCAACACACAATGAGACACCAATTTTAACATGGTTCACCCAACATGGGCTACCTCCACAAAACTTTTCTCTAAAAAGCTTTCTCAAAGTTCTTTGGGAATCCTTCCCAATTACAATGTTTATGAGCCTCAGCCCAAAGGAGAAACCTTCCCCTACTCAAGTATTTATGAGCCTCTGCCCAAAGGAGAATCCTTCCCCTCCTCATGAATTTATGAGCCTCCTACCCAAAGGAGAATCCTTCCCCTCCTCATGAATTTATGAGCCTCCTGCCCAAAGGAGAATCCTTCCCCTCAACTCTGGAAATGATACTTCAGAAGATCACCTGCCTCTTATTCCGCTAGCACGTGGAACTCCTTTCCACAGAAGACCTCCTGTCCTCAATGCTCAGCCTCAAGAGACCTCTGTCCTCACTGATCACCTCCACAGCAACTCATCAACCTGTACTAAACACAGTCATTCGGTCCAGCACAAGTCTTCCTCACTCTATCAGATCTGTCCCAAGCTCAACTCATAAAGCTTGAACAAATCAATCTCTGCTGCACACAAGCCTTCTCAAAGACTTGTCAAAACTGTCCTCAGGTTCTTCTCAAAGAACCACTTCAACTCTGTCCTCAAGTCCTCTGCTAGGACCTGTCCAAATCAGCTCACAAGTCCTCCCTAGAACTTGTCCAAATCAGCTCACAAGTCCTCACTAGAACCTGTCCAAATCAGCTCACAAGTCCTCACTAGAACCTGTCCAATTCAGCTCACAAGTCCTCACTAGAACCTGTCCAAATCAGCTCACAAGTCTTCACTAGAACCTGTCCAAATCAGCTCACAAGTTCATCAAGAAAAACTTGCTTAGCATGAACCCACAAAGAGAATTGTTAGAGACCCAATGTGATTCATCAACCTCATAGAAGCATAAAGAGAATTGTTAGAGACTCAATATGTTCTATACTTAACTCCCAATCTCAATCTCAAATCTCATAGAAACATAAAGAGAATTGTTAGAGACTCAATATGTTCTATACTTAACTCCCAATCTCAATCTCAACTCAATCTCAATCTCAAAAGAATAAGATAGATGTAGTATGCTTTTCTCAAGAACATGAAACACAACCCAACAATTGCCAACCATGCAATATCTCATATAACAATGATACTCATGTTCTTTCCACAACCAATATCTTTTCTCAACCAATTAGGGCTTTAACAACAATGCTTATAGACAAGGTTTAACCAACATCATTCAACTCAACATTAACCTTGAAGCATTCAACCAATCACTACATGAAAAGGAAACTAGTAGACATCCTTTTCCCTCCAAAGGTATTTGAACAAAACAGCCACCAACATAAATCACCAATGCAAAGAATAACTTGCTCAAATCAATCTCAATGGAGTAAGCCCAAATCATGTATCAAGTAAAGCATTAACTTGATCAAAACAACCTCTATGGAAGCAACTCAACCATCAATCTCAAAACAGCCAACTAAGGGTTTCACCATCTCAATGCAAGTAGCAAGACTTACTAACATAAACCCTAGTGCAAAATGCTTCCTCTTCCTCAACCAGAATTATGCATTCACCCAAAAACTCATCAATGATTTTAATGCATAAACAATCTTCAATATCCAGAAAATGGGATTTACACCAACAAGAATACCTAGTAGACAACCTTTTCACTCCAAACTCAATTTCAGAAAATACACCATCAACAATATACATGGAAGAAGTTGCCCATACCTTTGTTTGAGGAAGAAGAGAATAGTTCTTCAACCTGTTACCAACACCACCCTCAACTTTGCCACCAAGTTAGGGTTAGATCATAAAAGTAACCACAAAAATATTTATTCCATAAAACACCTTATGACTCCAATCCTTAGAAGTCAACTACCAAAAATATAAAGCATACAAACAATATATCCTTTTACACCTTATTTCTCCAAATTAATTAAACCATGCTCAAGGAATAATAGCTTCTAAGCAAATCTCACTCAACAATCAAGCCAAAAATCTCAACCACACACTATCAACCTTATATCTCCAAAGAAGCATTTAACCTTAAAAATAATTTTAAATAAATCTGCCCAACCACTTCTTCTTTAACAAAATGCAGATTTTATTTAAAAAACCTTACCAAAAAAAATGCTTCCAAAAATCGCGGGTCAACAGTGCCTCCAAAAAATCGGAGCACAAAAACTCTTCTCACACTCCACGGCGGGAGTCGAACGCTTGACCTCCCTTCAAGCGCCTTCGCAGAACAGTCATTGCCACTAGGCCAACGACGCTAGCTTGAAGGCTAGCAAGAGTCTCCTTCTCCTTAACCCTTTGGCGGTGGATAAACGTGGCGAAAAAATGATAGCCGTAGCTTTTACTTCCCAACCTTTGCACAATTCGAATTTCTTTCACTCCATTGCTTTGGACTATAGGTTATGGCTTATATAGCCAAACTTCCATGCTATGCACGACGTCGACGGGAGGATAATTCAAACTTTTTGAATTAATATTACTTTGGCGCCTTCGAAACAACTTTAGGGTTTATGAAACCCTTTTGATTATTTAAAAAATAATCAAAGGTCTTTTAGACCTTAGACCTTAGGTGGAGAACCCATTAAATTATTAAAATAATTTAATCACTAAATCAAATAAATAATTAATTAAAAAACCTTAAAAAGGTTTTATTAATTAAGTTATTTAATTAATAAGTGTCTCCAGCCTTTGCATTAAGCCGAGAGTGGTTTTGAGAAAAACCCTTAATGCATCCACCTGGTTTTAATAAAAACCCTTAAACCCGCCATGGTTTTGATAAAAACCTTTTCATCTGCCACATGGAATCTCTCCGAAATCTTCTAGAAAATATTCTTTGGAATCTTCAACCTTTGAAGCCAATAAATCCTCTTGACATTAATGCCAGTTCCTTTTGACATCAATGACAACTCATAGACAAGAAGCTAGGATCTCAAACCCAAAATTGCCAACATCTAGTTGGATTATCCATTTCATCTTCTTTATTATCCTCTTCATCTTCTGAAGATATATAATCTTCAATGAGTATTTGATCATCAATGTTTTCTTGGTCTTGTTCATCAGTCTCTATTTGTTTACCGTTCCTTAAAACTTTAGGCATTTTTATTTTAGGATTTTTATCTTGCAAATATATATGTTATATATATATATATATATATATATATATATATATATATATATATATATATATACTTAAAAATTTTGGGGTATATATGTTATATATATACCTAAATAACTAAGTATGCAAATATGTAAATATATATTATGTTTTTGGTTTTTTATGTTTTTGAAACAAAGCAAAAAATAGAAATTATAATATCCTAAATATTATATCTTAGTCTTCCTGAAAGAGTCTATAGATGTCATTAATGGGTTCAAGTTCCTATGGGGTCATATAGTGTTCTTCCTTAAACTGGAAATTGGCTTTCAAAAATTTAACAAAGTGGGCTATAGTGATGCAATCAACTTCATAATCCGGCATACAAAAGTATAACTCATGACAATATTCATGGTAATGAACAACCCTAGGAGCTTTATGAAATCTTCTCCTATTTTCTAGAACAATTTCTTGATCTTCTATGTGTGCTAGAAACTTGTGCACTATCACAATATTTTCAAGGTAATCATCAAAGGTATAAATACCTGAGGGGATATTGGCTCTCTTATCCACTAGCCACCTATCACATGCCCTTTGGATGTCAAAGTTGTGAGAGGTGTTATCGAGATTTAGGATTTTAGATAAGTCAATCCTATAATTTGTCTAAGCATAGGCTCTTTGGTTTTTATGATTTCTAATCTTCACCAGAGTTCAGTCCACTGTTCCTGGGATGGAAAACTAGAGTTTACAACTATTGAAGAATTTTATTGTGTAAAAAACAATGCCCTAATTTTTATGAGTAAAAATATTATACTATTATAATCTACCATCTATGAGATTTACTAAAATGTGCAAATCTAACTAATGACTTTGTTTAATTTTTTATTTTTGTTTTGTAATTTTTATGCTTTTTTTTGTGTTTTATAAATAAAAAAGATTCCTAATATTTTTCATGCCAGGTTCACCAAAGAATGTAGGTCTAAAATTCACACACTCCTTTCCTTCAGGCTAATGGATCCATGCCTCAAAGGGGAATGGGGGAATGATAGGTCTACACCTCGAAGAGAGACACTTGAGTTCGTGTCTTCTTTGGTGATTTTTTGATGAATTGTTTAGGGTTCACCAGGAAATATTTTATGGCAGTTTCCACGCCTAGGTTTTGGAGTTTGTTTTGATGTGTTCCTTTTAGAAAATCTCACAATCACCTAGTATTTGGCCAATATGCAACTATACTAACCTATATGTAATTTTGATTTATATGAAAATAACAAACAACAGAAAATAGAGCTTTAATGGACAATGCAATGCTTAAAAAGTAATTAGAAACTCTGACCTGTATCCGAAAGTCTGAAGAAGATTCTGATTTTTGATTGTAGACAAGATCGTATGTAGACAAGGCAAGATCATACGATTTTGATCAAGATCATACCATCCGATCAGTGATCGGATGATCCAATTTTGATAGAAACCTACAGTTTCATAAATAGAGTGCAAAATACAGAAAATAGAATATGCTATTGATATTTTTAAGCATGAATTAGATTAAATATCAGCTATTGAATGACATAATGAAAGAAATCAACATCTGAATGCTTTAAACTATATGAAATGTGCAATTAAATGCAAATTGGTGAACTCCAAGAATGCAGATGATTAAATATAATGTTGTATGAAATAAAAATGATAGATAAGATGATAAATATGCAAAATGAGATCTTAAGAAATGCAAACCAGCACTCGGGGTTGCCCCCAAGTGATCCACAAGCAAGATCATATGGAAAGCGCAAGATCATACAACAAACAGAGCAAGATCGTATTACGATCGCAAGATCGTATCCTCCGATCACCGATCGTATCCTCCGATCCTGCACAAAATAGAAAAATACCTAGGTCTAATGCAAAAATTGTAGATATTTGAATGCAAAAATTAGATCAACGAGTCAGGAGAGATTTGAGGTGAGAGGTGCTTGATTAAATAGGCTAAGCAAGCTGATGAAATTGGGCTAGAAGACAAAGTAGGTTGCAACCTCCTCCAAGCTAGGACTGATCGGTGGATCCGATCCCGTAACTATCGTACGGTTGCATAGGTAAAGACAAAACATGTTATAACTAATTTGTCGCTTAGCTAAACTAAGTAGTTTCTATTTTTGAGCAAGATCATACGTACGATCGATGATCGTATCATACGATCAGTGATCGTACATACGATCATTAGGATCGTATCGTACGATCAGGGATCGTATCGTACGATCTCATCCAGATTAACTCCGATCTCGCTAGGAGGGCATAAAAATCGAGGCAATCAACTTAAAATCAATTTTTACAAGTTGTTTGTCTTTAGTGCAAATTATTATGAGTCAATTTTAGGGTGCTACATTTTGCCCCCTCTTTAGCGCATTTTTGAAAAAAATGTGTTAAAGAAGAGAATAGCACGCTTTACGAGAAAGCAAAAATTTATTACACATTTTGTTGATGGTTTCAAGTTTTAATGCAAGTTGTTTTAAGGTATGATACCCCCTTCGAGATTTTACACCAAATTCTGCGTTTGGGTAAAAACTCAAAATTTTTGTTTTTAGGGTAAAATGAATAAAAACAAGAAAAATAGAGTTAAACTTAATTCATTTGCTTTTTACCATTTTTCATTTTAGAGCTCTGGAGAAAACTATGGTAGAGGTTCCCCATCGTGCTGATCTGGTCCGAGCAGGAGATGGAGCACTCCGGGTAAGCATTTCTCACTTGTTTAGCTTAGATTTTTCATGTTTTTATTTTTAATTTGATTTATTTTTTTATTTTTAGGGCACGACTACCGTCACATGACCCTAATTACGAAATCATAACGATTTCACAAAATCGTAGTGATTTCATGATATCGTATGATACGATATCGATGAAATCGACTCGATTTCATGATATCGTATCATATGATATCACAAAATCGGTCTGATCGAGGTCGATATTAGATTGATTTTAGTGATATCGTATAGTATGATATCACCCGATCGATACGATATCCTATTTTTAATATGATTTTGAGCAAATTAATATGATTTTAAACAATTTGATACGATTTTTCTAATTTAATACGATTATCTAACTAAAATTTTGTTATTTTATTGTTATTGATAGATGGTTGAACTAAAGAATCGGGAGTGGAGACATGCCACTCTCCAGGAAGACTTGGCCACTCTCTCAGTTATTGAGAGAACATGCTTAGAGGTAGTGGGATTGAGACATGTGGTAGAAATGCCATAGATCCCAGTAGACATGAGGGTGTTGATGGCTTTGGTAGAGAGGTGGTATCCAGAGTCATCCTGCTTTAGATTTTTGATAGGGGAGATGACTCCCACACTAGAGGATGTCTGGAGGATCTTGAGGCTACCATTGAGGGGTGTTGGCATAGTTGCATCTGGAAACCAAGGCTAGGCATTGAGGAGGTTGATAGGAGACCCTAGCTTCATTCTGATGAAGGGTGGGGTTATCATTGATAGGCTCGAGGAGATAGAGGGAATATCTTGTTTGATAGTTTTGTTGAGTGGTGTCATGGGAGGCCTGGTAGTGAGCCATCTTAGTGGATGCTACCTACCCTGGATGCTGGTAGAGGTGATCTATGATATGCATGATCAGAGTGTACGATTTTCTTGGGGTCCCTTCTTTCTCTGTAGGCTCTACAAATTTTTGCATAGGGTGGTCTACAAGGGGGAAGGGATTGATACTTACATCATTTCTATAGGTGTGGTGTTGGGAGCATATAGCTATCCGATGACCTACAAGACTTCCTCTAGTTTGGGTAGTAGATGGCCAGCCTAGGGTAGAGGATGATAGATCGAGGATCTACTACTGGCCCCTACAGAGAGGATGATGGGGATGAGTTAGCCTCGATGTAGCGAGGTGACTTTTGGATGAGCTACTAGTGGAGGATATCACATGGAGGCCCTAGAGGGCAATACTAGGGTGGGGGGAGGATGCATTTGAGCTGGCCCACATCAGGTGGACCATATGGCTATGGATGGACTAGGGGGAGCTAGAGTTGCACCATTTTGATCGGGTGCAATGATAGTTTGGGCTATAGTAGGACATTCCTAGATATAGGAATGTCACATATTCTAGGGTTACTCAGGACCACACCACCATCAGTGGGGCTCCCAATATGTCAAATTTTTGGATCCTGCACCAGATGATGAGCTAGTGTAGATGATAGATGGTGATGATGCTAGGGTGATCGATAGATATCATCAGTGGTATGTGATGATCCGTCCTGCTAGATTGACCCTTCCAAGGAGTGCCATAGAGTAGGTAGTTGACCAAGTTAGACAATGGTGCTTAGCTAGTCAATAGTTAGGGACATAGATACCCCCTAGGTGATAGGGTCCATGCACTAGAGGTGGCCACCAATACTGGTTGAGGTGGGAGAGGGCTAGGGAGGAGAGGAGAGCCTCTTCTCAACAGATGGTGGATGATAGGGTGGAGGAGGAGCATGTAGCATCTCCTCAGTAGGGTGATGTACCTGAGATGCCTGATAAGGGCAAGAGGATTATGGAGGAGGGGGAGAGTAGTGAGATGGCTGCTCTATGGGTAGAGGTTACCAGGTTGATAGAGGAGAATGCCTCCTAGAAGACTAATATTGAGTCTTTAGAGGTATAGGATGTGGGTCTGAGGAGTAGGATTCAGACTCTAGAGGTAGAGCTCACACAGGTGTGGGCTTAGACATAGGTGGGATAGGGATCTAGGGATCCAGCTCCTACATCTTCTCAGTTAGTGTGATTAGGGAGGAGTGACTCAGGGAGGGTTCATGAACTTTAGCTGGTAGGTTTCTATCAGGGTTTATATCATGCAGCAGTGCCTATGGAGTAGAGGTAGCTAGAGCCTCTGATGCTTGACATACCTAAGACTTTGAGTCACTCTAGATCTCGATCGACTACTCGAATGACTACTACTATAGGAGTAGGGGGTTCTGAGCACCATGACCTCCTGGTGGAGATGATGATGCTATGAGCTCTAGAGGCTCAAGAGGAGTCTAGGGTGGGCTTACTTAGACACATTTTTGTATTATATATCCTTATTGACTGAGTATGCTAATTTTTGAGGATTGTGGCATACCAATATAACTCTATTTTGTATATGGATTTTTGATATATATATATATATTGATCTTCTTGTCTTATGTGATTTTGTATGATTTGATTGCATTTGATTGAATTTTTATGATGTTTAAATTTCTTATAATCATGCTTTTGATTTAAGTGTTTTGATCATGCTTAAAATGAAAAATGATTTAAATTTTTGTAGATGTGTTTTTGAAAAGATGTTTTGGTAAAATGATGACATAAATGGATTAGCAATGTTCCTCGGAGGATGTTGTGTTGTTATATGACCGTTGGTGGAGATCAGTGCTCGCTAGGTCATGAAGCGAATCTTGTTGTGAGGAATTTTGTATTGCTAATAATAGAAATGTTTTTGTGGTGCTCAAGTATAATCTTGAGGCTTATGATGATAAAAGAAGATGTTTGATTTTATTTTTGAGAAAATTTGATTTTTAAGAAATATTTTGATAAGGTTTATTGTTTGTGAAAATAATGTGATTTAAGCATGAAAATTTGGGAAGGATGACTTGTGCTAGGCATAGAATTCTTAGTGTGAAATTTGAGGAGAATAGTTACTAAGAATTATACCATCATCGTGAAGTCAAAAATGCAATGCATGATAATATGAAATTGTTTATTTTTAAGATATAAGTTGATATGAAACAAATCATTTGTATCACATATTTAAGAAGATTAATAAATATGGAATGTTTTAGACCTAAAAATTGAGAAATATGACTTGCGCTAGGCATAGAATTCCTAGTGTGAAATTTGAGAAGAATAATTCCTAGGAATTATACCATCATAAGTCAAAAAAAAAAAAAAAAAAGAAGAATTTAGGTTTGAATTATACCATCATCATGAAGTCAAAAATGCAATGTATGATAAATGATTTTGTACTACAAGT
Organism: Wollemia nobilis; assembly: GCA_028583015.1. NCBI lineage: Eukaryota > Viridiplantae > Streptophyta > Pinopsida > Araucariales > Araucariaceae > Wollemia > Wollemia nobilis. The sequence continues at coordinate 4,915,821 of JAQPPZ010007509.1, read as the reverse complement.
TCTTTTGAAGTAAATTATTTTTGAAGATTTTGAAAAAAAAATTATGTAATGAATGAACTAATGTTTGTCTAACAAATTTCAAAGAAATATTTTAACTTATTTCTAAGACAAAATCAAATTTATCAAGAACCAATGTGTGATAAGTGAGTTCATTATCCATATTGATTTGACACAATGATACAAAATCTCTCAAGGATCAAATGTGTGTGCTTGTGAAATTAATTTACCAATTTTGAGTAAGGTAGTGATACAAGCAAACTTTTATGAACCAATGTGTGTGCAAGTGAAATGTTCATTAACCATGATTTTGTGCATGCCATTGTACCGAACTACTATGTAAGTCAAGTTACCAAAATCTAGCTAATCCACAAGCGGACATTGGTCTGTACAAAATAAGGTCGCTAATGTGACAGACATGTCACCATGTGAAAGGGATTACCCAAGGTCAAGCGGGTTGGGCACAAACCACCTGTTATGGGGCTTACCTCATGGCTTTCAAATAACTAAGGAATTCTAGGGATTCAAGCTCACTACCCCCTTCTTTTCTTCTGATTTTTGGAGTAGGGATTTCTTGTCCATTTTTGAACAAGGGGATTTTATTGCTTTTGTTTTTTTTTTTTCTTTTTTTTTTTTTCTTTTTTTTTTTTTTTCTTTTTTTGGATACTTGCCCAGATTAGACGTAGAGCAAGGGATTTTATTCGGGTAGAGGGGAGCTTGTCCTTTTGCCAATTCTCAGTATTCTAGACCATGCACATAATAGGATAGCAAGGGAAACTTTTCTCTTAAGGAACTAAGACTACTATGTAGTATCATTTTTGAATTTTGCAACAAATCATATTTAAGATGTGAGAATGTGTTCTTGGTTCAAGAAGTAGCAAGATCATTTCCCAAAACTCAAAATTTATTTAATGAAGTAATAGTGCTTTTCGATACAAGAGAGATTTATAATCAAAGTGATAAAATCAAAATTATGTAAGATGTAAATTAAGTGCATGGTTCAAGATAACTTTTGAATTTATCTGAAATAAAAGAAAATATAACTTGAATTTTGGAAAACAACACACACTTGATGTAAAGAACAATATTTTTTGAAATATTTTTGATGTTTTCTTGATTTTTTTGGTATTTTGATAATATGAGAATTGCAAATTAAATGATGAAGAAGTTATTTACAAGTATGTACAGAAATGGAACTTTTGTTTTATGCATAATACTTTTTGAGATGCATAATGTTCATTGGCTCCTTAAGTTCTTTTCCTTCTAAGGTGGCCAAGCGATATGCACCTGATCCAAATTTAGTAGTGATGACAAATGGTCCAAGCCAATTAGGTTGAAATTTACCTTTTAAATATTTTCTAGCATTTGTATTCTTTTGATTTTCTTTAAGTACTAAATCACCTATTTCAAAATATCGACGATGGACTTTCTTGGCATATGATATTTTGAGTTTGTCTTGGTAAGAGCGAAGATGCTCTAGGGCATGAATACATTTTTCATCTAGAAGTTCTAACTGACTTAGTCTACCAGCATGATATTCATCCCCTACTTCAGCATCCTGAAGTAAGAGAGCTAGAGAAGGAACTTCTAATTCAAATGGAAAAACTGCTTCAGCACCATAAACCAAGACAAAAGGTGAGGCACCTGTAGGAGTACGAACACTAGTTCGATAGGCCCACAAGGTGGGATATAATTGCATGTGCCAATCATGGCCTATTTTATTAACCAATATTTTTAGGATTTTGATTAAGGTTTTATTTGATGCTTCAGCTTGGCCATTTCCTTGTGGATAATAAGGAGTAGACCATCTATGTTGAATTTTATATTTTTGACATAATTTCTTAACATCTTTGTTCTTGAAACATGTTCCATTATCTGAGATGAGAGTTGATGGGATTCCAAATCTACATATGATTTGATTAAAGATAAACTTAGAAACTTGGACTCCCATGCAAGAAGCTAATGGCATAGCTTCTACCCACTTTGTGAAATATTATGTTGTTGTTATTATAAATTTATGACCATCAGATGAAATAGGATTGATTTTACCAATAATATCTAAACCCCATTTAGAGAAGGGCCAAGGAGATGCAATAGCTTGAAGTTCCTAGGTAGGAGCATGAACAAGGTCTGCATGTCTTTGACACTTGTCACAATGATGCACATAATCATTAGCATCCTTTTCCATGGAAGGCCAAAAATATCCCATTCGAAGGAGTTTCTTAGCAATGGCACTTCCACTAAAGTGTCCTCCACAGGATCCATCATGGGCTTCACTTAAGGCTTTCTTAGACTCTTCTAAATTAAGACATCTTAATAGGATACCTTCAAAGGATATTTTGTATAAGGTATTACCAACAATTACAAAGTGAACAACTCACTTACGTAATAACCTACGTTGGTTTCTATCTAATCCTTCTGGGAAGGTTCCATTTTGGAGAAAATTAAAGACATCTATATACCAAGGTTCTGGGGTTGTTTCATTAATCAGAAACACATCTAATGGCTCTAGATATGACTTAGAGGAAGTAGGCTCTCGAATTTGGTGAATAATGATAGTAGCATACTCATCATTCAACTCCAAAGGTAACAAAGAAGTAGTTGCAACCATTGCATCAGTGGCACGGTTGCTAGTGTGAGGGATGGCTTCTAAAGTTACTTTCTCAAACAATGAAATAAGTTTAAGAACATATTCCTTATAAGGGTGGAGCTTCTCATATCATGTTTGATAAAATTCATTGATTTGATTTATCACAAGCTGAGAATCTCCAAAGACTAATAATATTTTAATTTTTAAGGCTAAAGTGGCTCGTAACCCTAGGATTAGAGCCTCATACTCTGCAGTATTATTAGTACAAGCAAATTGTAATTTGAAAGACAAAGGGATAAGGTGATTTTGTGGAGATATTAATATAATACTAGCACCTACACCACTCATGCATCTAGCTCCATAAAAATACAAAGACCATGACTCAGACAGATCTTCTTCTAAATTAAGGCACTCATCAAGAAATTCTATAGTTATAGGGTGAGTAGACTCTAAAGGTGCAACAACTAATTGATCAGCTATAACTTGGCCTTTAATATATTTTTGGCCGATAAATGTAAGGTCAAACTCACTTAGAGCAAGAACCCACTTAGTTGTGCACCTTGACAAGTAAGGTCTACTCATCAAGTACCTTAATGGATCAGATTTAGCTATAACAAATATTTTCTGACTAAGCATATAATGACACAACTTTTGCGTAGAAAACACAACCGCCAAACAAAGTTTTTCTAATGGAGTATAGCGGGTTTCATAACTTATTAATGTTATTATTATATAATATGTGGCTCGTTCTTTCTTTTCATCATCAATTTGAGCCAACATAGCTCCAAGTGCAAGTTTCGAGGCAGAAATATATAAAATAAATGGACAATCTGGTCTAGGAGGAACAAGCACTGGAGGAGTAAGAAGATATTGTTTAAGACTCTCAAAAGCTTCTTGACATTCCTTATCCCATTGGAATGGGATATTTTTCTTAAGTAATTTAAGAAAATGTCCTGTTTTATCCACCAATTTATCAATGAAATGATGGATAGACTATAATTTACCTTGTAAACTTCTTAACTCTGATATGTTTTTAGGTGGTGGCATATCAAGGATAGCTTTAATTTTGAGAGGATCTACTTCTATACCATGCATAGAAACAATAACCCCCAACAATTTTCCTGATTTAACTCCAAATACACATTTTTCAAGATTTAATCGAATCAAATATTCTCTTAATCTATCAAACACTTTTCTTAAATCATTGATATGCTCTTCCTCTTTAGTTGAACGAGCTATAATATCATCTACATAATCATGTAGAATATCATACATCATATCATGAAAGATGTATGTCATAGCTCTTTGATATGTTGCTCCTGCATTCTTTAAACCAAAAGGTATTACTTTCCAACAAAAGGTACCCCAAGGTGTAATAAAAGTTGTTTTGGGTTGATCTTCAGGAGCTATTCTAATTTGGTTGTATCCTAAAAAACCATCCATGAGGGATAACATCCCACTCCCGGCTATAAAATCTATGATTTGATCCATATTAGGGAGAGGGAAGTCATCCTTAGGGCATGCATCATTAATGTCCCTAAAATCAGTACAAACCCTAACTTTAGTGGCTTCCTTTTTGGCTACTGGGACAACATTTGATATCCACTCAGCATAATCAATAGCTTGGATAAAAATTACATTCAAAAGTTTTTCTAACTCATTTTTAACTAGTAGTGCTACTTTAGGATGCATTTTCCTAAGTTTTTGCTTTACAAGTTTTGCATCAGGGTGCACTACTAGATGGTGCATGACCACAGAAGGATCTAGGCCTGGCATATCTGCATATGTCCAAGCAAAGACATCAACATATTCTATGAGAAATGCTATATATTCTTTCTATCTTTCTTCACTTAATTCTGCTCCAATTTTGACCATGCGAGGGTTTTCCTCTGTCCCAATGTTAACTTGTAAAATATTTTCTATCACAATATTTGATTCTCTTTCAAATTTGGGTGGTGCTGGTGACACCCCCATTTCTTGTAATTCCTCTAAAGTTAATTTTGCTAACTCTTCCTGAGGAGTAGTTGCTTCTACATGGGCTATACATGGGATAGACCCATCAAAATAGAATTTATTCTTTAAAACTTCATCAACAGAAATATCATGAAAAATATCTCCCTCTAAATATTCATCTGGTTCAACAATCATGTCTGGGTATGCTATTGATAACATATTACAAGAAGATATCCTTCTTCTTGATTTAAGCAATTATTTTTGTGCTAAATATTCTTCATATGTTATAAGGTGATCATCATCCTTATATGGGAATGGTTGGGTTTTTGTAGGAATGTAGCCAATACCACATCGGGCAGGCCATTCTCCAACTTCCAAAGGTTCTTGTATTCCATTTTCAAGAGGTCCTAAACCTTTACCTCTGTAACCCATATCACACATCATTTGTTTTGATTTTATATATCCATTAGAAAAGTAACATTTAGAAAAACCATTTTGATCAATTGTGATACTCACAATATTAATTTTACCATAATCATATCCTGCGTAGACAAAGGCACAACTCCCAACATGATAAATACTTCCCAAATTTTATGGCAAGCCCATCGTTTGGGGAGATGGTGGTAACTTAGCTAGCACTAGGGAGTCTTGAGTGGCAAAATTATTACTTTATCCTGAAGTTGTGAGTATCAAAGATAAATCTGAAATATTTCATCCGAAGTAGGATATGAAGTAGAGGGACTATCTTCTTTAATTGTAGATTTATATGGTGTAGTTTTAGATGATGAAGGTGTTGATGATGAAGGTGTTGATGATGGAGGTGGGCTAGGATATGTTGATGATATAGCAGGACAAAAAGGAACTCCTATTGGTTCTGCCATGGCACACATATCAAATGGTCTAGGATCACCATGTATAGTAACTAGTTGATTTTTAAATTCAAACTTAACACACTGATGTAATGTAGAGGGTACCACTCGCATTGCATTGATCCAAGGTCGACCCAAGAGTATGTTATACGATGCAGGGCAATGTACAACAAATATGGTCGTATCCAAAATCCTTGGACCAACTTGCAATGGAATCGATAACACTCCACATGTTTCTTGAGTTTCATCATTAAATGCTTTTATAATCATTTCAGTCCTTTTTAGATCTTCATTCCTAAATCCAAATATTTGGAAAAATTCATATGTGCATATATTTAATGATGATCCATTATCAATTAAAACTCTTTTTACACCTACATCCCCAATTAATGTTGTGATGTATAGAGGATTATCTCTATACATGCTTTGAGGAGGAATATCCTTATCTAAAAAATCTATGTAATTTGTTCCATTAGAGCTTACAACATTAACCACAACATCGGGTTCTATATTTTGTGGTACCATCATCTTACTTAAGGTACTCATTAGTTCTTCTCTATGGATAGATGAAGTTCTCAAAAGATCCAAGAGAGAGATTCTTGTTGTGATATTTGCTAGTTGTTCATTAATATCATATGGAGGTTTCTGTTGTGAACTTGATATATTATTCCCTTTTGTTGGTGCCTTTAATACAAATGGAGTTGTTTTCTCATTTTGAGTTTGAGTTTGTGGTTGAGAATTTTGATTTTGGATTTGTTGTCTAGTAATGGCTCCAATAGTACCCACAACATTATTATTTCTCATATAACCAAAATGAGGTCTAGCATTTTTTGCTTGTTCATTTGTAAGTATTTGTTGAGATGATGGTTGAATAATCATTCTCCTAGGGAATGGTTCTTCTGGAACTGATAAATCTGTAATAGGAGTAACTCGATCTGATTCATACTCAGAACTATTTGAGGCAATCTCTAGTTCACTCCCTGTTTCACTTTCTGTGTCACTTTTAGTATCTTCCGAAGATGACTGAAAATATTGTATTGGTCTAGTTGTGACTATAGATAAAGTAGGTACATAGGAGGTTTGCAAATCTTGTTGTGGTAAAAATCTACTAATGGTTCCCACATACCGAGTTGGATGAGGAACATTGTGATGATCTACTTGGTTTATTGCTTCTTTACCATGCTTAGGTAAGGGATGTTGAAAAATATCTAGGTTTTGATTTGCATTTTGATTTGTTTGTTTTTGAGTATTATTTTGGGTATTATTGTTTGCAGGAAATTGTTGAACTTCCATTTTACCTTTTTCAATCAAGTCTTGTATCATATGCTTTAACCTTTTACAAGAATTTGTAGAATGTCCATCTACTTGGTGGAAATTACAATGTAAATCAGCCCTATATCCAGTTGCAATAGTGTCTGGTTGTCTTACCTCAGGTAACCGTATCAAGCCTTGTTCCAATAATTGAGGTAAAATCATAGTTAAGGGTTGATTTAATCTTGTAAATTCTCTTGGTGGCTTATCAGGGATTTTCAATACAAATTTCTTTAAGGCTTCTGCAATGTTGACCATTGAAGTGTTTCTGCTATCAGTAACTCCATCACCCACTACTTGCTTATTCTTATATTGGTTCTTAGGAGTTTTATCCTCATATTTCTTCTTAAATTGTCCTCTTCTAATGAGGGCATCTTCTACCCTCCTAGATAGATCAATGGCTTGATCAAAGGTGGTTACTGTAGTAGTAGAAAGTTCATAAGATAGTTGTTCTTGCAAATTACCAATAAATATGTCCAACATTTCATGATGAGGTAATGCAAAATGTAGTTTGCCTAAGAGTTGTCTCCACTTAGTCAAGAATTCAGCAAAACTCTCATCTTTACCTTGTTTCAGATTGTATAAATCCTTAATGGTTACATGCCTCTCTATGTAAGCACTAAATTGGTGGACAAACATCTCTGTTGTCTCTTCAAAGTTCCTTAAAGAGTTTGTAGGTAGTTGATAGTACCATTCTAGAGCCATGCCTCCGAGACTTTTAGGGAATATTTTTAGCAACAACAAATCATCATGAGAAATATCATGACATGTTGTCCTAAACATGCGAAGATGCTCAATAGGATCTTCGGTTCCTTTATATATCGGGAGGACAGGCATAGGGAAATATTTTGGGTATGGTTGGGCAACCACAATAGGATCCAAGGGTTGACTACACATCTCTCTATAACTATATGAGGGATGGTAGGGATCTATTTGATCTAATATTGAAGCTAATTGTTTAACTATGTCTTCAAGGCCCTGTGATTGTCCACCAAATTGATTTTGTTGCACCATGTTGTTGTATCTTTGATAAGTTGATGTTGTTGTGTATGGATTTCCAACTGAAACACTGTTGTGTAAAGTATGTGTGGGAACAATATTATGGAGCTTATGTGGGATTGTGTTTTGTTGAACTTTCTATTGATAATGATTGGCATTTTGAATTTTCTTAGCTTTTTGTGATGTAGCTATTTGTTGATTAGGAGCTTGAGAAGTAGAAGAATTTTGTTTTTGTTTAGAATTTGGATTTGTTGTTGGTGGTGGTTTTGCTATGTTTTGATTTGGATTTTGATTCACATTTTGGGATGTACCAACTTGATCTTGATTTGTTTTGTTCATATATGTCAATGGATTTCCATTTAATCGGAGAGCAACTTCTATAGCAGCCTCCATTGAATAATCTCCCATAGGAAGTTGACCTTCTATCTGTATTACATGATTAATGACATCTATGTTGTCTTTTAAGAACCCAACGAAATGCAAGGTAGACTTAAAAGTGAGATTACCTTCCTCATCTGTATAAGGTCTAGTTGGATTATCCATTTCATCTTCTTTATTATCTTCTTCATCTTCTGAAGGTATATAATCTTCAATGAGTACCCTATCATCAATGTTTTCTTGGTCTTGTTCATCAGTCTCTATTTGTTTACCATTCCTTAAGACTTTAGGCATTTTGATTTTAGGATTTTTATCTTGCAAATATATATATTATATATATGCTTAAAATTTTGGGGTATATATGTTATATATATACCTAAATAACTAAGTATGCAAATATGTAAATATATATTATTTTTTTTTTGTTTTTGAAACAAAGCAGAAAACAAAAATTATAATATCCTAAATATTATATCTTAGTCTTCTTGAAAGAGTCTATAGATATCATTAATGGGTTCAAGTTCCTCTGGTGTCATATAGTGTTCTTCCTCAAACTAGAAATTGGATTTCAAAAATTTAACAAAGTGGGCTATGGTGATATTATCAACTTCAAGATCTTGACCATAAAAGTAGATTTCATGACAATATTCATGATAATGTACTACCCTAGGAGTTCTATAAAATCTTATCCTATTTTCCAAGACTATTTCTTGATCTTCTACATGTGCTAAGAACTTGTGCACTGTTATAGCATTCTCAAGGTAGTCATCAAAGGTGTAAATGGTTGAAGAGATGCTAGCTCTTTTATCTACCAACCACCTCTCACATGCCCTTTGAATATCAAAGTAGTGAGAAGTGATTTTAGGATCCAGGATTCTAGCTAGGTCAAACCTTATAATTTGATTAAGTCTTGGTTCATAGTATTTTATGATCTCTAATCTTCTCCAGAGTTTAGTCCATTGTTCTTAGGATGGTAGACTAGAGTTTCCAAGTATTTGAGAAATTTCTTGTGTATCTAACAATACCCTAACGTTTATGAGTACAACTCTTCTAATGTTGTGATCTAACATTTATGAAATTTACTAAAATGTGTAAATCTAACTAATGACTTTGTTTGATTTTTTATTTTTGTTTTGTTTTTATGTTTTGTAATTTTTATGTTTTTTGTGTTTTATAAATCATAAAGATGCCTAATGTTTTTCACGTCGGGTTCACCAAAGAATGTAGGTCTAAAATTCTCACACTCCTTTCCTTCAGGCTAATGGATCCATGCCTCAAAGGGGAATGGGAGAATGATAGGTCTACACCTCGAAGAGAGACACTTGAGTTCGTGTCTTCTTTGGTGATTTTTTGATGAATTGTTTAGGGTTCACTAGGAAATATTTTATGGCAGTTTCCATGCCTAGGTTTTGGAGTTTGTTTTGATGTGTTCCTTTTAGAAAATCTCACATACACCTAGTTTTTGGCCAATATGCAACTATGCTAATTTATATGCAATTTTTATTTATATGCAAACAACAAATAATAGAAAATAGAGCTTTAATGGACAATGCAATGCTTAAAAAGTGATTAGAAACTCTAACTTGTATCTGAAAGTCTGAAGAAGATTCTAATTTTTGATGTAGATAAGATCATATGCAATAGGGCAAGATCGTATGATTCTGATCAAGATCGTACCGTATGAATCAGAGTTGATCGATGATAGATCCGATTTTGATAGAAACCTATAATTTCATGGGTATAGTGTAAAATATAAAAAATAGAATATGTTATTGATCTTTTTAAGCATGAATTAGATTAAATGTTAGCTATTGAATGACATAATGAAAGAAATCAACATTTGAATGCTTTAAACTATATGAAATGTGCAATTAAATATAAATTGGTGAACTCCAAGAATGCAAATGATTAAATATAATGTTATATGAAATAAAAATGATAGATAAGATGATAAATATGCAAAATGAGATCTTAAGAAATGCAAACCAGCACTCAAGGTTGCCCCCAAGTGATCTATAGGCAAGATCATATGGAAAGAGCAAGATCGTATAGTAAATAGAGCAAGATCGTATCCTTCGATCAACGATCGTATCCTCCGATCCTACACAAAATAGAAAAATACCTAGGTCTAATGCAAAAATTGTAGCGATTCGAATGCAAAAATTAGGTCAATGAGTCAGGAGAGATTCGAGGCGAGAGGTGCTTGATTAAATAGGCTAAGCAAGTTGATGAAATTGGGCTAGAAGACAAATTTGGTTGCAACTCCTTCCAAGTTGGGACTGATCGGTGGATCCGATCCTGTAACTGCCATACGGTTGCACAGGTAAAGATAAAACACGTTATAACTAATTTGTCACTTAGCTAAACTAAGCAGTTTCTATTTTTGAACAAGATCGTACATACGATCAAGGATCGTATCGTACGATCAGTGATCGTATCGTACGATCTCATCCAGATTAACTCTGATCTCACCATGAGGGCACAAAAATTGAGGCAATCAACTTAAAATCAATTTTTACAAGTTGTTTGTCTTTAGTGCAAATTATTATGAGTCAATTTTAGGGTGCTACAATGCCATGGACTTTTTTGTCCTTTTCAGGTCTAAAATTTATTGTACATATTTCTCTACATTTTGACTCAATAATTAAAAGACCCATCCTTTAAATAAAATTCTAATGCTAAATTCTCTTAAAGCAAAAACTCCTCATATGTCCTTCCTAGATAAACAACACCTCTATGGTTACCATATATCCATTTTGGTCTAAAGCTATTAAATAACATAACCAACGTTGTTCTAAAAAGTTATCCATTAAAAACCTATTCATCATTATTAAGGATTAAACCTGTTTTGAGTAAATTTAACAGAAGATCTTACATTCTTCCCTTAGAATTCCATTCACATTTCTGTAAGACAGAAAAAATGATAAAAAAACTATCAAATAAATACCAAAGATCTTTCATTAATAACAAAGTCACACAATGATAACAAAAAAATTATCCAAGATATATGAGAATCTCATCACTAATAACGTTATCATCCTCAAATGGATTTACACATTACACATATCTCTGATATAATCTATTGCCCAATAACTTCTATAAGTTTATAAAACTTTAATTCATCATCTAAGATTCCTTTAAATCCTAGATATCATTTCTCATTTGTACAAGATACATTCAGGGAGACAGAAGTTCTATCATTTGCTATTAACTTCCTACTTGCAGAAGCCCCAAAGTCTACTTATAAATGTTCACTTATTCTTCCTTGATCTAGTTTTTCATCTGACTCCTCAGAGCTATTCCAACCACCACCAAGAAAGAAATACCTTAACACGGGACCAGAGATAGCACCAATCATAATGTATTGTTGCATTGTTTCATTATATGCATTTTTTTGCATCAACACGAGCAACCAAATAGAATATTTCATTCAAACACCCATCACATGCAAGTTTCATTCCAATATAATCATTTCATCATCCGAAATATTCAGGAAACACCATAGAGATATAAATCTACGTTATACATTATCTACTTGTTGAACAACAAAAAAGTTCTTTTCTTAGTCATTAACAGCTAAACACATCGAGTTCATTCAATCATGATGCAAATACCATAACAATCTAAGGATTAAAAAAATCTAGACATTGTATATAATTCCTTTTCCTAATACAAATGGATTTAGAACATTTCAATATACCAGTAATCGACATCTTTAAAACTACAAGCACGGACTTGGTAAAGAAAAAAGAGATTTCTTGTATTCACATTTAGATGACATCCAATACTCACATCTAAACCATTCCAAAAAATAGCATACAGTGAAACTATTTCATCCTTTTTAACAAGTCAAGTAGCAAATATATAGATACAATAGTCTATCGCACTGCACCATTGTGTCGACTTACGCGCCTCGTTACCAAGTTACTAGTTCTAGAGAGATAACAACTCTATGTTTGAGCTTACCATCATAAAATAAGTCTTCAATAACTCTTATCACATAATATATTGGTTTGTGTACTTCCCAAATATAATCAATCAAACCATAATAGAGTGGTAAAAATGAGAATGAAGGCAAGGGATTTAAGAGGTATCCCGATTCCAATGGGTACAATTATTAACAACCACTTTGTAAATGATTCTTTTAATTCAATACAACTAGACAGATAGTCCATTGAAAATACCATATGCTCCCTTGATTAGTTTTTCTTGGCATCGGGTGCCAAAATAAGTGAATCTAAATCTGAATTTTGGCTAGTTGGTGCTGATTTCTTACCAGAGGGATTTTCCACTGTGTGGAAACATATTGCAAATGGGGAGATTGTTAGATATCTTGGAATACCGTTTGGTAAGAAAGTCACGTTGGTTGATATGTGGAATTGGTGTTTGGCTAAATTTGAAAAAAAAAATAGTTATAGAAAAATAGGTTACTTTCGTTTGCGGGTAAGCTAGTGGTGGTGGCAAAAATTATGCAGGCCTATCATCTTTACTATTCTTCTTGTTGGCTGCCTAATATTTTATAATAGATGAGGCTTGAGAAGATCATTCAATCATTTCTATGGTCCAAATTTTATGGTTCAAATAAATTGTTGCTTATAGCATGGAAATATTGTACCATTCTTAAAGAAGAGGGAGGTTTGGGGATCTTGGATATTCATACTAAGGGTAAGGTTTTGGTTGCTAAGTGGATTGTGAGGGTTTTGGAAGGGAATGAAGGATGGAAAATTTTTGTACGACATAAAATTCAGATTTGTACTCATATTGATGGCATTAAGGGCTCCTTCCATTTGGAGGACATAATTGGTAACCCATGGAATTTTAAAATAGGTGGTAGTATTATTATTAAAATAATTTGGGAGGCATGGAAGTCGATTGCCCATGTTCTGCATTGAAAATTTCTTGATGATAGGAGAGGCTAGATGCTTCCTTATAGGTCAATTTGGTTATGGAAAGAGAATGGGGAGTATGCTTCTGATAGTCCAAGACTTCGTTGTAAGCGGTTGGCAAAAAAAAGGGTTTGATGCTAGGCAAATTTATGGAATGTTGACACTGGTGATTGGTCCTCTTGGTTTGACTTGGTTTTTAAGTACAAGTTGTGATACTCTAATAAATATGATATCACCCAGATTCACTCTCTTTTTCCATTTGATCAGCTTTACAAACTGAATAGAGGACTACTAGGACCTATCTGGAGATATTAGAGGTGGAAGTTTGGTTGCCCTATGTTGTAGTTTAACTCTACTAATATTTATGAGGCTTTGTTGATTAAGGCCCATATAGATGTTGTATTGAATCATAAACGGAATGTCAATTGCATCTACAAAAAATGGAAAATATAATTATCTAAAATTGACATTTTAGAATGTTTGCTCAGTTTAAGGTTTTTGCTTGGTCATTAGCTTTCTAAGGCCTACCCTGCAAAGCCAAGTTGGCAAAAATGAATTTCACTTCTAGCTGTTGTGTGGCTTATGGAAAAGAGGAAATAATAAAGCATATTTTTTAGGATTTTTCTTGTGCCAAAGCAGTATGGAAAGGAATGGATGGAGTTATTACCCCTTTTTTGGGGGGACACCTTTGGTGGAGTAATGCACTTCTTGGAAATATCAATGATTGTCCACCTCATCTAGTGGGGATCTAACAAGTGATGAGGATCTCTATTTTCTTTGCTATCTAGAAGGACATGCGCTCTCTTATTTTTAGTGTAGGTTCCATTCCTATTACTAACATTGTAAGTAAAGCTATGAGTTGTATTTCAAATCAGGTAAGAATGTTTAGAGTAGAACTATTAAAATATATGAAAGGAATTTCTGATTTATGCAAGTCATAATGTTTACTGATGTTGTATAGACTTGCATAATTTTATTGTACTTTGGTTTTTCATTTATGAATTTATAAGAAGTATATTTCCAAAAAAAAACTTGGACCACAAATCATTTTCTTCAATCTTGGCATAACTATTCATGTTTTTCTATAGGCTTTCAATCTCAATCAGTGAGTTCCTCTTACTCTCAAAGGAAACTATTGAAATATTTATTTCAAACCAATATTTTAACTCATTTCGGCTTACCAAAAATATATTATCAATCGATTTTCTATAAAAATACCTAATTCTAGCATATCTTGCTCGATCAATTCCAATTCCATATTTTCCAGCCATCCTTCCTCTTCATCCAATATTCTTCTTCTATTTTTTTCCACCCCCCTCCTTCCATGCATTGGCCCAATCACTTTATTTTCCACTTTACCTCATCATTCGAAGCCCATCGTGGGTGAACCAGTCGATATCTTTAATTAGATTACTCTAAATTTTAAACATGTAATTGAAAACTCAAACAAACATTTCATTTTTTACTTAAATATTGAACAACATGCATTCTATACTGCAGTCTAATACTTCAAATCAATGACCATCAATTTAATGATTCATCATGCATGAATCTTTCAAATAAAGATACACAACCCACTATATTAATGAATAGTAATCGTTCCATTTTTTTATTACTATCCCACTATATTTTAGTAACTCTTTTCTTATAAAATATAGAATAATATTATCAATCAACAATGGTTTTATCTATTTACCTCTCTCAAAATAGAATAATAAAAGTGAATAATCATTTCTTTTGCAATGAATACTTTCATAAAGTTCTCATCATAAAACAATATCATTATGCAACAAACATATTCAAATCATGATATGCACTCCATGAAAAGTGCATTCATCCATGTTGCCCCCAATTGTTCTAACCATTTATCCATCATATCACTTCCCATAAGGTATCCCTTTCTCAATGGTTAGTTCTTTCTGCCACCGCTAAGAAACATGTTCTTGCAAAATGCATTCCATTAGTAGTACCATATTCCTTCATAAAATGTATAATTTATTTTCGAGGAGCTAAACATGAAGTAGTCATTTCTTTAACCAAATATATATCCTATTATCCACAAAATATCTATTTTGTATATCAAATCATGAAATAACCAATCATATCATCTATAGGACATCAAAATAAAACATACATTATTTCTTATGAAAGTAATTTTGTCGAAATAAAAAGTCTACCAAGGGAGGGTCATGACAGTTTGCCTTGGAATATAAAATGACTTCTACGTTGTAAACATGAGTTGAATGGAACACTTTCTTTAGTGCAAGTTGTGTGTGCCAAATGGTTGCTAGAGTTGGTGCCAATGTAAATTCTTCCAATGTAGTTTCATAGGCAAAATAGGAATTATGTCCTATAATTCTTGCATACTTATGATGCATCTTTAGCTCACGTTGCTTGGAGATAGACTTTGTTGTATCTACCTGTGTTGCCTTCACCAAAGGCTTTCAACTATTAAAGGTATCTCGCTTCTCCAAAGACTTTTTGGATGTACTTTTTCCTTCCTTCACCAAAGGCTATTAGGATGCTATACGTATTGACATCCTTAGTGTATTTGATCCAACTATCTATTTTCCAATGATCTTTGGATGGATACATAGTTCCAAAAATCAATCTCTTATTTCACCTCTCTCACTGACTTATCTAATGTTCTTGGGTGATAAAATACAGTTTGAAACTATTTGAACTATCTCCTTTTCTCTTGGAGATACTTTACTATTAGAGATTTCTGAAATAGCTTTAATAAGATGCTTGCAAACATAAGACGTGACGGTGTAGATGTCTGTCCTCCTGTGGTCTTGAACCGGTTCTCTTCCCTTCTTGAAATGGTGACTTCCACTTATTTTATAAACTGAGATGAACGGGGTAATACAAGGTTCAATATTACCTGCAAACCCTTGGTAATATTTTTCTTTGCTTGGCTATGTTTACACTAATAAATACAAGCTTTCAATATTGTATATTGCACTATAGGAAATGCAAAAAATGTAGAGTCTTATTTTTCTTAGAAATATTCAATAGAATGTTGATATGTTTCTTTCTCTCGAAATATATCTAACTTCTATTCTTTTGTGCAGGTTGAATATTGAATACTTTGAATGAAACATTATCTATGCAACCTTTAAATGTTGAAATTGGTGCTTATTAAACTTGATAAAAAACTCAAATATAAAAGTTCAACTAATGAACCTTTTGCACCTTTGTTGCATACCTTTTCTCCTCTATAGATGATGATGATGATGGTTATTTGTCATCCAAATTGCTGCCTTTTGTAGATGATATTGTAGATCTTCTACGATGTTAAAAAATAGCTCTTTGGATCACATTTTTGCAGCTTTAACACTTCACTAATCTGCTACTCAAAACTATTATTTGGTGACTCCAATACTCCTTTAGGATGTTCCTTTGAAATCTTAACCTTAGCGGCTATTAATGCTACCCAAATTACTGCTACCCAAATTACTGCTATCTTGCTATTCTCAAATTTGAAATTTTTTAGATTGTAAATAAGTCAAAACCTTCACCTAAATGCTTTCCTTGAATCCCAAAAATTTGGTAGGAATCTCCTCCATATCGTAGTTGATATATTCCTCAATAACCATTCAATGATAATCCCCAAATCTCTCATATTTGGTGGTTTCTCTATCTCCTTTCTCTTGTCGAATTCTAACTTCAAACTAGAGCTTCTTCTCAAGAATTTGAAAGTCTTGAGATATTCACCAAAACTACTCTTAATTTTGACAAACTTCTTGCCAAATTTTTCTCCCTTGGGCTTGTTTTCGAATGGTAATAATTATCCCAATTTCTTTATAAAAAATTTCTCCTTGGAAGCAAATTTCTCCAATGAGTTATTATAGGAACTCTTCCAATGAGGCTCACCAAGCCTTCTTCTTATTTATCCTTGAGATCTCTCCAAGGTATTCAATATTACAGCTTTTAAAACTTCAATAAGACCTTTCTTGATCTCTTCAATCTTCAACTATGGAAGTTTTACAATTAAATATTCTCCTTGGATCTCCTAAATTCGTTGCTATTGAAATCTTGTAATAGTACTTTTGTCAGTCTTTCTTAATGCTCAATCTACCAAATATGGAAGTTCTTCAATAGGGCCTTCTATGGGCCTCTTCTTCAATATGAAGTTTTCAATATTCAATGGATATCAACAATCTCTAATCTTCACTAGGAATCTTATCCTTGAGTCCCTCCTTCCTTTAATGGGGTATTATTTCTAGGACCTCCTTGATTTGTTGTCTTCAATGTGGCTTCCTTGACCACTAGATATCTTCTTAATATCCAACTTAGAGTCTTCAATCTGTAAATATTTCAATGGGATATTTCTTCTTAGGCCTCCAAATATTCAATCTCTATTTTTATACAACAAATAACTAATCCCTGCTCGAGGAAAGCACATAAACTTTTAGGCAATGAAGGTGAAATTCTACTCTATCTATTGTAGGAATTTTTTCAACTTCTAGGAGTTCATTTTCTACAACAAAATATTAGAAAAAGAATTTTTTGTAAATCTATAGAAAACAATCATCACTAGTTGGATTTCCAATCTAGTGGATACAATGTTGAGTTCTAGTCTTCACAAGTTTTTCTGCAACTCTGTGGAAAAAATCTAGCCAATAGAAAAATTTAGAAATCTGAAAAATGATATTTACAATCTCCTCTCAATCACTCTTGTGGCTCTCACTAATTCCTATTGATCAACCTAGTGTTCTGATTACACTGTTATTTTTTGAAGCTTTAAACTTAAATGGAATGTAACCACAAGTATGTAAATAAGCATGCAACGTTATAACTATGATAATGGCTAAATAATATGCATGAAAATATGATAAAAAAAACTTGATACGATGCTCAAGAAATTCTCATATATGAAAGCTCACGAAAATATACAATGCTCTCTAATGGAGGTCACAACCTCTCCATTTTTGCAAAATGGATCTACATTGTAACTACAACTACTCTACCTACACACTCAAAAATCCTCTCTAACTTCTACTCTATGAAGGCTTATTTATAATGAGATACAACTCTTTGCCTTCAATATTCCTATGACACCTCACTATTATATTCTAAGGACTCATGTACATGTGGACTACGTGCATATTTATATCATTGCACATTCTAATGCTTGTGCATTTATTACATTGCTTTAATAAAGTACTTAAGTCCTAATAAACTCCTAATCTAAATATGTACCCATGATGGTACATTAGTAAAGAACCAAATAGTGTAATATATTCCAACATTAACATCCTTATACAACTTTGGTTATTTTTCCAAACTCACCTATGATTGGAATTATTTGACCTTATTAAATTGTAAGCACTCAATCCAAAATAAATATATATATCATCCAAAAGCAAGCCTTGCACTACTTAAATTTTTTAGGTATGTGATTAAGTTTTATATGGAACGTAAATGAATAATGCACACCCGATCACCATTTTTTACTCATAACTTAATAGACTATCATTTAAAATAGGTTGAAAAGCAACTATGTGATGCATATGGAAATTGTAAAGCACGAGATTCCGGAAACAAAAAAGGAAAAACTAAACAAAATTGCATTAAAAGGAAAGAACACAAATGAATGAACATAAGATATAAAAGCAATATAAACTATAGCCCTTTTTATTGATATTCTTTTCAATTCGTGTTACAATACGTCTCCTTCCTTTTTAGGGGATAGGAGCGTTAGATATTGATCTCTACAATTTGCTTCAAAATTCCTCTTTCGCATGCCCACGTTTGGAATGGGCGGGCCAAATGTTGCCGCCGCTTGCGTTGGTAAGGTAGACTCCTCGTCGCTCCTCTAATGCTGCAACTCTGCACTCAAAGAAACAAACAAGAAAGTCAGTAGCACCTGTGTATGAAACATAAAATATGAATCTAACGATGATTGAAATGAATCTAAATGAAAGACTTGACAAAAGCATAAACATGAAACTAAAAGAAATACCACGATTATGAAAGCACAAATCGCCAGTGAGTGAACTAGCAGCACTTCGTCGCTCAAAATGCTCCTTCTCTGTATCTCTTTTTGGGTGAGAAAACTCACCGTTTTTATAGACCCAAGGGGTCTTTTTGAATTAACATGCAAAAGTGTTTCTTTGCATGAATGCTTTTGTTTGTGAAGAGAAGACTTCTTCTTGATCAAGGGCTTCTTAACTGCCTCTGTGCATGTCTTTGCATGTTTTAAAAAACTCACTTGCACTCCTATGTCATGCATGAAAAGCTGAGTGGTAGTTCTGAGTTGTCATGCGCTGAGGTCTGACTTTTTGCTGGTCAAACCTGGTGTTCGTCCCACCCCGGAGCGAGCGCTAATAATCGTCCCTGGGTGAAACGAGTACAAATCCATACTCGTCCTTGGGTAGGACGAGTACAAATTTGCACTCGTCCCTGGGTGGGACGAATAAGAAATAAAGTGTCTAAAAGGTGCCAAACTGATTTTTGACTTGCAAAACTCGTTGTGTAAGTGGTTAGAACCACTCGTTTAACCTCTCGGGGGCTACCCCTGGGGGCTGTGTGTGTTAATGTGATCAGTGTTTGTAGTCACATAATCGGATTGGTGCTGTTTTGGTGTCTACAGATGCCCCTTTTTGGGAAGCGTTGTGCATGGCACAGCGTCGAGCAAAAATAGATAACCAAAGCACTAATGATTAGGGTTTCTTAGTAACCTAACCAACTCTTGATGCCCCAAGCATGGAAAGGGCATGCATTCTTGAATCCTTGCTTCTGACGAGCTAAGGAATTTGATTTCAAGTATTAACCTGTTTTGGTGAGGTGTGACTTAAGCTTGGACATTGATCAGTCATGAATAGGCAAAGGGCGCAACCTTTTATCCACGGGAGAACCTTGTGTTCATGCTTCGGGAATGCCAAGTGTTTGATCAATTTTGTGATTATTGCTTGTTTGCTTCCCCAAGCAGGAGCGTGATTGTCTTTGTCAATGATTCTTTGAATGCATGCTATTGTCGTGATTGGGTGTGTTGTTGTTGATTGGTGACTTAAGTGTGACTACCCCCTCAAGCGACGAATCGATGAAGGAATGACTGACATGAGAAAAGCGACAAGTCGCTTGACCCAAGATGACTTAAGTGAGGGTGCCTTCAGATGTTGTCCCTTGAATGCGCGAGCAATTTCTCGATTTTTTTGACCTATTTTTGGTGGGTATGAACCCATTTTGGGATGCCATTTGGGGTAGTCATTAGCGAAAATCCATCTTCCCATGGAGCGGTCCGGCTATGGTAGCCTTCTTGGGGAGTAGGATAGCGACAAGGTAGACCCTGACATCAGATTTCTTATGCCAGGAGGTTAAGTGCAAGAGCACTTTTGTCCGACAATTTTTAGTGGTTTTGTTGGCATTTGTCATTTTTATATTTTGGTTGTTTTGTTGTGTTTGTTTTTTTTTTTTTTTTTTTTTTGTGGCGTGTTTTGTATGTATGTGTTTGATGTATGCAGAGGTGATTATGAATGTGATGTTTCTAATTTGTATGATGTATAGATATGGAATGAATGAAATGAGTTGTTGATGATGTGTTGATGCACCATAGACTGTACAAGATTTGACTGACTTGCTATACTAATGGGATGACTTTGTGGAATGACTTGGCATGTGATAACTGTGTGTTTTTGTATTTTGCATATATTTTGATGGTGATGTACGGAATGAAATGTACCAGTTGTTTTTAAAATGTAGTTAAGCTTTTCTGAGATGCAGATATTTTTAACTAACTAGCCAAGACTATACATTTATCTCGCAGGACTTTGGAACAAGGTCGAAATCAGACTTGAATTTAACCAAGTTATTTCACATCCGTATGTGTGCAATTGAGTTCGTTTATGTGTTATTCATCAGGATACCGCCAGTGCCAGATGGGCTTTCAATCGAACCTGTACTGAGGATCACCTAATTAGCTCCACTAAATCCTGTATTGTATTTAGTCATATTTGTCTGCGATGTTATCTAGGATACCGTAAGCTAGCTCATCCACATGCAAACATTGATCTGTACACAAGTTAATGTGATAGATATATCGTCATGCGAGAGGTTTACCACCAGTAACCAATAGGCTATCAACCAAATCGGTACTGAAGCTTGCCTCATGACCTGTCGAAATGCTGAGAATTCCAGGGATTCAAGGTCGACTCCCTTCTTTTCTTCAAGGGTATTGGGATACTTGCTCTTTGATAGTGATAAAATGATAGTACTCGTCTTGTTTTTTTTTTTTTTTTTTGAGCAAGGGATTTGAATAAAGAGTGATGATAATCACTGTTATTTGTGTCTTTTGATGTGTGCACTGTAGGATGTCAAATTTTAGTGCTTTGACGTTTTGCAAATATTTGATGGTTTTGCAACTTTTGAGAACTTGGGAGTCATGGGGAATTGGGTAGGGAGGAAGCTTGTCCTTTTGCCAATTCTCAGCATTTCTAGGGTCATTCGCACAGGGGGATAAGCAAGATAGCCGTTTCACTTATCGTAACTAGGATTACGGTGCAGGTTTCATCTTTCGTCTACACAACTTAGGAATTATTTTATGTGTGTTAATATGTGTTGGGATGCTACGTAACAAGGTGTGATCCAAGTAAAACTTTCCCATGTAAAATCTGCTTAATTGTGTACGGTTCTTGGCTAGAAATTTAAAGACATCTGAATGACGAAAACCCTATATACATTAGGCGACACTGATGATGCTAAAAATAAAAGGGTGATATGCTGGATGTAGGTGTTTATGAAAATAGATCTAAGGTGGAAATGAGGGAATTGCCAAATAATGACAGCCTATGGTGCTTTTGACTTATATGACCTAGCGGAGTATGCAATGTATGTATGCAATGCGGAATGCAAACTATACTTTTGTATTTTGATTGTTATGAGAATGCATGGAATGGAAATGCAAATGTTTTTTTTTTTTTTATAAGAATGCATGGAATTGAAATGCGATTGTTTTTGTGATTTTGATTTTTATGTTGTTTTTGTTGATTTTTGAATATTTATGTTGACCAAGCAATTATGGTAACGCTTGGAGCTTTTAGGTTGACCAAGTGATTGTGGGAATCCTTGGAGCTTTTTGTTGGACTATGGCTCTCTAGCTGTGGAATGACCTCAAATGAATGATATTCAAGGGTTCTGTTTCCTTGATTCCTTCAAGAGAGGCAAGCCGGTATGTTCCAGGTCCTATTCTACTATCAATGATGTAAGGACCTAACCAATTTGCTGCAAACTTATCCCGAAGATGGTAGGGCAAATTAGAATTCTGCTGGTTCTATTTTAAGACCAAATCACCAACCTAAAATTCCCTGAAATGGACTTTCATGTTGTATGCTTTCTTAAGTCGCTCTTGATAGATACGCAAATGCTCGAGAGCATTAACGCGTCGTTCGTCAAGCAACGTCATTTGATCTAACCGAGCCTGTCGCGCAGTGTCATCATCGATGAACTCTTGCATTGAAATGTGCAGGGAAGGAATTTCCAACTCAAAAGGCATGACTGCCTCGGAGCCATACACCAACGAAAATGGAGTTGCCCCAGTGGGCGTCCGAATGCTGGTGCGATAAGCCCATAGGGCAAGCGGGATCTGAATGTGCCAATCTTTATGATTATCTGCAACTGTCTTTTTAAGAATGGCGACTAGCATTTTGTTTGACGCCTCTGCTTGCCCATTTTCCTGTGGATAATAGGGTGTTGAAAAGCTATGCTGAATCTTGTACTTTGTGGTCAAAGCACGCATATCTTTATTCTTGAATGGTGTCCCATCATCCGAGACTATTTTGGATGGAATACCAAAACGACATATGATGTTATGCAAAATAAACTCCGCAATGCGAGCTCCAGTCGTAGTGGTCAGTGGAATTGCTTCCACCCATTTGGTAAAGTACTCAGTGGCCGTTAAAATGAACGTGTGACGACCCGACGACGTAGGGGAGATCTTTCCAATTAGATCAAAGCCCCACTGCGAAAAATGCCAAACCGATTGAATCGGCTGTAAGGCCTGAGAAGGTACGTGTGTCAAATTAGCATGATGCTGACACTTCACACACTTCTTCACATATGCGCAACAATCTCGCTCTAAGGATGGCCAATAATAACCCATGCGAAGAATGCGCTTTGCGATGGCCATACCGCTGAAGTGGCCACCACATGTACCATCGTGAGCTTGGGTGATCGCCCAAGCGGACTCTTGCCGGTCCAAACAACGAAGGAGGATTCCTTCATAATTTTGACGATACAAAATGTCTCCTACCAAGACATGCTTTGCCGCTTTTTGTTTGAATGATCTTTTCGCGGCTTGGGTCAATCCAAGTGGGAGATTACCTAGCTTAAGGTAATCTCGAATGGGTGTATACCAGTCTTGCTGATCAGAAACCTCGATAGTATGAACGGCCAATCCCTTTTGAAGTTTATCCCGAACAAAAGCTGAACAAGAAAGAACTTGTAAAAACAACGTGGTGTTGCTAGCAAGAGGGGCCGGGGAGAACAAGGACCCCCAGTTGGCTTTAATCAAACAATCTCGAATTCGAGAGAACTTATCCGGAGATGGTTCAATCCGGATCATGTGGATTTTTGGCATCGAATCGGAGCTTGCACGCTCCATCGCAGATTGCGATAATTTTTTAACCTGAATGGTTGTCATTTCACCGAAGGGTCTTGCGGAATAAGTGACCCCAAGGAGGCCATAGTATCCGCAAAACGATTTGATGATCGAGGGAGTGCCTCGATGTCATACCATTCAAATTGTGCCAAGAATTTATCCACAAGGGTTTTATAAGACTTCAAAACTGGACATTTACATTGGTATATCCCTTTTACTTGGTTGACAATTAACAGCGAATCACCAAAGATGTTCAATCGTTTAATGTTCATGGTGATTGCTGTCTGAAGACCTATGAGCAAGGCTTCGTATTCTGCATTGTTATTGGTTAGCGGGAAGTCTAATTTAAATGACAAGGGCATTGGAGCACCTTGTGGAGTGAAGAATACAATTCCCGCACCACCCCCTTGCTCACATTTAGAACCATCGAAGAAAAGGGTTATGTCAGCCTGGGACTCAGGCTCATCAGAATCTGGCGACTCTAAAACATGGAAGACCCCATCATCAGGTAGTTCAAAAGTCAGAGGTTGATCGTCTTCAAGAGGAGCCTCGGCTAGTTGATCGGCAATGACTTGACCTTTTATAGATTTCTGTCCAATGAACTCTATGTCAAACTTCGTCAACAACATGATCCATTTCGCCATGCGGCTACTATGATAAGTACGACTCATCATGTATCGCAATGGATTCTCCTTAGACACAACATACGTCTTATTACTAAGCATGTAGTGGCGTAGCTTTTTGGTAGCAAACACCACTGCCAAGCAGAGTTTTTCAACATATGCATAGTTAAGTTCATAACTGACCAGGGTGCGGCTAAGATAGTATGTAGCCTGTTCTCTATGAAGTTCATTTTTTTGGGACAGACATGGCACCCAGTGCCACCTCAGTGGCTGAGATGTATAAATAGAACGACACTCCTGGTCTGGGTGGTGCCAGTACTTGTGGCGAAGCCAAGTACTATTTAATGTTGTCAAAGGCTGACTGGAACTCGTCATCCCAATGAAATGTGACCCCTTTATGCAATAATTTATTCATGGGTCGGCATTTGTCAGATAACTGCGCTATGAAGCGCTTGATCGACGCAACCTTTCCCTACAGACTCTTGAGCTGCTTGATGGTGGTTGGGGGACGCATTTCAAGGATTGCCTTGACTTTGTTTGGATCAACCTCAATTCCTCGTTTGGAGACTATGAAACCCAAGAGTTTTCCAGAGGTGATGCCAAA
Source organism: Wollemia nobilis (assembly GCA_028583015.1). Classification (NCBI taxonomy): domain Eukaryota; kingdom Viridiplantae; phylum Streptophyta; class Pinopsida; order Araucariales; family Araucariaceae; genus Wollemia; species Wollemia nobilis. The sequence goes on along the minus strand of JAQPPZ010007509.1, from coordinate 4,891,011 downwards.
GACGCACTTCTTGGGGTTTAGTCTGACTTTATGCTCAATGAGGCGATCAAGGACCTTACTCAAGTCACCGATGTGATCTGGGCGCAAAAGAGATTTGGCCAACAAATCATCCATGTAATCTTCCAAAATTTTGTGCATGTAATCGTGAAAGATGTATGTCATGGCACGTTGGTAGGTAGCTCCGACATTTTTAAGGCCAAAAGGCATGACCTTATAACAAAATGTCCCCCAAGGCGTTGTGAATGCCGTTTTTAGCTGGTCCTCAGGATTAATACGAATCTGATTGTATCCTGAGAAACCATCCATAAGGGAAAGCATTTCGTGGCCTGCTATAGCGTCTACCAACACGTCGATGCTCGACAAAGGAAAATCATCCTTAGGACTCGCTTTGTTAAGATCTCGAAAATCAGTGCATATGCGAATCCTCCCGTTGGGTTTCTTGACAGGAACCATGTTAGACAACCATGGTGGATAATCCACACAGATGACAAACTGGGCATCCAAAAACTTTTGTAACTCATATTTTACCATTAAGGCTACTGTTGGATGCATCTTGCGTAGTTTTTGCTTTATTGGCTTGATTGTCGGATCAAGCGTTAAATTGTGCGTGACTAGCTGTGGGTCTAGTCCCGGCATATCTTTGTATGACCATGCAAAAACCTCCTTCTTTTCCTTAAGAAGGGCAACATAATCGGCTCGCTCTTCAGGGGAAAGACTTACCCCCGACTTGAGAATCCGTGGATTCATTGGATTTGTGTCGATGTCTACATCAGTCGTTGCTTCAACTGACATATGGGATCCGTCTTCCAACTGGTGTGGAATTGGGATCAGATGGATATCATTTGCTGAATTAAGATCATCATTTGGAACATCAAGTTCCTCCTCAGCATGAAAGACATCCTGAGTCTGTCTTGGAGTGAAATGAAACATCCCACCGCAAGGCCAATACTCTGATGGAGATGGTGGTGTGTCAGTGCGATCCCAATCAATAGCTTCTATGTCTAGATGCAATAATCGCCATTGAAAGCACGAGATTCCGGAAACAAAAAGGAAAAACTAAACAAAATTGCATTAAAAGGAAAGAACACAAATGAATGAACACAAGATATAAAAGCAATATAAACTATAGCCCTTTTTATTGATATTCTTTTCAATTCGTGTTACAATACGTCTCCTTCCTTTTTAGGGGATAGGAGCGTTAGATATTGATCTCTACAATTTGCTTCAGAATTCCTCTTCCGCATGCCCACGTTTGGAATGGGCGGGCCAAATGTTGTCGCCGCTTGCGTTGGTAAGGTAGACTCCTCGCCGCTCCTCTAATGTTGCAACTCTGCACTCAAAGAAACAAACAAGAAAGTCAGTAGCACCTGTGTATGAAAAATAAAAGATGAATCTAACGATGGTTGAAATGAATCTAAATGAAATGAAAGACTTGACAAAAGCATAAACATGAAACTAAAAGAAATACCACGATTATGAAAGCACAAATCGCCAGTAAGTGAACTAGCAGCACTTCGTCGCTCAAAATGCTCCTTCTCTGTATATCTTTTTGGGTGAGAAAACTCACCGTTTTTATAGACCCAAGGGGTCTCTTTGAATTAACATGCAAAAGTGTTTCTTTGCATGAATGCTTTTGTTTGTGAAGAGAAGACTTCTTCTTGATCAAGGGCTTCTTAACTGCCTCTGTGCATGTCTTTGCATGTTTTAGAAAAGCTCACTTGCACTCCTTTTTTTTTGCCTATGTCATGCATGAAAAGTTGAGTGGTAGTTCTGAGTTGTCATGCGCTGAGGTCTGACTTTTTGCTGGTCAAACCTGGCATTCGTCCCACCCCGGAGCGAGCGCTAATAATCGTCCCTGGGTGAAACGAGTACAAATCCATACTCGTCCTTGGGTAGGACGAGTACAAATTCGCACTCGTCCCTGGGTGGGACGAATAAGAAATAAAGTGTCTAAAAGGTGCCAAACTGATTTTTGACTTGCAAAACTGTTGTGTAAGTGGTTAGAACCACTGTTTAACCTCTAGGGGCTACCCTAGGGGCTGTGTGTGTTAATGTGATCAGTGTTTGTAGTCACATAATCGGATTGGTGCTGTTTTGGTGTCTACAGATGCCCCTTTTTGGGAAGCGTTGTGCATGGCACAGCGCCGAGCAAAAATAGATAACCAAAGCACTAATGATTAGGGTTTCTCAGTAACCTAACCAACTCTTGATGCCCCAAGCATGGAAAGGGCATGCATTCTTGAATCCTTGCTTCTGACGAGCTAAGGAATTTGATTTCAAGTATTAACCTATTTTGGTGAGGTGTGACTTGAGCTTGGACATTGATCGAGTCATGAATAGGCAAAGGGCGCAACCTTTTATCCACGGGGGAACCTTGTGTTCATGCTTCGGGAATGCCAAGTGTTTGATCAATTTTGTGATTATTGCTTGTTTGCTGCCCCAAGCAGGAGCGTGATTGTCTTTGTCAATGATTCTTTGAATACATGCCATTGCCTTGATTGGGTGTGTTGTTGTTGATTGGTGACTTAAGTGTGACTACCCCCTCAAGCGACGAATCGATGAAGGAAGGACTGCCATGAGAAAAGCGACGAGTCGCTTGACCCAAGATGACTTAAGTGAGGGTGCCTTTAGATGTTGTCCGTTGAATGCTCGAGCAGTTTCTCGATTTTTTTGACCTATTTTTGGTGGGTGTGAACCCATTTTGGGATGCCATTTGGGGGTAACATTGGCGAAAATCCGTCTTCCCGTGGAGCGGTCCGGCTATGGTAGCCTTCTTGGGGAGTAGGATAACGACAAGGTAGACCCCGACATCAGTTTTCTTATGCCAAGAGGTTAAGTGCAAGAGCACTTTTGTCCGACAATTTTTAGTGGTTTTGTTGGCATTTGTCATTTTTATATTTTGGTTGTTTTGTTGTGTTTGTTTGTTTTTTTTTTTTTTTTTTTGTGGCGTGTTTTGTATGTATGTGTTTGATGTATGCAGAGGTGATTATGAATGTGATGTTTCTAATTTGTATGATGTATAGATATGGAATGAATGAAATGAGTTGTTGATGATGTGTCGATGCACCATAGACTGTACAAGATTTGACTGACTTGCTATACTAATGGGATGACTTTGTGGAATGACTTTGCATGTGATAACTGTGTTTTTGTATTTTGCATATATTTTGATGGTGATGTACGGAATGAAATGTGACAGCTTGTTTTTAAAATGTAGTTAAGCTTTTCCGAGATTCGAGATATTTTAACTAACTAGCCAAGACTGGTACATTTATCTCGCAAGACTTTTGAACAAGGTATAAATTCGACTTGAATTTAACCAAGTTATTTCACATCCCCGTGTGTGCAATTGAGTTCATTTATGTGGTATTCATCGAGGATACCGCCGAGTGCCGGATGGGCTTTCAACCGAACCTGTATCGAGGATCACCTAATTAGCTCCACTAACTCCTTGTATTGTGTTTGGTTAGATTAATCTGCGATGCTATCTAGGATACCATAAGCTAGCTCATCCACATGCAAACATTGATCTATACACAAGTTAATGTGACAGATATATCGTCATGCGGGAGGTTTACTATCAGTGACTGATAGGCTATCAACCAAACCGGTACTGAAGCTTGCCTCATGACCTGTCGAAATGCTGAGAGTTCCAGGGATTCAAGTTCGACTCCCTTCTTTTCTTCAATTGTATTGGGATACTTGCTCTTTATAGTGATAAGATCACTGTTTATTTTTGTTTTATTGATGTTTTTTTTTTTTTTTTTGAGCAAGGGATAGGGAGTGACGAGAATCACTATTGTACGTGCCTTTTGATGTGTGCACTGTAGGATGTCAATTTTGAATGTTTTGACGTTTTGCAAATTTTTGATGTTTTTGCAACTTTTGAGAACTTGGGATTCATGGGGAATTGGGTAGGGAGGATGCTTGTCCTTTTGCCAACTCTCAGCATTCCTAGGGTCATTCGCACGGGGGATAAGCAAGATAGTCGTTTCGCTTATGGTGACCAGGATTACGGTGCAGGTTTCATCTTTCGTTCACACAACTTAGGAATTATTTTATGTGTGTTAATTTGTGTTGGGATGCTACGTAACAAGGTGTGATCCAAGTAAAACTTTCCCGTGTAAAATACTGTTTAAGCGTGTACGAGTTTTTGGCTAGAAATTTAAAGACATCTGAATGACGAAAACCCTATATACATTAGGAAACAATTGACTATGCTAAAATAAAAAGGTGATATGTTGGATGTATGCGTTTATGGAAATGGATTTGAGGTGGAAATGATGGAATTGCCAAGTAATGACAGCCTATGGTGCTTTTGACTTGTATGACCTATCGAAGTATGCAAGGGATGGATGCAATGTTTAATGCAACCTATATTTTTGTATTTTGATTTTTATGAAAATGCATGCAAATGTTTTGGTGATTTCGTTATTTTTTTTTTTATGAGAATGTATGGAATTGGAATGCAATTTGTTTTGTGATTGTTGATGATTTTATTGTTATGCATGGAATAGAAATGCAATTGTTTTTGTAATTTTTGATGATTTTATTGTTATGCATGGAATTGAAATGCAATTGTTTTTGTGATTTTGATTTTTGTGTTGTTTTTGTTGATTTTTGAATACTTATGTTGACCAAGCAGTTATGGTAACTCTTGGAGCTTTTGGGTTGACCAAGCGATTGTGGTAATCCTTGGAGCTTTTGTCTTGACCAAAGGTTTATAGATACCTTTGGGGCATTTAGGGTTTGACCAAGCGATTATGAAAATCCTTGGAGCTTTTAGGGTGACCAAGTGATTGTGATAATCCTTGGAGCTTTTTTGGGATGACCAAGCGATTGCGATAATCCTTGGAGCTTTTTGGGATGACCAAGCGATTGCGATAATCCTTGGAGCTTTTTGGGATGACCAAGCGATTGCGATAATCCTTGGAGCTTTTGGGGATGACCAAGCGATTGCGATAATCCTTGGAGCTTTTTGGGATGACCAGGTTCATAATCCTTGAGCTTTTGGGTGCTTTTTTTTCCTTGTTTTGGTCAGGTTCGTAATCCTTGGGTTTTGGGATGACCAGGTTATAATCCTTGCTTTTGGGATGACCAAGGTTGATAATCCTTGGGCTTTTGGGTGACCAAGGATTCGATAATCCTTGAGCTTTTGGGGTGACCAAGAGATTGCGATAATCCTTGGAGCTTTTGGGGTGACCAAGAGATTGCGATAATCCTTGGAGCTTTTGGTTTGACCAAAGGGTTTATGGACACCTTTGGAGCGTTTGGTTTGACCAAAGGGTTTATGGACACCTTTGGAGCATTTGGTGTAACCCATTGGCTCTTCAGGGAATAGAGGTACCCCCAGCGTGATGATCTTTGTGCACCGGATCTGGCTCTGTAGGAATTGGCACGAATGGATCGGCCTTATGCACGGATAGGAGGGCAAGGTCTGCCTTCGGCACTGATGGTGCTATGATATCTCTGGGTGGAAGTGGCTCGCGATCTTCCCAAAGGAGCGGAATTAACATGTGATACCAGTGGGTCGGGTCTATGCGCCACTCATGCCCTAGTCTTATGCCTAGTTGGGCCATTAGTTCGTCATGGGTTACAGGGTGATTGTGTCGTCGTGCATGATTGAGATAAGCCATCTCAGTTTCATCTTCGTAATCATTGTCGGTGATCCAAAGGCCCTCGTTGGCCTCGATAGCTATCTGCGACATGCTAAGCTCGTTCGACTCGAGCAGATTGACATGGTCCTGATGGGGTTGTTTCGCGCTTTGCGGGGGGACCGGATTTTCTGGCAATGGCACGGGCTCGATGGGAGCCTCCAAAGGGAGTAATGTTAGGAGAATTTTGTGATGCTCATCCATGGGGACCACCTGTGAATTAGTGATGTCAGACTCGAACGGGTCCCATAGCACTATTGCATATGCTGACTCGTCTTTGGCAAGAGAGTCAGGCTTATCAGAATCTGGTGATTCTAAGATATGGAAGACCTCATCATCAGGTAGCTCTACAACCAGGGGTTGATCCTCTTTGAGAGGAGTTTCACGTGAGTTGGGCTTTTGTGGCCCCAAAATCTTGGTCTCTATTGACTCTAAGTGCTTGGGTAGCGCATTGCTTGTATCGAGGGATTTGAGCTCCTCCTGTTTGATTTGTTCCCATTGCAAGTTGTGGGAAACTTGATGCCTTGGGAGGGGTGACTGAATAGCACCCCCCATGCTTTGGTATTTCATTTTAGTCCACTCTTTTTCTAGCTCAGGTTCCTCAGAGGCTTCTTGAAGAATTTTTGGGGGTGGCTGAGGAAGGCACCCGTCATTGGTTATAGGAGCGGCCTCCCATTCATGTCTAGGAGGCGTCGGGGGTGGTGCTTCAGGAATCGGGAGAGTAGCTTCCCGCTCCTGTCTAGGAGGTGTTGGGGGTAGCTTTTGATGAGGTCGCGATGACCTATCTTCCCCCCATGGGTTGTGCCTCTCATAATGTTTTGTCTTATGCATGTGAGGGGTTGGAGTCCTTTCTTGCATAGTGTGTTGGAACAGCTCATCCTTCTGGCGCTGAAGGTGCTCTTCGTTAATATGGTACGGTTCTTCTAACGGTAGTCGTTCGAGCTCAAGTTGCGTGAGTTGCTTGAGATGTGTGATATATTCGGTAGATTCTATGATAGTTGGTCCCATCGCCTCATGTCTAGAAGGCCTAGATGCCTCTCTTAGATAAAAATCTCGGTCGTAGTGATCCAAGATCTCTATAAGACACATCCCTCTGTTAGGGGTAGCAGCATTCTCTCGGGGCTTTGGCCTCAGTGAGTGGTCCCGATAGATAGCGAGTGCGAAGGCGTATTGCTCCCGCACGGTATATTGCTCTCGAGGAAGGTAGATGTCTTCCTCGTGCTCTCTTTCATAAGTGAAAAAGGGGTGGACGGAGCTATCTCGCCCTGCCCGAAGAGCCTTGTGCTCTGGATTTGTCTTTGTAGTCCTGACAACTAGTGGGGGTGGAGGGGTAATGTAATCATGTGGTTCCTCCCATCGAACCCTATGTTGACCTAGCACTTCATCGTGCGATGACCGCTCATAGCGAGCATCTAAGGGAGCTCTCTTACGACTATACCCCTCATGGAAGGGTGTGTGTTGAATGCTATGCCGAATAGGAGTGCTCCTCGAAGAGGTGTCCCTGTAGTCCCTTTCCTTTAAGGTGTGGAGGGGACTGCATTGTGTGTTAGGTCGCCAAGGTGGTATGACCAAATCCTTGGGATTGTAACGGAGGTGACTCGTGCCTCCTGGGACATCCCCCATAGCCTTCGTCCGTGATTGGGCTTGGCTACGGGTTAGCACCATGACGATGTCTCTCTAAAAACCTTAAAAATTGAAATGAGTTAGATGGGGCCCAAAATTGGCGTGCGCATCCCTCTTATAGTAGATAAGACAAAAATGAAGTTTCAAGTCCTAGCTCTAAATACATTAGGAGATATTGACATCCGAACAGCTCAAAAAGTGCATAGAATTGCGTGCCCAATTTTAAAACCTAATTTCGGGGCACTAGATGATGGAATTTGGCCCCGAAAACTGACTTTTCTGGGCAAATAGGATTCTAGGGAATCATATTTGTTTAAAATTATCCCAACTAACTCCCTGTAAAATTTCAAGTCAATCGGAGCTACGGTTGAGAAGTTATGGCCCCGGCAAGATGCACTAAAATTTAGGGAAAAATATAAGATTTCCCATATTTTGTTGGATGGTCCTGCATCACTTATGGGCACATTTGGGGTGCTTTTGGGTTGACCAAAGGGTTCATGGACACCTTTGGGGCATTTTGGAGTGACCAAGCGATTACGGGAATCCTTGGAGCTTTTTGGAGAAAATGACAAAATGCGTAGATTTTTTTTATCTTTGTTTTTAATGATTTTTTTGTCTACACTAAACAGAATTAAACACACACATTCACAAAACCGTGATTATCTCTTTTAAGGATTCTTGGTGTGCCCTAGACTGGTTTAGTGCATTTTGGTGTTTTGTTTTTGTTTTTGTAGGTTTTGTAGAACGTTTAAATGCATTATGTAGGCTCTTATAACTCCCAAAAAGGTCGCCCCTTCAATATACCAACCGGGCCGATATACCAACCTCTCTATATACCCGCCCTTACGAGAGGGAGACTATAGGTACGTGAGAGGAGAAGGTACGTGGTACGTAGGCGGTACGGAAGGGGGATTGTCCTGTTAATGGCACCTACCATAGAAAACTTATCCTCGCGCGCATGGGAATCACCCCAGCTACGCTCGGTCTGTCTTCGTCAGGATTTACGCCTAACAACAGTTGACAATCAGGAAATGTATGCAAATCAAGCCAAGGTGGTGATTAAATCCACCAATGGTCTTGATCAAGGGCTAGGGTCTTACGACCAGCTCCTTGGTTTAAAATTGTTTCGTGGAGTGTGTGAGGTTCATTTTATCCAACGAAAATGAAACATGCATGAATGACTTTTCCTAAGCAATGCAAGCTAAAATGGAAACAGTCAAAGAAACAGAAACAGAAACAGAAAATTTCAACAAAGATGATGAAAATCCCTACCTCTTCTCTGCCTGCTCCAGTTGCCTCTAAAATTTTGCTCTGAAAAGTTGCAGACAGAAAATCGTCCCTTGGTGAGACGATTAACAGAACAGAAATCGTCCCTTGCAGAGACGATTTTACAATCGTCCCAGGGTGAGACGATTGTCAGAACAGAAATCGTCCCTCGCAGAGACGATTTTACAATCGTCCCAGGGTGAGACGATTTCCAGAACAGAAATCGTCCCTTGCAGAGACGATTAACAGTCTGCAAGAAAAAAAATGTACCTGTCAAGCACAAACACAAAAATTCAATCAGTTTATGTGATTTTAAAAACATGGGGACAGTGTCCCACCGTGATCGCCATTGAAAGCACGAGATTCCGGAAACAAAAAGGAAAAACTAAACAAAATTGCATTAAAAGGAAAGAACACAAATGAATGAACACAAGATATAAAAGCAATATAAACTATAGCCCTTTTTATTGATATTCTTTTCAATTCGTGTTACAATACGTCTCCTTCCTTTTTAGGGGATAGGAGCGTTAGATATTGATCTCTACAATTTGCTTCAGAATTCCTCTTCCGCATGCCCACGTTTGGAATGGGCGGGCCAAATGTTGCCGCCGCTTGCGTTGGTAAGGTAGACTCCTCGCCGCTCCTCTAATGCTGCAACTCTGCACTCAAAGAAACAAACAAGAAAGTCAGTAGCACCTGTGTATGAAAAATAAAAGATGAATCTAACGATGGTTGAAATGAATCTAAATGAAATGAAAAACTTGACAAAAGCATAAACATGAAACTAAAAGAAATACCACGATTATGAAAGCACAAATCGCCAGTGAGTGAACTAGCAGCACTTCGTCGCTCAAAATGCTCCTTCTCTGTATATCTTTTTTGGGTGAGGAAACTCACCATTTTTATAGACCCAAGGGGTCTTTTTGAATTAACATGCAAAAGTGTTTCTTTGCATGAATGCTTTTGTTTGTGAAGAGAAGACTTCTTCTTGATCAAGGGCTTCTTAACTGCCTCTGTGCATGTCTTTGCATGTTTTAGAAAAGCTCACTTGCACTCCTATGTCATGCATGAAAAGCCGAGTGGTAGTTCTGAGTTGTCATGCGCTGAGGTCTGACTTTTTGCTGGTCAAACCTGGCGTTCGTCCCACCCCGGAGCGAGCGCTAATAATCGTCCCTGGGTGAAACGAGTACAAATCCATACTCGTCCTTGGGTAGGACGAGTACAAATTTGCACTCGTCCCTGGGTGGGACGAATAAGAAATAAAGTGTCTAAAAGGTGCCAAACTGATTTTTGACTTGCAAAACTGTTGTGTAAGTGGTTAGAACCACTGTTTAACCTCTGGGGGCTACCCTGGGGGCTGTGTGTGTTAATGTGATCAGTGTTTGTAGTCACATAATCGGATTGGTGTTGTTTTGGTGTCTACAGAAAGCAAAGCATTCCATAAAATAATTCTTGATGCATGTAGAAGAAACAAACCAACATCTCACACATTCACAATCCTAAAAAATAAATCAACTTAGATCGTATTGATCTATAATATATTAAAACTAGGTTCCTTCCATACTATAGCAAAAATATATGAACACAACACAGAAGCATACACAAAGAAATATAATTGCCAAAAATTGCTTTTATATTGATGTTTTTGATACAATGTTACAACTTTTGAATTGCCCCAAATGTGTTGGGAGCAATGTTACAATAATTTTCTCTCTATATGGTACAATTTCTTTTGATAAAGGAATGGGGTCTTCCAAGTATTCAATAAGGTACGGTGTTCTTCATTCTCTAGCTATAGCTCCAAGGGATGAGTGGGCTTCAGGTATTTGATGCGGGGACCACTCCAGCTTCAATAGCTTTTCCAAAGTACCTGTCACCTACACACATAAAAACCAACAAAGGGGATCAATAGCACCTGCAAATCAAGACATAAAATAAATGATGTTGATAAAACCCTAAATGAGTAATCATATAATGCAAACAATAGAAGCATATAAACTAAAAAGCCTTGCAAAAAAATTGTTATTGATCGTGCTCTCGGCTTTACGAAACCAAAGATGTGCGGTGGTGAGTGGGAAACCATGCACAGACGGTGGGGAAACTGCACTCAGAAGGTTTTGACTATAAAACTTTGAACTATCAGTTTGGATTGAATGGTAGAATGCTTCAAAACAGGACCTCTAAACTTGAGATCTGGTTTCTCCTCTGGATGCATGCAGGAGTCTGATCCTATTCTAGTAGCCTAGCGGTGTCAATGTTCAGATCCCTTAATTTGGTGGTGTGAAGGTGCCTTTATAGGCCCCTTAGGATTCTGGAGGGAAATGAGAGGTGGTAAGCCTAGACTACCAAGTGGTAATCCTGGGCTACCAAATGGAGGGGGCAGTTACAGTGAGTCACCCAGTGTGCCTCACTTAACTGGGGTGATGTGGCTGCAAGTGGAGTGATGTGTGGGATTTTACCCCATGTGAAGGGACAAAGGGGACAAGGGTGGATGAGATGTGGCAAGGATGTTGGTGAGGTGGCTAGGACACATGTCTAGTGGGTAGGCAGGGTATCCTAGGTTGATTTTCTAGATTTAATAAATCTAGAAAATAGGATAATGTGTAGGATTTTATATCCCTAAGTCTAAACTTAGGCATATAACTTTATTATGCAGGATTCGAAGTGGGGTGCTACATGTGGATTTATGGATGACCGTATTTTGGTGTCTACAGATGCCCCTTTTTGTACTATGTTGTGTGAAACACGATGCGGTGCAAAAACCAATGACACATGTCTTTATTGGATGGATGGACTCAACTCTTCTCGATGCACAAGAATGAATGATTTTTTTTTTTTAAATTTTGATTTGTTTGCTTACCCCCTCAATTGGAGAATGGGTAAAGGATGAAACCCATGAGCCAATTGACTGAATTTGGATGATTAGGAGATGTGAATGGTGATTGATGTGAATGTGATGCAAATGTATGACATTGACTCAACTTGATGCCCCAAGTTTGGGATTGTTTGTGTTTTGCAAATTTACCTTTGGTTTCGATGAGGCACAATATTTGTGGTAAAATCTTCGACCACTTTTGGAGTTCTTTTTCCACTGTGACTTTCACAAATTCCTTCCAAATGATGGGTTCAAGGAATCAGTCATTCGGGAATTTGATACTCCAGTGATTTCTGATTACACCATGATTTGATTTATTTTTTGCTTTTGACCCAATGGAGGGAGGGTTTAGGATAACCTTTTGCAAATTTGACTTGACTCAACTAAGGTCCAAGATTTAGGGTTCAGTTGATTTAATGCCATAGTGATGATGATGAATTAGTGTCCTTATTGTGGGTTACCCATCCTACCGGATTGCATGGATTGCTAGTCGTTGCAACCACTAGGTTTCTAGGGTAAACGACTAGATACAAGGTTCACTAGATGATTTATGTTGATGATGTTGATAATGATGTGGATGATGTTGATTTTTTTGCCAAACCATGCATGTGTGGTTTCTGTCTCTTTTGCAAAACCGTGCATATACGGATATGCAATTTGGTGCACTCCATAAAACGTGGATGCACATTTTATGCCGCAAACCATGGGTCTACAGTTTTGCATGCTCCACAAAATGCAGGCGCACGGTTTTTGCCATGGAAAGTGGCTATTTATAGGCTCATGGGTCATTTTCATTTCATTATTTTCATTGATAGCTATAAAATTTGCTCTGGTGCTTTTGAGGATGAGTGAGATGGAGGTCGATGAGGGTAGCGGAGCTGCTGGTGGTGTGGGCGTGGAGGGTGGTGGCTCAGCTGGAGTGGAAGTCGGTGTCCGCTACGCCAAGGTAGGTGTTCTAAACTCTTAGTTTAGGTTTTATTTATTTTATTGCTTGTTTCTTTGTTTGTTTTTTTTTTTTACAACCACTAAGAGGGGCTAGAGAAATTTTCTTGTTTTAATTTTTTTTTTTTGTTTTCACAACCACTAAGAGGGATTGGAAAAATTTTTTTTATTTTTTTTGTTTTCACAACCACTAAGAGGGGCTAGAAATTTTTTTGTTGTTTTTAATTTTTTTTATTGTTTTCACAACCACTAAGAGGGGTTGGAAAAATTTGTGTTGTTTTTAATTTTTTTTTTTTTTTCACAACCACTAAGAGGGGTTGGAAATTTTGTTTTTGTTTGTTTGATTTTTTTGTGTTTTTACAACTGCTAAGAGGGGCAGAAAAATTATTTTTGTTTTCACAACCACTAATAGGGGCTGGAAAAATTGTTGTTTTTAATTTTTTTTGTTTTCACAACTGCTAAGAGGGGATGGAAATTTTATTTTTATTTGTTTGATTTTTTTGTGTTTTTACAACCGCTAAGAGGGGCTGGAAATTTTATTTTTTTTTGCTTGATTTTTTTTTGTGTTTTTACAACCGCTAAGAGGGGCTAGAAAAATTGTTTTTGTTTGTTTATTTTCTTTATGTTTTTACAACCACTAAGGAGGGCTGAAATATATATATATATATATATATATTAAATGTGATGCACTGATTTTTCTTTGTTTGTGTTGTAGGTTAAGCTCATTACCGCTAGACATCGATGGCCTCACACTATTTCAAAAGTGCGAAAGGCTCTCACAGTAGATGATTGGAAGTTTCTTGAGGTTGTGGGCTTGGACGGGTGTGAACTAATTGAGATAGTCCGAGTAGATGAGGTACTTTTTCTGCACTCATCGAGAGATGGGACCCAGATAGGGGTTCATTTTAGCTCCCAATAGGGGAGCTTACTGTTACCCTAGAGGATGTATACCACATCTTTCGAGTGCCTATCGAGGGTCCACTAGTGAGGGTGGGCCACGACAAGCAGGAGGCTCTCAGACCTATCTACGGTGATCTTTGGGATGTGGATTGTAGTAAGGGAGGTATCCCTTACCTTGACTTGTTCAAGGGCAAGAAGTTGGCTATGGTTTCAACTTTTCTGATGTATATTCTAGGCAACATGGTGTTGCCTAATAGCATGGGATCGAGGATCCCGTGGAACTAGGTTCCTATTATTTTTTAATTGATTTATGATCCTCAAATATTGGCATGGGCTCCCACTCTCTTGTGCCAGTTATACAGTGAGCTTTATGAGGTAAAGAGGCGAGAGTGAAAGGGACTTAGTTGCAACTTGTTACTTCAGATTTGGTCTTGGGAGCATATTAGAGTGGGTCATCCTGAGGGGCTACCTTGCATATGTGATCCTCTACTTCCTTGTGCCTTTCGATGGTGGGTTAGCGAGGAGGCTTCTCCCACACGCCCTTCCATTGATGTTGCTACATACAAAGATAGTCTTAGTGGCCTGACTAGGGATGATATTTGTTGGTGATCATGGAGAGGCATGGCTTGGGCTAGAGATGTTGTTGAGCTTCATCGGGTTAGATGGGGGAGATGGATGATGGGTAGTCATATGCAAGAGATGGAGTACATCTAGTTCTCATAGGTTTTGAGATAGTTTGGCTTAGTCCAGGGAGTTCCAGATGCTCCCATGATATATAGGTGGTGGGGTGATGAGCTAGGCCTACCCTTGACTCTAGATTTTTGGATTATGGATGATGCGGGTGATGATGCTACTATGGAGCTTTTTGATGTGGATGATGCAAGCACTACTACTGACTATGATGCTTGGTTTATGGAGTAGTCTTCATGGAGGACAAGCTAAGTAGTTGATGATGTTGTTAGTAGGGATGAGCCTGATGATGGTGAGTAGGACTCTTAGGTGATCAAAGCACCATTGGGGTAGTGGTGGTAGGAGGGAGTCTATCATTGGCACACAATAGATGGATATTGACCTTGGGCTTGGGGGAGATGGTGATGATGAGGGCCATGATGTAGAGCATGATGTAGCTCAGGATGTAGGTTAGGATATTGACTTAGGTGATGATGGAGATGATGGAGGTCAAGGTGAGGATGCCCCTCCTCACCACATGAAGGAGGAGTGGGGGTTGCTTCAGGTAGAGTAGGATAGCTTGTATGAGGAGGTCATGAGGCTGAAGGGTGAGGTGACTCAGCTTCAGAGTGAGGTGACTCGACTATAGGGTGAGGTGGATGGTTTGCAGGGTAGGCCGAGTGAGAGTGATGCTATTGTAGCTCGAGATGTAGAGATCACGAGGTTACGAAGTGAGTTGGATGGGCTTCAGGCTAGGGTAGCTAGGGGTGACCACAGTGCCATCATTGTATCTCTTAGAGTTGAGATATATCAATGGATAGCATGTGAGGGTTAGTTTTTAAATTTTTCTCAGAGTTAGGCTTGGTATGTGGTATCCCTTGAGGACACTTTGCATTGATACAGGATTCCTCTACCTTTGCAGGCATCTTCTTTAGTATTGACATCCAGTAGATGGATTGAGTCCAAACCAGGTAGCTCTAGGTCTCATCGACCATCTGGTTCACATGCTCCCTCTAGGTCATCAGCACATGGGCCTCCCAGGGGTCATGGGGGTGCTAGCTAGTAGTGCTTTATTACCTCTTTTTGTAGTTTTTTATTTCTTTTTGCTATGAGCCTCAATGCTCTGATGTATACAACCTATGGGTATTTTGTACTCATGCGATTGATATATATATATATATATATATATATATACATGGATTTTATTATGATTTGTGTTGTGCGCTTTTGTTTTATTGTATGTATGGATGCATATGGAATGATGTTATATGTAATGTAATGATGATTAATGCTTATGTTCTAATGATGATTTGGTAGCTTTAGACTTAGCTTGATCAACATTGTTCTTATTGTTTAATCAAGGGCATAGATAGATGATATTGGTATGGATATTATGATGTGTAATAATGTGAATGATATGGTATGATTTAATGGATTTTTCTAGGGTGTTTTTACAAAGACTCAGACATTCTAGTGATTCAAACAAACCCATTTATGTATTTCACTTTATGCAAGGGTTGTTTTGTGGTGATTTTGTGTCATTGAGCATGTCTTGTTCCATTTCATATTAGTTTTTTTTATTTTTATTATTTTATTTGAAAAATTTTTTTTTCCTGTGTTGTTTTTTTTCTTTTTTTTTATATTTTTTTTTTTTTTTTTTTAATTTAACCATTAACAATTTTTACCTCTTATATCATTTTACTCACCACCTCCTTTTTTTTTTATTTTTTTTTTTTTTTTTTTTTTTTTTTTTTTTTTTTTTTTTTTTTTTTTTTTTTTTTTTTTGTCCTAGTGTTTTCAAATTTCTCAAGGACCAACTTTGTGTGCAATGATTGTTCATTTCCCATTATGAGCTAGGTCAAACTAATCAATTGTAACTTATGCCAATAAGCTAGCTCATCCGAGAGTGGCCTTAGGTCTGTACAAAATAAGGTCACTAATGTAATATATATGGCACCACACGTAAGGATACCTCATTGCTAGGGGGATTCATTCAGCCCATTGTTGTAATGAGGATCACCCCATGGTTTTTGAGATACTAAGAGTTCTAGGGATTCAAGCTCCTTCCCTTCTTTTATTGCTTTTGTTTTGGGGATATTTTGTGATGGAGCAATGGATTTTATTGCTTACACTTGCTCATTTTGAGGAAGAGCAAGGGGATTTTTATTGCTTTGATATTTTTTTTTTCTCATTTTGAGGAAGAGAAAATAGGGAACTTATTGCTTTGAGATGCTTTTGGGATACTTGCTCGCTTTGAGGGAGAGCAAGGGATTTTTTTTTTGGGATACTTGCTCGATTTGAGGAAGAGCAAGGGATTTTTTTGAGATGAAGGAGGAGCTTGTCCTTTTGTCAACTCTATAGTACTCTAGACCATGCACATAATTGGATGAGTAGGGGAAACCTTTCACTTATGGCAATAGCAACTTTTGACTTCATTATTCCCAAGACTCACAATGTTTTTATGTGTTTGTTGTGTTTGGTCCAAGAGGAATTGATTGACCAGGAATGACCTGTTGCATCTAGAGATTGCTTAACTTTGAATCAAGTTTGTTCAAAATACTAGGACTGGCTGAGTGATTGAAAACATTGGAAATTGCTTAATGGTTGATGTGGTTTGATGTTTGTGATACTTTCGATTCAATATTTTGAAAATTAAAAGATACACATAAAATAGTTAGTGGTCGCATAATTGTTATTGCTAACAATTATACGGTATCTATCCTACTTTATGTGAGTCCCTTAATTAGGAAAATATTATAGGGAAAGTTGCATATTATTGTGGAGTAATGGATTGTTAAGTGATGTAGGATGCCCCTGATTAAGGCAACAAGACATGGTGGATTAGCGATCATCCAAATTAACCAAATGATCTAATGTAATGAATGGTATAAAAAAAATGCCTATATGGATGCATGGATGGATTTATGAGATGTAAATGAAATATTTTTTATATTTTTTTTTTTTTAGCCATGTATATGTACATATATATAAACTGCATTATGCATAAAATACCTTTAGATGTATTATGTTCAATGGCTCAAGTTCCAATATTCCTTCCAAGTTGGCAAGTCTATACGTTCTTGGACCCACTTTCTGTTTGACAATGTATGGACCTAACCAATTAGCCATGAATTTATCTCTCAAGTGCGGCAATGCATTGGTATTTTGTTGATTCTCTTTAAGCATGAGATCTCCTACTTGAAATTCGTGAGGATGGACTTTTGCATTGTAAGCACGTTTGATTCGATCTTGATATACTCGTAGATGTTCCAAGGCATTGATACACCTTTCATCAAGGAGTGTTAATTGGTCAAGATGTGCTTGTCTAGTTGTGTCATCATCCATGAATTCCTGCAATGTAACTCGTAAAGAAGGGATCTCTAGCTCAAGAGGTATGATTGCTTCAGCGCCATAGACTAGTGAAAAAGGTGTTGCCCTCTTGGCATTCTGATGCTTGTTCGATAAGCCCATAGTGCCAAGGGGAGTTGAGTGTGCCAATATCTATGATTTTCTTTGACAAGTTTCTTGAGAATGGCTATCATTATCTTGTTGGTCGCTTCGACTTGTCCATTTGCCTATGGGTAGTAAGGAGTCAAGAAACTATGTTGGATATTGTACTTGTTACATAAGGCTCGAACATCCTTGTTCTTAAATGACTTGCCATTGTCTAAAATGATCTTGGAAGGAATCCCAAAATGATAGATAATATGTTGAAGTATAAACTCCGCTATTCGAGGTCCAGTCGTAGTGGTCATTGGAATTACTTCGACCCATTTGGTGAAGTATTCCATGGTAGTTATGATGAATTTATGTTGTCTTGAAGAGGTAGGTGAAATTTTTCCAATCAAATCTAGGCCCCATTGTGAAAAGGGCCAAAGGCTTTGAATGGGTTGTAAAGCTTGTGATGGTACATGAGTCAAATTGGCGTGATGTTGGTATTTTTGACATTTCTTAACATATTGACAACAATCACTTTCCATGGTGGGCCAATAATAACCCATGCACAAAATGCGCTTTGCAATGGCCATTCCACTAAAGTGGCCACCACAAGTACCATCATGGGCTTCCATTATAGCTCGTTGTGCCTCAACGGGATCTAGACATCGAAGTAGGACTCCATCATAGCCACGTCTATACAACACGTCCCCCAAGAGAGTAAAATGAGCTACTTTTTGTTTGAATATTCTTTTTGTAGTTCATGTCATTTCTATTGGGAGGGTCCCAGACTTGAGAAAGTCTCTGATCTCATCAAGGTAAGAATTGTAGGGTTTCACATGGACCAAACAAACACTCTTCTCACCTTCAGACTCTGCTCATTTGATTGCTGACTTGGACATTATTGTTATGATAAGTGGTTGGACTTCTCCATGTTCATTCTTAGGAATCAAGGATCCCAAAGAAGCCATTGCATCCACAAATCTATTAGTCGAATGAGGCAAGTTACTAATTTCATACTAGTCAAATTTCTCTAGCAACTTCATTGCTACTTCATGATATTGTTTCAAGACTGGTTCCTTGCATTGGTATTCTCCTTTCACTTGATAAATGACAAGTTGAGAATCACCAAAGATGCTTAGTCATTTAATGCCCATAGCTATAGTTGATTGAAGCCCCAAGATTAGGGCTTCATACTCTGCATTGTTGTTTGTGCATGGGAAGTCAAGTTTGAATGATAAAGGAATCAAAATTCCTTCGGGTGTGTAAAACATGACTCCAACACCTTGTCCTCTTTCACACTTTGATCCATCAAAGAACATTGTCATGTCAATATCATCCTCGGGAGGGACTAGCTCTTCTTGTTCATTGATAGAAAATATCGAATCATCTGGAAGCTCAATGATAAGTGGTTTATCATTTGGTAATGGAGCTTCTACAAGTTGATCGGCTATCACCTGACCTTTGATGGATTTTTATGAACTTGAGATCAAATTCTGTTAAAAGCATTATCCATTTTATGGTATGGGTGTTGTTGTATGTGCGAGTCATCATGTATCATAGAGGATTCTCTCTAGCTATGACATAGGTAGTGTTACTTAGCATGTAATGTCTGAGTTTCTTAGTGGTAAAAACCATTGCTAAGCACAACTTTTTGACATAAGCATATCTTGTCTCGTAACTTACCAATGTTCGACTAATGTAATAAATGGCTTGCTCCTTATGATTCTCATTTTTCTAAGCAAGCATTGTCCCTAGTGCAAAATCTATTGTAGAGACATAAAGGTGAAAAGGGACTCCTGAATGAGGTGGTGTAAGAACTGGTGGTGAAGCTAGATACTTCTTTATGTCATCAAATACCTCTTGACATTCAGTTGTCCAGGAGAATGTCACCCCCTTCTGTAGCAAGTGATTGAAAGGCCTACATTTGTTTGAGAGTTGTGCAATGAATCATCGGATAGATTGAATCTTTCCTTGTAAACTATGCAACTCTCTCAAGTTTGTTGGAGGTGGCATCTCGATAATGGCCTTGACCTTATCAGGGTCCACTTCAATGCCTCACTTGGAGATAATGAATCCTAGAAGTTTTCTTGATGTGATGCCAAATACACACTTCTTAGGATTCAACCTTACCTTATGTTCAAGCAATCGATCAAATACTTTCTCTAGGACTTCAATATGCTCAAGACATGTTTTTGATTTGGAAATCAGATCATCCACATAATCCTCAATGATTTTATGCATATAATCATGGAATATGTACGTCATGGCACGTTGATATGTAGCTCCTACATTTTTAAGGCTGAAAGGCATCACCCTATAACAAAATGTCCCCCAAGGTGTTGTAAATGTCATCTTGTGTTGGTCCTCAAGATTAATTTGAATCTGATTGTATCCTAAGAAACCATCCATTAGTGAAAGCATTTCATGGCCTATGTAGGAGTCTACTAATTGATCGATGTTAGGTAGAGGAAAATCATCCTTGGGGTATGCTTTATTTAGATCTTGAAATTTAGTGCATACGTGTACCCCCCATTCGGCTTATGAATGGGTACCATGTTAGAGAGCCACTCTGGATAATCAATTGGGACTATGAAATTCATGTCCAGTAGTTTTTGTAGCTCTTCTTTGATAATTAATGCAATGGTTGGATGAAGTTTCCTGAGTTTTTGCTTGAAAGGCTTAGCATCTGGTGCTAAGGTAAGGTTGTGGACCACCAAGTTGGGGTCAAGGCTAGGCATGTCTTTGTATGACCATGTAAAAATGTCCTTCTTTCTTGTCAAGATGTCGATCATACGCTCTTTCTCCTCTATGGATAAATATTTTGCAATTTTGATGATTTGTGGATTATCGCATCTTGGCTAAGGTTCACATCGATAGATTCTTCGATCAACATATGGGAACCTTCCTCTAGTTGATGTGGAGTTGGGATGAGATGGATATCATCCTCCACATGCTCAAATGACTCAGAGGTCTCCCCCTCTACTTTGGTTTGAAAAATTGAGGTAGAGGAGGATGAAGGTTGTTGTGGAATGTAAGCGTTTGAAGCTCATAGTAACTCTTTGGATAGGATAAACTCGATGATGGATGGTGGGGATGAAATCTTATCCATGGTGATAAGGCTAGCATCGACCTAAATCAGCTTTACCAAATCGTATGGGTTATGGAGTGGGGCGAACAAGTCAATAAAGATCATATTGACTTGGTGGAAATGAGGTGGCTATGATTCAAGAGGTGATGACTCACTCTCTCTAGGTTGCAACTGACCTAAGGTGGATGAATGGTAGTGCTATGAGAGCGGCCAAGGTGGTGGTGGAGGATCTGGCTCAGGGTGCTCACGCTCCTTGTTGAAGTGAAATATGGTGTGATCTATGGGAAACATATTTGTATAACACTCATCTCTCTCGATGGGTTCAGCAGGAACCACATCATCTTGGGGACCATCAAATATTTGAATGATCCAATCTAAATTTGCTTCCATCTATCGAAATTCCCCAAAATCTTCATCGGAGATATAATCCTCAAAATATTCATCGAAGATGTAATCATCTGGCATGTGATTAATCATGAATGTATGCAATACAATATCTAAAAAGGCCTCATGTAGATGAGGTGCAAAGTTAGGGTCTAGGTACTCATCATCAGTATCATCACAATCATCACACTCCTCGCTCTCCTCATCCTCTTCTTCATACTCAAGAGTGAGTCATTGGAAGGTTTGGTTGAAGGAAGAGTTTGAGGTAGAAGGTCTGTACCCTAGACTAGAGTGGTCATGTGCTTCTCTGTATTTGGGCTCAACAATGTGATGTGGACCCTACTCATGTCATCCAAGTCCATATCCCTACCAGTTGACCCTACAAAAATATCACAAAGGGAAATCTAGGTTGGATAGATAATCTAAATTTGCATTAAATTCTTGCAAGGGTTCCTCATTAGGAGGAGGTGGATCGGATGAAGAATCCACTCCCCCATATATGAAATTAATCTTATCTGATTGGGAACCCATTCTGTACACTACACCTATGGCTAAAGGTGGATCGCATGGGTGACCATAGTCTCTGATTGACTCAATAGGTGGTGTAACTGTGACACTCTCAATGATGTACTCACCAATGCTTGGATTGGCGAGATGTACTACAACTTGGGATGGTTGGGATGATGATGGCTTAGTGGATGAGGAGGGCACTTCTAGGGTGGCTTGTGGTTCAGGTGGAGGTGGTGGCTCCTCTCGGATAGGTGACCCTATCTGCGAGACTATGGGTAGTGATGTTTGAGATGGATGAGATTTGATGGGGTTGTTAGTTGATGGAGTGGGTTGAGCTATGAATATGAATGGTGTTTGTGAAGTGGGTGGTGTGGCTGATGGAGTTGATGATTGGTTAGTGGGATGATCAGGTGTGGTGGAAAAATGAAATGTGGTGGATGAGGGTTGACTAGAGTTGACACTTTTAGATGCAAAAGTAGGATCAACTATCGACAATTCCTCTAGGATGGGGGCTTTTGATGAAGTGATGTTAGTGGGAGTGGTTCGGATGATGAGTGGTTGAATGGATAGGTGGGTTGATGGAAGTAGTGGCTCATAAGGATTTGAGATCAAGTTGCAGTATTTAAAAGGCTCTGTGTCTGCTTGGATGCAATGTACTTTGCCCTCATGTACATACTTTAGACATTGGTGCAATGTCGAGGGCACACACTTCATCTCCCTGATCCAAGGGTATCCAAGAAGTATGTTGTATTGCATCACCCCTTCCAAGATGTGGAAGAGGACATGTATAGTTTTCACCCCCATGGTGATAGGAAGAACTACGTTCCCCATAGTTGAGCATAAGGTATCATTAAAGGCTCTTAAGGTGAAGGTGGATGATGTAATGTGGGATGATGGTAGGTTAAGGTTTTTTATGGTGGGAGTGGTAATGAGGTTGATGGAGGAGCCAATGTCAATAAGGACTCTCTTGAATGGCTTCCTATCAATATGAGCGACTATGTGCAATGGAGGATCTAGTAAATCTGATGAAACATTCTTCTCCTCGAAGTCATAAAATGCTATCGAGGGCTCCATGCATTTTTGTACACTCCCCACAAAGGAGTTGAAAGCATTAGGATCTTCTGATTGTACTTGGATGGATTTTAGAATTTCCATCAATGCTTCTCGATGTGGGGGTGACTATTGTATCAGCTCATAGATTGATAGTTTTGTCGATGCCATTTTCAAACTTTGGGTTAACCGGCTGCCTAGGGTGATAGTTGGGTGAGATGGATTACTTGGATTATGAAATGGTGGAGGTGGAATGGATGGCCCTAGTTGTATGGGGACACTTGGTTGTGTTGTGGGAGCTTGGGTTGTGTGATTTGCTTGTCTCTACCCATGGGTGACCACACTGATAGCCCCTATAAAACCTTGGTGTAGTTGAGACACATAGTTGACTTGGTTGGGAGGAACTGTAGAAGTTGATGCTCCCATTGCTTGTTGATTTGCCTCATGGTGAGGCAAAGGTGTCTGATATATACCAAGGTTCTGATTATATTGGGCTAGTGGGTTGTCGACTTTGATCTTTCCTACTTCTAATAAGTCTTGCACAATACCCTTAAACCCATGGCAAGTTTTGATATCATGTCCTTTTTGTCGATGATAGATGCAGTATAAGTGCTCTCTATAGGCCTTTGATTTTGGCTTGCTAGGGTCTTTGGGTTTAATCTTCGATAATGTGAAAAGTTGTGCCGCATACAACTTCTAAAATATAGATGAGTAGGGCTCTTGCAATGGTGTGTAATTGCACCTAGGCCTAAAGTGATGTTACTACCTTTCTATAGGTTGCGTTTGATTTTGTACCTACTGTGGGGGTGGAACCACTTGATAATTCAATTGTTGTGGTTGTTGTTGTTGTTGGGGTTGTTGGATCTGAACTTGGGCTTGTTGATTTGATTATGAAGGTTGGCCCAAGACTATCTGATTAACTTGAGTAGCCTTGGATTGGTCATGGTTATTCCCCTTTTGGTTCTTGTTCTACCACTCCTTTTTCTTAGGCTTGATCTCACCCTCTTGGATATTTATCTCCTCTATCACTCTAGCTTGGGTGAGTGCCTCATCGAATGTCCTATACTATTGCAACTATAGTAACAAAGATATGGGCTTGGCACAACTCTTCATGAATATTCTTGTTATTTCTGATATGGGGAGGGAGAATGGCAATTTGATCATAATCACCCTCCAACGGTTACCAAAATCATGGACCGATTCATCATCGTATTGCTTTAGACTAAGCAGATCGGTCAATGTGGTTTTCTTCTAGACATTTAGGGTGAATCACTCTAGGAATTGGTCTGCAAGCTGCTCAAAAGTGTAAACACTCTGATGCGGTAAGTGGTTGTACCAATCTTGGGCTTCTCCCCCAAGTGTTTGAGGAAAGGTGTGTAGCATGAGTGCATCATTGTTTTTTATCCTAAAACACACATTTACAAATCTTATCACATGCTCTCGGGGGTCCTCATCCCCCTTAAATGTATCAAGCTTCGACATCTAAAAATCTATTGGATAAGGTGGTGTAGGCACCGAAGCATGGATCGGGTGATTGAGTAGTTACCTTAATGTTGGATTTTGATATTGCAAACCTGGTGTCTGCATGGCAAGGCTATCAACCTGGTTCTGTAGGAACTGGAACTTAGGATCTTCCATAGGGTTAAAACCTTGGTTTGCTTGATACTACTGGTAATAAGGTGCATTGTATGTGGATTATGGATGATGGGGGATGTTAGGCTGAAATGCATGATGGTATGATGGTTGATGAAGGTTTTGATATGGATGAGGTGATGGAGGTATGATAGCATGCTGACCTGATGAGTTAGCATACATGTGATGTGGTGGATTAGTTGCTATGGTAGTGGTTGGGGGATGTAATACCCAAGATGGATCTTGGATAAAGGTATGGGTTTGGTGAGAGGTAGATGGTGGGTTATGCTCAATCCTCTATGAATGTTGATTAGGTTCAGGGTTAATGTTATGGTTAGCATTATCCAAAATCATTTGTTGTAGCTGCAAGAAAGCCTATTGCATAGCAATCATAGATGATGTGGGCACAGTCACATATGAAGTGGATGGTTGGGTTGGTTGTGAGACAACCATGGTAGTGGATGTGAGTGGAGGGTAGGTAGCAAAAGGTATTGCCATTGAATGAGGGGTGATATGATGTATGGGGCCCATAGGGGTGGTAGATGGAATGGATGTGGGGATCTATGAAGCAACCTGAGTTGTCGCTTCATAAAGGGGATTGGTGCATGTGATGTTCTATTGAGGCAATGTGGTGGGTGGTTGGCTAGATGATGATGGGTGGCTAGCCAGGGTAGCAGTAGTCAACTCAAAAAGTGGATTTGTAAAGACTTGTCTAGACTACTATGGGTGTGTGAAGGTGGATTCTTGATGTAATGATGGTATGGTGCGAGATGGGATGGTAAGTGGTGGTAATGATGGAAAAACCATTCTAGTTACATTCAGGTACATCCTAATGGTGTCCATGTCTACAAGTGTGACATGACCATCCATTGGTGTGGGTGGCTCACTCCTAGGAGTCTCAGGAATAGTGGTATGGGTAGCCCTATGCATGATATCTCTATCTAAAATAGGGGCACTACTAGAGGGCCCTACATTTAAGTTCTTGGGACATATTAGGGACTATACTAACTTGCCCTACCACCGAAGTGTTAGGGACCTGACTAACCTGAGATGGATCCATGGGGAGAGACAACTGACTCTGAATTAATGCTAACTTTTTGGCTTGACTACGGGTTGTTACCATACGCTAATATGCAATGATGTGTAAAGTGCAAGTGGTGGATGTATGTGAATGCGTGAAAGAAGCACAATGTAAAACAACACTCAAAGCAAACAAACAAGCAATTTTTCCTAAGTTTTCGCAAGTTTTGATTTTGATTTTTTTTTTAGATTTTTTTTTTGAGTTTTGAAGGTTTTGAAAAAGAAAAATTCATGTGCAAAATTTTTTCCCTAAGATGAATCTAGGATTTCACCTGTATACTCATAGCTCGACAACCGATGATGAAGTCTGATCATGTAAACCCACCAAAGTATGGAGATGAAGCCCATACCTGGTCAAGGAGCATAGGTCCTACCAGTCCTCACCTAGTACTCACTTGGTCAATGTTATACCCTTCGAAGAGGAATACATGTAAATTTTCCAAGCTACGTTGGATCTTGGAGTCGACCTTGGCCAAAAATAGGGTAATAATGTTGGTGGTTGGTGATGAAGTCCAACCTGGCGATGATGAAATCTAGTCATTTGCCAATGTTTATGTGAGTGTGTGTGAGGTTTGTTCAATTTATTGTGTGATGCAACTAATATGCAATTCTATTTTTATGCCTACATGTAGAAAATAGGAAACAAAAATAGTAGACATAATCAAATCAGGGGTAAAATGCTAATTTTAGGTAATATTTTGCCAAGTTCTATTTAGGCCAATCGTAGGTGACGGTTGGGTTCTGGTAAACTATGGATGCATGGTTTACCAACCACACACATGCATTTGGGAGATCCCAACCATGGATGTATGGTTTTATTTATAAAAGAATGAGCAAATTAGGCCTAACCCTAAAAATGATGCCTGAGTTATTTCTAACTGGACTATGCAAGATGATTTATTTCTTACAATGATAAATGTAGATCCTCTTATTTTTTTTTATGTTTGGATGAATGCAAGAATAAATATGTCTATCCTAGGACCTAAATGCAAACAATGGCACACAGGAGGAAGACCTCTAATTTACCCTATATGCATGCTAAAACCAAAAAAATAGAAATAGAAAAAGGGATAGGGGTACATACCTCTTATCCTTTCGTTGCTCCCTCTAGCTATCAACCATAGGTCCATGGTTCCATAGTGCAACAACCACATGCATGTTTCTCTAGATGTCAATTGTAGATGCATGTTTTTATCCTCCTACCATAGGTGATATGGTTCCTTAGATCTAAAACATGGGTGCATGGTTTCATAGTAATAGGTTGAATGAGTAGGTCTTGGATCTATCGATCTAAGATCGAATCCATGCATGCTTTGAACTCTGAAACCTGTAGATGCAGAAAACATAGATCAATAACTAGATAAAAGCAAGGTAAAATAAAATGGAACCCTTAGGGGGTCCCATCATGATCACCATTTTTTGTAGCAAAAATATATGAACACAAAATAAAAGCATACATAGAGAAATATAATTGCCAAAAATTGCTTTTATATTGATATTTTTGATACAATATTACAACTTTTGAATTACCCCAAGTGTGTTGGGAGTAATGTTACAATATTTTCTCTCTGTATGGTACAATTTCTTTTGATAAAGGAATGGGGTCTTCCAAGTCTTCAACAAGGTATAATGTTCTTCAATCTTTTGCTATAACTCCAAGGGGTGAGTGGGCTTTGGTATCCGATGCGGGGACCACTCTAGCTTCAATAGCTTTTCCAAAATACCTATCTCCTACACACATAAAAACTAGAAAGGGGATTAGTAGCACCTATAAATCAAGACATAAAATAAATGATGCTATAAAACCCTAAATGAATAATCATATAATGTAAATGACATAAGCATATAAACTAAAAATCCTTGCAAAAAAAATTGTTATTGATTGTACTCTCAGCTCTGTGAAACTACGGATGCATGGTGGTGGATAGGAAACCATGCATGGGTGGTGGAGAAACCATACTCATGTGGTTTTGACTATGAAATTATGGACCAATGGTTTGGGTTGAATGGTAGAATACCTCAAAATAGGACCTTCAGGCTTGAGATCTAGTTTCTCCTTGGGATGCATGTAGAAGTTTGATCCTATTTTGGTAGCCTGGCGGTGTCAATGTTTAGCTCCCTTAATTTTGTGGGGTGAAGGTGCCTTTATAGGCCCCTTAGGGTTTTGGAGGGAAATGAGAGGTGGCAAGCCTGGATTGCCAAGTGGCAATCCTGGGCTACCAAATGGAGGGGGTAGTTATAGTGAGTCACCCAGTGTGCCTCACTTAACTGGGGTGATGTGGCTGCAAGTGGAGTGATGTGTGGGATTTTACCCCATGTGAAGGGACAAAGGGGACAAGGGTGGATGAGATGTGGCAAGGATGTTGGGTGAGGTGGCTAGGACACATGTCTAGTGGGTAGGCAGGGTATCCTAGGCTAATTTTCCAGATTTAATAAATCTGGAAAATAGGATAATGGTGCAGGATTTATATGCCTAAGTCTAAACTTAGGCATATAACTTTATTATGCAGGATTTGATGTGGGGTGGCAAATGTGGATTTGTGGATGACCAGATTTTGGTGTCTACACATATAATAACATAATAATTACAATTAATAGATGTACTCACAACTATAAAATAAGACCTTTGGCATTGGAATGGTTTGAAACATGGCACTCCCTCCTTCCTTCCAACTAGTGATTTTTTCTTAGGCCACAAAAAAATATATGACTTTTCGAGGAAAATGAATATCAAATGTTGGGAGGTTTATTGGTTCATTCCATGCACATTTACCACCCATATTATTTTTCCATGGTATTCTAGTTGTTACATTAAAGGTAACACTTCAAAAAAATTAGGTTGCAAAGGTTTTCTAAAATTGCTAACTTCTTCCAACATTTTTATTTTACCAAAATATCATCTTTCCAATATTAAAAATGTGAAATTTACCCCTTTTTGCAAGGTTTATCTTATTAATACCTACATTACTTTACAAATACCCTTAGGTAAGCATTAACAATTAAGTCACTCATTCATTTTATTGGTTTAATATCATCATTTTATTCTAATGCTAGTGTTAATTACTAATATTAACACTAATTAATTAATATTAATTACTCGCCTAATTAATTTAATTAATATTGAATATTATAAGATAAAAGCACATAATAAAAATAAATCTAAAGTTCTAGAGAAGATAAATGAGCAGGAAATAGAAAAATAAATAGAGGATGAAGGAAATATGGCCCATCAACAACTAGACCAAAATCAATTGGTTGTTGAAGAAAGAGCTCCAAAACAAAACACTCTCAATCAAGTAGTCTAAAATTCAGGAGAGGAGACAAAGTTATCCCAAGAAGGAGAAGAGGAGGAAGTGGTAAGAGAGACTCAATGGGGTGGTGGAGAGGAAGAGGTTTTACCCAATGAACAAGAAGGAGAATTAGAGGATATTTGGTCCTCTTCAGAAGAAGAAGATGGCTTCCAAGAGGTAGTGAATAAAAATAAAATGAAGAAGAGAAAAAGAGGGACTAGGAAACAACAAATCTAGTCTTCAACAAAGCAACATAATAGAGAGGGTAAAAGTTCTATGCAAATAATCAAAAGCACTAGAAACACAACGGATTTGGGAAGTGGTAAAAAGTGAGGAAGACCCAAAAGTGTAGAGGTGAGGAGTAGGAAAGTGGCCCAAGAAGTAGTTGATGGAACACAACAGACATTGCAGTTGAGTGGAGGGAAAGTACTACAATCTCCTAGAAGATGAAGATTATATCATGGAATATTCGGGGATTAAATGCCCCATCAAAGCAAAGGGTAATGAAGGACTATAGGAAGAAGATAAGAGTTGATATTTTCCTTGTGCAAGAAACCAAAGTAGGTATCAATAATTTTGAAAAAAAAAAAATCTATCTGGAATAAATCTGAAGGAGTTTGTAGAGTAGCTCAAGGAGCATCAGGGGGTTGTGGATGCTCTGGGATCCAAGAATAGTAGAAGGGAAGTTAATCCAAGAAGTAGATAGGTTTCTCTTGGTCCTGTTTACATGTAAGAAGTCAAATTTTTCTTGGTTGGTCACAAATGTGTATGCTCCTAATTTGGCTATAGATAGAAGGAGGCTATGGAGAGACCTCAATTCCTTAGGTACTGTGATGGATTTACCTTGGCTACTTTTGGGAGATTTTAACTCTACTCTTTCTCCAGGGGAGAAACAAGGAGGGTCTAACCTTTTCTCTGATAGCATGGAGGAGTTTGGTGAGTTTATAGCTTCCTTAGGGTTGATGGACATAGAACTTCAAGGATCCAAATATACCTAGTCCAATAGAAGAATCGAAGCAGGATTGATTCAATAAAGAATAGATAGAGCCCTAGCTTTAGTAAGTTGGATCTCGAATGCTCATGGTTACATCTTGAAGACTTTGCCAAGAGTAGCATCGGATCATAGCCCTCTTTTGCTAGAATTTATGGAGGAAAGGAAATCAAAAGGACTTCCTTTTAGATTTGAGGCTATGTGGTTTAGTCATCAGGATCTAGAAGGTTTGATTAAGGAATGGTGGACATCGAATGTGTATGGCACAAAGATGTTTCAGGTATCAAAGAAACTCAAAATCATAAAACAAAATTTGAAGAAATGGAATAAAGAAGAATTTGGCAATATATTTCAAAGAAAGTGCTCCATTATGAAAGAGTTACATGAAATTGAAGAGAAAGAACAAAATGAGGGAAGATCAAAGGAATTAGATAGGATGGAGAAAGGTAGTTTGGCTGAATTTCATAATCTACTTGCTAGGGAGGAGACCTTTTGGTGGTAAAAATCAAGATCTTTATGGTTGAAGGATGGAGATAGAAATACAAAGTATTTTCATATGTCCACGTTGAAACATAGGAGTGCAAATCGGATCAAGGAAATAATTTTGGAGATGGGTGAAGTTTTGAAGGAAGAAGAGGAGATTGCAGTGGCCACAATCTCTTTTTTCCAAAATTTATTTTCCAAAGATAGAGAGGAAGATCCAAAAGATACAGAATATCTCTTATTGAATATCCCTACCTTGATTTCTAAAGAAATGAATGCTAGGCTATTGATCCCTTTTTCAGATGAAGAGATCAAGAATACTATATTTGGTATGGAGAAGGATAAGGCACCAGGACCAGATGGATTCCTAGCAGGCTTCTTTCAGAAATATTGGCATATAATGGGGAAAGATATTTTAGATGCATTAAGGGAATTTCAATCTTCTGATTCTTTGCTCCAAGAATGGAATACAACTTTTATAGTTTTAATACCAAAGAAATATGGTGCATCATCTCTAAAGGATTTCAGACCCATAAGCTTATGCAACACTCTCTACAAAATGCTCACAAAAACTTTGGCTTATAGAATCAAAAGTCTGCTACCTTTTCTAATCTCTCTGCTTCAGGGAGGGTTTGTTCAGGGAAGACAAATATTAGATGGAATCATCACTATTCATGAGATAATTCATTCAATAGAGAAGAGAGGAGACCCAGGCATATTTCTTAAATTAGATATGCATAAAGCCTATGATAGAGTCTCATGGAATTTCCTTGATAAGGTTATGCATAAGTTTGGTTTTAGTGGCCAATGGAGGAAATGGGTTAATATATGTATTTCTTTAGCCAAATTTTTAGTCATTATAAATGGAAAACCTTGTGGTTTCTTTGGGAGCCAAAGAGGTATAAGACAAGGGGACCCTCTATCCCCTTATATTTTTATTTTAATGGCTGAAGCATTAGGAAGATCAATGCAAGCAGCCACAACTATAGGTAGAATCAAAGGTATCAAACCAGCAAGGAGTTCGAAACCAGTTTCATGTCAACAGTTTGTGGATGATACTTTCATTATGGGAGAAGCTACATGTAGAGAGGCAAGGGAAATCAAAGAGATTCTCCATAAATATGAAAGGGCATCAAACCAATTGATAAAATTCATCAAAAGCAATATTTATTTTGTGAACACAGAGAGACAATTACAATTGAGGATTGCAAAAATATTGGTTGTAATATTGCTAATCTCCCATCCATTTACCTTGGTATGCCACTTTTTTAGGATGCATGAAGGAGGAAATGTGGTCTCCGATGTTGGATAGGATTCAAAGGAAGTTGGTTGGGTGGAAAGGCAACCTCCTTAGCCAAGCAGGAAAAATACAACTACTTCAAGCAACCTTACAGAGCATGCCAATTTATTATGTCTCTATTTAAAATGCCCTCCAAGGTTAGAAGGAGGATGGAGAAGATATTTAAAATATTCCTATGGATTGGGTCTGAAGACAAGCAAATACTTCCTTTAGTGGCTTGGGATAGAGTTTGCACTCTGAAGAAACTTGGTGGGTTAGGCCTAAAAAATTTACAGATCTTTAACAAAGCCTTAATCTCAAAAACTGCATGGAGACTTTGCACAAAAGGAAGTTTGTTGTGGCAAAATATTATGAAAGTGAAGTACTTAGAAAATCACATTCCCTTTTTTAGAAGTGCAATTTCTCCTAGAGGATCAACCATATGGAATGCAGTGCTAAAAATGAGAAGTTTTCTAAGGAGCAATATAAGATGGCAGGTAGGAGAAGGGAAGGAAGTTTTCTTTTGGGAAGATTCTTGGATCCTTCAGGAACCTCTAATAAATAAACAAGATTTTCAGGAGTTGTGGGTTCCATTGGTAGCTAAATATGGGGAAAAAGTCAAGGATTACATAGAATGTCTTCATGGTAGAAATAAATGGAAACACCTTTCTTTAGATTCAGATGAAGTTCATATTCAACAGGGTCTCCTGAATTTAAATAAGTTGATTAGGAGCTTCCACATCTCCCAAATCAACAAGGAGGATTCTTTGCTATGGAACCATTCTCCAAAAGGAATCTTCTCTATCAAATCAGCCTATGAAGCTCATATTCCCCCTAGAGGAGGAGCTTATCCAGTGAAGAAGGTTTGGTCCCCTAATTTTGTGCTGAAGACTGCTTGCTTTCTTTGGTTATGCCTTTAGAATAATATTTTAACAATAGATAATTTATGCAAAAGAGGGTTCCAAATGACAAATATATGTTCTTTATGCTAGAAGGATGTTGAGTCATTAGACCACTTATTCAACCATTGTGAGGGTTCAAATAAAGTTTTCTATGCTATAATGAACTCTCTTTCAGTCAAGTGGAGCATGCCACAAACCTTTAGAGATTTGTTTAACCAATGGAGATCTCCCTTTGTAAGTGAGAGCCTGATGAGATTATGGAGCCTAATTCTCCCTCACTATATATGGGGTATATGGTGGGAAAGGAATAAATGCATATTTAGGAATGATATGAAGGATGAAGTATATATATTCAAAAGAATCAAAGTTGCTATTGAAGAAAATATATCCATTCTCCCAGAGGTTAAAGGGTATGACAAAAGAGAAGAAATAATGATTGTTGAAGGGTGGAAGGTAAAACAATCCAAACCATGCATAATGGACTCAGCCCAAAAAAGAATGAACACAAGATGGATGAAACCAAGACAAGGTTGGATAATACTTAACTTTGATGGGGTAGCCAAAGGAAATCCAGGAAGAGCAGGAGGGGACGAAGTGATTAGAAATGATAAAGGATAAATTTTATGGGCTTATGCAGAGGATTATGGAGTTCAGACCAACCATATGGCAGAAGCCAAAGCTCTTTTTTAGGAGTTCAATAGTTATATGATAGAGGTTATAGAAAATTTATGGTCCAAGGGGACTCTCTAAACATTATTAGAGATTTGAAATCAGGAGAAACAGAGAATAGGTTTATACTTAACATTATAAAGGACACTTCAAGGATCCTAAAAGAGATGAGTGATGTTGTAATTGATCATATCTATAGAGAAGGTAATCATGTTGTTGATGTTATGGCCAATATGGGGGTGGATAGTGGTCAAAATAGAATTTGGGATGACAACTTTCCACTGCCATTACAAAGAATAGTTGCATTGGAGGTTGAAGGTCAGCTTGTTAGAATGAATAATATCATAAATTGAATGAAGTGGGTTGTCAATTTCTATCAAGGTCATTGAGCTAAAAGACAATGCTTAATCTGAGTCTAGTCTATCTGGGCAGTATCTTTGTAATTCATTTTTTTGTTAGTGTATCTTTAGCATCATTCATTCCTAGGAGGAAAGGTGTGTGATTTTTTCTAGGATCTCTTTTGTTGGCCTATGGTTTTTATTTTCCAATATGATCAGGCCTCTCTTGTAAAAGGGTTAGGGCCCCTTTCAAAACCCTATTTTTTCACCCAATATAAAAAAAAAAATTAATACCAAATATTAATACTAGCCATTAACATTGGTATTTAATATTTTAATTATTAATAATACTAACATTATTACTAATACTTTGTTTGATAAATCCTTAACCAAACAATTCCACACTCCAAAATACATACAAAAACACAAGGGATATTTCTAATTCATTCTTGCTCAAACTAAGATGTAATAAATAATATGCACAAACAATATTTTTCCTTAAGCAAGAGGTTTTAGGATAACTAAAATGTTATCACCTACCTACTAAGGATCCCCTAAGCATAGGGTAAGGGCTCTTTTGCAACCTCCTTGCCTGATGGTGCATTTTAAAATAAGCATACACATATGCAAATGCATCTATATTATGGTTTTACCCTTGTGGTTGTCCATGAAAATTCATCCATCATTTTCATTTTCTCTCAACTTTGGTGGTTGTCCCATACTAGTCCACCTATGAGAGCACCTGGTCCTACAACCACAAATTTCATTAGCAATATCATATTCTATAAGTAGCATAATCCAACTCTGAAATAATAAAGTGCAACTATCAACTCATCTTGATAAAATAAAATAGGATCATGCATTTGATATCCACACATCAATACATAAATCAACAAGGAAAAATTCCTATCAGGGTGGGCCATTACACTTCTTATTAAAGAACCAGTCTCCATGTTGTAATTCTTGTAGGTGCATATGATAGGTCTCCAACAGATATTCAAGAATGTACCCATTTAGTAGTGCAATTACTTGAGCAAAAAAATACTCAACAAATAAATAATAAGAAGAATTATTATTTAGGTTCCTATCTAGGAAATTATAGGTAGCTCTTAACCACCTTCATCTATCCATTTCTAATTTAGACTTGAGAATCCTCTAATGTTTTAGAATAAAATTAAATGCACTAAAAATAGTGAGTACCTAAAAATTTTGGTGGCTAAGAATTGACATAGCTCCTCATGAATTTGCTCAGCAATCAACTCACTGAAATAAAAAATTAAGTGCTCATATCTAGATGTCTACTTCATAGGTAGATAATGCCCTATTGGGTGAAGACCATGACTTTATTACTTTCTATGCCAAATATGAAGGTGAGCACATGGCAATGGCTCATTAGGGTTCAAGTCCTTGCATTGAGCATATAATAATTTTAATTTTTCTTCATTTGAGAATTCATTATAGAATTGGACACTATCTTCCATAATAATCCTTTTTTCTCCATCCAACAAAAGTAACATCTATCAAATGATATATGGGTATGTGGGTGAAATTTTAGATTGCTTCGCCCACTCTTATTTACAAGATAATACTCTTAAAAATAAGCCAAATTTTGAAGCATGAATGGTCAAGCGGAAGATATAATCAGCAGCACTGATGGGCGGTAATAAGTAGCAGATGGGTGGAAAGTTTAGGGTGGCCAAACGAATTTAGTTTTGTAAGTCCACCGTGAAGCTGAGGATTATCCAAAAGGGCATTATGGAGAATAGAACAGGTAAACATTTAGGCTTTGCCTATGGGTGGAGGTATTCAAAAAAATTCCTAATAGCTAGGCATAATTTTTTATCGATTAGCAATGGCAAAAATATTGCAAATCCCTGCCCCTGAGGAGGAAAAAAACCCCCAGCCATGGTTGGAAAAAACTTTGGGGTATTAGTTGGGCATAAATTTGATAAAATTATGCCCTCCTTCATAATTTTGTCAGGGGTGGAAGGTTGTTATCTAACGAAGCAATTAAAATGACCGCCCAAAACTTGGACTCCCGCCATCATCTAGAGTTTCAATAAGGAGAGGTATTAACGGCTTTACCTACCCAATACTAGTCATTCATGTGTAAAGGTGTTGATTTAAAATGTGCATCTCATAATGTAATTAATCCTAATAATTCATCACCTAATTGATGGCCACAAACTGATTGAAGAGGTAGAGTAGATGAGAATTAAATAGTTGGGCAAAAATGATAAAGTGATCAAGGGCCCAGATTGGTGTAGAACACCTACCCCAATTTCAAAAAATCACCACTATCTCGAGGAGCAGAGTACCAACTGAATGCCTATCTAATTCAGTGCTATCTTCCTGTCTATCACAATTTTTTCTTGTATTTTTAATTTATTGTAAAATTTCTATAACTATTGGGATGTTAGACGTCCTAAGGGCAGCTCTTTGGCCTTTACAATTCATATGTAATACTTATTATTGTTTTGTAAATACAAGAATACTACTATTTTGTCTCTAATTTGGTCTTCGCATCTTTATGTTTGAGTTGATATGCTTATTTTTTCTTTGGCTATCTAAGTAGATCTCATTTAATTCTACTATCTGGATTTCGTGCATTTTGCATAGTAGTTATGGAATTCACATCATTATTGGGTTAGGGGTTTATTTTTGCTAAGTTTGGTTAGGTAGGAGCACTCTAATTATAAATATTAGATTAATGCACCTATTCATAGGTTCTAGAATTCACCTCTTGACTCGTTAAACTGAAGTGTTGTGTGGAGATCCGATTAGTTGATCTATTAGGTGGTATGCCTGTGTTTCTGTTGATGGGGTTGGGTAAGCGTGTGTATTGAAGTGGTCATATCCCATCCTTGTAATTTTTGTCTAGAACCTACTTTATTTCATTTCTTTCTCACTCCATTTTCTCTCTTTGTGTTTTAGTCGTAGGTAGCTAGTACCTCCCTCAAGGAACCAGTCCTCTTCGAAGATTGACCATCCTGTGGTAGCCATTCGATGTTGGCGTTGGTCCATGCTAGTGCTCAACATTTGATCAAAAAAATTTGGTGACTCTACTGGGGACTCATAAGGTCTCTATGTTTAAGGAAATAAAAGTTCTATGATGCTCTGGTTTACCCATATATTGCAAAATTACCTGGTGATTCCTTTGAGAAAAACATCCAATTCAAATATCGGTTGTCTGCCCAGCACATCAAAAGATCTCAACACCCCAGAGGAATCAAGGTTTGATGAGCAGCCTTAACCTCACTAGCAGAGAAAGTATGCTCACTTGGAAACTTTGACTTTAACACACAAATCGAGACTCCTAAAGACTAGCACCACAATGGCTAAACAATGCTATCCCATATGGGATGACCCTGGTCCATTTAACCTCCAATGCTGGCATGAAATTCCTAAAAGTACTCTTAAGAGCCTAAAAATATATATTGGCACCAAAGGAATTGCTCAAGAGCACCTTGAAGACATTACTTCTTTGGCAACCCTCCATAGTATCACCCATGAAGATTTCATGATCATCTCTAGAACGGAGGATGCTATTATGGTATCGATCCCTTGGGAAAAAAACCTACTCATGGGCCGATTTGGTGGGAGTCCATGTTGACACATTTTTATGGCTCCATCGATCTCTTCCATCTCTTTATGCACTTCTCATTCATCAAGAGGGCCTCTTTTGAATCCATCATAGACTTAAACATACGATTCAAGAAGAGTTGGGAGAGGATTCCCTTCGAATACCAACCATCCCCTACCTAGGATCACTTGTATTATGTCTGAGCCTTCAGTTCGGATATAAGCCTCCTCCTGCATCAATCAGGGGAAAAAATATTCCCTCAAATATTTTAGGAGGATTTACAGGTTGAGTGAATCCTACTCCAAGCAGGAAAGGTATCTTCAATAGACTTCACTCTCACACCCCTTTTTCAAACTATTGCTGCTCCCCTATCAACTGCATAATATCCACCATGGATACCATCTGAAGTTATGTAAGAGCCAAAGTTACAGTTATGTAGAACACAAAGGGTGGATGTCTTCTCAGGATCATACAAATGATATGCAAGTATGGTCCCTACAATGAACACTTTTATTACTTGCAACTTCTCCTAGAAAACAGAGGACCTAGATCCAACGGTTAATCCCTCTGGAAAAAAGGGCACAAATTTGTACCCTTTTTGTATCTAAGAGCACATTGAGCAAGGACCAAGCTATCTCCAATAATGCTTAGCTAGTCAAAATATAGGTCCCAAGATCCCAGTAGCAGGAAGGCCAATCAATGTGCCTTGCCAATAAACATATGTGGAGGCATCAGAGGCACGTGTGGTAGGTATTCCATAGAAGGTGGATCCCAAGGAGTGGTGACACTGGAGCCTATTTCCAAATGAGACAGTACCGATGAGGGATCCCACATGGTAATATTTATTACCACATTAATCATCGATTACATAAGTACTGGTATGCATGATGATCTGACAAGTTGTGAATGCATTGCAACTTAGAAATTTTTTGGGCAATGCTAGCTAAACTATAAAAAATAGCTCAAGTTTAGTACAATTTGGTTTGGCCATTGTATATTCACTATATTATTTCTAGGGTGAATCAGTGGTTACGACATGCCAATCACACCATAATTTTGTGTAAATAGGTTGATAGATAAATAAAATTACAGAATGCATGTGGTCAAATGACATCATCTTGTAGCATGGTGACCTGCGGTGGACTTTCAAAAAGCATATTCATTTTGAAGCACTTCCCCTTGTGCTCTATTTTTCCCTTTATGTTTTTTGTGGCCCCATGTCCAATGGTTCAAGGCTCGAGATTCAGACATCACTTCACACAATTCCTAGAAGGATATCCTTTGCATTTTTGAGAGTAGTGCCCAATCCTCAATCAACTGGAAAAATTGATCTATAAATAACACCTCAAAGGGTGAAAGTAGTGTATGTTGAATAAGAAGAGGCTAAAAATGAGGTTGCAATTGAAGATTCCTTGGAAGAGTGGAGATGAGTAGATGAAGTTCTTGCATGATTGTGTTAAAAAGAGGTGTTGTATTAGGACTGAAAATTTCTCCTGATATTTTGTTCGTTCTTAAATTAGCCTTGGTCTTCGATGGGGTATGTTTATGGAAGCACGATATGTAGGAGTATCCCATGGATCACCTTCTTTTTTGTTTCTTTTATTTTTTACATTCTTCCCTTCCTTCTCTTTATTTAGTTCCTTGTTACCACTAACTAACAATGTTAGTGGTCATCATATTCTTACTTCTATTGTTTCCTATGTTTCCCTCCCTTCCCTCTTCCCATCTTGTTCTCTTTCTCTGGTTTTACTTGTTGTTTCCACTTGTTGTTTCCACTTGTGGTCCCCCTTCTTTTCTTCTCTTCAACCTTCTCCCACATTATTTTCAATTCATCTTTGTCTACCTTCCTCCTTTGTCTTGCATCCTTGGTTGGTTCCTTTTATTTGTGCCCTCATTATCTTCTTCCTCTTTCCCATTTTGTGTGTTTCAAAATGTAGCTTTCTGGGTTCTACTTTTCCTAGAGGGAAAAGTCCCTATGAATCGCCAAGAGTGTTGGTGAAATTTTGCATTGCTTCACCCACTCTTCTTTGTAGGATGATGCTCTTCAAAAGAAGCCAAATTTTGAATCATGAATTGTTAAGCATAAGATAGAAGCAACAACACCAATGGGTGAAAATAAGTAGTAGATGGGCGAAAAGTTCAGGGTGGCCAAAAAAGTTTAGTTTTGCAAGTCCACCATGAAGCTGAGGATTATCCAAAAGGGTAGAATGGAGAATAGAGTGGGTGAATATTTAGACTCTGCCTATGGATGAAGGTATTAAAAAACCCACCTGTTGGCTGGGTGGAAATTTTGATCGATCAGCAAGGGTGGAAATATTGCAAATCCCCACCCTTGAGGAGGATGAAAACTCCCACCCATGGTTGGGTAGAACTTTGGGATATTAGTTGGGTAGAAATTTGATAAAATACCACCCTCATTCATAATGCCACCATGGGCAGAAGTTTGTTATCTAATGAATCAAGTAATACAACCGCTCGAAACCTAGACTTCTGCCATCATCTAGAGTTTCAAAAAGGGGAGGCATCAATGTTTTTAGCTACCTAGTACCAATCATTCATGTGCAAAGATTCTGATTTGAAATGTACAGCTCCCAAGGTAATTAATCCTAGTCATTCATCATCTAACTGAAGGCCATCGATTGATTGAAGGAAAAAAGTAGATGAAAATTAAATAGTTGGGCAAAAATAACTAAGTGATCAAGGGCCTAGATTGGTGCAAAACACCTACCCCACTTTCAAAAAATCACCACTATCCCAAGAAGTAGAGTACCAGCTAAACGCTTGTCTACTTTAGCATTATATTCCTACCTATCAACATTAATTCTTGTATTTTGAATTTATTGTAATTCTATAACTGGGATGTTAGACGTCCTAGGGGTGACTCTTTGGCCTTTACAATTCATATGTAATACTTTTTGTTGTTTTGTAAATACAATAATACTATTATTTGGTCTCTAATTTGGTCTTCACATCTCTATGTTTGAGTTGATATGCTTATTTCTACTTTGGCTATCTAAGTAGATCTCATTTAATTTTTCTATCTAGATTTTGTGGATTTTGCTTAGTAGTTCTGAAATTTGCATCATCACCAGGTTAGGGGTTTATTTCTACTAAGGTTGGTCGGGTAGGA
Organism: Wollemia nobilis; assembly: GCA_028583015.1. NCBI lineage: Eukaryota > Viridiplantae > Streptophyta > Pinopsida > Araucariales > Araucariaceae > Wollemia > Wollemia nobilis. The sequence continues at coordinate 4,851,235 of JAQPPZ010007509.1, read as the reverse complement.
GCACTCTAATTATAAATCCTAGATTTCATACACCTGTCCATCGATTCTAGAATTTACCTCTTGGCCCATTGCATCGAAGTGTTTTGTGGGGACCCTATTAGTTGATATGTTAGGTGGTATACCTATGTTTCCATTAGTGAGGTTGGGTAAGAGTATGTCTTGATGTGTCCATATTTTGTCCTTGTGAGTTCTAGCTACAACCTACTTTATTTCATCTCTTTCCCACTCTCTTTTCTCTCTTTGTGTTTTAAGCATAGGTATCTAGAACCTCCCTCAAGGAACTAACCTTCTCTAGAGGTTGACCGCCTTACAACGATCATTTGATGTTGGTGTTGGTCCACACTGGTGTTGGATCTTCAACCAACAAGGTAAATATCTACCCTAATTTTCTCATCACATGACTTAATTGAATGAGCACTAGAGTCATGTTAATAATTTTTGAGCCTCCTACTCTAATTTATTAACGGTTGCATCAATTACAAAAATCCAGTGATACGTGGTGGATGAGTTCATGTTTGTAGCTGATGAATTTGATCGGCACACACAGATGGTGCCTATATCCCTTTTTCATGTGTTTATCTTTAGGTTGTAGGTTTTGGTATCTACGTATACAGATGCCTATCTTTAGGTTGCAGGTTCCTGTCTTCAAGTTATAAGTATCTATCTTTAGGTTTTAGGTGCCTATCTCCATGCATACATGCACCTATCTTCAGGTTTTAGGTGCCTATCCTCATGCATACAAGTGCCTATTTTCAGGTTGTAGGTGCATGTCTTCACGCATAAAAGTGCCTATCTTCAGGTTGCAGGTGCCTATCTCCAAACATATAGGATTCTATCTTCAGGTTGCAGGTGTTTGTCTCCATGCATACAAGCACATATATTTAGGTTGTAGGTGTCTGTCTTCACGCATACAAACACCTATCTTCTAGATACATGCACCTATCTTTTGATTGACCAGTTTGACTACATATGTCCAATTTGATTACACATTGACCAGTTTGACTACACATGGACCAATTTGACTACACATGCCTAGTTTGACTGCACATTGACCAATTTAACTACACATTGACTAGTTTGACTCCACATTGACCAGTTTGATTGCACTTATATCTAGTTTGATTGCACGTACTCTTGGTTTGATCGATGCCTACACCTAGAGAAGTAATGCAGTTTTTATTTAAAAATTATTTAAATCTTCCCCATCCGTGAGCTTTCCACATTCTTTAAAACGTAAATATTTTAGATGTCCAGGTGGAAAATATTAAGCAGTGTTGTAAATATGGAAAGCATGTGTAAATTTATTTTGCAGTTTTGCAGATTTTACGTCGAACAATGGGAAAATATTTTTACAGTGCTACAAATATGGAAGTGGGCATAAATTTATTTTTTAGTTTTGCAGATTTGGCGTTAACAATAGGAACTTATGCAATTCTGTGAATAAAAAAGTGGATAAAATTTACTGTGCAGTTCTACAGTATTCGATGTTAACAACTGGAATTTTTTTTGCAGTTTTACGAATCTGGAAAGTAAATGAGAATTAATGTAGCAGTTCTACAGATTTAAATGCCAATAGGGGAAAATCTATTTGTAGTTTTTGCAGATCAAAAAGTGGGCAAATAAATATTCTAACAGCCTGCAAATCATAAAGTGGATAAATAAATATCAAAAATTGGACAAATAAATATTGGACAACCCTACAGATCAGAAAGTGGGCAAATAAATATTTTAGGTGGAAAATAGAAGAGTGAAAAATATCTCTTGTCTGTAAAAAAGATTTTTCAAATATTTTAAATAGGGTTGATTCTATCATTTGCTGACCTCTATAACACTACGGGAAATAATACAAAAAAATGTTTGAGTTGTATTATGTGTATCTTCAGTTGGTCTAGATTACATGTGGTATTGGCCCTTGGTTCATGCCAACCTTACATCTTGCAGCTGATTCATGTTTTTTTTATGTCTTGTATTTGTTGTATTGTGTCTTTTATTGAGTTTTAGGTGTATAAATCAACTCGTTTTTTATTTCAGCGTATCGCCTATTTTTATTTTTATCGTCTATTGTTATAATTTTTATTTTTTGTTATCCCTCTCCCTTTTCCTAGTGTAGTTTAGTGTAGTTTTTAATTTTATTTCCTAGTCCGTGTTGCACTTTTTATTTTATAGTTTATTTTTCTATTACAGTTTTTATTTTCCCTTCTTTTATTTCCCCAACAATTTTAATCGCAGTTTAGTTTAGTTTTTTATTTTTAACCAGAGTCGACTCTTTTTGAAGGTATTTTCCTCTCAATTAATCCCACATGAGAGGAAAATTCCCATGTTGGTGCTATGCACGAGTGCAGTGTAAGAGTAAATTTTTAGACATCAATAGTTTTGGCATTCCCGATGGGATAGATCTATAGTTTGCTATGAAATATTTTCATAGATCCTATTTATGTTTTAAGATAGTCAAGATTCGGTGTTTGTCTTGATTGTTATCTACTTATTGAATCATTAAAAAAAAATCACTTGGCGACTCTACTGGTTAGAAATATTGGATCCTTTACTGCATTCTCATTTTAATGAGGGGTGTGTCTACAAGAAGCAGTTCAAAAAAAAGATGGTAGATTCCAGTTTCAACAACTCTATTTTAATACCTCAAGAAAAAGAAAGTGAAGGACTTAGGATCAATTTTCTACACCACCTCCAGCTATCTCCCCTCCCTTTACTCAAAGTATCTACCATTCTATTCCATAAATCAGGGCAGTCCATTGGTCCTGATAGCACATGATATTCCAGTATCAACCCTTAAGGCCCTACCTTATTAAATAGGAGAAAAATTAGTGACTCCTATGGAACATCTCCAAAACATGGCAAATTTATGCTTAGTGCATATGGTGACTGAAGATAATATGGCAGTTAGACTATTGGCATCTTTTTTAAAGGGTAAATCTCTTTAGTAGTTTATAAGCCTTCCTATTTGCACCATTGCAAGCTGATATGACTTGGCTGATAAGTTGATCAAGCAGTTCGAAGATAAATCAGATAGCTTGTCACGTATAGAGCAGTTGATTACCATCAAAAGAGCTCCCAATGAGCAAATTACATATTTTAATTTTAGATTCCAAAGGACTTGGGATAAAATACCCATGGAGGTAAGACCAAATCCACAATAAGTTTTTTTTATTTCTTGAGAGCTTTGAGTTCTTATATAGGTATGAGCATACAAACTATGGAAATCAATACATTACCTAATACATATGAAAAGGTCGTTCAAGTTGAAAATTATTTAGTGTAGTGTGGTAGGATTTCTCCTAGACCTCCTATACCTCTATTTCTATATGTGACTATACCCATCCCATTATCATCTCAAGATTCTACTTATATTCCAACAGTTAATCCATTACTAATTAATGATAATGCACCTAGCACTTATGGTCAATTAAATGACCAAATAAAGGATCTATTGAATTTGGTTAGAATAATGGGCAACAAGCTCAACAGTCTAAAGAAGTAGCAAAACCAGCCTTCGTAGAGGAATTTCCAGCCATACTACCCTCCTTATCAGCATAGGCCTCCATATCAAAATTATGCTCATCCATCAAGGCCTTTACAAGCATAATTCCCTGTTGTTACCAACCCAAATTAGGCCCTATTACCTGTGCAAAACAACTTAGCTGAGAAACAAAGATGGTATCCTCCTTATTAGTTACCTCATGATCCAAATGGTTGTGCATATGGAAATAGTAGTAGTGCTTTAGTGTTATAGTATCCTAGCTATCAGAAAATGGAACAACAATAATATCAGCATCCTCATCTAGCATTTTAATGTACTAGTAAGAAAATGAGAATTGTGTAGTGAATCAAACGATGGGTAATCAACGTATGAAGCAAGTACAGTCTAACTATAATACTAGGTCTAAAGGGAAGGTTGTAATGGATGGTCCTTCTATATCACAAGCAACTATATCCCCTCAACCTCCAAGTACCAATGTCAAACGACAGCCTGTAATCACACTCAAGGATGCTCCAGATTAGAGAAATCAACAGACTCAAAAATAATAGCCTGTAGTCACATTCAAGGATACTCCAGATTGGAGAAATCAATAGACTCAAATGTAGTATCCTAGTAGAACATGGCAAAATAGGCCTACTTACCCAGTTGTTGTGAGGTCAAAAATGATTGAACTGCCAAAAAAATATAGCAGAATCAGCCTATCAACTTGGTGAAGCAAATGAAGAAGACGAGCTTGCAAGTTCCTATGTGGGATGCTCTTGCACTACCAAGATAGATGGATCTCCTCAAAGAAACTCTGATTCATATATCTTCAGCACCTAAAAATACTAAAAATCCTATTAAAGAAGCTACAAATCTTATACGAATGGATCCTAATGAGATACACACACAAGACACACCTCTTATTCTTGATACTCAGCTTGATGAGTGGGTAAATGGGTTATAATGATCTTATCCATATGATAATTTTTAAGAGGTTGACATGGGAACCTACTATATCTTAGAGGAGAAGAGCATGATGTTGAAGGTCATGAAAATAGAATAGCAAATAGAAGGTGTGTGGAAGCTACATTTTGATGGAGCTGAGTGTAAGAAATGTGTTGGTATTTATGTAGTGATTACCTCTCCTTCTGAAGAGAAATTCCTTCATTCCTTCAACCTCCAATTCAGCTACACTAACAACATGGCAGAGTATGAAGCTCTAATTCATGGACTTCTACAAGCAGAGAAAAGATGTGTAAAATTACTATAGATTTTTGGTGATTCAAAATTGGTAGTGCAACAAGTGAAGGGTCAGTGTGTTGTTCATAATAAATTTATAAAAGCATATAAATGCAAAGTGTTGGACCTACGTGAAGGATTTTATGTCTTGAATATTCAAAAAATCCCTAGAAAGAGCAATCAAGAAGCTGATAGGATGGCAGCCGTGGGGGCACAATATGAGTTACCTGTTGACTTATTCAAGAAGGAGGAACAACATGTAAAATCAATTATTAGGACCTCATTTCCTAATAATGATAAACATTGGCAAGTGTTTGACTCCAATCAACAGATAGCAAACTTTATTTTACAAGAAGCTAATTTTTTTTAGCATATCGAAGCTAAGTTGCAGCAGGCATATGAGGATAATGATATCATTCAACTTAGTAGCAACAATATTCCAAAGGGACTCATTACTTTGGAAAGTTTGTTCAAAGAATTAAAAATTTAAAGTGAATAAAGAGACTCAATTGTATAGTCAATATATGCAATACAAATGAAGATAAAACTTTCAAAAAATGATAACTTGTAAATAAACATGCAACCATAGTCACAAAAAAATGTAAAAACAACAAAATAAAATATAACAACAATTATCAAGAAGCAAAACATTCCATCACATCCCACTTACCTGGTTAAGTATCATAGCCTTTTGTATATGAGAACAATGAATCAACCAAGATTGCAAAACTAAGAATCAAATCAACAAACCCAAACTCCTAAGATGTAGTCAAAATGAACTTAGAAGGTGGACAATTTTTCTTTTAATATTTCAAAGTATATAATTATATTGAGCTGAACTGGACAAACATGTGATATCATAAAATAGTGCACAAAACATCAAACTAATATGTTCACATATAACTTCAATAATTTAACGTATAACATAACAATTGGTAAAAAAATTTAAACAAAATGTTAATAGTTTATATATATCCTAAACATTCACCAAAATTTTGTGTAAATAAATATATAAAATACAAATACTACGAATAAATGATTAATAATACTTGAAAATAATACAAATTAAAAATAAGATAAATAATATATATTGCTAAGATGTTTTAAGAAGGTTAAAATATGAATCAATTATCCATAAACATACAAAATACGGGTACACAAGAAATGTGTGAATATGTCTATTCATCTAAAGACTAGCTAAATCCTAAAATATATTTTGAATCTTATGAATAAATCATTATGCATTGATGCTATTATGCATTTTATAGTACACACATATAATGGTTTACACTTTAGTAGCTAATATATCTCAATAAAACTAAATTAAAATAAACATAACCACTTATCTATTGAGTGATAATTTTGCCCAATTGTAAAAGCACCATCATAGTCAAGGTCTTTTTAGAAAACCCTCTCTTGCAAAAAAATTCAAAATTAATCCAAGGTTCTTATTTACTTTATGTGTGTTTGAATAGTTGTGAAAATATACAAAATGTACTTAAATACCTTAGAGGTGCAAGTGACTGTTAACAAGGGGATTGTGGTTTGGTATTGCTTTGATTTGCTATGATTTTAAAATGTGATGTGATTGGTCCTCATATGACCATCCTAGAATGGTGATTTAATTCATTTTATCTTGAAGTATTTTAAGTAGATTTTATCTTCTTTTGTTAAGCAGATTTTAACAAATTTTATCTTTCTTTGTTAAGCTTTGCTTTGAGCATAAAAGAAAAGACTAAAATCTAACTTTGAAATGTGAATCCATAACGGTGATTTAATTCATTTTATCTTGCTTTGTGAACGGATTTTGTCTTGTTTTTTTAAGTTTTTATCTTCTTTTATTAAGCTTTGTTTGAGCATTGAAATAAAATGACTAAGTCTAGAATATGTGAATCCCAGAATGGTGATTTAATTCATTATTTTATCTTGCTTTGTGAAACTAATTTTATCTTCTGTTGTTAACAAAAAATTTATCTTGCATTGTTAAAAAAAAATTGAATAATAAACTTGAGGAGTGCAAGAATTCATTTTGGAACCAAAAAAATGCCTTAATTAAATGTGTCCAAATAATTTAGCATATTAACCTTAATAAAAAAAATTATTTGGATGCTCTAATTACTTCAAAACCCCCCATTGTTGATTTTTTGTGCAAGACAAGGTCTTTGATGCTTGATGGAACTTACAAAAAAAATGAAATATAAACAAAGACAAAATCTAGGGTTAGAAAAAAAAATCTGATATAATATGAAACAAAGTGCGAAAAAGCAGTCAAAGGGAGCTACTGTAAACTAATCCTTCTATTCTACAGAAAAATGAAGATTATGAATATTAAAATAAAACTAGGTTAGACCTGCATCTACACAATCTAAATCCGGTTAAGTGCAAGAGTTTGAGGAATAAAGGCATGCATTAAAACATTAAATGATGCTACCATATCCATGCATAAAACACCATTAAATAACTTCAATACATGCATGAGAAAGATGTGCAATGAAAACTTTATATTCAGAACCTATTTTGTTGCATACAAAGTGGAAAAATCAATTGCAATAGCTTGAGAGCCTTCCAATCCCTCTTCACGCCTCCCTGTTTAAAAAAAAATTCTAGCCCTTTTCTCCTTGGCTTGCATGGATTTTTAAAAATTTTAGAAGAAACTTTTCGTTTCTTTCCCACCTTTTGGTTTTTTTTCCTAGTCGTTCAACTTTGTAACATTTTCTCTTCTTGAGTGCTACCACTTTTTCCTTTTAATTGGCATAATTCGTAATGTTTTCTCTTCTTGAGTGCTGCCACTTTTTTCCTTTTAATTGGCATGATTTGTAATATTTTCTCTTCTTGAGTGCTATTGTTTTTCCTTTTAATTGGCATGATTCGTAACGTTTTCTCTTCTTGAGTGTTGCCACTTTTTTTCTTTTCTTTTCCTTTTTTTAATAGTAGCCTGCAATAAAGAACACATAAATTAAACTTTCTAAAACAAAACCATTAATAAAATTAAATTAAAACAAAACTATAGATAAAATTAAATTAAATTTCCAAAAAACACATTGATATATATATATATATATATATATATATATATATATATATATATATATATATATATATATATTTTTCTTTTTCTTTTTTAAATCATTAAGGAGACAATCAACATTTAAAGTCATTTATATGAATCAAATCAATATTAAAATATTTTGAAATAAATTCAATATTAATTGATCCATATTATTTAAAATGCTAAATTCAAGGTTAATTAATCCATATTATTTAAATGAAAATAAATTCAAGATTAATTAATCCATATTATAACAAACCAATATCAAACCATGAGAGATAAATTTAAAAGTTTCATACCAACATATAATAAAAGTATAACACCATGCCGGATTTGTCAAAAATTTCAAAGTTTGAACATTGGCTTCTTTTTTTTTTGTGAAAGGCTTTTCTACAAGACCTTGAACTTAGGCACACTTTAACACTTGACCCTTAATGATAAATCATTGGATGCAAACAAAACTTCAAATAAACCATAAAATTTTAAAGTGGGTCCCCAAATTGGGGTGTGTTGTGCGATAGCCACAACAAATGGTGACTCTGTTGGGAAATGCTCCTGAGCATTTCGAATGAAGAACCTACTCTGAAACCAAAGAAACCAAATATTAGAGAAATAAACATCATCTAGCAATATCTAGAGAAAATGGGGTAAATAGCTTCAAATGAAAACAAATGAACCATTTGCTCCTGCTTAGTGTGTGAACTATGATTCATTTTGCATTCTTGAAATAATCTAGATTCCATCATTTGTTTTACATTTAGGCTATAGAATGTCACTCATAAAGATGTGCCTCTGCATTGCTCCACTGCCAACCAAGAATCTATAGCCATGTGGAGATGACCTTGATCTCTTCTAGACCTTTCTCTACTGCCAGCCAGGTGTCTATAGCCCCGGTAGAGATTATCTGAATCACCCAGGCATAAGATTGATTTTGCATGTTTCTCTTTTTTATTAAGCATTTAATTGCTTTACAAAATTTGTATGCCAAGTAGATTAGATACCACTTAAGGCTAAATATGGAGTGTATTAGATTTTTGCCTTAATTTGTAAATCAAAATGACTTCATCCTTCAAGATTTCAAAGAATACCCCTTTAATGTAGTGAGTTACATGTGGAGCTTCAGTGAAATATCTCATTGTTCCAAAATCCACCATCTTAGTCCAAAATCTAAGAATGATCACTAAACAATTTCATTTCCTTTTCCTCAATTCCACCTGATTCCAAACTAGGTCATCCATCCTACATGATAAAGGAACATTATCAACAAAGAAACCAGGAGTTAGTAGCTATCACCAAAAACTACCTCAATTAGAGGAACCAACCCAAAGCACAAGAAATACAAGACACAAAAACAAACCACAACCTAACCTAATGCGAACTGACATAAATGCAAAGCACACAAAAAGGACAAATCAAAACAAAACAAGAAAATAAATAAAAACTATATCTAACACTATAAAAGAAAACATATAAAAACAAAAAGACTATATGCAAGACTATTTATAAAACTAAATTTAGGATTTTCCATATATGAAATTTTCAAGGATCCCAAACACGATTACCATAATTTGAAAGATATCTGACATGATAGGCATGCCAGATTTCATGGGCATCATCCCACAATAATATTAGGCCTAAAAATACAAAGGCCTTTATTTTACCTCTCTCACCCCACCAGTTCAATTTAATTCCATCTTCATTATCAAATTTAGATTTTGCTTCATCAAAATTAATGGTCCATAACTGATCTTCAATTAATTGTTGTTTAATGTGTGAGATGTTTATTATTGAATTTGTATCTTCAATCACATTTTCAACCAGCATGGTGTGAATTCCCATTTTTGATTTAGTGCTCCAAATACTATCCTCATTGTTATGATTAGACATGATCCTTTCCAAGCTTGACCCTATTTCTAAAAATTTGATTGTCAAACCATCATTCATAGTTTTAGACCAATCATAACTACGCAACATTTTACAAGCATCTAGGATATCTAACATATGAGGATCATTATAACTTTGTATCCTAGATTCAATTGTCAATTGTTGATGAACTTGATTCAGTAACTCAAAAACATCTACCTCTGTTTTGTTCAACATAGCAACCTTATTACTGGTGTGAGTAGGCATCAACTCCAATTCTTTGTTAACCGCAAATGGCATTTCATTATCAACAATATTTGAATCCAACATAAAATTATGTAAAATTTTACCTAGAATTCAAATGGTTGAACATAAAGGTTGAGATTCTACCTTTTGTACATTTTCATTTACCAAGACTTGAGGAGCCTTTGTATCCTTTTCCTCATAATCTTCATCATCATCATCTTGTAGCCCTTCATCTTCATCAATTACCTATTTTTCAAAAACACCAAAATTAGTCACAAAATTAAAAATATGCCCATCATTTTCAAACCATAAATCTTGTTGATCAAGGGATGTGTTAAATAACACATCTTCCTGATCAACTACCTGAGTCATCTCGAATAGAGCAACATTTTCCTTTGGATCATCAATGATATCAAATCCAAACCATTCATGTTCTAGAATTTTCTCTATCTGAGGTAGCATAGGCATTATAGGATTATTAGGTGGGACAAGGCTTTCAATTTCTTGCACATCAAGTGGGGAAAAAGTGAGTGATTCCCCTTCTTTGTCTTGAATAATATAATCATTATCTTTCTAAAATATTTGGTGAGATTCCATCCCTTCTTTCATGTCATCTTCAAATTCTTCTTCAGATTCAATGTCATTCAGGCTATAACCTTCTTCAGGTTCCTCTATTGATTCCTTTTCAAATTCACTTTCAACCACTTTTGATGATTCAAATATTTCTAAAAGTGAATTAATCCCTGCATTTAGGTTAACTTGATTACCACCATCCTCATTTGTAACTATTGACTCTAAGGTTATCATTTCCTATTGGTCATTGTTTGGAACATGTTGGGTTTCTTTACAATCAATTTTACCAAGTTCCTCTGAGTTTATAGAAGATCTTGAATTATCATATGTTTTAATGCTAGTTAGATCCAGGACTCTTCCATCATTTGAGAAAATATCATATTGAGTATCGTTAAAATCCATATCCTGAACATGATCTATGGAATGATCTAGATGTGTATTTTGAGCATCTTTTTTTTATTGAACCAAGTTCCTACCAATTTGAATGATTAACCTTTGCAAAATGTCTATTTGAAGCTTGTGGTTATTAACCTGAATTGTAGTAGCATCATGTAAAGGCATTTGGGTATTTTGAACTTGTGTAGAACTTGGAAATGATGGTTTATTTTGAGTGATATATTGAGATGAAGACATGGTTGGGTGGGTAAGGGAGGTATCAAATGATTGAGGATTATATGATCCAAGACCCACACCAAAACCTTGAAAACTCAATTGTTGTTCAAATGTGATTGCTTCCATATAGGCTTTGGATAACGATGTGATTTGAGGAATCCTTCGCAAATACATGGAAATTGATGAGTCAAGAGTATCAAAATATATTTGGATAGCCTCTTCCTCAGTGGGAACAAAAGGTACCACCAATTGAGTATATAACTTATGGAACCTTTCATTGAATAACTTCAACGATTCATTCGGTTCTCTATGGGTAGTGACAAATTGTTGGTATGTGAGAATTTGGTTAACTGGAATTTTATTAAAACGACTGAGAAATGTTACCTCCAGTTGAACCCAAGAGGTAATAGAACCTAAAGGTAAGTTGATATACCAATTATATGCAACCTCATCTAGTGTATAAGGAAACATTTTACAAGCAACATCTTCATGCATTATTTGTAAATGACTCATATTATCTTTGAATGCATGAATGTGTGCTTCAGTTGACCTTGCTCCATCATGCCTAAACTAGGGTAGATAACACATAAAATCTATAGGCACATCATGTGAAGGCCTAGGTATGTTTAAAGGGTTACCTATCATCATTGGAGAAAACATTGCCATTTAAAGAAAATTATTATATTTTTTCTTTTTTTAATCATATAACATTATTATGTTGAACACCTGCATCAAAATAAAGCATAAAAATCAGTGAAAGCAGATGAAACTCATGCATTAATATCAAATTTGAACACCTTAAATAAATAAATCAAAGTAAATACCTCAATTCAAGCCCTCCTTCTAGCGCCAATTCTGTTGAGTGATAATTTTACCCAATTGCAAAACCACCATCACAGTTAGGGTATTGTTAGAAAACCCTCTCTTGCAAAGAAATTCAAAATTTCTCCAAGGTTCTTATTTACTTTATGTGTGCTTGAATGCTTGTGAAAATATGCAAAATGTACTAAAATACCTTAGAGGTGCAAGTGACTGTTAACAAGGGGCCTTTGGTTTGGTATTACTTTGATTTGCTATAATCTTTATTGTTCATGAAATTTGAAAAGAAAAGAAAATGTGATGTGATTGGTCCTCATATGACCATCCTGGAACAGTGATTTAATTCATTTTATCTTGAAGTGTTTTAAGTAGATTTTATCTTCTTTTGTTAAGCAGATTTTAACAAATTTTATCTTTCTTTGTTAAAATTTTCTTTGAGCATAAAAGAAAAGACTAAAATCTAACTTTGAAATGTGAATCCAGAACGGTGATTTAATTCATTTTATCTTGCTTTGTGAATGGATTTTATCTTGCTTTGTTAACAAGTTTTTATCTTCTTTTGTTAAGCTTTGTTTGAGCATGAAATAAAATGACTAAATCTAAAAAATGTGAATCCCGAAATGGCGATTTAATTCATTATTTTATCTTGCTTTGTGAAACTGATTTTATCTTGCGTTGTTAATAGTTTTTTTATCTTGCATTTTTAAACAAATTTGGAATAATAAACCTATTGATTGCAAGAATTCATTTTGGAACCTTAAAAAAATACCTTAATTACATGTGTCCAAATAATTTAGCATATTAGACTTAATAAACAAAATTATTTGGATGTTGTAATTACTTCAAACCATCTCAGTGTTGATTTTTTTGTGCAAAACAATATAACATTTTAGGGCTTTGAGTGCTTGATGGAACTTAAAGAAAATAAAATGAAAATAAAAGACAAAAGCTAGGGTTAGAGAAAAAAATAAAAATTTGAAATAATATGAAACAAAGTGCGGAAAAGCAATAAAAAATAGCTACTGTAAACTAATCCTTCTATTCTACAAGAAAAAGGAAGATTATGAATATTAAAACAAAACCATGTTAGACCTGCATCCACAAAATCTAAATCTGGAATAGTGCAAGAGTCTGAGGAATAAATGCATGCATTAAAACTTTAAATGATGCTACCATATCCATGCATAAAACACCATTAAATAACTTCAATACATGCATGAGAAAGATGTGCAATAAAAACTTTATATTCATAACCTTCTTTTGTTGCATACAAGGTGGAAAAATTAGTTGCAATAGCTTGAGAGCCTTCCAATCCCTTTTCATGTTGTCCTGTTCCAAAAAAAAATCTAACCCCTTTCTCCTTCACTTGCATGGCTTTTTAAAACTTTTAGAAGAAACTCTTTGTTTCTTTCCCACCTTTTGGTTTGCTTTTCCACCTTTTGGTTTTCATTTCCCAATCGTTCAACTTTGTAATGTTTTCTCTTCTTGAGTGTTGTCATTTTTTTTCCTTTTAATTGGCATGATTCGTAATGTTTTCTCTTCTTGAGTGTTGTTGTTTTTTTCTTTTAATTGGCATGATTCGTAATGTTTTCTCTTCTTGAGTGTTGTCACTTTTTTTCCTTTTAATTGGCATGATTCGTAACATTTTCTCTTCTTGAGTGTTGTCACTTTTTTTTTCTTTTCATTTTTTTAATAGTAGCCTGCAATAAAGAACACATAAATTAAACTTTCTAAAACAAAACCATTAATAAAATTAAATTAAAACAAAACTATAGATAAAATTAAATTAAACTTTCCAAAAAACACATTGATGGCTTTATTTTGATATATATATATATATATATATATATATATATATATATATATATATATATATATATATATATATATATATATATATATATATTATTACTTTATTTTTTCTTTTTTAAATCATTAAGGAGACAATCAACATTTAAAGTCATTTATATGAATTAACAATATTAAAATGTTTTGAAATAAATTCAATATTGATTGATCCATATTATTTAAAATGCTAAATTCACAGTTTATTAATCCATATTATTTAAATGAAAATAAATTCAGGATTATATTATAACAAACCAATATCAAATCATGAGAGATAAATTTAAAAGTTTTATACAAGCATTTAATAAAAGTATAATACCAATTTAGATTTGTCAAAATTTTCAAAGCTTGAACATTGGCTTCTTTTCTTTTTGTGAAAGGTTTTTCTACAAGACCTTGAACTTAGGCACACTTTAACACTTGACCCTTAACGACAAATCATTGGATGCAAAAAAAACTTCAAATAAACCATAAAATTTTAAAGTGGGTCCCCAAATTGGGGTGTGTTGTGCGACAGCCACAACATTATCCTTCCAATATATTTAGAAATAACAAACATATACTTATACATTTTTCATAACATATTTAATCTAACACCCCCTTAATGATTAAACTAGAATCAACACAAGGTTTAGTAATTAACTCACACAAGCATGTCTTTATAAGGTCTACTACCAACCATCCACCACAATTGGTCTTATGACAACCATGCTTCATTTTGAGGGTCCCAATGGTGATCATTCCATTTCATTGAATTGCATGGGTGACTAGTGTTTATAGTTGTGGAGTCGCCTAGATAGTAGATTTGAATACTCAATTCCTTCTAGATGCATACATACCTTGGTTCAAGGATAGGATTATACATTACCCTAATCTAGACATTACAAGTTGATTGAACATGAAACTTGGTAAGTCATAAGCTAGACCAAACTCTAGAATCCATAATGTCTAAGCTCTAGACTTTGTACTATCCAAGCAGCAAGCTTTAACCAAGCTATAAAATTGGGTAAGCTTACCCTGAGTCTTGACCAAATTATAAAATCTAGAACATCAAACTTCCTCCAATGGACCAAATTCCAAACTTGTATTTTTTATGATGTTTATGTGTTAAGTTATCTTCAATATCATCTTCATATCCTATATTAAGTTATCACTTTAAGTGACAAGCATGACATTGAACTTCATCAATAAATTATTTCAAACAACCCTAATATACCAAGTGATCAAAGATCATTTGTCCTATCTCATGTAGGATCTCCTCAGGGGAATAGAAAAATCCAAATGCCTCAGTATTTGGAGAAGACATAGGCTAAGACAAGTTTGAAATACTAGGCTTGGGATACTTGCATAAGTTTATATAGGGACTTATTCAATCCATAAACCAAATGTTATTCTCCTTATACCTAAAACTTGTGGATGCACCATGTAGACTTTCTTCTCCAAATCTCCATTTAGGAAGGTAATCTTAATGTCCATGTGCAATTGTGTTGCAATAGAGAGAATTAATCAAAAAATACCATTTTTGTAGTTGGGACAAATATTTCTCCATAATCTAAACCTTCTTATTGTGATTAATATTTAGCAACAAGACGGGTTTTAAACTTGTCAATAATACCAATTGATTTAGATTAATAACCCATTTGCATCCAATGTTTTTCTATCTATAGGGTGATTCACACAATTTCCATATTCTATTATTTGTCAAAGAGTCAAATTGTCTTCATGGTAGCTTACTCATCTAGTTTACCTCTACCCTCTTCATACCTATTGGGTTCAAGAACTTATGAAACTAAAGAAAATTTTTCTTGCTAATTATGTGACTAGGCTCTTTTCTAGATCACCATCACCTAAGCACCTTTTTATCATTCTCCTTGATATCTCTCATTGTCTATGTATACCATTTTGGTTGTTGTGTGGCTCTTATTGCAAGTGAACTTCACCTAGGTGTACCTTTATCAAGCTTTATTTTTCAAGGTCATACTAAAGTGGATTTATAACACACTAGTGTGGTTGAGTCTTCATGTCTTTATTTTTATCATCAATGTTTAATGTATCTGAATCCAAGTGAACTTCACTACCTGTTACAACACTATCAAAAATTCTAAAGTATACAAAAATCTAAATAGGTTGATCATCATGTTAGAAGAAAGAAATATTCTCATGTACTTTGACATCTCTGTTGATTATGATCTTTTTGGTAGAAACGTCAATTTATTTGTATGCCTTGAATTATTCACTATAACCAACAAACATGAACTTATTTTTTTGCATCTAACTTACTTCTTTTCTTTTTAGTAATTAATGCAAAAGCAACACAAGCAAAAATATAGAAATTACTAAATGGAGGTTTTCTTGTAGAGCATACTTATTCAAAAGTAACATTCTACAATGTTTTAAATGGACATCGGTTGAGAATTAAAACTACATTATTCACTATTGTCTAGTAACAATATTGTACATTTTAGTTATGCACCATGCATTTGATTGGAAGGATTACCTTCTACTGAGAATGAATTCGGTTAATTAATATGAAAATGCAGTAACTGAACAGACAAAATATATCGAATGCGGAAGCAAACAATTAAAATAATGAATAGCAAATAGCTTGCCACTAGGAGGGCAGATCCCGCCGTTGAGGCAAATGCGACAATGCAGAGTTAAAGATAAAAGATGATGATAAAAATCTCTAATTGATGAAAACTAATGTAATATATATATGAATGTTTTTACAAGTGGATAACCTAGCCGACTGCTAGGTTTGGTCTGTAGCATGACTCCCCTCCTCGGAAAGCTTTGTCCTCAAAGCTGGAAATGTCTGGAGAATACTTTCGTGTTCCCATGTGGCATCTTCCTCTAGTAGGTCTTGCCATTTGATGAGAAATTCTTGAATCTGGCGTGATCTTAGTCTTCGTATTCTGTGTTGTAATATATCTTCAGGTTGGAGATGTATGCGGCCTTCCTCATCGAGCACTGGTAATTCTGATTGACCTTGCACTTTCTGACCAATTACCTTTTTGAGACAGGAAACATGAAATACCGGGTGTATTCGTGATGATGAAGGTAGCTCTAACTGATAGGCGACTTCTCCAATGCGGCGCACGATTCTGTAGGGACCATAGAATCGTGGAGCCAACTTTTGACTGGATTTTATCTTTAATGATGATTGTTTGTAAGGTTGCAACCTTAGAAAAACCCAATCACCCATATTAAAAGTTCTTTCTGATCGGTGCAAGTCTTGTTGTTGTTTCATACGATTTTGTGCTTGGACTAAATTTTCTTTGAGGATGGTGAGAGTAGACTGCCTTTGTTCGAACCAATCATCCACTTTGGCTACTTTGGAAGATCCTTGCACGTAATCTGCGATGGTAGGAGGCTTGGTGCCGTACAGTGCTTCAAATGGAGACATCTTAATTGAGAAATGGTAAGAAGTGTTGTACCACCATTCTGCTAATGCTAACCACTGGCTCCATTGCTTCTGTTTATCTTGAGCGAAACATCTTAAGTATGTACCCAAACATTTGTTAACCACTTCGTTTGACCATCCGTGCTGGGGATGGTAAGTTGAGGACATGCTCAATTTGGTACCACTAAGTCGAAATACTTCTCGCCAAAAGTTACTAGTGAAGATGGGATCTCTATCACTTACAATATTTTTTGGCATACCATGTAATTTGAAAATTGAATCCATAAATACCTTTGCCACCTTGCTTGCGGAAAATGGATGTTGTAAAGCCTGAAAGTGAGCGTATTTGGATAACCGGTCTACGACAATGAAGATTACTATCCTGCCTTCTGACTTTGGAAGACCTTCAATGAAATCCATGGATATATGTTCCCACTGTCATTCCGGGATGGGTAATGGTTGTAATAATCCTGGTGATTTGACTGTTTCTCCTTTATTGCGTTGGCAAACTTCACATTCTGCTACCCATTGTTTGACTTCTACTTTTAATCCTTTCCAACAAAATGATTGTTTGACCCTTAAATATGTCTTCAAAAATCCTGAATGTCCTGTTGATGGAGACGCGTGTGATTCGTCGAGGATTTTTGATTTGAGTTCTGAATTATGTGGGATGTAAATGCGGTTCTTCTTCCGGAGGATGTTATCTTCATAAGAGAACAAAGGGTGTTTGGAAGACCCTATAGATAATTCATGAATTATCTGGGTAGTTTCACTATTGGACAACCATTCAATTTGTAATTGAGTTACCCATTGGAAGCAAGGACCTGAAATAGCATTGATGACTACTTCATCTTCATATTTTTTGGATAGTGCATCGGCAGCTATATTTTCCTTCCCTTTCTTATATTCGATAACGAAATCATAGCCCAGAAGTTTGGTTAACCACTTATTTTGTTCTGGATAAGAAAACCTTTGCTCCAAAAAATGCTTGAGGCTACTATGATCAGTTTTTATAATGAAACGGCTACTGATTAGGTAGTGTCGCCATTTTTCTACTGCATGAAGGATAGCCAACATTTCTTTTTCATATGTTGATCTTCCCAAATTTTTTCCGAAAAGCTGTTTACTTTCAAATGCCAATGGATGACCATCTTGCATTAATATAGCCCCAATTCCTGTTCTTGATGCATCACATTCGATAATAAATGGTTTGTGAAAATTGGGAGTTGCTAATATTGGAGTTGTACACATGGCTTGCTTAAGAGCTTCAAAAGCTAGAGTAGCCTCTTCCGACCAACGAAAAGCATCCTTTTTTGTGAGTGCCATGAGAGGTGCTGCAATCTTACCATAATTCTGTACAAACTTGCGATAGTAGCCTGTGAGACCCAAAAAACCATGAAGTTTCTTGATGGTTTTAGGTAAAGACCACTCTTGAATTGCCTTAATCTTATTGGGATCGACTTTGACACCCTCATGTGAAACTATATGACCAAGATACTCGACTTCTTGAACACCAAATGAGCATTTTGAGCGTTTAACAAATAATTTTTCTTTGTATAGGATGTGAAGGGCTTTATCCACATGATGTAAATGGTCCGCCCAATTTTTGCTGTATATGAGAATATCATCAAAAAAAACTAACACAAACTTACGGAGGAATGGGCGAAACACTTGGTTCATGAGACTTTGGAATGTGGATGGTGCATTAGTGAGACCAAAAGGCATGACCAAAAATTCGTAATGACCTTCATGAGTACGAAAGGCTGTTTTGGGAATATCTTCTTCTCTAACATGGATTTGGTGAAAGCCAGAGCGAAGGTCTAATTTTGTAAAAAATTTTGCACCATGTAACTCATCTAATAGGTCATCTATGACAGGGATAGGAAATTTGTCCTTGATAGTGAGTTTATTGAGAGAACGAAAGTCGGGACACATACGCCAAGAGTTATCTTTTCGTCTAGCCGGGACTACAGGTGAGGAATAAGGACTAGTGCTGTGACGAATGACACCATGATCCAACAAATCCTGAACGATCTGTTCGATTTCTGTCTTTTGTGGCTGAGGATAGCGATAAGGACGATTGTTAGGTGGGACACTTCCTGGCATCAAATGGATGGCATGATCATGAGATCGTTTAGGTGGTAATCCTTGAGGTTCTTGGAAAACCTCATCGTAATGTGTGATGATATCTTGTAACTCAGGTGCAATAATATCCGAAGTTGCTGCTGATTGTGTTTCCAAACAATTAATCTGAGCTATAAACCCATATCCACCCTTTTTTAACATCTTTTCCATACTGTGAGAGCTCACCATTTGTGTTGGAGGAGTAGTAATGCCTTGTAAGTGAATGACTCGTCCATTTTCCTTCCATTCCACAAATAATTTTTTGAAGTTGAAGCTAACTGTGTCTAATGTTTCCAACCATTCAACCCCCAAAATGACATCAAAATTTCCCAAATTCATGACAAAAAGGGAGCCTAACCAGGTATAAGTTCCCATCTTTATGGAAACTTGAGATGTGCGACCCACGCATTGTGCGTTCACCCCGTTGGCCACTAAAACCTGGAATTTGTCTTTGTTGGAAGAGTTAATGAATAAATTCAAGGCTTTTGTTGTTTTGATGTCGATAAAATTGTGGGTGCTACCCGAATCAATTAGCACATTCACCTTTTTCTGGCATAGAAAACCTGGTACCTTGATGGTATGGTGGGCGGTTAAACCCATGAGAGCATGCACTGAAATTGCCATTGTATCCTCTTCTTTTTTGTCTATAGTACCTGGTAGGTCTTCTGGCATAGGTTCTTCGATTGGTAAGGTTCATCCTCTTCCCCTTCACCTTGATCACCTTCAATATGAAAGTTTTGTTTTTGGGCACAAGCTTGTTCCCTGGGGTGATTAGTGCGACATTTATAACAAAAATATCTTGATGGTTGATCATTTCTACGAAAGGAATTGTTGCGGTATGAAGGACGACTATATGTTTCCCGTTGTGCAGACAACTGATGTCTCTTCTCGGCCAACTTGGCTATTCTTATACAACTGTTCAACATGGTTGGATCGTGCATGTCTACCTCCACTCGAATACTTTCTTTCAAACCATTGCGAAAGGCACCTACCACTGTGTCAGGACTAAGGTCCGAAGTGTATGGTAGTAAAGCTCGGTAAACTCCGAAACGAATTCGCTAACCGACCCTTTTTGTTTAAGAGATAACAATCTTCTTGTGTAGGATGATGTCGCTCCGTCGTCAAATCTTTCTAAAAAAGAGGTAGTGAATTTTCTCCAGGTAATAATAGCTACATTCTCTTTTTTAAGCCATACAAACCATTGGTAGGCCTCAGTGCCTAATTTTGTTGCAGCGAAAGGAACTTTATCACTTTCCTTGATTTGATATACGTCAAGGATGCCTTCCATTTTGGCTAACCAACCACGAGGATCATGACCTTCAAAAGTGGGCATATCAATTCGTGGAAAGTTAATATTAGGGCCTCTTGGTTGGTGATAACCCGTGTCCCTATCTTGATTTTGGTTATACCATTGCCTTTGATAGGGATCCCTGTAATTACCCGAATCACCTTGTTGTTGTTGCCAATCATCATTAGGATCGAGAGTTTCTTCATTCCGTTGGGCATGGGAGTGATTTTGGGGATTAGTATTGGGGTTAGGTTGTTTTTGTGCTTGCACAAGTTCTTTTAGGGTGCGACCCATGTCGTGTAGACTCTCTAGTATGCTGTGAAGAGACTCCTTATCAGACATGGCTGAGTCACTTGAGTCTCCTTGCGTGATGTTTTCGTGAGTTGGGGAAGGATTAGTAGCCATAGGATCTACTAGGGGATGATGTGGATTATAACTACCAATTTTAAAAGGAGAAAGAGAATTTTTTGTACCTGGAGTGCGATTAGGCCTTCTTGTGTTGTTATTGGTTGTGTCCGAACTTGATAATCGACCGTCAGCACCTTTGCTCCACTTTTTGCTCATGCACTTGTTAACATAACCAGCTTAGGACTCCTCTTCAACTGCCGCAACTTTTGAGGAATTTAGCAAAAAATTTGGGATCCGCTTCAACTGCCACTCCAACTGTGACGCGGATGTGAGTGTGGATGGCTCCCTTGCCCGCAACTTTGAACAGCTTTTTTTTTTTTTTTTTACAATATCAACCACTTGACAGCATGCGAGCGGACAACACGACCAGCGAGCTAAGACCCCGACGGCTAAGACGACTGACGCGGACGACGAAGACTAACACGACCGAACGGAGAATGCGACTGACGCGAACGACGAAGACTAACACGACCGAACGGAGAACGCGGAAGACAAGGACCAGACGACGCGACACTGGGAAGACACGCGGAGGACAAGGATCACTCGACACTACACGACACGCGGACCAACAACGACTAACAACACGATGACCCGAAGACACAAACAACGACAGGATGATGAATCAAATAGCCAACGGACGCGTGCACGAAAGAACCGAAGGTTTCGTTAGGAGCTCCACAGCATGTGACCGAAGTCACAAAGCACTATGTGCTCGTTAAACCTTATTAACCTCCTCGGCGCTCCAACATACACAATGTGGGATATTGATCCCAAAAAAAATAAAAAATAATTTATAAATTCGCGATAAATACCTTATGTTTGCGTTTAATTTTGTTTTAAACTTGCGATGTGATTGGTGGATTTTCTCTGCGTTTCACAGCTATCGCCGACAGATGTGCGAGGAGTTTTAGACGGCGGTTTGTGTTTTGATCGCAACGTACGTCGCCAACGCACAGCCTAGGGTGTTTTCTGGGCGTGCCTTCAGCGGAGAGATTTAGAAACGGTTCTGTGGTGCTGCCCAGCCGTTAGGGATTCCACCAGGACGCGAACCGAAAGGAGCGAATACCACGGAGTTTGCTTTGTGGTGTTGCCGGGACGTCAGTATTCCGCCAGGACGCGAACCGAAGGAACAGAGAAAAGAAAAAGAAAGCGAATATCACGGATGTCCGTCTGCTGCCGTAGTAGCATGGATGGGCGTCCGTCACCGAACTGGTCTCCTGATACCACTTGGGAGGATTACCTTCTACTGAGAATGAATTCGGTTAATTAATATGAAAATGCAGTAACTGAACAGACAAAATATATCGAATGCGAAAGCGAACAATTAAAATAATGAATAGCAAATAGCTTGCCACTAGGAGGGCAGATCCCGCCGTTGAGGCAAATGCGACAATGCAGAGTTAAAGATAAAAGATGATCATAAAAATCTCTAATTGATGAAAACTAATGTAATATATATATGAATGTTTTTACAAGTGGATAACCTAGCCGACTGCTAGGTTTGGTCTGTAGCATTGATCATATCCATGATTGTCCTATTTCTCCTCTCTACTACCCCATTTTGTTGTGCAATGTGGAGTGTATGGAGTTGTATATTGCCTATGAATACCTTCATGTTTGCAAAGACTCAAAATTATTTTGAGGTAAAATCATCTCCATAGTCTAATATCAAGACTCTAATTTGGATTTTGTGGCTCTGATATCATAAAATAATCATATACTTGATCTATTATGCATTCCATATCACATATTTAATGGTTTACATTCTAGTAGTCAACATATTTCGATATGATTAAATCACAACAAACCTAATCATTTATCCTAAGAGTATGTTTAGTATGTTTAGTCGTGATAAACATATGCTAGTATATTGTTCATAACAAATCTCTAACAATGAACATAAACACTCCCAACAAAGCATTTTTTGGGGAGACATATTTAGTTAAATTATATTACATAAAATGCATTTTAACACAAATATTTACTGTGTTTTATTTAAGCAGGCCCTCTACACATAATTCCCATGGATCTCTCCTCCTTTGGGGATATGTCACCTTAATTTTTCATTCAAACAATGTTTATCATTGGCATAGACTTCTAAATTATAGTTCTTGTTGCTCAAGTATTCACCCAAAATGAGCATACACTTTATTGTTTTTTGCTAAAAAAATTAGCCATGCATAAGATGTAGAAAAATAATGGATGCTAAAAAGTTTATATTTTCTATATTTTTCGTTTTTCATTTTTTTATTGTGCTCATCCTCTTTTTATAGATCGTGCAGAAATTTCTAAAGATCCCCATTTCACATCCTTCCATTACAATTCAAAAATAAAGGAGTGAAATTTTTATGGAGAGTGTCTATGAAGCGTTACTATATTTTTGAGATCTAGTGAAACAATTCAACATTTTAAAAAACTTTAATTATGACCAGGAAAGTTGTTATATTTTTAATGCCTTTGAGAAAGTTGGCATTGAAGTAGAAAAATTCATTGATGGCTTAAGACCAACCAAGTGTTATTGCATAATTTTTTAAATATTAAAATATGAATCTTGTATAATACATCAAATAGTATGAATTGGTTAAATTTGTGGACTCCCAATGCTGAGACCCATGTTCAAATTTTCCCAAGAAATATATAATATTGTGATAATACAATTTGTCATAATATCATTATATGGTTTTTTTGGATACTATGTAATAGATTCATGATGTAATTCAATGGGGTCATTTCAATTCCATATAACCAGTTAAAATAATAGTATAAAATACAATCAATGTTATCAAAATTGATAAATTTTATTAAAAATGTTTAAATTTTAATGATTTTTTATTTTTATCTAAAAAAATTCAATAAATATAATTTGACAGACAATAGTCAATGGAAAATCTTGTATATGCAAAAACTTAAAACTTGTCATTCTTGTCTTTCAATCCTATATATATGTTCAACTCAAGTTCAATCTACATATCTATATTTATTTTAGACATTTACATTAAAAAATATTTATTTATATATATATTTTAACTTCATGGATAATTTTATATCATTAGCTCAATTTGGGTTACCTAATGGTGGGGACTTTGGATCTTTGAATAGAGGTCCAATGTTCAAATCTTACAAGGGTAGGGTTGTATACCATGCTTCAGTAACTAAATAATGATTGGGTAACCATATACTAGGTAAAACAAGGGTTGTCTCATTTGGCTTATGGCCTCGCAAATGTTGAAAAAACTTTAGCCTTTTTACCCTTAAATATATTTTTAAAAAATTTTATCCTTGTTGAACTAAAGATATGAATCCAACTCTAGAAACTCATAATATGGATAAGAACCTCTCACTCATAGGGTTTGCGTTTGTTAGGACCCTATCCTAATATAACTATGTGTTTTTCTAGTGTTGGTGTATTTTGCACCATGGACACCTACTGGCACATTATGATGTAAACTTTACTTTTATTATAACTAGGAGTTAGTAGCTCGGGTCCCCTCTTTCATGTGTTCCAACACTTGAGCATTAGAGTTAGGGTAAATAAGAGTCTTTATAAAGACATGGGTTTGGAGTAAGAGGTATCTTATATTTTTTGTATCAAAGTTTTTCTTTGAAGGAGGTTTTCCCCTTGAAGAGGCATGCCATATCAATTCTGCTTGAAAAATATAAGTTTGTTATTATTTCCATCCAGTTATTTTTGTGAGCACTATTATTGTTTTCATTTTCATGGTCAATTAGTTTGTGTGTATTTTCATTAATTATTGCATTGATACTTCCGTTATGCTTATTTTTATATGAAGGTTCCTCACAAAGGCAACCAATGGGAAGCAAGGAGTTTCATGCTAAAAAGTTTTCAATCCTATAGGCAAACCTTAAAATTCCTCAATGAGTTTCGAATAAGTGATAGAAAAAGTGATAGTTCACATAGTTAGCCAAGGTTTCAATCCTAAAAACACACGCCCTATAGAACCATGGGAACAATTGGTAATAATAACCAAACTTATGACAATACATGGACATGAGGTCGAGGTTATAGACCTTGGGTAAAATATCTCCATGTTGTAGATCTAAACCCACCCATGTGTTCTCAACTAGCTTTGCCCTAAATGTTAACCTTAATATTTAAGCCCAAAGGGTCTACAACAAGGGGTGTAGCAAAGTGTTTCACTCCAAAATCCAAAGTTCCAATCTAACAAGCGAGCACCTAGCCATGACAGCACACAAAGGTAGGAATCAAATATATGAGAAGATTTTACATATCCAAACCCACCCTTATGTTATCCATTTGCTCTACCCAAATGTTAAACATTTAGCTTAAATGTGTTTGAGATAAGTGGTAGGTAGCAAAAGGAAGAATGAAATTATACACAATAAGCCAATTTCCAATAATGTGGGTGAACCTTAACATTTGGATCATTGGGCTAGGGAAAGTTACGGGGAGCAAGTAATCTCACACCTAAAACCAATGTTCTATCCATGGGTGAATCTTAACACTTTAGCCAATGAAGTTCATTGTAAGCAATGGATAAAGTGGTATTTCCAAGGGGAGTCACTCTTAGGAAATGGTAAATACCACGTGAGTGCATATAAGGGGTATTTTAAATGCGAAGTTGAACCATTGGTATATTGGTAAGTATATTATAAGGAAGGGGTTTTTAAAATGCATGAATACCTAAATATAGATTCTACCAGTAAAAAAGGAGTTGAAAAATACGATATGGGAGTTATATTTGAGTTGCATACTAGATATATACATCATTTATAACATGAAATAGTTTTAAAATAATAAAATATTTAACAAAATAAACCATGTAAAATTTGAAACTAAAATTATACAAAGAAAAAAATTTACTTAACTTTTTAAAACGAGATTTTGAACATTAAATTTAAATGATAATAAATTAGATGGACACCCTTTCTCAAGATTAAGAATACATCATAGAGGCTACCAAGTTATATCTAGTAAAATTCTCTAGTCATCATAGTCATCAAATCTTGTGCATGAACTTATGCCACATTATCTAGGGTCGTCATTCTCCAACAAAACACTCGAGCGCATGTTCTGACATGGATCTAAGAAAATTACTTGCTCTTTCCTTATGGTTTTACATTGTTGCTGTGATTCAAACCCAAAGCACGTGTACTTCACTAGCAGTAACTAATAATTTAAGTTGATGTAATATGAAGGTCAAAATGGTGGAGTGTGTGAACTCCAGCCTCCACCTCTACATCTACCTCTACCACAATGCAACCTTCATGTGCGAGCGACCCAAAGCTAAATATCCTCTAAGCTAAGTAGCATAAAATCATTTCACCTAGCTTAATGTTATATTAAGTGTTTAATTTATTGAAATTTATGACTAAATTTTACCCTAAAATTAGGGTTTGAATTTAGATATTCTCAAGAGAAATGAAGTGTTGTATGATTTTTTACAGTTGTTATCTTGACTTCCCATTTTGGTCACTAAATCCTAGATAATCTAAAACAAGGGATTCACACAACTACTTTCTTTCATCACTAACATTCAAAATGCATCACTCTTTTTTATTAGGTAAAAGTAGGGGTTTTGAGAGGATCCCCAAACCCTAGTACATACAAAGGAAAGCCATAGTAGAAGCTAAGACTTTCACGACAAATACCACAACCCAAGAAGGGTACAATACGCTAGATAAGGAATCTCCAAATAGAACCACAAAAAGGAGATAACCAGACAAACAAAACCCATAGGGAGGATATTAAGAATCAATAAAAAGACCTGCAACTCCCTGGTCTCCAATGCCCTAATGGGTTGTCGAATCCAATTGCTTCTTAACAATATCTTGAATATCATTAACAATAACAATAGCCACTTTCATCTATCCCAGTAGTGCCCAAAGGGAACCACTTATATCCCCTACCCCATCGGTCCAAGGAAGGTGGCAGGGCTACCAAGTTAGCAGAGTTCATAATATCACATGCATATGCCAATCCAACTGACCCAGCCTTTCTAAAGGGTCCAAAAACCACCCAGTTAGCAGGAGAATAGAAAATACCTGACACACATACTCCTTTGTGATTGAATGACTGACCGAGAATGGGTTAAAGATGAACAAATATAAATTCCTCCTCGATCCCCAAAAAATTAAAGTCCAACACCTATCCATGTTCATCCACGATTAAGTTTTGAAGGTTCTGGAAGTTGGATGTCCACACCATAAGACCTTGTTGAGTCAGGCCAATATTGGCCATTAGATCCATTGCTTTGTTCCCTTCATGAAAAATGTGTTGCACTTGCACCTCAGATCTTGAGCTAAGGATTCTAATAGCTTCCTCAATAATATTGGCAATATTCCAATTCGGTGGGCTTGAAAATTTTACAAGATTAATAATATTCAGAGAGTCCCCCTCCACAACTACTTTTTGGAAACCCAAAGATTCGATCAGCAAAAGACCTTGGAACAATGCCCTAGCTTCCACAAAATGAGAATTCTGTATTGATAGGAATTTAGCAAAAGCACCAATCAGTTCTCCTTTCTCATTTCTAAGAATACCTCCTACTGTTGTAGGTCCCGGGTTCCCCTTAGAAGCACCATCAAAATTTAGCTTAATCCAACCCCTAGGAGGAGGGACCCATTTCACCATACTTCTCAATGATCCTGGAGGTATATCTATAGGCTGATTATTTTGAGGGAAGCCAAGTCTATTTTCCACCAAGGCTTCCTCATGGAGCCCCCCATCCATATCAGGGAAACAAGAAGAGATATTTTCCATAGTCGCTCCAATAGCTTTCAAGAAAACTGACTTTGGATCTCTCTTGGTATTCTTGAAGGCTCTTTGGTTCCGCTCCCACCAAATACTCTAGAACAAATGAGGGAGAAGGAAGTTCCATAACTTAACCAATCGAGGATATTTAAAGGGAGTAGCCCATTGAAGATAGACTTCTGCAATTATCAACGGAGAAACCCATTGAACCCCTAAGAACAGAAATATGTGGTTCAACACTTCAGTGGAGAAGGGGCAGTGAAAGAACAGGTGCTGGCAAGACTCATCAAAATTTTTGCACAAATAACACCTGTTAGGGAGAAACATTCCTCTTCTACGTAGGTTCTCAAGGGTGAGGCATCTATTTTGAATAGCCAACCAATAAAACACATTCACCTTTGGAGTCAAATTCTTCATCCAGACTCTACCTGGTAGATTCCATTGTGAAGTATTAGAGTCAATGAACCTATAAGCTAACTTAACTGAGAAGGAACCATCACTTTCACCTTTCCAAATCAAGGTATCCTCTGAATCCTATATTTTTAGGACCTGAAGCCTAAGGAGATTGGATATGGCATTCCAAGCTTCTACTTCCTCTATGCTACAATTAGATAAGGGGATAGTTTTCCATGATCTCCTTCCATATGTGATTGAAATAAAGTCCTCCACCCTAGACCATCCCAGCCTCCGAGTGAGAGCCTCGATCGGAGCAAGGTTGGCCTTCTGAATCAATGGGCAGTCAGAGAGCCATGTATCCCACCAAAAGTCAATAGATTTTCCATTTCCTACTAACCACCGGGACCCAAGAGAAAGATCTGATCTATAATAAATTACACTTTTCCAAAAAGTGGACCCCTCCTAGGGGAGGGAATCAACTAGTAGACCCTCTTATTGGTGCAAGTATTTGGCCAAAATAATTTTAATCCAATCAAATTTTTTATTCTTTAAGATCTTCCAACCCTGTTTTAAAATCAGGGCTTCATTCATCAATCGGAGGTTGCGCAGCCCTAAACCCCCATTTTCCTTTCTTGTGCAGGCTTGATTCCAAGAGACTAAATGGAACTTCTTATGGTCTTGAGGCCCCTCCCACATAATTTTTTTTGAATCCTCTCTAATTTGGACAAGACTTTGAAGGGTAATTTAAAAATAGACATAAAATACACTAGAATACTTTGCAAAACTATCTTGACCAAAATAATTTTACCTACTTGGCTAAGTAGAGCCCCTTTCCAACTAGCAAGTTGCCTTTGCATCCTTTCAATCACTGGGTCCCAAAAGCACTCCTTCATTCTTCCCATGAATAAAGGTAGCCCCAAGTAGGATGAAGGGAATTCCGCAACTCTACAACCAAGGATATCTACAATTTTCTTTTGTCAAGCTTGAGGGGTGTTTAAGAAAAACAATAGGCTTTTGAAGAAGTTGATCTTCTGACCAACAACCTTCTCATATGCAGATAAATTTTTTTAACCTCCCTGGCTTGCACCACTGAAGCAATGAGTGATAACAACGTGTCATCCATGAACTGATGGTGGGAGAAAGAGTCCAAAGAAAGAGTTGGTCTGATGCCTTCTATAGTTGGATCTAGAGAAATAGCTCTTCCTAAGGCCTCAGCCATGAGAATGAAGAGATAGGGAGATAATGGATCTCCTTGGTGTAGACCCCTAAGACTATGAAAGTAGCCAGTTGGTGAACCATTAACAAGGATTGAGAATTTTACTAAAGTAATGTAGGTCTTTACCAGCTTGATCCAATCCTGATTAAAACCAAATTTTCCCAACACCTCGAATAAGAAGTCCCAAGACACATGATCATAGGCTTTGTTCATATCTAATTTGAGGAAGAGTCCTAGCCTCCCACTTTTTTGAGTAGAATGGAGAATTTCATGGACCGACAGGACCCCATCCAGGATCTGTCTCCCTGCAATGAAGCCACTTTGTGCTTTGTCAATCAACAAGGGCATAAATAATTTTAGTCTATTAGCCAAAGATTTGGAAAGGATCTTATAGATGGTATTACAAAGGCTAATAGGTCAAAATTCTCTAAAATTATTTGCTTTAGCAAATTTTGGGATAAGAACTAGGAATGTAGAATTCACACCATACGACATCAATTTTGATCTTTGCACATCCCTCACCACATCACAAACTTCCTTCCCTACTATGTGCCAAAATATTTGAAAAAATAAGGAGGGAAGTCGTTTGGCCCTAGAGCCTTCAAAGCACCCATAGCAAAGATAGCTTCTCTTATCTCCTCATCTTTGAAAGGAGCCTCAAGGGCCTGGTTCATGTCATGTGAGACCAACCTGGGAATTGCTTGAAGAAGAGAGCTTTCAGCCTCAAAATCTCTCTCATCCCTAGAACCTAGCAAGGATCTAAAAAA
This sequence comes from Wollemia nobilis, assembly GCA_028583015.1. Classification (NCBI taxonomy): domain Eukaryota; kingdom Viridiplantae; phylum Streptophyta; class Pinopsida; order Araucariales; family Araucariaceae; genus Wollemia; species Wollemia nobilis. The sequence continues at coordinate 4,821,173 of JAQPPZ010007509.1, read as the reverse complement.
AGAGATTGCTTTAGTCCTAATGTCCTGAATATTCGTCACCTTAGAACCTTCCTCTCTAATTATTTCATGAATATAATTAGAGCTTCTATGCCTTAGAGTCAAAAAATAGAAATAATTGGTATTTCTATCACCTTCTTTCAGCCAGAGGGCTCTATATTTTTGCTTCCATAGGATTTCCTCTTTAGCTAAGGTGTTATGGAGTTCTAAAAGTAGCATCTTCTCCTTAGTTCTAGAATCTCTCGATAAGACACCTACTTCTACTTCCTCCTCAATGGCTACAAGTTGGCTTTTTATTTCATCCTTCCTTTTAAAAATATTTCCAAAAACATCTTTGTTCCAGAGTTTGAGCCTCCCTTTAACTAGTTTCAGTTTGTTCGCTATTTTCAACAGCCCTACACTCGAAACTACTTCTGACCACCACTCCTTAATTTTTGGTTCCAAGTCTAGATGAGAACACCACATCACTTCAAAATGAAATGGTCTAGGAAATAATTTTTCCTACTGAGTAGTTTCCATCAATAGGGGGTTATGGTCAAACCCCACTTTTGGCAATGCACTCAACACGAAATCTCTAAACAACGAAAGACTCTGCTTAGATAAAAATACTTTGTACAGCATAGACATAATAAGATAATCTTCGATCCTCCTATTACTCCAGGTAAATCTTGCACCTTTTAGATCCAGGTCCATCAGTTCTCCCTAACTGAAAAAATCGACAAATTCCTCCATACTTCTTTCACATGGGTAGTTGCCCCCTTTTTTATCATATGGATACAATGGAGAGTTAAAGTCACCCGCAATCACCCAGGCTTCCTCCTTGAAATTCTCATGCATTTGTAGTAGGGAAGACCAAAAATATTTTCTACTAGGGCTAGTGTTTGGAGCATATACGTTAGACATGACCCATCTATGGTTGGAAAATTTACAGAAGAATAACAGGTTAATAACCCACTCAAAATATGAGACCACATAGCCATCAAGTTTTTATAGGTCCCAAAAATAAAATAGTCCTCCTAAGGAACCATCAGCAGGACTTGTAGCTAACCCAACATTTTGCCAAATGGAGTTTCCAATAGAATCAATATGATCATTCTTAATTTTAGATTCTTGGATGAAAATAATGTCTGGAGAGTAGTCCTTCCTGAGAGATGAAACCAACCTTCTTTTAGAGGATCCATTCAATCCTCTTATATTCCAACAAAGGAATTTCATTTACGGGTTTTGGATTTCTTTTCAACCATCAATGGTTGAGAGGGTCGACTGAAGGCTTCTAGCTTCAATTGTTTACCACCTGAATCCATACTGTTATCCACCTTCAGTTGGGTCTGGGAGCCATTGGCTATTTCAAAATCTGCTTCCCTCTTCCTCAAATATTTATTTGAAGGTTTTCCCACCTTCTTTTCAATCCCCACATCAACTCTTCCTTTTCGATGACTCTTGGTTTTGGGTCCAGGAGTACCATTTTCCATAATGGGTTTAGGAGAGGGAGATTTCTTCAAATTAGATAGCAATTATTACAGCACTAGCTCTTCCAAGTGGAGGCTTTCAAAGGAATTAAAGAGAACCAGATCTTTAGGACATACCTCATCTAAAGAAGGATTTGGGCCACAACTAAATTTTGGATCTAGGGTTTTAGAGTCTGCATTTTGAACTGGATCCAAAGCCAAACTTAGAATAGCTTCCTCAGAGCTACCCCCTAGATCTATAGCTATATTTGCTAGGGATTATGAGATAGATTTCCCTCCATATATGTGAATCACTTCTATCTGAGGAGAATCCAGAGGAGGAGGAGGAGACTCCTTACTTTGAGATATGCTCTTTCCAATTGGAGAAATTGGATCTTTCTCTCCCTCTAAAACTAGGGAAGGGATTTTTACAGTTGTGGCTTCCACTACCTTTTCCATAGAAGGCTTTTTATTTAAGGCCCAAATTTTCATACCCCCTATTTTATCTTTAGGAGATGCGGGGACCTTCTGATAGGGGCAGAGATCTTGATTGTGTCTGCGTTTGCCATACTGTTCACACAAATTGGCCTATTTTCATCAAACACGCCTTTAAAACATAGTCGCTACAAAATATACATAGTCGCTACCAAATATACTATGCCTAAGTCAAATAATGCTTATGTATCTGCATGTATACAGAGGCTTCATAATATCATCAAACAAGCCTTTAAAACATTATCAAGAAAGAACACACATATCTTAAACATTGTATTTACCCAATTTTTAAGATCCAAGAAAATATAATTTGAATAAAACCATTTAGTGTCAATATTTCATTCAAGTATGTTCTAAATTGGCTTAGTGAAATTAGTTGTATGTGGTTTAATTCATTATAGTAGTAATAAAGTTATAATGAGAAGCTACTTTTACTCTCCCTCCTAATGCAGTATTTACAACCATGATCTGTGTGGAGTGGCTTTTCCTATTCTACCCCATGTAACTAATATAAGCATTCACTATGAGAGTTGAATTCGACACAAATAATATAAAAATAGGTGGGGTTCACTTCACACTGCATTTTATTTGTAAATGTTATTCAACAATGAAGACCAATACAATTTGGTAACCAAACTATATTCAACAAGGCCTAAGAACTTGAGAATAAATAACCTAGCATATATGTAGTCGCTACCAAATATACTATGCCTAAGTCAAATAATGCTTGACCAATTCACTACTCAATTCATAGTACATTTTGTTTGCAAATATTTTTCAAGGACAAGAACTAATATAAATTGAAAATAAAATTAGTGACTATTTGGAGTCCAACAAGGCCTCACAACTTGAGAATACAAAATTAAATATAAACTTAAGATTCAAGAATTACTTGATGCCCTAAGTCAATTCAAACAATGCTTGGATGATTTACTATCCACATGGTAAACTGGTCCTTTACAAAAAAAATAAGGTTATTTACCACACTATCTACATAAGAATTAGGCCTTACACTTCTTTATACATTCACTAAAATCATGATCATCTTGCCCGCTTAACCTGATATGAACACTCACTATGGACCCCATAAGTATAATTTAAAAGTAGGGAAATCATTTCAAAATACATTTTGTTCGCAAAGCCTAATCAAGGACATACACTTGTAGAATATAAAATTAAATGACTGGTTGGCTTGTGTTAAGAAGCTATAATAACTCAAGAATACAAAATCAAACATAAATATTGCTATTGCAAGATATATTAAGCTAAGTCAGCTAGTGCTCGAGTAATTTACTATAAATTTCTCATTATCCTTTGTTTTCAAACTCTAAGCAATTGAAAATAATGTAGAGATTGAATTGTGTCTAGAAAGGCTTGATAACTTAAGAACACTAGATACAACATAAACCAAGCCACTACCAAGTATTCTATGCTAACTATTATTTTTGTGGTAAAGTATTCACTTTATTTGCTTCATGTTTGCAAACTTTTCTCAAGGAAAATTTCAAAACAAAATATGTAGTTGTCTTGTGTGTAGCAAGACATGCTAAGTTGAGCATACCAAACACAATCCATGTTGATTTATAATAGGTCATTTGGGAGCCCAAAAATTTGATGTCAAGGAAAAAAGGTAAAGTGACGGTGACCCAACAAGCATACAAAATAGGGTAGCGTCATATTTTGACCATAACTTATTCAAATGAAATCAGATTTCAATGAAACTTGAAAGGGAGGTTCTTGACATAAGATAAATATTCATAAATTAATTTGAGCTCAAAATATATCACCTAACCCAAAAATTAGAAAACAATGGTAAATACCAGTGAGTAATATTTTGGGCATAAGTCAAACAAATCAAGTCCAAATTGAGTGATTATTTTTCAAGATAAAAGAGGACTCATAGGGCTATGTCTGATGTAGATTTTATGCCAAAATACAACTATTTGACCAGTCAAATAACAAAATATGGTATGCTTTATAGTCTTGTTCTTCTCTCCAAAGAGTTCCAAATAAGACCATTTTTTTACTTAAGGTTCTCAACATTATTTCACACATGCCTACCAAATTTCAACTTAAAAATCATTTGTTTGGACATTCAAAAGGCCAAAAAATAGTCCAACCAACAAAATGGCAAGGAAGAGTTGGATGTGCAAGGTGGCCTGAAACTGATTTGAACAAGTGTCAAGAGGAATATGTGCAAGGGAAAAAAACATGACCATCGTCACCCATGCATGTTTGACACTTTTAATAACCTTAATAATCAAGAAACCTTAGTTTCACTCCCAAATTTGGAAGAGATAGAGACTAGATGAGGTCTATTTGGACCAAAGACAATAATAGAATTGGGTTTGGTGAGTTAAGAAAATGAGCAAGGCATTTCTCATAATTTATAACAAGGGAGAGACACCATGTGAAACTGTCACCATGAGCATAGTCATGAGGGCCAAGTTGATGATGACAACTCTTGCAATCTCTCTATTTTGCATGGCATAAGAAGCTTGAATGATTCATTCTTGGATTTTCTTCCTAAAAGGGTTTCCCATGTTAAATAATGTGTTATTTGTTGTTGTATGTATGTTCTTTTCCAAGCATTACAATAGTTTACTCACATTGTCTTTATTCTATGGGATTAGAAAGTTTATATGCTTTCCATGCTTGGAACCTATCTGGTTTGAGCTAGAAATGGGTAGTAGTTTGGTGCAGCAATAAATTGTTGGTTCTTCAGTAAAAATTTTGGCTTCATGAACATTGCATTAGTATCATTATGGACTTCCCATACTCTGTTATTCTCTTAAACAACTTTTGGGTATGAAATAATAGCTTCAATGCAATTTTAAGGATTTCACTAATGACTAGTTTCACAAAAAAAGTACTACAATACTTTGAAAAGGATCTATTAAGGCTCCCTTGTTGGAAATTACATAACAGACCTAGCCATTGCTAGATATGCTATGCTAAGTTCTAATTTTTTTTTGCAAATTTGTTGGTGGAGGAAAAAAATAAGATCACTCAAATTTTCCATTCATGTGTTTTTTTTGGCAACTTTACAGGTGAAGAAAAAAATATATCACTCAAATGTTTCATTCATGTGTGTCCCAAACCGTGTAATAGTGTGAATTCAATGGTGAATGGTTTAATTTATAGCCATAGATTTGAAGATATTCATTGCACTATATAAATAATACATGACAATAACTCTTCATTCTAATGCAATCTTACAGCCATGGTTGCACAAATACAAGGGATTTTCCCCTTCATGGAAAAATGCCATGAAAAATGAAAATAAATTTAGCATCAACCCTATCTTTAGCAAGGCCTTGCAACTTAAGAATACAAAATCAAATCTATATGTCACTGTTAGAACTACAAAGCAAAATTACCTAGTGCTTGACTAGTTTTATAGGCAACATAGTTTCTCTCAAACTCTATCCAATAAAATTGAAAACAAATCCGGTGAGTGCCTTGCATGCTACAAGGCTTGATAACTTTGATAATTAAATATAATCTTACACACTGCAAGAAATACTACAACTAAGTCAACTAGTATGTATGCAGTTTCTTGTTGGCTCCACACTGTGTTATGTTGCAACTCTGTTGAAGGACAAAGCCAAAAGATCTGAAAGCAAAATTAGTTGCCTTTGACTTGCAAAATATATACAATAAATATTAAAAATACATATCCAAATTGACTAGTGCTTAAGCTTACTATTCAATATTCACTCACACTGTAGTTTTCTTGCAAACTTTTTTCAAAGAAATTTGAAAAGAAAAGTAGCAAAGTGCCCTTTGTGTCACAAGGCTTGTTAATTTATGAACACAAAATCAAACATTCATCCTACCATTGCCAAAATACTAAATATAACTCAACTAGAATTTTAAAAGTCTCCTACTGAATTTACCCTATACTCAATCGCAAGCAAAGGCCAAAGAAAATAGGACACAAGGTCAAACAACATGAGCAAAGTCAATAGGAGTATTTGCCCTATACTTTATCATTGGAAAATGCTTATTTGACATTTCCAAAATACTAAATATAACTTAGATAACATTTTAAAAGTCTCCTATTGACTTCACCCTATACTTTATCGTAGACAAAAGCCAAAGAAAATAGAAAACAGGGTCACGACGACCACTAGAAAATGTTTGGTTGCAACTATCAAAATACTAAAGATAACTCAACTAGCATTTGAAAAGTCTCCTATTTACTTTACCCTATACTTTATCGTAGACAAAAGCCAAAGAAAATGAAAAACAAGGTCAAACAAACAAGGTCTATAGCTGGTAAATGCTCAATTGCAACAAATCTGCCTATCCCAAGCATAACAAAGCCAAACTGCTTGGCCTATAAGATAACATATCAATTTCCACTATCCTTCTAAAATTTAATTTGTTGAAATAGTTTAAATTAATAAAATATCAATTTATTTTTTTTTGGTTAGTGTGAGAAACCCCTACAACCAACACACAAGGTTGAGCAGTCTTCTCCCAACCATGAGCCCTCATAAAGCCAAGAGCTATGCTTATCAATAGGGAATTTAACACACATCCACCACACACCCACCCCCTCACACACTCACCCACGTTGTAGTTTGAACCTTGGACCTCCCAAAGAAGATCTAAAGCCCGAACCATTGCGTTGTCCCCTTGGGACATAAAATATCAATTCTCATTCCCCCTTGCACTTTATTCTAACACATTTTTTTAAGGTTGCAAAGTTTTTGGGACAAGGGGATAGGGGGATGGGAAAACAATTTTCAAGGATGGCAAGGGATGACAAGCCAATTTTACTAAAATACTAGGGGACAGTTAGGGGACAAGTATAATAGTATTAAAAATTTTAGAAATTTTCATGCTAATAACATATGTAAATGTTGATTTTGGTTTTTGATCAATCAAGCTTAGTAATCACATAAGTAATTGGAGTGGTTCTCCTTTTGTCTATATAATTTCTTGGGCTTGTGGTTATGATTGGTGTTTCACAAGAATTTGCTTAAGAATTTGGTAAGAATGGCTTGGCATTGTTAGCGTGGGAATTAGATCCAAGACCACAATTGTTTTGTGTCCAAAGGGCCACTACTCAAAATTTTCAACAAATGGTAAGATTTTTCTTAATGACAATTATTTTTATGTAATCCTTTTCTTTTGTCAATCCATCTCATTATATAGGAAGTAGTGTATTACTAATTTTGAAGTACAGGTGTTGCTATTAATTTCCATCTGTAGCACCCGCTGAAACCCACATAATTTATTCCACTTTTCCAGTACCCTGCAGACCATGGTTATGTTTCTATGGTTTCTCTTGGCACATAGTAATAAGATTCGATTAATTCTCATTATCGAAATACAAATATGTGATATCTATACTATCTTGGCATGATTGGCCATGACTTTTACACTCTGTGCAAAAATTCATCCTAAAGTTCCCATTTCTATGACCTATCATTGCCCTTTGATTGGCAGTAATACAATGAACAACGAGGACATGGTAATTCATAGATTACATGCATATTGGCAAGTTGTTCAAGACATCATAACAAGTGGCAATGGCAATGCTTGTAGGGATACAAGATACTATTAATTAAATGCTATGAGAAACGTACAACAATATCGTAAGACACTAAAGTTAATTTTTAGGTTGATTACAAGCTATTTTAAAAAAATCAAAAACAAATTGTCAATAAAAAATAAAAATAAATATAAGTTTGCAACCATAGAGCGAGTTGAATATCAACTACCCTCTCTACTTGAGTCAAATTTTGGGGCCATTACAAATGATTTTTTTTTTAATCTTTATAGACATTTTAATTTTGAATTTTGTTAAAATATATATTTTTAATTTTTAAATTTTTATAATGCTAAATATTTAAAATCTACGCACTTATAATTTTTTAACCATTTATTTTAGAATATCTAAAAAATTAAGAGGGATTATTTTAAAAAATTAAGAGGGATTTGTCACAAGGGTTGCCACAAATCTGCTTAAATGCTTAGCATAACTTGTGGGCACAATTGACCTCTCTTAACCATAATAAAATACACCTACAGGTTCATGAGTCATGATACAAATCATTCTCCTCATCTTTGAATGAGCCTACCTCAAATGGTGAGCAGGGTTATGCACAAGGGCGAATTTTAGCGCGAATATTCAGATTTTCAAAATTTTAATTTTGTGAATTTTGGGACCATAGAGGTCGGCCCATTCGCTCAAAAATTTCGAGATCAAATTTTTTTAGGGTAAATTCACCCCGTTATCATAAGGTTTCCCGCCTAATTTTTGCCTTAAATTTATTAAAAAGAAAATATCCCACCCAATTCGCCCCTTGTACCCCATTATATATAGCTAACCCTGATAGCTACTCTCATACAATTATAACATTAATTTTTTTGGATAACGAGTGATACAAAGAAGATGACTGATAGAAAATGATTGACATAAGGTGACTGGCAGAAGGCGACTGTTAGAAGGCGACTGTCAGAAGGCGACTTGTGAAAGGTGACTGGCGGAAGGCGACTGGTAGAAGGTGACTAGCGAAAGGCAACTGGTGGAAGGTGACTGGCGGAAGGCGACTGGCAGAAGGTGACTAGCAGAAGGCAACTGGTGGAAGGTGGAAGGCAACTGGCATAAGGCGATTGGCAAAAGGTGACTGGCATACGATGATTGGTAGAAGGTGACTAGTGAAATGTGATTGGCATAAGGCGACTGGTAGAAGACGACTGGCATAAGGCAACTGATATAAGGTGACTGGCAGAAGGTGACTATCATAAGGTAACTGGCAGAAGGTGGCTAGCTGAAAGTGACTAGCAAAAGGTGACTGGCATAAGGTGACTGGCATAAGGTGACTAGTAGAAGGCGACTAGTGGAAGGTGATTGGAATAAGGCAACTGGCGAAAGGTGACTAGTAGAAGGTGACTGGCAAAAGACGATTAGCAGAAGGCGACTGGCAAAAGACGACTGGATTAAGGTGACTAATAGTAGATGAATGAAATATAATGATCACCATTTATCGGTAAGTTTATTTTACCATTAATTTTCTTTTTTTAATATTTTGTTCATGGACACTCAATAAGGAGGTTTTCCTATTATTTTGGCACTGCTTGGGATAGACTGGTTGGGACAAATATTCCTTTTTTAACATTTTTTCATGTTCAAGACTGCTTGGGATAGATATTCTGTTATCTAGCAGTAGTTCTCTTTTTTACCAGTTATTTTCATTTTTAAAAATGATGTTCATTGTTCATGTTACTCTTCTATTCATACAGGTAAAATATCACCTGCTGGTAGTGGAAAGAAGGGAGGCCAGTATTTCGATAAAAGGAGTATCCTCAAATACTTTCATAATATTTCAAAATCCATTCAACCATCAACATCTGCACAAACTAAAGGTATGAATGCCTTTACTTACTAACCAGTTAATTTTTGTACATTGTTAATTTTATATATAATATCTTCATTCATAAAGAAGTGTGCTTTTTGGTTGATGGCTTTGTCCATGGTTTATCTGTATTTTTTAATAGAAGGTATGCTTTTAAATGCCATAATGATAATGATCCTACTATTGACACTAGTATTATCTCTACAGAAAACATTGTTGACCCTGATATGCCTCCACTTCCACATATCCACGTTAATGAAAAGTCCACAGATGAAAATATTCTTAATCAAATGGAACAACAACATGAAGATATTCTTGAATCTAACATGCCAAGTGGAAAATAAAATAATAGTTCTTATGCAGTCCCTACTTCTGGAGAATCTTCTTCTAAAAAATATAAACGTGCAAGGTTATCTAGGTGGACAATTAATAGATCATTTCAGCTTGATTGGATATCAGAATTTCCATTTATTGAGCCAATGCTGCCAGAGAATAGTAGTGAGGAAATAATAGAATTGAGATGCATAATTTGCAGTTGGAAACACGAAAAGGATCATAGATTGCAAGTTAAGAAAGATATAGTAGAAAAACATTGTGGAAAGGTTTATATCAAAACAAAAGAAGGTGATCGACCAATACCAAAAAATTATAGGTGGAAGGATGCATCAGAGTGCACACATATAAGATATGCACAAGAATATGATAAATAAATGAAACAAAAGCAAACTTTGGTTGAGAAAGGTGCAACGATTCAAGCCCAATTTTGAAAAATGAATAAGTTAACTTTAGCTTCAAAAAGTTTGCATTTTGTTGTTGTATTCACTATTCTTAAAAAGGGTAGACCTATGTCTAATTTCATTGATTATAAATCTCTATTTTGACTAGATGATGTGTAGAACTTACCCAACACCCATTGGTCAGATCGAAGTGGTTGGGAAATGGTAAAATGTCTCTCATTGGTTGAGCAGGATGACCTTAAAGAGAAAGTAAAAAAGGCCAAATTTATTTCACTTTCAATTGATGAGGTGACTATTGTTGACAACACATCTTGGATTTGCATGCATGTTTACACATTGGAAAATCATTTAAGGCAACCTCATTTACTTGGACTACGCAAGATGGTGGAAAATTGCAATGCAGAAAACATTTACAATGTTGTTGTAACTAGTTTAAAGGAAGTAGCAGGAATGAATGAAATGGAAATAGCCACTAAGTTAATATGTGTCAGAGCTGATGGTGCTACTACAATGCAAGGACACAGGAATGGTCTTTGTGTTAGACTACAAACATCTGTTACCCCATATTTGATCCATATTCATTGCATGGCTCATCAAATGAATCTTGCATACAAAATTGTGGATACATTTACAAATGTTGCGAGAGTGGAAGAGCTTGTCCGTGAAATTCATGATTATTTTTTGCATAGTCCAAAAATATTTTCAGAGTTTCAATAGTTTGCACTAGGAGTTACTGAAGGTAAAAAACTGTTAAAATATGTAGATACTAGGTGGATTTCGATGTATCAACCGATATTTAGAGTTTTCAAAGAATATCAATCCTTGATAGGGTTTATGTATGCAAATCGTAGGGCAGTTGATAAGGCTAAAGATTTACTATTTTGAATGAGTGACTTTGAAACACTTCTCACATTGTGTGGTATTCTTCCAATGTTGGAAGAAATGAATACTTTGATCAAAATTGCACAAGAAAGATTGATTTATATTATGGATTTCATCAGGGTGAGAAAACAAATTTGCATGCATATTGATATGATGTACGCATCTGGTCAAAGTTTTATGGATCCCATGTTTGAGATTTGGAGAGCATTAACAAACGTGAATGATCCTCACAACTTTCGAAGTTCAATATAAACGATCATCTATGTATTAATGTCCATGGAAAGGAAATACCTTTATATTATTTTGGTCAGCGAATGGATATAGCTACAAATGAAGTTGAGCAAATACCCATAACCTACAATAGATTTCATGTAGTTGTACATGATACAAAAATTAAATTGAAACAAATAGCAGAATCATTAACAAAAGAAATAAGAGAATGTTTTCAAAGAGATGAATTGCTTGAGGCTATGGGTGTGGTTAATCCGATGTTTTGGGATCCTTGTAATGAATACCAGATTATAAATGGTTTGTTTCTCAAATACATGGGTATTCTTGCTAGCCATTTCAGTAAACATGTGGTAGTCAATGGTATTGAAATCAATGGCATTCTCAACAGAGATCTTTTGACAAAATAATCAAACTGTTTTGGAACAACAATGTCTGCTCAAGTTTCACAACTCACAAACCATCATGAAATAGGTTCTATTTCACGTTTGTGGAGAAAATTACATCCCAGTAGTATCTTACAACATACTATGAGTGAATATTTTCATTTATATGAATTATGTCAAACGATGATTTTAGGATCTATGGAAGATGAAAGGGTATTCAGTGCATTATCATATGTAAAATCTAAAGTTCGAAATAGGTTGGACAAAAATTTGGAAAATTGTTTGAGAGTATATGTGTCGACCTATGAGGTGGAGAAGTTTTCTTATGAAAGAGCTTTGTCATACTAGAAATCTATGGCAGAGAGAAGAGGTGTAATGAATACTGAGGATGATGAGGATGATGGTAACATTGATCATATTGTGATGACAAAAATTTTGGGTATGAGTGCAGACGATTTTGTACAATCTAAAAAGAGTTTGTTCCAGCTTCCAACATTATGATGCAAGGATGCTTTCATTTGATTTGATTTCACATATTAGAATGAAAGGATGCTTTCATTTGTTTTGATTTTATTTCGTTGGACACTGTATAATTTTGATGTCATTAATCATATAATATGATATTACAAATACCATTGGATAATCTGTATAATTTTCATTAATCATATAATATGATATTAGAAATGCCATTGGATACTTTGTATAATTTTGATGTCATTAATCATATAATATGATATTAGAAATGCCATTGGATACTCTGTATAATTTTGATGTCATTAATCATATAATATGATATTAGAAATACCATTGGATACTCTGTATAATTTTGATGTCATTAATCATATAATATGATATTAGAAATGCCATTGGATACTCTGTATATCATAGCCCTCTAATTTGATTATGTATATTTGAATGAAATTGGATTATTTGATTATACATATGTTGATTAGAACATTGCATTATATTTTATATCATAAATGTGTTATTGGATATTTTGTATATCATTTTACATAAGCCTTGTTATTGAATTATTAGTCTAAAGTTTCAAATTTTTTAGTAGATTTGTATTGTATAAACCATTTATGGCAAAGTAAATATTTGTGCTGCATTTCCAGTCATTTCAAATTATTTCATAAAACATAAAAGAACATTTTATTGCATCCACATAATTCAAAATTACTTAATGCATCAACACAAATAATCAAAACATAACAATATTTAAAACAAAATTTCAAAAAGATAATACAAATATTTTGGAAATTGTCTCTTTCATTGATTTCAAAAATATACCATTCTTTTACAATTAACAAAAAAGATATGCAACATTTTTTGTTTCTCCTCAAATAAAAAACAACAAACTTTTATTCTTTCTGCATGGTGGCTAAAGTTCCAGTGCATCTATCTCAATATCCTTGGCTTCCAATGCACCAACCCTAACCAAAATTTTAGTTGTAGTGTTGATCCCCGATAACAATAAACCTTCTTCCTTTGTTGGATCTTATTTAAATGGTGCATTCAACTCTTTCTCATTTTCTTTCAATACAACCTCCACATCTAGGCCCTTATCTTTGATAAACTTCTTTAGCCAATTGTTTTCTCTAACAGTGTGTTGTAATATTTTCTTCACTTCAATAGCATTATTAACACTAATTTTTGCAGTCTTGATCAATGTTTTCATGGCACTGACTTGTTGCTTAAGTGCTAAAAATTAGACTGCAAAATACAAGTGAAAAAGGTTAATATTTATAAACAAAACTTATTTAAGAAAAAATTGATTTTTAGTTAGATGTAAAACTTACATCAGTAGTAAGTCTTGCAGTTTTTGCAACTGCTACTTTCTTCTGATCTAGTGCCCATTCATTGAAATATGCCTAGGCCTCGACATTGAGGTTTTCCAAATGATTCAAAACAATGGCCAGAACTTCATCAGTGTATGTAGACTTGGCCTCCATAGTGCCAGATTCAACTTTATGTAGCAAAGCATCGAGCTTTTGGGGCTCATTCTCAACCTTTGAAAACAACTCCTTTCTCTTTGAAAAATTCTTATATTGGCCATTTATTGCTTTTATCAAAACCTTGGCCCGATATTCCCATTCTTTCAATTTATCAATATCAACAAGAAGACTATTATGAACTATAGCTTTACATCTATTAGCTAATAAAATATTTTTTAAAAAATTTACTTTATCATCATCTGTTTGATGATGGGCGACGACTTGTTGGGAGGGGGAAGAGGAAACTCCAATGGCATCTGCTTCAACATTCTCTTCTTCATCATTGCCCTCATCCTAAAGCATATCACTTGCTTTTAATGGGAAATTTTCAGGATTCATATCCTGATAAAGAAAATCATCATCTAGATTTTTGAAGGGCATTTGAGATGCACTCTCAACATTTGAGAAATTCTCTAGGGTTAAAATTGGGAAAATAGAAACATTAGAATGAGACACACCGTGTTTCTGGGAAACACTTCTTGTATCATGAGGTAGCGGTGTGAGGAATATTTTTCCATGCATGCGGGATTGGTTCCTCACCGGTGGTACCTGCAGTGAACGGATAAGAACTTGTTGTGTTGATGGTTGTTGCTGCATTTGCGGTTGGGTAGATGGTGGAGGCATATTTTTTTTAGTCTTTTGAATCTAACAAGTGCATCTACAAAAATTCACATGAAAATATAAATTAAATCTTGTGTAAATAACAATATCATAAAAAGAGATTAATTTTAACCAAACATACCAGACTTAGGACTACAGCAGTTGATGATGCAACCATTTACATTTTCTCTAAAAAATATTTAAAATATATCAAACTAAACATAATTTTAAATAATTAAAATACATCATTTAAAATTGTACTTTTGAATAATAAGGTTACCTTGTGGGCTAGAGGTAACTTCTTCGACGTCGATTGCAACACTTCTAGAAGTAACAGGAGTCGTAGGTGTATGTTGAATTTGATCACCATGAGACCTCACACGTTTGGAGGGAGTTACTGGTGATGACTACGACTGCGTGTCAGAATCAACAGACGCTTCTTGAATCCTAAATGCGACATCCCTTTTACTAGAATATTGAGATGCTCTTCTCTATTTTCAAAATAAAATTAGAAAATAACAAGATTGATTGAAAAAAAGAAAACAAAGATATTCCAAAAAATAATTTTACTTGTATTTCATTCTCAGTCATGCCAATAGCCAACAAACTTGGGTGCAATGCAGTGGGAGGATTTCTTTGTTTAAGATTGAAGTAAGCTTCATTAAAAAGAAAATTAATAAATTTGTTAGTTGCCTACTGTTAGTCACCTTCTGCCAGTCGCCTTCTACCAGTTGCCTTCTTCCAGTCACCTTCTGCCACTCGCCATATTCCATTTGCCATCTACCACTTGCCTTCTGCCACTCGCCATTAAATTTTTTTGATAATTCTTTTGCAAAAAAATAAAAAAATTGCCATATTTTAATAAATTTGTTCAAAAGTTTGAAAATTTTACCCCAAATTTTATACACCATTCCCCTAGATTCGCCCTAATTTTATAATTACTTTTTCGGTACTACCCCTTATGCATAACATTGATGGTGAGAGGCCCTTCTTTGTGAAGTTTGTCTGTGTTCTAGAGTTTGACATGTAAAGCAAGGAAACAAAGAGAGTCCGAAAAATATTTAATAAAGGAAAATTTTAAATTTTTAAGATGCTAAAACTATCACGAGTAAATTTTCACAATAAACTATTGATAATCGACGATGGCAAACAAGTCAAACCATACTAAAAAATTTAAATAGGGCTTTTGTTTAATTTTCCATCTCTTTCAAGAAAATAAAGAGAAGTTGTGTCACCCATAAAAATGTGTCAATCTATGGTTGTACGATCTGATGAATGCAAATTTTGCATTTAAGTCACTCTGATCCTAGTGACAGGGTTGTTTAATGTTTTAGGCCATTTGTTCGATGAATATTTCTAGGTGATTTCTCTGTAATAAAAGTGGCTTGGAAGAGATTTTTGTGGCTTTAAACGGTGAAAAACTTAGTATTTTCTTTAGCATTTTTGGTTCAAACAAAAAATCTTGTAGTCGATCATCCCACACGATATCTAGGGGATGCCCTACCTTACCCTCCCAAAAGGAAAGTGAGGAAACATCACCTTTGACGTCCCCCCTATATTCGGGATGAAAGGAAGATAAGGACATGTTCCCAAGGGTGGGGGACGTATCCCCATGGAACACTGGGTAAAAAAATTTTTCTATTAAAAACCATGGATCTCACTTTTATCCTTTCACATTTTACAATAGTTATAAAGGTCCGCAACTGTGTAGTTTCACTCCTAATGTCACATATGCTAGAAATGAAACCTGGGTCTTCATTTTGATACCCACACACCTTAATCACTTGAGATCATTTCATTTGATAATTTGATATTTTACAATATTATTGAGATTGGGAGGGAGGCCAAGGGATGCACATAGAGTTAGAAATATTTAAAAGAACTTCTCAACAAGAATCCTCATGAGTGCCACATACATTTTTTCATTGTTAACAATCACTTGGACAATATTCTTGATGTCCATAACTACAACAATCCCCTTTAACAAACCACATAACATTTTATCAGTTTCAATTTCGATTGAGGCATCAACTAACTTCAAAAATACCAAAAACCCTTGTGGAAGAAATGATAAAGTTGATCAATGTCTCATCTTTACTATTGGTCCATCCATTGAACATGATTGTGTAGCCCTTCCTTTGCCAAAATTTTCTTTGGTCATTAAGTATAGTATGAAAATATTTTTCAAACTTGTCCAACGAAGGGTTGCAAAAATCATTAGATGTAAAGGTCTTGACCCCCTCCTCCTCATGTTTCCATTTTTTATTTCTCTATTTTGATGTGGTTATGATATTTTTACCTATGGTTGTAGGGTAACCCCCCAAAAAAGGATTTGAAATTGAAAGAAGAAACGAGTATAGTGGCTTGGGTTTATATTGCAAGCTCAACAATGTGTTTAACCTTCAATGGTTCTTGGACAATGGAAGAATACATTTTTTTTAATAAAAAATTTGTGTGGCTTTTATTGTGGCCCACTTAAAAAAACATTACATTTGTTGTCAAATCAATTAAACCATATCCAACTTGCATTTTTATTAAAGACATTCTCCCCTTTCTATCAAATGTACTATTCATCTTCCACAAATTGCTATGTTTGCAGTTAACTCTTTGACATTAATTTCATCAAGAGATAAAATATCACTTGGCCAATCACCTTCATAAAGTTAAATTTTACCAATGCAAAGATCAACATTCTGCTTTGCTAAATTATCTGCTACTTGATTTCCTTCTTTATAGATATGCTCACATTTCCAAGAGCTTACCTTCAGCAATAAATGACAAACATCAATAGTAATGTTATTTTTTATCAAATCTCCACATCCTTTTTTTTTTATAGCATTGATTATAATTTGTGAGTCCCCTTAAATTGAAATATATTTCCATCCTCAATTTTAATTTTGATCTTGATAAAGGTGCCCCAACCTTCACATTGTTTTTAGTTGAAGTTCCATATGATTCTGAGTAAGTGAGGAGAATTTTGGTGTCATTATTTCAAAAAACACTACCTACACTAGTTTTTCATGGATTTTCATTGGAATCACCATAAAAATTAATTATTACAAATGGTCCTTTCATGTATATTCAAATCTTCTAACCAAGAGGCTAATCCCTCTTTTTTTGCACTTGTGATTTTCCATGGTGAGCACTATGTCTGTAAACATTGTTATCAACTTATTAATATAAACCCACCACAAATTCTTCCCCCTTATAAATTCACTTCCTCTCATTTCATTTATGGATTAAAACTTAAAACTTTGTCCAAGTGTTAATGCTAATAGCAACATACTTATTCTTACATATGCAAGATAGGCAAGAATACAGTTTCAAAGTTGGGCATGATTTTGAGATATATTTTGAAAAAATCTATTATCCCTTTCAAGCCATAAATTTGAACAAATAATGACAGGGTCAATCCTTCATAGAATGCATAATACTTTAGATTTAAAACATTTAATCCACATTCATCATCTCTTTCAATGTTGATGAAGCTGCCTAATATATTTTGATATTTTTTTAAAAAGTGACCCTTGATGATGAAAGTAAAGAGACATTGAATAAGTGACTGATATGATGTTTCTATATCCTTCTCACACAAGGCATACCTGGAAGGTGCATTCTATCCTCTTCTTTGTAGACTTTCTTCTCTAAGAATCTTGCTTTGGACTACTAACCAAAGGAATGTTGAGGCCTTAGGGAGGTCCTTGAGTGACCAAACATTATTCCAAGGGAAATCATTGGGAGTAGGAAATTCTAATTGCTTTAAATCCTCTTGTCGCAATGTGACCAAGTATCCACCATCTTTTGATAGATTCCAAACCAACTCATCTTTCTACATAAAATAGATAAATAGAACACTTGAAGCATCTTTTGAATCTCATTCGCTATTTTTTTGAGTTCCTCTCCATCTAGGTTACTAATAAAAATCATGATTTGGAGTTGTTGCTCACATTAATATAATCTTTGGTCTTTGGAATTTTACAAGCTAGACATAACCGAGCCAATTATTATCATTTTTGGATAAAAAATAAGAGGATAAGGCTTGGACCCAAAATTTGTAGAATCTCACTCATTGACTGATACTCTAATATTTTTCTTGATCAATTGCAAACTATCTAATATGAAGTTTCATGTTGGTAATCCTCTAAGTAGGGTATGTTTCTTGAATAATTGCATTCCTTTAAGAGAACCATGTATTTTTGTAGTAACTCTTTTGCAATACTCTTTCCTTGATCTTGGAATAATCTCTAGCCAAGTTTTGACCTTAATGTCAAACTCATAATTCTGCAATTTTGCAAGCTTTTCCCTACCATATTATTTCATTAGGAAACCCTATTCCACTTATAAAAATGAAACCTAAAATTTTCCTCACATCCATTCCAAAGAAAATCTCTTTGAATTTTATCAAATTCAGATGTTATACTTGTTGACAATATTAAAAATAAGATCATATATAGGGATGGATTGCAATGTAGTTTTTATATATTATAGCCTTCTAACCATAGTTAAGATCTTACCTTTCCAACCTGACAAATGAGATTTAATTCTATCCAAAATTGAGTGCCAAAGCTCCTTTTCTTTATCAGGAAAAGGAATACCTTGATATATTTTTCTATTAGCTCTATATCATCCATATTTTCGAAATCCATATTATAAAGTGCCAGTGATCTATTTTTTCACTCGTGAAATCAATTTAATTTCTTTCTAAGCTTGATTCAATTTAAAAAGCAATCAGAAGGTTTCATTCCATGACAACTATTTGCATATTACCTACATCACAATCACTTCTTTTTGGGCAATATTTTTTATATTATATTAAGCTAGATAAATAATATAAAGATTATGTTATTGTATTCTTTTTATTTTGTGTTTTTTTACTTTTTGAAGTGATATTTTACACGCTTTGGACATGGCTCCCTAGTTCTTGTGTTGGAATGTATTTTGTTACTGTAATTTTTGGATTTCTTTTTATTATATTTTTTGATGAGTGCTTATATGTTAGGAGTAAAACTGATGAGATGTCTTACAAATGAAACAGGGTTACAATATATAGGCATAAGCCTATATGAAATGCATGACACTTGTCAAGTGAAACTGATAAGTATCAAGGAAGGCATAGTGCACATTACATTAATTATAACATTCTCCCTTAATGTGCACTATCCTAACTAAGGAAAAAAACAAGTCAACAATAGTTAACATTCCCCCTTAATGTTGACTTCTTTAAAAAAATTCTACATCCTCCTTTATTGCTGATTTGGTCTAGGCTCGTGCTCTTTGCGCTTGGCTCTCCAATTGTGAATAATGCTAGATTCACTATGTATACATCTCGGTCTGTTGCCTCAGGGTCAGCCACTTCCATGGGTCTGTTGCCACTGGGTCAGCCGTCTAAGTGCCTTAGGGTCATCATGGGTGCCTCAGGGTCAGCCACTTCTGGGTCTGTTGCCTCTGCAAGTCATCCTCAAAGGATGTTGCCTCTCATAGGTCACTGACTAGCTCCACCATAAATATCAAATCCCTCCTTATGGTGAACTCAATCTAGAAGGTGTCGGTCTCTGCCAAAAATGCACCTTAATACAAAGGAAAAATGAGCCATATAAGAGTGTCGGTCTCTGCCGAAAATGCACTCAATACAATAAAATGAGCCATAGAAGCCAAATATGGAGGAGAAGAAAGAAGAATAGAAGAGAATCTTCTGAAGTGTCTTCATCTGTAGTCTTCAGAAGTAGATCCGAAAAAGACCTCAGATAGAGTCTAGAGTGTCTATGTCTGTAGTACCTAGAATAAGTATCCTTATGGTAGTCACCTCATCTTATCGAAATGCATGGGTAACCATCCGTTGCATCCGCCAAGTAGAAAGAGGAGAATACTGGATACTAGGTTCACTTACAAGTGCCTTGGGAGTGTCGGGTTCAACCGAGAGTGCACTCCAAGGTAGAAAAACTTTGAGGCTAAAAAACTTAATTGAAATAGCCTCAAAATTACAATATGACACCACCATTGTGTCCGTCGTGGAAAAATGTTTCCAACGACTATAAATACCCCTATACTTGTATGTGAATGGGGCCTTCAACATGTGGAAAACAATACCATGCCTATCTAGGCAGTAAATAGACAACATCGCTCAATGGCGACATCGCTCTCAGGCAGAAAAAATAACATTAAAATTTCCCACACAAGGGAATTACATGGGTCATCTAGGCCATCACCTGAAAAATAGCAACTTTGTTCACCTTTCGGCCACGTGCTGTGCTGCTGCTCATGATATTTGAGCCGGTGCTGAAACTCCACCAATTCCAATAGGATCTTGCCAGCTATGTCCTTAAACTTCTCCTCGTATAAAAATTCTTGTATCCTCGGCTTCTATTCCTGAGAGCAGATCCACCGACATCGACAGGCGGAATGCCGACTAGCAATATTGATGTCAAGCGATATTTTACTTATGTGGGTGCCTTGACGCGTATGCTGCACGAATGCATTGCCTATCAGAGGGGCATTGATGTAGAATTGGAAACTCTGCTATCATAGCGCCATGAGCTGGAGAAGAAACTCAGTGGACTCCACAAATCTGCGGAGATACTAGAGGAAACCAAGCACGGATGGACCCTCATCGAAAACATGGCACAACAAAAATAGTTGCATGAAAAACTTTGGCACTGCAGTGGCAGGATGATGTGCGGCCTCCAACGGAGATGATGTGGTGCTGCAATACCCGTAGTGCACCATAGCATGCCCAAAAAAATCTCCACTTGGCCAAAATATCCGTGCATGGATTGAATACGATCCCGCCTCAAAATTTGAAAAATGAAAAATAGAACTGCCTCTTCCTTGATGGGTGTCAAACACTTGGTGTTATCTTGCTGTCTAGAATGATTTTATCGGCCAAACCACCCGTAGTGGGTTATGAAGAGAACATGATCTCTACAAATTGTTTACATGATGTCAGCCATGTGGAAATCCTCCATGGCCTGAGTCTGCGTAAGCCAGTCTACCATAATTGCAGTTATCTGCACACTACTGTAAAATATTGAACTTCTACAACATGATCACAGAGGATAAACTTCGATTGCGCAACCACATTATTGCATATTACGCAACCTGATGGGGTCTTCATCATGAGCTGGAAAAAACACTTGGTTGCACGGCTTCAAATTGCAATCCAGTTGGCAGAAAAAAATACAATCAATAGTGCTTTTCAACAAATGGTGCATGACGTCACTCCAGATTTGCTCGTATCGAATATTGGTACACCTAAACATCCTACATTTCACTCGATCAATGCGACGACAATCAAGCAATTTTGGATATCATGCACTCGACAGATTCCTCTGTTCCGTAAATGACGTCAACAACTAGTAAAAATCTTCATCTCAGGTGATGTCGAAAGTTGTAACCGCTTCTCTTGCTCGATCATGGTGCCAGATCTCCTCCTCCTGTACCCACACCATTATGGCATGCAGCTTATTTTTTTTTTTTCATCGCAGCTCACGAAGGAGGCTGTCGCGGTCGTCGTGCTCAAAAATGAAACATTGACATTATGCAGGTGCCATCTGAGAATATTTTATGATGAAATGTGTGCCATGCATTGATAGCACCATAGGATAGACGATGCCATTGAATAACATGTTATCTTTGAAAAATAAAAATATTTTAAAAAACTCTCAGGCCAATGGTGGGGGATGTAGAAAGAAGAGCTCTAAAACTACTGTCAGCTTCAACATACTCGCATTTTCAGTATGAAAAACTCAAACTGCTTGCAGTCAATGTCAAGTGCCATTCCGAAATCATCGAAAGCACCAATTAAAATAGGTATTGCTTCACCAAACTCGGTATAGCTTGTGAAAATCCCCCATAAATCCAACCGCATTTCAGCTCACAGAAGCATTAATCTGAATGCCGACCACTTTTTCAATACCATTCTACAGATCTAAAAAACTAAAAAAAATTCTGAAAAAATTTCCCAAATTTTAAAAATTCTTACCATCTGGTTTCTGATCCATCAAATGATGGAGAGCATACTCCCTCGGTAAAAAATAAGGAAAAAAAAAATCAAGGGGAGGGAGGATTTCCATGAGAGAAATCCCCCCTCAAGGGGTTTCACAGGCAGGAGAGGGAACCTGCTCTGATACCAAATGATGAGATGTCTTACAAATGAAACAGGGTTCCAATATATAGGCATAAGCCTATATGAAATGCATGACACTTGTCAAGTGAAACTGACAAGTGTCAAGGAAGGCATAGTGCACATTACATTAATTCTAACATTATAAGGGTGGTTTACATTTTTGTTTATAGTTCTTTGTTTCAAGGGCTGGTGATATGACTTCATGTACTATTTTTATCTCTTTGGGATTTATTTAATATTAGTTGCTATGGTAATTTCCTTCACTATACCTAAGGATTTGATATTTTTTTATAAAAGTAATAAAGTCTTGCCATTATATTTTTGGTGATTTTACTTTTTATTGATTCCAATTGTTTAAGTTTTGTCTATTTTGTAAAGGTGTCTGATTGTTTTCAAAGCTTATCCTTTTGACCATTAAGGTTTTAATATTGGACCAAATGTGTACAATTTCTTTATCCATATGTATTTTTTAATATTGTTGTACCATTCTAGTGTTGTTTCTTTGAGATGTAAAATGATATTAAGAGCCTTATATTTTGCTATAATCTCAAGTATTCAAAATAAATTATCATTTAACTTGAATCATGCTTCATGAGCCACATGGCTTGTGGAATCAAAAGTCTAATTTGTGAACTTCTTGAGATATTTTGCTAGAGTGAGAGTATAGGAGCATCTTTATCTTCTCTTGTATTCCCTTACCTTTCTTTCCATTTATCTCAATCATTAATCCATATAATTGGATTGACTTACTTCCTAGCCATTTGGTAGTCTTTGTACATTTTCCACTTATATTTTTACTACTTGAAATAAGTTTGCAGGAGTTGTTTGTTGTGAAATTGATTGTTATTCATATTTTTGCATATGGATGGAAAAAAATATGGATTCTCTGTATGCCATCATGATGGACCATCCCACTTATAGATGCACCCAATTACAAGATACAAAATCAATGATTGTAGTCTCTTTACTTTATTGTAGTAAACATGGGGGTCAAATAATTAGCTTATAACTCCTCTTATTTCATGTTCATGTGACATCCAACTCATGGATGATGAGCCAAAACTTGGTTAAGCAAGCATAGGTTTCATTTAAATTTGTTGATGCTTATATATCCAAGTGTTTCCTTCAAACCATCTAGATATGCATCTTTCTTTTAGTAATTATTAGAATCAGACTATCTTTATTGGTTCTCTTGTATTTCTATTAGCTCTATATCATCTATGTTTTCAAAATCCATATTATAAAGTACCAATGATATGCTTTTGTCACTTGTGAAATCAATATAATTTATTTCTTTCTTCTAAGTTTGTTTCAATTTAAAAACCAATTAGAAGGTTCCATTCCATGATAACTATTTGCATATTACCATTGGGTTTAAAGGATGTTAAAAGACATCATTCATCATTCATTCATATAATGTCTGGAGACATAAGATTACCACCATCCGTGAATATAGGGAACTAGATGTTAGAAAACTCATTATCATATGGATGTTATTAAATTTAGAATATTTTGTATATATTTGAAGTACTTTTTAATATATTTCTTAATGAAGTAAAATAAATTGATAAATTAAAATCATTAGAGCAGTTGAATAATTTTATAAAAATATTCCAATTTATATCTATGTAATTTTCTTTTTCATAATTATTATAATCAAAACTTGCTCTTGTATATTACTGGTTAAATGAAATGTGTGAAGACCAAGAATATACATATTTTCATTTCAAGTTAGAGCTCAAACCACTAATTTTTATTATGCTCATAAAGACTTGATAGTTCGATGGAGTCAAACATACTCAATGGATATACATGGATAAAATGGTAAAACTACTGAGGGATATTAAAAATTGATTCAAATAATTTTTGGCAAAATGATAAGTTTTGAAAATAGACTATTATTTATTATATAGGGGTTTACCACCTGGGGTTTAATAAATTAAAAGTGGAGATGGTAAATTTAAAAAATAAGGGGTTTTTTAAGAAGCCCATGAATGCACATGTTTTGAAGACTTTCAACTAAGTGATCCCCTGTGGGCATTTCATACAATAAATTAAGGTTCCAATCCCATGGGTGAACCTTATAACTATCCATTGTGTTTGGGGTAAGCAATGTACAATGAGGTGCTCCACACTATAAGTTGAGGTTTCAATCCCATGGGTGAACCTTGCCATTGTGCGTTAAGTTTGGGTTAAGCAGTGGTGAACGAGATATTCCACAATGTAAGCAATAGATCATAGATGTTATCCTCACACCATAATCATTGGCAATGGGGGAAGACAAGTAATAAACACAACACATGATATACTTCCATAAAAAAAAAAATCATATTTTGCCACTACTCTTCAACCAGCATATGAGAATATTTATATTTATGCTTTATGGTGTCTCTTAGTTTCAAGAGACTCTTGGTGTTTCACCTTTAACTTTATCTTTTCACCTTCTCTCATTCTCATGGGAGATATGAGTATCCAACCTCATATGAGGTGACATCATCATTCATCCCTTAATTATTACATAACATCAAATAATATAATAATTACATTTACATAACAACAAATAATATAATAAAGTCAAGCACCTCCCTTATTACATTATTATGTATAAATATTATTACCCCATTAATTCCAAGGGTGGTACACTAGAATTATATTTTGGCTTTGGCTTTGGCTCTCACTCTAGCTCTTGCTTTGTTGGCTCTATCTCTAGCTCTAGATAATCTCCAATAGGTTTACCTCTTTGATCAGTCACTAGGTTTACCTCTAGGTCATTACCTTTGGGTATTTACCTCAAGGTCATTATTGCCTTTGGGTTACCTCTAGGTCCTTTGCTTATGGGTCACCTCTAGGTCATCATTGCTTGTGGGTCACCTTAATTTCCTTACCTCAAGATGTCTCTGGGTCATCATTACCTTTGGGTTGTCTCTGGGTCCTTTACCTCTAGGTTACCCCTAGGTTTCCTACCTCTAGGTTAGCCTCTAGATCTTCATATAAATCATCACCTCTAGGAAAAAACTTCTAAATTATATATTTAGAATCTTCCATATCTTTATAATCCTCCACATAATGTTTCACTGTAGGTCCTATCACTGCAAGTCTTCTAAGCATTGCTTAGGTCATATTCTTCTGATGCTAAAATCATTTATCTCAATTTTTCTAAGATTGCATTTCTCCATGGAAAAACTTATATTATGATATTTCTCAACTACCAAACTTGGTCTTCCTCTATAGAAACCATTCAACATTTCTTTTATTTTATCTCATTCTAACACATTCATCCATCCACAATTCATATGTATTTTATTGGTCACTTAGAACTTGCTTTTGGAGTGGTTATTACCTCCACAAACCTTACAAGAATGCAAGTTCCAACACCTAGCTATCACATGTCTAGATCTTCTACAATGATTGCAACAACTTATTTAGGACTTTTGCATATGATTCTTCACAAATTTTGTGTCATGGCTACATGCTTGACCAATATTTTTATCTTTTGCATAGATTTCTCTTTTCACAATTTTGGTCTTACTGCTTCCTATTGGACCATCATAACCAAGGCCTTCATTCTTTGGCCTTATAACTAGCATTATGGGTATTTTCACACCTTATCCATATCTTCCCAAACATGTACCATTGCATCCCATTTTTCTCATTATTTTTAAACCAATTACTTTGATATGCTTTCCAAAACACCCAAATTCTACATCACCATTATCGCCTTTGCCACTATCATCAACAAAATTTAATTACCACACATCATCAACATAATGACCTTCAACACAATTTGAACAATCACTATCACTTTCAACTCTAACAATATGGCCTTTTTCATGGCCAATACAACCATCTTCTACACAAACTCTATTCTCATCAACAATCTTCAAATCACTTGTATCACAAGCTATATCTTCCCTTTGAACAAGATCACATGTATCACAACAACCATCTGCCATCATGGGCCTCAAATCACTAGTATCACAATTGAAATTTATCCTTTGAAGAAGATCACTTGTGTGACAACAAACATATTTTGTCATGAGCTTATCCTTTAGTTTTTCAATTATTTATATTTGTTTTCTATATTCCACCTCAAGGATGTTAAGGGTGAATAGTATCATGCACATTCTTCTCACTATTGGAAGTATTATATTATTTGGTACCTTACAATATTAATACAGGGACCATGTAAATATTTTAATCATGTAAATAGTTTAGAGTGTGAGTTTAATATTTGAGGATATAATGTAAATAAGTGTGAGTTATTTAACTGATGTGTCATGTTAGTAAGTGTGAGCTATGTGAGTTATGTGTCATGTTAATAAAGTGTGGAGTTGTATCATTTAGTATATTCAATCATTAGTCTTTGTCATCATGTGGATATGCAAAGACTTAGACCTTCTGTGAGTATGAGAAGATGAAAAGTTTATGTAAGTGTAAAGGTCAAGAGTCTTGTGAATATGAAGAGTCTCATGTATGTATATATTGAAGACAAAACTTTGTAATAATGTATCAAAGAATAAGCATTACATATATACATTGCTTAAAGTAGATATTTATTAATAATATTCGACGAGTTATTGTTCATTGTTCATTGTTATGGATTGAATCTTGTGAATGCTTTGAGGTTACGTTGTGAGATCCCATGGAAATATTATGATTTTACTAACACTCACCATGCCAATAGAGATTGTCACACCATTTTCAAAGTATCCTTCAACTTTTTTGAGTATTACCTATAAACAAGACCCTATTTTTGAGAACTCGCCCACTTCACTATCTTTTGATGATAAATTTGAATTTCACCTTGTTTCTTGACTTGTTTACTACCTCATTTATTTCTTAGTTTTGACCCTTCCATGGCCATGAGGACCTTATATATCGTTTCACAATCCAATTCACCCTGAGCAATATACCCTTATTGTTATGGTCTTTATTGTGATTGACCTCTTTGATATTGCCCTTGTTGATATTTTGATTGAATTGTTGATTCCTTTGAGAAGGTCTATGACATTGAGCCAAGGAATTGTATCTACAAAATTTTGCATTATGTCATTTTTCACAAATATGGCAATATCTCCTCTATTGATGATGCTTTGGTGATGAAGTGGAAGTGGAAGAACTCTTTAAACCTTGATATGGTTTCTTTGTGGAGATAAGGGCATTATTGGATAACTCATCTCTCAATTGATTTTCAACTTCATATTGTTGAAGGATGTTTACCAATTCTTCAAATGACACACTTTTGTTTGATACTTGAAGAGATGTCATCATTGTTCTAAATGGTTCATGGAGAGCTCTGAATACTACTAAGACTAAGAGCCTATATTTCACTTTTTCTCCCATCGTGTTCAACCTTGACTTCAAGTTTGTAATTCTTCGAAGAAATTGTTCAATACTCTCACCATCTTGAACCCTTAATGTATGAAGTGATTGTAGATGAAGGATGGTGGCTTCATTCTTTCAAATATAGTGTAAATTTTATTCCATACATCTTTTGGTATTTTTGCTTCACTTATGGTTGTATTTCATCAACCACTCTAAATGTGATGAGCATAAGTGTCCTTGCATCTCCTTCATCATACTTTTGCCTAGATGCAACCTCCTCAAGATGAGTTTCATCACTAGTAACTATATCCCAAAGTTTTTCGACCACTAGTATTGTTCTCATTTTTGTCTTCCATGGTGCAAAATTTGGACCTTTTAGAAACTAAGATTTTTTGAGAAAGATTTTTGTAATGATGAAAAAGGTTCCTTGTATCTCCCAAAATGGTCCTCTTTTCTATTACCACCAATCCTATATATTTATCCTTTAGATATACCCACCCTTCTTGTATGCCCATCGATACGTGGAAGAAACAAGTCCTCTCAATATACGTGGGCATATGTGAGAGAGACTTTAAGGCACGTGAAAGAAATTAAAACATGGCACCAAGGTAGTACTAAAAAGGATTTGTCTTATCAATGATACCAACTTAACGTGAAATCCTCAAATGTGTGCATAAGTTCCCTATATACTCAAATTTTCTCAATTTCAAAGTTTATGTCCAATGATAGTAACAAATGGAGTAAAAAATGAAGTGAAATAAAATATCACAAAAATATGTTACTTTATAGAGTTACGACCCAAACATCGTTATGACAGTTATATTAGGCTTTAGACGTAATAACTTAATGCGACAACATTACCTATAAATACAAGTCAAATGTGTTGTTTATATCGAATGTTGCAATTGTAAAAAGCACATATTTTGATTTTATTAGACAATTATTTTTGATGCAAAATTTGTTTAAAAAAATGAGGTATCGATCACTACTAAAAATGCTCTTTTTAACAAAATATTATTATTCTTCTATGCCATTTTTTCATGACATAAGAAATGCTCATTAGAAAATGTACCTATAACAAAAAAAAAAATGCTAGCTTCTGTCTTGCAAAATATTTTATACGAACTATTAAAACTCCTTAAAAATGCTTTAATTTTTTTTCAAATATTTATTTCCCCTGTTTTATTTAAAAATATAACATTCACTTTTCAATTCAAAAATAAAATTGCCCATTGAAACATTCCTATGCACTTTTTAAAACTCCCTTATGTATGCCTTTTGACTCCCTACATGCACCCGTTATTGGTTTTGAAAATATTCACTAAAAAATAATTCTTTTATTTTATTTTTCATCAAATATTTTAACATATTCCTTCACTATACGCCAACCTGAGCTTGCATACATAATAATACATTAATATTATGTCTCTTTGATTCAAGTTTGAGAAGCAATAACTTAATGCAACAATATTACCAATAAATGCAAGTCAAAAGCATCACTTATATCAAACACTGCAATTGTGCAATGTTTTTTAATTTTGTGCACAAAAAATTGTTTTGACGCAAATATTTGTTTGAAAAAGTAAAATATTTGTTAGAAAAACTAAAATATAGTCACTATTAAAAATAAACATTTTTTTTAATGAATTGTCAATTCCCCTTTATGTAAATGGGGCTTGAAATAAACGAAATGGGAAATTAAAAAGGAATTATACCGCGTGCATGCATTTAGGCCTTGATTGTAGACTCTATAGTTGAAATTATTGCTTCAACGAAAAAAACAAAATCTGATGTGGCAGTCAAACAATATACTTTCCGCGCTTGTTACTTCTATATCAGCACCGTTTAATCTGTGCACAAAATCTTCATAGCAATTACTTTGCAACTAGGACATTTATCTTTCCATCTTTACGCCCTCTCAAAGCTTGAAAGTATCATGGACGCCTTACTTTTCAGCCTCCAAAATGAAATTATTAACACAAGATGCTTTTTAAAAAAAAAATTACAACTCA
This sequence comes from Wollemia nobilis, assembly GCA_028583015.1. Lineage (NCBI taxonomy): Eukaryota > Viridiplantae > Streptophyta > Pinopsida > Araucariales > Araucariaceae > Wollemia > Wollemia nobilis. The sequence goes on along the minus strand of JAQPPZ010007509.1, from coordinate 4,791,571 downwards.
GACTCACTTCGAAATATTGTGAAAAAAGAGATGCATATCTGTGCACAAAACAAAGAAATGCTGAGAATAATGCCCAAGAATGACCACACACCTACCACGCACGGGAATAGAAATGGTTTACAGATAGGACAATTTCAGAACAAAACTTTAGGAGAGACTAATTGAGGATCCAAGTTCAAATCACAAGGCATGTCATCGGGTGGCAACAATGGTCCTTTTTATAAACAACACTCCTCTCCTAGTTGCTGCCTCACATGGACTCTCCATGGCTATGATAACACATGTTGGCTATGGGGGAAGACAAGTAATAAACACAACACAGTATATTTCCACCAAATATTTTATCATTTTTCGCGACTACTTGTCAATCTAAGTACATCTTTTATATTTATGTTTTATGGTGTCTTTTAGTTTCAAGAGACTTCTAGTGTTTTACCTTCAATTTTGTCTTTTTATCTTCTCTCCTTCATTCTCATGGGAGATATGAGTATTCAACCTCTATTGAGGTGATATCATCCTTCATCCCTTAATTATTACATAACATCATATAATTTAATAATTACATTTATATAACAACAAATAAAGTCTAACAATAACATCATTTACACTTCTCTACCTATATTTATGCTTTATGGTGTTTCTTAGTTTCAAGAGACTTTTAGTGTTCCACCTTCCATTTTTCTTTTTACCTTCCCTCCCTCGTTCTCATGGAAGATATAAGTATTTAATCTCAAATGAGGTGATATCATCATTCATCCCTTAATTCTTACGTAAAATCAAATAATTTAATAATTACATTTACATAACAACAAATAAAGTCCAGCAATAACATAACTTACACTTCTCTACCTATTAGCATGGAAATTCTTAAGCTTTGCCTGCGTATACAAAATGTCCTCACTAGTAGAGAAAATAACGCCTACATTTGTCTGGGCCTTTAATAGGTAAAAACATAATTAATAATTGCCCAATCAATTAATTTATTTGGCCCTTTAAGAAGTAAGAACATAATTACTAACACCCGATCAATTCATACCCCCATATTACAGTACAAAACTTAGAAGATAAATGTAATGCAAAGTTGTCTGGTTCCGATGTTTCATTTGCTTTGTTGTTGAGTTAACAGCATTATATCCAAGTCTATTCAGCTCTCATAGAGGAGTTTATATAGGGCATGCAAAATGAAATCATGCAGTTCTGAGAACTTAGATGAAATGTTCTACCTAGATTACCTTATTTTATATTGTTTTTTCAAAGAAATCATCTGGCGAGTAGAACTCTCTACAGCGTGGCTCAAATGGTTGTCATACTCAATCAATTATTGTCAAAGGTCTTGGAGGAAATTGAACCTGACAATTATACTACTAGAATGCAGGATTGTGATGTGATCAACATTGAACAGTGTTTTTCTTTTCATAATACATTAAAATGGAAGAAGAAAGACTCAGACCAGGCTCTTATCAGTGCCCTAATAAAACAACCAAATTTCTTTTCCCATATCATGAAACACAAGCGAACTATTGCAGATACTCTGCATGCAATGAAAATCACTGAATTGGCCACTAATTTTTAGTTGTTTATCAAAGATGACAATCATGAAAAATATTATGCAGACCCAGTTCTGTATGCTTGGAACAGCAAAGCTCTCGAAGCATATTGCTGTTTGTCAGCTGTCAAATCTATATCTTTTACTGTAAATACATTAACCTGGCTTTGAGCAAAGAATGAAACCAGCAAATGTACATTCTGTACACAACCCAATTTTATTCATTCTTAGAGACCATAAAAAAAGCATATACAAATCCTGTCTCTGGATTAAAACAAAACAAAGACACTGCAATAGAAAATGTTTAAAACATAAGGGAATTGTCATCAGCATCTTCATCATCTGAATCGTCATCATTTGGACCAATGAAATTCACCACTCCAATATTACCCAACATTGTAAGCACCCTTCCAGCTCTTATCTGTCTTATCCTCTCTGCAATAGAATGCCAAGTACCAGATACATCATCTTCAGAGGCTACTCTTGAAGCATCTTCTGATACCATACCAAGGCATTCTTGATTTTCTGCATATTTCAAAATAAAGTTCCTTGGCTGATCCAAAACTTCAAAATCGAAGAAAGAAAGAGGTTTTCCGACAACATGCACATGACAGACACTGCCACAGTTCACAAAGTGGGAATCATGTTATGTACAAAAACATAAGAACAAATTATTCCAGATTAATTTCATGACTTGTGAAACCTAAATACTGCAAGCAAGAGTACAGATTTGAATAGAATAGAATTCTATAGCCTGGAAGAAAGAATTCTAAATAGCTGCAGGAAAAGACTAAAGGCAATAATAACAAATAACGATGTACAAAGTGCTAGAAAGTATAGATGTATAGACAACATGCATGCTGGCAACCATGAATTAAAAACCAATGGTAAAGCATTAGTTGCTTCAAGATGAATTGCTTACCATATATAAAATAGTCCATCCATTTCTTGCTTCTGAACCCTACCCAAAAGTTCAATTTGCAAGATGTTTCCAATGCACAGGATTGGTTTAGGAAGCTTGAAGGTCTGTAATATATCCTCCTGCACAGATATCCCTTAATCTAAATGCTTGGAAATAGGAAATCTAACGTACAAACTTAGACCTAATCCAGTTATCTTTCAGAGTATGCCACTATCAAGCACATACCACCCCAACATCCCCCTTAACATACACAAGTATACAATGATCACTATTGTTATGAATGATAGTGGTACAAAACTTGTAAACATATAATAGCAAATTTGCATAAAGGCAAACATATGATGTTTGTTACTTCCCGAAAATGCATGCAAAGAACGTCTCCACATATAAAAACCTTCATGGTCCATCCAGACCGAATGCTAAGTACAAAATCTAAGATTAGGACATAATTCATCATTTCAAGTACCTAAAAGAAAACAGCCACTGTTAAGCCAACAACAATAGCGGATGAAAAATACAGTCACCATAGCCGATTTTACACAAACTATGACAGGATATGACGAGCACATTTTCACAATTACAGTAGTAATTCCCAAGCTAACTACTATAATAAATATGCCTGCGTCGTGTAAAGAAATATTCCTTAGTATCTTACAAATACGGTCGCACAAAGTCATAAATAAAACTTACTTGCTTAACACATTCTCAAAGCAGAACTCATCTCTGGGAGAGAGAGAGAGACTTGATCGGGTGGACAACTCTTCCTTGCATTTGAGTATCAGGAAGAACCACCGGATGTAACTGCTAAACCTAACTGTATATTTGTTACATTAACGACCAACTTTAAGTTGCACTTGCCCAGACAGAGTTAAAGAATGAAATCTTCGCATGTTATTTGTTTTGGGAAAATTCAAAGTGGAAATATGTTCTCTGCTTTGACTACCCATTTCGAGATAATGCTTCCTCTTCCCAGTTTTAGACTTTAGGTAAAGTAATTTTATCTCATAGATTATAAGGTAGTTAGGAGGAATGTGCATGAAACGAGTTCACTGAGCATGGAAAACAACCTAGAGAATTTGGATGAAATTTCTTGGAAACTGTGAGAGCTGGAAATAGTGACCCTATGACGATCCAACCAGATGGAATTTTGTATTATGTAGGATGTATGAAGAGGAGATCTAAGACCAAACATAGACAATGCCGAATAATTTAAGTAGAAAACAACAGTGAATTCAAGATTCTGAGCACTGATACTTCTTTAACATCAACAACCATGGTTAACAGTCATTTGTCAGCTCACTATTCACGAAAGTAAGTGCTACTACATCAAAGCCTAACTGAGAATAGGAAAGAAATATTTGCAGGATATTGACATAGAGTCTACCATAGAAACAGAGATATATGCCATTCACTGGCATTTGGCTATCAGTTATGAACTGCTCAACCCACATTAGTCCTAACTGTATTTTTGTTACATGAACGAGCAACTTTAAGTTGCACTTGTCCAGACAGAGTTAAAGAAAGAAATCTTCGCATGTTATTTGTTTTGGGAAAATTCAAAGTGGAAAGATGTTCTCTGCTTTGACTACCCATTTCAAGATAATGCTTCATATTCCCAGTTTTAGCCCTTAGGTAAAGTAATTTTATCTCATAGATCAAAAGGTTGTTAGGAGGAATGTGCAGGAAACGAGTGCACTGAGCATGGAAAACAACCTAGAGAATTTGGATGAAATTTCTTGGAAACTGTGAGAGCTGGAAATAATGACCCTATGATGATCCAACCAGATGGAATTCTGTATCATGTAGGATGTATGAAGAGGAGATTTAAGACCAAACATAGACAATACCCAATAATTTGAGTAGAAAACAACAGTGAGTTCAAGGTTCTGAGCATTGATACTTCTTTAACATCAACAACCATGGTTAACAGTCATTTGTCAGCTCACTATCCACGAAAGCAAGTGCTACTACATCAAAGCCTAACTGAGAATAGGAAAGGAATATTTGCAGGATATTGACATAGAGTCTACCATGGAAACAGAGATATGTGCCTTTCACTCGCATTTGGCTATCAGTTATGAACTGTTCAACTATCCATCCTTTACAGTTGCCTAATAGAGTAGTAAAAGATACCTGCTGCATTGGATACTCTTGTGAGACATATGTCCAAACATAATCTTCACAGGTAGGCTGATCACTTAACATGAATCTCTGCAATGCTGAGTAATTGTGGTCAGATGACAAGCTAGAATAACCAAACCGAAAACGAACTGCATTTGCTGAATATATTGGAGCCCCAATCTGGAAGTAAGCTGAAATGTTTTAGTGGGTATTAGTTGCAGCCAATGATAAACAAATACATAAAAAAAACAATGGCTTTTATTAAATCATATACACGTAAGACATAGTCCAACTTAAAAAAAAAAAAAAAATGAATCTTATCTTATGCATAAAATTGCCTGTATTCACACAACCTCGAAATGGACGTATTTTAACTTCATGCACAACGCACAAGTTTGAGCACAGTGCATAAGTCAGCGTTTCAGGAACCTCCCTACTGCTCTCTCCTTTGCTTGACCAATAGCATGGCCTATCGTCTTCTATATGTGTTGGATCCAAAGTATTAATGATGCTTTCGTCTGGGTAATTGTCAGTGCTGGAAGCACAAATAGGATCACGTATACAACTCTTCTCCATAGGGGATCCCATAAGCTCACGGGCTAGCATGGCATAAACTCTATGTTCTGTCTTCATATACTTCCACTCTGATTCTTTACTGGAACTGGGTCCTCTATCATAGCTATACTTCCACTCTGATTCTTTACTGGAACTGGGTCCTCTATCATAGCTGTTTTTATCCTTTTCCTGCACAGAATTGAACCTGGATACTTCTGGAGAGATTCTGAGGCACAGGTCCTTTAAGCAATGACTTTCAACCACTGCAAAAAATATCAGATACATGCTTCAAATCAGAGAAAATGCAAAGCCTCAATAAGAAGCTTAAATGATAACAGATCAGCAAACATCAAATATTAGTGACTCCATTTGGGAAGATCACAAATATTCAGTATTAATCTGGATGGATTGTTAACATATACCTCATTTCTTGCTTAAGCATGGATATAAAAAATCTAAAATCTTATTATTCTTTCTACGGGCAAATAAGACTTGTTATCATTTGTAAACCATAGAACATTTATGGGCATAACAAAAGTTGTGAATTATGTCAAGAACAATAAATTTTCACTTCATATATTAAGGAGGTTGAAGAAGTCATTAATTTGCTTGAATTTAAAAATTTAAATTTAATTTTTTTTTTTTTTATTGAAAAAATACTTCGTATTAAAGAATGGATAAAAAATACATCAGCAGAAAACAGAGAGCCATTACATCAGCTTGCGAAATACAAGCAAGCAATCAGATCTAACACTTTTATCTATTCTAAGGCAGTCTTTCAAAATTTCATCCCTAAAAACCTTAATTTGACCAAAAACAAAACTAGCTGCTCTACTAATAGTAGCATCAACAAGGGCCTACTTGTTTCTGAAAACCAAGTTGCATCTATCCTTCCAAATGCTGAAAAGAATAGAGATCCTGATAACATGCCAAAACACCCTCTTATGAGATGCACAATCAAGTGAGTCACCAAAAACAACCGTCTTCCACCCAAGATGACCCTGAGACACACTGCCATAAAGCCAAGCCGCTGCTCTCCAAACCTTCCTTGTTCTTGGGCATTCCCAAAAGATGTGCTTAATAGTTTCACTCCGACCACAACTAGCGCAAGCATCAGAAATACACATCCATTTGACTAACCGAGCTTTGCTTTGCAGACCTTGCATCATCACCAACCAAGCAAAAACTTTTAGCTGGATTGAAACTCTGAATTTCCAAACTCTAGACAATCGTTTCTTCCATTTCTTGCATGTACAATGCAGACCCCATCTACCATTCAATATGTCCCCAAGAGGGATACTAGGAAGCATCAGCTGATAAATTTTAGAAGCCTTAAAGCACCAAATTGGCTTCCCATAATTCCACCTCCAGTCCTTCCAAATCGGACCCGGAAGACCACCGCTTATATAGCTGCTCAGACGGAAGAAGGCCTTGAATTTGTCGAACAACGAATTTATCAGAAGGTTTTATTTTGAACTTAACAAGCAACTGTTGCCAAGGAATCCACTACCCAACGTTCCCATCCCATGGATCAGCCCATTTAAAGAGACCTTTCTTGCTAAGCCTCTTACATTGCAGATTAGGCATATCCACAACATACATATCATTTTTCTGCCAAAGACAAATAACTTTGGAAGAAAGAGTCCAACCTCTCCTATCATCCAAAAATCCCATTTAACCATTCCAACAACCTCTTTCCAGGCCTCCCAAATCCTTTTAATCAAGATGCCTCCTCTAATTTTGAATCTACTAGGATGCCCAACAATATCCTCAAAGCTGAAAGCCCCACGAATCCCATCAAGATTGATACAAGTCTGAATCCGGTATCTCAACAACCGCTGCCAGCCAAAATTACCCTCCAGGCATCTGGTAATCCACTTAGAAGCAAGAACTTTTCCTTGAACCTGAATGTCCAAAAGCCCCAAACCACCCTCCTTCTTAGGAACAATGCAATACTTCTAGGCAATAAGGGGAACACGCCTGGAACCATCCATATTAGCCCACAAGAAACTCCTAATGCAAGTCTCCAACCTCCTATATTAAGTCAAGTTGGGGAGCCAACAAGAGGAGTAATACATGTGACAAGTTTGGAGAATCTTATTTTTCCAACCCTGAAGCTTCTTTTCAAACCTATCCATGCACCAATCCCACATAGATTTGAGGGAAATCCTCCTGCCAAAGGGAATACCCAAATACCTAACAATTTCTCCATCATCAACTTTCCTCCAGCCAGTGTTAATCCCACCAGGCATATCCTCAGCTCCTATCAGCCAGTAATCTGATTTAGCCTCACTCACCACTGCCCCAGAAGCAAGACAAAATTGTTGAAGACAATCTTGCATGCCCAAAATGGAATCTTTGTCCAGCTACACAGTAAGGAAAGAGTCATCAGCAAAATGACTATTTAGAAGGCGTCCCTCCGGAAGAGCGATGCCTCTAATAAGCCCAACTGACCTCTTTTTTTCCAACATATACCCCAAAGCATCCACAGAAAAGAAAAACAACAATGGAGCCAAAGGGCAACCCTGCTTGATTGATCTAAAAAGCTGAATACTTTTAGACATTCTCCCATTGACCACCACCTTGGAAGAAGTTGAGGAGAAGAGCATACGGATCTTTTGAACTGCAGATCTGCTAAACCCAAGCCATTCCAACATTTTAAAGATAAACGTCCAATAAACCCTATCATAGGCTTTGTCAATGTCTATTTTTAAGGAGAGAGCCTGCTGCTGAGATTCTTTCGCCCATTCCATTGTCTCCCAAACAGAAAGAACAGTATCCAGGATAAATCTCCCTTTCACAAACCCAGTTTGTTCTTCTCTAACAATTCTGGCAGCAATGTCTTGTAGCCTCAAAGCTAAGGCTTTGGCAACTATCGTATACGAAACATTCAAAAGAGTAATAGGTCTCCAGTCACCAATTTTGTCTTTATTACTTCCTTTGGGGATTAATTTAATCACACCTTGATTCATCCCAGAAAAAAATACTACTCCTTCAAACACTTCTTGTACCATTTTAGTATAGTCTTCCCCTATGCAATCCCACATATACTTATAAAATTCTGCTGAAAGACCATCCGGACCGGGAATCTTACCATTCTTCATTCTAGATAAAGCACCAAACAATTCCTCCTTGGAAAAATCAGCGGCCATGCGATCACTCTCAAAGCTTAAAACCTTTTTTGGAATGCAATCTTTAATCAAATCCCTAGCATGTAGAACATCCACAGTGATCTCATATGCTGCAAAAATCTTAATGAAGTGATTACTAAAAAGCTCCCTTATCTCTCCCTCCTCCTCAGTATGAGTACAATCTTCCCGTTGCTGAGTTAAAATCTTTTCCGAAGCATTCTTCTTTCGAATGTAATTGAAGAAGAATTTAGTCGGAGCATCTCCTTCCTTCATCCAATGGAGCCTGCTTCTCACTTGCACTCCTCTACCAATATAATCTTCGATTTTCCTGATTTCTCCCTCTAGAGCAGCAACTTTTCCTTGTAAGGAAGAATTAAAAGGATCAGCTTCCAACTTCCTCCTGTCCTCCTCAAGATTTTGTCTGAGCGACTTCATATTTCTCCTCATTTTTCTAGCCAGAAGTCTCCCACATCCCCTTAAAAATTTAACCACCATTTTGACAGCAGCATCCCACCAAGGGACCCATCCCTTCCCAGAAGGTCTTGGCTCCAGATTCCAGACACAGCGAATCAACTCTCTACAATTTGCAAAATCAAGATGCGAGACATTCAATTTGAAAGGCAAGTTTTTTGACTCAACAAGCATCGCACCAATGTGAACACATGTAGAAATAGGAGCGTGGTCAGAGCCAGTAACTCCCAGATCAACATCCATGGGCCTGTTTCCTTTGCCAACACAAGTAAAAATTTTGTCCGCGTAAAATCTATCAAGTCTCACAAAGATTCTTTCCACACCTGCTCTTCTGTTTGACCAAGTAACCAACCGCCAGACTCACGTCGAACACCTGAAGAGCAGCCTTCAATTTCGCCCACGAATCCTTTTCTGTGCCAGCAATGCAGCAACCCAATCAACCCTCTCTATCTCCTTCCCACTCGGCCATATTGAAATCCCTTCCCAGGAACCAACATGCCTCAGGAAGATTAAATTGCATCCAATCCCATAAAAGAGCTCGATCATTAACAGCATTAGGACCATACACTAAACAGATTCCGATCACTTGGCCAGCCAAAGCAAAAGTAGCCCAAACGATATGCCCCTCTGGGTCCTCATTCCGATCCAGCAAAAGAGAGGGCAGCCATTTTCTAATAGCCAAAACAACACCCCCAGACCCTTGACGATGAGAAGAGCTCCACCAAGTGCCATTCCAAGAGCTGTTTAAGTAGCTATGCAGCTCAAACCCATCAATCTTAATTTCTTGAAAACAAACTACATCAGCAAAAACAGATTTCAAAAAACCACTCACAAAACTCCTACGAGTGGGGATAGTCATCCCTCTCACATTCCACGAAGCAATATTGAACTTCATTGAGAACTTAAGGAATCAAGAACCTGAAGCCGATTCCCTTCCCCATCAATGCTTTCTTTTGCTATCTGCAGAGTACCACTTGGAGAAGATCCGTCCTAAACCCCAAACTCAACAACATTATCTGTTTTCCCAGATCTGGACACTGGAGAACTGCTCCTATGAGTCTGACTCATGTTATCCCCTGAAACTGGTCCCCTCTTGGATTTATTAGGCCTAGCAGGAGAGTCACGCACATCCCTTATTTTTTGAACAACTTTCCATTCTTGCTGCCCAATAGAGGAATTGGAAGCATTGTTCTGAGGACTCGAACCATCGTCAACTTCCATCTCACCTTTATTTTTATTTTCCTGTTCAATTGATTTTTCAGGTTCTTCCTTCTTAGTGTCTCCTTCCACCTCCTTAGTCCGTTTCTTTTTATACGGACAATTCCGAATAATGTGATCTAGCGACTGGCACCCAAAACATGCATTAGGTAAATTCAAATATCTTACCTCTTGAACCACCAGGCCTTCTAGAGTAATAATTTTGAGTTTTTGAGGGGTTTGGGTGGGCGCTATGTTTCAGTGTTGTTCGACAGCTAGGCATGTCTTGCAGTTTGGCACATGGAATATTGCAAGGTCTACGGCTTTTGTGCAGGCATGGAGCCCAAATTTTGATCCGAGGGATACTTCTCATGCCCATTACCCCCTTTGATCGAGTTTGTGGCCATGAAATCTGAACTCAGGTGCATATTGAATTCAATAGCTCAGCGTTTTGGAAAGATCCTTTTGGATCCGGCAAGGAGTAATTTAAATTTAAATTTAAATTTAAAAAATATATAACAATTAAAAATTAAAAAACATATGTTTACTGACCATAGTCCTGCCCTAATGTGCATCTAGAATATTATTTTAAATCATAAACAAAAATTTGAAAGGCATTTTAAAGTTCCTTTCTTCCCCTCTCATAATACTTAAAATTGAGTTCAAATGTGCAAAAATCAAAGCCACCCTGCACTTGACAGACAAGGCCAATTACAGATCATATATCCTTATCAAATCCTTTCCCGTAGAGGCGGTGACTTGCTGAATGCAAATTGCATGTCATTTTCCACAATGAATTTCAAAGTAAATGTTTTATTTTATAGATTTTCACAGGCTGCAGAGTTCATTATGTGGGACAAATTCAGGTTGATGTTTTTAAATATTTTTTAATTATTATTATCATTATTACTACTAAAGCTACATTTTCAATCTTCAATTTGATATTAAATCTGTCCCGTCATTGACAAATTTTTCACCACTATATTAACAGTCAATATATTTATATGTTGATTTAAATATTGTCCAATCTTGTGTCACATATCTTCCATTTTGTCAAAGATATATCAACTTTTTTTTTGGAAAATTCTTATTTGTTTGGCAGAGTGTTTGGTATGATAAACTAGGATGACGACAAATTAGGAGTCAAATAAATTAGAGGCAAGGTTCATACGTAAAGTTATCATGTATTCCACATACTTCAACATTGAAGATAGTTTTGGTTTAAAAAGTCATGAGATGCATTTTCATATGGCCAACAGCATGATAAGATTATGTTCTCATCCTTTCACTTAGCTTAATTAAATCTTATATAAGCTTTGACTCTTCATTCACATTAAAAGTACCATCTCTAGTTCTATGTTAATTCCTGCACTTTTCCTTTCTCATTTAATTGTTCTGTTTCATTAAAATAGAAACAAGTTAAAGACTTGGCATATTTGATTTAGAAACTGATGGGAGAGAACCTTCAGTGTTACTCAAGAAAGCTTCAACTGACAAAACGTTATCTTGTAGGATTGCAATCATCAACTACACAATCTTGGAATCAAGCATTGACCATTTGTCTTTAAGAAGCTATCTTTTCACAAACACTACCCATACCTGACAATTTGTTGAATCCTATGCTTGATGCATGTTGAACTCCCAAACAAATTGCTTCACTTACCTGACTTGGATTCGTCAAGAAGTCACAAAGAACTTATGAAGAGTCAATACTTATAATTGTAAAATGAGTTACAGTAGAAATGAAAGGTTTTGAAAAGCATATCATTATACTCACTTTATCCAATTACCATTAATTGCCCCTTGTGAAGTCTTCAAATCAACTGTTCAATACTGATGAAGGCTTTGGAAAAATATATGGCCACAAAATTTGATTATCTTTAGAATTGCTCTCATACAAGAGAACAAGGTCTCCATCATTGAAAAGTTATTTTTGATGTATTAATCATTTCATGCATTATGTCCATCTTTATCCATGTGCCAATTCCAAACTATCAAGAGTCACATTCAGCTAATAGACAAACATAACCAATAATTTAAGAAGTGGCTTCTTTCATGCTAAATCAAGACAATTTCAATAACAATGAACTGAATAGTGAGAATATCTTCTACCAATAATCATGCTCAAAGGGTGTACATTGGATATCACAGTTACAGAACTTGACAAGATTTTAGAAAACTTGACGATTCACAGAATTTTTTGCCAACTCTTTGGCTGAGTCCTTGCCAAGTCACCAAGTCCACGTCAGAAATGGCCTTTGCCTAGTCTGAATCTCACCACTATGGTGTATATATTTTGATTGCTTTTCTATAAACCTGTAGAACACAAACTCTGGTGGCCCAATCATCTTTATTCAAATTACAAACTTTGACCATGATACACCAAGAACATATTGAAGGCATTTGTGCTCCAAAAGATGCTTCAAGAGTTCTATTTGCCCATTTTTGCATAGAAGGATGAGTTAGTTTGGAATCTATCGAAAGATGATAGATACTTGATCAAGTTGGGCAATAAGGCTTTGGACCAATCAGAATTCCCTACTCCCAACAATTTCCCTTGTAAAAATGTTTGGTCAATTAAGGCCCTCCCTAAGGCTTCAACATTCCTTTAGTCAACAGTTCACAGCAAAATTTCCTACAAGTGAGAATCTGCTAAGAAGAGGATATCATGGACATTTTAGGTACGCATTGTGCAAGAAGGATCTAGAAACATCAAATCATTTGCTTCTTCATTGTCCCTTTGCTTACACCATTTGAAGCCACTATTTCAAAAGAATGAGAATATAAAGAGTAGATCCATCAACAATGAAAGAGTTGATGGGATGATGGATTAATTCTTTCAAAGCTAAATCATTATGCATTTTATGGAGGATTGGTCCTATCATTATTTTTTGGAATCTATGGCTTGAAAAGAATAATAGAATTTTCAAGAAAAATACTCATAATAATACCCAAGTTTGGAATCTAATAATTGCCTCTTGTGCAAAAAGATTACATGGTGTTTATCATGAGAAGTCTCAAGTTTGTTAAAAAAAGAAGTGCTAGCCTCTTGGTTACAGGATTTGAATATACATATAAAATTAATCTGCACTAATGAAGTTCACATAAAGGATCTGCACCGATCTATGGTATAATGGAAATGTCAAAATCGGCTTCACAAAAATTAATTTTAATCGTCTTCCGAGGAAATCCAGGGAAAGTTGGTGGAGGTAGACTTTTCCGAAATAATGAATCCATATTCTCCTTACTCAAAATCATATGGAACTTCAACTAACAAATGAAGAATATTTTTGTTAGAAAGGCAACCTAGATATTGTCTAATTGACCTTATAACAAATTTAATGTTTTGATATTTTGATGGGAGTGGCCGCAATAGAAGCTACATACAGCTTGTGGGGGGGAGGAATGATAGGTATATGGCTTTTGCCTAATGGAATGTCAATGTTTTCCACCATAAGTACTTTCCTCGATTGCTCAACATATCTAGTTATGATATTCTCATTAGTGCTGACCAAGCCAGTCAATCATCAACAATTACTCTGCCTTTACCTTCTATATAAACTAATCCATTGTAGCAATGATAACTTGCAGTTATCCTCATTGCATGTGCAGAGGTCCAACAACAGGTGCCTATACGACATCCTGCCTTATTTGGTCTTATATGTTCAAGGCCATACTTTGTACAATATATGCCACCCTAACTTGCCTCGTTCACATTAGTGATTGTGAACAAGGATTAAAAAACAGAAAAAAAAAATAAACACCCTTAAAAAAATCAGCTACCAAATTCACCGTTAAGTTTTTAATATGTTTGAATGTATGCATCAAACGGCATGAGCTCAACCATTTAAATTCCTCAACTTTCAAGGGAGACACCAAGGTTTGAATCTTGCCAAATGATACATACATAATTGTCAAGGTGTTGTAATATCACTATGTGGTCTCGATGTAATACAGGTGGGGCTCGTTTCAATCCTGTATAACCAATTAAAAAAACAAGTTCAAATGTATGAATAAAAAACAAATATAAATATGCCCAAAGGACTTAAGGCAAGGGGTGGGAAGCGAAGAGTTTTAGACTGCACACCTTTTGTTCCAATCCCTTGCATGAACCTTAACATTAATACAAATGGTGAGAACTAACCTGCTTAAAAATGTTGACTTTCAAGGCAGAGAACAGGGTTCAAATCTTGTTGGACAATATACACGTAATTGCCAAAATGATGTTATAATACCGTTATGTGGTTTGATGAAATACTGTGGTAAGACGGCCATGATGTAATACAGGTAAGGCCCATTTCAATCCCATAAAACCAATTAAAGAAAAAGGAATACAAATACATTTAAAGATTATCACCGAGAAACACAGATATAAAATCAGAAATAGATACTTGTTTGATTACTTAAAATAGCTGAAACATAAACATTTATAAAGAACATATTTTATACAAGAATGAGGCTATGTTGAGCCGCCTTTGCTAATGAGTTGTCTTGTGATCATTTTGCCACATTCAGATCACTTTCATCTTTTTCCCTGGTTGTTTTGCTTCAGCATTAACTGTTATGTTGCTGCAGATGGGGAAATAATTGCACAGGCAGTGGAATAAGTTTTGGGTTTTATTTATTTTTATTTTTTTACTATGATTTTCCTTTGACTGCTGTTTATTTGGTCATGTTCCCAAACCAACCAAATTTATTCGTTATTTGGAAATATAGCTGAAATTCGGATAATTTAGATAATAGTCGGTAAATCAGGCTACTGCAATGCCAGCGAAGGCCAGCTTGTAAAATCTTATGAACTGTATAATGTCCTTGATATTGTCCTCCAGAGGTGATGCGTTTCTACAACCACTCATCCCCAAGCAATAGGAAAAGGGTGGCTGCCATATCCTGAAAACTATTAGATTATTGAAATTATTAAATTTTGAAAATTTGATAATTAATGATTAGTTAAATTTAATTTTCTGCTAATTATTATTGAAAATATAATTAAAATTGAATACCTTTCAAATTTTGCTTCAATTGTTAACAGGTTACCCTCCAGGAGGCAGAAGAGGGAAGGCATCATCTCGGAGAAGGCAGTAGATCCAGGAGAAGAAGCCAGCAGAAAGAGACCTCACACACCACTCACATATGCATGAAAGCATTAAATTTTAACTAAATTGCTTGTGCATTGCGCTTTATGAATGAAAGAAACGTCTAAATTGCATATATGTTCAATTGAAAAGTGAATAGTTTGAAATTGCATTTAGTGGCCTTAGTCTTTGTAAGGCTTTAATTAAATATTGCACAAGTAAAAGTGATTTGCCTTCAACAACATTGGTTGTGCATTTTCTTTGGGTCTTGTTAAAAGAGAGTATGTCCTTATGTTAACCATGGAAGGGAGGCCCCCCTCTTGCCTTGCAATATTAACTTAGGGTCGCCAAAAGTTTAAGAGAGTAAATCTTCTTTGTTTGACCCCGAACGCACCAGCAAGAAAGATTTTCACTTACCTTGCCCCCGAACGCACCAGCAAGAAAATTTTTCACTTAACTTGCCGCCATTAGGACACGACATTATAGCATGAGAGTGCAATCTTTTGTAGGGAGTGGGGGAAGATTTTTAGTGGTTTGGAATGCTGATTGGATTCTTTCCTTTGTGCTGGCTCTGGAACTTATACCAGCTAGGCTACCGCCCAATTCTCTTGAAGGCGTTAAAACCTTGAGTAACTGATTTTCTCTTTCATGCTTTTAAAATAAAAATCCCTTGGCAATGGACGGCATGGTTGAACAGAAGCCAAGGAGCAAAGGATTTGGGAGTGAGAAAGCAGGAAACAATACAAACCAGGTCAAGTTCTATTTCTTGCATGGCTTGAAAATCATTGACTTTTCTGCAAAAGAGTTATGATTTTGAAAGGGCTTGAAGTTGATACTAATTTTTTGCTTTATTTCCTCAAATGAAATGTGAAAAAAAATCCGGGTATTGAAAATCTATAGCATTGGCTTTGCGGGTTTCACTTTGTTTGCTCTAGAGAACACATGGAAACTTTGAATTCATTCTCCTTCATTGAGAGAAAATTTGGAAATACATACATATTTTGGTTGCTTAACTAAGTTGCAGTATGGAAGATAATGCTATTAGGGAATTCTTGTGACTCGGCCATACCCCAGAATAAAATACAAATGGATGTGTTTTGATGCATATATGTTGAGTATTTTTGGGAACCTTGTTTTTGTGCTGAAGCAAATTCTTGTGACTCAGTCATACCCCAGAATGAAAGACAAACCAATGCGTTTTGATACATACATATTGAGCATTTTTGGGAACCTTGCTTTCCTGCTGAAGTGTTCTATTCGATTTCAAAAGAATACCCTGTTAATACTTTAAAATGTTGAACTCTACTTTGTGATTGCTTGAAGCTTAAGCATAAACCATTCCCTGTTACAAGATGTCCCTTGACTGCAAGTATACCCTGTTTTGAGATGTCAGTTGACTGCATGTATATCCTGTTTCAAGACATTAGTTGACCTGCATGTATATCCTGTTCGGGTTACCTGCAAAATTATGGAATCCCAATGTTTTTACAGCTATCGGTAATACATTGGGTACCTTCATGATGGTGGCAGATAGCACATACAAGTTTGAGCAAATCATCTATGCCCACTTATGTGTTCTAATGGACTTTGATAAACCATTGCTGAAGAAAATCACACTACAAGTGAGGGATGAGGCATGGACACAAGAAGTAGACTATGAAAATATTCCTTTCTGGTGCAGAATCTATCATGAGTATGGTCACCTTGCAAAGGAATGTCATCGTAAAATTCCAGAACAAAGAAAGGAGGAGGTTAGTTCAGAGAGCTTCCAAGAGCCTAAGAGGAGATCAACTCAAAGGAAAAAGATGACTAAGGAGAATACCATGACAACAATAATATTTTTTCTAATCTCCCTAAATAAGACATGGTTGATGAGGGGATGATTCAATGGAGACGGAAATATTGGAGACACAAATTCCAGAAAGAAATGGTAGTTCAAATCAAAAGGAAATAGCAAAATCCACCCTGGCCATGGTGGGAAAACGGAGTATTAAGCAAGAATAAACCAGTCAATAGCCCAAAGGCTACCAAAAAAATAAATAAAAGAGAGGATAAAGTGAAAGATAAAGTCAGTCAAATGAAGGAAGTTGACAAAACGCAGAGGAGGGCAGGGAACCTTCGGTTCCTTCCAACAATGCTTTGGTAATTTTTTCACACACCCCAAGGTTGGATTCCATCCAAGATTCATCTGGGATAAGACAAGAAAAATGTAAAATATTGAAATTGGATACTAATCATAAGGTAGAGCGGATACCATACCAGCACTACATTTCTAGGGAAGGGGAAAAATTGATTGCTGAAGGTAAGGTCACTGCCCTTATGAATCTCTTAAATCCCCATTCTTAATGAGAATTCATTAAATGGAATGTTTGAGGGCTTAAAGGAAGGCCCTCCAAACACAACGAAATTAAAAGGATGATTCAAGTACAACTTATACTAGGAGGAAATTTCAACACCATTATTTCCCTAGAAGAGAAAGTGGGAGGGACTAGAACACTGGATGTTGGAACAGACCTAATGCGTGAACATATGAGGCACCTCCCTTTAGTTGATGTCAATCCAGAAAATTGTATGAAGACAAGGTCAAATATGAGGCAAGGATCAACACGCATATTGGAGACACTGGATAGGTTCAAGATCTCAAATGAGCTCCTCTCACATGGGACCATCCCAAAAGGACGAATTCTCAACAATGTTGGTTTGGATCATTCACCCGTCTTGGTGGACCTTTGGAAATGTACCTATAGCTACACTCCATTCAAATTCCAGCTTATGTGACTTCGAAATAGCACTTAAAGACCTCTGGTCCAACAATGATGGATGGAAGGTAAGCCAATATTGTTTTGCAAAGAGACTACAGTATTTAAAAAGCAAAATCAAGGCATGGAATTGGCAAGAGTTTGGGGATGTAAAGGAAAAAAAGGCGAAGTTGGCTTTTCAACTTGAAGAGGTGAATGAGCAAATTTGCACTACAGATGTCTCAGAGAATCTAAGTAAGCAATAAAATTAGCTACTGATTTGAAGGAATGGGAGAAATGGGAGGAGTTATGTAAACAAAAATCCAGGATTCAGTGGCTACAAGAAAGGGACAAGAATATGACTTTCTTCCATAAATCTCTTCTTCCAAGAAGGGCTTATAATTTCGTATCATCCTTAAAAACATATATGGGTGATTTAGTGTATTCATGGGATGGTATGAAGACTATTACTATTGATTACTTTGCAAAACGTTTCTCAACAACTCCTTAAGAAGTCCTACAAGAAATTCCTTCAATTATCACAAAAGAAGATAATTCAGTTTTGACAGGTGTTGTTACTATTAAGGAACTACAAGAAGTGGTATTCAAAATGAAAAAAGGGAAAACACTACGACCAGAGGGATTTTCCATTGAATTCTTTCAAGAATTATGGGATTTACTAAAGGAATATCTTCTTGAGGTGGTAGAGGAAACAAGGAAAGGCCAAAACTGTGCTCAAGGAAATTAATAAAACATACATAGCACTTGTCCCTAAGTCTCAAGATGTGGAACAGATTGCTGGTTTCAAACCGATAGCACCATGTAATGTACTTAAAATTATTACAAATACATTGGCAAAATAGATTGAAACCTCTACTTCATAAGATAATTTCACCAGAGCAGAGATATTTTGTGGGAGGATGGCAAATTGTAGATGAGATTGTCCTAGCTCAAGAGGCTTTACATTCTATGCAGGCACAAAGCTCCCCATCCATGTTAGTTTGATTGGACATGTCCAAGGCATATGATAAGAGTAGATTGGAACTTTCTTCTCAGGGTGTTGAATCAGTTTGGTTTTTCACAAGATTGGATAGAGTGGATTAGAGATTGCATTTCTTTGATCTTCTACTTGGTGCTTATCAATGGAAGCCCATACCCTTTGTTTATAGCTTCCAGAGGCATTAGGTAGGGTGAACCTCTCTCACGTTATCTATTTATTTTATTGGCAGAATGTTTGGGACAAATTATTTCCAAGGGGAGAGCTAATAGATCTTTGCAGGGAATCACAATAGCGTTTGAAGTGACGTTGATATCCCATCTACAATTTGTAGATGACTCCACGTTGTTGGGGTGTGCATCTGTGAGAGAGGATTCCAGACAAAAGATTTTGAATCTTTTCTCCACAACCACAGGACAATTGATTAATAAAGAGAAACCAAAGATTAACTTTTCCCATTGCTCAACCCGTCAAGAAACCATGATTTCGGATGTCCTTCATTTCAAACGTGTCTCTCTTCCAATTACCTACTTAGGAGTCCCACTAAAAACCATAGGGCAAAAGAAGGAAGAAGGGTCGTGGTTGACAGACAAAATAAAAAGAAAATTGGACAATTGGAGTAATAGATGGCTTTCTTCGAGAGGCAGAATCACCTTGGTCAAATCAATGCTTCAATCCATCCCTATATATGTCTCCTCGGTCCTGGATAAACCTAAAGTAGTTTTGATGGAGCTAGATAAAATAAACCAAATATTCCTATGGAGTGAAGCAAAAGCAGAGAGGAAGTGGGCACTAGTGAGATGCGATCAATTATGCCTCCCAAAAAGAGGAGGGGGATTGGGATTCAGATTATCTATTAAAATTTAAAAATAACAAAGCATTGGCAGCCAGATTGTATTGGAGGTTACTCCAGTCTCCTAATACACTTTGGGCCTAAAACTTGAGTGACAAGTGTGCTGAAAACAGGATGCCAACAGAATTTATTCGATACCAACTACCCAACAGAGGCTTCCCGATCTTTGTGGGGTTGAGAATAGGAGAAGCAATGATAAAGAAACAACTATTTTGGATTATCAATAATGGACGACACGCCAACTTTTGGATTGATGCATGGGATGGACACCCTCCACTAACTCAGCAGTTTCTAGAGTGGAATCCACTCATGGAACAATTACACAGAGAGGACTAGGTAAAAGTGTCTTGGTATTACAGGAATAAGCAGGTAATGCTGAATTGTGAAGAAAATGGATTCCAACAACAAAGTAGCCTATGGTAGCTTTGGAGGCGCAAAGAAAAGACATTCAGAAGGTCCTCCAAATGAGGGCACTTTCATGTATTATTGTCAAACAAAGTATTACAAAAATAGGATATCACACCTTTATTAATGAATTTACAAACATAGGATATATATAAATAGTAGTGGAAGTGGAAAATAAATTAATAAAATAATGAATTCACCAAAATAGATCAAAAGAAAAGATAAAATAGGTTCCCCTAAACTTTATTAATTAAGAGCAGTAAATAGGCAATGGCATAGCCATGGTCAAATTGATTGGAATATAGTCCTCTATAACCTTGGAAGATAAATTGTGTTAATGCTATGTTTCGTACATGTATACTTGTCCTTACCTTAAGTGATACAAACATTTCGTGTTAATTTAGCTTGTCATAGGAAGCCTTTCTTGGTTTACTTATCTTTTGGAATCTAGGGAGGTGAGGCCAATATGGTGGGGTGTTTAGGCACCCCTAGATATGATTTGATCCAAGAATAGGATTGACCCAATTGCCAATGGATCAAGCGACATCCTTAGAGCAAATCCAAGGTACAATTATGCTCTCCATGAAGTCAAGCAACTATTCTATGAGAGGATCGGACATGGATTGTATTATATTGGAGAGATGATTGGGAGTATGATGTGGTGGGCGAATGTGTGATGGGGTGATGACTAGGAGTAAGATGTGGTGGGCAGATGTGATGGAGTGATGACTAGGAGTATGATGTGGTGAACATATGTGTTGAAGGGGTGATGATTGGGAGCATGGTTGTGGTCAATGGATGTGTTGATGGGGATTGGGGATTTGGGAGTTCAGTTGGAGCTTCTCTGATGCTAGGGTTAGTTGGAGCTGCCCTAATGAGTCTTGACCTCAAGATGGATCCAGTGTTTCAAAATGTCCAAGTCTATGCATGTATGTTTGTTCATGTTTTGTATGAATTTATGGTATAACTTGGTCTGAGATGTTATAGGTCATGGTTTGTTAAATATTTGCCTTTTTGTCTAAGGTCATGTGGTAAAAAAAAAATTACGCATAATGGTGTTAATGAGAGCTTGGTGGTAGAATGGAGTCTAGACGGTACAAGCCACTCACCCAAAGTTGGTGCCCATAGCAAATTCAGGAGCATGTGCTTGCACAGGAGCCCTGAATGATACAAGTGGATAGATCTTGAGACTATGATTTGCAATATGTTATAATTGCAACCCTTCTTGTTGTTAGTGGTCTTAACAACCATGAAGTATGTATATTTTCAGATATGTAATGCGCCTTGGATGAATTGTAATGCATGGTTAAATATCATCAGTGGAATCCTCGTGACATTACTAGGAGGACCATTTGAAATCCTTGTAAACCCTTGAGCACGAATAACATAGTTTTATTTGGAACTGTAGATAATTGCACTAGTATGTCAATTTCAATGGATTCACAAGTTCACTACTTAATGTTTGTAAAAATATCTTCAATGAAGGAATAATGTATCTACTATCATTCCTATTGAGGTGACAAAAGCGAATAATAGATATCTTTTCAAGCAAGGAAATGTGGGGAGCATCTATTATGCTGGAAGTGCAATAGGACAAAAGCAAATGAATAAAATTTAATTTTTAATAGGTTGTGTGATTAAGGGCAAAGGTAAGTGCAATAGCTCCATGACAAGAAAATGCACTTATCTCAAGATCTTATTGTTGTCAAACAAATGCCAAAAACAAATAAGGAAAATCATAGATACATCATAACATTAAATGTGGGAAAGACCTAGCTTTTTTTGATGGTGTAGATTAGTTAGAATATATGTTCATTTGTTCTTATAGAGTAAGTGCACCCAAATTCAGTCTATGCATCATACAATGTATCTTAGAGTAAAGACTTTCTTGCTCCTACAAGTTCCATACTTAAACTCAATGTTTCTTTTTACAATCTCTGTTTTCACTTTATGATTGGGCTCTATTAGGTTTTGTATGTCAAAATCTCCAACACCTCCTGAAGATCATAAAAAAATCAACCTCTGTGTGTGTATGTGTGTGTATATATATATATAGATATATTATAATATTAAAACTAGTTTTTGTCCACAGCTTACAACATTCAACTAAACAATCAATCGGTTGAAGGGTGAACTCCTTTTGCATGCATCTCCACAAAAATTTTCCTTGTTTTTATCAAAGGTAATAAAATGAAGCGAAATGACATTAAATAAATTTAATTATGTCCATGAGTCCAAAACAATATATGGGACCAGAAACTTTAACAACATCCAAGAAAAAGCAACAATATGTCTGTTTATAATTTAAAAAACTGTTGAGTAGAGTCAAAATTTCAACATAGTCTTATCGTTTTTTGAAGTGCATTTCTTCTACTATCGCTTTTGATGAGAAGTTCCTCTGTTTTTTCTATTTTTAATTCTTCAAAAAGTCCCATCAATGAGTTCACTTTTAAAGTGTTTGCAAATGCATTCTTGATGTCCTTGTAGGTTTCTCACTCTGTGACAAATTTTTTTTCTTCTCCACTGCCCCTACTCTGCAAAAGACAAATATCCATTCTAATAATGCCTCTTTAGGAGTTGTCCATCGCCCAGTTTCACATTTGAGTTGGTGTGAACTGGATTTTGGTTGGGCTATAAGCATGTTTGCCTTCCATTAGACATTTGCATCTATGTATTGTTAAAAATATATAACATCATGTAGTATAGTTAGATTTAGGTATTCCGGAGTTGTTCCCAAATCAGTGGTTGATATTTCATTATTCAAACCAACCACCTACACCATTGTATATATACACAATTTTGATCAATACAATCTTGTCCAACACCTTGTTGGTCCAACATGTGGTATCAAAGCTCTCATCATTCTTGGAGCATGCGAAAGAAAATATCAAGTTTGTGAGATGCTGCAAAGAATAACATATTGTTTAGGAATGTGTTGCTTCACCAATGCAAAATATTTGTGTTAAAATCTTTGTTGTAGGTCTAAAGAGCATGGCTTTCATATATTGAATGCATGGAGAATCCGGAAAGGAGTAGACACAAGTTTGAGCAAGGCGAAGGCCTTGTCAGTTAGAAAAAAAAATCTTCTTTTTTATTCTAGTTGATGGTTGTATGTGCCGCTAGCATTTATTTAATCTTGGAGGAGTTGCAAAGCCATCCGAGAAGTATTCAATTCAATTCATGCCAAAAGAGATGTCATCATTGATTGTCGTCATCTAGTGCAAGAAACATGTCGTTCGAAAAAAACAAAGCCATCTAGAGCATTGCACTGGAGTTTGAACATGTTGGCAAGCCACCCCTTTGTATCTTGCTACCATAATTCGCGTTGGAGATTGAGATGCACAAGAGTAGAGCTATATAAAAATTATGTGAATGGGTCGTCTGATCATGCCATTTGAAAAATATTATCGTTTGAATTTGCTATCTGGAAGAGTCATTTGGAGTTGTCATTTGGATTTGTTGTCTGCAGTTGTCATTTAGAGTTTCCATTTGGAGTTGTCGTTGGTAGCTGTCGTCCGAAGCTGTCGTCGGGAGCTATCGTCTAGAGCTACCATCTAAAGAAAAGTTGTCATTTGGAGCTAAAGTTGTCATCTAGAGAAAAGCTTTTGTCCGGAGCTAGAGTTGTCATCTCGAAAAGAGTGGTCGTTAGGAGCTACCGCGTCATATAACTTTCGATTGGAGTTGCCATCACAAAATACTATCATTTTAGGTAAAATTTAATAGTCATTTAAGAAATGGCCCTCTAAAGTTAACTTTAACTCTATCGTCTGTTGACAAGGCCATCTAGCAACAAGGTCATCTGAAGATGCACAAGGGTTGTCTATTGTGAAGTTGTCATCTAATGAATGCATGAATCATCTGAAAGTCAACTAGGAGTGAAATGTTGTTGGTTAAAGGCTTGTGCTGCATTTTTAAAAAAATTAAAAATAAATAAATAAATTTTATTTAAAAAATATATATTGTTGCCTACGGTTTACCGGAAGGAAAGTGTCGTGCATGATCTATTGCATGCAAAGACCATGTTGTCCAGAAATAGAAAGGAGGCACCTACATTATTAACTTATTTTTTTTAAAAAGATGATTTGTGGGAAGGCTTTTTTAAGCCTTTAAAAACTATTTTATTTTTATTGTTATTAAATGCAGGTGACGAGATAGTGATTTGGCATATTTTTTATTACACTCAAGCATTGACAGAATATTCTCTAAAGATTCAAGTTCAAGCACTAACATTGTTAAACCATAGCCCCAATGTTTGTCGAGACATGTCCGTTTTGGAGGGAGATGCAACAATTTGCAATTGGTTGTTGATTGCCCAAAGCACAAAATCAATGTCACATTGATGTGACATTTTTTTATTTGAAGTCAAATAGATATATCCCACATTGCTCTTGATAATAGGCCTTTGGAATTTATATGATGGCTTAGGAACATTGACATTGTGCTCATATGGAATTGAGGCGCTTTAACGTTCTAATCAACACGAACACCAAGGTTTGACGTGACTGTCTTAAGTAGAAGAAATTAATTATTTTTGCCTACTATCTTGTTGCAGAAGATAGGCATATGTATACTTATTGGAAAGCATTTTTCAAGCCCGATGCAACCGTCCTATTGAATAAATATGCCACGAATTTTTTAAGACCACATGTTCAAAAACTTTGTTCAGCTTGAGGGGGGATCATATGTTTCATTCGAGAGAAGTGGAAACCCTTTGTTTTGCGGATAGTAAAGTGTGTCCCTATTTGCATATGCTCTTGTGAATGGTTGTGTGTGTCCCTATTCACAAGCAAAGTATTGTACTTGTGATTGGTTGAGTGTGTCCCTAATCACAGAGGTTTGTAGATAGATGAGTGTGTCCCTATTTACAACTATGTAGATGGATGGTATGTGTGTCCCTATCCATTTGGATAGTTGTGTTTGTCCCTACCATTGATTGAGTCCAAAGTGGTTAGTCCCACTGAGGTATTTATCCCTATCCTTGGTTGAGTCTAGTGTGGTTAGTCCCACTACGATGAGAAATTGAGTTTGTCCTTATTCATGATGATGTAAATCATGGACTAATGTGTGTCTTAGTCCATGATATTTTTGAGCTATGTAAGGGGGGAATGTTTGCCCCTGTTTGAAGTGATGTAATAAGGGAGAAATGTTAGGAACTTATTACGTCATGTAATATATTTAGATTTAGGTATTCAGAAGTTGTATACGAATAGGTGGTTGATAGTTCGTTATTCAAAACAACCATCTACACCTTCATTGTATATATACACAATTTTGATCGATACAATCTTGTCCAGCACCTTGTTGGTCCAACATGTACTTCTTTTGGCTGTGTTCACAGTTTGGGTTAAACTCGTTGACATAATACTATTTTTTTCCTTCCTAAAGTCTGAACTTCTCCCTCACATATTGTTTAATTTTTTTGTTGGAGTTTGGGACTTCATGCAGTTTAATTTTCCATTTTTTCATTCATTTGCTGTTATGTTTCATCTGAGCATATTTTGTAGGTTGTTGCTTCTGCATGTAATTAGAAGAGTAGAACTTTTGTTGTTGCTTCTACATATAAATAGAAGCATAGAATATTTGTTGTGAAAATAAGCCCCCATAATCTTCTATATAGTTTCTTAAAATATTCACGAATACTTTCCCACTAAGTAGCATTTGGTCTCTAATCCTCAATTGATGAAGACAATCTTTCTTGCGTTATGTACCTCTGAATGAAATAATAGTTTCTGAGCTAGCAAAGCAAACAATCTAGCTTCTATACATAAATACACCCATTGGCCAACAAAATGTATATCTTGGTTTCTATTTTTAAGGTGGAATTCCATACCTCTTGTTGGAAACATCTGTAAGGACATATTCTTTTATACATTTGAGCTGGCTGATTTTGTTGTTAGTACTTCTAAGGCGGCTACGAAACAGTGCATTGGAGCTATGATTAGGCAAACTACTAACAAAACGGTTGAATTCTACTTTGAGATATTGGCAATTTGTAAGCCTTAAAGAATGAGTAGTTGTCTCGTACAATTAAAGTCCTTCTAAAGATAAGTGGATTCAACTTCCAATTCTGTTGATTTGTTCTTTCACTTTCTACTTCACAGGTAATTGTCACTCATCACAGCTTATAAGGTCATTTCCCATGCATTACATAAGAATCTTTCTATGTCACTGAAAAGTTGGTTAGACCTTACACACAGGGTTGAATCAGTATATATACAAAGTACATCAGTATTGCATTGAAAAAATTTAGTAAATATATTTCCAATAACATATAGTGCTTTTAAGACAGAAGTCCAACTGCTTCCCCATGAAAATGCTGCCATACTGTAGGGCATTTTTGGGTATCTCTCAATCAATTGAAAAATTCGTGACCAGTAATTTCTTGTCAAAGCCCAGAAAATCATATCAGCAATTGATCTATAATTAGTCAGAGGAAAAATAACAAATATAAATTTGAAATAACACCGGATCTTTTCTCACTTTTTCCCTTTTTCCAAATATAATTTTCTCCCATTTTTTCGATTTTTTTGAGAATACTGGCAATTTTTTTTTTAATTGACTACATGCGATTAAATCAGCAGGTTGGGAAAACTCACAACATACACGATAATCACAATTTTTTAAGTTCTTTTTTTTTTCTACACTGGTCTCAAAATGGCCAACCAATGTTGAGTCCCCTTTTCAAAGTAACTGAAGCAAGAAACACCTTGGTTTGACTACAATTTCCAAACCAAACAAACACTGATCCAAGTGACAGTTCAGGACCCAAAATGAAGCTAAAATCTGTTGATGCAAATTTGAGGCCCCTTGAAGTGGTATTTGACAGTTAAAATCAAAGGCAACTTATAGAGCTTGTTCTGTAATTTTCCAAACAATATGATAATAGCAAATTGAAGCTATGAGCAAAATGTTATGACCTCCAGATGTTTACCCATCAAAGCTGCCAACTCTCAGAACTTTTCTGGTAACTGTCCCTCTTGCTTTCTAACTGGATCATAGTGATGCATGTTCTTCTACAAGCTGTTTATAGTTGCATATTTCTATGATGGAATATTGTTCCACTATAATACCTGGTCCTATCAATGGTGACTCAACACACGTGATTGAACAATGGCAGCAATCTTTGATAACCATTGGAAAATGAATCACTTTATCTCCAAATGGCATCTTTTGATTTCTCTTTTTACAAATTTGTCCTATGAATGACAATCTTCCATTGTTTACATTTCTCTTTTCAGAGATCTATTGTAGCATGCTTGCCTATGAATAAAATTTCTGATTCGGTCCCACATTCTCTTTTCCCTTTCAAAGCATATTAAAATATACAACTTGGTGGTGAAATCTGTTTAATTTTTGGCCACAACCAACTTTGTACTTGTATTATTGTTTGGCAACAGGCCATATTCACCTTGGGAATGCATTATTGTGATCTAATGATGTCTCAGTTTCACTATTATTGAAATTTGTACATTGTATTGTGGTGGGTATTATACTCCCACTCACACATTCATTTGTATAGCAGCTAGAAATATTTTCATTGTTAGGGAAGATACTTGTCATCCAAGGGAACCAAACCAAATCTATCATGTTCTTTCCTTTTCTTTTGTGTCCCTCTATATATATATATATATTATTTATTATTATCTGAGTGATATGTTCAATTCATTTTCTTCCTCTCCAAGTATTGTCAATTTGTCCATTTGTCATGTTCTTACCTAGATTGCTCCTAAAACCTGGATCAGCCATAGGCATACAAAATTAGTTGTAAACACCTTCAAATAGATGACATATTCATTACAATGAATATTTTCATTTGGCAGAGTTATGTCACATAAGGGAGATGTCATCTTGAAACCACTATAGCATCTATGAAGTACAATATTATCTCTACAATATCAAACACATTAGCCCATTCAGGTGCATAGATCCACATTAACTAGCAGAATGCTATGTTCATGTACATAGACAAATTTGGCTTAGCCTTCATTGTACACTTGATATCTGTCCAATCAAGTTAAAGCCATTTCAGACTACTGGACTTGCGTAAACCTTGTACTTGTAATCAATTTTAAGAATCTGAATCCATAAGAATTTAATTTTCAATCTTAACTTTTATTCGTTTACCTAAATTTATCAGCAAAAGGAAAACAATCCAAATATAGGTATTTTCATTTATGTGCAATGGCCCTAGGTAAAATAATTTATATACAATATGTCTTATTTCAAGCAGTCTCAAGATGTCTGCTTATACTTTCTATGAAATACTTATGCACATAATCACATCTAGGCAGTCAAATCAGGGCTTTATTTGACGTCACAAAAGAACATATTGACTTGATTACAACTACAAAAATTAGTTTCTTATCAGGGTTGGTAAACTTTTAGATAAATCCATTTATTCCTTGTGTGCAAGTTAATACAATGTGCCTCCAATTCTATGCTTAAATATATATTATGAAGTTCTTTCACAGTATCTACCAAAATCACAGAGATATTATTATTTGGGTCCTGCTTTAATTCATTCTGTTTTGTTTATTTTGCTTAGGTCACGAAACATGTGCTCATAAGCTTCTAAATGCTACCCATTTTTTTTAGAGTAATACTTCTGTTGTGGCTGTTCCACAACGTACCCCAAAATTGGGGACCCACCCTTTTTTGTTTTGATATTTAGCTGTGTTTGTCTTATTGGCATTCTTCCACATCGTTTTTACTGTTGCTACTCACGCAAAATCTTGCATTTTGGGTTGAAATACTTACTCCCCTATGTCTCCCTGCGAGTTTCTGTGCCAGAACGAATAAGTTCAAAGGTGTCGCGAAATCGCGACCCAAAATGCCATAGAGGGTACGGAGGCAAAACGCGTCGCGAAATCGCGGCCCAAATCGCAACAGAAGGCAGAAAAACAAAACGCGTCGCAAAATCGCGACACGTCGCGAAATTGCGACATGTCGCAGAATCGCTGCTCAAAGAGGAGAGAGAAAGGCCAAGTGGAAAATTGTCGCGAAAACGCGACGTGTTGTGATATCGCAGTCAAAAGCAGTTGACCCAAACAGGAGCCAGAATTGTCGCGAAATCGCGACGTATTTTGAGTAAAGGCAAAACTTGTGGAAACTGTCGCGATATCGCGCATGTCATGAAATCGCGATTCGAAGAGCTCTGCAGAAGTGAAGTATAGAAAACGTCGCGATATCGTGACGTATTTTGGCTGAAGGCGAATCTTGAGAGAAACGTCGCGAAATCGCGACAAGTTTTCATTTGCAGCAGAGCTCGACGAAAACGTCGTGAAATCGCGACAAGTTTCCATTTGCGGCAGAGCTCGACGAAAACGTCGCGAAATCGCGACAAGTTTCCATTTGCGGCAGAGCTCGACGAAAACGTCGCGAAATCGCGACAAGTTTCCATTTGCAGCAGAGCTTGACAAAAACGTCGCGAAATCGCGACCCAAAATGCGATAGAGGGTACGGATGCCAAGCAGGTCGCGAAATCGCGACACGTCCCAAAGTGCCATGGGAGATACGGAAGTGAAACCGTCGCAAAATCGCGACACGTCGCAAAATCGCGACGGGTTTCAAAAGAACAAGAGCCGGGAAGGAGAAAATCAAGCTTGCATGTAATGAACATTAAGATTTGAATTGATGGTAGGAAAATTCTAACTTCTGCCTTTATCTTTTGCAGGAAGACAGAAAGATGTCGCAAAATCGCGACTCGTCGCATTTTCGCGACTTGTTGCGTTTTCGCGACTAATGGTGACAGAAGAACGGAGCGAGGGGAAAGTGTCGTGATTTCACGGCACGTCGCGTTTTCGCGACCAAGTGCAGCCAAAGAAGACCAAAGTGCCAACATGTCGCGATATCGCGACATGTATTTTCGCGCCTACCAGCAGGAGAAGAGACAAGAAGAAGAAAGTTGTCGCGATATCGTGACATGTCGCGTTTTCGCGACTTGTCATGAAATCGCGGTCAAAGCAACAAAGGGAGCGGTCAGCGCAAAGTTGTAGCGATATCGCGACACTTTCAGTGCTTATGCTGTGGGTCCCAGGAAAGCTCGTTTTACGTTTTTAATACTATCGGAGAGTCAGATTTCGGCGGATGGTCCCTCTTATCCGGTACCTGCTTTATGGGTTTTACATTTTAATAATGCAAGAGACAGATTTCGGCGGATGGTCCCTTTTATCCGGTACCTGCTTTATGGACATTACATTTAACTATTACAGAGAGACAGAACGTGGATTAATATTTTAAGAACACTGCAGAGAGGCAACCAGCTATAAATATCAACAGATATCTCCAGCAAGGGGGGGGGGAAACTGCTGGAACAGAGTTGCAGTGTCGAAGGCGGAAAGCCATTCTGGACCTGATTTTTGGGGTTTTTCTCCCACTTGTTTTGTTTTTTGAAAGATTAGAAATCTTTGTAGAACAAATGACAGATCTTTAATACAGAGACTGTTTTCAAAAATTTGCATCTTGTGGACAAGAAAGAAGGAGATTCATCTTTGCATGCTACGGATTTAATGTCTATTTCTTTTCTGTTTCAGATTTCGAGTTTGTAGATGAAGTTAAATGCAAGCGTGCTTGGTTGCTTCATATGAATGCCCGAATTTGAAATTCATTTTAAAAACCCTAGGAGTTAGCACTTAGTCTATGGGGATTGTGCTGGTTTTGGTAGGTCCAGTAGGCTAGGTTGCATGCATGGAACCCTCGCATCTTCGGTTTTGTCGTAACTAGATAGCATCATCAGTCTATGGGGATTGTGCTGGTTTTGGCAGGTCCAGTAGGCTAGGTTGCATGCATGGAACCCTCGCATCTTCGGTTTTGTTGTAACTAGATAGCATCATACTGAATGCACTTCATTTTCAATTTCTTGCAGCCATTTTGATTATTTTATGCATTTTATTGATTCTAGAACTTCTGCATTTTTATTTCTTACAGACATTAAAATAAAGAAAATAAAAACTTCAAAGTCAAAAAACAGCTTTATCATTGTAGGCTGAAGGTTCATTTCCCTTGTTTCATGGTTCATTCACAGCCTATGATGACATTCCCTTCATGAAAATCCCGATTTCATCGAAGGAAACATGTTTTACGGCCTTTTCACAAAAGTTCCATTTAAAGCCGCATCGGGGTCATATGAGGGCCAACTCTCATTTGCTTTATTTTGGTCCAATAAACAATCACTAAAGCTTCACGGTAAAATAAACCAACATTGCCCCTTGTTTACAGTTATTTGCAATCACTAAGGTATTCCAAGCATTTTTATCAAGTATCTTTACCTAAAGATTATTAATACATACATATGAAATGCTAATATAGCGGAGACCTTGGAGAAGTTGTGTGTTCCGACTTCTTTGCAAGAGGGGATTTGGCATATTTTTAGTAAAGTTGCTGTATAACAGTTTGCAAGGCAAATTCCTTTCGGCACCTATCTCCGTTATTTTGCCTGCTCAAACACACACTTCCTAACTCAAATATCGCTTCCTCGTAATTAAAAAAAAAAAAAAAGTGAAAAAAAAAACAGCAAAATAAAAAGATGATTATATTCAATATTTTCATCTTATATATCTTGCATAACCAATATCTTACATATCTGGTAAACCTATATGTTATACCCTAGACGTTCCTCATAATCGAGTTTATATTTCATCTCATTTTCGCTTAGCTTGCCTTCCACCCCATTGTGCCGTATAAGGATGCTAACTACAATCTCACATATATACTTGAAAAGAAAACGATTGAAGTCATAACCCAGTACCAAACGTTCAAAGAAGACTACGTAATTTATCTTGTTACGGACAATTTTGCAAATAAATACATTCATTTTGACACGCTCACATAACAATTTGGCCTGACGAAGCCTTAAAGCCGTTTCCTATCATCTTCATATAAGCAATAATCTAAACGGCCATAAAATTCGACACGTTTCCTTAAAAAAAAAAAAAAAACAGCGTAAAATTATAATAATCCATCCCAGCAATTTTTTTTTCCTCGGCGGAGTGATGAATGCCTAATGAAGAGATTTGCTGATACTCGACAGTGACAGTGTGCGACAGTGTGCGTGTGCAAAATAAAATAAAAAATAACAGCATAACATTATAATTTTAATATAAAGTGATCTCCTCGGCGGAGCGGTGAGTGCCTAGGGTTATGAAGAGATCAAAGCTTTGAATTTGCTTATACTCGACGGTGACAGTGTGCGTGTACTAAATAAATAAATAAATGTCGAAAGGTTACCAAATTGGCGGCACATCCGGGAAACAGCGGCGAAGCGAACAATGTCGGCGGGCTCATTCAGGTACCATATAATATTGCTGGCCGTATCCCAGTCCAACCTGTCCAACTTGCTTAGGGTTTCCTCCTTCCCTGACATTGCAGACGATGTACCGTGCGAAAACTTCTCGATCCCCGCGGCGTCTGTCCCTTCCATGATTAGGAGGATATCTTAGCATGTGGATAAGAAGGAGGAGAGACGAATCGCGGCTGATGCGACAGGTTTTATAGGGTACTTTGAGAGGTAGACGTGGATAGATGTTGCCTGTTTGGGAAAAGTGGTGACACGCTGGCCTTGGGATTTAGTTTTGTCCGTGGTGGTACCCAGTCGTCGGGGCAAAGCGATGCTCCACGTGTCATGCGGTCCTCTGTTTGGTGGCCCCACGGCCGCTGCCATAATTGAGGACGGTGATGCCTTTTGTGCCTACAAAGATGTGAATGTGGACACCTGGTGTGGTGCATGATCTCTGTGATGAATAGGGATTGGAGTGGGCCCCATAGATGGCTAGAGTCAAAGATTGATGGAACCATTATTGAGGCTTGAAAGGCCCTTGCATTACCTCACGGTGAGTGGTGGAAAACTTTTATAAATTGATCTTAATTTTTTAAGAAATCAAACTTAAACAGTTTATTGGCCAACACTTGGCAACCACCAATCAACCTATTTCTTTAGTCCATTAGGATTAAAATTTGTAAGGTAAAACTCTTTAGTCCATTAGATTAAAATTTGTAAGGTAAAACACATAATTTTTTCTTAAAGAGTCTTGGTTTGAACTTGAATGAAAACCCAAGCCACACTATGGTGTCCCAACAAACAACAACAATGCAAAAGAAAAGTTGATTCAGCCAGGTTGTATGTTTGGGTTGGCACTAAAAGTTTACAAATGTTTGAATACTAATCTTCAAAAGTTATAAGTAAATGAATATTAAAATTAATTTATCAAATGGTATGATTATAAGGAACAAAATATGTTTGACCTTCAAGATGAAAATTGGCATTACAATTTTTTTTAAAGATGTATGGGTAATTGGTAGGTTACCCAAGTTTAAATTACAAGGAGAAGGTTCACATTGTGTGCCCCAGGGAGTGTGGCTCCCAGTTGTGTCACTAGTTGTATATATCATCTTAAACAAACAAAACAAAAAAAAATGTAAAAAATATTGTTGTAATATAATAATATTTTGAGTGTTTGCTAGCTTGAAGTCTGCGATTTTAAACCCGGGCCTTTAACCAAATAAAAAAATATAATAATATATATTTTTAAATATTATGATGACTTAGTAATGATGTAATATAAGTATTGTCTATTTTTGTTTATTTGGCTAGTGTGAGAAACCTCTACTATGCACAGGGTTGAGCAGTCTCCTTCCAACCATGATCCTTCGTAAAGTTGAGAGTTATGTTTATCAATAGGGAATTTAACACAACCATCACACACTCATCCCCTCACACACTCGTCAACTTCGCGGTTTGAACCTTGGACCTTTTGCAGAAGAGCCAAGGCCCAAACCAGGTTGTGCATTCTCCTCCCAACCATGACCCCTCGTAAAGCCAAGAGTTATGCTTATCAATAGGGAATTTAACATAGTGATCACACACCCCCTCACACACTCGCCTACGCCGGGTTTAAACCTTGGATTTTCTGAAGAAAAGCAAAAGCCTAAATCGTTGCGTTGTCCCTAGGACAAGTATGGTCTATTTTAATACCAAGTATCAAATGTTAAGGTTAATTTATTTTTTTTTAATTTGGTTAGTATGATAAACCCCTACAGGTTGAGGAGTCTCCTTCCAATTTTTATTTTATTTTATTTGGTTAGTACGTTAAACTCCTACGACCAACGCATAAGGTTGAGGAGTCTCCTTCCAACCATGACTCCTCGTAAAGATGAGAGCTATGCTTATCAATAGATATTTTAACACACAACCACCACACACCCACCCTCTCACACACTCGTTGACGTCGTGGTTTGAACATTAGACCTCCTGAAGAAGAACCAAAGCCCGAAATGTTGCATTGTCCACATTAATTTAAATTTTAAATAATAAAACATATATTTTTTTTTGCTAAATTCTTTTTACGAACGAGAATTAATTTTGAATCTTGTTAATCTATACATGTATTAGCATTATTTTAAGGGTTTAAACTATTTCAAGGAGAATTGTTTTTTAATATTGCTAATCAATACATGTATAATTTTTATTTATTTATTTATTTTATTTGATAGAAGAGTTGGTTACAACCACATTATTTTTAGTAGCTAGTAAGAGCAGGGTTCAAACCACAGGGCTTGGATCCACCAAACCTATTTCACCTCGTTGTTTTATAGCCCAACATAAAATGGACCACCACGTGCTCGGGATTCGTACCATCATCGTCAATCTAGAACACACTCAAAGGATTTGAATCAGACTACTACCTTTGCAATAGGCTTCCCCAAGGTTTAAACCTAGGTCTCTTCTTGTTAAGTGCCCAGCCAAACTAGCATTACCAATCCACCTAGCTCTTGGGGTAATTGTTATTTATTTTTGTTAGGGTAGTGTGAGAAACCTCTATGACCGATGCTTAGGGTTGGGCATTCCCATCCCAACCATGACCCCTTGTAAGGTCGAGAGCTAAGCTTATCAATAAGGGCTAAACACACACCTACCCCCTCATACACTCGCCCACATTGTAGTTTTAAACCTTGGATCTTCTGAAGAAGAGCCAAAGCCCGAACCATTGTGCTATCCCCTTGGGACAATCAATACATGTATAATTGTCAAGTTGTTTTAATACCACTAAATGCTAGATGGTCATGATGTAATACTTTCAAGGTGAAGATTGAAGTTTAAATCTTATTGAAAACATATTGATAATTGTCAAAATATCGATGTAATACAATAATGTAATTATAAAAATATTATGATGACTTAATTATAATGTAATGTGAGAATTTGAGCCACACCTCTATTGTGACCCACAAAATAGTGTAACTTTAAGAGCAGACCAGGATAGAAGTGATATTTTCAAAGGCAACAAACCCACATTCTCATTTAGGCTCCCCCACCAAATTGAGTTCCATGTTGCAGGGTGGAGCTCGTGCTAGCTTCCCTTATGCCCATGCATTGCACAACAACTTGACTTTCAATTGTAGCAATTCTCAAGCATCTCCAATAGCTCAACTGGAGGGCCTTCATTCCAATATAATATAGAATAATGCCAGACTTGCACCCTCAACCCATGGACCTAGAGGATTCAAACAAGGAGGTGGTGACCAACACATACCAAAGGAGTGAAACCTCAAAGCAAGACATGTAGAAGGAAATCAAAGCTATGAAAAGGCAAGTCAGTAGGCTAAA
Source organism: Wollemia nobilis (assembly GCA_028583015.1). Taxonomy (NCBI): domain Eukaryota; kingdom Viridiplantae; phylum Streptophyta; class Pinopsida; order Araucariales; family Araucariaceae; genus Wollemia; species Wollemia nobilis. The sequence goes on along the minus strand of JAQPPZ010007509.1, from coordinate 4,755,959 downwards.
GAGTTAGGTACCTTTGAGTTTGAGTTGCAAGATGATTTTATTGAAGAAATAAAAGAATTAGAAGAGCGAACAATTGTTCTATTCTTTTTCATAAGAATCCCCCTTGATGAAGAGCTCCATCGTTGGTTTGTCAAATTCTAGGAATTTAAGGGTTGGATGATTGCCTCTCATCGTCGCTTTGGACAATCCTTCAATTCTGTCACTTTCACCTCCAAAGACTCTTGCTTAAAAGTCCTAATATTGGACACCTAGGTGATTTCTAGCCAACTAGTCCTATAGCATTGGGCATTCCAATTTGACCTTGAGAAAGTGTCAAACATGAAATATCCCCTTTAGATTGAACTCCCTTTCTTAAACTTGGCATGCACAAAGTACTTACCTCAGATAGTTGTTAAGTTTGAAAGGCCATTATTTCTCCTATCCTAGCCCTCCCACTTCATGTGTTCGCACCCACACATCTTGGTTGAGGCTGATGTCTCCAAGGACCTCTCGAGTAAGATCTTATTTAGAGCCCATGGTATCCAATTCGAATAATGGATTAATAATATCAACTTGCCAAACTCACATTTCTACTATATGCAACAAGGCCATATGATTAGAAACTGTTCGATGAGACCTCCCAAACAACATAACCAACCTACTACTACACCTATTGCCCCTACTTAGCATGCAAGTCACACAATACCACATATTCAGCATTCACAGCCTTTTGCTTCTTGTGATGTACCCCCTTTTCTTGCTCATTCAGTGCCTCAAGTTTCTAACTTGGCAATTACCCCCATCACCTTGCAACCCCCTCTAGATTTCGAGGCTCCTATGGAGAAAACTCCTCATAAAATAATTGAGGGGTGGGTAACCCAACATAACAAGAAACACATGCGCAACCCATCACGAGATGCCTCCCCCCTCCTTTTGGAGGTGTTCCCAAAGGTCAACACCTAGGAGGTAAGAAGTGGAGTCATAGGCCCACCAAATCTAACTCCAACAATACCTTCTTAGCCACACATTAGTCCAAGGGAACAAGTACTCTTCATAATTATATGCAGTTTGTACCCACCCAAAATTCATATGATGCCTTCGCTGACAATATGTCAGATTGATGTCTACAAGAATCATGTCTTGGAATATGCGTGGCATCACGTTGTGAGAGCGGTGTTTTATTTTTTGAACAATCATCAAGAGAGTTTATCCATAGATTTTACTGTTGCAATAAGTCAAAATTTTAGGTTCTAGACTCAAAAATACCCTTGAGAGCCTTGGGAGGTTGGGGGGCCTTGTGTACGAATCATGATGAAGGGGGAAATTTCCTATGCCCCTCTCAAGAGTTGTGGGGCTCCATTTTATTATTAGGAGAGGACCCGATGCATAGATTAATGTGGTGTACACTAATGTTTGGTGGCAGGAAATTGGGTATTACAGTTTTTTATGCAGCCAATGACGCAGTCAGAAGGGAAATTATATGGGATTGGATGTGCTTCAATATTCCTAAATCAGATTGGGTAATAAGAGGGGACTTCAATATGGTAGAATGGGAGGGATACATATGGGGGTGACACTCTACTCAAAAAATCGAAAGAGGCTAATCATGGTCTAGGTTCAAAAGGGCTTGGAACCTTTATGATCCCAATTGGAACAAGAGTGCTGAAAATCATGGTGCTTGGTTTACTTGGAGCAATGCACGATGTGGGGATGCTCTCAGAATGGTAAGATTGAAGTGCTTCTATGTAGTGGAAAATATTGATATCCTCCAAAATAATTTGTCTCATCCAATCTACTTTGTGGTAACTTGAGATCATCTCCCCATTACCTTGAGTATTGGGTGTCCCCATAAGGAAACCCAAAAACAACTTGCCATTCAAGTTAAACACTTCCTTGCCCAAGCGCAAAGATTGTATTAATAGAATCAAGAAAGTGTGGAATCTCTTGCCGAGGTCCTATGGAGGGAGAGAATGGATTATGTTGTGGGAGGAAGCCATCAAAAGAACAATGGATTACCTTCGAGGTTTTGGAGAAATCCTAGCCTCTCTTGGCAGGAAAAAAGAGAAAAAATTGGAGCAGTAAGTTGACCAACTTAGTCACCATCTTAGCCAGAATATTAGCAGCATCCCTTCTAAGAAGTAGTTGGGTGAAAATAGGTAGAGCTTCGACAGATTCAAGCTTATAAATCCTATGGGGCGCATATCAAAGCACGTCTTCATTGGATTCATGAGGGTGATAAAAAATCTAAATTCTTCTTTAACACAATTAAGAAGAAGAATAGATCATAGAGGGTAGAGGCTATTAAAAATTCTATATATGGCCTACAAATTTTGATGGAGGACCTCCCATCCTTCATTCAGGAGCATTTTGCATTCCTTTTCGAAAGTGAAGGGTCCAACACAAAAGTTGAGTTTTTTAGAGAATGTTGCAAATAGTGCATCTCTCCCAAAGGATTTGAAGGGGAGAGCATTGTTGGACAACCTTCTTTCATAGGATGAACTTAATTCTACCCTCCTATCTTTGGCTAATGAAAAATCCCTAGGTATTTATGGGCTTTTGAGTCAATTTTTTAAGACCCTGTGGGAGACTATAGGAGCTAATTATTTATGGATGTGCGAGGAGGTTATTACTATTAGAGGCCTTAGGGAGGCCACCAATAAGTGATTGATCATACTCATTCCCAAAATACCTAAGCCAAAACTACTTATTTATTCATATTATAAAATATTGTATAAGGCCCTAAGCAAAAGACTCCTCCCAATGGTTGAAAAAATTGTTCGCCCAGAGAAATCAAGATTTCTAAAAGGTCGTTACATTTTGGATAATGTCCTTATAGCTTGGGAAGGGATGGAGTGGGCTTGAGCATAAGGGCTTAAGGGACTTTGCCTTAAGCTTGATTTTGATAAAGCTTACGATTGATTAGAGTGACCCTTCATCTTAAGCATGCTCCACTGGGTTGGTTTTGGCAATAGATTCATCGATATGGTAGCTACTCTCTTTTCAAATGCTTCTACAAGAGTGGTTATTAATACAAAATTGTCTGATAGCATTCTTGTAGAAAGATCGATTTGGTAAGGTTTCCCATTGTCCCCCTATCTATTCGTAATTACAGTTGATGCCCTTGGTTATCTATTGGAATCTACATTTAAATAGGGGAGGATAAGATGTATCCCCCTTCCAGATGGCTTCCAGCTTATCAACTCTCACTTCATGATGCAGGAACCTATCTTTCAAAGGGCATAACTTTTGATACGATCATTGGATCGACTTGAAATTTTATGGTGAGCTAGATAAAGAGGTGGACATGGCTTGGCTAGATGATTTTTTAGGTTATTATTGGGTCCTAATTCCTTCATCTAGTACCTCAAAAATGGGATTTAATATTTTTTTAGAATCTGGAAGAAAACATATTTTGGAATAACTTCTTATTTAGGCATGGGTAGGTGTTGAGATTTCCTAGGAGGCTTAGTATAGATGATATGATAGTGTGTATTAATTTAGGGGGTTAGGGGGTTATCCAAGCTTTTTTTGATGATTTAGATTTTGGCACTAAAAGACGAAATTGCCAAAAAAAATTAAAAAATTTGTAATTTCTTATCTTTAGGGTTTCTTTTGGGATATATATTCTCTTGATATCGCATTGTAAAGGGGGTGAAATCTAGGAATGAGGAATTAAAGCATTTATCAGTTTATTTCCATGTATTGTAGTTTTCTGTGATTGGGGGTTTTGTCGCTTTATTTTCATTTATCGCAGTTTATGTGATTGGAGGTCCTTGTTCTAGCCTCTTGTAGCTAGATTTACACCATTTGGTATTAGAGCAAGTTGGATTTTCTTGGGGGAGAGAAGGTAATATTGTCGATTACAGTTATTCTGCTATTCTTATATATATTTTTGGAATAACACAGACTCGATTATCATGAGGAGAGGAAGATGAGGTTATACCCAGCTCAACAGGAATATGCAGGAGTTGCATGTACAAGTTGCTTGGTTTACTGGAATGATGGCATGTATGAGGGAAAGACATCCCACAGAATTTACAGATCTGGATTCTAATAATGAGATTGAGGAAGACGATAGCAATATAGAGGTTTGTGTCTAGAAATAACCAAAGGAGAAGTCAGAGTTTGAGGATAGGCTAATTAGGGCTTTGGAAGGATATAAATATGGGATTAAGATTGATGTCCTTGAGTATGTAGGAGGGTTGAAACCAGAGGAGTTGATAGACTGGTTGAATAACATGAAGAAGTTTTTTGAGTGGAAAAGGCTTTAAGAGGAAAATAAAGTGAACGAAAGGGCATGTGTTGATTTGGTGGGATCATCTATAGAAGGAGAGGCAAAGAAAAGGAAAGGAAAATATTAGGGTCTAGTGTAAAATGAAAAAAAAATGGAGAAATTATTGCCCAAAGATTATGTCCAAACATTGTTTCGTAGACTTCAGAACCTTAGAAAAAATGATCAAAGCATCAAGGACTACACCAATGAATTATACAAATTATCAATTTGGGTGGGTCTTGAGGAGTTCGAAGAATATAAGGTTGCAAGGTATGTGAATGGATTAAGTTATGCCATACAATATGATTTGAGTATACTTCAATCCATAGTGTAGAAGATGCATATCAATTTGCATTAAAAGCGAAAGAGAAACATAAGAGGAGAGGAGTGAGGAAAGGACCATTGTCACCTCCAGCCAGTGGGCATGGTGGATTTAATCCCTCAAAGGGAGAATCTACTAATACAGGAAAACAAGAAGCGCTTGGGTAAGGTCATAGTAACCATGAGAGAGGTGAAGGATTTCAAAGAGGAAGAGGTTATGGTGGAGGACAAATTTGGGATGGCCCACAAAGATAATATACCTATTATAGATGTGGTGAGGAAGGGCACAGAGCTTTTGAGTGTTTGCACTATCCTACACAAGAAAGAAAACAAGAAGAACAAGCTAGAGTCAATCTGGTTGAGGTAGAAGAGCAAGATGATATATAAGTTATTACAAACATGGGGGAAAACCTCATGATAAAGAGGACGATGATTGTTCCAAGGAGGGAGAAAACACTAGACAGTGATGGTGGTGATTCTTGGTTGTGTACGAATATCTTTCGAACCAGATGTTCATTTGGAGGACAGGTATGTAAGATGATTATTCACAACGATAGTTGTGAAAATATGATTTCAAATGAAATGGTTGAGAAACTTAACTTGAAATGTGAGAACCAATATCCCTACCGCATATCATGGTTCAAGAAAGAGAATGAGGTAACTATAGATAAGAGGTGTTTGGTTAAGTTTTCAATTGGGAATACCTATAAGGATGAATTATGGTGTGATGTAGTTCCAATTGATGCATGCCACTTATTATTGGGGAGGCCTTGGCAATAAGACAATAAGGTTACCCATGATGGGGGAAGGAATACTTGCATATTATGGAAGGATTATTGTTGGCAATTTTGGGTACTTTGGGTACATTGCCTTTGCTCAAGTGTATAAGTTGTCATTGATTTCAAGAAGCTCTTGAAGAAATTTGATTTGATGTCAAATAATTTATTTTGATGAAGGTTATGGCATGGCAGTTTCAAAGGTCTTTTGTAAACCCCAAGTTGGCAGGTTTAAAGATTACAGGTGGATGCATTAGTTTAATGCATTTGGGTCCAGGAGGAAGTATTTATTTAAATAATTAAAAACCTTGTTAAGGTTCCCTTTAATTATTTTTAAATAAATATTAAATTATTGTTTGCAATGGGTTATCCTAACCCATGGTGCTATGTTTTAAGATTGTGGGCGCTAGCCAAGACCTCCGTCGATGTGTTAAACTCCTCGCCGACGTCAAGAGCTTATGGTAAAAATGCATATAAATCTCCCTCGATGAAAATCAAGAATCATCCTATCCGCATTTTTGAAAAGAGTTGCTCGTTGTGAATTCGTGATCTACTGTTCAACTGTGTCTTCGCCGTTTTCATGAATCCGTTGTTCATTTTTTTGTACTCACCATTTGTCATAAATCCGCCATAAGGTTTTCATCTTTGTGTACACATCAAAAGAAAGGGAGGCACTGTTGTTTTATTCAATCCCTGGCACAGAAGGAACAAGGCTAACAACGTGAGGTTTAAACCTCACTGGGCGCCTTTGGCGCATCGGTAGCGGCTAGGCTGTTGGTGTGCTACCCGAACGGGAGGTTTCGCATTCGAATAACGCAAAAGGATTTTTCATCGTGAAGTGGACGCAGTGGGTGGTGTTAGAATTCGTGCGCAATTTCTCCATAGCGCGATTTTTGATGTTGGCCAAGGTATTTTCAAAATTAATTTTTGCTTAGTGTATTTTGCGGATGGAGGAAGTTTATTAGAGGGAAAAACAGCTTAGGAGTTATAAGGAGTTTAAATCTTGTTTTATTTTGATAAAATATTCTTTTGAAGGTGTTGTTTGAAATATCTTATTGCATTCTTATGAGAAATAAATTGTATTTTTTTAAGACTATAAGGGAGAAATAAGGTGTATAAGGGATAAATTTTTCTTGTAATGTTGAGAGTGCTTTTGGTTGATTATGGAAATGAAAGCATGATGTTTTAAGGTTAAAATTGCTTCTTGTGTGAAGTTGTGAAACCTTAAGTGGGCAGCTTTGAGATTGACATTTGCTTTCATTAAATTGGTTATAATCAAGCTATTCTTTACTTGGTTAAAGTGTTGGGCTTACTCCTTTGTTGATGATTTGAAAAGTTGTTTTGTGCTATTGTGATTTGAGTTGGTGGATGCTTTTTGTTCAAACAATATTGGAGAGAAAAGGAGTTCTACTTGTTTCCTTTTCTAATGTTGATTGTGAAATGCTTCAAGGTTGTGTTTTGAGTTGAATGGTGTTGATTGAACCTTGTTTGATGAGCATTGTTGTTGAAGCCCTAATTGATGGTGAAAAGAACATGAGTATCATTGTTATGTGATTCTTTGCATAGTTGGCAATTGTTGGGGTTTCATGTTCTTGAAAGAAAGCATTCTATCCTATCCATTTCGGATATTGAGTTGAGTTTTCAGATTTGAGATTGAGATTGAGTGAGTTGATTTGAGTTGAGTTTTGAGATTGGGAGTTGAGTATAGAACATATTGAGTCTCTAACAATTCTCTTTATGCTTCTATGAGTTTGACAAATCACATTGGGTCTCTAAAAATTCACCTTGTGATTTCCTACTAAGAAAGTTTTTTTTTCTTGGTGAGCTTGCTGAGTTTTTGGACAGGTTTCGATGGGGACTTGTGAGCGAGTCTTGGACGAGGTTTCGGTGGGGACTTGTGAGCAGATTTTGGACGAGGTTCGATGGGGAATTGTGAGCAGATTTGGATAGGTCCTAGCGAGAGGACTTGTGAGCTGAGTTTGATAGTTCTATCAGAGAACTTGAGGACAGAGGTGCACTGGTTCTTTGAGAAGAACCTGAGGACAGATTTGGCAAGTCTTTGAGAAGGCTTGTGTGCAGAGGATTGATTTGTTCAAGCTTAAGCGTTGGATAGATCTGACAGACAAAGGAAGACTTGTACTAGACCGACAGACTATGTTTGGTACAGGTTGTTGAGCTGCTGTGGACGTGATCATAGAAGGCGAGAGGTCTCTTAGGCTAAGCATTGAGGACAGGAGGTCTTTGGTGGAAAGGAGTTCCACGTGTTGGCAAGAGGTAGAGGCAGTTGATCTTTTGAGGGATCATTTTCAGAGCAGAGGGGAAGGTATCTCCTTTGAGCAGAGGCTCATAAATTCTGATTGAGGGAAGGTATCTCCTTTGGGCCAAGGCTCATAAACATTGTAATTGGGAAGGATTCCCAAAGAACTTTGAGATAACTTTTAGAGAAAATTTTTGTGGACGTAGCCTAGGCATTTTGAGTGAACCATGTTAAAATTGGTGTCACTTTGTGGATGATATTGTGCATTGCTTTGATATTGCTTTGGGTATATTGCTTTACTATTTTGAAGTATAAAGGAAAAAATAAAAAGAGGTCTTATACTATTCACCCCCCCTCTCAGTATAATCTTGTGTTCTTCAATTGGTATCAAAGCCGGTGCCTTCGAAAAGTTTAACAGCTTGAAGGAAAAGCTAGTAAAGAACACAATGGATCATTCAAGTGGCAATGTAGCACCTATTCTTGATGGGTCAGATTTTGGTCTTTGGAGTGCAAGGATGAAGGTTCATCTAATGGCACTTGGGAATGAGGTTTGGGAAGTGATTGAAGATGAGTACACTATTCCTGAACATGGTCCTAATACTAAAGAAGAAAGGCTCTTACATCACATCAATTCAAAAGCAATGAATGCAATCCTAAAAGGCTTACAGAAAGCAGATCTTACCAAAGTGATTCACTGTAAGACAGCTAGTGAAATATGGAAACAATTGAAGGTGGTTCATACAGGTGATACAAATGTCAGAAAGGCCAAGTTGAGACACTTCAAAGGTATGTTTGAACAACTCAGGATGAATAATGATGAAAATATTAGTGACTACATGCTTCGTGTGGATGAGGTTGTTAACTCCATGAAAGACTTAGGTCTTGAGCTTGCTGAAAATGATGTTTGTGATAAGATTTTAAGATCTCTTCCTAATAGATTTAGTGAAAAGATTTCTACTATTGAGGAAGCTAAAGATTTGGATAAGTTGAAAAAGGATGAGCTCCATAGTATACTTGTAGCATTTGAGTTGAGAACTAAAGTGAAGGTTGATGTCAAGAAATAGGCAGCTTTCAAGGCTACCAAGAAATCCAAGGGTAAACAGCTTCAAGATAGTGATGAGTTTTCTAGTAATGAAGAGGTATATTACAACAAGAAAGGCAAGTTCTCTAGAAAGCACAAAAGTATAAAAAATATAAGATGTTTCAATTGTGGAAAGTTTGGTCATTATGCTACTAACTGTACTGTTCCCAAGAATGAAAGTGATGAAGATAAACAGGATTCTAAGAGCAAGGATTCGAAAAGCACAAGCATCACAGGAAGAACAAAGATGAGCACAACAATCAAGGAAAGAGGTATTCTCACAAGCACAAGAATATTTTCTACCTAGACAAAGCAAGTAAGTGTTCTAGTAGTGATAGTGAAAGTTCTTCAAGTGATAATAAAAATGAAATGTTGTTCATATCAGAAAAAGAGGAAGAACCGAAACATAGATTCATTATCATGAAATGTCTTAGATGTGAAAATTTTGGTCACCTTGAGGATGATTGCACAAATAATGATTTGGTTTCTAGTATGTATGAGGATGCTTCAGAAAACTATAAGGAAGATGCATGTATGGTTTTTGAAAAGGGTAGCACCTCTAGTGATAAGAAATCTGAAAAAGGCTTTGATGATTCAAAAAGCAAACAAATAGAGGAAGATATAGAGGAAGGTGAAGTAGATCTTGAAGGTGAACTTATTAGTGCTCTTAGTTCTTTGAAAAAGGAAAGAAAGAAGAATGCTATACTCAAGGATAAGTTAGATGAATGTTGTATGGAGAGAGATGATATTATAGAAAGTCTTGACTTCTCTATAGCTAAGACACAAGAACTCAAGGATGAGTTAGAGTCTAAGGTTCGTGAGTATAGTGAGTTAGAACAGAAAATGGCTTCTTTGAAAGAGGAAACTAAAGAGTACAAGGATAAGCTTTACAGGTTTCAAGATAGCTCCAAAAATGTTAAGTCACTCATCAAAGGTCAAAGAAAGACAACAGATAAAATAGGCCTTGGTTTTGTTAAGCCACATAAGGAACAAGTTGGAGAGTCTAGTAAGAGACTCCAAAAGGAAGAGAGTTTTGATGAGGAAAGTATTTCAGAAAAGGAGTCCTTGAATGATAGATGCACAAAAACAGAAAACAGAATTCAGAATGAGAAGTATTCAGGACCCAAGAGGTCAAATAAAGGAAAGTTTCAAGGCAGATGTTTTGCTTGTCATAGGTTTGGTCACATGGCTTCACATTACATGGCTCAAGTGAAGAAGGTAAATGAAAAATTTAGAAGTGCTAGTTTCTTTCAAAGGTATTGCTACTCTTGTCAACAGTTTGGGCACAAGGCAGTTTATTGCAAGGCAAATAACATGAACAGGTTTGATTAGAACAGGTTTGGTCAGAACAGGTTTGGTCAAAACAGGTTTGGTCAGAACAGGTTTGGTCAGAACTGGTGGATTCAAAGATCAGGTTTACCTCAGAGAAACAACATCGTCAAGTGTTTCAAGTGCAACAATGAAGGTCACATAATCAAACAGTGTAGAGTTGAAATTCCAAAATATAGGAACAAGAACAGTGGCATAATCAGGTCCAAGGATCAAGGCATGGACAAGAATAGGGATGAGAACAAGAACAAGAACAGTGACAAATACAGGAATATGGACAAAGAGTTCAAGAGAAGGCCCAGCAAGGAAGTTATAGACACTGAAGATGATCAGTGCCTAATGGGAGTTTTACTCCCACCCTAGAATTAATCACCTCATCAGGAGGTGGGGGAGGGACTAAGCTAAGAGTCTCATTTTTAGTCCCGAGCCCCAAAGGTGACCCTTTGCCATTGATGACAAAGGGGGAGAGATATGAGTAAGGGGGAGAGCTTCAAAGTGAAGAGGAGAGCTTCAAGTCAGGGGGAGCAAAACTTCAAAGGAAGATTCTCAGTTGTGGGCATAGTTGGTTAGTTGTTAGCACAGTTGGTTTCAGTTTTGGCTCTTGAGAAGTGTTTTCAGTAAAGGTTTGCCATCAATGACAAATGTGTTACAAGTGTGAATAGGGTTGTTTCGAAACTGGCTTAGAAAAATCTCTTTTCTAAGCTTCAGTGTGAATTCTCCCTCATTATGTCGACAAATTTTGTCGGCAAGTTTGTTTTTATTTATTCCCTAATTTCCTCCTATCTTCCTCCTATTTTCCCTCCTCCTTATCCCTCCGTTAATCCTTCTTTCCCCTTATCCCTCCAACTCCCTTATCCCTTCTTATCCTCCATTTTCCCTTCTCTCCTTTGCCGACTTTCTTCCTATTCCCTACTCTATATATTATTGAATATACATTTGTTATAGGGTTGGGTGCTTCAAATTAAATAAATGATTTAATTTTTGTCCTCTGCATTATTTTGTTTGTTTGACTGCGTTCGGATCTTACATCTGGTATCAGAGCCAGACTCCGTCGTCCAACGGGCACGGTTCCCGAGGTGAAGTGAGGTCAGAGCGGGCACAGTTCTCGAGGTGGGCACGCATCTCAATGTAGATCGTGAGAAGGCTTGGGCACGGATCTCGAGGCAGGTCGAGCACGGATCCTGAGGCAGATCATGCACAGTTAAGTTGACACGTGGCAGCGGCTCGGTAGTTGAGGCACAGGTGACTGGACGACACGTGGCGCAGAGCGATTTGCAGTTTGGTTGGCAGCGAGTTGGCAAAATTTCACCACGTGGCGATTCGTCGTGGCAGTGAGGTGGCGAACGACGATTGGTTGAAGCGGCGGTGAAAACGTTTGGTTGAGGATCGACTGCCCGAAGGCAGTCGAAACGTATTACGCGAGCTGAGGGTTAAAAACCCTTTCGCGTCCATCTTCGGACGCATGTGGGATAATCCCACGCCAATTTTTTTTAAAAAAACAGTGCCTGCCATTAAATTAAAACCCTCCTCGCTCCTGTCAGTTCACATCCGCTCGTTTGGCGTGGTGGATAGTGTGTTCGATTGCCCAGGGGAGGTCTGGGGATCGAACTCCGGATCGGATTAAGAGGGAGTGCTGCGCTTTATTTTGCAGCGAAGCCGCGTGGTCGCACGACTAATGTGTCCGCTGCGCAGACTACAGGTCGCGCGTTCGATTCGCGCAAGGTAAAATTTTTGTTCAAAAAATTTTTAAAGGTTTAAAATTTATTTAATATTTTTTATTTTTTTTTAAATTATCTTTTTTAAATTTAATCATCTACTTCACCTGTATGCACTTGTATGGTGATGATGAATCCCAGAAGGAACCTAGGGGAGATCAAGTTAACTATGCTTTGTTAACTAGTGCACAGCTTGAACCTTCTAGTTATGAGAAGGCATGTACTCAAAAGATTTGGCAAGATGCCATGAAAGAGGAGATAACCTCTATAAAAAACAACGACACTTGGGAGCTCGTGAAGCTTCCTAAAGGAAAGAAATGTGTTGGTTGTAAATGGATCTTCAAGACCAAGTTTAATGTTGATGGAAGCATTGAGAAGCATAAGGCAAGGTTAGTGGCAAAGGGTTTTACTCAGAAATATGGAATAGATTATGAAGAGACATTTGCTCCTGTAGCCAGATAGGAGACAATCGAAACAGCTTCTTGCCTTAGCTGCACATAAAGGATGGAAAGTCCAACACATGGATGTGAAGAGTGCATTTCTCAATGGTTACTTGACAGAAGAAGTGTATGTTGAGCAGCCACAGGGATTTAAAGTGCAAGGTAAGGAACACCTTGTTTACAGATTGAAGAAAGCACTCTATGGCCTCAAACAGGCACCAAGAGCTTGGTACTCACGCATTGATGGGTACTTCAAATAATATGGGTTCACAAGGAGCAAAAATGAACCCACACTCTACTACCTCAAGCAAGGTAAAGACATCCTCATAGTTTGTTTGTATGTGGATGATCTCATTTTTATGGGTAATAATGAAAAAATGAATATGGAGTTCAAACACTCCATGATGACGCAGTTTGAGATGAAGGATCTTGGATTAATGCACTACTATCTTGGAATGGAGGTTCATCGATCGGATACGAGGATCTTCATCCATCAACATAAGTATGCTCAGGACATGATCAAGAAGTTTGCTATGGAGCATTGCAAACCAGTTGCAACTCGAGTTGGACATGGGATCCAATTAAGCAAAGATGATGGAGCACCAAAAGTTGATGTGACCACTTTTAGAAGTATGGTTGGGAGTTTGATGTTTCTCGCCAACACCAGACCTGATATTCGATATCTTGTATCTCTTGTTTCTAGATTTATGTCTAACCCCTTTGAGTCGCATTTGCAGTGCAGCTAAAAGAATTTTGAGATATGTGAAGGGTACATTAGATTTTGGAATCCAAGATTCAATAAATGTAACACTATCAAGCTTGTAGGCTTCGGTGATAGTGATTGGGGTAGCAATATTGATGACAGGGAAATCAACATCGGGAAACTGTTTTAGTATTGGATCAGGACTAATAACTTGGAGTTCAAAAAAGAAGATAGTAGTAGCGCTCTCTTCAACAGAAGCTGAGTATATAGTGGTTACTTATGCAAGTACTCAAGCCTTGTGGCTAAGGAAAGTACTAGAAGAGATCGGAGAACAACAAAGTGGTCCGACCGGAATCTACTGCGACAACATCGGTGCCATTCGGTTGGCATATAATCCTCGTCCACCATAGCGAGAACCAAGCATTTTGATATGAAGTACCACTTCATCGGAGATATGGTGGAACATGAAATTGTTGAGCTTCAATACTGTCACACTTTGGAGAACGTCGCTGACATCTTCACCAAGGCGATGACAAAAGCTCAATTTGTAAAGCTGAGAGACTGTGTAGTCAGTCCTCTCAACTTTAAGGGGGAGAATGTTACAAGTGTGAATAGGGTTGTTTCGAAACTGGCTTAGAAAAATCTCTTTTCTAAGCTTCAGTGTGAATTCTCCCTCATTATGTCGGCAAATTTTGTCGGCAAGTTTGTTTTTATTTATTCCCTAATTTCCTCCTATCTTCCTCCTATTTTCCCTCCTCCTTATCCCTCCGTTAATCCTTCTTCCCCCTTATCCCTCCAACTCCCTTATCCCTTCTTATCCTCCATTTTCCCCTTATCTCTCCTTTGCCGACTTTCTTCCTATTCCCTACTCTATATATTATTGAATATACATTTGTTATAGGGTTGGGTGCTTCAAATTAAATAAATGATTTAATTTTTGTCCTCTGCATTATTTTGTTTGTTTGACTACGTTAGGATCTTACAAAAGGGGGAGATTGTTGGCAATTTTGGGTACTTTGGGTACATTGCCTTTGCTCAAGTGTATAAGTTGTCATTGATGTCAAGAAGCTCTTGAAGGAATTTGATTTGATGTCAAATAATTTGTTTTGATGAAGGTTACGACATGACAGTTTCAAAGGTCTTTTGTAAACCCCAAGTTGGCAGGTTTAAAGATTACAGGTGGATGCATTAGTTTAATGCATTTGGGTCCAGGAGGAAGTATTTATTTAAATAATTAAAAACCTTGTTAAGGTTCCCTTTAATTATTTTTAAATAAATATTAAATTATTGTTTGCAATGGGTTCTCCTAACCCATGGCGCTATGTTTTAAGATTGTGGGCGCTAGCCAAGACCTCCGTCGACGTGTTAAACTCCTCGCCGACGTCAAGAGCTTATGGTAAAAATGCATATAAATCTCCCTCGATGAAAATCAAGAATTATCCCATCCGCATTTTGAAAAGAGTTGCTCGCTGTGAATTCGTGATCTACTGTTCGACTGTGTCTTCGTCGTTTTCGTGAATCCGCTGTTCATTTTTTGTACTCGCCGTTTGTCGTAAATCCGTCGTAAGGTTTTCGTCTTCGTGTTCGCGTCAGAAGAAAGGGAGGCACTGTTGTTTTATTTAATCCTTGGTGCAGAAGGAACAAGGCTAACAGCGTGAGGTTTAAACCTCACCGGGCGCCTTTGGCGCACCGGTAGCGGCTAGGCTGTTGGCGCGCTACCCGAACGGGAGGTTCCGCGTTCGAATAACGTGAAAGGGTTTTTCATCGTGAAGTGGACGCAGCGGGTGGTGTTAGAATTCGTGCGCAATTTCTCCATAGCATGATTTTTGATGTTGGCCAAGGTATTTTCGAAATTAATTTTTGCTAAGTGTATTTTGCGGATGGAGGAAGTTTATTAGAGGGAAAAACAGCTTAGGAGTTATAAGGAGTTTAAAGCTTGTTTTATTTTGATAAAAGATTCTTTTGAAGGTGTTGTTTGAAATATCTTATTGCATTCTTATGAGAGATAAATTTTATTTTTGATAAGACTATAAGGGAGAAATAAGGTGTATAAGGGATAAATTTTTCTTGTAATGTTGAGAGTGCTTTTGGTTGATTATGGAAATGAAAGCATGATGTTTTAAGGTTAAAATTGCTTCTTGTGTGAAGTTGTGAAACCTTAAGTGGGCAGCTTTGAGATTGACATTTGCTTTCATTAAATTGGTAATAATCAAGCTATTCTTTACTTGGTTAAAGTGTTGGGCTTACTCCTTTGTTGATGATTTGAAAAGTTGTTTTGTGCTATTGTGATTTGAGTTGGTGGATGCTTTTTGTTCAAACAATATTGGAGAGAAAAGGAGTTCTACTTGTTTCCTTTTCTAATGTTGATTGTGAAATGCTTCAAGGTTGTGTTTTGAGTTGAATGGTGTTGATTGAACCTTGTTTGATGAGCATTGTTGTTGAAGCCCTAATTGATGGTGAAAAGAACATGAGTATCATTGTTATGTGATTCTTTGCATAGTTGGCAATTGTTGGGGTTTCATGTTCTTGAAAGAAAGCATTCTATCCTATCCATTTCAGATATTGAGTTGAGTTTTCAGATTTGAGATTGAGTTTGAGCTGAGTTGATTTGAGTTGAGTTTTGAGATTGGGAGTTGAGTATAGAACATATTGAGTCTCTAACAATTCTCTTTATGCTTCTATGAGTTTGACAAATCACATTGGGTCTCTAACAATTCACCTTGTGATTTCCTACTAAGAAAGTTTTTTTCTTGGTGAGCTTGTGAGTTTTGGATAGGTTCCGGAGTGGTGGGGACTTGTGAGAGTTTTGGATAGGTTTCGGTGGGGACTTGTGAGCAGATTTGGACAGGTCCTAGCAGAGGACTTGTGAGCTGAGTTTGATAGTTCTATCAGAGAACTTGAGGACAGAGGTGCACTGGTTCTTTGAGAAGAACCTGAGGATAGATTTGGCAAGTCTTTGAGAAGGCTTGTGTGTAGAGGATTGATTTGTTCAAGCGTTGGACAGATCTGACAGATAGAGGAAGACTTGTACTAGACCGACTGATTATGTTTGGTATAGGTTGTTGAGCTATTGTGGACGTGATCATAGAAGGCAGAGGTCTCTTAGGCTAAGCATTGAGGATAGGAGGTCTTCGGTGGAAAGGAGTTCCACGTGTTGGCAAGAGGTAGAGGCAGATTGATCTTCCCGAGGGATCATTTCTAGAGTAGAGGGGAAGGTATCTCCTTTGAGCAGAGGCTCATAAATTCTGATTGGGGGAAGGTATCTCCTTTGGGCCGAGGCTCATAAACATTGTAATTGGGAAGGATTCCCAAAGAACTTTGAGATAACTTTTAGAGAAAAGTTTTGTGGACGTAGCCCAACCATTTTGGGTGAACCACGTTAAAATTGGTGTCACTTTGTGGATGATATTGTGCATTGCTTTGATATTGCTTTGGGTATATTGCTTTACTATTTTGAAGTATAAAGGAAAAAGTAAAAAGAGGTCTTATACTGTTCACCCCCCTCTCAGTATAAGCTTGTGTTCTTCAATTGGTATCAGAGCTGGTGCCTTCGAAAAGTTTAACAACTTGAAGGAAAAGCTAGTAAAGAACACAATGGATCATTCAAGTGGCAATGCAGCACCTATTCTTGATGGGTCAGATTTTGGTCTTTGGAGTGCAAGGATGAAGGTTCATCTAATGGCACTTGGGAATGAGGTTTGGGAAGTGATTGAAGATGAGTACACTATTCTTGAACATGGTCCTAATACTAAAGAAGAAAGGCTCCTACATCACAACAATTCAAAAGCAATGAATGCAATCCTGAAAGGCTTACAGAAAGCAGATCTCACCAAAGTGATTCACTGCAAGACAACTAGTGAAATGTGGAAACACTTGAAGGTGGTTCATACAGGTGATACAAATGTCAGAAAGGCCAAGTTGAGACACTTCAAAGGTATGTTTGAACAACTCAAGATGAATGATGATGAAAATATTAGTGACTACATGCTTCGTATGGATGAGGTTGTTAACTCCATGAAAGACTTAGGTCTTGAGCTTGCTGAAAATGATGTTTGTGATAAGATTTTAAGATCTCTTCCTAATAGATTTAGTGAAAATATTTCTGCTATTGAGGAAGCTAAAGATTTGGATAAGTTGAAAAAGGATGAGCTCCATAGTATACTTGCAAGCATTTGAGTTGAGAACTCAAGTGAAGGTTGATGTCAAGAAAGAGGCAACTTTCAAGGCTACCAAGAAATCCAAGGGTAAACAACTTCAAGATAGTGATGAGTCTTCTAGTGATGAAGAGGCATATTACAACAAGAAAGGCAAGTTCTCTAGAAAGCACAAAAGTATGAAAAATATAAGATGTTTCAATTGTGGAAAGTTTGGTCATTATGCTACTGATCGTACTGTTCCCAAGAATGAAAGTGATGAAGATAAACAAGATTCTAAGAGCAAGGATTCTGAAAAGCACAAGCATCACAGGAAGAACAAAGATGAGCACAACAATCAAGGAAAGAGGTATTCTCACAAGCACAAGAAGAGTTTCTACCTAGACAAAGCAAGTAAGTGTTCTAGTAGTGATAGTGAAAGTTCTTCAAGTGATGATGAAAATGAGATGTTGTTCATATCAGAAAAAGAGGAAGAACCGAAACATAGATTCATTATCATGAAATGTCTTAGATGTGGAAACTTTGGTCACCTTGAGGATGATTGCACAAATAATGATTTGGTTTCTAGTATGTATGAGGATGCTTCAGAAAACTATAAGGAAGATGCATGTATGGTTTTTGAAAAGGGTAGCACCTCTAGTGATAAGAAATCTGAAAAAGGCTTTGATGATTCAAAAAGCAAACAAATAGAGGAAGATATAGAGGAAGGTGAAGTAGATCTTGAAGGTGAACTTATTAGTGCTCTTAGTGCTTTGAAAAAGGAAAGAAAGAAGAATGCTAGACTCAAGGATAAGTTAGATGAATGTTGTATGGAGAGAGATGATCTTATAGAAAGTCTTGACTTCTCTATAGCTAAGACACAAGAACTCAAGGATGAGTTAGAGTCTAAGGTTCTTGAGTATAGTGAGTTAGAACAGAAAATGGCTTCTTTGAAAGAGGAAACTAAAGAGTACAAGGATAAGCTTTACAGGTTTCAAGATAGCTCCAAAAAGGTTAAGTCACTCATCAAAGGTCAAAGAAAGACAACAGATAAAACAGGCCTTGGTTTTGTTAAGCCACACAAGGAACAAGTTGGAGAGTCTAGTAAGAGACTCCAAAAGGAAGAGAGTTCTGATGAGGAAAGTATTTCAGAAAAGGAGTCCTTGAATGATAGATGCACAGAAATAGAAAACAGAATTCAGAATGAGAAGAAGAAGTTTTCAGAACCTAAGAGGTCAAATAAAGGAAAGTTTCAAGGCAGATGTTTTGCTTGTCATAGGTTTGGTCACATGGCTTCACATTGCATGGCTCAAGTGAAGAAGGTAAATGACAATTTCAGAAGTGCTAGTTTCTTTCAAGGGTATTGCTACTCTTGTCAACAGTTTGGGCACAAGGCAGTTTATTGCAAGGCAAATAACAGGAACAGGTTTGATCAAAATAGGTTTGGTCAGAATAGGTTTGGTCAGAACAGGTTTGGTCAGAATAGGTTTGGTCAGAACAGGTGGATTCAAAGATCAGGTTTACCTCGGAGAAACAACATCGTCAAGTGTTTCAAGTGCAACAATGAAGGTCACATAATCAGACAGTGTAGAGCTGAAATTCTAGAATACAGGAACAGGAACAGTGGCATGATCATGTCCAAGGATCAAGGCATGGACAAGAACAGGGATGAGAACAAGAACAAGAACAGTGACAAGAATAGGAATATGGACAAAGAGTTCAAGAGAAGGCCCGACAAGGAAGTTATAGACGCTGATGATGATCAGTGCCTAATGGGAGTTTTACTCCCACCCCAGAATTAATCACCTCATCAGGAGGTGGGGGAGGGACTAAGCTAAGAGGCTCATTCTTAGTCCCGAGCCCCAAAGGTGACCCTTTGCCATTGATGACAAAGGGGGAGAGATATGAGTAAGGGGGAGAGCTTCAAAGTGAAGAGGAGAACTTCAAGTCGTGGGGAGCAAAACTTCAAAGGAAGATTCTCGGTTGTGGGCATAGTTGGTCGGTTGTTAGCACAGTTGGTTTCAGTTTTGGCTCTTGAGAAGTGTTTTCAGTAAAGGTTTGCCATCAATGACAAAGGGGGAGATTGTTGGCAATTTTGGGTACTTTGGGTACATTGCCTTTGCTCAAGTGTATAAGTTGTCATTGATGTCAAGAAGCTCTTGAAGGAATTTGATTTGATGTCAAATAATTTGTTTTGATGAAGGTTACGACATGACAGTTTCAAAGGTCTTTTGTAAACCCCAAGTTGGCAGGTTTAAAGATTACAGGTGGATGCATTAGTTTAATGCATTTGGGTCCAGGAGGAAGTATTTATTTAAATAATTAAAAACCTTGTTAAGGTTCCCTTTAATTATTTTTAAATAAATATTAAATTATTGTTTGCAATGGGTTCTCCTAACCCATGGCGCTATGTTTTAAGATTGTGGGCGCTAGCCAAGACCTCCGTCGACGTGTTAAACTCCTCGCCGACGTCAAGAGCTTATGGTAAAAATGCATATAAATCTCCCTCGATGAAAATCAAGAATTATCCCATCCGCATTTTGAAAAGAGTTGCTCATTGTGAATTCGTGATCTACTGTTCGACTGTGTCTTCACCGTTTTCGTGAATCCGTTGTTCATTTTTTGTACTCGTCGTTTGTCGTAAATCCGTCGTAAGGTTTTCGTCTTCGTGTTCACGTCAGAAGAAAGGGAGGCACTATTGTTTTATTTAATCCCTAGCGTAGAAGGAACAAGGCTAACAACATGAGGTTTAAACCTCACCGGGCGCCTTTGGCGCACCGATAGCGGCTAGGCTGTTGGCGCGCTACCCGAACGGGAGGTTCCGCATTCGAATAACGTGAAAGGGTTTTTCATCGTGAAGTGGACGCAGCGGGTGGTGTTAGAATTCATGCGCAATTTCTCCATAGCACGATTTTTGATGTTGGCCAAGGTATTTTCGAAATTAATTTTTGCTAAGTGTATTTTGCGGATGGAGGAAGTTTATTAGAGGGAAAAACAGCTTAGGAGTTATAAGGAGTTTAAAGCTTGTTTTATTTTGATAAAAGATTCTTTTGAAGGTGTTGTTTGAAATATCTTATTGCATTCTTATGAGAGATAAATTTTATTTTTGATAAGACTATAAGGGAGAAATAAGGTGTATAAGGGATAAATTTTTCTTGTAATGTTGAGAGTGCTTTTGGTTGATTATGGAAATGAAAGCATGATGTTTTAAGGTTAAAATTGCTTCTTGTGTGAAGTTGTGAAACCTTAAGTGGGCAGCTTTGAGATTGACATTTGCTTTCATTAAATTGGTAATAATCAAGCTATTCTTTACTTGGTTAAAGTGTTGGGCTTACTCCTTTGTTGATGATTTGAAAAGTTGTTTTGTGCTATTGTGATTTGAGTTGGTGGATGCTTTTTGTTCAAACAATATTGGAGAGAAAAGGAGTTCTACTTGTTTCCTTTTCTAATGTTGATTGTGAAATGCTTCAAGGTTGTGTTTTGAGTTGAATGGTGTTGATTGAACCTTGTTTGATGAGCATTGTTGTTGAAGCCCTAATTGATGGTGAAAAGAACATGAGTATCATTGTTATGTGATTCTTTGCATAGTTGGCAATTGTTGGGGTTTCATGTTCTTGAAAGAAAGCATTCTATCCTATCCATTTCAGATATTGAGTTGAGTTTTCAGATTTGAGATTGAGTTTGAGCTGAGTTGATTTGAGTTGAGTTTTGAGATTGGGAGTTGAGTATAGAACATATTGAGTCTCTAAAAATTCTCTTTATGCTTCTATGAGTTTGACAAATCACATTGGGTCTCTAACAATTCACCTTGTGATTTCCTACTAAGAAAGTTTTTTTCTTGGTGAGCTTGTTGAGTTTTGGACAGGTTGGTCGAGGGGACTTGTGAGTGGGGACTGTTGAGTTTTGGATAGGTTTCGGTGGGGACTTGTGAGCAGATTTGGACAGGTCCTAGCAGAGGACTTGTGAGCTGAGTTTGATAGTTCTATCAGAGAACTTGAGGATAGAGGTGCACTGGTTCTTTGAGAAGAACCTGAGGATAGATTTGGCAAGTCTTTGAGAAGGCTTGTGTGTAGAGGATTGATTTGTTCAAGCGTTGGACAGATCTGACAGACAGAGGAAGACTTGTACTAGACCGACTGACTGTGTTTGGTATAGGTTGTTGAGCTGCTGTGGACGTGATCATAGAAGGCAGAGGTCTCTTAGGCTAAGCATTGAGGATAGGAGGTCTTCGGTGGAAAGGAGTTCCACGTGTTGGCAAGAGGTAGAGGCAGTTGATCTTCTGAGGGATCATTTCTAGAGCAGAGGGGAAGGTATCTCCTTTGAGCAGAGGCTCATAAATTTTGATTGGGGGAAGGTATCTCCTTTGGGCCGAGGCTCATAAACATTGTAATTGGGAAGGATTCCCAAAGAACTTTGAGATAACTTTTAGAGAAAAGTTTTGTGGACGTAGCCCAACCATTTTGGGTGAACCACGTTAAAATTGGTGTCACTTTGTGGATGATATTGTGCATTGCTTTGATATTGCTTTGGGTATATTGCTTTACTATTTTGAAGTATAAAGGAAAAAGTAAAAAGAGGTCTTATACTGTTCACCCCCCTCTCAGTATAAGCTTGTGTTCTTCAATTGGTATCAGAGCCGGTGCCTTCGAAAAGTTTAATAACTTGAAGGAAAAGCTAGTAAAGAACACAATGGATCATTCAAGTGGCAATGCAGCACCTATTCTTGATGGGTCAGATTTTGGTCTTTGGAGTGCAAGGATGAAGGTTCATCTAATGGCACTTGGGAATGAGGTTTGGGAAGTGATTGAAGATGAGTACACTATTCCTGTACATGGTCCTAATACTAAAGAAGAAAGGCTCCTACATCACAACAATTCAAAAGCAATGAATGCAATCCTGAAAGGCTTACAGAAAGCAGATCTCACCAAAGTGATTCACTGCAAGACAACTAGTGAAATGTGGAAACAGTTGAAGGTGGTTCATACAGGTGATACAAATGTCAGAAAGGCCAAGTTGAGACACTTCAAAGGTATGTTTGAACAACTCAAGATGAATGATGATGAAAATATTAGTGACTACATGCTTCGTATGGATGAGGTTGTTAACTCCATGAAAGACTTAGGTCTTGAGCTTGCTGAAAATGATGTTTGTGATAAGATTTTAAGATCTCTTCCTAATAGATTTAGTGAAAATATTTCTGCTATTGAGGAAGCTAAAGATTTGGATAAGTTGAAAAAGGATGAGCTCCATAGTATACTTGCAGCATTTGAGTTGAGAACTCAAGTGAAGGTTGATGTCAAGAAAGAGGCAACTTTCAAGGCTACCAAGAAATCCAAGGGTAAACAACTTCAAGATAGTGATGAGTCTTCTAGTGATGAAGAGGCATATTACAGCAAGAAAGGCAAGTTCTCTAGAAAGCACAAAAGTATGAAAAATATAAGATGTTTCAATTGTGGAAAGTTTGGTCATTATGCTACTGATTGTACTGTTCCCAAGAATGAAAGTGATGAAGATAAACAGGATTCTAAGAGCAAGGATTCTGAAAAGCACAAGCATCACAGGAAGAACAAAGATGAGCACAACAATCAAGGAAAGAGGTATTCTCACAAGCACAAGAAGAGTTTCTACCTAGACAAAGCAAGTAAGTGTTCTAGTAGTGATAGTGAAAGTTCTTCAAGTGATGATGAAAATGAGATGTTGTTCATATCAAAAAAGAGGAAGAACCGAAACATAGATTCATTATCATGAAATGTCTTAGATGTGGAAACTTTGGTCACCTTGAGGATGATTGCACAAATAATGATTTGGTTTCTAGTATGTATGAGGATGCTTCAGAAAACTATAAGGAAGATGCATGTATGGTTTTTGAAAAGGGTAGCACCTCTAGTGATAAGAAATCTGAAAAAGGCTTTGATGATTCAAAAAGCAAACAAATAGAGGAAGATATAGAGGAAGGTGAAGTAGATCTTGAAGGTGAACTTATTAGTGCTCTTAGTGCTTTGAAAAAGGAAAGAAAGAAGAATGCTAGACTCAAGGATAAGTTAGATGAATGTTGTATGGAGAGAGATGATCTTATAGAAAGTCTTGACTTCTCTATAGCTAAGACACAAGAACTCAAGGATGAGTTAGAGTCTAAGGTTCTTGAGTATAGTGAGTTAGAACAGAAAATGGCTTCTTTGAAAGAGGAAACTAAAGAGTACAAGGATAAGCTTTACAGGTTTCAAGATAGCTCCAAAAAGGTTAAGTCACTCATCAAAGGTCAAAGAAAGACAACAGATAAAATAGGCCTTGGTTTTGTTAAGCCACACAAGGAACAAGTTGGAGAGTCTAGTAAGAGACTCCAAAAGGAAGAGAGTTCTGATGAGGAAAGTATTTCAGAAAAGGAGTCCTTGAATGATAGATGCACAAAAATAGAAAATAGAATTCAGAATGAGAAGAAGAAGTTTTCAGAACCTAAGAGGTCAAATAAAGGAAAGTTTCAAGGCAGATGTTTTGCTTGTCACAGGTTTGGTCACATGGCTTCACATTGCATGGCTCAAGTGAAGAAGGTAAATGACAATTTTAGAAGTGCTAGTTTCTTTCAAGGGTATTGCTACTCTTGTCAATAGTTTGGGCACAAGGCAGTTTATTGCAAGGTAAATAATAGGAACAGGTTTGATCAAATAGGTTTGGTCAGAATAGGTTTGGTCAGAATAGGTTTGGTCAGAACTGGTGGATTCAAAGATCAGGTTTACCTCAGAGAAACAACATCGTCAAGTGTTTCAAGTGCAACAATGAAGGTCACATAATCAGACAGTGTAGAGCTAAAATTCTAGAATATAGGAATAGGAACAGTGGCATGATCAGGTCCAAGGATCAAGGCATGGACAAGAACAGGGATGAGAACAAGAACAAGAATAGTGACAAGAATAGGAATATGGACAAAGAGTTCAAGAGAAGGCCCGACAAGGAAGTTATAGACACTGATGATGATCAGTGCCTAATGGGAGTTTTACTCCCACCCCAAAATTAATCACCTCATCAGGAGGTGGGGGAGGGACTAAGCTAAGAGGCTCATTCTTAGTCCCGAGCCCCAAAGGTGACCCTTTGCCATTGATGACAAAGGGGGAGAGATATGAGTAAGGGGGAGAGCTTCAAAGTGAAGAGGAGAGCTTCAAGTTCGGGGGAGCAAAACTTCAAAGGAAGATTCTCGGTTGTGGGCACAGTTGGTCGTTGTTAGCACAGTTGGTTTCAGTTTTGGCTCTTGAGAAGTGTTTTCAGTAAAGGTTTGCCATCAATGACAAAGGGGGAGATTGTTGGCAATTTTGGGTACTTTGGGTACATTGCCTTTGCTCAAGTGTATAAGTTGTCATTGATGTCAAGAAGCTCTTGAAGGAATTTGATTTGATGTCAAATAATTTGTTTTGATGAAGGTTACGACATGACAGTTTCAAAGGTCTTTTGTAAACCCCAAGTTGGCAGGTTTAAAGATTACAGGTGGATGCATTAGTTTAATGCATTTGGGTCCAGGAGGAAGTATTTATTTAAATAATTAAAAACCTTGTTAAGGTTCCCTTTAATTATTTTTAAATAAATATTAAATTATTGTTTGCAATGGGTTCTCCTAACCCATGGCGCCTATGTTTTAAGATTGTGGGCGCTAGCCAAGACCTCCGTCGACGTGTTAAACTCCTCGTCGACGTCAAGAGCTTATGGTAAAAATGCATATAAATCTCCCTCGATGAAAATCAAGAATTATCCCATCCACATTTTGAAAAGAGTTGCTCGTTGTGAATTCGTGATCTGCTGTTCGACTGTGTCTTCGCCGTTTTCGTGAATCCGCTGTTCATTTTTTGTACTCGCCGTTTGTCGTAAATCCGTCGTAAGGTTTTCGTCTTCGTGTTCACGTCAGAAGAAAGGGAGGCACTATTGTTTTATTTAATCCCTGGCATAGAAGGAACAAGGCTAACAACGTGAGGTTTAAACCTCACCGGGTGCCTTTGGCGCACCGATAGCGGCTAGGTTGTTGGCGCGCTACCCGAACGGGAGGTTCCGCATTCGAATAACGTGAAAGGGTTTTTCATCGTGAAGTGGACGTAGCGGGTGGTGTTAGAATTCATGCGCAATTTCTCCATAGCACGATTTTTGATGTTGGCCAAGGTATTTTCGAAATTAATTTTTGCTAAGTGTATTTTGCGGATGGAGGAAGTTTATTAGAGGGAAAAATAGCTTAGGAGTTATAAGGAGTTTAAAGCTTGTTTTATTTTGATAAAATATTCTTTTGAAGGTGTTGTTTGAAATATCTTATTGCATTCTTATGAGAGATAAATTTTATTTTTGATAAGACTATAAGGGAGAAATAAGGTGTATAAGGGATAAATTTTTCTTGTAATGTTGAGAGTGCTTTTGGTTGATTATGGAAATGAAAGCATGATGTTTTAAGGTTAAAATTGCTTCTTGTGTGAAGTTGTGAAACCTTAAGTGGGCAGCTTTGAGATTGACATTTGCTTTCATTAAATTGGTAATAATCAAGCTATTCTTTACTTGGTTAAAGTGTTGGGCTTACTCCTTTGTTGATGATTTGAAAAGTTGTTTTGTGCTATTGTGATTTGAGTTGGTGGATGCTTTTTGTTCAAACAATATTGGAGAGAAAAGGAGTTCTACTTGTTTCCTTTTCTAATGTTGATTGTGAAATGCTTCAAGGTTGTGTTTTGAGTTGAATGGTGTTGATTGAACCTTGTTTGATGAGCATTGTTGTTGAAGCCCTAATTGATGGTGAAAAGAACATGAGTATCATTGTTATGTGATTCTTTGCATAGTTGGCAATTGTTGGGGTTTCATGTTCTTGAAAGAAAGCATTCTATCCTATCCATTTCAGATATTGAGTTGAGTTTTCAGATTTGAGATTGAGTTTGAGCTGAGTTGATTTGAGTTGAGTTTTGAGATTGGGAGTTGAGTATAGAACATATTGAGTCTCTAACAATTCTCTTTATGCTTCTATGAGTTTGAAAAATCACATTGGGTCTCTAACAATTCACCTTGTGATTTCCTACTAAGAAAGTTTTTTCTTGGTGAGCTTGTTGAGTTTTGGATAGGTTTCGGTGGGGACTTGTGAGCGGGTGGGGGCTTGGGTTTTGGACAGGTTTCGATGGGGACTTGTGAGCAGATTTGGACAGGTCCTAGCAGAGGACTTGTGAGCTGAGTTTGATAGTTCTATCAGAGAACTTGAGGACAGAGGTGCACTGGTTCTTTGAGAAGAACCTGAGGACAGATTTGGCAAGTCTTTGAGAAGGCTTGTGTGTAGAGGATTGATTTGTTCAAGCCGTTGGACAGATCTGACAGATAGAGGAAGACTTGTACTAGACCGACTGACTATGTTTGGTACAGGTTGTTGAGCTGCTGTGGACGTGATCATAGAAGGCAGAGGTCTCTTAGGCTAAGCATTGAGGATAGGAGGTCTTCGGTGGAAAGGAGTTCCACGTGCTTGGCAAGAGGTAGAGGCAGTTGATCTTTCGAGGGATCATTTCTAGAGCAGAGGGGAAGGTATCTCCTTTGAGCAGAGGCTCATAAATTTTGATTGGGGGAAGGTATCTCCTTTGGGCCGAGGCTCATAAACATTGTAATTGGGAAGGATTCCCAAAGAACTTTGAGATAACTTTTAGAGAAAAGTTTTGTGGACGTAGCCCAACCATTTTGGGTGAACCACGTTAAAATTGGTGTCACTTTGTGGATGATATTGTGCATTGCTTTGATATTGCTTTGGGTATATTGCTTTACTATTTTGAAGTATAAAGGAAAAAGTAAAAAGAGGTCTTATACTGTTCACCCCCCTCTCAGTATAAGCTTGTGTTCTTCAATTGGTATCATAGCAGGTGCCTTCGAAAAGTTTAACAACTTGAAGGAAAAGCTAGTAAAGAACACAATGGATCATTCAAGTGGCAATGCAGCACCTATTCTTGATGGGTCAGATTTTGGTCTTTGGAGTGCAAGGATGAAGGTTCATCTAATGGCACTTGGGAATGAGGTTTGGGAAGTGATTGAAGATGAGTACACTATTCCTGTACATGGTCCTATTACTAAAGAAGAAAGGCTCCTACATCACAACAATTCAAAAGCAATGAATGCAATCCTGAAAGGCTTACAGAAAGCAGATCTCACCAAAGTGATTCACTGCAAGACAACTAGTGAAATGTGGAAACAGTTGAAGGTGGTTCATACAGGTGATACAAATGTCGGAAAGGCCAAGTTGAGACACTTCAAAGGTATGTTTGAACAACTCAAGATGAATGATGATGAAAATATTAGTGACTACATGCTTCGTATGGATGAGGTTGTTAACTCCATGAAAGACTTAGGTCTTGAGCTTGCTGAAAATGATGTTTGTGATAAGATTTTAAGATCTCTTCCTAATAGATTTAGTGAAAATATTTCTGCTATTGAGGAAGCTAAAGATTTGGATAAGTTGAAAAAGGATGAGCTCCATAGTATACTTGCAGCATTTGAGTTGAGAACTCAAGTGAAGGTTGATGTCAAGAAAGAGGCAGATTTCAAGGCTACCAAGAAATCCAAGGGTAAACAACTTCAAGATAGTGATGAGTCTTCTAGTGATGAAGAGGCATATTACAGCAAGAAAGGCAAGTTCTCTAGAAAGCACAAAAGTATGAAAAATATAAGATGTTTCAATTGTGGAAAGTTTGGTCATTATGCTACTGACTGTACTGTTCCCAAGAATGAAAGTGATGAAGATAAACAGGATTCTAAGAGCAAGGATTCTGAAAAGCACAAGCATCACAGGAAGAACAAAGATGAGCACAACAATCAAGGAAAGAGGTATTCTCACAAGCACAAGAAGAGTTTCTACCTAGACAAAGCAAGTAAGTGTTCTAGTAGTGATAGTGAAAGTTCTTCAAGTGATGATGAAAATGAGATGTTGTTCATATCAGAAAAAGAGGAAGAACCGAAACATAGATTCATTATCATGAAATGTCTTAGATGTGGAAACTTTGGTCACCTTGAGGATGATTGCACAAATAATGATTTGGTTTCTAGTATGTATGAGGATGCTTCAGAAAACTATAAGGAAGATGCATGTATGGTTTTTGAAAAGGGTAGCACCTCTAGTGATAAGAAATCTGAAAAAGGCTTTGATGATTCAAAAAGCAAACAAATAGAGGAAGATATAGAGGAAGGTGAAGTAGATCTTGAAGGTGAACTTATTAGTGCTCTTAGTGCTTTGAAAAAGGAAAGAAAGAAGAATGCTAGACTCAAGGATAAGTTAGATGAATGTTGTATGGAGAGAGATGATCTTATAGAAAGTCTTGACTTCTCTATAGCTAAGACACAAGAACTCAAGGATGAGTTAGAGTCTAAGGTTCTTGAGTATAGTGAGTTAGAACAGAAAATGGCTTCTTTGAAAGAGGAAACTAAAGAGTACAAGGATAAGCTTTACAGGTTTCAAGATAGCTCCAAAAAGGTTAAGTCACTCATCAAAGGTCAAAGAAAGACAACAGATAAAACAGGCCTTGGTTTTGTTAAGCCACACAAGGAACAAGTTGGAGAGTCTAGTAAGAGACTCCAAAAGGAAGAGAGTTCTGATGAGGAAAGTATTTCAGAAAAGGAGTCCTTGAATGATAGATGCACAAAAATAGAAAACAGAATTCAGAATGAGAAGAAGAAGTTTTCAGAACCTAAGAGGTCAAATAAAGGAAAGTTTCAAGGCAGATGTTTTGCTTGTCATAGGTTTGGTCACATGGCTTCACATTGCATGGCTCAAGTGAAGAAGGTAAATGACAATTTCAGAAGTGCTAGTTTCTTTCAAGGGTATTGCTACTCTTGTCAACAGTTTGGGCACAAGGCAGTTTATTGCAAGGCAAATAACATGAACAGGTTTGATCAGAACAGGTTTGGTCAAAATAGGTTTGGTCAGAACAAGTTTGGTCAGAACAGGTTTGGCTAGAACAGGTTTGGTCAGAATAGGTTTGGTCAGAACTGGTGGATTCAAAGATCAGGTTTACCTCAGAGAAACAACATCGTCAAGTGTTTCAAGTGCAACAATGAAGGTCACATAATCAGACAGTGTAGAGCTAAAATTCTAGAATACAGGAACAGGAACAGTGGCATGATCAGGTCCAAGGATCAAGGCATGGACAAGAACAGGGATGAGAACAAGAACAAGAACAGTGACAAGAATAGGAATATGGACAAAGAGTTCAAGAGAAGGCCCGACAAGGAAGTTATAGACACTGATGATGATCAGTGCCTAATGGGAGTTTTACTCCCACCCTAGAATTAATCACCTCATCAGGAGGTGGGGGAGGGACTAAGCTAAGAGGCTCATTCTTAGTCCCGAGCCCCAAAGGTGACCCTTTGCCATTGATGACAAAGGGGGAGAGATATGAGTAAGGGGGAGAGCTTCAAAGTGAAGAGGAGAGCTTCAAGTCGGGGGGAGCAAAACTTCAAAGGAAGATTCTCGGTTGTGGGCACAGTTGGTCGGTTGTTAGCACAGTTGGTTTCAGTTTTGGCTCTTGAGAAGTGTTTTTGAGTAAAGGTTTGCCATCAATGACAAAGGGGGAGATTGTTGGCAATTTTGGGTACTTTGGGTACATTGCCTTTGCTCAAGTGTATAAGTTGTCATTGATGTCAAGAAGCTCTTGAAGGAATTTGATTTGATGTCAAATAATTTGTTTTGATGAAGGTTACGACATGACAGTTTCAAAGGTCTTTTGTAAACCCCAAGTTGGCAGGTTTAAAGATTACAGGTGGATGCATTAGTTTAATGCATTTGGGTCCAGGAGGAAGTATTTATTTAAATAATTAAAAACCTTGTTAAGGTTCCCTTTAATTATTTTTAAATAAATATTAAATTATTGTTTGCAATGGGTTCTCCTAACCCATGGCGCCTATGTTTTAAGATTGTGGGCGCTAGCCAAGACCTCCGTCGACGTGTTAAACTCCTCGTCGACGTCAAGAGCTTATGGTAAAAATGCATATAAATCTCCCTCGATGAAAATCAAGAATGATCCCATCCGTATTTTGAAAAGAGTTGCTCGTTGTGAATTCGTGATCTATTGTTCGACTGTGTCTTCGCCGTTTTCGTGAATCCGTTGTTCATTTTTTGTACTCGTCGTTTGTCGTAAATCCATCGTAAGGTTTTCGTCTTCGTGTTCACGTCAGAAGAAAGGGAGGCACTGTTGTTTTATTTAATCCCTGGCATAGAAGGAACAAGGCTAACAGCGTGAGGTTTAAACCTCACCAGGTGCCTTTGGTGCACCGGTAGCGGCTAGGTTGTTGGCGCGCTACCCGAATGGGAGGTTCCACATTCGAATAACGTGAAAGGGTTTTTCATCGTGAAGTGGACGCAGTGGGTGGTGTTAGAATTCATGCACAATTTCTCCATAGCATGATTTTTGATGTTGGCCAAGGTATTTTCGAAATTAATTTTTGCTAAGTGTATTTTGCGGATGGAGGAAGTTTATTAGAGGGAAAAACAGCTTAGGAGTTATAAGGAGTTTAAAGCTTGTTTTATTTTGATAAAAGATTCTTTTGAAGGTGTTGTTTGAAATATCTTATTGCATTCTTATGAGAGATAAATTTTATTTTTGATAAGACTATAAGGGAGAAATAAGGTGTATAAGGGATAAATTTTTCTTGTAATGTTGAGAGTGCTTTTGGTTGATTATGGAAATGAAAGCATGATGTTTTAAGGTTAAAATTGCTTCTTGTGTGAAGTTGTGAAACCTTAAGTGGGCAGCTTTGAGATTGACATTTGCTTTCATTAAATTGGTAATAATCAAGCTATTCTTTACTTGGTTAAAGTGTTGGGCTTACTCCTTTGTTGATGATTTGAAAAGTTGTTTTGTGCTATTGTGATTTGAGTTGGTGGATGCTTTTTGTTCAAACAATATTGGAGAGAAAAGGAGTTCTACTTGTTTCCTTTTCTAATGTTGATTGTGAAATGCTTCAAGGTTGTGTTTTGAGTTGAATGGTGTTGATTGAACCTTGTTTGATGAGCATTGTTGTTGAAGCCCTAATTGATGGTGAAAAGAACATGAGTATCATTGTTATGTGATTCTTTGCATAGTTGGCAATTGTTGGGGTTTCATGTTCTTGAAAGAAAGCATTCTATCCTATCCATTTCAGATATTGAGTTGAGTTTTCAGATTTGAGATTGAGTTTGAGTTGAGTTGATTTGAGTTGAGTTTTGAGATTGGGAGTTGAGTATAGAACATATTGAGTCTCTAACAATTCTCTTTATGCTTCTATGAGTTTGACAAATCACATTGGGTCTCTAACAATTCACCTTGTGATTTCCTACTAAGAAAGTTTTTTCTTGGTGAGCTTGTTGAGTTTTGGACAGGTTTCGGTGGGGACTTGTGAGCAGTCTTGGACAGGTGGGGACTTGTGAGCAGATTTGGATAGGTCCTAGCAGAGGACTTGTGAGCTGAGTTTGATAGTTCTATCAGAGAACTTGAGGACAGAGGTGCACTGGTTCTTTGAGAAGAACCTGAGGATAGATTTGGCAAGTCTTTGAGAAGGCTTGTGTGTAGAGGATTGATTTGTTCAAGCATTGGACAGATCTGACAGATAGAGGAAGACTTGTACTAGACCGACTGATTGTGTTTGGTACAGGTTGTTGAGCTGCTGTGGACGTGATCATAGAAGGCAGAGGTCTCTTAGGCTAAGCATTGAGGATAGGAGGTCTTCGGTGGAAAGGAGTTCCACGTGCTGGCAAGAGGTAGAGGCAGATTGATCTTCCGAGGGATCATTTCTAGAGCGAGAGGGGAAGGTATCTCCTTTGAGCAGAGGCTCATAAATTTTGATTGGGGGAAGGTATCTCCTTTGGGCCGAGGCTCATAAACATTGTAATTGGGAAGGATTCCCAAAGAACTTTGAGATAACTTTTAGAGAAAAGTTTTGTGGACGTAGCCCAACCATTTTGGGTGAACCACGTTAAAATTGGTGTCACTTTGTGGATGATATTGTGCATTGCTTTGATATTGCTTTGGGTATATTGCTTTACTATTTTGAAGTATAAAGGAAAAAGTAAAAAGAGGTCTTATACTGTTCACCCCCCCTCTCAGTATAAGCTTGTGTTCTTCAATTGGTATCAGAGCGGGTGCCTTCGAAAAGTTTAACAGCTTGAAGGAAAAGCTAGTAAAGAACACAATGGATCATTCAAGTGGCAATGCAGCACCTATTCTTGATGGGTCAGATTTTGGTCTTTGGAGTGCAAGGATGAAGGTTCATCTAATGGCACTTGGGAATGAGGTTTGGGAAGTGATTGAAGATGAGTACACTATTCCTGTACATGGTCCTATTACTAAAGAAGAAAGGCTCCTACATCACAACAATTCAAAAGCAATGAATGCAATCCTGAAAGGCTTACATAAAGCAGATCTCACCAAAGTGATTCACTGCAAGACAACTAGTGAAATGTGGAAACAGTTGAAGGTGGTTCATACAGGTGATACAAATGTCAGAAAGGCCAAGTTGAGACACTTCAAAGGTATGTTTGAACAACTCAAGATGAATGATGATGAAAATATTAGTGACTACATGCTTCGTATGGATGAGGTTGTTAACTCCATGAAAGACTTAGGTCTTGAGCTTGCTGAAAATGATGTTTGTGATAAGATTTTAAGATCTCTTCCTAATAGATTTAGTGAAAATATTTCTGCTATTGAGGAAGCTAAAGATTTGGATAAGTTGAAAAAGGATGAGCTCCATAGTATACTTGCAGCATTTGAGTTGAGAACTCAAGTGAAGGTTGATGTCAAGAAAGAGGCAGATTTCAAGGCTACCAAGAAATCCAAGGGTAAACAACTTCAAGATAGTGATGAGTCTTCTAGTGATGAAGAGGCATATTACAACAAGAAAGGCAAGTTCTCTAGAAAGCACAAAAGTATGAAAAATATAAGATGTTTCAATTGTGGAAAGTTTGGTCATTATGCTACTGACTCTACTGTTCCCAAGAATGAAAGTGATGAAGATAAACAGGATTCTAAGAGCAAGGATTCTGAAAAGCACAAGCATCACAGGAAGAACAAAGATGAGCACAACAATCAAGGAAAGAGGTATTCTCACAAGCACAAGAAGAGTTTCTACCTAGACAAAGCAAGTAAGTGTTCTAGTAGTGATAGTGAAAGTTCTTCAAGTGATGATGAAAATGAGATGTTGTTCATATCAGAAAAAGAGGAAGAACCGAAACATAGATTCATTATCATGAAATGTCTTAGATGTGGAAACTTTGGTCACCTTGAGGATGATTGCACAAATAATGATTTGGTTTCTAGTATGTATGAGGATGCTTCAGAAAACTATAAGGAAGATGCATGTATGGTTTTTGAAAAGGGTAGCACCTCTAGTGATAAGAAATCTGAAAAAGGCTTTGATGATTCAAAAAGCAAACAAATAGAGGAAGATATAGAGGAAGGTGAAGTAGATCTTGAAGGTGAACTTATTAGTGCTCTTAGTGCTTTGAAAAAGGAAAGAAAGAAGAATGCTAGACTCAAGGATAAGTTAGATGAATGTTGTATGGAGAGAGATGATCTTATAGAAAGTCTTGACTTCTCTATAGCTAAGACACAAGAACTCAAGGATGAGTTAGAGTCTAAGGTTCTTGAGTATAGTGAGTTAGAACAGAAAATGGCTTCTTTGAAAGAGGAAACTAAAGAGTACAAGGATAAGCTTTACAGGTTTCAAGATAGCTCCAAAAAGGTTAAGTCACTCATCAAAGGTCAAAGAAAGACAACAGATAAAACAGGCCTTGGTTTTGTTAAGCCACACAAGGAACAAGTTGGAGAGTCTAGTAAGAGACTCCAAAAGGAAGAGAGTTCTGATGAGGAAAGTATTTCAGAAAAGGAGTCCTTGAATGATAGATGCACAGAAATAGAAAACAGAATTCAGAATGAGAAGAAGTATTCAAGACCCAAGAGGTCAAATAAAGGAAAGTTTCAAGGCAGATGTTTTGCTTGTCATAGGTTTGGTCACATGGCTTCACATTGCATGGCTCAAGTGAAGAAGGTAAATGACAATTTTAGAAGTGCTAGTTTCTTTCAAGGGTATTGCTACTCTTGTCAATAGTTTGGGCACAAGGCAGTTTATTGCAAGGTAAATAACAGGAACAGGTTTGATCAAACAGGTTTGGTCGAATAGGTTTGGTCGAAACAGGTTTGGTCGAGAATAGGTTTGGTCGAAATGGTGGATTCAAAGATCAGGTTTACCTCGGAGAAACAACATCGTCAAGTGTTTCAAGTGCAACAATGAAGGTCACATAATCGGACAGTGTAGAGCTAAAATTCTAGAATACAGGAACAGGAACAAGTGGCATGATCAGGTCCAAGGATCAAGGCATGGACAAGAACAGGGATGAGAACAAGAACAAGAACAGTGACAAGAACAGGAATATGGACAAAGAGTTCAAGAGAAGGCCCGACAAGGAAGTTATAGACACTGATGATGATCGGTGCCTAATGGGAGTTTTACTCCCACCCCGAAATTAATCACCTCATCAGGAGGTGGGGGAGGGACTAAGCTAAGAGGCTCATTCTTAGTCCCGAGCCCCAAAGGTGACCCTTTGCCATTGATGACAAAGGGGGAGAGATATGAGTAAGGGGGAGAGCTTCAAAGTGAAGAGGAGAGCTTCAAGTTCGGGGGAGCAAAACTTCAAAGGAAGATTCTCAGTTGTGGGCACAGTTGGTCGGTTGTTAGCACAGTTGGTTTCAGTTTTGGCTCTTGAGAAGTGTTTTCAGTAAAGGTTTGCCATCAATGACAAAGGGGGAGATTGTTGGCAATTTTGGGTACTTTGGGTACATTGCCTTTGCTCAAGTGTATAAGTTGTCATTGATGTCAAGAAGCTCTTGAAGGAATTTGATTTGATGTCAAATAATTTGTTTTGATGAAGGTTACGACATGACAGTTTCAAAGGTCTTTTGTAAACCCCAAGTTGGCAGGTTTAAAGATTACAGGTGGATGCATTAGTTTAATGCATTTGGGTCCAGGAGGAAGTATTTATTTAAATAATTAAAAACCTTGTTAAGGTTCCCTTTAATTATTTTTAAATAAATATTAAATTATTGTTTGCAATGGGTTCTCCTAACCCATGGCACAAATGTTTTAAGATTGTGGGCGCTAGCCAAGACCTCCGTCGACGTGTTAAACTCCTCGTCGACGTCAAGAGCTTATGGTAAAAATGCATATAAATCTCCCTCGATGAAAATCAAGAATGATCCCATCCGCATTTTGAAAAGAGTTGCTCATTGTGAATTCATGATCTACTGTTCGACTGTGTCTTCATCGTTTTTGTGAATCCGTTGTTCATTTTTTGTACTCGTCGTTTGTCGTAAATCCGTCGTAAGGTTTTCGTCTTCGTGTTCACGTCAGAAGAAAGGGAGGCACTATTGTTTTATTTAATCCCTAGCGTAGAAGGAACAAGGCTAACAGCGTGAGGTTTAAACCTCACCGGGCGCCTTTGGCGCACCGGTAGCGGCTAGGCTGTTGGCGTGCTACCCGAACGGGAGGTTCCGCGTTCGAATAACGTGAAAGGGTTTTTCATCGTGAAGTGGACGCAGCGGGTGGTGTTAGAATTCGTGCGCAATTTCTCCATAGCACGATTTTTGATGTTGGCCAAGGTATTTTCGAAATTAATTTTTGCTAAGTGTATTTTGCGGATGGAGGAAGTTTATTAGAGGGAAAAACAGCTTAGGAGTTATAAGGAGTTTAAAGCTTGTTTTATTTTGATAAAAGATTCTTTTGAAGGTGTTGTTTGAAATATCTTATTGCATTCTTATGAGAGATAAATTTTATTTTTGATAAGACTATAAGGGAGAAATAAGGTGTATAAGGGATAAATTTTTCTTGTAATGTTGAGAGTGCTTTTGGTTGATTATGGAAATGAAAGCATGATGTTTTAAGGTTAAAATTGCTTCTTGTGTGAAGTTGTGAAACCTTAAGTGGGCAGCTTTGAGATTGACATTTGCTTTCATTAAATTGGTAATAATCAAGCTATTCTTTACTTGGTTAAAGTGTTGGGCTTACTCCTTTGTTGATGATTTGAAAAGTTGTTTTGTGCTATTGTGATTTGAGTTGGTGGATGCTTTTTGTTCAAACAATATTGGAGAGAAAAGGAGTTCTACTTGTTTCCTTTTCTAATGTTGATTGTGAAATGCTTCAAGGTTGTGTTTTGAGTTGAATGGTGTTGATTGAACCTTGTTTGATGAGCATTGTTGTTGAAGCCCTAATTGATGGTGAAAAGAACATGAGTATCATTGTTATGTGATTCTTTGCATAGTTGGCAATTGTTGGGGTTTCATGTTCTTGAAAGAAAGCATTCTATCCTATCCATTTCAGATATTGAGTTGAGTTTTTAGATTTGAGATTGAGTTTGAGTTGAGTTGATTTGAGTTGAGTTTTGAGATTGGGAGTTGAGTATAGAACATATTGAGTCTCTAACAATTCTCTTTATGCTTCTATGAGTTTGACAAATCACATTGGGTCTCTAACAATTCACCTTGTGATTTCCTACTAAGAAAGTTTTTTCTTGGTGAGCTTGTTGAGTTTTGGACAGGTTTCGGTGGGGACTTGTGAGCAGTTTTTGATAGGTTGAGTGGGGACTTGTGAGCAGATTTGGACAGGTCCTAGCAGAGGACTTGTGAGCTGAGTTTGATAGTTCTATCAGAGAACTTGAGGATAGAGGTGCACTGGTTCTTTGAGAAGAACCTGAGGATAGATTTGGCAAGTCTTTGAGAAGGCTTGTGTGCAGAGGATTGATTTGTTCAAGCATTGGACAGATCTGACAGATAGAGGAAGACTTGTACTAGACCGACTGACTATGTTTGGTACAGGTTGTTGAGCTGCTGTGGACGTGATCATAGAAGGCAGAGGTCTCTTAGGCTAAGCATTGAGGATAGGAGGTCTTCGGTGGAAAGGAGTTCCACGTGTTGGCAAGAGGTAGAGGCAGTTGATCTTCTGAGGGATCATTTCCAGAGCAGAGGGGAAGGTATCTCCTTTGAGTAGAGGCTCATAAATTTTGATTGGGGGAAGGTATCTCCTTTGGGCCGAGGCTCATAAACATTGTAATTGGGAAGGATTCCCAAAGAACTTTGAGATAACTTTTAGAGAAAAGTTTTGTGGACGTAGCCCGACCATTTTGGGTGAACCACGTTAAAATTGGTGTCACTTTGTGGATGATATTGTGCATTGCTTTGATATTGCTTTGGGTATATTGCTTTACTGTTTTGAAGTATAAAGGAAAAAGTAAAAAGAGGTCTTATACTGTTCACCCCCCCATCTCAGTATAAGCTTGTGTTCTTCACTTATTACCACATAAGGAAGAAGGGCATAGTGAAATCTTGTTGATGATTAGGGAATTTATTACGGGAATAAAAGAAGTTGGGTCTTGTCATGTGATGATAGCAAAAAATGTGGATATTGAGGATGTTGTTATACCACTTGAAGTAGTAAAATTTCTAAGAGAGTATGCAGATGATGAGCACATGCAGGAATTGCAGGAAGGAGTCAGAAATAAGTTGCAAGGTAGTAATGCAAAGTACACAATAGTTGCAGATACATACGGGAGAACAAAATTATTTGAGTGTAGTTTCCTGAGATTGATCAAAGCAACTCACAAGAGCAGAGTTCTTTTCAACCAGAGGAGAATGATGTAGGAGCCTATCTTCTAGAGGGCATAATTTTTGATTCGATCGTTGGATCGACTTGAAATTTTACAAGGAGCTAGATAAAGAGGTGGGCATGGCATGGTTAGATGATTTCAATCATCTAAATGATTTTTTAGGCTATTATCAGGCCCTAATTCCTTCATCTAGTGTCCCAAAAATGGGATTTAGTATTTTTTTTGAGAATTTAGAAGAAAACTTATTTGGAATAACTTCTTATTTAGGCAATGGGTAAGTGTTGATATTTTCTAGGAGGCTTAGTAAAGATGATATGGAAAAAATATTTTGAAGATGGCGTCAAGAGGAAGAGTGTCACGAGGATCGAGAGGGCGAGGGTTTCAGGCATCTGAACATGTTGGTCGGGGATCACGCATCTATTCTAATGGAGTTTTTGATTCAGGTGGAGCTTTGGCGGTGGACAATATTGAGGAAAAAGGTGTCACGAAAGGTTTTGAAGATTTATTGCAGGGTTTCGAGGGTTCGCAAGGCATCCAAGGTGTTGCTTTAAACCTTCCTTTGAGCATCGAAGGTGTGCGAAAGGATGTTCAGGCCATCATGAATAATCATTTGTTGTTTGGGTCAGAGGATGATCGGGTGTGTAAGGAGCCTCTGCTCGAGTTTGTTGAAGGCGTCGATTCAGGGAAGAAGACGCAGATCAATGAATTATTTGAGCCTGATTCGACTAGCGATAAAGGGCATGATGCAAAATCATTGGTGAATGCTCCATGAAAGGAAAAAATATGACTATTGGGGTCATTGGGAGCCCTACGCTTTTTCATGAAGCCTCTGATTTGAAAGATCATGTTGCCTTTCCTGAGCTGTCGGGTAAGTCTTCGAAGGGTTGCGGGTTTGAAGGCTTGCCTAATGGAAATAAAGCTTGCATGTCTGGGATGAGTATTGGTAGTATGGGGGCATTGGTGAAGGCCTTAAAGGGGTTGAAAAAAGCTTTGTTGAGGCTGCTAAGAGTAGAGGTTTGAGCAAAGGGATGATAGTAGACGGGGAAGTTTTTGGTTACCCCAGTGATGATTTTTTTGAAGATGAAGTTGCCCGACTTGATAGAATGGACTCATTACTGGCAGATATGGGTGATGATGAGTTCACATTCATTGTGGAGGAGCATGAGGAATACCTGGCAGCTAGGAATAATTTATTAAAGAATGGGGTTATTCTATTTTTTCTTAGGAAAATGCCTTCCGAAGCGGATTTCCAGAAGTGGGTCAGGTTGAACTAGGAAGCCAAAGGAGTGCATGTCCAATCGTACTGGGGGTTAGGAGGTAGATATATCTCAGTGCTTTTTGATAGTTCAGATGTTGCCCGATATGTGCTACAGTTTGGAACTTGGTCGATTGTTGGATCTGTGGCTTTTGCGCAATCGTGGCATCCAAACTTCGATCCCAAAGATGTGTCCCAGGCTAGGTATCCCCTTTGGATCGAGTTTGTGGCTATGAAATCAGAGTTTCGGGTTATGTTGTGATCTATGGCTCAGAGGTTTGGAAGAATTCTTATTGAACCTGCAACAAGCACGTCTTTCAGATTTAGTCCCAGGGTATGTGTTGAAGTAGATTTACAAAGAAAGTTGCCTAAGTCTTTGAAGATTGTTACCCAGGAAGGGGTAATTTCTCAGGAGCTACGTTACCTGAATCTTCCTAATGCTTGCTTTTTCTATCAATCTCAAGAACACCTCATTCGGGATTGCCCTCAGAAAAACAATAGCAAGTGAAGGTAGAGAAGGCCAAGAATGTTTCAGGAACCTCTGTTATTAGTGGGAATGATCAGAAAAGTAGGGACAAAAATGAGGAGCCACAAGAGATGGAGACTGATTTGGGCAAACAATTAGTGGTTAGTAAGGGGGATTCAGATTGGAGGATTGTTCAGAAATGTAGAGAGGATAAGGACTCATCGGATAGGCCTTCTAAGCTGAAAAATAGCTCATTTTCTTCCCAGGGGAAATCCAGCGAAGGAACTATTACTTCCAAGGACAACAACCATCTTAATCAGTCGGTAGAGGTCAGTAGAAATCTAAGTGAATATTTGGATGCCCTTGAGGGTAGGAGGAAAAGTAGAAGTTCAGCTATAGATAGGAGTAGGTCTCCCAAAGGAAGGTCTACTCAGCTTAGCAATCGGTTTGAGGCTTTAAATGATGTTGTTTCCCAATGAAAATTGAATTCAGTTCATGGAATGTTTGAGGAATGTCAATTCCCACCAAAATATGTTTGGTGAGTAGTTTTTTGCATAGTGTTAGTGTTGATGTTGTGTGTTTATAGGAGGTCAAGGCTGATGGTTTTGCTCTCCATAGTTGTCTGAGTAAAATTTGGAATGGGATTTGGTGGTCTTCTATGCATGATAGAGGGTCAGGTGGGGTGGTCCTTGTTGTTAAACCTTGGTTGGCTGCCTCGATGGTGGAACAGGGGGAGGATCCTCAGGGTAGAATATGTTGGGCTACGTTTGTTGTAGTTGGTCAGGTGATTGGCATTTGTTCTCTGTATGCTCCTAACACCTCTGGTGAGCGGATGATCTTGTGGGATTGGATGCAAC
Organism: Wollemia nobilis; assembly: GCA_028583015.1. NCBI lineage: Eukaryota > Viridiplantae > Streptophyta > Pinopsida > Araucariales > Araucariaceae > Wollemia > Wollemia nobilis. Next base: position 4,715,766 of record JAQPPZ010007509.1, on the reverse strand, counting down.
ACAATTTTCCTGATGCGCGTTGGATTGTTGGAGGTGACTTTAATATGGTTGAATGGGATGGGGACAGAGAAGGTGGTCAGGGAGGTTGTATTTTTGGTTCTGAAAAGGAATCCTGGAGCAGTTTGAAGGCTTCGCTTCAAATTTTTTATGCTAATTTTAGATAAAAATATTTGGAAATAGGGGGATGGTTTACCTGGTCTAATAAGAGGAGAGGTGGTGATAGAATTATGGCCCGATTGGATAGGCTTTATGTGGACAATAGTGTCTTTACATGTGTTGGTAGAGGAAGAAGGGTTGTTTTTGTTGACTTATCTGCCACTGGATCTGATCATTATCCAATTAGCTCTTCAATATTTTTGGGAGCTACTACAGTGATTGATAAGAAGCTTCCCTTTAAACTTAATGTTTCTCATTTAGATTCTAAGTCTTGTAGAGATCTTATCAATTGTGTTTGGAATTTGGAGCCTCGTCCAATTGATACTGGGTGGATTGGTTGGTGGGAGGCAACTATTAAACGTACTATGAAATTTTTGCATGGTTGGGGAAAGTTGGTTGCTAGGAGAAGAAAAGGAAGATTAAAGCAACTTAGGAAAGATTTGGATAATGCTAGAAGAGCTCTTGAGGTGGATCCTTTTAATGTTCAACTTCAGGAAAGAGTTGTTGGTTGGGAGCATGAGATTCATTGTTATGAGGATTATATTAATAGAGGGGCATGAATTAGGAGCAGAATTCATTGGTTGCAGCAAGGGGATGCTCCCTCTCAATTCTTTTTCAGTCATATTAAGAAGAAAATTACTTCTGAAAGAATTACTGCTCTTCACACTTTCGATGATAGGTTGGTGGAAGATGATGATGGGATTAGGGCTGCTATTGAGGAGCATTTCCAAAAAAAATTCTCTATTATCCTATGTCTCTGGAGGTTCTTGCTGCTAGGGAGGAAATTAAGAGGAGTGTTCCAAAAAAAGTGTTCAGTTTTGAGAGTGATCATGTTGTGGCTACCTTTTCCAAGGAGGAACTATTTGAAGCCCTTTTAAAAATGAAATATGGTAAGTCTCCGGGTCCAGATGGTATCCCAGTGGAATTTTACAAAAAGTTATGGGATGTTGTTGGTGATGATTATACTCAAATGGTTCAGGAAATTTTTGATAGAGGTTCTCTTTCACCTGTTCTTAATCAGGGGTTGATTAAGCTTATTTCGAAGGGCAATAGGAAGGATACTATGGGGGGTTGGAGGCCCATCACCCTATTGAATGTTTCATACAAGATTGTTGCCAAGGCTTTGGCTCTTCATTTCAAGGATATTGTTGCTCGGATTGTGAGACGTGAACAAACTGGTTTTGTGAAGGGGAGATTCATTTTAGACATGGTTCTCACGGCTTGGGAGACTTTGGAGTGGGCTCAAGAAAGCGGGCAAAAGGTGATTATGCTCAAGATTGATTTTGATAAAGCATATGATCGAGTGGATTGGTCCTTTATCTTCAGTATGTTGGAATGGCTTGGTTTTACCAGGCAAGTTGTTGATAAAATTTGGGTTCTTTTCACTTTTGCTTCTACTAAAGTTGTTGTTAATGGTAAGCTCACTAATAATATTAGCCTCTTCAAGTCCATCAGATAGGGTTGCCCCCTTGCTCCGCTTCTTTTTGTGATTTCAGTAGATGCCTTGGGTTATATGTTGGAGGAGAGAAGTTGTGTTGGTTTGATTAAGGGAATTGATACTCCTAGAGGTTCTATTATGAATAATCATTTTGTGGATGATTCTCTATTGTCCTTTCAGTTGGATGCTTTGTCCCTTACTAATGTTAAAATATGTTTGGATCAGTTTTGCAAAGCTTCGGGAGCTATCATTAGTGAGGAAAAGTCTGATTATTGGTTGATTGGTAGTGACTCTCTTCCTGCTGATTTTACCCCTGGTTGGTGATGGGTGAAGGATGGTGAGATTGTTAGGTACCTGGGAATCCCTTTTGGTAAGGCTCTTTCTTTGAAAAACATGTGGGATTGGTGTCTTGCTAGATTTGAAAAAAAGATTCAGCTTTGGAAAAACAAACTTATTTCTTTTGCTGGAAAAGTGGTCATTGTTGGGAAGGTTATTCAAGCTTGTCACCTCTACTATTTCTCTTGTTGGTTGCCTAATGCTTCACAATTTGGGAAGCTTGAAAGACTTATTCGTGGGTTTTTATGGTCTAATTTTGATGGATCAAAGAAAATGCCCTCTATTTCTTGGAATTTTTGCATTGTTCCCAAGGATGAAGGAGGTTTGGGTTTGTTGGATATCTAGATGCAGGGTAAGGTTTTGGCTACGAAATGGGTGGTTAGGGCTCTGGAAGGGAATGATGCTTGGCAACATCTTTTGCGGTTCAAAATTCAGAATGCTCAACATGTTGAAGGTTTAAAAGGGGCTTTTCATATCGAGGACATTGTGGGCCATCCCAACAAGTTTAAAATCAGAGGTTGTATTCTTGTTAAGAGGATTTGGGAGGCTTGGAAGACTGTTGGTTCAACTATTTACTAGGCTTATATGGAAGAACGTAGGGGTTGGGTTCTTCCGTATAGATCTATTTGGGTTTGGAAGAAGAATGGGGTATATGCTTCAGAACTCCCTCGCCTCAGATGTAAGAGGCTGATTAAAAAAGGGATTGTGAAATGGTCGGATCTTTGGGATTCAGGGGTTGGAGGTTGGGTCAAGTGGACTGATTTATGCAGTAAGTTTAAGCTAAAATCTTCTGACAGAGATGCTATTATGCAAATTCATTCTCTTCTTCCATCCGAGCAACATTTTAAATTAAATGGTGGGTTGTCGGGTCCCATATGGCACGACTGGCATTGGAGTTTTCATGGTATTATTACTTCTTATAAATCTGGCAAGATTTATAGAGCTCTTCTGCCTAAGGTTTCCTTGCATATTGTGTTGAATAGGCGTTGGGGGATTGTTTGCCTTGAAAAGAAATGGAAAACGAGACTTGCCCAGATATGGAAGTTCAGGATAGCTCCTCAACTCAAAGTCTTCTTATGGTTATTAATTTTTTAGGGTATTCACTGTAAGGCTAGATTGGCAAAATGGATGAGGATTTCAGATCAATGCAGTAGCTACGGAAGGAAGGAAACTGTCAAACATATCTTTTGGGACTGCAAAAATTCAAAGAAAGTTTGGAAGAACCTCGAGTGGACATATTTCCCTATTCTCGGGGATCGGTTTAGCTGGAAAATGGTTTTGTTTGGTGATGATTTTGGCTGTCCTCGACATCTGTTGGGTGTGTGGACTACCATTAGAGCAACAACTATGTATGCTATATGGAGGGCCAGGTGCAGTTTGGTCTTCAAGGATGAAGCACTCAGTGCTTCGGGGATTGCTTCTAGGGTTGTTATTGATATCCAGGATCAATGTAGAGCGTTTAAGAGGCTGATGATGAAAGACATTAAGGATTGTTCTGCTCAGGACAAATCTGATTGTTGGATGTCCTTGAGTAGGTTTTTGTAATCTTTGTATCTGTGATGTATTATGAATTCTTTTTAGTAATATAAGTAGTATTTATTCAAAAAAAAGATGATATGATGGTGTGTATTAATTTAGGGGGCTATCCAAGATTTTTTTGGTGATTTAGGTTTTGGCACTAAAAGACAAAATTGCCAAAAAAATAAAATATTGTAATTTTTTATATTTAGGGCTTTAAGATTTAGGGTTTTGTTTTAGGGTTTCTTTTGGGATATATATTCTCTTGATATCACATTGTAAAGGGGGTGAAATCTAGGAATGAGAAAATAAAGCATTTATTAGTTTATTTCCATGTATTGTAGTTTTGTGTGATTGGGGGTTTGCCACTTTATTTCCATTTATCGTAGTTTATGTGATTGGAGGTTCTTGTTCTAGCCTCTTGCAGTTGGATTTACACCACTTCACAGATGATTCTATGCTATTTCCTTTGGCATATTAGCAAAATTTTGCTAACATCCTTGAGACACTTCACATCTTATGTAGGGCCTCCGATGAAAGAATCTAAAAATCTAATAATTTCATTATTCCCTTTGGATTCAATGATAAGCCAAACTGGATACACACAACATGGAAGTGGGTACAAAGAGGAGAAATATTTAAGTATTTGGGTTTTCTTTTTGGTGTTGATCTTTCACCCAAATCTATGTGGGATTGGTGTATGGATAATTTTACCAAAATGGACTACTGAAAATGTCTCAAGCAGCTAAAATCCAGATTGTTATTAAATTATTAGCCCTTCCATGTTTACTTCTCTTCACTTTAGACGTCGAGCAAGGATGGACATGATAATATGAATAGTATGCTTTAGGAGTTTTTCTTGACAAAAAACCTAGCCAAACGAGGCCTCCCAATGATCTCTTTGAGCACTTGTAGACCTGTTTCATGCGATGGGCTAGGAATCCCCAAGATTCAAGCGTAGGGCTATGCACTCACAACTAAATGGATGCAAAGAGTGATAATAGGAAATGATCCATGGAATGTTTTGATGAGGGAACATTTGAAAAACTCCCATGTGGATGGTATAATTTGGGTAAATATGTCATACATTAGCATTCTTTTGCAAGCCCCTTATTTCTATGTAGAATGTTGTATTATTCTCAAAGGACTTTGAAAAGCCTAGCAATAGGTGCATCAATTTTTTTCATGGTAGCCACATCCAAAGCAAGGCCCCACAAGTTTCCTCTAGCACAACTTATGGTGGTCACTCCCCCTCGCCCTTGATGCACAACCTCTTGGCATGAGTCCATGGTTTCCTACCAGGCGTCTCTTCAAAAGGGGAATGTTTCTGGTGGGTGACATTTAGGAGTTATCTAAGCCCTCATGGAAAAATTGAAAGCAAATTCAATCAGAATTTTGCCTCTACCCTACTAATAAAGTAATGATTATGTGGATCCTTTCCATTGCCTCCCAAGACATACTACCTCTATCTTCTCCACTAGAATCCAGTCGCCCTTGGACTCATTGGATATGGTTTGAAATCATAACTTCGAGCATCGAGTCCTTTAGTTTTGGTACCAAGCTCTGCTTCCTATGAACTGTTAGCAATTTGCAAATATGCTTAATAAGAAATAAAACTTAGAGCTCAGGTGGACCACTTGGGTAGGAACCTTCAAGCTGATCAAATTTACCCCAATTCAAGAAAAATTCCAAATTCTTATTTAGAATGTAGTCCTCCAAGGCCTACCTACTCGAAGTAGGCTAAAACAAATGGACCAAGGGCAAGGTGATTGCCCTTTTTATGGTTTGGAAGAGACAATACAACATCTATTTTGGAATTGTGCTCATGCCCACCATATTTGGTGTGAAGGGCAGCAACCGTTTTACCCCTTACCATTTTCTATAATGAAGGATTAAGCCTTGTTGGGGATTGACTTGATGACCAACAAAAAATTACTTCTCTCCATTACCAAGGTGGTCGTCATCTTTCATATATGGAAGACTTGATGTAAAGCCATTTTTAAAACTGATCAGGATTATATCTCTAATATCTCAATAGCTTACATCTTTGCTATTGTAAAATGTTAGTTGTAGGCCAAGTCAACAGGTCGCACCCGAAAGGAGAAAGTGTTATAAGAAAAAATCTTAGCTTTGAAGAGGCGCATCTATGAGACCTCGACTTATAGCTCAAAAAAATGTACATATTAAATAACATGGTAGAATAATCAAGCAACTTAGATTGGTGATCCATGATCAAGCACACTTGATGAAGCATGGATCAAGTGGAATCAGAAGCCAACAACACACATTCTAATCCTCACATTAGGCTCTCATCACAACATGAGGTGGAGCAAGGTCACTTAGACTCTTCTCCTTAGTAAATGATTTCCCAACATGATTGCTTCCTTGAATTTTTTTGTTTTGATAGTGTAGCAATATCTCCTCACCAGATAATATGCATACCACCCATTAGGAGTGATCCAACGGTATGTATTCATTCAGTTTTATGAAGGCACATATTTTTAGAGTCCTAGTGAAGGCATGATTTTTCATCCCCATGATAGTCGTTGGGGATTTCTTAGTTTTGGCATGGGTCACTAGGGGATCACCTACATGGCCTTTCACTTTCAATGCTTATAGTTGGCCACCTTGAATGTCCCAATATTTCTTAGTTCTCTATTTCAGCCCTTCATGGCCTAATGTTGAAATACAATAGTGGGGGCCTATGTGTGGTCTCTTTTGTGCTTATTTTTAGTGATGGGTGCCTTGCGTGGCCCTGTGCATGCATCCTAATGTGCGTTGTCCTCCTTGGAAGGGAGTCTATCATGGATTCGATGGCTATCAGGTTTTTAGGCATGGAGGTAGGTGCCCGAATCACAGTTAGCCTTTATATTTTATTTGATTCTTTCAACTTTTGGTAAATATGAATTCAGTAGCAATTTCAATTTAAAAAAATGTAATATGAGTAGTACCTTTTTCAATACCATGTAATCAATTAAAAAAATGTTAAGGTTAATTTTATTTTTTATTTTTAAAGTAGGGCTTTTAAAAGGGTTGTCCTATACATTTTACATCGACTTAGTCCTATTGAGATATATAATCTATTTGTTGCTATCGAGATTTGAACCTTGGCATGGGATGCATCATCTATATATCCCAACCATCGAACCAATGCCTCATTAGAATTTTAATTTCAAATATTAGAACACACAACATAATACTAATTAATATATGATTAAATAATATTAGCTTAATTGGTCAAATTCTTCAACTTTCAAGAAGAACTAATTTCATATAATTGTTAAGTTGTTTTAATACCACTAGGTGTTCATGATGTAATACAAGTAGGGACGTTTCAATCTCATGTAATAGATTAAAAATATAACCTATGTATGATGTTTATATTATTATTGTAAAGTGCCAATGGGTCCTTGGTTCAATGGTTGGGATAAATAGTTGATGTAACCCACACCAAGGTTCAAATCTCGGTGGCACCAAATAGCTCAATGTGACTAAATCAATGTAAAAGGGAAAGGGCAACCATTATGACACACACGCGCGCACACACACACACACACACACACACATATATATATATATATATTGTAAATTGCAATCATTACGACACATTATTAGTCTTATTTAACAATTTAAAATGAAATAAAACAATTATAAAAAATTAGTTCACTAGTACTAAAAGATTAATATAAAGAAAATTGAGACCTAAAAAGCATTCATCATTTGACAATGTTATAGTTTAAGATGGTTTCATTTTTAATATGTTGTTTTTATTGGGTCACTTCCATCAAAACATGTCATTTTTTTTTTTGGATTTGGTTAGTGTGAGAAACCCTTATGATTGACGCTTAGGGTTGGGCATCTCCATCCCACCATGTCCTCTCATAAGGGGGAGAGATGAGCTTATCAATAGGGAATTTAACACATAGTCATACACACACACACATCCCCTCACAAAATTACCCATGTCACAGTTTGAACCTTGGACCTCTCGAAGAAGAGCTAAAGCCCAAAACATTACATTGTCCCATTTGAATAAAAATTTTAGTTAGAAATAAACCTCTAGAGCCACTCTTAGGTGGTTGATAGTGTTGTCCCATTCGGGTATACCACTATCTAGAGGGAAGCCATACGAGATTTTTGTTGGTGCTCGATCGGTATCACATTTGTATAGGGATCCAAACTTGAGACCTCTTAAATGGAGGGAGTTTTTCGCAATCACCAATGCACCACACTTGCAGAGAAACTCTTGGATAGAGAGAAACCTCCAGAGCTACTCTTAAGTGGTTGACAATGCCATCCTATCCTGGTATACCACTATCTAAAGGGAAGCCACATGAATTTTTTGTGTTCGCTCAATCTCACGTCTATATAGGGATTCAAACTCGAGACCTCTCAAATGGAGGGAGTTGTTCGCAATAACCAACACACCACACCTGTGGACAAAACATTTCATTTGTTACTTGGTCAATTAGACCATTTTTAATGTGCTTTTCAACTAAACATTTTTTCCATCTTTTTGAAATTGTTTTTTTCTTCTACCAAATTCTTAATATCATTTTCATCAAGAGAGAGAATTTCCGTTTGCTTGTTGTCATTTAAAAGTTGAATTTCATAAAATGAAAATCAACATGGTGATCAACTAATTATATATCACCTTATTTCCTTCTTTATAGATATGTTGCAATTCATAGTGCATCCATCACCAATTGATTGACATCTCAAATAATGTAATTGTTGATTCAAACCCTGCATCCTTTTTTTATAGCATTAATATTAATCTTTAGAAAATATTCAGTCATGTATTATCAAGTCCTCTAGTGGTCAAGACAAGCCTCTTTCCACAATAGATAATTAGGCTTAAGTTTACTGCATTAATATCTAACATGTATTCGTGGAAAATGCTTAATACTAAAATTTCTATCTTAATTCATGTAAGAAGTGTGATATCCTCTACATAGTTGTATATTAAATTTCCATATGATTTTAAGCATGTAAGGATAATTTCTTCTTTATTATCCCAAAAAAATGCCACCTTTAGCAATATTTCCAATATTTCTTCTAGAAGCACCATAAAAATTAACTTTTATGGATCTAATGTTTGGACATTTATATTTTACTAAGAATCAATGTGGATCCTTTAGATTAACTTTATTATTGTAGATGTCCTGACAAGGACACCGCAATGGCGAAAGGTATTTGGCTCTCCTAACGGAGACCCAAGTCCAATTCATGGGGAGGGTGGCCCACTATGTGCCCTCACTTTTCAACCTCTCTAAAGAAAAACTCTATTATTGCATATCACTCTTACATGCAACTTCAAGTCTTATAACCAAATGATTAACACATCTTTTTTTACACTTAAGACTCCCCATGATGAACACCATGCTCTAAACATTTTGCAAGATAAACAACAATATAAATCCAAATTTGGATGTTTTTTTTTAATTTCTTTTTGAATTTTCTAATTTTCTTTTTGTAGACACCAAAACCTAGCCACTTGTCATCCGTCCAGGTCTTCTCGCCATTTTTACCCATTTAATTACATATATTTAGGTATATTTGTTTAATATATATTAAAATATTAATATTTAATATTATATTTTTTACATATTTAATAAATGTATATATATTTTTTGGTAGGTAAAAGATTTTATTGCTTTACGGGTTAAAGGGTCCCGTCCCTGTTACATCAGTAGCAAAAAGAGACAACTGTGGCCTCCAGTGGCAATAGATAAAAAACAACTGAGGCTTAACCTCATACACCATGACCCAGACTAGGTCGAAGCCCTCCAAGACAGAGGAAACTAAACTATTATAGCAATTGGTAAACAAAAACCAAGTAGCCCTGCTGCCCAAACAACACCTTCCCAGGTTACTGGGATTCCTTGTTTCTTTCCTATTGTGCACTGTCATCAGGGGTCAGGAGAGTTTTGATTAGGTTCGAGAACTCTCTAAGCTCGTCCATAGCATTGGACAGCATGGCACAACCTTCCCTGTAGATGTTAGCAGCCATCTGCAAATGGCTTACAACTTCACTGGCTCTCTTGAGGGCTATGGAACGCAACGTGTCCTTGGCGCTAACAATGTGCTACTCATCGTCATCACTGATAACTTTCGTATTCGGGTGTTGATCACTTGTCTTAGGGGACTTCAACCTATTGGATTTCCTACGTGTTGAGTGGTATTTTCACCCGATTGTGAAAACACACTCTCCGATAGGATTTGGGTTCTAAATCCTCTGCTTGCAAAGAAATTAAACAAGTAACTTCTCCAAGGTTCCTGTTATGTTAGCATTTTGCATCTGTGTATTAATAATCTCAAATAAAGATATTTAATTAAAATGCTTGGAACACCTTAGTGGTTGCAAGTAACTGAAAACAAGGGGCACTGTGGTTTATTTTACTGTGAAAATTTAATGATTGTTCATTGAACCCGAATAAAGCAAATGTGATTTGATCTTTATATGACCATGCTGTAACTTCAAAATAAAATTTAATGAAATGCCATAACATGAATGGAATTATTTATGGATTTTGAAGTTTTTTAATTTTTTAATTTTATTTTAATGCTTGAAAAATTAAAATTGGAACTTCTGAAAAATAAAGTGCAGCAAAAAGAAAATAAAATGCAAAAGAAAAGAAATTAAAATTGCATTCAGTTTGATGCTATCCCGTCCTGGCAAAACCGAAGATGTGAGGTTTCCATGCATGCAACCTAACCTATTGAACCTGCAAAACACGCACAATCCAAATAAGTTAAGTGTTGGTCTCTGGGGTTTTATTGTGATCTTTCAGATTTAGACATTCGCATGAAGCAACCAAGAGAACTTGCATTCAACTTCACCTATAAGCCTAGAAATCTGAAAAAGGGAAAGATAAACATTAAAACATGCATGCAAAAAATAACTCCTTCTTTCTTGCCAACAAGATGCAAATTTTTGAACACTCCTGCATTAAAGATAAATCCTGTTACAATAGCAGAACATCTCTGGTTTTCTCAAAACCAGAAAAAGGAAGAAAACAGCCCCAAGCAGGCCCAGAATGGCATCTCGCCTTTGGCACTGCAACTCTGCCCGCAGCGGTTTTCGACCCCTGTGCCATCCTGTGCTTCTGCTTTTAAAGCTTGGCAATGCTCTCTGTTTCGCCCTGTGACGCTTCGTTTCATCTTCCAGATCGCTTCGTTTCACCTTCCCGATTGCTTCGTTTCATATTCCTGCCTTTCGAATTGCTTTTGAATTTATGTTTAATGCTGAAACGTTTGATAATATTCTATGAATGTAACGTTTTGTAACCCTTATACATGTATGCCACGTGTTCTGCACTTTTTGCATCTTCTGTAACGGCCCCATGAAAATCATGACAAAAAATAGCATGCAGCTTTGCTCCTTTGCTTTCACGAAAACGCGACATGTCGCGATATCGCGACATTTTTCCTTTTTGTGATATCAGACGTTTTCCACTTTCTCCTTCATGCACAGCGAAATGGCGACATGTCGCGATATCGTGACAACTTTTCATTCCGTACACTTTGCTGTTTTTCTGTCATGAAATCGTGACACTTTTCTCTTCGTACACCTTGGCTGCTTTCTGTCGCGAAATCACGATCGCTTTTCACTTGGCGTCTTGCTGCAACTTGTCGTGAAATCGTGACGTTTTTCACTTCGTACGCCTTGCGACTTGTCGCGAAATCGTGACGCTTTTCTTTCCCCTTTGTTGTTTCTTGTCGCGATTTCGCGATGCTTTTCTGCTTTGCCTTGTTTGACTGGTTTGACCCACGATTTTGTGACATGTCACGATTTCGTGACAATTTTTCATTTTGCCTTTCTCTCTCCTCTTTGGCGCGAGCGAAACATGTCGCGATATCGTGACACTTTTCATTTTTTGCACTTTTCATTTGACGTGCGAAATCGTGACACTTTTCATTTTCACGTCATTCTTTCATTTCGACGCAACACGTCGTGAAATCGTGACACTTTTCATTTTTGGCAATTTTCATTTGATGGCGCGACATGTCGCGATATCGCGACACTTTTTATCCTTGTGCAATTTTGCCCTTTTTCTTGATTTTTAGCATCTGGGTCACTGAGATCTTCTTTGAAAGCATGCAAAAAATGTGGGTCCCCAATTTTGGGGTGTGTTGTGGATCAGCCACAACAAATGGCGACTCTGCTGTCAAATGCTCTTGAGCATTTTCTTGAGAACCCTACCTGGAAGTATACAAACTCGAAAACATGTGTTAGCACATAAGAAATATAAACAAATGCCCATAGATCAGAAATATATGAATCATCAGAATCATCAAGTATCAGCTCGGTGTGTGCAATGTGTTTTCATTCCCTATCGTTTGAAATTGATCAACATTCCATCGTCAGTTTTACATGAATGCATATGTGAGATTGTGAATGATTTGTGTAACCTAATAAATATGCTAAGAGATTTTGCTTTTATAAAAGGCATAGTCTTTCTTCTAGTATCATACACAAACATTCAAGATTATCAAACCCTCTTAGGATCAACTATATGTATAATGAATTGCTTTATTAGATCCCAAAGTTGGTTATGAGTCCCTACTATCTTGAACCCATGTGTAAGTGAAAGTGAAATCGGAGCTTTGGGAAATCAGACTCCCAACCTAATCGAGATGGGAGTTTAACCCTATTCTTACTACTCTGATTTGGAATTCATTACCTCACTTTGAGCAAAATAATTTAACCAATTATGGAAGAAATGGTCATGCTAGTCTAACCCTTTGGACAATCAGTGGTCTTGTTTTTTAGACAAGACATGTTGCCATGCATGGGCATACCTAACCCCATAATCCAAGACTTACCTTCATTTCTTTGGACCTTGGGGATGACTACCCATCCTTTGCAGAGGACAAGTAGTACGATCCTTCCAATCCAATATAAATATGAGATGGGAAAAATTTATTTTTACTTCTTGGACCTTAGGGATGACTACCCATCCTTGCTAGGGACATGTAGTACGATCCTTCCAATCCAAGCTTTGGATAAAAATGGAAAATATTAATTTTATTGCTTAGACCTTGGGGATGACTACCCATCCTTTGCGAGAGGACAAGTAGTACGATCCTTCCAATCCAAGATTTATCATGAAATGAGACATAGGAGCTTTGGGGAATCAGATTCTCAACCTAAGCGAGATGAGAATTTATGCCCTATCCTTACTACTCCATGTAGGTCAAATCAAAGCTTTGGGGAGTTGGATCCTCAACCTAAGTTCGATGAGGATTTAGCCCTATCCTTACTACTCTGATTTTAGGCTTTAAGCTTTATGGAAGTGGTCAAAACCACTGTTTTAAGGATCATGCTGCATAAATAGGATAGACATGAAATACTTCTTTCACCCAACCTTTTCTTCCAAGCAAGGTTTTGATCATTTTGCTCAAGATCCTTTTTAATGTGTATAAAATGTGCTTGGTTCTAGATATCTCAAGACTCAGTTCCCAACCTTAGGATTTTCTTCTTATTTATGTGATAGCATAACCTTAAGAGGATTTGACACACTTTAATGATTTGTATTTGAAATGCATTTGCAACTAAGATGGCATGTATGTGCAAAGTGAGATGTAATATGAATGCATTGTCTTTTGAAATGCAGATGAAATATTGCCATATAAAACTGACTACTTCATGCATCACAAGTTTCAAACGATATTATTAAATTGTTTGTATTACTTGTGGAGCTTTTACAAGACAATTCCAATGTTCCATATTTCCCCGATCTAGAACATAAGTTAGCATCTCAAGGCAACTTTTTCATCATTTTTTTTTTTTTATAGACAAACAAAACATGTCAAATAAACACACAACTTTAAATTAAAACTTATTCAATCCAAAACCAAACTGCAATCCCAAAAATGAAAATTTGAAAACACAAACCAAAACCAAAAACCAAAATCTATATACAAATGTACACTATAATACAAGATGATGCAAAGCTTGGATTATCACTTTCCTGGATCCCAAACATGATTAGAACATTTCAACAAAAATATAACATGATATGCATGCCAAATGTTGTGGGAATCCCACAAAAACAAGACTAGACCAAACAATGCAACAAATTTCCACTTGCCATGCTCACCATACCAATTTGATTTAGTTCCAATAATACTCCCATAGGTGAGCATCAAATTACTAAAATGATTAGACAATAAATGATTTTCAATTTTATCATGTCTATTCTTTAAAATGTAAACTTCATAATTCCCTCCTTGATTTAGAATTAGGCTATCCTTTTCAAATATGCAATTTTGTAAGTAGGAGCCTATTTCTACAAATTTCAAAGCCAAATCATTTTCCAAATTTGTAGGCCAATCAAATTTGTGTAACAATTTACAAGCATCTAGGATATTTACTAAATTAGGATCATTAAAAGTTTTTATCCTAGATTCAATTAGTAATTGTTGATGAATTTGGTTTAACAATTCAAGTGCATCAACTTCTTTTCCATTCATTAAAACAATGTTATTAAAGGTGTGATTAAAAATTATACCTTGTTTTTCATTTACCTTTAATGACATTTCATCATTCAAATTATTTAAATTCAAAATATGGTCATCCAAATTTTCAATCCTCAAATATTCTTGGTCAAAGTGTATGTCCCATGACTCATCTTGATGATCCTTCATTTGAGTTGCTTCCAATTGATCAATCTCTTTGTCATTTGGTTCTAATTCTTTGTTCACTATCCATGGTATCTCTTCATTTGAATCCTCAAAATCATCATGCAAACTTGCATCCACACCTTCAATGAATTTATATTCAACATGATCAAATTTTGTCACCTTTTCAAATCTTGTGAATATGAGATCTTCGTATGATGTAGAAGGTTCAACATCCTGCATATCAAGTGAAATATGAGTTTCATTTATAGGGATGTGAGAAAAGAATGCATTATCATATCTCCCCCAACCATTGTAAAAATTGTCATCCAAATCCATGGAATGAAATTCCATGATGTTTGTGACATGATCTTTTGATTCATTCATCAATTCTTTTTCTTCTTTGTCCTTGGTAATAGGATCATTATAATCTTCCAAAATTTGATGAGATTTGAAACCCTCTTCCAAAACATCCTCAAATTGTACAGGAGTTGTAATATCTTCCTTTGAGTAGGCGATTATGTTGTCCTGTATATCAATTGGCACACAAGTTTCATTAGTAGTTTTGGAATGAGTGTAGTCTTCCCACTTCTTCCAAGCATCATAATAATCATCTTTCAAAATCAAGTGGTGACGTTCAACTACTTCTTCAACATCTTCCAATTCATCAATGTGTTTCTCATCAAATTCATCTTCACCTTCCTTAGATGGTTCAATTATTTCCAAAAGTGGGTTATTTCTTGAATTCAAATTTGTAAGGCTATCATTGTCCAAATTAGTAACCCATGATTCAATTTTATCATAATTTGGAGGGTGAAGAATTTCTTGATCTTTAATTTTACACATCTCATCAATAGTATCTTCCAAGAACAAGTGGTGAAATTCTATCATGTCTTCAAATTCATTTATTGGTTTTCTTTCCATTTCACTTTCAACCACTTCATTCAATTCTATGGTGGGTTCCATCCTATCACATATATCAAACATTGTTGAATTTAGAACCCCTTCATCTAGATAATCGTGTATCTCTATGAATGAGATCATTTCTGCATAATCCTCACTAGTGGATGTTGGCTTATCAATTTGCACCTCCTCGTGGACTACATCTAAGGTGGTTGTAAGATTTGGATATTCAAATTCATCCCCTTGATCATTTACCTTAGATATCATTGGAGTGGAGGGTGCTATGTTTGATGGTTGGTGTAGGTTGGCATCAAAAGAACAATCTCTCATGTGAACATGTTGTGCCTTTTCTTCTTCAAGACCTTGTCGTTCTATCTCTTCTAAGACCTCATGGATTTTCTCTAGGGACAAACCACTCAGTTTTTCCTCAATGAGTGAAGCAAGTGTGGGGTGTATGGCTCCTAGGTATACTTCCATGGCTTCCTCTTCCAATGTGTTAAAATTTTCCCACATTTGGGAGTGCAACTCACGAAATCTTCCATTGAATTGACTCAAGGATTCATTAGGCTCTTTACATATGGAGGTAAACTAATTTTTTAAGATTTCTAAGTCAACTTTGATTACCAAAATGGTAAAGATAGGCTGCTTCTAGTTGTATCCAAGAAGTCCTAACCTCCATGGGTAGTTGGCTGTACCAAAAGAATGGTTTATCATCCAAAATGTATGCAAATAACTTACAAGCCACCTCCTCATAGAAAATCTGGAATTTACATAATGTATCCTTGTAGACATGCAGTTTTTGCAAGTATCCTAGTGGCACCTCTTGATTAAAACACCGTAAAAAATCCAATAACATTGTAGGAATTTGATAGGGTACCACAGGTATAGATAAACCCTCATAATGATCCTCTATCATTGATACCATTCTCTCTCTTAGAGACATTATTTCAGCTCTCAGGGATACCATTTGCTCCTCAAGTGTTGCCATTAGTGAAACTTAAAATGTAATTTTAGAACCAAATCTGTTGAATATTCAACTTGCAAGGTAAAAAAAATCAAGTTAGCATCAACCAAGAGATGTACTTATTAAAATCAAATGTCAAGTAATTGCATGAGACCAAAATTTTCAAAATTAAATCAAATCACATATTTCTGTATGAACAATCAAAAAAGTGTTAGAATAATATACAACATACCTGAATTGCTTAAAATAGAACAAGTAAATAAATTCAGGCCGTCCTTTTACAATCCGCTGAGTGTTAGAGGACTAAAGCATAAAAAATTTAAATTTAAATAACACTAAAATAAACCCGTTCGGCCCTCCTAGCACCAATCCGTTGAGTGGTGTTAGAGGCCAAAGATGCTAATAAAATGGACTTGAAATATTTAGCAATGTAAAGCTCTTAAACAATTATAAACCCGTAGCATCTAAAATCATGATAAAATAAACCTCTTCATGCCCTCCTTCTAGCGCCAATCTGTTGAGTGGTATTTTCACCCGATTGTGAAAACACACTCTCCGATAGGATTTGGGTTCTAAATCCTCTGCTTGCAAAGAAATTAAACATGTAACTTCTCCAAGGTTCCTGTTATGTTAGCATTTTGCATCTGTGTATTAATAATCTCAAATAAAGATATTTAATTAAAATGCTTGGAACACCTTAGTGGTTGCAAGTAACTGAAAACAAGGGGCACTGTGGTTTATTTTATTATGAAAATTTAATGATTGTTCATTGAACCCGAATAAAGCAAATATGATTTGATCTTTATATGACCATCTTTGTAACTTCAAAATGAAATTTAATGAAATGCCATAACATGAAGGAATTATTTATGGATTTTGAAGTTTTTTAATTTTTTATTTTATTTTAATGCTTGAAAAATTAAAATTGGGACTTCTGAAAAATAAAGTGCAGCAAAAAGAAAATAAAATGCAAAAGAAAAGAAATTAAAATTGCATTCAGTTTGATGCTATCCCGTCCTGGCAAAACCGAAGATAATGAGGTTTCCATGCATGCAACCTAACCTATTGAACCTGCAAAACACGCACAATCCAAATAAGTTAAGTGCTGGTCTCTAGGGTTTTATTGTGATCTTTCAGATTTAGACATTCGCATGAAGCAACCAAGAGAACTTGCATTCAACTTCACCTATAAGCCTAGAAATCTGAAAAAGGGAAAGATAAACATTAAAACATGCATGCAGAAAATAACTCCTTCTTTCTTGCCAACAAGATGCAAATTTCTGAACACTCCTGCATTAAAGATAAATCCTGTTACAATAGCAACATCTCTGGTTTTCTCAAAACCAGCAAAAGGAAGGAAAACAGCCCCAAGCAGGCCCAGAATGGCATCTCGCCTTAGGCACTGCAACTCTGCCCGCAGCGGTTTTCGACCCCTGTATCTGTCCTATGCTTCTGCTTTTAAAGCTTGGCAATGCTCTCTGTTTCGCCTTGTGACGCTTCGTTTCATCTTCCAGATCGCTTCGTTTCACCTTCCCGATTGCTTCGTTTCATATTCCCGCCTTTCGAATTGCTTTTGAATTTATGTTTAATGCTGAAACGTTTGATAATATTCTATGAATGTAACGTTTCTGTAACCCTTATACATGTATGCCACGTGTTCTGCACTTTTTTGCATGTTCTGTAATGGCCCCATGAAAATCGTGACAAAAAATAGCATGCAACTTTGCTCCTTTGCTTTCATCGCAAAAACGCGACATGTCGCGATATCGCGACATTTTTCCTTTTTATACGTGACATGTCACGATATCGACGTTTTCCTGCCAACAGCCTTTCCTGCCTTCATGCACAGTGAAATGGCGACATGTCACGATATCGCGACAACTTTTCATTCCGTACACTTTCTTGTTTTTCGTGAAATCGTGACACTTTTCTCTTTGTACACCTCGGCTGCTTCGTCGCGAAATCGCTACGCCTTTTCACTTGGAGCTGTCTTGCGGCAACCTGTCGCGAAATCGTGACGTTTTTCACTTGGTACGCCTTGCTTGTGGAAATCGTGACGCTTTTCTTTCGGCCCCTTTGTTGTTTCTGTCGCGAAATTTGCGATGCTTTTCTTTGCCCTGTTTGACTTGGTTTGACCCAGATTTTGTGACATGTCACGATTTCGCGACAATTTTCATTCCCTTTCTCTCTCCTCTTTGGCCGCGAGAGCAACATGTCGCGATATCGTGACACTTTTCATTTTTGTGGAATTTATTTGTCAAATCGTGACACTTTTCATTTTGACCGCGCAACACGTCGTGAAATCGTGACACTTTTCATTTTCTGCGACGACGCGCAACACGTCGCGAAATCGTGACACTTTTCATTTTCTGCCAGCGACCGCGCAACACGTCGCGAAATCGTGACACTTTTCATTTTTGCGACGATGGCGCAACATGTCGCGAAATCGTGACACTTTTCATTTTCGGCGCGATGCGCAACATGTCGCGATATCGTGACACTTTTCATTTTCGGCAGCGATGGCGCGACATGTCGCGATATCGTGACACTTTTCATTTTCGGCGATGGCGCGACATGTCGCGATATCGCGACACTTTTTATCCTTGTGCAATTTTGCCCCTTTTTCTTGATTTTTAGCATCTGGGTCACTGAGATCTTCTTTGAAAGCATGCAAAAAAGGTGGGTCCCCAATTTTGGGGTGTGTTGTGGATCAGCCACAACACTATGCTTTTGAGGTAGCCGAACTAACTTTTGTTTGGGTCTGGGCCACTTACCAGAATGAACTTCCTCTTTGGGAGTAGAGAGCGGGGGTGACTCTTCCTTGCCATGGTCAGGGGGGGTGAGCGTGCAAGGGGAGGGGAGACGGTGGGGGGATGAGCAAGGTTCGAGGGTTCACCTCGGACAGAGTTGGAGGAATGAGCGGGGTTGGGGGACCTGGAAGACATAGTCCCTGACACCTGGTGGGCTAGGGCATACTTATACAAAACTAAAAAAAGCCCCTAGTGATCGGGGGTTTCGAGGACTTTCTTTCCTTGTAATTGTTTATGGCGATGGTGATAGACTGAAAGAGGAAGTCTGCGATATTGATAGGATGGACATCGCACAGGTGATTAACCAGAGCAAGATTATAGGCTCGAAGGGGGTTGTTGGGGTTGTCTACAGAGACATACTGGATAAAAAGAATGATAACCGAGGCCTAAGGACGAGGCAAGGAAGAACGCACCACTCCTTTATTTTCCCAAATTAGATTTTTATCCTTATCAAGGAATTGATTAGTTTCCTCTTTAAAGTTATTCCTATCTCAAAGCACCACTCCGTCGTCAGTCGGAATACCAAAAATTTGAGAAATTGAGTGAACACTTACCTCAAACTGAAGGCCATGAACCCGCAGTTCCCCTTCGTTCCATGTCTTGATGAAAGCATTGGTCACTTCTTCAATTCCAAGAAAAGCTTGAAGAAATTGATAAAATTCTTAGTGTCGAGCAGGTCAGCGGTCCCGACATCAATTTACAGGCTAGTAGGCTTAGTGGTGGCCACGGTGGAAGCCAAACTAGAGCTTATAGAGCTCGTTAGGATAATTATGATAATAATAGCAGAGGATAGGGATAAAATAGTCCTAGCAAGGGCAAAGTGAAGGTGTACTATCTGGATCAAGATAAAATAAAGGTGAATAAGGGTCTCGGGAAAAAATTTCAAAAAGGAAGACTAGGAACGCAAAAAATGATGTAGGCATGGTTCATGACGACAGGGCCAAAGTGGAAGGGGGTGGAGGAGAAAGCGAAGAGGGTGGCAAAAAGGGCGAATGGGGGAAAGTGGAGGTGGGAAGGCGAGAGATCGAAGGGGTGGTGGAGAAAATGAGGCGGCATGAGAAATTGGACTATGAAGTTAGAGCTCGGCTAGGGAAGCACGGGGGGGGCACGAGCCATACTATTCGTGCGAAAAATTGTACAAACAACTATGATGGGGGTGGTGTTAAGAAACATCGAAGTTGTTGAAAAAACATCGCTTTAGTGGCGAGAGCCACCTTTGGAGGGGTGTTTGCTGGGAGAAGTGGAGTAGTGGGTGGCCACCTTGGGTATTGAAGAAATACCATCGAGGGGGTAGCACAAGCTACCTAACGGATCACTTTCCCACATCCTGATTAGCTTGGGTGATGAATTCTTACGGGAAGTATTCTTCCCAGATGATCAAGGTGGACTGATTGACTACTTTGTTGGCTAGAATATCAGTCACTTTATTAGCTTGCCTAAACACATGGTTGATATGACTTTGAGGATTGTTGTTGAGAGAAAATTGACAATCCTAAATGATGTTCTGGATATTATTCCCCCCTATGCTCTTGTTGGTAATGTGGCCAATGATCACTAAGGAGTCTCCTTCGAATATGATTGGCTTGGGAAGGGTTTTGATCACCTCGATGCTTCTCCACAAAGCTATGGCTTCTGCATAATTGTTGGTTTGGGTCCCCAAATTTTTTGAGAAAGCCTTTATAATGTTGTCTGTATGATCCCTGATGACTCCACCTAGCCCAGATCTCCATGGGTTTCCTTTGGAGGCACCATCAAAGTTGGCCTTGAGCCATACCTATGGATGGGGGGACCATTTTTCCATGGTTCGGGAGCTGCAAGGATTTTGGACTTTGCCACAGTCTATGGGAATCTTGAGGGAAGCAAAAAGGTAAGCTTCCAGCCCATAGTTAGGTACCCCACCGCATGGGATTAGGTTGTTGTTTTCAATAGCAAGGGACAGAGCTTTGTTGGCAAAAACTTTCAGATTTTTGGTGCCCTCCATGAATATGCGGTTCTTATGTTCCAGCCAATCTGCTAGGCCGCATGGTGAAGCAGGGAACTCCATAAGAACCTAAGTCTTGGGTTTTTAAAAGTCCATGACCATTGGATGAATAGGTCCACAACTACCTTGGGACATGTCCAACAAACCTGGAATTTGCTGGTCAAGATAGAAAAACACTCTCGATGAAAGGGTATTCCAACAAAATGTGTTGAGTGGATTCCCAAGCTTGAGTACAGAGGTAGCACCTATTTGGAACCATCACTCCTCTTCGAATTAAGTTGTCAGTGATCAAGATTTTATTATGGGTAGCAAGCCAGCAAAAGTGGGCCACTTTCGGGATCATGAGCTTGAGCCACATGCTTTTGTTTAGGGTTTGACTATCGCCTTTTCTAGGAGTGTTTTCCAACATATGGGATGCATTTTTGATAGTGAAGCCACCATCACTAGATTCCTTCCAACATCGTTCATCCTTCTTCAGGGTCAATGGGATGAAATTCACTTTAAAAATGTCCAGAAGGGTAGCAGGCCTTTATTAATGATGTCATTATTAATTTTGAATTGAACCTTCTTCCATTTATGGATACCCTGATCAGATGTGATGAAATCAACAATGTGGGCTCCATACTTACTATCGATGAGGTGTTTGATTGGATTCAGATTGGCATCATTGATGAGGGGGTCTTTTTTGGCCCACACATCTTTCTAGAAGTCGATAGTATTACCATATCCCAGCTGCCACCAAGATCCTTGATGAACCAACTACTTGGTGTGGCTAATGGATTTCCAAAAGTGGGATCTATTGCGGGGAGTCTACATGTCCAGGAATGAGTGCTGTTGCAGGTCTTTTTTCTTTTGAAAATTGATACCCACTCCAAGTTGGCATCCGTAACCACCTTCCAAGCCTGATTAGCTAGGAGGGCTTGATTTGTAATATTTATGCGACGCAGTCCCAACTCCCCTGTCTTTAGAGGTGTAGACTTTATCCTAGGCTACCAGGTGGAACTTTCTTTGGTTATCATTCCCAGACCACAAGAAATGCTTCTGCAGTTTCTCAATGGCCTCTCCCACTATGATAGGGATTTTTAATACTGATAGAAAGTAGGTAGGAATACTCTGGAGGACCGAATTTACCAATGTTGCTTTGCCTGCGCTGGAGAGGAGGGCCCCTTTCCATCTTTCCAGCGTCTTGTGAATCTTTTCTATGACGTTTCACATATATTTAAGTGGTCTTCCCTTGAACATTGGTAGGCCCAGATAGGTGGTTGGGAGGTCATCAATGGTGCACCCCAAAATGCCTGTAATTTTGACCTACCTTCTGGTGGGGGTGTTGATGAGGTAGAGTTTACTTTTGGTGTAATTGATCTTCTGCCCAGCCGCTTCCTCATACATATTGAGGATAACTTTGATGACTTTGGCTTCAGAGACTGAAGCTTTAGTGGCCAGTAAGATGTCATCCACGAATTACTGGTGAGTGGTGGGGGGTAAGCCTGAAGCTACCTTGATGCCAAATATAAGGTTTCTATAGCAGGCATTTTTGATGGTTTTACTCAAACTGTTAGCCAAAATGACTAATAAAATGGGGGAGAGAGGGTACCGCTGTCTCAACCCCTTAGTGTTGGGAAAGTAACTGGCAACAAACCCATTCACAAGGACCGAGAACCAAGAAGAAGAGACACAATTTGAAATCAGATTTACCCAAAATTCATGGAAACCATATTTGAGGAGAATTTTGGATAGGAATTCCGGTTCACTCTATCAAATTATTTGTTCATGTAAAGCTTCAGGAAGAAGGCAACGGAGTTGGAATTGTGGGCATAGTGAATCATCTCATGGATGGTGATGACCCCGTCAAGGATGTTTCGTCCCTTAAATGTGATTCCTTGATAGTGGTCAATGATGGTAGGAAGGATCTCAGTGAGTCTGTTGGCCAGGGCTTTGGACAACACTTTGTAGATGACATTACATAGACTAATGGGGCGGTAATCAGAGAGGTACTAGGAGTTAGTTCCTTTGGAGATCAGGGCCAAGAAGGTGGAGTTAACATCTCTGGGAATGGATCTTGATTTCTACATGTCATTGATGGTGAGGCACAAGTCAGGGCCCATAATGTACCAGAAATTTTGGAAGAAAATGGGGTAAAATCCATCAGACCCAAGAGATTTATCGAGCTTCATGGAAAAAATGGCTTGGTGGATTTTCTTGTGGGACAGGGGGTTGAGGAGGAACTTGTTAGTATGGTCAAGGATGGTTTTGGGAATATTCTCCATAAGGGACTCCATGGCCAAGGGAGAGGAAGAGGGGGGAGGCAAGAAGGTCTTTGAAGTGACTAACAACTTCATCCCTGATCTGGTGGATGTCAGAAGTAAAAGTCTCATCCTGCTTAGTGAGGCCTTGATGAGGCCTAGAAATGCCTCATTATTACACTATGGTTGACATATAAAAACTGCCATAATATTAAATGTGACAAAGTTAAAGTGCCAAATAGTGATTAGAATATGTTATTTGTTACATGTTTGCATGATTTTATGTTTGGAACATTATACCTCTGTTTTGACTGTTTTCAACCATTTATGCACTATTTCAGTTGATTAGGTAGTAAATAAAACATGTATTGCAATTACATTCTGATGGCATGAAAATATTCCTCTCATCAAGAACTACAAATTTTATTTTTGAAGCAAGTCAATCTAAGCTATAGATAAAAAGTTATGAAGGTTACATCATTCCTGTGCTCATTGTTCATGCCTTAAGTCTTTTCTGGAGCTGTTAACAGGTGCAAATCTGCATTAAAGGGAACATTAGCGGATCTACTGGGAATGATCCAGAGTGAGTTAAGGTACCAAATTCATACCAATGGTACTTGATAATATAGAGAAAACATGAACCAAATTTGAAGGCATATGGACAAGTACCTTGGAAGTTATGGGGCCTGCAAAATGGCAGTTTCACACTTTTTGACAGCTGGAAATGTTGGTAAAAATATGTGTTAAAGGCCAACTTGACAGTGATGCAGGGAGTAATTTTTGAGGAATTAAGAGTTGAAAATTGAACCCAATGTTTTTCATATAACCAAGAACACGTGGACATAATTTGGTAAAAAATGGAGTTACGATGAACAAGTTATGAGCACTCCAAAAGGGCATATGGGCATGTTTTGGCAGCTGGAAACAACAGGTCACAATCCATACAAATTCCAGCCACCTGTCACTATGAAGGAAGGCATGGAATTTGTCAACTAAGAAGAGGTAAACACTTGGAAATAGTTAAGGAAGGATAGACATGACTCTTTCTCCACCTGACAACACTTCCACGTGATGCAAATGGGAGCAACAAGTCAAAAGGCTGAAATGTAGGAAATTTGGTAAATGAAGGACAGTCATGTAAATTCCAGCCAGCTATACATATACAGAAGGGCTTGGAATCAGTCACTCCAGAACGTGCCACCAATGCAAAATGCTGTACAAGATAAGAAAAAACAATCCAAACAGTCAACAACTTCCTTCCTATGCGTTTGGAGCGCAGATAAGCAATGAATTGTCACCTGCTTGTTATTTTGGAGTAGCATAGGAATAAGTGGCGTAGGAATAGGGAATAGCACAGGAACAACCGAAAATGATCAAAATGCATCAAAACCATGGAAAGCATGATTAGAAATTGACCAAGTGGTTAGTCCACCCTATTTGGACTCTGTTCCTTCACCATAGGTGGACCAGCTGGGATAAAGAGAAAGTTTAAAAAATTATAACCCTGCATTCTAGGAAACTATTTTGTAAACAGTTGGAAATCCTTGAAACTCAGCAAATAGATATATCAACTTTGTCTTATAAATAAATCTCCCAACACGATTGAGGATAATATATAGATATATAAATGGAGAAATAGGGATAGAGGAATAAGAGATAGTTATTAGCAGAAGATAAAGTCTTTGTAGCATTATAGTAAATTGCAAATTTTTCTTGTAGTACTGTAATGCAGTTTCAGATGGAATAAAAGGTACATTCTTCAGATTTTATTGGCATTTTATGGTTGATAGTGCACATTTAATTTACCTGGTATAATTCTTCACCCTCTTCTGGTTTTGGAAGCAAGGGCCACTTGCAGAATCAGAGGAAGGGCAACACAGTGACAAAAAATTCTAGCTAATTTCTTGCTGCAGCAGATCAGCAGAATTTTGTCAACATTTATTTGTAGAATTAGTTTCATTTCATAAGTGCACCATAGTATTTAGAACATGTTTGGAATAGTGTTCAGCATTTAATAGGATTTGACAACATTTTCCATAATTCACTGCAATTTCCATATTTCTGTCATTTTCTAGCTTTGCAACAATTTCTAGATTTCTGTCATTTCACTGCAATTTCCAGATTTGTGTTATTCTCCAATTTTGCAATAGATGTTAATTTGATTTTCCATATTTAGAACATGCTCAGATAATTGTGAACTTTGTAATTAGTTGACTTTTACGTAGTTGTGTGTGTGTTTTCAATTCTGCAATTTACTTTTTTGTTACTTTCAATTTAGCAACATTTCACTTCCTGTTATTTCAGATTCTGCAATTTTCATTTCTTGCAATTTTAATTCAGTTTCAGCTTCTACAATTTGATTTCCAATTCTAGGAGTTAGAGGTCACACCAAACCGCCAAACACTAACTGATCCATCAATAAAACCTGTTTTTTGAATGAACTAATCTTTAACCTATTGGAGCCTTCTTTCATATATAGCCTTGGACACCGCCCTGGATTGACACACACAATGATTAAATGATGAATGAACAACGACACTCATCATTTTTGGCGTCGTTGCCAAGGATAGGTGTTGTTAGAAGAGGAAAGCAGTCCAATAATTGTTAGTGTGCTAAGTTGTGAACTTCAGAGTGAAATATGAATGTAATAACTGACATAATTAATAGTTGTTGGTAAATTCCATTTTAGTTCATTTATAGAACAAACAAGTATGAATAGGTTAAAGGATGTGAAAGCACGATGTCAAAGTATGAAAAATTCTTTGTCTACCACAGGAAGAAAAGTTTCACAAGAGGTTGAAAGTATGTCAAATTTGTCCAAATTTATGATTCCCAAAACTATTGGAACTTTCAAAGAATTACAATCATCTATGTCTAGAACTGTAGGATCCTTTGAGAAATCATCACAAGGAGGAACAATCAATAGTTCAACACCATTTTTTCTTGACAAATCCATACAATCAGGATAGTTTAACAGGATATATAATTGTGATTGGGAACCTATAAGGGTAGGCTCACAAGAGAATCTAGGGAGAGCCGATAATGTGCTCCAACCTAGTGTAACTAGTACACACGCCAAAACTTTTCAAAATCCCATCCAATTAGATCCTAATCAAAATGCTCCCATGAAGGTCATTTCACCTTACGTGTTACCGACTTTTAAGGGAGTTACATCTGAAGACACTGATTTGTTTTTGTTTGAGTTTAAAATTGTGTGTCAAGCTCATGATTACACTAACGATAATCAAAAGCTCAAATTGTTTCCTTCCACTCTTAAAGAGTCAGCTCTACGATGGTTTATCACCTTAGCACCTGATTAAATTAGAACCTGGAATGAGATGGAAAATATATTTTTGGAGATACCAAGAATATTGTCAAGTCAAGAATCAAAATAATGAATTGCTTGAAATGAAACAAAAGAAAAATGAAATCTTAGAAGATTATGTAGACAATTTTTTTTTGTTCATAAGAGATGTGGTAGTGTTGAACCTGAAATGTGCAA
Organism: Wollemia nobilis; assembly: GCA_028583015.1. Taxonomy (NCBI): domain Eukaryota; kingdom Viridiplantae; phylum Streptophyta; class Pinopsida; order Araucariales; family Araucariaceae; genus Wollemia; species Wollemia nobilis. Next base: position 4,689,289 of record JAQPPZ010007509.1, on the reverse strand, counting down.
AATTATATTCTTAAGGGGACTACAAGATGAATTTAGGGATGCATTGGATATTTTAGGAAGAGGCGATGCAAATGCACTTGAAATCCAAGAAATCATTAAAGTTTGCAAAAATTATTCTCATTCAAGGCATAGAAAACATAGAATTGGTAATGATAAACATGTTTTGAAAGAATGCATGAAAGAGTTTGCTAAAGCTAATATTGTTGTACATCTTGATAAAACAGTAGATAAAAAGAGTAAATCTACTGAAACTTTAGTTATCTATTGTTCAATATGTGAGCAACAACACTCTGTTCATGACTGTCCTTTGAAAAAAATATTTATACCAGCTACATGTAGCATTTGTCAAAAAGGACATTCCATAAATCAATGTAGTTTATTGCCAGAACTCAAAAATATCTTTGAAAAACAGCCTCAACCTATGAAAAAATTCAATTTTGTAGGACAAGGACAAGGAGATAATTTTCTTAAATTTCCATATCATAATGCTTCTCAATTTCCTACACATTGGGGAAATAATCCTTGGTAGATGCCATGGTATGCTTCAGGTCCACTTCAACAATGTTGGAGTCAACCACCATGGGCATATTCCCAAGAGTGGTCTCAACATGGATGGATGAAACAACAATGGAATCAACCACATCCACCATGGTTGCAGCCAAAACTGCAAGGATATCAATGGGGACAACAACAAAAATTGCACAAAGGGCAGCAACATTATCAAACACAGAAATCAAATTTATTGCCCACTCATACCCATAGTTTCTCTCATGGACAACAACAAAAAAATGAAAAACAACCTCTATTTTCAGCTCAACCTATGGTCAGTCCAAACAATGTTAAACAGGTAACCCCTGTCTCTATGGCTAAATCAAAAAATACAGCCATAATAAATGTTGGTGACTGTCATTAAAATTAGTTGTGTTTAGCAAAAACACTTCTTGAACATATTCCACTTACCAGTGTAGAAATAGGAGCTAAAATGAATGCACATAAAAACAAATCTGCACTGAAACAAGAAAAAGAAAAAGAAAATCTCCCACAAAAAGAATCATATCTTGAACAGTTTGAAATATCAAAACTAACACCTTTGGAATCAGATTTGATAAGGGAATTAAAACATTTAAATGTTATAGTCCCTTTACTTCAAGCTATTAAAGATGTGTCAATCATTAATACAATTGTTCAAGAAATATGTTTTAACAAACCAAGAAAAAAGAAGAAAATATATCCTAAAAACATACAAGTCGGTGGTAAAAGAGTAAACTTGCTTGCAGGAAACCTTTGTCTGCCTACGTATGATTGTCTAAGATGCCCATGGTTTCATGAAACATATAAGGAAAATGAAACGAACATTTCAATTTTGGCCTCCATCGTTGTAAAGGATAATGTAGAAGAGATGGATTCATCCAAACAGTCTGTTTTTGATGAAAATGTTCAGAATTCAGATTTTAAAGATGAACCAATCACTGTTCAACAATTATTATCGAATGATGAAAAACAAAATTCTAAAAATTTGTCATCCATTCCAATACAAAACAATTTTCTTCACTTGTCACATGGATGTCATCATTTTTTCTCATATTTTCCTTTCCATTTATCAAAGTTAATTCTTTTAAGAATTTTTTTTGGTAAACATACACAAATTTTCCATTATTTTCCACCATATCATTGTTCTCTTAATTCATTAATGCATCATTCTCCAAGAACCAATTCAAAACATCTTGGTACAAAACAAACTGAAATGCAGCCAAAACAACCTTTGAACAACAATAGTTGGTTGACTAAAAACTAGGAAGTAAATTTGTTTGATGTATTGATCCAACATCCTAATGCTCTACTAACACTTTATGCATCTTTAGCAGTTGGCATTGAGTTGTTGTAGGTACAGAAAAAATAGATTTTGCAGTTGAATGCAGTTAATGAACTTTGGTTGGAAGCACTTCACCAAATAGAGTTTATTCAACAAAAATGGAAAATGTGGCATGATGATCACATTAAGAGCAACAAGGATGAACCAGAAGAGTTTGAGCATGGAGTTGTTTGACTTTATTCAATTGATGATCCGAGAAGGACATTAGTGGTTAATGGACATCTTTTACAGTTGTACCATAAACCACTCACAAAGAAGGAATTTGCTAAATATTTCACACAGTCACATTTGCATATGATAGAAGAGGATTCCTCTTCTAACAAGGTTTCCAAATGATCATATTTTTTTAGCCTTAAAAAAAATACTTTCTGTCATCTCAACTCTAAGTATTTCCCGTTTTGTCATTCTATGCCATATGGCCTGCCCTTCTTTCTGTCAACTCCTACATCGACTTGGGACTTTTTGAAACTTTGAGGTTGTTTGGGGCTCCAATGATCAGGGGATTCCTGGGCAGCCTCATCATTGTCAAAATTGGTGGCGTTAGAGTTGGACGGGGAGGCAAGGAAAATAGACCCTCCGGGGGGGGATGGGGTTGGGGAAGATGGCAACCGAAGGGGTTTTTGGGTAGGGCTTTGAGGGTCTTCATTGGAGGTGGGGGTTTGGCTCTGGTGAGGGGGTCAAGGACTTTTCTCAGTGGGATTGGAAGCAAGGTGCGGCTGGGAGGCAACATTAGAGGTTGAGGATGATATAACAGGGATTTCACCTTACTTAAATTCCTCATTGATTCCATAATCATTAAGAAAATAAAATGTATTAGTAGTTGTAACCGAGGTACTTGCCTTTTGAAGATCTTGGGCTGGAGGCAACCAAGTTTGCTGTATGTTCATCAAGATTTGCCCTTGGCTGTTGGCTGCCCTCTGACTGGCAATTGGTTGTAGGTGTCCTTCTGGATGGTGATCGACATTAGGGTTTTGCGCTTAGGGCATTGAGACAGGAGGTGCCCCTGGGATTGGCACGCCGAATAGAAAGCCAGCTTGTTCGAAGATTAGCGGTTGTCTCCTCTTGAAGTCCTCATAAATTAGATTGAGGTGATCTGGGAGTTGTGACTCTAGATTCACACTAACACAGATGCAGGCCTAGGTTAGATGAGTTCTAGCACGAGTGGCCTGATCAATAGCCACTAAATCCCCGAAAGCCCTAGCCAGACCTTGAAGAGCATCCTCATAGAAAAAATGCACGGGGAGATTGGGGAGACGAACCCAAATGGGGGTGAAGTTAATGTTTTGTGAGTCGGGGTCAAAATTTGGCTCCCATTTCTTCAAAAATAGACTTCGTCTCCCGAAGAACCACAGACCTCTGGATAGAATGCATTCTGCATCCTCCCGAGTGTTTAGCTGTATCATAAAAAAGCCTCTGGTCATCGTAGATAGCCCCATGTTTCCCAAGATTTTCCACTTTGAGGTTGCCCACCGATGGATTGCATCCATGTCTGGGCGCCCTCCTACAAATTTTCCCACTAGGGAAAAGGATTCGCGAGATGCATAGTCTTCCATAAGGTTTTGAGGGCATAGTACATCGCACCCTTGCGACACAAAACCTTTCGATCCGTCTGAGGGTGATCTAAGTTTTTTCTATAGGCGGTTTTCAGAAGACAAGTGGTCTCGATGGCTTCCTGGATCGCCCATTTTGTTAGGGGGCTCTTTTCCCCAATCGATGTCGCTATGGGAGTTCTCATGTTTAGCTGTAGACGCACTCCAGGCTGGACCTGTCGTTGCCTGGGTGGTGGGGAATTCCTTCGAAATGGCACTAATGTCTTCTCCTGTTCGTGTTTTCTCCTTGTTTGTGGCCCAGTTTTCGTCAAAAATTTTGATCGTCGAAACCATAGTCGTCCAATGGACTTTTTGTTTTTCCTATACCACTATATTTTAATCTTAATAAATGTATATATATGTGTAAATTAATCTTAGCCATCCATCTTGTTTTAATCTCAGCCATTCATCTGCATTGATCCATGCCACATGCCCAAAATTAATCTCTACCCTCCATCATGTTTTAATCTTGACTGCACAAATTATGTCGTCGAAACCCTAATGTGACATAGGTGAGATTATAAATAGAAGCAATTTTTATGGCTCAAACCCTAAGTATTTTTCCCTAGAGTTTCTTAAGCAATTCATGTCCTTGAATTCCCTAAGCCTGAGTGCCCTAAGCAATCTTAGAACTTCCCATCATCGCCCTCGCCTTCGCATCCATCACCACATCCATTGTCTAAAGAATATTTTCTTCTATAGACCTTACCTCATTCCTCGAACACCCCTTCACTACTTTTGAGCACCGTTGGGTGCTTTCCACCACTCATGAGCATCATTGGGTACTTTCTACCATCCCTGAACGTCCATGGGTGTCTTCTATTTTCATCGAGCACCCGCGGGTGTTTTAAACAAGAGTTTTGTAGCCCTAGTAACCCTCGGGTGTCGCTAGGGCATCGTCACACCAATTTCCTACAATGACTACTACAGATCGAAGAACAACAAGTGAATAAGGTAAATTCAACATTGATTTATTTCATTTCATGTATTTTTATATTCTACTCACTTTCCTTATATTGTATAGCTAGAGTTTGTATTAATTTATGAGGGTCTCACACTATGGAGCCCTCACAGTTGCTACTAACCTGTTTGTTGTATTTTGTGTGTATATCTGGAGATAATACACCTACATTGTGCAGCTGCTTAAGCTCAAGTGGCTCGGTATTGGATAGCACAAAGCCCACTCACCTCTGTTGGGATCAAAAGCGAGTTTGAAGACACCACCAACACTATTCACTAGGGTTTTGGAGAACCCTAGTATTGTAATATTTTGTATCAAAAGAAATCAAATTCTTTATTGTAACATTGGAGATTTGAGGCTCCCCCCATATCAATAAAATTATCTCTTTTGTGCAATATTGTCTCTTGGTTTCATTTTTTTGTAATATTTAGGTGTTTCACTTTTGCATCTACAAATGGCGTTTGCCATCAACATTGAAAAAAGGCCAAATCCATGCAAAACAGTGGCTTACCCCCACTAAATCACTCTAAATTGCATTCATGTATCCATTTCATCAAGTTTTGTGAAGGTTCAAACCGATTTGGATGCATAATTTTTGTTTGCACCCAAAAAGGTGCAAAATCACTTATCAAATTCAAAAGCACTCCAAAACGGTCCAAATTTTCACAAAAGCTCATAATCATCATTCTCATCATCAATAATTCACTTTCACATCATTTCCAAGCATCAATAATGACATTTGCATATTTTCCAAGTTCAAACAACATTCAAGTGAACCTTGTATCTAGTGGTTTATTCTATCTACTTGGTGATTGCAACAATTTGCATCCATGCAATTCGGTAAGATGAATAAATTACCATAAGGACACTTGGCCATCTTCATCATCCACTATCTCATTTCTCAAAAACAACATCACATTTGGTACTTCACATTTTGCATGAAACCTTGCCAAGAACAATTTGCACAAAAGCTATCATTGATGGCCTAGTTTGTGGGGCTTAAAAACATGGACACAATCATATTTCATCATTTCACATCTCCTTGGCAATCATCATGGTGACTGGCGTAATCTAGGGTGATTGGTTCTGATCATAATAATTATTTGACAGTCACTAGTTGGTCCTCCGAAGTTGACTATTTTTATCTTTGCATATCAATGATGCCCAAAGGCACATTCTTCAACAACATCGAATCACCCCAAATTTGGGGCAACCACATTTGGTTTTGATTTTCCCACAACGGGATACATCTTACATGATCATGGCATCTACACTTGGCAAAAATCCCTTCATCTGTTGGGGCAAAAACAAACACATTTTCATCACATCTTCACAAAACCCTTCATTTGTTGGGGCAAAAACAAACGCAATCATTTCACATTATCCACCAACCCCATTCCCATCGTTGAGGCAAAAACAATATCACATTTATATCATTCATATCGTCCACAATCATGTCATTCATTCACACAATCATTTGCACTCATTTATCCATTGGCTCGTGAGATTTATCCGCAAAACTCATTCACCAATTGAGAGGATAAGCTACACAAATCAAAATTATTTTATCTCCAAGCTCATGTCCACATCTTAAACAAAGTTGCTTCTACATTAGGCTAAAACAGGTGTCTTGTGTTTTTGCACTGCATTGTGTTTCACGCAATGTAGTACAAAAAGGGGTATTTGTAGACACCAAAACCTAGCCACTTGTCATCCATCCAGGTCTTCCCACCATTTTTACCCATTTATTTACATATATTTAGGTATATTTGTTTAATATATATTAAAATATTAATATTTAATATTATATTTTATATATATTTAATAAATGTATATATATATGTGTAAATTAATCCCAACCATCCATCTTGTTTTAATCTCAGCCATTCATCCGCCTTGATCCATGCCACATGCCCAGATTTAATCTCTACCCTTTGTCACGTTTTAATATTGATCACACAAATTGTGTCATCGAAACCCTAATGTGCCCTAGGTGAGATTATAAATAGGAGCCATTTTGATGGCTCAACCCCTAAGTCTTTTGCCCTGGAGTTTCCTAAGCAATTCATGTCCCTAAATTCCCTGAGCCTGAGTGCCTTAAGCAATCTCAGGACTTTCCATCATCGTCCTCACCTTCGCATTTGCCATCGCATCCATAACCACATCCCTTTTCTGAAGCAGATCTGCTTCTACAGAACTCGTCTCACTCCCTGAACACCCCTCCACTACTTTCAAGCACCATTGGGCATTTTTTGCCACTCTTGAGTGTCGTTGGGCACTTTTCACCATCCTCGAATTTCCACGAGTGTCTTCTGCTACCATTGAGTGCCTATGGGTGTTTTAAACCAGAGTTATGCAGCCCCAGTAACCCTCGGGTGTCGCTAGGGCATCGTCGCACCAATTTCCTGCAACAACTACTACAAATTGAAGAACAAGTGAATAAGGTAAATTTAAAATTGATTTATTTTATTTCATGTATTTTTATATTCTACTCACTTTTCTTATATTGCATAGCTAGGTTTTGTATTAATTTATGAGGGTCTCACACTATGGAGCCCTCATAGTTGCTACTGACTTGTTTGTTGTCTTTTGTGTGCAGATCTGGAGATAATACACCTACATTATGCAGCTACTTAAGCTAGAGTGGCCTGGTATTGTATAGCACGAGGTCCACTCACCTCTTTTGGGATCAAAAGCGAGTTTGAAGACACCACCAACACTATTCACTAGGGTTTTGGAGAACCCTAGTATTGTAATATTTTGTATCAAAATAAATCAAGTTCTTTATTGTAACAATGAAGATTTGAGACTCCCCCCATATCAATAAAATTACCTCTTTTGTGCAATATTATCTCTTGGCTTCATTTTATGTTAAATTTAGGTGTTTCGCTTTTGCATCTACACTTTTCAAACCATAAATTTTAATAAATAATGTCAAAGACCAATTCTCAACATGATGTTTGATGCTTTAGCTTTGAAATAATTAGCCCTACATTTTATCAACTCTTTTGGTGTTGATGGAGCAACACAACTTTTGTAAAAGTATCCCTAATGGTGGAAGCAAAGGATATGATACAGGGTTATGCATAAGGGGCCAGTGTCAAAATCTATTTATAATAATTAGGTGAATCAATTTTGAAGTCGAGGTGAATAATGTCCAAAGTCATGTAAAAGATATGATGAATTTATCTTAATATTTGACAAAAATTGTAAATATTTTAAATAAATAGTAAAAGTATACCGACAACATCATATTGGGCCATTGAATGATGCTACAATGTTAAACTACCAGTAGCAAGAAACTACCAACAACTACAAAGTACAAACAACTGCAAACTACAAGTAACTGCTATAGTAGAAAACTATCGATATTAGAAAACTATCGGTAATTGCTATAGTATAAAAGTATCGGTAGTAGAAAACTATCTATAACTACAAACTATTGGTAGCTCTAAACTACTGATAACTCTAAACTACCAATAAATCCAATCTACTGACAGTTGAAACGACCAACACCTACAAATCATTGGCAGCTAAAAAATTATCGATACTTGCAAACTATCAAAAGTTACAAACTATCAATGACTACAAACTATTTTCAGCTCCAAACTATCAGAAGCTCCAAAGTATCAGAACCTGTAAACTACCAATAGCTCCAAACTATCGAAAGTTGCAAACTACCAACAAATACAAACCATCCACAATTGCAACCTACCGATAGCTATAAACTATCGGTAGCTGCAAACTACCCATAAATACATACTACCAAAAAATGTATACTATCCGAGGTTGCATGCTACTGTCACCACCATATAGCTACATACTACCAGCTCCAACCACTACTCGTTAAATGCTCATCTTTTGGTAGCATCGCCATGTGTCAACACTAAATTTATTCAAGGACACATGTCAACATTTCTTGCAAGGAAAATTCTATAAAAGAGCAATAACCCTCACCATTTCAACTTTATGCAAACCCTTCCAGAGCCTTAGAAAGCCTTCCACAGCCTCCCAGAGCCTTCAAAACTTACAGAAACCATTCGAAACCATTACATCTATTGCAACAATGGCCACCTCACCCACCATTTCTGCATCAAAACTTACATTCAAAAACCTTGTTTGCCCATTAATATCTGAGGTTCTCACAATGCCAGGTTACGATGCTACATGGGTAACAAATTCGAGCCTTCTAGGGTTAGTATCAATGCCCCAATTCAACACCGACAATAATTTGCTGCTTAAAATTATTAGATGTTACAACCATGATGGCTCGGTCTTCAACATTGACATCGACAACAAGACTCTCTCCTTCACTATCAACCCTACGGACGTCCAAATATTGATAGGGCTCCCCCACAAGGATTGTCCATCCATCACATCAAAGTTTTCTTTAACCGATGAAGATAAAATATACCTGGAGACCAACTTCAATCTCTCATCAAACTTGTTGTCAGGTAAGTTTCCTTTTCCAAATCTTCTGAGTCTCGTCTTCATTACTTTTATGTAATTTATTAATTTTATGTTATATTTTTTTAGTTCACTCAAATCCTTCCAGGAGGGGCCTCTAGTTTTCACATGTCATCAACCAGTTTCTTCGTGCGGTGATCGAGTTCTTCCAAGCGCATATTATTTTGTAGGGGAGGTCAATTGACATTCCAATGTGGGGGTTGACGTATTTGGTGCGTTGTTTAGCGCACAAAAAATTTGATTGGTCAACATATATTTCCAATAAAATTAAATATGATCTCAACAACGCCCACTCAAACAATGGGGCAGTTGTTCCCACATCCAATTTTCTTCTTGTTTTTTTATGAATCATACTATAATCTACAGAATACCTCGGTGCCCACCTCGCTCCACACAAAACTGAGGACAATTGGCTTGATAGATGAAGAGGTGCAGGTAAAATGCAAATTTTTATTAACATAATTCTTGTTATTTTAAAATAGTGTTTATTTGATACTTATTTAATATTTACTTAAATGCAGAAAAGGGCAACCTCCTCTTCTTCTAAAAGAGAGGCTACAATGAGGGGAATTCTACCAGAGGCCACAGGAGATTTTTATACTTAGTCAGAGCAAGAACAACCACTCATAAGATCTCACAAACGCTTAAGGTCTTTTACATCCCCTCTTCCTCATCTTGCTTCATCAACTGCACATAAAGTGCACATTGATCTCGAAGAAGTTAGCCAACCCTCGAGAGGTAATGTGACACTTACAAATGTTTTAGTGTAGTTTATTTCATTAGGTTAATTTTATTGATAGCTTCATTTAATATTTTTTGTTATGTTTTCAGGGCAACATGATGCACACCCTTCAGAATCTTCATTCGATATAATCAGTTAAACTACATTGGTTGCAACATAGAAAATTGATTTTAGTTCTTCATTTTTAACAAAATTTCATAATATTTTTTATTTTTTGTAGGAGCACCGGTTCGATCAACTTCTCACACACAGTGAATGATGCTACCACCACCTCCACCACAACCACAACCGATGAGGGGTCAACAATGTATGCATGGGAAGCAACTATTTTCTACTAGGAGTTGGGGAATAACGTGTACATAGACATTTTTAGATCTTCCAAATATTTTGATTGGAATGTCTAGTCTATGTGGTTTATCAGAATTGGATAATCCTCATCTTGAACAGGATTATCTTTTTCAAGGTAGTAGGCCTAAGTTTTTTCAAGCAATTAATGTGCTTCATCATACACAATAGCATATAGAAGCACAGGAACCTGAATAGGTAGTGATAATTGTTGGGAGCTCTTCCCCTCCACAAGACATTAATGATGTTGGTCCTCTTTCTGATGACCAAAATTTGAAATTTCCACCAAATATTCTATTGGTCGATAATTGTGAGGCCAACATAAAAGATATTCTATTGGCTGACATCTTTGGGTTGAGAGATTGGGAATATAGGGTAAAAATTTTAATTCAAGAGCTAAACGCCCAATACAAAATTTTTCTCAAAGAGACTATATTTTTTCATTGGTTGAACAAGAACTAGAAAAGCTTGATGCTTTGTTAGATCAAGCTCAATCTGGAAATGTAATGACCACTAGTGTATATAATGATGAAATTTTAAATATTCTTTTAAATAGGTTAGAGAATCTAAATGTCGAAGCCCAAGCATATTATAATCAATGGGCTATTGATAAGAAGAAGGTTAAAGTTGCAGAGGTAGGCAAAGTAGTTGTTGATGTAAGTTCTTCTAATTTTGTGTTTATTAATTTATTTGTTTTTATAACAATTTGTAACTAATATATTACAATTTATCTATTTTGCAGTCCAATTTTGAAAATTTGAAGAAACAGGTTGAGAGCCTCAATGTTTATTTGAACACTACCAAGGAAAATCTATACAAAGTGATACAATTGAAGGAATGCTTAGCTTACACCATTAGAGAGAATAATGCATTTAAGAAGATTATCATTTTGCATAATTTAGATCTTGATATATTGCTGAAGGAAAGGGAAAAAGAAATATCTTCATCATCTAAAGAAGATCCTGCCAAAGAGGAAAGGGCATTGATCTCAAGTTTGCAGATAGTGTAGGAGAGCCTTATTAGAGCTGGTGCACTACCACCAGATGTTGTTGATCAGATTCATGTGCAAAGTGAGCCTGATCCAACAATAGTCACAACATTTGATACTCCTTTAGAGATAGGATCTGCTTTAGGCCATGTAGTGTAATATTGTGAAACTGAGTTAAAAGTTCACTATTTTTGTAAAATGTGATGTAATAAAATATTATTTGAATTAATGAAAATTTTTTGCAAATATTTGTCATACAATTTTAGATAATTGTTTTGTTTTATATCTTTTTGTAAGAGCTATGAAACCATTTACCAAGAGCACATTTGATTTTTGTAAAAAGTACACTATTTTGGTAAAATGTGATGTAATGAAATATTATTCAAATTAATGAAAACATTTTGCAAATATGTCATACAATTTTAGGTAATTGTTTTGTTTTATATCTTTTTCAAATTCAAACTTTAGCCAATATAGTTACCATATTTCAAAATCAAATGTTTACAACAAAAATCAAATCTATCAAATATAACATAAAATTTTCTTAAAAAGTCTATGATATCATTTATAAAATTTGACAAACAAATAATAATATGAACAAAAATATATATTTGCATAGTTGATCCTTGAAAAAATTATAGTGGAGGAAGTTGAAACAAACACTTATCAGTTTGTCCAAAATCAATTGTTTGCATAGTTGATCCTTGTGTTTCTAAAAGTTGATCAATGCAAGTATCTTTATCTTCATTATCATGAATATTTGTGATACCTCTTCTGTCTGCTAGGGATTTCCAATATGCCAAAGCTCTATCATATGGATACTTGTCCAGTTCATAAGATGAGACATATATTCTCAGATAATTTTCTAAATTTTTATCCAATCTGTTATGAACTTTAGATTTCACAAAAGATAAAGCACTAAAAACCCTTTCATCTTCTACTGATCCCAAAATCATTGTTTGGCATAATTCATATAAGCAAAAATATTCACTCATTGTATATTGTAAAACACTGCTTGGATACAATTTCTTCCACAAACTTGTTATAGAACCTGGTTCATTCGGATTAGTCAAATGGAAAATTTGATCCACCATTGTTGATCCAAAATAGGATGATTGATTTGTCAAAAGGTCTTTATTGAGAATACCATTGATCTCGATACCATTGACCTCCACACGTTTAGTAAAATGTTTAACAATTGTACCCATATAGTTTATGAACAATTTACTTGTAATATTGCAATCAGTACCAGGATCCCAAAACATGGGGTTAACCATAACCATGGCCTCAAGCAACTCATCTCTTTGAAAATGGTCTCTTATTTCTCTTGTCAAGGTTTTTGCTATTTTTCTCAATTTAATCCTTGTATTCTGCAGAACTACATCAAATCTGCTATATGTTATGGGCATTTGTTCAATATCATCTGTAACTATTCTCGATTGCCTTTCAAAACAATATAATTTTATCTACTTTCCATGAACATTAATGCAAAGATTATCGTTGATATTGAACTTCAAAAAATTATTTGGATTATCGATGTTTGTTAAATTTCTCCAATCTTCAAACAACGGATCCATAAAATTTTTGCTAGACAAGTATAAATTATCGATACACATACATATTTGTTTTCTAATCTTGATGAAATCAACAATATAAATGGATCTTTCTTGCGCAAGTTTTGTCAAAGTATTCATTTCATGCAACATTGGAAGAATACCACATAAAGTGAGTAGAGTTTCCAAGTCTGTCATTCGGTATAACAAGTCCTTTGCCTTATCAACTGCCCTTCGATTATCATACATAAACCCTGCTAAGGATTGATATTCTTTGAAAACTCTAGATGCAGGTTGAAATAATGAAATCCACCTCGTATCCACATCTTTTAACAATTTTTTGCCTTCAGTAACTCCTAGTGCAAAGAATTGAAACTCTGCAAACCTTTTTGGACTGCACAAAAAATAAGCATGTACTTCATGAACGAGTTCTTCCACTCTAGCAACATTTTCAAATGTGCTCACAATTTTGTATGCAAGATTCATTCTATGAGCCATGCAATGAATGGGGATCAAATATGGGGTAATTGATGTTTGAAGTCGAACACAAAGCCCATTTCTGTGACCTTGCATTATAGCAACACCATCAGCTCCGATACATATTAACTTACTAGCTATTGTTGTATCATCCATTCCTACAATATCCTTTAAGCTTCTTACAACAACATTGTAAAGGTTTTTTGCATTACAATTATCGACCATCTTATGTAATGCTAGCAAATGAGGTTGCCTTAAATGATTCTAAAATGTGTAAACATGCATGCATATCCAAGATGTGTTGTCAACAATAGTTACTTCATCAATTGAAAGTGAAATGAATTTAGCATTTTTAACCTTCTCTCTCAGGTCCTCCTTCTCAACTAAAGATAGATATTTTACCATTTTCCAACCACTACGATCTGACCAATGGGCACTGGGAAGATTTTGCACATCAGCTAGTTGAAAGAGATGCTTAAAATCAATAAAATCAGACATTGGTCTACCCTTTTTAAGAATAGTATATACGACAACAAACTACAAACTTTTTGAAACTAAAGTGGTTTTATGAATTTTTTGAAATTTTGTTGGAATCGTTCCACCATTCTGAACAATTATTTTTTGTTGTTTCATCTCTTTGTCATAGTCTTGTGCATATCTAACATGTACGCATTCAGAAGCATCCTTCCACCTTATTGTTTTCTTAGTTGTTCCATCACTTTCTTTTACTATCACATAAACTTTCCCACAATGTTTTTCTATTGTATCCAACTTAAGTTGCATCTTATGATCCTTCCCTAGTTTCCAACTACAAATAATGCATCTACATTCTGTTGGAGTATCATTATTATTCTCAAGCTGCATCGATTCAATAAATAGATATTTTGATGACCATTCTAGCTGAAATGTCCTTCCAATAGTCCACTTGGTTAACTTTCTACGTTTAGGTTTTTGAGTAGAAGATTCCCTAGAAGTTGGTATTTGGTCAAAATGATCATTTTGTTTTTTGGTTGGTGTGTTAGTTTCTAGATTCTCTTCAAGTTGTTGCATGTCATTGTTAAGAAAATTTTCATGTTGAGGTATCTCATGCTCAGGAATATCTTCAAGTGGAGGCATGTCAGGGTCAATTGTGTATTCTACAGAAAAAGGTGTTCTATATCATTGTTTGATATTACTTACAAAAGTTACTATTGAGTAGTTAAAATAGGTATGTACCTTGAATTTGTGTAGATGTTGATAGCTCCTTGGATTTTGATATTTGGCTAAAATATTTTAGGATACTCTTGTTTTCAAAAAATTTGCCTCCCTTGCTTCCATTGGGAGTAGGTGCCATTGAAGTTGTATAGTAAAATGTATTTCATGTCAGAAAATAAACATGATATTGAAGAAAATTGTCATAATTCTAGAAGTGTTATAAGGAAGAGGGAGGTTAAGAACCTATCATTGTTGTTTTGTGTAGTTGGTCTTATTCACCCTGGTACTTGTCATTTTCTGATTGTTCTTCTTCCTTCTACTATCGATTATTTTTTTGCTATCGGTCTTCTTCACCTTGGTATCGATCATTTTTTATAGTTGGTCTTCTTCACTATGGTATCGATCATTTTTCCTACCGATCTTCTTCCCTCTATCGATATTTTTCTCTAGCCAATATTCTTCGCTTTGGTACTAGTTGTTTTCTACTAACGATCATTTTCTGTATTCAACCTTCTTCCCCTAAGTTAATCGGTTTTTTGCAGTCAATCTTCTTCCCCTGGTGCTAGTTGTTTTCTACTACCAGTCTTCTTCCCTTGGTGTCAATCATTTTTTTTTGTTGATATTTTTCTCTTGGTGTTGGTCAGAATCTACTGTTGGTCTTCTTCCCCTAGTGCCAATTGAAATCTATTTCCAGTCTTCTTCCCTTGGTGTCGATCAAAATCTACTTCTGATCTTCTTTCCTTTGTGTTGATTTGTTCCCTTTGGTATCGATCATTTTCTTTTGCCGATCTTCTTTCCTCTGGTACCAATCACATTTTGCTTTCGATCACGTTCACTTTTTTATTGGTCATTTTCACTTGTTGTAGGGTTTTCTATGCTACAAGTCATTTTTTGAGGAATTTGAATGAGTATGAGTATTGTTGTCGCATCAAGTATATATACTGGTGGTATAAGAGGTGAATTTGGCAGGATAAATAAAATTATTTATAATTTGAAGGTAAAAATATGCATGATTTAGGCAGGAGTGGTTGGCGATTTAAAATAATAATGATGAAATTATTATCAAAGTGGGGCGAACCGACCCTAAAAAAATTTTCTCCCAAAAATTTTGGGCGAATGGGCCGATGTCAAGGGGCCCATTTTTTGCCAATTTCAAATTTTGGAAATCCTAATATTCATGAATTAACGATGATTCACCGCTATGCATAACCTTGAGATGATATGATGCTTCTAACTCCTTACATAATGCACACCTAAAAGGTTTATGATCTCCTCTTTTTCTCAAAGTAGATAATAATAGCAAATATCTTTGATTGTCACCTATAAGAATTTTTCTTTGAACTATTAACCAAAGTAATTTTAAAATCACTAGAGAGGATATCAATTGAACAAACACTCTTCCAAAGAAAATCCTTAGGAGTAGGTAATTTGATTTCTATAAACTCATATATCCCAACTTGAAAAAGTATCCATTGATAGATTCTAAACCAACTCATCCTTTCACAAAAATGGATAGATAAATTTTTTGAGGTATATTTTGGAGTTTCATCATTTCTTATTTGAGATCCTTTACCTCAACCATATTACTAATAGAAATCCAAAATCTAGAATAGTTGCTCACATCAATATAATTTTTTACTTTTGAACCTCTACTAGCCAATCAAACTTGAGCCAATGATTGTCATTTTTCAAGAGGATAAAAGTTCAACTAAGCATAAAACCAAATATTGATAAAATTCCTTTAATTGATTAACCATCTAATATATTTATTTATTAATTGTAAACTCTTTGATGATTTATATGTTATCAAATTTTTAGGTAAGGTTCAATTCCTTGATCATTTTATTGCATTCATAAAAGCTATATATATATATATATATATATATATATATATATATATTATGATGTAACATTTTATTGATTTTTTATTAATGTTTAAAAATCTTAATATAAGTGTTGGCCCTAATGCTGAATTCATGAATCTACATTTTTATAATCTTATTCCTCAAGTATTATTTCCTCTACAAACCTTGTCCCATTTGCAAAGAGGAAACCTAATTTTCTCCTCGCTTCCTTTTCTAAAAAATATCTCCCAATGTTATCAAATTTGAATGCTATGCTTACTAGTAATATTGAAAGCGATATCATATATAGAGGGATATATTATAATGTAGCCTTTATGACTTAAATGTTTACAACCATGGTTAGAAACTTATTTTTCCAACTAGTTAATCAAAATTTTATTTTGTCTAAAATTGGGTCCCAAAGCTTCTTTCTTTCATTAGAAAAGTGAATACCTAGATATGTTGACGATAAATTTCCAATTTTAAACCTTAAAATATCTATAATAATATATTATAAATCAAGGCTTGTGTTGATAAATAGATCCTAGATTTTGTTATATTAACCATTTGTCAACAACCTTCTTATGACATGGTATTTTATTTTATATTACATGGCCTTAGTAACTGAAAGATGACCTAAAAGAAAAATATTCTCAACAAGTCAAATATGAGATTCGAAGAGACTGTTTGTTGGATATGATTCCCACCACCAATATTTACTATCCTCGAGTTCAAACCGTGCCCATTGTACATAGCGGCTAGAGCTCTCAAATTAAGGGGCTAAATTGTTGGCATTGTTGGAGAATATTATATTATTTAGTACATGCCAATGTACCTCCTTGGTGCATCCTTGTAAATATTATATTAGGGTTGTGTCTTATATTAGTGTGTGAGTAAATATTTTATGTAATGTAATAATGTGCAGGAAATGCACAAGTATCATGTAAATAAGTGTGCAAGTGTTATGTGTGTAAATATGCACAAGTGTCTCATATGTAAGTGTGCACATGTGTTCTTATATTAGGCAAAGTTATGTGAACAATCATGTCTAAGTGTGTATACAAGATAGTGTCATGTGTATGCAAGTGTCAAGTAGAGAAGCCAAGAGTCATGAGACTTGGCATAAGGAAAGGAAGAGTCAAGCAACCAAAGAGTCATCCCACAATGGCTATATATTACTCCATAAAGAGGAATAGAAAGAACATCACCTACATCACCATCTACAGAGTCTACAATATTGTGATTATCATTGTATGAGATTTTTATGATACATTTGTAACAGAAAGAGGAGTAATAAAAATTGCATATATTTGAGCAACTAATATTGTAAGTCTTATTATATTGTATGATTCAGGTTATTTATACATTCATATTGTAGCTTATTAATGAATATTATTTTATATATTATTAGCCTTGATATTTGCATATTAGTTGTCTTATATTATTCTTGTTACAATAATATTTGATCCTATGATAAATTATCTTATGATTTTACATTAATAGTAAGGCTTCGAAAGCCAATAATGGTATCAGAGCTACAACAAGAAGTTTCTTACACAAGATCTATTAAGCTGCAAAATCAATTATTGTCCAGTGTGATGAAATTGGTTAGAGTATGTCTACTTTAAAGGGAGTTAGACCTGGACTCTATTGGAAAGTTGAAGAAAGTAGAAAGTTAGGGTCTTTCCACAAGGTTGAATAATAGCTAGTGAAGACTAGGACTCAACTAGGATCTTTCCACTAGGTTGAAGGATAACCAATGAAGACTAGGATCCATATTTGGGCGAATCAACTTGAAGATAATTGATTATTTAGGGAAATAGCCAACCCTAACATTGATAGGAAAGTTTCAAGGATATTATCCCTTGATATTGATATTCTCGAAAGGAGAATATGTATTGATTGATTGAGGCAAATCCAAATCAAGAGAAAGTTGGTCATTCAAGAAATAGCCATCTTGAGATTGATAAAGTATTTTTAGGGACATACAAATTCTTGACAACTGGTTTCTATCAATAAAGCTGAAGAAGCTGGTATAATCAAGCTATCTTATTTAGAGTATTAGGGAAGTTTATAGTCACCTTGACACCATTGGGTTCTATAGTAAGGAGAATCATCATTGAATTTCTTAGGATCAACCTAATATATTGTTGTAGTAGAGATTGATATTCAAATAAGTGAGAAGCTTCCTACAACATATAGAGAAGAATTTCATCTTCAAATGCACAAAGAAGGCAAAAATATTTCATCAAGTAGGGATTGATTTGATTGGCAGGTTATTATAGTTTTGTCTTAAAGAAGAGACCTTGATAGAGATTGATTCAGGTCTTAAATAAGAGATCTTAACAGAGACAAGATAGATCAAGTTTACCTATTCTAATATTCTATTTAGAATAAAAGATGGTCTACATGAAATTTTAGGTCTTGAAGGTAGACCTTAATAGAGAAAGTTTTCAGTCTTGAAGGCAGACCTTGACAAGAGAAAGTTTTACATCTTGAAGATAGACCTTGACAAGAGAAAGATTCAGGTTTTCAAGATAGACCTTGATATTGATATTTTGGATTCAGGAATTTAAAGAAAAGATCTTGATAATTGATCTAATAAAAGAGAGACCAATATTAAAGTATATTGACCCAATAGGTCATACAAGATATCCATTGGAAGAGGTCCATTATTAAGAATAGATAGTGGCTCTTATTAATGAAGAGAAGAGGTCATATTTATCAAGGAAAAGGAAACTTGAATAAATTTTTCTATAAAATTTTTGTGAATCAGAGAAAGAAGCATGCTCTAGAGATCAAAGTAAAGAAGCCTACATAAATAATATAAAATATAAGCTTGTATCTGATTAGATGTCAAAGGAAACCTATTGATTGAAAATATTCTATTAATTGGAAATCCATTCAAGAAAGAAAGAATGTAAAGTAAACATATATCTATTAGACTAGAAAATAGGGAGATACTTGACAAGTGAAGAAAGATACATGGACAACTACAAAGGTAGAAAGAAAGGTCAAATTTTTATGTTTACAAAAGAAGACTAAGGTAAGACTACCAATGCTAAGGATACAAGTGAGTACGCTACAAGAAAATAGGATGTAGATAATATTATCTGGAAAGGAGAATACAAAGAGTTAAGGAAAACCTCTATGTAATAACAATAGAAGAAGGGTAAATATTAGAGTAAAAGAAATAAAGGGTAAGCATCAAAGCACCAAGCCAATGCTCAGTCATAAACACACTCAAGACAACTCATATCTTCACTTAGCAAGTTCAATTATGCACAAGCACTCTGTGTATTAGGAACACCAACAAGCACACTATCCTACAACAACAATGAAGTCAAATCTACCTAGAAATCAAGATAAAAATCTCACTAAGGTTAAAGGGAGAATATTAAAGTTGTGTGCACTAAAGACGCAACATCCAAGCTATCTCAGGCAATGCAGAACCCAAGCTATATCAGGAGATGCAACACAAAATCTAACTTAGATAAGCATATGGCTCATGAACCATAAGCACTTAAGTCAAAAGCACTCAAAACACAATACACTAGTGAAACACCACTTGAATGAGACTTAGAATACGAACAGGCCATTCAAAACATCATCCAAAAATCAAAATATGAATAGGTAATTAGGAAAGAATAGCAAAGGGAAGGTAGAATGAACTAGTTTGAATGCTAATTATTTTTCCCTCAAGCATGCAAGAATAGGTGTTGGAGAACCATTCAAAGTCTATTCCACATTGAGCACTTTTAGAGATATTACTATATACAATGTAAGTTTCCAAGCATAATGTGAATGGACAGGCATTAAAACGTATTTTGGAGTGTGTGGTTAAAGAGGTGCAAGTAGTGGAAGAACTTGTGAGGAGAGTTTAATTACAGGTAAAGTAGTTCATAGAAGCCATAGGAAGAGCATAAGCACCAACGCGATTTTATGGAGGTACAAGTTTTTAAATTCGAATTTGAAACATGGAGGAATAAGGTGAATATTTAATTTGGAGTGATACTTTAATATTTGTTTTTTATAAATTTTAATATTTAAATTATGGAGTAATAAGGTTTAATGAAATATTAATAGTTTGGATTGATAATTAGGATTGCAAATTGATTTTTTTATCAAGTTGGAGTAATAAGGTTTAATTTGTGGTTACTATTTATTTCTAATTTTTGGAGTTTAATTTCTTTCATAAAAGATTTGCAAATTAATTAATTTTGGAGAGAAAAGGAAGCCAACATAAAACTAAGGAAAAATCAAATTTGCAAAAACTTTTATTTCTTCTTAAGTTCCTAAACATTAGGGAGACATAATGATTTCTACTTAATAAGTTTTTTTTTTGAAATTTAGAAACTTTAAATTTATTTCAAATATAGGGAGACATAAGGTAATCTACATTAAAGGAAATATATTTGCATATCATGGAAGAAATTGTTAAGAATGCATTTAATGAGGATAGTGAAGAAATGTTACAGGCACTCAAGCATTATTCTCAAAATTTAATAAATGAATTTAATGGAGAGAAACAAATGTCTAATGATTTAAAAGAAAAATTATCTTTGTTTCTCAAAGAGGTAAAAGAAGGAATTTTTACAACATTTATAAACTATCTCCATGGAAAAAAATTTAGGACATGGTGGGATTCTCAAAACACCATTGTACTCTCTTCATAAGAGTGTTTAATGATGTATCTTTCATTAATTAGTTTTGAGATTTTTCAAGGGAAGAGACAAGCTGAAAGAAATGATACATATGTTAGTTTCAAAGAGGAATCATTGAAATCAAAGTTATATTATTGTGATGATTTACTAACTCAATGCTTAGAAGGTATATCATTAGATATATCACAAATGAAATTGAGAAGAATAAAAGGAGAAGGAAAAAAAGAAATCACAATAGGAAACTTGAATCCAAAGACAAGGTCAAGCAAGGAAAAGAAGAAAATTAGAAAATTCAGAAGAAGGCAAAAAGAGAACAGAGGAAGCATAGGTCCTAAGATCATATGAAAGGCAAAGACCTAGATTCAAGACCAAAGTCTTCAACAACCAAATAATGTAATACAAGGGGGTGTTGGAGAATATTACATTATTTGGCACACACCAATGTACCTCCTTGGTACATCCTTGTAAATATTAGATTAGGGTTGTGTCTTAGATTAGTGTGTGAGTAAATATTTTATGTAATGTAATAATGTGCAGGAAATGCACAAGTATCATGTAAATAAGTGTGCAAGTGTTATGTGTGTAAATATGCACAAGTGTCTCATATGTAAGTGTGCACATGTGTTCTTATATTAGGAAGAGTTATGTGAAGAGTCATGTCTAAGTGTGTATACAAGATAGTGTCATGTGTATGCAAGTGTCAAGTAGAGAAGCCAAGAGTCATGAGACTTGGCATAAGGAAAGGAAGAGTCAAGTAACCAAAGAGTCATCCTACAATGGCTATATATTACTCCATAGAGAGGAATAGAAATAACATCACCTACATCACCATCTACAAAGTCTACAATGTCTACAATATTGTGATTATCATTGTATGAGAGTTTTATGATACATTTGTAACATAAAGAGGAGTAATACAAATTGCATACATTTGAGCAACTAATATTGTAAGTCTTGTTATATTGTATGATTTAGGCTATTTATGCATTCATATTGTAGCTTATTAATAAATGTTATTTGATATATTATTAGCCTTGATATTACATATTAGATATCTCATATTATTCTTATTACAATAATATTTGATCATGTGATAAATTATCCTATGAGTTTACATTAATAGTCAAAATTCAAAAGCTAATAGGCATGTGAGACCCTCAACCCTTTTTCCTAAACTTTAACCTTCACAAAATGTGCCCTCACCACAAGTTTGAGCTTTTGGTGCAGTGGTAGCATTGTGTCGTGTCAAAATGAACCAATACAATAAAGGTGGCATTGTTTTACTTATTATAGACTTCTTGTTCCTAGCCTTTTCAAACACAACCACCATATAATTCTTCAACATATCTCAAATCTTTATAGAAAATTGTAGGAAATCCATCGAGGTCAAGTGCCTTGTTAAGGTAGAAAGAGAAAATTACCTCTTACAACTCCTCCATCAATGTCTTTCTCATCATGTTTTCATTTTTTTTCCTATGGTAATTGATAGAATATTTTGTAAAATTTTATCTAAGACTTTTTATATAAACCAACTTCTAATATAATATCTTTAAATTAATTGATTGGTTCCTTATTGATATCTTCTTCCTCAATAATTTTTAAAATAAGCTATGTGGCTTCTATTGGGAGGCATTACCATAAAAAAATAGAACATTACATTACTCTTATTACATTGTTGTCAATTTCATTAAACCATATCCAACTTGCCTTTCTATCAAATGCATTCTTCATTTGCCTTTCTATTAAATATATTTTTCATCTTCAAATTACTATGTTTCTATAATCAACTCCTTGATATCAATTTATTAAGAGAGAAAATCTCACTCGTAAAGTTGCTTTCTAAAATTCAAATTTTGTCAAGATGAAATTCAATGCCATGAATGGCTGAAATATTTATTGTTTGATTTCCATATCTATAAACATATTGTTTATAACAACCTGGAAATTTCTTAACCATTTTTTTAGGGTTCTTGTTCATACCCCTAATATTCTAGTATATCAATTTCATCATATTTTATTTTATTTGTGGGTTTGGCCCTACTTCTTGTTAACACTTATTATATTTGATTTTTTTTTGCCATATCAATATTCTTTTGAATTTATTTTTCTCTTTATTTTTACTTCTTGGGTCTTCCTCTCTTTTTTTTAGTCACACCAACATTTTCATCTTCATCAATCTTTTCAATCTTCTCACATTTCTTATAGTAAGAATTATCATCTATGGGTTTGTCTTACTCTAAAGGATACAAAATGCAAGGAATAACCTCATGATGAACACCATGCTCTACAAATTTTACAAGAGAAACAACAATATGAATCTAAATTTGGATGGTTTTTTTAGATTTATTTTTAAAATTTCTATTATTTTTTTCAAGCCACAAATTCCAACAAATAATATCAAAGACCAATTCTCAACATAATGTTTAATGTTTTGGCTTTGAAATAATTAACCCAACATTTTATCAACTCTTTTGGTGTTGATGGAGCAACACAACAAATTCTCATTTTTTTGTAAAAGTATCCATAATGGAGCAAAGTAGATGATATGATGTTTCTAACTCCTTGCATAATGCACACCTAAAAGGTCTATGATATCCTTTATTTTTTCAAAGTAGATGATAATAGCAAAGGCTTATGATTGTCACCTATGATATTTTGCTTTTAACTACTAACCAAAGGAATGCTAAAAGCATTAGAGAAGATCTCAAGTGAATAGACACTCTTCCAAAGGAAATCGAGAGTAGGAAATTTGATTTCTATAAACTTGTATATCCCAACTTGACAAAGTATCCACCATGTTTTGATAGATTCTAAACCAACTCATCCTTTCATGAAAAGGAATTAAATAACTTTTTGAAACATATTTTGGAGTTGTCCTTTCTTGTTTGAGATCCTTTTCCTCAACCATATTGCTAAAAGAAATCCAATATTTAGAATAATTGCTCACATCAATTGTAACAACCCTCCTAGCATGACTATTATGTGATTTATGTAGAAAGGGATTGATGAACTGTACCTTGATTTTTTCCCTTAGAATGTTGTATTGCTGATAGTTTTTGTGATTGCAGGACCATGTACACTCCTTCGACGAGAAAATAAAGGTTGATTGTAAAAGGTAAAATGGGAAATGATGACGGTGTGAAATATCACCATGACTCATGAGTATATGGAAGCTCACACAACTTTGCATTCATATAGGTGTATTTTGAATGTTTAACATACATTGTGTGTATGTCTTGTATATTGGATTATGTGCTTTATATTTCGTCTCTGAATAAATGAATATCTAAACCTTTGATAGCAATAAAAGATCCAACGTATGGGAGCTATTCTCTGCTAGTATGGGAGCTATTCTCTGCTGGTATATGGAGACATCAAGTTGCCAGTAGGGAAGAAGACTTGGAGGTATAAACCATTTTGGTGATTTGAAAATTATTTAAATGCTTATTTTTGAATTCATAAAATAATATTAGATTTAATAAATAAAAATAATAATTATTAAATAAAATTAAAAAAATCCAAATAATTGTTTTTAGTGGGCATAATGGGATTACCAAGCAGGCGGATACCTCGAAGGGATAATTACATGTAAATCCACATGTTTCAATTTTAATCTTTCGCTGGTTCTCGAACACGAAAAGTAAGGAAGTCAAGTTGATGGGCATTTTTCACATCATGTGTATGGTTTTTTTTGGGTATTTGGTAATACTTTATCTTGCATGGAGGGTATTGCATTGTATGCATTTCTTGGAAGATTCAGGTAGCAAATAAGAAAATAAACCAGCATTTGCAAACATAAGCTTGAAGGTCTAATTCTTTCACTACAATGATCTTAGATTAATATTTGGTTGAAAATTACGGTGTTGATAGTAAAATTATGCTATTATCTTTTTATGTGAATGGCTTAGTATATGTTTCAATAAATATTTAAAAACTCCTTTTGTTTCTTTTCGATTGCATGTTTGTGTTATGGCATGTACCAGAGATGCACACACTTTTATTTAATGAAAACCTTGGCCTTTAATGTTTCTGCAAAAGTAGAACGATTCAACCATGCCATATTATTATGAGAAGATCTTTTTTACTGTGCTTGATGCTATTCGATGATGGGATTGTGTAAAATTGCTTTATGTTTGGGTTTTGTTTACCTTGTTGTTCTAAGATCTATCTATGTAAACCTTGTGATGAATTTCTTGGATGCTTTATGTTTTATTATTCTAAAGAGTCACCAAAAAATATTTTATTTCTTCAAGCATTATATTTTCCTTATAAATTTTAATAAATTATTGATACTTTAGCACTACATCATGTTATAGAAGGATGGTTGTTCTTAAATAATTAATTAGGGGCATGTAACTGCATCCATTATAACATTCGGGTCATCTGATCCCTAAAAAATTAACTCCACAAAATTTGAGTGTTGGAGTAGCATCTGACTGGGTAGGAAGGAACAACGTTGGCTAAATGAAGGATGAACACCATCTCTTTTTTGACCATGCAAGCTCTGTTATACAAACCATATCTAAAGTTGCCACCTCTCCATGTAAAATAACCTTTACAAAATTGAAATACCCCTTATCTTTCTAACTACTTATTTAAGATAAGTTATATGTGCTTGGGGTGTGTAGTGTGTCTTGGTTGTCTTATACGTTTCATGTTCAGTTTCTTTTACCAGCCAATAACATAATGACCTATCAGAAGCACCTGTAATATTTTATGTTGCATAATAGTTTACCTTTACTTTTTTTGTCGCTCCAAACTTTCACAGTTGAATGATAGTATATGAGATGTTTTCTTTCCTTTGAAAGAGTGGTTATATTTTTTTTTGTAAAAATCCCTTATTTTTACTCCATTAAGGATTTATTTCTAAGGATTGAATATGAACCATATTGAGAATCGCCATTTGATGTATTTTTTTTATAAAAAGAAGAGTATTGCATATCATTGATTTTCATCTGCACAGTAACTTAAAGTCATGAGATATTAAATTTAAGACCATATAATGCTATACGTGTGCATATTAAGCATAGTTTCTTCTATGGTGTATATTGAAAAAGAGTTCTTTGGATTTTTAAAAGAGTTATAAATATGTATGCCTTTGAGTAAACTCTACTGAAAATTTAATGGAGTTAGGTTCTAATAGAAAACCTCCTCTAAAGATTTCGTCAGTTAAGTTGATATTTAGTTTGAAAGATTATTATTATTTTTATTTATTTATTTATTTTTAATTTACATGGTGGAATCGGTAGCCGCCATGAATCCGGGCAGGCTGTCCAGCTTTTATGGCCACCACAGTATTCCGCGTTGTCCACCCCAGAAGCTGCCACACAGATCTTTGTGCAGTCCGCCCCTATAACCACCATGCCACAATCATTTTAAACCTTTTATGCCATTGAAAGCACCAGGAAAGGGACAAGCGTTCAGTCCGGTGAGGCCCGAGATTTGAACCTTGGACCTCCGCGCTCCTTATGGGATTTGGATGAACCAATTGGTCTACACCTCGGACCTAGTTTGAAAGATTATAACGAGATCATTTTATTTACTTTTTCTTTAAATAAATTCAAAAATAAGAATTAGTTTATCAACCTACAATTAAAGACCACTGACTTTGATATCATTTTGTTTAATTCTAAAAATCATTTCCACTTTGTTTTATTTGAGTTAACGAGATATGTTAGTTTATTTAAAGTTACTTTTCTTAATATTAAAGTCAACGAGTAAAGTTTTATTGGTTATAGTTTTTTTTCCAATTGGATGGAATAGCATAGCCGTCATGTGATCATAAGGTATTATTGATAACAAGATGTGTAAATGGAATAATTTTAAAGTTAGGATTAGATAAAATCTAGTAGGATTAAAGTTTTTTTTTTAATCCTCGATCATTGTTTTAGTGCTTTGTTTAAATCTTTTGGAAGAAAAAAAAGATTGTAGAAATAGAACTTTATTTTTACTTGATATGCTTTTTATGTAGTAAAACATCTATGAGTGTGATATGGTGGAGCCTAGAGGTATTTAAATTAGAGAACCTTCATGCAGAATGCTTGAATATATGGTTTAAGTAACAATTTCATTATAAAGCACTTGGAAGTGAATAAGCTACATTTGAATTTTGTTCTCATGAGAAGGACTTAGTGTTTATAAGATCCTTAAGTAAATATATTATGTTTATCATAGTGTTTATCTCAATGATCCTTTGCATAGTTAATATAATTGAAATCATGCCCTTTAAACTCCTTGGAAACTATTTTTCGAAGATTATGTTTTGTTTACTTCATTTTATAAGAAAATAGATAGGACATTTAATTGTCTGTTTAGGATCAATTAGGATAAGGAGTAAATATATTATATTGTAAAGTATATTTGTTTTGAAAATATAATTACTTTCTTTATATATTTTCAAAAGGATTTTAATGCTTCCTAGAAGATGTATTAGAAGGATTAATGATCCTAATAATTAAGATAAAACTTTATATTATTAAGAAATATTGTAATCTAATTGTTCTTAAAAAATTTGGGATATTTCAAGCTTAGTTAGAACCTCTCAAAAACCCAACTTAAATTATGTTATGTCATCGATAAGGATGAATGTCACACCCAATATTGGTAGATACAAGTTGGTAATCATTGTGACTCAAGAATGATTATTTTTTTATAGGACTAATCAGAACGAGAAGGTGACGAGGGACGGTATGGGACGTCTCCTTTTGGTCATTGTGCGAGAAGTATGATGATAGGTCCTTGCACCATTTATGACTAAGAGAAGGCTAGTATGTCTAGGGAACTAGTCTAGTCCTTGACGATTGGAATGGGATAATCCATCATTAGTCATAAGTGGACAAGTGATACCAAGGCTAGAGTCAAGATAATGACATGGTCCTAGTTGATCCCATGGAGAGGTACAATCAACTAGGCACTAGGCATATATATGATAACCCCTTGCATGTTAATCTGGAACAACTAAACTAAGCCTAGGTTCCTCATGCTAAGGGATGGGGAGAGTATGCATCCACCCTCTAGGTGTTATGGACCCTAGAGGATAACCCCAACCGTGAATCTACACTCTCATACCAGAACAAGAGGATGAGAAGATAGATCCATAAAATGACACCTTCTATAGGATTTGGTCAATCTCGTCCACTTGGGAGTCATCTACAATGACTAAAAATCCAAAAGTGGTTGAATATACCTTGTACTAATTAAACATTGGGTGATCATCAAACCAATTAACTCAAAAAATTTTCCTTTAGGCTAAGATAGGATAGTGAAACTAGACAAAAAAAATTTACCTTGTGGAACTAGTGAGCTTGACTAGGTTGTACAACCAGGTGAGTTGGACCTAGGTTGTTACATGTGGTATCAAGTAGGTTATAAGATCCTTAGGTTGTAGGATTATAAATGTTATTTTTTGTAAGCTTGGTAAACCTAAACCAAACAATTAACATAGCTCTTTTGCAAATAGGTAAAATGACACAATTGTTACGAGGTGGATCTTCTAGGAACCCCATAATAGCTAGGTAGGAAGAGTCCACTGTTAGACCACAAAGAGGACCACGTAAGGAAGTTAGAAAAGAAGGACCTCGAAGAGAGAGACAGATGAAATAAATCAATGAACCTCAAACTAATGAACCTACCAGGGAGGATGGGAACTTGGCTAAGATAGTCCAATTGCTTCAAGTTCAAATGGAACAATAGAAAGAATATTTGGAACAACAGAAAGAACACATGGATACAAAAAAATAACAAATGGCTCAACAACATGAACTAATTTTCCAACAACAAAAGTTGATAGAAAA
Organism: Wollemia nobilis; assembly: GCA_028583015.1. Taxonomy (NCBI): domain Eukaryota; kingdom Viridiplantae; phylum Streptophyta; class Pinopsida; order Araucariales; family Araucariaceae; genus Wollemia; species Wollemia nobilis. The sequence continues at coordinate 4,660,799 of JAQPPZ010007509.1, read as the reverse complement.
CTTAACCAAGGGTAAAGAACCTGAGGGTAGACAGGAGGAGGCACCTATTGGGTCTGAAGGAACTAGTAGAACTTGAGTAGGAGCTGAATTGGCAAAGGACATGAAAAATATTAAGATTTCAAAATTTGATGGTAGGGAGGATGGTGATGCTACAGAGAATTGGTTAAATGAAGTTGAAACATATTTCTCCTTGAAACTCTTATCATCTGAGTCTAGAACTGCATGGGTTGTCCTCCACCTAGTAGGTACAACTCTAGATTGGTGGACTACTTATAAGGATGGAAAGAAGATCCAAGAAACAGATCTTAAATGGGAGGATTTTGTAGAAGAGTTCAAAAAGATATTCTTAACTAAACAATTCTACATAGAAAAATTTGTCGAGTTCACCAATCTACAACAAGAAAATTTGTCTATTAGAGAATATCATCATAAATTCATAAAATTGTTGAAGTATATTTTAGAATATGAAAATAATGAAGAAATAAAGGTACACAAAGTTTATTCTAGGACTCCACCCAAAAATTAGAACTGTAATTAATTTTCTCAATCCCGAAGGGCTCCCAAAAGCCTACGACTTGGCCTACCAAGAAGAGGCTAATCAGGAAGCCAAGAAAGCATACTTCAACTATCAAAAATTGTTTAAGAAAGAAAAATATGAACTCAAAAAAAGAAAGAGTGTAGGATTTTTGAGATGGGAAAAAGAACATAACAAAAGGGTTAAGGGAGGGGACCGAGCCAAGCCTAAGAACAGAAATAGAAATAGGTTCCAAAACAACAAAGACAGAAGGGATAAAAAGGGTTACCTAGGGAGAAATGAACCGAGACCATCATTCCAGGAAAAGGCTAAGGAATCAGTACCACAAAATAGGAATGAGGACAATAACAAGGACAATAGGGCTCCCCCATCTGGATGTTATGTTTGTGGTGGTCCCCATTTTATGAAAAATACCCTCAAAGGGCAGATCGAAAGAAGGCACTAGAGGAATCAACTCACTATATCTTTGCAACGAAATGTAATTCTACACTCGATGGGTAAGCTACACCTTTTCTTTTGAATGGTAAAATCTATGATAGGAATGTGCGTATTTTAATTGATAGTGGAGCTACAGACAATTTTATTTCTACTAGCATAATGAGGGACATACCGGAAAGGCCTAGATTTTTGGCAAATGGGTGGAAGGTAGAATATGGGTCAGGATAGACCTATTTAGTTAATCAATGTCTATTTGACCCTCATATTACCCTACCTCAAGGAGAAACTCGTTGGCACCTATATGTAGCTCCTTTGCATACCTTCGATATCATTCTTGGTGTAGATTGGCTTAGAGCTCACAAGGTCCTCCTTAATTTTGAAGAAATATGGTTAGAATTCACCAATGAATCTAATCGATGGATTAGGGTCCATTGTGATCATGGTTCCTTTAGACCACATTTGTTGTCAGCCATGCAAGTTAGGAAGGCAATAAAAAAGGGAGGAATGATATATGTGGTCAAGTTGAATAAAAAGGAAGAAATTAAAGCTAACTTAGACCTCTTCCAAAGGTACCCCATACTGAGTGAGTTTAAGGATGTATTCCTTAAAGACCTACTAGGTCTACCACCTCAATGAGAATTTTATTTCTCTATAGAAATTTTTCCTGGAGCCACACCAATTGCCAGGTCACCTTATAGGATGACCCCTATTGAGTTACAAGAGCTTAAGACACAACTTTAGGACTTTCTAGAAAAAGGACTCATCAAGCCCAGTGTATCACCATGGGGTGCTCTTGTTATTTTTGTCAAGAAAAATGATGGATCTTTAAGGTTGTGCATAGACTACCGAATGCTCAACAAGGTTACTATCAAAAACAAGTATTCCCTACCTAGAATTGATGATATTTTTTATCAATTAAAAGGAGCAACCATATTTTCTAAAATTGACCTCAGATCGGGATATCATCAATTGAGAATTTGTGAGGAAGACACTCACAAGACTGCCTTTAGAACAAGGTATGGACACTATGAATTCATGGTCCTACCTTTTGGTTTGACTAATGCCCCAACTGCTTTTATGAACCTCATGAATAGTGTTTTTTGGGAGCAACTAGATCACTTTGTGCTCATATTTCTTGATGATATATTAGTTTACTCCCAAACCAAGGAAGAACATGACCAACACATGAGGATTGTACTTGAGACACTTAGGAAAAATTAGTTATATGGAAAGTTATCTAAATGTGAGTTCTATACTCCTCAAGTACAATATTTGGGGTATATAATCTCTGCTAATGGGATTGTTGTAGATCCCAAGAAAATTGAAGCCATCATTAATTGGCCTACACCCACAAATGTAACTAAAGTGCATAGCTTTATGGGAATGGCAGGTTATTATAGGCATTTTGTAAGAGGTTTTTCAAATATTGCTCATCCCATAACAAATCTCCAAAGAAAAGGAAAGGCTTTCAAGTGGACTAGTCAGTGTGAGGAAGCTTTCAAAACTCTGAAGGAGAGATTAATGACCACCCCAATTCTCAAAATACCTGATCCTTCTAAGAAATTCATAGTTTGCACAGATGCTTCTATTGAAGGGTTAGGAGGTGTCCTTACTCAAGATGAAGTAGTTATTGCCTATGAATCACAAAAAATTAAGAGGCATGAGGTAAATTATGCTACTCATGACCTAGAATTGGTGGTAGTCATACATGCACTCAAGATTTGGAGGCATTACTTGCTTGGAAAACCCTTTGAGCTCAAAACTGACCATCAAAGTTTAAGATATATCTTTACTCAACCCTTGTTAAATGCTAGACAACGTCGATGGATGGAGTTCCTAGTAGAGTATGACTTTGGTATTGAATATATCAAGGGTAAAGAAAACAAGATAGCGGATGCCTTAAGTAGAAGGGGACACATAGTCGCTATATCTCAATGTCATTATGATTTAGTTGACCAAGTCAAAGAGCTTCAACAGAAGGATGATTTTTGCAAGAAATGTCAAGCTCAGATTGAGCAAGAACCTGATAAGGACAAGGATTTTGTGATCAAGGATGATTTGTTATATTTTAGAAATAGATTAGTCATTCCAGATAAAGGTGGATTAAGGGACACTATTCTAAAGGAGGCACATTACACTCCTTACTTTGCACACCCAGGTGGGGCGAAAATGTGTGAGAATCTAAGGAAGGCCTTTTATTGGCCAAGAATGAAGAAGGATATTAACAACTTTGTGGCTAGGTGTCTAGAATACCAAAAGGTCAAAGTAGAACATTTGCATCCAACCAATCGATTGTACCCACATGATATTCCCACACAGAAATGATAGGTTGTCTCGATGGACTTTGTGGTTGGTTTACCCAAGACTAGATTTTGACATGATGCAATACTTGTTGTGGTAGAAAAACTAACCAAAGTTGCACACTTCATACCTAGAAATGTACAGGATGATGCACCTACCATCGCAAATAAGTTTTCTAGAGAGATAGTTCGATTGCATGGGTTTCCAAAGGTTATTATCTTAGATAGGGATTCTCGCTTTACATCAAAATTTTGGCAAGCATTACATCAAGCTTTGGGTACTAAGATCAATATCAGTTCTGCTTACCATCCTAAAATAGATGGATAAAATTGAAAGGGTGAATCAGGTCCTTGAAGATATGTTGCACATGTACTATATGGACCAACACACCAAATGGGAAGACTATCTATACTTGGTTGAGTTTGCTTACAATAATAGCTATCATGCTTCACTAGGTATGGCCCCATTTGAAGCCCTATATGGGAGAAGGTGTAGGACTCCTCTGTCTTGGGACAATCCAGAGGATCGAGTAGTGATCGGGCTAAATACTATAAAGGAGATGGAGGAATAGCTAAAAAGAATTCACCAAAGGCTCAAGGAGGCCTCGGATCACCAAAAGAGCTATGCGGATCTCAAGAGGACATCGAGGGAATTCTCTATAGGAGATAAAGTCTTCTTAAGGGTGAAACCTACCAAAAGCTCCATTAAATCTTCCAAAATTGACCCTAGATTTGTGGGACCATTTGAGATTATAGGCAAAATAAGTCCTATTGCCTATAGGCTTGCTCTACCACCCAGTTTATCAAAGATCCATGATACCTTCCATGTGTCCCTCCTTAAGAAATACATTGTTGACCCCACTCACATTTGGAATATTTCTAACTTGTAGATGTCAAACCCCCTACACATTGAGGTCCATCTAGTCAAGATACTTGGTTTCAGAACCAAGAGTTTAAGGAAAAGAAATATTGATCAATGTAAGGTCCAATGGGACCAGTACACAGATAGAAATGCACATGAGAGAATGTGGATGACATGAAGAAACAGTTTCCTTTTCTTTTTGTATGAACATGAATATTTTTTATTATTGAATGGATTTATGAATGTAAATATATATGAATGTAAACATGAAATACTGTGTGGAGTTGCTTACATGAACATATTTAATTGTTGTATGGATATATGAATGAATATGTATATGAAATGTTATGTGGAGTTGCATTAAAACATAAGGACTGTGTTCATTTCTAGTGGAGGAGAATGTAACAACCCTCCTAGCATGACTATTATGTGATTTATGTATAGAGGGATTGATGAGTTGTACTTTGCTTTTTGCTCCTAGAATGTGGTACTATTGATGGCTTTTGTGATTGCAAGACTAGGTACACTCCTTCGACGGGTAGATAAAGGTCGATCGTAAAATATAAAATGGAAAATGATGGCAGTGTGAAATATCATCATGATTCTTGAGTACATGGAAGCTCACACAATTGCATTCATATAGGTGCATTTTGAATGTTTGACTTGCATTATGTGTATGTCTTGTTTATTGGATTGTGTGCTATATATTCCATGCCTTTGAATAAATGAATATCTAAACCTTCGATGGTAAGGAAAGTACCAAGGCTGTTAGGGTAAAAAGTAGTTTCTATTTTTACCACTAGGTTATTCCATTATTTACCATTGTAAATATCATTAACTATTTTTACTATGGTTAATGATATAGTTATTAAGTTGATTATTCACATTGTTATGTGAATAATAACTTGTTAGTTGTTAGCGTTAATTCCTAGGTTGTTAGCTGACTTAGGGAGGACTTCCTACTTCACATCTGTTTCCTACCTTAAGGAGAAACTATTGCCATTTGGCTATTTCAAGCCTATGGCTTATGTTATATAAACTTTGGCATATAATATAATTCCTAATCTTTTGTTAAGCTAATTTTTGCACTCCATTTGCTATCATTGGTATCAAAGCCACAAAGCTTACCTGGGTACTTGGAACATTTGGACAAGGCGGGTAGCGACCCGTTCCAACTGGACCAGGGGCCCAAATATTGACACACGGGACCCCCTAGACAAGCACATTTTGAGGCATCAGAGCTTTGGCGAGGAGCACACTCAGAAAAGCAGGAGTTTCTTGTTCCAGACACTTGGACAAGACGAGAGGAATTCTCTTATTCCAGAGGCATTGAACTTTGGTTTGATATTAGTTTGGTTTGATTAATTTTAGTTTGCTTTAAAAAAAAATTATTCTAAGGTTATTACGATTTTTTTTCAAATTCAACCCAAAGGTAGCTCAACGGACATGGGTTATCATTTAGCCATGCGGAGTCCCTGAGCGGGCAGGTCACACCACTCCCCTCTAAAGAAGAGAAGAAACCACCTCAAACAGGCCACCAGTGATCAGAGATAATTCTTCGATGACCGGATCGTCGAGGCTGGTCGCTAAGGAGGACAAGAGTGCCCTCCTTATCCAGTCAATCGGACCGATGTGGCCTTTACCAGTGATCGATCAACAAGGGTAGGCGCACCCTCTTCTGGTGCCCAAAAAATGACTGACAGGGTCAAACTTTGTTGACTGACGAATCTACCTAAGTGATATACGAGCATGGAAACCGAGGTCGACACGACTTTCAAGACTCTCACACTTGGTGAAACGTGGTGATCTATCCCTACCCCTCATTGAATAACATGGTACTTTGTGATTCGTTGACGGTAAGGTAACATGGCACTCTGTGATTCGCTAATGGTAAGGTGATGTGGCAGACACGTGGATGATTTCAAGAATGCATGCAGATCAACACGGTGTTTGCTTTGGGACACATGGCACACTTGTTGTGGGTTGGGTTTAAGGACACATGGCTCTAGGTTTCGTGTTTTCATTAGGTAGCAAAAAGACATATGGTTGACGATTACCCGCAGACAATCAATAAACAAGGATCGTGCCCTTATTTTTCTATCACCCAAACTCCCACATCAGGAGCGATGTGGGATAAAAGGTTCTCTTCGCACGCATTCATTTAAAATATTTGTCACGTGCGTTCCTCCCTAAGGGCTAGCCTAGCCCAACCGGTTGATCGAGTCGGGCTAAGGCTGTGCCCGCGGAGTCAGAGGATCGAATCCTGGCGGGAGTCAAAAGGCATTCTTTTGCCTTATAAAACAAATGCAAGGTATTTTTTCTTTAATTTTTATTTTTTTGTATTTTTTTATTAATAATTTAAATATTATTTTATATAAGATCATATTTAAAAAAAAAAAAATTAACATAAAATAATTTTATTATTAATAAAATTATACTTAAAATAAATTAGAAAAATGCAACAAACTTAAAAATTAAAAGAGTTGTTTTTTGCAACTTCAATAAAAAAGGAGCTTTTGTTTTCTCCCAAAAAGGGGATATAAGACATATAAGAGCATCATTTTTTTTCTAAAATTAGAGAGCCCTAAAACTCTTCTCAAACCTTGTTCATTTAGCAAACAATAAAGGATCAAACTTGAATTCTTTTTTGCCAAATTATAACACAAGGAGACACAAAATTTTGTAAAATTCAAAGGCAAAGTGTGCATTTGTTTTCTCCAAGGGGGGATATAATACATAAAATTGCACATTCTATTTTTTGCAAAATCGAGAAGAAATTAAAGACCTTGGGTCAATAAAAACCAAGTTGTGTGTCGACTTGTTCTAGAAGCCTTTCAAACGCGGGTCGTGTGTCGAATTGACTTGGAAGGAGTGCTAATTTGTTAACATTGCAAATCAAGGGGGGAAGACAAGAAATTGTACTTCTTTGCAAAATTGTAACACAAAGTGATAAGCACTTAAAACAAAATCAAAACTTGTTAAATTTGCAACACAAAAAAGAAAGACAATTGTTTTATGCCACATTCTTTGTAAAATTAGAAAACAAGAGGAGACATAAAATATCAAATTTTTGCACAACACAAATCAAAATTTTATTGTAAAAGTTAAGTAATAAGGTGCATTTTCGATATTACTCGGTACCTTCATTTCAAATTGACAAATTAGGTGCATTTTCAGCAGTGACCGACACCTATGTGATAAGAATTTTGTGGGCATTCTTGTTTGATTATTGCATTATTTATTGTAATTATAAGTCATAAAATCAAGAACACTCAAAACCCCAAAATTTCACAATAATTTGTGTAAATCATTGCACAGGTTTAAAGCCAATTTATCTTGATATTCTCTCCTAAATCAAAACCCCTAATTCACTCTTATTTGTTTGGCTCAATTTCCTCAAACTAATTATCCCTCTTCAGGAGGATTTTCAGGCAAGTGCCATTAAATATATTTTTGAGTGAATTATATTTTGGTACTCTTTTAGGGTATATCAAAATAAAGAATAAGTTTTTGTAAAATAAGAAACCTTGAAAGTAGAAATCTTTTGCACTAAGGGGGGATAATCCTTTCTTCCTTCAAACATAGATTTTGACAAAAGGGAGATAAAACTTGTAAAGGCAATCAGAAAAGTAGAAGTCATAAAAATTATACCTTTTCTTTTAGATTTCATAATAGCAACCATGTTTGAAGTACTTGCAATAAGGATTATTTGATGAACTTTTTTGATAAAATTGCCTAGGAGGAAAAGTTTTACACAAATTGTAAAAAGGAAAACCATGACACCATTCGATGTTGGTTTCAAAAACAAGCAAAACTAAAATGACAAAGGCACATCACAGAAGCCATGTTGCTAGTAAAGTGTCTAATTTCGATTCTGATTTTGGTTCAGAAAGAGCACACAAAGTGCTCATGGCTAAGACAATGTTGTAAAGGGAAGAAAAATTTGTCACCCTAGGCAAAGCACCTTTACAAAACCTCTTTTTAGGCTTCATAAATAGCATAAGTTTTTTTTGTAAGTACTTGCAATAAAGGGGTGATTGTACCTCTTTTTAGGCTTCATAAATAGCAAACTCTCTTTGTTTGAAGTACTTGTAGCAAAGGGGGGAATTTTCTGGTGTAAAATTTACCTAGGAGGCAATCTTTGTAAAAACCTTCACAAAGCTTCTTGAGTTGCACATCTTTTGCAATTAAGGGGGGATAAACATTTATTTTCTTACTTCACACATTTTTTTGTAAAAATGGAAGAAGACTTATAAGGGTGCATTTTCGGCATTGACCGACACCTTAGTCATACTTCTTTTAGAAATTTTATTACAAACATATTTTGCAACAAGGAATGAAACTTATAAGGGTGCATTTTCGATAGCGACCGACACCTTAGCTACCTTATCAACACTTTTTGCAAAATCATATTATAAACAGAATGAACCTCGTATGAAGTGATCTACTCTACTACACCTAGCGGTTGTAGCGGCTGGTTACCCATGCAATCCGGTTGGATGGCAAGATTACAATAAGGACATTCGTTGATGTGAAGACAAAGTGAGAAATGATCCAATTTTTTCTTAGAAGTAGCCATAGCACTATGACAAGAGCAAGAACCAACAGATCAACATCTTTTTCACTGTATTGGGGCAATTATATACATTACCCAAATAAAGTAATAATGGGGGACGTTAGGGTAAAAAGTAGTTTCTATTTTTACCACTAGGTTATTCCATTATTTACCATTGTAAATATCATTAACTATTTTATATGGTTAATGATATAGTTATTAAGTTGATTATTCACAATGTTATGTGAATAATAACTTGTTAGTTGTTAGTGGCAATTCCTAGGTTGTTAGCTAACTTGGGGGGGGACTTCCTACTTCACACCTATTTCCTAACTTAAGGGAAAACTGTTGCCATTTGGCTATTTCAAGCCTATGGCCTATGTTATATAAACTTTGGCATATAATATAATTCCTAATACTTTGTTAAGCTAATTTTTGCACTCCATTTTCTATCAAAAGCATGGGAGCTATTCTTTGCTGGCAGATGGAGATATCAGGTTGCCAGTAGGGAAGAAGACTTGGAGGTATAAACGATTTTGGTGATTTGAAAATTATTTAAATACTTATTTTTGAGTTTGTAAAATAATATCAGATTTAATAAATAAAAATAAAAATAATTAAATATAATTAAAAAAAATCCAAATGATTGTTTTTAGTGGACATAATGGGATTACCATGCGGGCAGATACCTCGAAGGGATAACTGCATGTAAATCCACATGTTTCAATTTTAATATTTCCCTGGTTCTAGAACGTGAAAAGGAAGTCAAGTTGATAGGCATTTTTTGCATCTTGTGTATGGCTTTTTTAGGGTATCTTGTAATATTTTATCTTGCATGGGGGGGTATTGCATTGCATGCATTTATTTGAAGAGTTGGCTAGAAAAGAAGAAAAGGAACTAGCATTTGCAAAAGAAGCTTGAAGGTTGGATTCTTTCACTACAATGCTCTTAGATTAATATTTGGTTGAAAATGATTATGTGCTGATAGTAAAAGTATGCTATTGTCTCTTTATGTGAATGGCTTAGAATATGTTTGAATAAATCTTTAAAAACTCATTTTATTTTTGTTCAGCTACATGTTTGTGTGATGGCCTGTACCATGTATGCACTCACTTTTCTTTAATGAAAACCTTGGCATTTACTATTTCTGTAAGAGTAGAACGGTTGAGCCATGCCATATTAGTATGAGAAGATATCTTTTATTGTGCTTGATGCTATTCGATGATGAGACTGTGTAAAATTACTTTACGTATGGATTTTGTTTACCTTTTTGTGCTAAGGTCTATCTCTATATACCTTGTGATGAATTTCTTGGATGCTTTGTGTTTTCTTATTCTAAAGAGTCGCCCAATTTTTTTTTCTTCAAACATTATCTTTTTTCTTATAAATTTTAATAAATTATTGATACTTTAGCACTACATCATGTTATAGAAGGATGGTTGTTTTTAAATAATTAAGTAGGGGAATATAGCTGCATCCATTATAATATTCGGGCCATCTGATACCTAAAAAATTAACTTCGTGAAACCTAAGTGATGGAGTAGCACCCAACTGGATGAGAATGAACAACATTGGCTTAATGAAGGATGAACACCATCTCTTTTATGACCATGCAAGCTCTATTATACGAGCCATATATAAATTTATCACCTCTTCATGTAAAACAACCTTTACAAAATTGAAATGTCCCTTGTCTTTCTAAACTACTTATTAAAGATAAGTTATATGCGCTTGGGGTGCGCAGTGTACCTTGGTTGTCTTATACATTTCATGTTCAGTTTCTTTTACCAGCCAACAACAAAATGACCTATCAAAAGCACCTATAATATTTTATGTTGTATAATAGTTTACCTTTATTTTTTTACCACTCCAACCTTTCACAGTTGAATGTTAGTATATGAGATGTTTTATTTCCTTTGAAAGAGTGGTTATATTTTGTTTGTAATACTCCCTTATTTTTACTCTGTTAAGGATTTATTTTTGAGGATTGAATATGAACCATATTGAGAACTGCCATTTGATGTATTTTTTATAAGAAGGAGAGTATTGCATACCATTTATTTTTGTCTGTGCAATAACTTAAAGTCATGAGATATTAAATTTAAAACTATATAATGCTATATGTGTGCATATTAAGCATAGTTTCTTCTATGGTGTATATTGAAAAAGAGTTCGTTGGATTTTTAAAAGAGTTATAAATATGTATGCCTTTGAGTAAACTCTACTAAAAATTTAATGGAGTTAGGCTCTAATAGAAAACCTCCTCCAAAGATTCTGTCAATTAAGTTCGTTAGTTTGAAATATTATAACGAGATCATTTTATTTACTTTTTCTTTAAATAAATTCAAAAATAAGATTAGTTTATCGACCTTCAATTAAAGACCATTGATTTTGATATCATTTGGTTTACTTCTAAAAATCATTTCCACTTTGTTTTATTCGAGTTAACGAGATATTCTAGATTATTTAAAGTAATTTTTCTTAAGATTAAAGTCAACGAGTAAAGTTTTATTGGTTATAGTTTTCTTTCCAATTGGACATAATAAAATAGTCGTCATGTGGTCATAAGGTATTATTTATAACAAGATGTGTAAATGGAATCATTTCAAAGCTAGGCTTAGATAAAAGCTAATAGGATTAAAGTTTTTTTTTAACCTCGATCATTATTTTAGTGCTTTGTTTAAATATTTCAGGAGAAAAAGAAATTTTAGAAATAGAACTTTATGTCTACTCGATATGCTTTTTACTTAGTAAAACCTCTATGAGTGTGATATGGTGGAGTCTGGAGGTATTTAAATTAGAAAAACTTCATGTGGAATGCTTGAATATATGGTTTAAGAAACAATTTTATTATAAAGCACTTGGAAGTGAATAAGCTACAATAGAATTTTGTTCATGAGATGGACTTAGTGCTTATAATATCGTTAAGTAAATATATTATGTTTATCATGGTGTTTATCTCAGTGATCCTTTGCATAGTTACTGTAATTGAAATCATGTCCTTTAAACTCCTTGGAAACTATTTTTCGAAGGTTATGTTTTGTTTGCTTCATTTCATAAGAAAATAGAAAGGACATTTAATTGTTTGTTTAGGGTCAATTAGGATAAAGAGTAAATATATTATATCGTAAAGTATATTTGTTTAAAAAATATAATTACTTGCTTTATATGTTTTCAAAAGGATTTTAATGTTTCCTAGAAGATGTATTGGAAGGATTAATGATCCTAATGATTAAGATAAAACTTTAGATTATTAAGAAATATTGTAATCTAATTGTTCTTAGAAATTTTAGGATATTTCAAGCTTAGTTAGAACCTCTTAAAAACCCAACTTATATTTCGTTATGTCATCGAGAAGGATGAATGTCACATCCAATGCCAATGGATACAAGTTGGTAACCACTATGACTCAAGAAAAATCATTTTTTGATAGGATAGGTCATTACGAGAAGGTGATGAGGGATAGTATGTGATGTATCCTCTAGGTTGTTATGCAAGAAGTACGGTGATAGGTCCTTGCACCATTTATGACTAAGAGAAGGCTAGTATGACTAGAGAACTAGTCTAGTCCATGACGATTGGAATGGGATAATCCATCGATAGTCATAAGTGGATAAGTGATACCAAGCCTAGAGTTAGGGTAATGGCATGAGCCTATTTGACCCCATGGATAGGGACAATCAACTATGCACTAAGCATATTTACACTAACCCCTTGCATTTTAATCTGAAATAGGTTGGCTAAACTAAGCCTAGGTTCCTCATGCTAAGGGATGGGAAGAGTATGTGTCCACCCTCTAGGTGCTATGGGCCCTATAGGATAACCCCAACCATGAATCTACACTCTCATACCATAACACGAGGATGTGAAGATGGATTCACAAAATAACATCTTCTACGGGATTTGGCCGATATCGTCCACTTGGGAGTCGTCTACAATGACTAAAAATCGAAAAGTGGTTGAATATATCTTGTAATAATTAAACATTGGGTGATCATCAAATCAATTAATTAAAAAATGTTTCCTTTAGGTTGAGACAATATAGTGAAACTAGAAAAAAAAATTACTTTGTGGAACTAGAGAGCTTGACTAGGTTGTACAACCATGTGAGTTTAAAGCAGAGTTGCATTAAACAAGCCACATACAATCCATTGAAAGCAAAGAAAATGCAGAATGAGTCAAAGTTTTTCTTGTATTACTGTTCTGAAAGTAGAGCTTATAGATACCAACTGATTACAAATTTGAAATTCCCCCTCAAATACCCTATTTTCCCTTTTCCCGCCTAGAACCATCTATTTCAAATTTGAATTTCAGGGGCAAACTTCCCGAGGTCATAACTCATCGCTCGTTGCTTGAAACGACTATTGGCACATGTTTTCGGAAAGCTCTTAAAGGGGTTTACGACTTGGTATTTTATTTACATAGAATACCACCATATTTCAGCCCTTAAAAAGGCCTCTAAGGCCTTCAAAATTGACCTTCAAGTTTTACTAGTAGGATTTTCACTAGTTTTGACAGGGTAGAAGACCTTAAAATTTACATATCTCCCAAACCGCTTAGGATATTGGGATGATTCTTTCATTTTTGGGTCTATTTCTCCATAATATAAACAACTAAACAAAATTTAGAACAAAATGAAATAAATACAAATTTTGGTGATGCAAGATCACTCTTACACCACTGGATGCTCCTGCATCAGAGTTGGACCTGCATTGTTACATCAATATAATTTTTTACTTCTAAATATCTACTAGCTAATCAAACTTGAGCTAATGATTGTCATTTTTCATCAGAATTAAGAGGATAAATGTTCAACCAAGCATAACACAAAATACTTATAAAATATATGATGTAACATTTTTTATGACTTTTTTCTTAATGTTCAAAAATATTAATCTAAGTTTTGGCCATAATGCTAAATTCATGAATTTACATTTTCATGAGCTTATACCTCGAGTATTCTCTCATCTACAAATTTTATCCCATTTGCAAAGAGGAAGCCTAAATTTCTCCTCACATCCTTTCTCAAAAAATCTCTCCCAATGTTGTCAAATTTGGGTGATATGCTTAGTAGTAATATTGAAAGTGATATCATATATATATTAATAGATTATAATGTAGCATTTATGACTTAAATGTATAAAACCATAGCTAGAAAATTATTTTTCCAACTAGTTAATCAATATTTTATTTTATCCAGAATTGGATCCTAAGTGAATACCTAGATATGTTGATGGCAAAATTTCAACTTTAAATCCTAAAATATCTATAATAATGCATTATAAATCAAGGCCAATGTTGATAAATAGATCCTAGATTTTGTTATAATAACCAATTGTCAACAACCTTCTTATGGCATGGTATTTGGATTTATATTAGATGGTTTTAGTAACTGAAAGATGACCTAAAAGAAAAATGTTCTCAACAAGTGAAAGTTAAGATTCAAAGAGGTTGTTTTTTGGGAGACCTTTGATTTAGCCTACTTGTTTTACCTTTAAGAGAGCTCCTTCCAACACCTTAGCAATCATAATGGAAATATAAGGAATAATTAGTCAACCTCACAAAGACCATAGGATGATTCAAAGTTTTTAGTGGGGAACTCTTGATCAAAATAGGATATTTTAGAGAGTTGTAACATCTAATCCATTTACACCAACTTTGATCAAAACCAAATTTTTAGTATATCATCTAGAAAACTTTAGCAAACTCTTCCACATGTTTTCTTAAAATTTAATTTTATATGCATTTTTTATTTTTTATATAGTCAAAAGAATTTATGGCCTCTTATACAATGATTATACCATCAAGGATTTTCTTGCTACAAATAAAACCGCCTTGTTTATCTAGGATAAGAGAATCTAAAATGTTTTTCAATCTATTTGCGTTAATTTTTGAAATCATCATATAATTCATGTTCAAATGCTTATAGGAAGAAAATAAAAAATAAAAAATATAACCCTTCTTAGAAACCAATGCAATAAAGGTGACATCATTTTACTTATTATAGCCTTTTTATTCCTAGCCTTTTTAACCACAAACGCCATCTAACAACCACCATCTAATTCTTCAACATATCCCAACTCTTTTTACAAGAAAATTGTAGGAAATCCATCAAGGTCATGTGACTTGTCAAGGTAGAAAGAGAAAATTACCTCTTACAACTCCTCCATCAATGTCTTTTTCATCATGTTTTCATTATTTTTTCCTATGGTAATTGATAATATATTTTGTAAAATCTTATCTAAATATTTTTATCCAAACCAATTTCTAATATAGTATCTTTGAAATAATTGATCGGTTCCTTATTGATATCTTCTTCTTCTTCAATAAATTTTTATACAAGCTATGTATGACTTCTATAGGGGGTATTTCCATTAAAAAATAAAATATTACATTGCTATTAAGTTCATTAAACCATTTCCAAATTACATTTCTATCAAACATATTATTCATTTGTATTTCTATAAAAGATATTTGTCATCTTCCTCAAATTACTAAGTTTTCGCAATCAACTCCTTAATATCATTTTTATTATAAGAGAAAATATCACTCGTGGAGTTGCATTCTAAATTTAAATTTTGTAAAGATGAAATTCAACACCGCGAATGGCTAAAATATTTGTTCTTTGGTTTCCATGTCTATAAATATATTGTTTATAACAATCTAAAAAATTTTAAAGGCCTTTTTTTTAGGGTTCTTATTCATACCCCTAATATTCTAAGATATCAGTTTCATCATATTTTTTGTTTTTAGTTGTGGATTTAGCCTCACTTCTTGTTAACACTTGTAATATTTGCTTTTGTTTTGCCATATCAATATTTCTTTGAGTTTCTTTTTCTCTTTGTTTTTACTTCTTGGGTTTTCCTCTCTTTTCTTAATCCCACCAACATTTTCATCTTCATCAATCTATTCAATCTTCTCACACTGATTTTAGTAAGACTTATCATCTATGGGTTTGTCTTGCTCTAAAGGATCCAAACTGTAAGGAATAACCTCATGATGAACCTCTAAATATTCTGCAAGAGAAACAACAATATGAATCCAACTTTAGATGGTGTTTTTAGATTTATTTTTTTAATTTCTATTATTCCTTTCAAGCCACAAATTCCAACAAATAATGCTAAAGATCAATTCTCAACATAATGTTTAATGCTTTAGCTTTCAAATAATTAAACCTACATTTTATAAAATCTTTTATTGTTGATGGAACAACAGAACAAATTCTCATTTTTTTGTGAAAGTATTCCTAAATGGTGGAATTAGAGGAATAGCAAAGTAGATGATATGATGTTTCTAACTCCTTCCATAATGCACACCTAAAAGGTCTATGATATCCTATTTTTTTTAGATTAGATGATAAAAGCAAAGGTTTATGATTGTCATCTACACGAATTTTTCTTTTAACTACTAACCAAAGGAATGTTAAAAGCATTAGAGAGTATCTCAAGGATGCTTTACTTGGAATAAACATGACCTTTTCTATGGTCTTTGTTTTAGAATTTTCCTCTATATCTTCCTTTTCACCTTCAATTCCTTCTATACTTGATCTTACATATTTTACTTTCTCATCCCTTATATCCTTTATTATTTCTTCTAATGGTTAATCCAAGTAAGCTACGATGGCCTTTGATATATGATGTTGTAGATAGGCTTTCTTTACATCTTCTTTTGGAGTGGAATATCCTTGATCTGCTCTAGCCTCTATTACAATATTATTTCCTTGCATTATCTTGAAGTTTATCTCATAACCAAAATTTTATCTCTTTCTTCATAGTTTTCACTTTGAAATATTTTTTCATGAATCCAATCTCATAGCAATTGTGGCATCGAAATGTGATATTTTCATAATCCACTTTTGATCCCATTCTCTTGATTTAGATTTAATCCTAATGGATTGTGATAAAGGTTTTGAAGTATCCTTTGCAACACATGTTCAAGTATATAGCATGCTTTCACTCTTAAATAGATAGTCCTTCCTATATTATTTCCTTGCATTATCTTGAAGTTTATCTCATAACCAAAATTTTATCTCTTTCTTCATAGTTTTCACTTTGAAATATTTTTTCATGAATCCAATATCATAGCAATTGTGGCATCGAAATGTGATATTTTCATAATCCACTTTTGATCCCATTCTCTTGATTTAGATTTAATCTTAATGGATTGTGATAAAGGTTTTGAAATATCCTTTGCAACACATGTTCAAGTATATAGCATGCTTTCACTCTTAAATAGATAGTCCTTCCTTGATGAATTCCCTTAATGTATTTCCAATATTTTTACTCCATGGTCTTAAATGAAGGACATCTCTCCCCATAAACCATAGGCCATCACCTATTATTTTATCCTTGATTTTCAAACTAAAAATAATGATGAATTGGGACACCGCAATGATAAAGGTATTGAGCTCTCCTAGTGGAGACCTAAGTTTGATTCATGGGGAGGGTGGTCCCCAATGTGCCCCTATTCATATGCTTTGGTTGTTACTGTATGTTTCCAACAAAAAAAGATGATGAGGAAAAAACCTTTAGAAAGAAAATTCTTAGAGTAATTTGAATTCAATTTCCACTTCCATTTGATTCAATTTTGAATCTTCAAAAAACCTAGCCAATATCTATGGAACCTACATATTAACCCTCTACCAGTGTTATGCATAGAGGCGAATCATCGTTAATTTGTGAATATTATGATATTCGAATTTTAAAAATGGTTAATCTCAAGACCTTTCATCGGGGCCCATTCGCTCAAAATTTTGGGGTGTAATTTTTTTTGGGGTCAGCTTGCTCGATGATAATAATTTTTTTGTTTTATTTTAATTCGCTAACCACTCACCCAAATCCATAGATATTTCACCTTCAAATTATAAATAATTTTGTTTTTTTCAGCTAAATTTACCACTTATACTACCTATATAAATACTTAACACGGTACTGATAAACATACATATAAATCACTCAAACTCCTCAAAAAATAATTTGAAGTAGCAAAAACCCACAACAGACCAAAAAATAAAACACTATTATTTTTATCAACAAAAATCCGATCAATTGTAGAAGTTTGTTAATAAAAAGACTTATTGATTGGTTGCACAGAAGTGTGAAATAGTGTTGATCAGTTATAGAGAAGTGTGGTACAGTGTTAATTGGTTATAGAGGACTATCTATCAATAGAAATAAAGTGATTGTAGAAGACCTTCTATTAAAAAATTTACTGATTGATTGGAGATAAATGCGACACAGTACCGATCTGTTATAGAGGATTATCTATCAACAAAAATTAAGTGGTTGTAGAAGACTTTCTCAAAATATTTATCGATCGGTTGAGGAGAAGCGTGACATAGTGTCGATTAGTTACAAAGGACTATCTATCAGTAAAATTGATTGGTTATAGATTTGAAAATGAGGTTATAGATTTTTTGATCAATTACAGATTTATCAATCGATTAAATATTTGATGATCAATTACATGTTTACCGGTCGAATATAGATTTGAAAATCGATTATAGTTTTAACGATCAGTTATAGGTTTGCTAATCAATTACAATTTTATCGATTGGTTACAGTTTTGTTGATTGATTACTAATTTGTTGATTGGTTACAGATTTGTCTATCGGTTGCACAAGCTTGTTGTAAAGGTCTACTGATCGATTATAGATTTCTAACAAACATGTATAGAAAGTTATGATGACTATAACAATAGGTAAAGTGAAAGCTTCCAAAAATATCAGTGTGGTTGTTTTATTTTGGATCATCTCTAGCAATAAATTTGACTTAATGTCTACTTTTTGTTATAGCCTTGTTACTTATTTTGTAACCTTTGTTGGTGTAGTACTATAGAGTTTCTTTAGAATTGCTATAGAACTATTCTTTTAGTTTGTAAACTATGGTAGTTGCAATGACATGAGACATCAAGGTTTCCTTAGAATTCAATGAAGGTTAACCCTACTGGAGTGCAAGGTATTCCTTTAGTGTTGGGTTTAGAATGTTATCTTGGATTGTATTCTTCTTCCACTATTTTGTTATCCAAATATTTTTTCTTTTGATTTCATAGGTAGCATAGATACACTATCTGCAACTATGAGATCCAAGTATCCATGTCATCTTGTAGTGTATTAGGAGAATTTATTGTTTTCAAAGCTTGCTTCTTATCTGTTAGAGTATGTATTCTTAGTGTTGCATTGTTTTGTTACTATTCTTTGAGTATGTAGGTAGAGGTCATTGTAGAGGGCAACGTAGGTTTGTCTCAAGACTCATAGATTCTTTATGAAATTATAGTTTAACCTTGGTTTCTTAGAAATACAAATTATTATTGAGGAAAGTATGTACAATATCACCTACTAGAAATTATGGAAATTATTATTGAGGAAAGTGTAAGATTTTCCTTCAAATTCATATTCATTTCCTAACATCAAAATATTTTTTATTTACACGTACAATGTCACCTACTGGTGATGGAAATAAGAGAGGCCAATGTTTTGGTAAAAACTAATCCTAAATTATATTACACATTTATCAAAATGTAATGAGGCATCCACATCTGCACATGTTGAAGGTACAAACACCTTTTACCAACTAATCAAGTAATTTTTATATTTTGTTATTTTGAAATATAAAGCCTTTCTTCATTTAAAAATAAAAGGTTTATTTGTTTATTTACCTCTTTTTAATGCTTTGCAAAAATGTATTCAGTTATTTCTTAAATATAGAGCCTTTTAAAATCTAAAAATGATATGGAACACCAAACATTGAATGCAATGAACATTATTGACCCTGATATACCTCCACTTGAAGATATTTGAACAGATGATATGGGACCACATGATAATATTCATATAAAAGCATTCAACAATCGCTTGACAACATTCCTCATAGAGACCATCAACCAAAAAAGAAAACGAGAGTACAATTAAAATGCAAACTTTTGGGAAATCTTCTATTCAAAAACATAAACGTAGAAAGTTAACCAGGTGGACTATTGGGAGGACATTTAAGCTTGAATGGTCATAAAAATATTCCTTTATTGAGTTAGTTCATCCAGAGAACAACAATGACACACCAGTAAAGTTTAGATGCATTATTTATAGTTGGAAAATAGAAAATGATCATAACATGCAACTTAAGTTGGACACAATAGAATAATATTATGGGAAAGTTTATTCGAAAGTAAAATAAAGTGATGAAACAATTACAAAATTAGTTAGGTGGAAGGATTCATTAGAATGTGTGCATATTACATATGCACTGGAATATAAAAAAGAAATGAAACAATGAACTCTTATTGAGAAGGGTGGAATAATCCAGGTCCAATATTAAAGAATTCATAAGATTGTATTAGGTTCAAAAATTTTGCAATTTGTTGTTGTATACAATATTATAAAAGGGTAGACCCATATCTAATTTTATTTATTATAAGCAACTTTTTCAACTAGCTGATGTACAGAACCTCACCAATTCTCACTAGTCAAATCGAAGTGCTTAGAAAATGGTAAAATATCTATCACTGGTTGAAAAAGGAGTACCTAAGAGGGAATGTAAAGCATACCAAATTTATTTCACTTTCAGTTTATGAGGTAACAATTGTTGACAACACATCTTTGATTTGTATACATGTTTACACATTCCAAAATAATTTAATAAAACCTCATTTACTAGCACTACATAAGATGATGGAATACGGAAAATATTTACAATATTGTTGTAACCAGTTTAAAGGATATTGTTGAAATGTATGAAAAAGAAATAGCCACAAATTTAATTTGTGTTGGAGCTAACAGTGCAGCTACAACGCAAGGACAAAGGAACGAACTTTGTGTTAAAATTAAAACAAAAATTACCCCATATTTGATTCCCATTCATTGCCTGGTGCATAGAATGAATCTTGCATATAAAATTGTTAGCACATTTGAAAATTTTGCTAGAGTGGAAGACCTTGTCCATGAAATACACATTTACTTTTTGTGCAGTCCAAAAAGGTTTGTAGAGTTTCAATAGTTTTCTCGAGGTGTTACTGAAGGCAAAAAATTGTTAAAGGATGTGGACACCAGGTGGATTTCATGGTTTCTTTCTGCAAAAAGAGTTTTTTCAAAATATCAATCCTTAGTAGGGTTTATATATCCACATCGTAGGGATGTTGACAAGGCAAAATATTTGCTATACTGTATGACTAACTTGGAAAAACTTCTCATATTATGTGGTTTATTTTAATTATTGAAAGAAATGAATACTTTGATTAAACTTGCATAGGAAAGAACCCTTTATATTATCGATTTCATCAAGATGAGAAAATACATATGTATGCTTATTGATAAGATATACTTGTCTGAAGAAAATTTTACAGGTCCTTTTTTGATAGTTGGAATACTTTAACTAAGGTCAATGATCCTAAAATATTTTTGAAGTTCAACATCAATGGTAATATTTGTATTACTATCAATTGAAATATGATTCCTTTATATCATTATGAAAAGCAATCAAATACAGTTACAAAGGATGTTGAAAATGTACCCATAACACAACAAATTTGATATGGTTTTACATAGTACTAAGATTAAATTGATAAAAATTGCAGAATCATTGACAAGGGAAATAAGAGATTGTTTTCAAATAGATGAGTTGCTTGAGATAACGGTTGTGGTTAGCCCCATGTTCTGGAATCTTTGTCTTGACTCCAATAGTAAAAGTGAGTTATTTGTAAAATATATAGGCACTCTTGTGAAACATTTCACTAAATGTGTGGAAGTGAATGGTATTGAATTCAATGGTATTCTCAACAAAGAAGTTTTGAGACAACAATCCACCAATTTTAGAATGATAATGGTTAATCATATTGCGCATTTGAGTAACCCACATGAGTCGGGTTCCATCATGTGTTTGTGGAAAAAATATCCAAGTAGTGTCTTACAAGAAATGATGAATGAATATTTTCTTTTATATGAATTATGTCAAACAATGATTTTGGGATCTATTAAAGACGAAAAGGTTTTTAGTGCACTATCTTTTATGAAATCTAAAGTTTGTAATTGGCTAGACAAAATTTTAGAAAATTGTTTGGGAATATGTGTCATCATACGAGTTGGATATGTATCTGCAACGACCCAAAAACACACAAACAAAAAAATACAAAAATAGAAAAAGTTTTTTTTTACCAAGGAGAGGGATACATGAACCCTTCATGAACCCCTAACCCAACTAGTATTTACCTAAAGTTTTGATCCCCTAAGTTTTCTTGAAAGCTACATCTCATGAAGTACCCTATCACAAGTCCATCTATGTAGGTGTATCATGTGTCACTGTAGATAAGCCCATCTATCCCATCACTCTTGATGAGCTAGACCTATCACCCTCAGTCCATCGAAGGTATACACACATCTCCATACCATACACAAGTCATTATGTGTAGGTATGCTACGAGTATTGTGAGTTAAGCTATCTATCTCGTCTCCACGATGAGCTATCTTAACTCAGATGTAATCTCTCCACAACTTAGTCCTTTATCTCCCTAAGGGGGTCTCAATTCCCTTAGGTCTTCTATGTTCACCCTAAGGGGTTCTCAATTCCCTTAGGTTACCTATGTTCACCCTAAGGGGTTCTTAATTCCCTTAGGTCACCTCTGAGTTCACCCTAGAACTCTACTCTTAGATTTCTATCATTAAGCAACCAAACAAGAATACATCTAGATACTAAAACATCAAAGAGTAATCACTAAACATCCAAAAAAATAAAGAAGGATTAACACTAAAAGAGAATGTTATCATCAGAAAGAGAATCAACTACGTAGTATAACCAAATATGAAAATAAAGTAAAAGTACCTTCTCTAAACCAATAAATAGTTATTGCATTAAAACTTGCATGGTAAATCCTTCTTACTTTAAGGAATATTACATTAACTGCATTAGGGATATCTCCCCATAATTCTAGTCTATTTGAGCATAAGTAAATCAGCATAAATACAATTACCTATACCTTGTTTCCATTGAACTCCTTGCTTCACCTTGCTTCCCATTGGTTCTTTGAGGGTAGTAGGGGATCAGGGTACTCATGGTTCAGGATAGGCATACCTCTAAATGCATCTATTCATTTACTTTGCCAAATTGCAACTATACAAAATTTAATTAAGTTTCCAACCATCTAATGCATAGTGGATATTATAAAAGATCCTTTACTTTTATCTTCAACTCTCCAGTTCCATTAGAGAGCCATCCAACATGTACTACTTAGATCAAGGTCTAACTTTAATCAAATCCATTCATGTCTTAAAGCATTAAAGTCCCATACCTTTAACCTCTAAAACAATCCATCATTCATTCCCTAAATTAAAGCCCCATAACTTCAATTCAAATAATAAATCTAACATCCTTTTTAATTCATAAATCCAATCAAATCAAATACTATTTTAAAGCATTAAAGTCCCATACCTTTAACCTTTAAAACAATCCATCATTCATTCCCTAAATCAAAGCCCCATAACTTCAATTCAAAGAATAAATCTAACATCCTTTTTAATTCACAAATCCAATCAAATCAAATATTGTTTTAAAGCATTAAAGTCCCATACCTTTAACCTTTAAAACAATCCATCATTCAACATAAACTTTGTCATAAATCTTATAACACAATTATGTTTTCCTTTGAAGTCCTTTTTGTAAAGTCTACATCATAGACTTACTAATCAAATATTTTCAACCTAAATCTTAGATTCATAGCCTCAATTAAGAATTCACAACCTTATCTAAAGATTCACTACTTTAGTTACAAATAACCCCTTCATGATATTTTACACAAAAGGTCTTACCCTAATTAAAACCACATAAGGAAATCTCATTAATTAAAGGTCTCTTCAATTAGAATCTCATAAAATAAATCCTAATAATCAAAGATCCTACTATCATTAAAATATCTTAAGATAATTCATGCTAATCAAAGGTTTCTCTTTAATTAGATCTCCTAAGATAATCAACATTTATCAAAGGTTTTCCTTTTAATTAAAATCTCCTAAGATAATCAACATTTATCAAAGGTTTTCTTTTTAATTAAAATCTCCTAAGATAATCAACATTTATCAAAGGTTTTCCTTTTAATTAAAATCTCCTAAGATAATCAACATTTATCAAAGGTTTTCCTTTTAATTAAAGTCTCCTAAGATAATCAACATTTATCAAAGGTCTTATTTTAATTAAAGTCCCATAATATAATTTACATAAATTAAAGGTCTTATTTCCATTAAAGTCCCATAATATAATTTACATAAATTAAAGGTCTCTCTTTAATCAAATTACATAAATAAACCTTAATAATCCAAGGTTTGCAACTATGGAATTTTACATCTTCATGGCGGATACAAAACATCTTAAGTAGAATGATCTGAGGACTTCCAGACTCTGGGTTTAGGCAAGATAGAACCAGATGCTAAGTTTCTCTTCCACCACCACTAATTGTTCCAAGGAACTGGGCTTACATAGTCGTGGAGCTTCCACAGAGATGTGGATGGCTTCCCATTGGGTAGAGCTCCCCAAACACAACACCCTATCGAAACCATGGGTAGTTTTCCAACTATGAGTGGTGCTATCTCAAACGTAGTGCTAGCTTGCTACCGAGGGTATTCCAACCTATGGGTGGTGCTTTCAACACAATGCTCTCTAGGCAGATGCAGGGGGTTTCTACACCAAGAGTAGCGCTCTCAACAATGCTCTCCTCTACAAGATGCAGGGTGGTTTCTACACCAAGAGCAACGCTCTCAATAATGCTCTCCTCTACAAGATGTAGGGTGGTTTCTACACCAAGAGCAGCGCTCTCAACAACGCTCTCCTCTACAAGACATAGGGTGGTTTCTACACCAAGAGTAGCGCTCTCAATAATGCTCTCCTCTATAAGAAACATAGGTGGTTTAAGCTAAGAGTAGCACTCTCATACAACGCTCTCCTATCAAGAAAAACATAGGTGGTTTAAGCTAAGAGTAGTGCTCTCATACAATGCTCTCCTATCAAGCAAAACACATGTGGTTTAAACTAAACCTTTCAACGGGTTTATCATGCTACAGGGGAATATCACTAGGTCCAAATCTAAACATTCATCATACAAATATGTAAGTGGATAGTTTAAGACTTTCCAACCTGAATTCTCCTATGGAATGACTTTTGGTGGCCTCTTGCTACCTCTCCCTTAGCTCGTTGCGCTCTCCTGTCTTCCCTGATCACCTCCTCTATGTTTTTCCTCCATCCTCCCTTCTTTCTTCCTCCTCTACACCTTACATGCTCCTCTTGCTCTAGGTGGCCCATCCATTGTCTCATCTCGAATCTCGAGCCCACATCGAGCCCCCTTTCCTTCAATGCTCCCATCCCTTCCCATCTCATGGCAAACGATTTTGTTTCCCATAATTTCCTCCTTTGGAAATTGATAGCCCCCTACGTTATTTACATAGGTTGCACTATATAGGGGGGATGAGATATTTGCATTATTAAAATGGAAAATGGTGCCCTTTACAATATCCTTAACATGATATTTTATCACCATTTTTAAAATATATCTCTTTTATTTAGCAATTTCTTAATTGCTCTATCTTTAAAATAAAAGATTCTATTTATCTTAAATGGATTTTTTTTATTTATTTCAATTAATTAAAGTTCATTAATGAATTTATATTATCACTTAAAATGAACTTCTTTAATTATTTCAAATGAACTCTCATTTGTTTATTGAAATGAAGTTTACTAATGAGTTCTAAATGAGTCATATCATTTTTATAATTCAAAACCTCATTAGTTAATTTAAATGAGTCTTCACTTATCATTTAAATTTAATTTATTTTCCTTCATAACAATGATGCTCTATTAACCCTTCAACATAACAGTTCACTTTATGCATCCAAATACATTTTGCAGTTGTTCTTTATTGAAATTCCAACATTATGCTACCCAAGCCCTGATGCAATAGAGAGCAATCAAATTTATAAAACAACAAAGAGGGAGTCTTTCCATCAACCCAATCACCTATCTTAGCCAGATATTTTATGATAGCTACTAGGCTATCAACTAAGGCTCAAGGCGATCAGTCATCGATGATTATCCCTTTCGACAATGCATGCCTATATGAAGGTATCTATCCATGTTACCTTCGAGTACCTTAATCATCATTTCCCCTGATCTTAAGTACCCTCATTTTTGGTGGATGCTTCTGCCTTCTCCACCTACGAGTGTACCTGATCCTGCACACTTGGCAATATGTTAGCGATAACATGCCCTTCTAAATCAACTAAACATCATATAGTTGGTTCAATTGTTCAAACTAAGTATCACCACATCATAGGTTAATACATTGTTTTCTTTGTGCCATAAAGTCTGCTAGGGAGGGTCATGACATCCTCCCCCACTAGAATTAAACATCATCCTTGGTGTTTCCAGTTTTCCTTTTGTTTTTAATAGAAAGTAAAAATTATTACATCATATAGCTTCAAACAAAAAGGGAAAATGCTTTCGCATAACCTCCACTTTCTCCCAAGTGGCATTCTTCTCAGAGAACTGGTCCCATTGGACCTTACACTATTTGAGAGTCCGATTCCATAGAGTTTTAGAATGAAACTCAAGAATCTTCATCGGTAGTACTTCAATGGCCTCTGGATTTACCATCTACAAATTAGAAACATCCCACACATGTTCAGGGTCAACAACATATTTCCTAAGCAAGGATATGTGGAAGGTGTCATGGATTTTGGATAGATTAGGTGGTAATGCAAGTCGGTATGCAACCAAAATGATATTTTCCGTGATCTCAAAGGGCCCCACAAAATGTGGATCCAACTTCATGGATTTGATAGCACTCTTCTTTGGCTTAACCCTCAAGAACACCTTATCTCCAATAGAATACTCTCTTGGAGTCCTTTTTAGATCTGCATAACTCTTCTGCCTATCCGTAGCTTCTTTAAGCCTTTGCCTAATTTCCTTTAGCTGATCTTCCATTACCCTGACCATTTCTGGCCCAATCACAACTCGGTCTTCTAGGTTATCCCAAGACAATGGTGTTCTACACTTTCACCCATACAAGGCATCGAAAGGTGCCATTCCTAGCGAGGAGTGATGTCCATTATTGTAGGTAAACTCTACCAAAGGTAGACAATATTCCCATTGAGATTTGTGATCCATGTAGTACATGCGGAGCATGTCTTCCAGAACTTGGTTTACCCACTCTATTTGGCCATCAATTTTAGGGTGGTATGCTGAACTCATATTCAGTTTCATACCAACTACACTATGAAGGGATTTCTAGAATTTAGAAGTGAATTTGGAGTCTCTATCTGAGATAATTACCTCAAGAAATCCATGCAATCGGAATACCTCTTTGATGAATCTGCTAGCCACTACCTGAGCATCATCCTTGGTATTTCCTGGTATGAAATGGGTAACCTTAGTCAATTTTTCGACCACTACAAATATGGCATCATGTTGGTACCGAGTCTTGGGTAAACCCACTATAAAATCCATAGATATAACCTACCATTTTTGCATAGGTATATCATGCAGATATAGTTTTCCTATAGGATGCTGGTGTTCTGCCTTAACTTTCTGACATTCGAGGCATCGAGCAACAAAATCCATGATGTCCTTCTTCATTCCTACCCAAAAGAAGGTTCTTTTCATGTTTTCTCACATTTTGGCTCCTCTCGGATGAGTAGAATAGGGAGATCTATGGGCTTCTTGCATTATCAAGTTCCTTAAATCACCCATATTTGGTATGATGACCCTTCCCTTATAACACATAAAGTCATATTTCACACTAAATTCCTTATTTCCTTCAGGATATCTATCCATATTAACTCAAATTTCTTGGCAATACTCATCCTGAGATTGCTCCTGTCTTACTCGATCCATCAGGTCCATGTGGATTTTAGTTATGGCTGCTATATATCTTCTTCTACTTAAAGCATCAACTACTTTATTCTCTTTTCCTTTTATGTATTCAATCTCGAAGTCATACTCAATGAGAAATTCCACCCATCTTCTCTGTCTCGCATTGAGTATTGGTTGGGTGAATATGTATCATAGACTTTGATGGTCTATATTTAATTCAAAGGGCCTTCCCACCAAGTAGTGGTACCAAACCTTTAAAGCATGCACCACTGCAGCTAGCTCTAAATCATGCATAGCATAATTAACTTCATGCTTTTTGAGCTTCCTTGAAGTATATGCCACTACTGACTCCTCTTGTGAGAGTACCCCACCCAACCCATCTATTGATGCATCAGTGCACACTAAAAAGTCCCCTTGGGGATCGAGAACCTTTAGTATTGGTGCAGTAGTAAGCTTATGCTTTAGTAGTACAAAGGCAACCTCACACTTCTCTGACCACTTGAATTCCTTTCCCTTCTTCTGAAGGTTAGTTATGGGTCCAACAATCTTGGAGTAGTCCTTTATATAATGTCTATAGTAGCTCGTTAACCCCATGAAACTTCGCACTTCAGTCACATTAGTAGGGGGTGGCCAATTCAGGATAGCCTCTATCTTCTCTGGATCCACAACAATCCCCTTTGCTGATATAACATGTCCAAGATATCGTACCTCTGGAACATAGAATTCACTCTTAGCCATATTTCCATAAAGTTGATTCTTCCTTAACAATTCTAACATGATCCTAAGATGTTTATCATGTTCTTATTTATCTCGAGAGTATATAAGGATATCATCTAGGAATACCAAGACAAACTGGTCCAAGTGTCTTCTGAACACATTGTTCATTAAGTTCATGAAAGCATCTGGGGCATTAGTCAGTCCAAAGGGTAGAACCGTAAACTCATAATGCCCATACCTAGTCTTAAATGTCATCTTGTGAGTGTCTTCCTCATGAATCCTTAACTGGTGATACCCTGACCTCAGATCGATCTTAGTAAACACCTTGGCATCCTTTAGTTGATCAAATAAATCTTCAATCCTAGGTAAAGGATATCGATTCTTGATTGTAGCCTTATTTAGCATCCTGTAATCAATACACAATCTTAGTGAACCATCCTTATTTTTCATGAACAAAACCGGTGCACCCCATGGTGACACACTTGGTTTTATCAAACCCTTCTCCAATAATCCTTGCAATTGAACCTTCAGTTCTTGCATTTCAATAGGATTCATCCTATACGGGGATCTATGAATAGGTTCGACTCCCATCATAAGTTCAATTGTGAAGTCAAATTCCCGTACAGGAGGTAGCCTAGGTAGGTCCTCTGGAAATACATCCTAAAAATCCTGTAAAATTGGATGTTGTCTTAGTATTTCTCCTTTCTCATAGTCTTCCACTTCATTAAGTTTTACTACATACACTATTCCTCCTCTCTTTAGGGCCTTCTTCAATTGCATAGCGGACAACATCTGAGGTTCAAACACCCCTTGTTTGCTATGAATTCTTAGTCTCTTTCCACCTTCTTCCAAATACTCGATCCATCGATCTTGAAAATTGACTAAGGCTTTATGAGCCTGTAGCCAATCCATCCCTAGGACCACATCAAAGGTGTGTAAGGGAGCTACATATAAACAACATTCCGTAGTCCCACCAGATAGAGTGATTTCTACCATAGGGTAACACTGGTTCACCAAGTAGGTCTACCCAGAACCGTACTCAACCTTCCACCCTTGAGCCAAATATCTAGGCCTTTCTGACATAGTCCTTGCTAGACTAGATGAAATAAAACTATTAGTGGCTCCACTATCTATCAAAATATTTACTTGCTTATTGAAAACCTTACCTTTCACAAGTAATGGGGTGGCTTGTCCCTCTAGCTTTTGCTTCTCGATTGTGGCATAAATCCGATGTTTCGGTTCCTTCCCTTTTGCATTAGTTGTGCTAGTCCCTACTCGATATGGACACTGATTGTAGTAATGAGGTCCCCAAAAATTGTAGCACCCCTCCTTGGGTCCTTGCTATTTTTTAGGTTTCTCATTCCCACTTTTAACTACTGGAGTTGGAGCTTGCAACTTCTGTGGTTGAGGTTTCATGTTATTGGGTTTGTTATCCTTCTTACGAAAGTTCTTCTTGAACTTCTTCTGATTTCCATAAGGTTTCTTCTCAGGATTTTGGGGGTTCTTAGATTTTCACTCTTGATCAACCTCCCATTTTACAAACCCATTACTATTCCTCTTCTTTAGCTCCTACCGAGCTTGCTCGGGTAGAGTGTCATATTTATAATAGAAGTGTGACTCTGCTTTCTTTGCTAGGTCATATGCCTTTTGCAGTGATTTAGGTTCTTGCATGTCTACATCATGCTTTAACCTAGACTCCAATCCTAGAGTAAACTTATGAACCCACATTTTCTCATTATAAATAGGTACATATTTAAATAATCTTACTATCTTCTTATAGTATACCTCTACTATGTTGGTTCCTTGCTTCAGACTAGCAAATTCCTCAAACTTTAAGGTATAGAAATGCTCTATTAGGAATCTCTTCTTAAATATATTTATAAATTCTTCCCATGGAGTATCAATAGGTTCAATCTTAGTTTCCTCATAGTGGGTTTCCCACCACTCCAGAGTAGCCCCTTCCAGGTTAATCGTAGCCCAAAGTGTTCGGGTTCCTGATGAGTAGCCTTTTACCATAAAGTGAACCTCTACTTCTCTCAACCATGCTTCCACTGCATCCCCATCACCCTCTCCATAAAACTTGGAGATACTAATGTTTTTCATGTCCCTAGTTATTTCCTTTTTCTACTAAGGCTCTGGCTTGTACTTGTTCTATAGTTAGTCCACTATCTAGACCAATATCTGAGCCTCAAACTTGCAAATTCTGATTCACAACCATTTCTAGCAACTATCTTATCTGATCCTGCATAGTAGTAACCATAGCGGTGAGGTCTTCTACCTCCCTATTGGGGCTTGTTGGTTCCCCATCCTAGTTTTCTTCTTCGACATTACTTTTTCAAGTTTTTCTAGGCATAGGCCTCCCTCTTCTGGTCTTAGGTGGCATCTTAACCTGATTCCATCCAAGAAAGAAGATTAGATTATAGTTTCATCTTAAGTTGTATCTCTAATTCAAGCCATAATATAGAGTTCTCTTGCTATATGCATTAACAATCTAACTAGGGTAATATCCTAGGCTAGGATGTGTCACTGATACCAAAGCCCATACTAAGGCATCCTAACATCCATGCTCCCTTGGGGTCAATTCCCATCAGATTCTAGCAATTAGGGTATTCTAGATCATCCTAGCTTTAGCCTTTACCTTAAGCAAGCCTTCATTGGAAGCATCTAATTCCCTTTAGCACACATAGAAGCTCTATACCCTCGTACCTAGAGCTCTGATACCAAATGTAATGACCCAAAAACACACAAACAAAAAAATACAAAAATAGAAAAAGTTTTTTTTTACCAAGGAGAGGGATACATGAACCCTTCATGAACCCCTAACCCAACTAGTATTTACCTAAAGTTTTGATCCCCTAAGTTTTCCTTGAAAGCTACATCTCATGAAGTACCCTATCACAAGTCCGTCTGTGTAGGTGTATCATGTGTCACTACAGATAAGCCCATCTATCCCATCACTCTTGATGAGCTAGACCTATCACCCTCAGTCCATCGAAGGTATACACGCATCTCCATACCATACACAAGTCATTATGTGTAGGTATGCTATGAGTATTATGAGTTAAGCTATCTATCTCATCTCCATGATGAGCTATCTTAACTCAGATGTAATCTCTCCACAACTTAGTCCTTTATCTCCCTAAGGGGGTCTCAATTCCCTTAGGTCTTCTATGTTCACCCTAAGGGGTTCTCAATTCCCTTAGGTTACCTATGTTCACCCTAAGGGGTTCTTAATTCCCTTAGGTCACCTCTGAGTTCACCCTAGAACTCTACTCTTAGATTTCTATCATTAAGCAACCAAACAAGAATACATCTAGATACTAAAACATCAAAGAGTAATTGCTAAACATCCAGAAAAATAAATAAGGATTAACACTAAAAGAGAATGTTATCATCAGAAAGAGAATCAGCTACGTAGTATAACCAAATACAAAAATAAAGTAAAAGTACCTTCTCTAAACCAATAAATAGTTATTGCATTAAAAATTGCATGGTAAATCCTTCTTACTTTAAGGAATATTACATTAACTGCATTAGGGATATCTCCCCACAATTCTAGTCTATTTGAGCATAAGTAAATCAACATAAAATACAATTACCTATACCTTGTTTCCATTGAACTCCTTGCTTCACCTTGCTTCCCATTGGTTCTTTGAGGGTAGTAAGGGATCAAGGTACTCATGGTTCAGGATAGACATACCTCTAAATGCATCTATTCATTTACTTTGCCAAATTGCAACTATACAAAATTTAATTAAGTTTCCAACCATCTAATGCATAGTGGATATTATAAAAGATCCTTTACTTTTATCTTCAACTCTCCAGTTCCATTAGAGAGCCATCCAACATGTACTACTTAGATCAAGGTCTAACTTTAATCAAATCCATTCATGTCTTAAAGCATTAAAGTCCCATACCTTTAACCTCTAAAACAATCCATCATTCATTCCCTAAATTAAAGCCCCATAACTTCAATTCAAATAATAAATCTAACATCCTTTTTAATTCACAAATCCAATCAAATCAAATATTGTTTTAAAGCATTAAAGTCCCATACCTTTAACCTTTAAAACAATCCATCATTCATTCCCTAAATCAAAGCCCCATAACTTCAATTCAAAGAATAAATCTAACATCCTTTTTAATTCACAAATCCAATCAAATCAAATATTATTTTAAAGCATTAAAGTCCCATACCTTTAACCTTTAAAACAATCCATCATTCAACATAAACTTTGTCATAAATATTATAACACAATTATGTTTTCCTTTGAAGTCCTTTTTGTAAAGTCTACATCATAGACTTACTAATCAAAGATTTTCAACCTAAATCTTAGATTCATAGCCTCAATTAAGAATTCACAACCTTATCTAAAGATTCACTACTTTAGTTACAAATAACCCCTTCATGATATTTTACACAAAAGGTCTTACCCTAATTAAAACCACATAAGGAAATCTCATTAATTAAAGGTCTCTTCAATTAGAATCTCATAAAATAAATCCTAATAATCAAAGATCCTACTATCATTAAAATATCTTAAGATAATTCATGCTAATCAAAGGTTTCTCTTTAATTAGGTCTCCTAAGATAATCAACATTTATCAAAGGTTTTCTTTTTAATTAAAATCTCCTAAGATAATCAACATTTATCAAAGGTTTTCCTTTTAATTAAAATCTCCTAAGATAATCAACATTTATCAAAGGTTTTCCTTTTAATTAAAATCTCCTAATATAATCAACATTTATCAAAGGTTTTCCTTTTAATTAAAATCTCCTAAGATAATCAACATTTATCAAAGGTTTTCCTTTTAATTAACATCCCATAATATAATTTACATAAATTAAAGGTCTTATTTCAATTAAAGTCCCATAATATAATTTACATAAATTAAAGGTCTCTCTTTAATCAAATTACATAAATAAACCTTAATAATCCAAGGTTTGCAACTATGGAATTTTACATCTTCATGGTGGATACGAAACGTCTTAAGCAGAATGATCTGAGGACTGCTAGACTCTAGGTTTAGGCAAGATAGAACCAGATGCTAAGTTTCTCTTCCACCACCACTAATTGTTCCAAGGAACTGGGCTTACATAGTCGTAGAGCTTCCACAGAGATGTGGATGGCTTCCCGTTGGGTAGAGCTCCCCAAACATAGCACCCTATCGAAACCATGGGTAGTTTTCCAACTATGAGTGGTGCTATCTCAAATGTAGTGCTAGCTTGCTACTAAGGGTCTTCCAACCTATGGGTGGTGCTTTCAACATAGTGCTCTCTAGGAATGGTGGGTTTCTACATAAAGAGCTCTCAATAGCGCTCTCTGTTTTCAAGGTGTTTGTGTTTTCTACAAGAGCACTCTCTACTAATAGGGTGGTGGTTCTACAAGAGTAGTCTCAACCTTCTCTACAAGAGTGGGTTTTAAGAGTATATCAAGATACAAGTGGTTTAAGCTAAGAGCAGCACTCTCATACAATGCTCTCCTATCAAGAAAAACACAGGTGGTTTAAACTAAACCTTTCAATGGGTTTATCATGCTATAGGGGAATATCACCAGGTCCAAATCTAAACATTCATCATACAAATATGTAAGTGGATAGTTTAAGACTTTCCAACCTGAATTCTCCTATGGAATGACTTCTGGTGGCCTCTTGCTACCTCTCCCTTAGCTCGCTGTGCTCTCCTGTCTTCCCCGATTGCCTCCTCTACATTTTTCCTCCGTCCTCCTTTCTTTATTTCTCCTCTTGCTCTAGGTGGCCCATCTATTGTCTCATCTCGAATCTCGAGCCCACATCGAGCCCCCTTTCCTTCAATGCTCCCATCCCTTCCCATCTCATGGTAAATGATTTTGTTTCCCATAATTTCCTCCTTTGGAAATTGATAGCCCCCTACATTATTTACATAGGTTGCACTATATAGGGGGGATGAGATATTTGCATTATTAAAATGAAGAATGGTGCCCTTTACAATATCCTTAACATGATATTTTATCACCATTTTAAAATATATCTCTTTTATTTAAAACAATTTCTTAATTGCTCTATCTTTAAAATAAAATATTCTATTTATCTTAAATGGATTTTTTTTATTTTATTTCAATTAATTAAAGTTCATTAATGAATTTATATTATCACTTAAAATGAACTTCTTTAATTATTTCAAATGAACTCTCATTTGTTTATTGAAATGAAGTTTACTAATGAGTTCTAAATGAGTCATATCATTTTTATAATTCAAAACCTCATTAGTTAATTTAAATGAGTCTTCACTTATCATTTAAATTTAATTTATTTTCCTTCATAACAATGATGCTCTATTAACCCTTCAACATAACAGTTCACTTTATGCATCCAAATACATTTCGTAGTTGTTCTTTATTGAAATTCCAACATTATGCTACCCAAGCCCTGATGCAATAGAGAGCAATCAAATTTATAAAACAACAAAGAGGGAGTCTTTCCATCAACCCAATCACCTATCTTAGCTAGAGATTTTATGATAGCTACTAGGCTATCAACTAAGGCTCAAGGTGATCAGTCATCGATGATTATCCCTTCCGACAATGCATACCTATATGAAGGTATCTATCCATGTTACCTCCGAGTACCTTAATCATCATTTCCCCTGATCTTAAGTACCCTCATTTTTGGTGGATGCTTCTACCTTCTCCACCTACGAGTGTACCTGATCCTGCACACTTGGCAATATGTTAGCGATAACATGCCCTTCTAAATCAACTAAACATCATATAGTTGGTTCAATTGTTCAAACTAAGTATCACCACATCATAGGTTAATACATTGTTTTCTTTGTGCCATAAAGTCTGCTAGGGAGGGTCATGACAATATCCCTATGATAGAGCTTTGGCATATTGGAAGTCCCTAGCAGACCAAAGAGGTATCACTAATATTCTTGATAATGAGGTTAATAACACTTGCAATAATCAGATTGTGGTGAAGCAAAATTCAGATATGCTTACTAGTTATTTTGGAGAAGTCGAGAAGTGTTTTTTTCAACTTCCTCCATTGTAGTATTTCAATGATTTAAAAAAAATCATATAATTAATGGTATTTTGGATTTTCTATCATTTGTCTTCATTGATAAGAATTTTTTTCATACCATAGCTTTGTCTATGTCATTTTTTTTTCTCTTTTTTATGCTTTGGTTTTGAATAAAATGAAAATTTTAAAACCATGCATGCATGTATCATTAGTAATTGAAAATTTTCTGTTTTATGCTTTGGCTTTGAATAAAATAAAAATTTTAAAACCATGCATGCATCATTAGTAAATATTTTTTATAGAATGTGTTGTATGTAGTTTAGAAAGCACAATGCAAAAATGTTAAAACCATGCATGCATGTATCATTAGAAAATGAAAATTTTAAAACCATGTATCATTAGTAAATGAAATTTTTTGTTTTATGCTTTGGCTTTGAATAAAATAAAAATTTTAAAACCATGCATGCATGTATTAGTAGTAAATATTTTTTATAGAAAGTGTTGTATGTAGTTTAGAAAGCACAATACAAATAGCATAATACTCAAGTTATGAAAATAACAAAACAATATAAATGGAAACATCCTACCATGAGAAAGTATTCTAGTATTTAAATCCAATACCATACTCTCTATACATTCATACTCTCTATGTAACATTCTATACATTCATACTCTTATTCTATACATTCAAACTCCCAATAGGTTGTTTAAGAAATTTTATACATTCACACGCTTATTCTATACATTCATACTCTCTATATAACATATAGTTGCATCAACCAAACATTATATTCTATAAGTTTATATAACATGTAGTTGCATAGCCAAGTGTTAAGATTCAAAATTCAACTACCTAAAGAAAGCCTATAAACTCATGAATAAACTAAAAATTTAAACCCATGCATAGATGTATCCTTCATAAACTCAAGCACAATTGAAATAGCATAATGTTCAAGCTATAGAAATAACACATGAATATAAATAGAAATGCCATAATACTCAAGTGATGGAAATGGCACAAGAACATGCATTGTCATTGTAAAAACGCACAAAAATATACATAGAAATAACATAATACTAAATTTATGCAAATGTCTTAATTGTTAATACTCAATTCATGAAAATATTTTTTTGATAATTCTAAATTGTTGACTGCAATAACACAATTCCAGTCAACAACTGCACAACCTTTACTTTTTCATTCCTTAGATTTGGGGCTAGAGGTAGTTTAGGGTTCTTTTCCCTTTTTTACTGCCTCTATAGTCTGTTGTTCAAGGGGTACAAATCTTGCATCTAATCTCTCCACTTCCTATAATTTATGTCCTTCCTCATCAGGCTGCTTATCAGTCTTCTCTTGCATTGATCCAGATCTGACCAAGATGTTCTCTACTTTTTCTAATCCTTCAAGAAACACATTTTCTTCTTTTGTAGCATCTTCGGTTACTGGTGCAAGAACTTATTTACTCTTCTAGTTAAGAAAAATATCAGGATCAAACCCATGTAGGATTATGATCCTTCTAAAAGTGTTGTTCTCTCGAACTATTTCTTGAGCCATTTTTTTTATTGTCTTAGAAGCCAACAAGTAATCCTTTGTCATTTGTAGATAATCTTGCAGGTTTTGAACTTGCTTCTTTAGATTTTCAAAGTTGGCCTATAAAAAAAAAAACAAGAAAAAAGTTAATAGATAGTTACATTTAAAAAATAGAATAAATAAATTTTAGAAGACATTAGACAAACCTCGACAACATTCTTTGCAACTACAACAACTTTTTTCTTGTTAAATGCCCATTGATTAAAATAAATCAACTTCAGATTTATGTTCTCCAATCTATTCAACATAATAAAATTTTTATCATGATAAGAAGTTGTAACCTTTATTGTGCTAGATTTAGCTTGATGTAGTAGAGCATCAAGCTTTTCTAATTCGTTTTCAACAAAAGAAAAAAGTTTTCCCTTTTTATTTTTTTTTGAATTGGACATTCATTTCCTTTATTAAAAATTTGACTTGATAGTCCTATTATTTCATTTCTTTAACATATGTAAGCAACGAATTTGTGATGGTTGCTTGACAATCATCAAATACTAAAACTTTTAGAAAAAATTTCTTGATCATCCTCAGTTAGAGGATGACGGGTGCCAATTTACCTAAGAGAAGATGAGATCTGAGGAGATTCACTTGCATATTTTACTTTTGCTTCTCGAAGCACATCTGTTGCTTGAAAAAAATAGGGCATGTTACCCTATAAAAAGTAATCCTCATCAAGTGGAGGTTTAGGTAAATGCTGTCACATTTTGTAAAGGGGTAAATTTTTTGAAAAATTCAAGAAATTGCTGCTATTTCTCTCCTTCTTTTCTTTGCAGTTTTCCTCCTGCAGTTTTCATGTGTCATGTCTTCCATTTTCTGTTTGTCTTGCTTTACTTTTCAAGTATCCCACCTGTTCGAAAAAAGGGCAAAAATTATAAAAAATGTAAAATTTTCTAAGTGCAAAGCAGGGAGAAACGCCCGTCATCGCTCCATTTTGGAGCCCGTTGTCGATCCCTTTTTCAAACGAAGCCCGACAGAATCAAAAAGGGGAAAATTTTCAAAGTGTAAGGTTGGGAGCGGCGCCCGTCATCGCTCCATTCTTTAGCATCGCCCATCGTCGCTCCCATTGTTGAGCGACCATGGACAGAGCAAGGAAGGAGAAAGGAGGAATTTTTTTTTAAGTCCAGAGCCTCCCGTCGTCGCTTAGGGTCGCTCACCCCGCTCGTTGTCGCTCAGTTTTCCCAGTGTCATCCGTTGTCGTTGCTTTTTGGAGCATCGTCGGGCATCGCTGTCATTTTTTAGCGACAGTAAGTGACAACAAGAAGAAGGCCCAAACTTTTACTAAGGTATAAAGGGAGCGTCGGTCGTTGTTGCTCAATTTTTGAGCACCGCCCGTCGTCGCTACTTTTTTCTAGTGATCGCTATCGTCCCCCCATCCAGTCAATAAGAACCAGAAAAGTGAACCAAGTTGCCACAGTTTCCAACTCAGGGTGCCTCCCAAGTTTGCTCCATTTGGAAGTGACTCTCGGAGGCGCTATCTTCAGCAGGTGACTTTGGTTAGCCCCCATACATTCATAAACCGCACAATTTTCAAGATTTATGCCTATCAATAAGTGACAAATTGTGTGCTACCAAGGTACAGGGTAGATGAACATTGAAGAATGAACTGTACTTCATCCACCGATCAATCGGACCTGGCTTTCCTACCCGCCAGACCTGTCTGGGGATGTATAGTTTTTAGAACGGCCATATCTCAAGTACAAGTATAGCCGATAGAGGTCTCATCCAGGCAACTTTTTATAGCTTTTGTTGGTCCTTGGGATCCGTGCATGATTGTATTTTTGGAGGAAATTCTTGCTATAAAAGGTATTTCATTTTATTGTAAAAGGGGGGAAACATATTTCTAGATAACTCTATTGTGATGGATCACCTTCTAGTTAATTCAAAGCATCCTTGGCTCTGCTTCTTGTCTCTGTATTTTATGCTACCTTCTGCTAGTATCTATGCTTCATGTCCATTTATATTTTTGGCTATTTGAATTCTGAATTTTGGATTTGAGAATTGGTGATTATTTGGATGTGGAATACTAAATAGAAGGATACGTAGGGTAGAATAACAGTTGTAATTTTTGTTACATGCTTTGTTTTAATTGTTGTTGGTTTCGATGCAAATTTATAATCGTGCTATTTTTTTTTCCCCACCTAAAACAAATGATATTTCCATTTCTTCCTGCACATTTATCCCTTTCCAACACTCTTATCTAAACCCACCCAAAACTAGATTAGTAAAGGAGTTGGCCTTCTCCGGAGATTGGCAATGAAGGCATCCCTTCCTTTCGGTATTTCAATCTTCTGGGCGAATCTAGGGTGCAAAATATTTAAATCCTTTCCTAAGTGGCAGATTCATAACCAACAGTTTCTCTGGAATGCCTGGTGGGACCCAAGTGTTCCACCCAAAAAAAAAATTGAAGCATTGGTGTTTGCTTCATTGCTATCAAATATGAACACCTAGTGACTCTACTGAACCTGAACAATCTTTGAGTCTTCAAGATTGGTCCAATATCAAGAGCTTCTTCATGCATACAAGATGATGGAGAGTTAGGAATGCGGGACAAGAGCCTGATTTTATGAGCTCGATATCAACACTACTGGAGAGTACCTAAGGTTGATTGATAATCAAGTCTATCAAGAAGAGACTGAAACTAAGAAAGATACAATTTCTACTAAATATTACCACAATCCTGATTAGCTTGATCAAAATGCAAACATGGCAAATCCTCAACCAAATGCTCTTGAGTTTTTTTCTATAGTTGACTCCGCTAGACCCCTCAACCTAGCTGATCAAGATGTTGTTCCATCCGCTGCATTAAAGGCTATGCCCATGTATGATGGAATGGGTAAGGTGACATATGAACATATTCAAGATATCCTAGCCTTGGCTACACTTCACACCATCACTAATGAAAGTGTCAAGACCCGGCTATTGGCTCTCTCTATACGAGGGAAGCTTCTATATTGGTATAGATCCTTGCTGGAAAACACTATTACGAGATGGGCTCAACTAGCCGTATGGCTAGTTAAAGGCTTCAATGAGTCTACAGATCCATCCTCACTATTGTACTAGTTTCAAACCATTTAACAGCATCCACAAGAGGAGATCTCATATTTCAATGTGAGATTTGTGAGATCATGGAAAATAGTACCCATTGAACTACGTCCCTCAAATGGACAAGCTGCTCACTACTACCTTAGAGCATTTAACTCAAACATCTATTTGGTCATCAAGTTGGCTCGTGTAAACACTTTCCCTGAGTTGTATGAGGTATCCCAGAGGGCAAAGCTAGACATGATTGCCATAGGTAGACTTTCGCATGAGATACAACTACCAATCTACCCTAATTTCCCACAGTCACAATATCCACCAGCGTCTGTTGGGGTGCCTTCCTCATCCAATGCATATCAAAATCCATCATGGAATCCCACACCATTCATGTCACAATATGGTCTGCCTCAAGTGCATTTTCCAAATCCATCGACACCTCAAATCTTGTCTGCCCCTCAATATCCATCAGTTCCAACTCCCCCACAGTACTCGAAATTACCTCCACCACCACTGTTAGCACCGTTGCCTCCGCTAGTCCAACCTGCATAACCAGATATGGACATACAGACTAAGATTTTGTAGGAAGTGCGATCTCTTTCTTTAGACTACCAGACATTTTCCAACAGTGTTCCACGAGGACGCGTCCCCCTTGGGGGATGCATCCCCCCATTTTTTGAGTCCCCCAACACGGGGGGACGGCAAGGGGGACATTTCCCCCCATCCCCCTTTTTGGGGGATGGCTGGGAAACGTCCTCGAGATGGCTGAGGCCTATGGCCTCCCGTCCCCAGGATGTCCCCTTTTTTGGGGCATCCTCGGGGACGGCCAGCTGTCCCCGAGGATGACTGGGCCCCATTGGGGATGCTCATACCATCCTCGGGGATGGCTGGGCATCCCCAAGGACGACTAGGCATCCCTAGGGACAGTTGGGCATCTTTTAGTGGTGTCCAACCGTCCTCGAGGATGCCCAACCGTCCCTAGGGACAGTCTGAGCATCCCCAATGGGACCCAGCTGTCCCCCACAGCTGGGTGTCCTCACCCAAAAAAAAAATTAATAAAAAAAAAGGTAAGGGCTCATTGCTTTTATCCCCTCTTGAAACTGTTAGTGAAATACATAAATTTAAGTACATGCAACTTTACCCTAATTGTGGATGTTTCTAGTAAATCACTTTTTGGGGCCAATTATATGGTAAGTTGTTATTTTCAATTTCATCATCTGGCTTTATGCAGTAGATTGAACTATTTGTATCAGACGATCAGTTGCTTTTAAGTATGAAAATATTTAAGACGTTCCTCAAAAGTATTCATATGCTAAAATTCAGCATATTACCCACTGTTATTGTTTAAAGTGGATTTTGGGAAAATCAATAATTATAAGAGATTAATTCAGCTTGGTACGCTGCCTAGTGCTTATTGTAGGCACATCAAGAACTACCAGAGATTAATTCAGCATTATACATCACCAGCTTTGCGATTAGTCCCTCAAACAATTGGAGGGGTGAGACAGTCTTTGTTTGAACATTGGTGGCTGA
Organism: Wollemia nobilis; assembly: GCA_028583015.1. NCBI lineage: Eukaryota > Viridiplantae > Streptophyta > Pinopsida > Araucariales > Araucariaceae > Wollemia > Wollemia nobilis. The sequence continues at coordinate 4,619,394 of JAQPPZ010007509.1, read as the reverse complement.
AAAAGTGATGACTGTTATTACTTAAAATGATGACTGTTTGAACATTGTTTGCACTTGATATCCTTGGCTGAACCTTCAAGTTATAGTTTTTGAACTTGAAATAATTAAATGGCTGCACTTAGTAACCAATATGAATATCCTAATACCACGTATGTGTTAGTAACTAATATGAATATGAATGGCTGCGCTTACATAATTGATTACTAATATGAAATATCATTTTTGTTGGGTGTAGAATTCTAAATGTGTAGATTATTCTAAATTTCTAAAATAATTCAATTTTTATAGTATTATACTAGTCGTCCCCCCCATCCGTCCCCGAGTCGTCCCCTAAAATTGGCTCGTCACCCCCCGTCGTCCCCAAAAACCCGTCCCCCCGTCCCCTCGTCCCCCCATCCCCCAAGCTTGTGGAACCTTGTTTTCCAATGATATGACCATCATGAAGAAGAAGCAGGCCCAACAAGAATTTTTTCCTAGGAGGTCTTATCCTCCTCTCACACTAACGAAATACCAAGCATCTCAAAGGCCTCCAATGAGAAATTCTCCCAACAATGTGCAGCTGAGCACTCCAGAAAATGTGCACTAGTGATCTACGTGCAATGACCCTCACGGGGAGGCTACCTGTATGCTGTATCAACATTATATTCAAACTCTTGAAGGTAGCATCCCACCGAATGAAGAATTCAATATGCTTCATGAAGAGGGGATCAACTTTGTGGTCTCCGAGGAATACCCGGTGTCTATCCTAACTAGGAATGGGAAGAAGTCGATAGAGGTAGAGGCAGCCCAGATGCAGCCTTTGAAAGTGTACACTAGATGAGAAAAGGCACCACCTGCTATGAAATTTCTTGACAAATCTCCTTTGCCTCCACCATTGAAAGATAAGGCACCATCCAGGAAGGCCCCAAAGGTTCAACCTCTAGCAGAAACCAAGGAGCAGGCTGGAGAAAAGCTCAAATACCCATCACTGATAAAGCGACAAAGGGTCAAGGCCATGCAGTAGTACCGTATCAATTACGAGCCGATAAAAGAAATAGAAATTTCTAATACTTCATATGACAACATAGTTGATGAGCTCAAGAATATCCCGATAAAAATTAGCATGTATGATGCTATACAGCTTCCTGGACAAGTAGATTTGTTACACGAGTCTCCAAAGACTTCAACAGGAGGAAAGCCACCATAACCCGTGCTAGCTCAACCCCTGACGACTTCAATCACGGGGAAGAACATACCATCGCCATTTTACTTGTTGCTATAGATGGAGGGACACATAGTGCATAACTACATTATTGATTCTGGCACATCAACCACCATCATACCAAGGGCGGTCTGTGAAGAAATAGGTATGGAGTACATGAGAAGTAGTGAAGGCGTCTTGCAGCTAGATGGCACTCCTATGAAGATAGTTGGTGTCATCAAATATATTCCTATCCGGTTGCACAAGGCACCTGAGGTCGTGGTCATCCAAGAAGTTGTAGTTGTTGACATGGAGCCCTACTTCAATATGTGCCTCTTGAGAGAATTTACCACCAAGCTGGGTGGATATCTCTCGATGGACTACTCTCATATGGAGATCCCCTTCAAAGGGAGTAAAGTCAAGATTTATAATGGAAAACCCTCAACTTTCCTATTTGAAAAGATACCAAGGGAGGGGTTGCAAGATGATGTTGTCCATCTGGTCATTGAATTTGACAAAGAGGTGAACTTAGTGGAGAAATCCATACAACAGCTACAAACGGAGGATGATTTCTCCTTGCAATACTTCAATGCCATGATCGAATCAGACATAGGCTGTTACTCCATCACCCAGTCGAAGAAGTTGAAGGAGACAATAAAAGAAGATATAGGCCCTGCCCCAAATGAGTTATGGAAGTTGTACTTTGACGGTGCCAAATGCAAGAACGACGCAGGGGTAGGGAACCTTCTAGTATCACCATCGAGATAGCAAAGGGAATACTACTATAGGCTATTGTGGAGTTGCACCAATAATGCGGCTGAGTATGAAGCCCTATGTTTAGGGTTGAAGAAGGGGGAGAGACTGGGAATCAAGCAACTATAGATCTTTGGAGATTTTGAGTTAGTGTGCAAGCAAATCATAGATAAGTGCACTGCAAAGAAGCACTATCTTAAGGTATATCGTAATCGGGTCTGGGACCTACTGGAATCATTCAAATCCTTGAATGTCAAATCCATTCCCAGGGAGAAGAACAAACATGTAGACATCTTGGCATTCCTTGGAGCCAAGTACGTCTCGGCTGATGACACTGTCCAAAAGCCAAAGCCGATTCATACCATCTACAGGCATTTTATGCCTGATAAGGACACCCATTGGCAGGTGTTCGATTGCGACGAAGATATCATCAATTTTCTTATTCACAAAGCTAGCACAATCAAAGGTAGAGATCTTGATGACGAGCAATATGAGGGATTAATACATTTGAAAAATAATAATGTCCCAAAAACATTGATTACCTTGGAGAGCCTATTTGACCAGAATGATAGGGCCATCTCACACCGAATCAAGGTAGATGCCAAACAATACATGGACCTGGATCTTGAACCTGGTAAGGTGATTAAATTTGGCATAGGCTATAATCCAGAAGAGCTGAAGCAGATTCGGGCCCTATGCAAGGAGTACCCAGACATTGTCTCCTAGTGCTACCAGGACTTAAAGGGGTACGACAGAGAGATTATCCAGCACACCATAGAGCTAGAGGAAGGTTTGAAAACCTTCAAGTAAAAGTAGAGAGCATTTAACCTGAAGATCAAGGCTATTATGAAAGCAAAACTTCTGAAGATGCTAGAAGCCAAGATCATATATCCTATCAAGTATTCTTCTTAGGTCGCAAATCTGGTTCTCATGAGAAAGAATAACAAAGACATCTGCCTCTACGTGGATTTTCATAATTTGAACCAAGCCTCACTTAAGGACCACTATCCGCTCCTGTAGATTGACCAAATTATTCATGTGGTCGTAGGAGCCCAATGGTTCTCTCTTCTTGATGGATTTTCTGACTACAACCAAATTTGGGTGAAAGATGAGGACTAGCACAAGACGATGTTCACCACCAAATGGGGGACGTTCGTCTATCAGTGCATACCATTCAGTTTATCCAAATTTAGGACCACATTCCAGAGGGACCAATAGCCTTCTTGAGCCAAGTAATCCAGCCACATGAAGAAAAATACAATTTATTGAGTGACAAGTGCATGCGGTCATGAGATCCTTAAAAAAATTTACGCACTTTGTCTCTTAGAGCCAGATTACATTCTTTGTGATACACCCTGATGTCAGAAAGTTCATCATTCAAGGGGAACCAAATCATAAGAGGGCGGGATGGATCACCAAAATCCAAGAATTTGACATAGAGGTGCAACCCACAAAGCTAATTCGAGATTGGGATCTATGTCAGGAGTTAGCCAGAAGTGTTGTCACCGAGGTGTCTACTTGTCAGTGGGAGGATCCACTAATGGAAGGTAATTTTATCAAATCCTTATCAGAGGAGAGCAACTGGACCGATGATATAGTGTGGTACTTCAGCACAAGGAGATGTCCAGATCGACTCAATGCCTCACAAATAAGGAGGTTTAGGCTCCAAGCTCTAAAGTATGTACTGCACCCTGAGGGGCTGTATTTCAAAACCATGGATGACATCCTTACAATGCATCAGAGAATCTGATAAACAAAAAGTCCTAGGCGAGTTCCACTCTGGAATGTCATGAGGACTTTTCTTAGGAAGGCCTACAGCCTTAAAAATAATCAGTTCAGGTTATTACTGGCCCACCCTCTTCGTAGATACATATGTAATCTATCAAAATTGAAAAATATCAGAGGTTCATCGATAGAAATAAGAATGCACCAATGCCACTCCAGTCGATCCAAGATAAATATCTATTTCAGCAATGGGGTCTTGATTTCATCGGGACCATATCACCCAACTCCTCGGTAGGGCATAAGTTCATCTTGACTGCCACTGATTATTTCACCCTATGGGCTGAGGCGATACCTATCAAGCATGCCAACTAGGATACGGTCATCGTCTTCCTTGAAATCTTGATCACCTGTTTCGCGATCCCAGAGGCTATAGTGACAAACAATGGACCAGGTTTCGTCGGGGATGTACTCACGAAGTTTACCAACAAGTATGGCATTTATCATAAAATTTCTTCCAACTACTACCTGCAGGGAAACAGCCTAGCGAAGTCCATGAATAAGAATCTCATGAAGATCATCAAGAAGACCATGGAGAGGAATAAGAGGTCATGGCACCTGCTCCTAAACCTAGCGCTATGGGCAGACCGAATATATTTCAATAAGTTAATCAAAACGTCACCCTACGTGTTGGTCTATGAGAAGGAGGTTGTTCTACCAACACATCTTGAAATATCTACACTCTGGCTGTTGGATAGCAACTTGAAGAGGAAAGAGAAAAGGCTTATGAAGCTTTTCTAAAGCACACAGAATCTACACAAAACTGGTTTTCAAAAGGCACTACGGCCCGAGTTTTCAATATTGGTAACCTAGTGTTGAAATGGGATGCCTTGAAGTTAAAACCAGGGAATCATGATAAATTTGATGCCTTCTGGGAAGGCCCTTTTTAGGTTTCTCAGGTAAACCAGTTCAACTTCTTCATGCTAAGAGACGTGGAGGGCCATATTCTTCCAATTCTGGTTAATGACTTTCATTTGAAAACCTACCACCATTGAGGTTCCAAAGGTTTCCCTTGTACATATTTCTCTTTCTGCAGTTTAAATTTTGTTTTGAATGTAAATATTGCTTTCGTAGAGATAATTTCCTGCTTTACTTTTAGAAAAAGAGCCAAGTATTTTTGTGTAGAAAGTGCCTAACAGCAGGAAAAAAGTTAGAAAAAACTAAAAAATTTAATAAGTGTCCGAAGAGGGAGACGTCGAGCTTCGCCCAATTCGGCTAGCGACGCCCATCATTGCGCAAATTTCAAGCGAACTCTAGCCATATGCTAAGGGCTGCTCAACCAATAAGCAAAAGAAAAGAATATTTGTCTAACTCCCTAGGCGCTCGCGGTCGCTTGTTTTTTCAGTGACATTGGGAGTCTCCCTCTAAAATCAATGACTTTGGGAGGCGAAAGCAGGAAAAATTGACTAAGGTAGGGGGCCAAATGCCCACTGTCACTCCAAAACTTAGCACCATATGTTGTCGCTCTGAAAAATTAGTGATCCTGAGCAATATGACAAAGCAAGGCAGCCAAAAATTTTCTAAGTGTGACGACAGCGTCGCCCGTTGTCACTCATTTTTTGAGCAACACTGGGAGTCGCTCCCAATTTTGAGCGACACTCAATGGGACCAAGACAGGAAGGAAGAAAAAGCGCTAAATGTCGACATCCGCTATCACTCCATTTCGGAGCGACGACCGTCGTCGCATGGTTTTTTGAGCAAAACTCGACAAAGTGAAAGAGAAAGAAAGCAAAAAATGTAAAAAGTTTTTTTTCAATGCACTCTCCCTCCGTTGCTCATTTCTCAAGCACCACCTGTGGTCACTCATTTTTTCGAGCGATGTTGGTCGTTGCCCCCTTTTCAAGCGAAACCCGGCGAGGTCAGGGGACTTCAAGCAAAGTGAAGGTGAATTTTTTTCTAAGTCCCCAAGGACGCCGATCACTCACCAAAACACAAATAACCCAAAAGCACTCAACTTTTTAGCGACAGTGGCCCCTGGTATAGTTTTCAAAATAACAAAACTTGTGGCACGTGCCTAAGTGGTAGCATGTGACGTCATCAGGGTGCACGTTTTTTTTTAAATCCAAATGATTGTGCGGTTTTCAATGTGTATTGCATTAAAGGCAAGGATGAAGAATAATGGTGCTCCACACCCATGAAGAATAATGGTGCTCCACACCCACTTCACGCACTCAAGATTTAATTCCAGCATTCAACATTAATGCCACATTTGCACCGTGAAAAGGGCTCAATCACTCATTTTACTGCCATTATTGAACCAGTTGAAATATAAGTTGTGCCAAGGAGAGAAAGATACGAATTTTACCAGCATTCAATTGAATTATCAAAATTACCTTGCTGCCATGGATAAAAAATCAACTGCAAAAAAGGGTAAAGCCCTCAAGCAAACAACCTCTAGTGCATCTCAAAGTGATTCGCAGGAGCTGACAGCTTCAGGCTCACTTGGAATCAAAATGTGATAAGATAAGAAGGCAAAGGAAAGAAAAAGAACAAAGGTCCTCTTTCGTTGCTTGTATATCACCTAGCTGGATACAAAGACAACGATTATACGCTCAACATCACATAGTTGCGACTCACGATAAAGCAATGGTGCAACAAAATCCTGACATCACACCCTTTAGGTGTAGCATTCCACTCGAACCTATCCTAGTTTATGTGCCCTCCTGTTCACCACTACCTGGAGCTAGTTGAGGCCATCGCCAGATATTACAAGCCGAGCACACGATAAGTCTATGACCACGATGGGAAGGTGTTGTTCTCCATATACAAGGAAAGCATTCAGATGGCTTTCGCACCAGGGCACTTGTCAAACTGGAGTTGCATTTTCAAAAGAATCAGCTTAGGCGAGTAGAGAGATAGATGCACAGATAATCAAAAAATGAGGAGATTCCTCAATGCCCAGCTGAATCCCCCACTGTTGCCCAGAGAGTGGTCGTCGGAGCCGATACCTTTGGATCACTTAAAAAGTTAGTCCATTTATGTCATGTTGGCCTGGGTGTTAGGCTACGAAACTGACGTAGTAGTGCACCCATATCAAATTTCCCTAGCGAAGTGCATCCTGCATGAGGAATACTACAACCCTAATACCCCAAAATTAGGAACAAGGTCGATCTTCTTTAACTGGGCAGATTGGGTTACCTATGGGATTCGCTCAAGCCTCGTAGAGCTGAAGGAGGAAAGGAACACAAAATTTAGATATTGTTCAGTCCTGGTATGGTTGTTCTTGTTCCACATGCACAACAAAATGAATGTCATTCTAGTTCTACAAAGGGACGAAAGTGGCGCGCAGCTTCCGGTCTACGAGTGGACCAACATCTTGTACAGGAGGAGGTCATCCTATGATTTTAATTTTAAAATCTTGGGTGCTGCCCTAGCCCTCATGAATGGCGTAATGATGCACCCTCCTCTAGATATGAGAAATTATCTTTTCGAACAAGAAATTGGTGACACCTTCAAGCCGACATAGGGCATTGTTATCAGGATGTTCGGATTCAAGGGCAAGCCCTTTATGCTATCGTACTTTTGCATCGAGTATCACTTTTCCTTGGAGGAAACACGATAGATGGAATACGTGGAATGAGAATATGACCAGGGGTGAAGGAAAGGCCACATATTCTGATATCCATTAATTTGAGGTGACATTGAGGTCCATGAGTACGGGCAACATCAATTCCTAGCAGCCACCCTTCAGAGTTTTGGCCTGGTGGAGCTCCCCCAGCGCTGGAAGTATGATTCGATACAGAAATAAATAAATTCACACATGCCTACCTATGAAAAGATATCATGATAGAAAGGGAGAACTCGATAGGGCATGATATGGAGTGGAATATTGAAGAAATGCAGTCGCTCCCACCGTGGCTAGATTTTTACTACATAGAGGTCGAGTACGATCTCGAGCATAACAATGACCACAAAAAAACTCCATAGGCTACAGAAGGATGTTGTCAAAAGTAAATTTGATGGGTTGGAGCAAAGAAAAGATAACACAGTGTTGGATATCCAGGTGCCACATAAAGAGAGACAAGTCAAAAAAGCTACTAGCCACTGACCATGAGTTCTTCGAACTCTATGACAAAAATATTGACACATGGTAGCCGCTCATTTTTTGTGATATCATACCTCAAGGCATCAAGCGCAAGCATAAAAAGGGGACCTCACCTCAAAATTTAGTTATGCAAGGAAGTTCAAGCAACAAAGCATTAAGAAGCCAAGAAGTAGGTCCCGTGTTGCAGTTAACTCTAGAAAATTCACACCAGTTGATGAGGGTCGTTGATCATTCATCATTTAATCATTATGTGTGTCAATCCAGGGCGGTGTCCAGAGGCTATATACGATAGGAGGTGTTACAGTTGCAGGTTCAGTTTATTCAAGAACAGGTTTTATTGGTGGATCAGTTAGCATTTGGGGGTTTTGTTGTGACCTTTAACTCCTAAGAAATGAAATGAACTCCTATTTACTTTTGCAGAAATAGAATTGCAGGAAATGAAATGACAGAATCTAAAAATTGCAGAAAATGAAATGTTGCTAAATTGAAATGACAGAAAAATAAAGTGCAGAATTTAGAACACACACACTCTTGCATGGAAGTAAATCAACTAGATAATATCAAAATAGAATTTTAACTACTGCAAAACTGAATCAACAAAAACTGCCAATATTGCAAAATGACAAGATATCTGGAAATTGTTGTGTACTGCAAAATTGAACCAATAATGACTGTAAAACTGCAAGATGACAAAATATCTGGGAATTGCTGTAAATACAAAGAAATGTTGTCCACTACTGAAATCTGTATTGAAAACTACTTAAAGAAATGCAAACTGGCAGAATTCTGCTAACTTGTCGCAGACAAGAATTCAAGCAAGAATTTCGTTAGAAAATCGCCTTCCTCTGGCCTCGCAAGTGGGCCCTTGCTTCCAGAACCAGAAGAAGGTGAGGAGCTATGCTAAGAAGATCTAGTTGTTACTCATAAACCTCAACATGCCAATTGAAAACTGAAGATTGCACCTTTTTATTCAATCTAAAAATGCATTACAGTAATGCAGGAAAAACCTGCAAATTACTGTTCTGCTACAGGAAAACTTTACTCTATCCTAATTTTGGTACTCTCTTGCCTATCTATCTATATCTCTATCTATATATCTATATATCTATATGCTCGACCATATGGGAGCTTTATTATTTATAAGATAACACTGATATGCTTGGTTCCTATTTTGCAGGGATTTACATAACTGTTTTCCTAGACTGCAGGATTTTACTTTGTCCAAACTTTATCCATTCATTATTGTTGGGCTGCATCTGTTGAGGAAATCACGTTAATATGAGTTGGAACAACCTCCTGGTCAATTTCCAATACTTTCTTCCACCGTTTTATCACTTTTTGACCACCTTCAGTTGTTCCTGCGCTATTCCCTATTCCTGCGCCGCTTATTCCTGCACTGCTCCAGAACAACAGGCAAGTGACCATTTGTTGCTGATCTATGGTCCAAACGCGTAGGAAGTAACGTGTTGACTTCTCCACTCTCCTTTCACACCCTTCTGCATCGGTGGCATGTGCTGGAGTGACTAATTCCAAGCCCTGCTATATATGTACAGCTGGTTGGAACTGTCACAGTTACAGTCTGTTTTCCTGCACAGTCAGCTACAGTGACGAATTCTTGGCGCCCTTTTCCATTTGAATTAGTTTAACCAAAGGAACACCATATTACCAAGCATCAGATATTCAAACAAGTTCTAAATTGCTATAACACTACTGATTAACTGAAAAACAGGTGAAATTGCAGTAAAAATAGTAAAACAGAGCATATGCACTTTGTCATTCCAGAATTTGCAAACATCATTATATAATGCATTTTTCCATAATTAACATAAAAATCATAGTAAAAAGGGTAAGTCAAATGGTCAAAAATGTATCAAAAAGTGTTCATAGATGAGGCAATTCCTGGCCTCATCATTCCCCCCCAACTTATGGTAATGCATGTCCTCATGCATTTTGTACAGCGACAGCAGCACACAGATCCAGGTCTAGACATCTGTCATGAAATTTGAGTAATGCACCACCAATTTTATAGAATCCACTGACTGCCTTGATGGATTGAAACCACTGTTGGAAGTGCTCATCAGGCTGTGGGTCAGTATCAAAGAAGTAGGGAACAGGAGTAATAATTATGGGCATCCTAAACCTCAGACCTATCCAAAGCTCCTTGATTTCTGATATAATTAGGACAATGCCTTCTGCCCTTCTCCTTGACCACAACAAATTGGTGGGAGAAATTGGCTCTCTTTTCTGGAGAGAGATAGATAACTCACCCCATCTATTTTTACAAGCTGCCACAACATCATCAAAGAAATCTGCACAAAAATTCTGAAACTGGATTATACATTTCTGAAGGTTCCCTAAATAGAGTTGTTTCATTCTGACATCCCTCATGAATGTATAATGATCATTTGTACAATATCTGTGATTTAGGGGAGCAGGTCTGATAAGCAAAACAGCCTGTGATTCCAATTCCTTGGTGAACTTCTTTTCTATGTCCCAGTAAATCTGATTTTGCAGAGTGGACATGAAAGCTCTAAGCTGTAAATCACCTGTATAAATGTGAGGCAGAAACATACTTTCTATGGGCAAAAAGAAATTATGCAAGAATAACTCACATAACAGGTTTTGTTGCTCTATTGGACTCTGCATAAATGCCTCTATGAATTCTTCAGGAGTGTTCAACTGATGAGGCAGCTCAGAAGCAAGTCTCATAATCTGCCAGCGAAGGTATCTCTCCTTGAGTAGGAGGCTATAAAATCTAGGTGGTCTTCTGCACTGTATTGCATATTCTGCAATCTGACATACATCCTTCACCTGTGTTTTTAACCTATTCACCTCTGTTTCCTTCTCTGCTACTTTGGTTGCTTCAGAGTTTAAAGTGGCAATCTTGCCCTCCAACTGGTGACACTGAGTCATCCAATATGCCAGGTCTTCATTGTACTTAGTTAAAGGCACTGTGTCTGGGGGTCTTACAATAGGTTGCATTTGTGCTACTATGTTCACTTGTACACCAACTTCCATAGTTGGTATTACAATAGGCAAATCAGTTTGTGTTCCTTGTTCTGTTGTAATAGCAATGAGAGGAGAGGGTGTGGATACCTGATCTTGTGCTGCAACTTCTTGTTCCTCTACAGAAGGTGTCTGTGTTTCCTACAAGTGCAGCATCATTTGTCAACAGAATTCTTGATGGACTCTCATCATCAGATACTGCCATTCCTGCTTCTTCTCTGTCAGGTGATCTCTGTGCAGGTGCTATGTTTGCCTCAGAATGTTCAGCTAAGTCTAAGAGAATCTGGGCCCATTCATCCTGTGATGCTTCTGGTACCTCTGTAGACTGATATTCCAGTTGAGACAACTGGTTCTGCAACTCTTGAATTTTTTGCTGAAGCAGATCAATTTGTTGATCCTTTTGTTTTATGGTCTCTTCAGCTTGCTCAATCCATTGGGTCTGAGTTTTAACAACACTCTTTGCAGCATGCAATTGAGTGTGGATATCAATTTCCTCTTCAGACTCAGACTCAGAATACTATTCAGAATCAGCATCCATTAAAACATTCATATCACCCTCAACTGTTTCAGAATCATATTTTAGCGGCTCCTCAGAATCAGAGTCAGAATAATCAACTAATGGACATACAGGGCTTATTGAAGTTTCATCCATAGTTGTATCTAGCTCCATAGTCTGTATACCTGTGTCTGTCATTTTTTTCAATATTTGGTTCCTGTGCATCCTCTGTTCTGGTTTCTCCTTCACTTGGGTTTGTGATATCTATTAGGTCTTCTGGCAGGGTTTTAGTTTTCTGAAGTCTAGCAGACCTTCTTAACCCTGTAGACCCTGGATACTTCTTAGCAGGTGGATGTTCTGTAGCAACTACAGATGTTGCTACTATTTTAGGAGCAGATTCTGGAGCATGTTCACTTGCACTTCCCATTTCTCCGTTGGATTGTACCGTATCTGCAAATGTTACCCTTTTTCTCTTTAACTGGGAACCAGATGTGGATGCCTGTTATTTTTGAGTTCTTGAAGATGGGGGACCATCTGGAGAGGGGGAAATTCTAATTTTAGAGGGTTCTGGTCTAGGGTTTCCTGTAGATTCTTCCTCTGCTTCTTCTTCCTCTTCCTCTTCCTCTAATGCAGGATTAGAGTCATTTGTTTCTGCCCAAGGGGCAAAGAAACGGTCAAAATTTCTAGGGTTGCCCCTAAAGTGATACTGACAAATCAATTTGATGAGCCCATGATGCTTAGGGCTTCCTTTCCCTGCTTGGTATTTGTTGGCCATAGCCTTTAACTCTTGAAAAAGGTATAAGGGCACATTAACCCTACATTCTGGTTTAACTGCTCCATGGCGCAGATGGTTGAGGATACGAAGGTGTGGGCCAGATACAATAGGAAATTGGCCATCACAAGTGATATACCTCATCACCCACATTGCAACTTCATTCCAAGGGACTAGCAAACTAAGTCTTTTGACCCCCTTACAAACATTTCTACGTATTAAAAACTCAATTTCGCCATCCCCTTCTTTCGTAAACTGATTAACTAGGTTATTCAAAATATTGCGCCCAGTTTTTACAATCTGCAAGCCTTGAAGAGGTAATTCAGTGACTTGGCTGAGTATTTTGGGAGTTACCTGGATAGTCATCCCATTAATGTGCACTCGATTGTTGTGGAAGGTGCATGCGAATTCTGCCGCCAAGCCCTCGGAATAGCCATCAAATTTGTGCAGGAATGGCAGAAATCCTCCATCAACGAATATTTGCAGGGATGCAGGGTCACTTTCTAGGTAACTAATGTTTTCAGGTTTGGCTCTGATTTTCTTTCCCCCCATGGCGTAATTTCCTACCTTCTATTCTATAGTTTCTGTAAATTGGTGGAAAGTATGAGCGTGCGTCTGGTTTAGGGTTTCAATCATCGTAGCAGGAATAATAGCAGAGGAACTGCTTCGAAACTTGTAGCATAATGACGTGGCAATGCATGTGAAGTTATCACCCGTACCTTCGCTCATTTTTGTTTGGACGACAGCTGTCACATGCAACCGTGAGTCGGTGACTTGTCTTTTTCCTTTTAAACCAATGAACTCACCGCAGGCCACGTGTCATAACCAGTTTTTACACATAATTTCATTCCTGCGCTTAGTGATTTATTCCTGCGCTCTGGGATATAAATAGTTTATTCCTACGCTTGTTAAATCATTCTTGTGCTCTGGGATATAAACAGTTTATTCCTGCGCATTATGGATTATTCCTGCGCTTTGGAATATAACAGGTTATTCCTGCGCTTTCCTTATTCCAGCGCACTTCTATTTTTTCATTCTCAGAGCAGAATTAGGCAGAGGCATTATGGACAAGGACTTTTCATTTTTGATTCCCCCTTTTTACATGCTTTTATATTAATCAAGGATATTTACACTATATACTAATGATTTACATTATTCAAAGAATGAAAAAGACACATACCTGTTATAACCATTTTATCTACATTTCGAGGTGCTCCTGCTGAGATTTCCAGCTAATCAATCTTTGAACTTAGGTAGGTGCAATCTGAAAATAGATGAAACCATGGTCATGAGACAAGACCGAACAATGATAGTGAAACCAACTAGGTAAACATGCCGAAAAACCGGTTTTCATGTAAACCCTAACTCAGGAGTGCCTCAAAGAGGTTTTCACTTCCTGAATTTTTTTTTTTTTTTCAAAATCAAATTCTTGTGTCAATCTGCTGAATTCAGTATGGAAGAAGTGTTTTCTTCCCAAATGTGTACATTCAAACTTTCCACTTGTTTGAGAAATTCTGCCTTGTTGTATGGTTTGTGGTACAAACGAAGACGATGTCCATTCACCACCAACTTGCGTTGTGAGTCATCAATAGGTGTAAGACGAACAACTCCATTGTCAAACACTTCCTCAATTTGGTAAGGTCCAAGCCATCTGGTCTGCAACTTTCCAGGGAAATCCTTGTATTGTGAATCAAACAACAAGGCCCAGTCACCTTGCTGAAATTTTTGCTGCTTTATGTGACTATCATGCCACATCTTCCGTTGTGCTTGGATTATCTCCGTCTGATGTAGTGCATCCATGCGTAGTTCATCCAATGCATCAAGTTGCAGAATACGCTCTTCTTGTGCCTGTGACAGATCAATACCTACTTCCAAAGCAGTTCGAAGAGTTAGTAATTCAAACTCAATAGGCAAAAGTGGTTTTTTTCCATAGACCAATTCATAGGGCGTAAATCCAGTGGTAGATTTCCAAGTGGTATTATAAGCCCAAATAGCTTCTGGTAATTTGTCCAGCCAATTTCTTTTATGGACTGCTATGGTTTTGGTCAGAATTCATTCTAATTCCCTATTGGTTACTTCAACTTGGCCATTGGCTTGTGGATGATAAGGTGAGGATTTTCTGTGTTTGACTTGATAGAGGTGAGTGAAGGCTTCAATAACCTTGGAAGTAAATTGGGGTCCGTGATCTGTGGTGATAGATTATGGGGCTCCAAAACGCAAAAAAATCTATGAATACAGAAAATCAGCAACTTTTTCTTCTCTAGCATGCTTAAAGGCACGAGCTTCTACCCATTTGGTAACATAATCAGTACATACCAAGATATGCACTTTGCCTTGGGAAGGAGGATTAATGGGTCCTACAAAATCTAAACCCCATATTTCAAATGGTTCTGTTCCTATTTGAGGTTGTAATGGCATTTCATTAGTAAAGGTAGGTTTTCCCATTCTCTGGCAGGCATCACAATGTCTAATGTACCTCTTTACATCTTTATGCAAAGATGGCCAATAATATCCGGTTCCCAAGATTTTACGAATAGTGCTTTTGACTGAATAATGCCCTCCTGATGGTTCATCATGGCATGCCCGTAGGATATCATATACTTCATCCCGGTGGATACACCTACGTAAAACATGATCAGGACTGCACTTAAACAGTAAGCCCTCTATCCATTGGAAAGAAGCACTTTGCTTGATTAACTGTTTCTTTTGTTTGGGGGTAAAGTGAAGAGGAATCTTCCCTGTAGCTAAGTAATTAGCTATGTCTGCAAACCATGGAGATTGTACAGAGACAACAAACAACTTTTCATCTGGAAAGGTATCTTCCACAACTTCCCCTGTATCTGCATTTGGTATTCTTGACAAGAAATCTGCAACTACATTAGATTTCCCAGGCTTGTTTACTATGGTAACATCAAATTCCTGCAACATAATCAACCAACGAATAATTCTTGCACTAACCAATGGTTTATTCATCAAATATTTGATTGCGGTATGATCTGTATGGATGAATACTTGGTACCCTGTGATATAGTGTCAAAATTTGTTAATAGCATAGATTACAGCCAAGAATTCTTTTTCAGTGGTAGTGTAGTTTTTCTCAGCTCTTGTCAAGTTTTTACTGATATAATAAATAGCATAATGTTCCCCATTTTCAATCTGTCCTAACACAGCTCCAATAGCAGTATTGGAAGCATCAGTTTGAATATGAAAAGGTAACTCCCAATTAGGACCTCTTAATACAGGTGGAGTAGTTAATTTTTCCTTTAAGTTTTCAAAAGAAGTTTGACATTCAGAAGACCAAACAAATTCAGAATCCTTCATGAGTAGAGCAAACATAGGATTTGCTATAGTACTGAAGTTAGCAATGAATCTGCGATAAAAACCAATGTGCCCTAAGAAACTGCGTACATCAGTTTGAGTTTGTGGAGGAGGGAGGTTTTTGATGACTTCAACCTTCTTAGGATCAACCTTGATTCCAAAAGAAGAGATATGATGTCCAAGGACAATTCCTTCCTCCATCATTAAGAAGCATTTCTCAGGATTCAGAGAGAGGTGGTATGTTTCACAGTGAATCAACACTTTTTCAAGCTGTTCTAATGCATATTCAAAACTATTTCCAAACACCGTGAAATCATCCATATAAATTTCAACACTTTCATTGGTTAAATCAGAAAAAATTGCTAAAACAGCTCTCTGAAATGTTGCTGGAGCATTACATAAACCAAAGGGTAAGACCCTGTAAGCAAAGGTTCCCCAAGGACATGTAAAGGTAGTCTTCTCCTGATCTTCTGGCGCAACTTGTATCTGGTTATACCCACTGAAACCATCAAGAAAACAGAAAAATTTCTTTCCAGCAAGGGTATCTAATACTTGGTCTATGAATGGTAATGGGAAATGATCCTTATGTGTGGCCTTATTTAACTCCCTATAATCCACACATACTCTCATTTTACCATTTTTCTTTGGAACAATGACCAGGGGTGAAACCCACTTACTGTCTGAGATTGGATAAATGAATCCAACATCTAAGAGTTTTTCAATTTCTTCTTTCACAATTTCCTTTAGAGCAGGATTCAAGCGTCTCTGAGGTTGCCTTACTGGTTTTACATTTTCTATGTATATCCTATGTGTACATACCTCAGGATGAATGCCAATCATGTCTTTATAATTCCATGCAAAAGCCTGAACATGTCTTTGTAAGACAACAAATAATTTGGCTTCCTGGTCCTCAGTTAGCCAGCTATTAATGTTCAAAAATTTACCTGGCTGGATTTCAATTTGTTTGATCCCTGGATAGATAGAACTAGCTGCTTCATAGTTACTGATTAATGCATTTAATGGACAATGATGTGGCTGTAGAGTATGAAATACTCTAGAATCTATCTCAGAAATGATACCTGGTGGAATCAGAGGACATTTGAAGGTGTTAAGGAGATGATGATGCCATCCATGTGGTAGAATGAATGATCTTTCCTGATTAGACATGGATGACAGAAGTTCTGAATTTTGTTCCTCCTCTTGCCACAACAACCGATGAACAAGAGTTTGATCATCAGTTAGTCCTTCTGATTGTAATGTTTCAATTAGGACAGTTTCATTCTCAAATATTTCTCTCTCAGGTGTAGTGATTTCCTCAATATGTTCTTTAACTACAACTGTAGCCAAAGTGGCAATGGTTTCCTGTTCTTCATCAGATTCAGGATACCAAATTTGTCCAAAAAATTTAGTTGAAGGCTGAGCAGGTGGATACAAATAAATTTTCTTTAGGTCAACACCATTAGAAATGGTCATTTCCCCTGACCTACAGTCTATAAAAGCAGTTGCAGTAGCCAACCAAGGTCGTCCTAGAATGATAGGGTATCCATTGATTGATTTTCTAGGTTGCAACACTAAGAAGTCTACAGGATATTCCCAAGAAGAGACTTCAATGGCTACATCTTCTAAGATACCTTCAGGTTTAGCAACTGACCTATCTGCCATTTCCAAAACTGTGGTAGTAGGACTGAGATTCTTGAGCTGCAATTTTTGCATTGTGTCCTTAGTCATAACATTAATTGCAGCTCCAAGATCAATTAGCACATTAGGAATTTGCATTAATCCAATAGTAATTGTAACTATTGGACTACCGGGGTCACTATATTTGGGAGGAACTAGTTTCCCGAACAATAAATCAGCTAATTTGCCTTCTACCTGAACGGTTTTAGGAAAGGCCTTCTTTTTACCAGGTTTCTTGATACATAACTCCTGAATAGTTTTTTTGAGTGAAGGCACATCCCTTATTGCCTGCAACAAAGGGAGAGAAATTGACATCTTTTTAAGTTCTGTCACTAATTCTGATTCAGGGGTAGTATCAATGTGATCAAACCTTTCAGGGTATGGTAATGCTACTGGAGAAGATTCCTGCATTTTTTTTGTTACTTCATCTTTTTGTTTTTGTTGCACTGTCTCCTGATTTGGAGGTTCTTGTTTCTCACTTATTTCTTCAATGGTGGGTGGAACAGGTTCAGGTAAAACCTTCCCTGAACGTAGCTGGATGTTACTACAGTCAAGCACATGAACTGTAGTAGAGTCTTCAGACTCAGCCTCATAAACAGGGGTTGTTTGTCTGGTATTATTTGGGTTAGTCACAGGCTGAGCTGGGAGTGGAGGTTGTTTCACTGGTTGCATTTGTTGATGTTGTGTTCTTCCCTAAAAATTTGGATTAGGTGCTGGCAGCAAGTTTTGAGCTTGCCCTTGATACCTTTGTTGTCCTTGATATGGTGGATATTGTTGTCCCCATCTTTGTCCTTGTTGTGTCCACTGTGGATGAGTTGCATTCCAAGGTGGGTTCATCCATCCAGGATGTGACCAATCTGGAGGAGCTGTCCAAGGTTGGTTCCAAGGTTGTGCAGGGACTTCTGCATGTCCCCATGGCATGTTCATATTCCAAGGAGATTGTCCCCAATTTGGAAACCGAGGAGCATTGGGATATTGTGTATAGCCACCACCGGATCTCTGCCCAATAGCATTAAGTTCTTCTGTTTGGGTGCCTAAGATAGATTTTAGATGAGGCAACAAAGGACATCTATCTGTTGAATGTTCCTTGGAACAAATTCCACAAATAGAAGTTTTGTTTAAAGGGCAATCCTGCAAGGCATGCTTATTCCTACATCTCGGGCAATAAATTGCCAAAGGTGGTGTAGAATTGGATTTTATGTTTCTCTCACCTAATGCAGAATTGAGTTGAACAAGGATATCAGTTTTTAAATTAGCCATTTCCTCCATCAACTCCTTTATGTCATTATTGCTAGAATTCCTTTTCTTTCTTCGATGGTGAGTACGGGAATAGTTTCTACATAACTCCACAATATCTTCAAGGTCAAGTTGATCTATGTCTCCTTTTCCCATTAAATCTAACACTTCCCTAGATTCATCCTGCAATCCTCTTAAGAAGATAGGCTTTAAGAAATCAGGTTCTACAGGACCACATCTCTTTTGGACAAAGGCAAAGCGATCAAGGTAATCCTCTAAACTCTCATCTTCTTCTTGCTTGATCCGAAACAACTCATCTTTTCTATTTCGTACTCGACAGTAATCCTGATATTTATGTAAGAATGCAGTCTCCATGTCATCCCAAGTATGGATTGAATTAGGTTCAAGATTACTCATAAACCATCGGAGAGCAGCATCCTTAAGCGTAGAAGGAAACAATTTCAATTTTTGATTATCATTTATGTAGTCATAAGTCTGACATAACACTTTGAATTCAAACAGAAACTGATCAGGATCTTCTGAAATAGTTCCCCTAAAAATTGGCAATATGGATGGAGAAATAGTTTTCATGGGAGCATCTAGAGTTGGATCCAACCGTATGGGATATTCAAAAGTCCTAGGAGGATCATCAGCATACCCACCTAGTGGTGGTAGTGGTGCTGCCATAGTTGCTTTCTTTCTTGAGTTTGATGTGGATGGTTCAGTCTTAAGGGAATGTTTAGCAGAAAGTGCTGCCAAAAGTTCTTGTTCTAATCTATCCAAAGCTTCAGTTGGTGAAGAAGGTATTTCTTGCTCGGCAATTCTTCATCTGATCGTGAAGAACGCCTTGGTGGTTCAGAACTAGTTCTGATAAACCTCCCTCTTTCGTCTCTTGGCCTATGCATTCATGCCTATTCAGTAAATAAACTGAAATACAATATTTCAAAAATTGTAACACAATTCTTGACCTGTTTCACTTTTCCTAACAACACCGATTGTTCCCCAACAATGGCACCAAAAATGATGAGGGTCATTGATCATTCATCATTTAATCATTATGTGTGTCAATCCAGGGCGGTGTCCAGAGGCTATATACGATAGGAGGTGTTACAGTTGCAGGTTCAGTTTATTCAAGAACAGGTTTTATTGGTGGATCAGTTAGCATTTGGGGGTTTTGTTGTGACCTTTAACTCCTAAGAAATGAAATGAACTCCTATTTACTTTTGCAAAAACAGAATTGCAGGAAATGAAATGATAGAATCTAAAAATTGCAGAAAATGAAATGTTGCTAAATTGAAATGATAGAAAAATAAAGTGTAGAATTTAGAACACACACACTCTTGCATGGAAGTAAATCAACTAGATAATATCAAAATAGAATTTTAACTATTGTAAAACTGAATCAACAAAAACTGCCAATATTGCAAAATGATAAGATATCTGGAAATTGTTGTGTACTGCAAAATTGAACCAATAATGACTGTAAAACTGCAAGATGATAAAATATCTAGGAATTGTTGTAAATACAAAGAAATGTTGTTCACTGCTGAAATATGTATTAAAAACTACTAAAGAAATGCAAACTGGCAGAATTCTGCTAACCTGTTGTAGCAAGAATTCAGCAAGAAATTCTATCAAAAACTGCCTTCCTCTGGCCTGCAAGTGGGCCCTTGCTTCCAGAACCAGAAGAAGGTGAGGAGCTATGCTAAGAAGATCTAGCTGTTACTCATAAACCTCAACATGCCAATTGAAAACTGAAGATTGCACCTTTTTATTCAATCTAAAAATGCATTACAGTAATGCAAGAAAAACCTGCAAATTACTGTTCTGCTACAGGAAAACTTTACTCTATCCTAATTTTGGTACTCTCTTGCCTATCTATATGTCTATCTATATCTCTATTCTATATATATATATCTATATGCTCGACCATATGGGAGCTTTATTATTTATAAGATAACACTGATATGCTTGGTTCCTATTTTGCAGGGATTTACATAATCGTTTTCCTAGACTGCAGGATTTTACTTTGTCCAAACTTTATCCATTCATTATTGTTGGGCTGCATCTATTGAGGAAATCATGTTAATATGAGTTGGGACAACCTCCTGGTCAATTTCCAATACTTTCTTCCATCGTTTTATCGCTTTTTGACCACCTTCAGTTGTTCCTGCGCTATTCCCTATTCCTGCGTCGCTTATTCCTGCACTGCTCCGGAACAACAGGCAAGTGACCATTTGTTGCTGATCTATGGTCCAAACGCGTAGGAAGTAATGTGTTGACTTCTCCACTCTCCTTTCACACCCTTCTGCATCGGTGGCATGTGCTGGAGTGACTAATTCCAAGCCCTGTTGTATATGTACAGCTGGCTGGAACTGTCACAGTTACAGCCTGTTTTCCTGCACAGTCAGCTACAGTGACGAATTCTTGGCGCCCTTTTCCATTTGAATTAGTTTAACCAAAGGAACACCATATTACCAAGCATCAGATATTCAAACAAGTTCTAAATTGCTATAACACTACTGATTAACTGAAAAACAGGTGAAATTGCAGTAAAAACAGTAAAACAGAGCATATGCACTTTGTCATTCCAGAATTTGCAAACATCATTATATAATGCATTTTTCCATAATTAACATAAAAATCATAGTAAAAAGGGTAAGTCAAATAGTCAAAAATGTATCAAAAAGTGTTCATGGATGAGGCAATTCCTGGCCTCATCACCGATTCGAGCGAAAAGTCGTACAATCCACCCAAGTAGCTAAAAAGGGCTCAAATCCATCAAAGTCAAAATTGAAACACATATTCATGGTTTTTAATGCAGAACTAGACCTTCTAACCTTAGCCGTTGCAGCTGAACCAAAAAAAGCAACTGTGCCAGGAACGAAGAAGAGAAAGAGGTCTAAAAAGACCAAAGAAAAGTGGTTCACGCCCAAGAAGGAGATTGTACAGCAGACTAGGGCGACTTCGTAGAAGGATTTTGCTACCAGGGAGGCTATGAATCTCGTTGAGGATAGCCCGCAGAGGGAGGCAGAGGCATCGACAACCCAAGTAATCAAGATGCCAGCCCATTCTGAGCATGCAAGTACGTCTCCTTCCCTCTCAAAAAAATCCCCTAAAGCTTTGCCTGTCGCACCTTCCTTCTCATCCGCTGAACCCATTGCCTCTGCATTGTCTCAATCACCTATCACTCATCCCCCTGCTTCCCCATAGACGTTTGGCCATTTTTTCCAAACCTTGGGCTAAACCCTAGGTCATTCGTAGTTGGCCAGCATCATTGAAGAAGTCTCAAGTTCTCCTCGTCCTACATATTTCATAGCTACATACCCTAAAAACCCTTCTCCATCCCCTCAAGAGTCGCCCACCATTTCCCAATCCCAGTCACCCTTGAAAGTGACTGAATCATCAGGCGTCGCCTGCACCTCTTTGTTTGCGATCGAGAAAATGCCCGAGCAGGACTTATCTTTGGGCTATCCCTTGTATGGAGAGCTGGAGCTTGTGGAATGATAGTTGTAGACAATAGATGATCAGCCCATGGCAGCCAAGGCAACTCAAGGCTCCCTCAAGTTTATCTAGGGAGTCAAAAAAAGAAAAGGCAAAGAAATGGTTGTAGTGGAGAAGCGCATCAGGTTCGACCTAGATCGAAGGGTAATCCACATTGATAAAGGGTCCCCAAGATGAAGAAACCTATCAAAGATATGACTGATGATGACTACGAATACCATAGCAAGGACAAAATCCTAGATGATATCATCGAGGAGAATGAGATAGACAAAATCCATTAGAGGGTCGATACGTTGTTCATCAAGTGACAGGAGATGAAGTAGCATCTCTACCAGCTCAAAGATGAGAAGAGGTAGCTAGAAGAGGACTTAGCAAAGCCGTAAGCATAGTTGGAGACTACCCAAGAGGAGGTCCAAAAATTGAAATATCAACTTGCAGCCTCTCCATAGGAAACAATAGATTAGAAGGCGACCGCTGATAAGTTGGCCAAGGAGAAAGAAGGAGCATTGGTGCATGTTGCCTAATTAAAGGGACTGCTTCAGGAGACCTAGAGGTAGCTAAAATATAAAGCATCACAGGTCGTTGCTTTTTCAAAGGACAGGGTCAAAGAAATAAGAGTCAGCCTGCTAAAGGGGTTCAGGACCGACATCTCCAGGTCGCTCAATGTCCTTATGTTCATCACCAAAGTTTAATAAGTTTCTGTCGAGGGAAATCCTATGGTAGATGGGGTCGAACTCCAAGCCCAGCAGTGGCTCAGCTTGGTGACCAAACTTGAGAGATTTGAGCGCCAATGCCCCTAATTTCCCCCTATGTCACAAATTGCCCAATATTGGGTCGTTGCAAGGGCAACCTTGCATGTATATTTTGAAAAATTAGAGAAAATCAAGAGGGCTAGGAAGATCTTGGATGCACTGGAAAAGGAGAAAGATATATGCCTGGTTCCCCTCCATACCCTTAATTTGCTGGGATTCCCAAATTTTGTTGAAGAAAATTGAAGATATTTACATAAACTTATTCCATAAATAATGCAGAAATAAATAACTTAGAAGAAATGAAAACACACAAAGCACATATAACACACGAGATTTATCTTGGTTCACCTAATATGGGCTACGTCCAGAAAAACAAGAGCCACACCTCCTTCATATTATTATTCATGTCCTTGCCCAAAAATGGGACATTACAATAAATATAAAGGAAACTTTTCCAACCCTAAACCACTATGTGGTATTAGAATACAATGGGCACAACACCGTGGGCTAAACCACCCACACCCACCAACCGTGGGAATCTCAAAAGTCTCTCCGCTCCACAAATCACTTCAAAAAAAGGGGTGAAAATGAAAATTTTAAAACCATATATGCATGTATCAGTAGTACATATTTTCTATAGAAATTGTTGTATATAGTTTAGAACGCACAATACAAATAGCATAATACTCAAGTTATGAAAATAACAAAACAATATAAATGGAAATATCCTACCATGAGAAAGCATTCTAGTATTTAAATCCAATACCATACTCTCTATACATTCATACTCTCTATGTAACATTCTATACATTCATACTCTTATTCTATACATTCAAACTCCCAATAGGTTGTTTAAGAAATTTTATACATTCACATGCTTATTCTATACATTCATACTCTCTATATAACATATAGTTGCATCAGCCAAACATTATATTCTATAAGTTTATATAACACATAGTTGCATCAGCCAAGTGTTAAGATTCAAAATTCAACTACCTAAAGAAAGCCTATAAACTCATGAATAAACTAAAAATTTAAATCTATGCATAGATCTATCCTTCGTAAACTCAATCACATTTCGAATAGCATAATACTCAAGCCATAGAAATAACACACGAATATAAATAGAAATATCATAATACTCAAGTAATGGAAATGGCACAAGAACATGCATTGTTATTGTAAAAATGCACAAAAATATACATAGAAATAAATTAATACTAAATTTATGCCAATATCTTGATTGTTAATACTCAATTCATGAAAATATTTTTTTGATAATTTTGAATTGTTGACTGCAATAACACAATTCCAGTCAACTACTACATAACCTGTATTTTTTCATTCCTTAGATTTGGGATTAGAGGCAATTTAGGGTTATTTTCCCTTTTTTACTACCTCTATAGTCTATTATTCAAGGGGTACAAATATTTTGTGATGGTTGCTTGACAATCGTCAAATACTAAAACTTTTAGAAAAATTTACTTTATCATCCTCAGTTAGAGGATTACGGGTGCCAATTTCCCTAAGAGAAGATGAGATCTGAGGAGATTCACTTGAATATTCTACTTTTGCTTCTTGAAGCACATCTATTGCTTGAAACAAATAGGGCATGTTACCCTATAAAAAGTAATCCTCATCAAGTGGAGGTTTAGGTAACTGTTGTCACATTTTGTAAAGGGGTAAAATTTCTAAAAAATTCAAGAAATTACTGCTATTTCTCTCCTTTTCTTTGTAGTTTTCCTCTTGCAGTTTTCATGTGTCATGTCTTCTATTTTTTTTTTGTCTTACTTTACTTTTCAAGTATCCCACCTATTCGAAAAAAGAGCAAAAATTGTAAAAAAATGTAAAATTTTCTAAGTGCAAAGTAGGGCCCGTCGTCGCTCCATTCTTGAGCATCGCCCATCGTCGCTCCTATTTTTGAGTGATCATGGGTGGAGCAAGAAAGGAGAAAGGAGGCAAAAAGTTTCTAAGTCCAGAGCCTCCCATATTTGCTCAGGGTCACTCACCCCACTCGTTGTCACTCAGTTTTCCAAGCGTAGTCCGTCGTCGTTGCTTTTTGGAGCGCCACCGAGCGTCGCTGTCATTTTTTAGTGACAGTAAGCGAAAAAAAGCAGAAGGCCCAAAATTTTACTAAGGCATAAAGGGAGCGCTGCCATTCGTCGCTACTTTTTCCCAGTGACCACTGCCACCCTCCCCATCCAGTCAGAAAGCGCTAGAAAAGTGAACCAAGTTGCCACAATTTCTAACTCAGGGTGCCTCCCAAGTTCGCTCCATCTGGAAGCGACTCCCGGAGGCGCTCTCTTCAACAGACGACTTTTATCAGTCCCTATACATTCACAAACCGCACAAGTTTTGAGATTTATGCTTGTCAATAAGTGATATATTATATGCTACCAAGGTACAGGGTAGATGAACATTGAAGAACGAATTGTACTTCATCCATCGCATTCAACCGTACCTCATTTTCCCACCCTCCAAAATTATCCAAGGATGTACAGTTTTCAAAAATACCATATCTCAAGTACAAGTATAGCCTACAGGGGTCTCATCCAAGCGGGAACTTTTTACAACTTTTGTAGCTTTTACCAGTCCTTGGGATCTGTGCATGATTGTCTTTTGGGGGGAAATTCCTACTATAAAAGGCAGTTCATTTAATTGTAAAATATGGGAACATATTGCTAGAGAAATCCTGCTATGACAGATCACCTTCTACTTAATTCAAAGCATCCTTGGCTTTGCTTCTTGTCTCTGTCCTTTATGCTGCCTTCTGCTAGTATTTCTGCTTCATGTCCATTTATATTTCTGGATGTTTGAATTCTGAATTCTGGATTATCTAACCCCCCCAAAACTAGATTAGTAAAGGAGTCGGCCTTCTTCGAATATTGGCATGGAAGGCATCCCGTCCTTTCAATATTTCAATCTACTGGACGAATCTAGGGTGCAAAAGATTAAAATCCTTTCTTAAGTGGTAGATTCGTAACAAACAGTAACTCCATAGTTGAAACTTTCCATACATCAGTTAATTACCAATAGACATATTTTTGAATATTGAAAATTCCTTGGTTGCTCCTTCCCTATATGG
The DNA here is from genome assembly GCA_028583015.1 of Wollemia nobilis. Classification (NCBI taxonomy): domain Eukaryota; kingdom Viridiplantae; phylum Streptophyta; class Pinopsida; order Araucariales; family Araucariaceae; genus Wollemia; species Wollemia nobilis. The sequence continues at coordinate 4,593,785 of JAQPPZ010007509.1, read as the reverse complement.
AAGAAATCATTTTCCACCCATACCTAGTTGAACTCAAATTTGTTGGTGCGGTGGAGGACGGGGCAACATCACTTGTCTTCCTTGAGTATATTGTTGTGAAGTAGCTTAAAAAATCATAATAAAATTTTGTTACAAATTTTGTGAAGGCAGACTGTAAAATTTAATGTAAATGTATTAGACTTACTAGCCAAAGATGAGATCTCTTGCACAACTACACCTCGTAATGGAATGTTGGTGCATTGTACATCTGAAAATATATTTAAAAAAATCATTAAAATGATAGATTATAATTTTAACTAAATGGATACATGAACCCAATCTTGAAACAAAAAGCTTATATGTAGTGGACGTGGCCTCATTGATATCAACAACACCAGTTGGCAGTTGATGAGCAGGTGGAGGTTGACGAGGATTAGGAGAATTAGAAGACCTTAAGCATTTTGAAGATCTTCTATGTAGTGGTGTCGATTCCAAAGGTGTTTTGAAATCTCATGTTTCTTCTGGATTATGACCTTTGACAATAGCGTCCCATTTTGAGGAGGAAGAGGATGCCCTTTTCTGCATTTATGTATAAATTGTAAAAATAATAAAAATGAAAATTGTAATTGAATATAAAAAGTATAAGTTTCACATACAGTAAAATTTACCTGCACTCGTTGTATTGTCATCGTAGTAGAGTCTAGGTGTGAGTGCAACAAGGTTGGTACTTCAAAATTTTATAAATTATGATAAGATTCATAAAAAAGCAAAGAAGGTAATTGCATGTGTTGAGATTTAAAGCAGTGTTGGTTTTAACAAAGCGGAGCTCTGTTATGATCCGATGCGAAACATAGGTTCACCAGTTGAATTTTTGATGCGCAAGCCAAAAAACCAAAAATGCCAATGCCAAGAACGAAATGTCTGTCAATCTTCCTTGTAGAACGAGTTTGGCTTGGAAGAATTGGGTACATCCTTGAAGAAACTTGTTAGAAATAGTTGCTAAAATCAAGCCCCTTCTGGACTTGGTAGCGAAAACTACAAAAAAAATAGTATTTTTAAAACCCTAAATTTCAACTTCAAATAAATATAAAAATATGTAAAGTTATACCTATCAAATATTTTGAAGGAACATTGAAGTTGGTCTCTAGGTAGAATTTATCTTCATCAAATAACGTGAAATTCGATGTGACAACATCACAACTGTTATGAGGCACTGCTGTCAGTCTGGAGACGTCTGAGATGTGATAGAAAATCTTATGCTCTTGTTGTCAGTATTAATATTGACAGTGGCCGAATCATTGTCATAAGCTGCAATAATATTCTCTAGTAGTTTGATGTTTGTATCGTACTGTAGTATCAACACTAACCCACGAAGACCAGAGTCAACAAACCATGACATGTCGTAACCAAGTGTTGTTAAAATCTCATAAATAAGGGGCAAACAAGATTTTTGAAATTAATTTTGGATGAAATAGGGGTGGAAGGGGATGTTGGTTTATTTCATAGGGTAAGGTATGAGGGACTCGAGAGCAGGGCATAGGGTGGAAGGTAATATATTCATAAAAATCTTGAGGTACGGTGAAAAAGGTTAAAAAATTACTCTACGAGATAAAAAGGTGAGAAAATTTAAGGAGGTATAGTGAGAAAATCCAAAAAAATGACTTTTCGTGAGAGAAAGGTGAAAAGGAACAATTTCTTCTGCTTGTGACATGCTTTGCATTAGAAAAATGGTAAAAAATAACTGTTTATGCCTTTATTTAGACTTTTTGCATGCAAACATTTAATGCATGGTGGACATGTGGCATCTGAATGTTCAACATGTGGCACAACTGCAACCCATCGATAATGGAATCATCTTCTACAATCGATTGGTATTGCAGCTAATTCTTGCAACCAATCAATATTTGCTCATTTACCACAACCTATTGGTAATTTACCCATTTGCTGCAACCTATCGGTATTTTCTCCTTTGCTACAACCGATCGGTTAGTATCTCTTTGCTACAATCTATCAACAATGGTCATTTGTTGCAACCGATGGGCATTTACCCCTTTTAGAGAAACTTGTTGGTATTCTTGCAATCGATCGACATTCCTACAGCCAATCAGCATTGCAGCTAATCTCTGCAATTGATCGATATTTCCTCATTTGTTGTAACCTATCGGTAATTTACCTCTTTTTTTCAACCTATTGGTATGTCTTTTTGCTACAATATATTAACATTTCTGCAACCTATCAGTTTTCCTACAACCAATGGCATTTTTACAACCTATCAACGGTATTACAACCAATCAATATTGCTGCAACCTATCGGTATTATTGCAACCAATCAGTATTGCTGCAACCTACCGTCATTCCTATAACCAATCGACATTGCTACAAACTATTGATATTATTGCAACCTATAGGTATTCCTGCAACCAATTGATAATGTTGCAACCTATTGGTATTGTTGTAAACTATCGATATTGCTGCAATGTATCGGTATTGCTACAACCTATCAGTATTACTGCAATCGATCGGTAATTCTATAACCTATCGGTATTGATCTACCAAACATATATTGTAAATGATTATTACAACAACCTATCAATATTTTTGCAACATATTATCATTCCTACAATCGATCGGTATTGCTGCAACTGATTCACATTGCTACAATCGATCGATATTTTTGCAACCTATTGGCATTGCTACAACCTATCATCATTCTTGCAACTGATTGATATTGCTATAATCTATTGGTATTTTGCAACCTATCTATATTGGTACAACCTATAGGTATTGTTTTTCCAATAATATATTGCATCTAATCATCATTGCTTCAACTGATCACCATTACTGCACCCGTTCATCATTAACCCTCTAAATCCTTTGCTGCAACTGATCATCAATATGCTATCATCAAGCTTAACTATCAATAGTTAGTCTATCAACTAGTTTTATAATTTTTGGTGAAAAATAAAGGTAATTCACCACTGTTTTATAATTTTTTTGTGAAAAAAAGGTAATTCACCATGTCTCCTACATGAATTTGGCCAAGATTCGCCTAGATTTCAAAACTGATTCACCTTTTTATAATTAGATTTCGGGTCCGACCCATTATGCATAACCCTACCCTCTACATTTAATAACCATTATATCATGCTCGGTCATATCATCCTTGATAACTATTTTTGGCATAACATTTGCTACCAAGATCAAACTTACCATATATTCACTCTTTTGCTTATCTCCAACTTGAGCATCCATACTTACAGGTAGGGCATCTTAACATACAGTTACGACTTTCAAATATAAATTTTCTTCCATACTACCTAGTGGGGCTTGCTCCTAGCTTGCACTCGCTCTTGCTTCTTCTTCTTCTTCAATAATTATTCAATCTAGAGTTGAAGTATTTTCAATCTAGAGTTGGACTCACATTATTGATATCATCCACTCTATTTTTATTGTGAAATTGTAAAATTGCTACTTTTATAAGATGTTTAGTTATAATTGGTATTAGAGTGATAATTTTAAATTCTTACAATGTGCAATAATTGATATCAAAATCCTTGAGCATCAATATTAAACCTCTGCCAAAAGCAATATATATTAATCAATTAATTTTTGGCTAAATTTTTTGCTTACCTTATCCAAGGAAAATATCTTTCTTAACTTTATGATTTAGGTAGAATTGTCTATGGCATCGAAACACAAAAAAAGTATTAACTATTCAAGGATTCATATGAGAGGCCTATCCCATTTTGATCACCTCATTGAGACAATCAAAACAATATATATATTTGGCAACCTTGTTTTAGAAAGCTTTTTATATAATTCAAGTAGTGATCTCAATTAGTAGTGCATGTTAGATTTTCCTTACCTCTAAAGATTAAGGACAAATCAAAGGACATTTGAGGACATGTGAATCTAGCCACATATGTGCATATATTCTCATGTGCTCATGAAAACGTGTACTCATGTAGACATGATATTCATGCATAAATTCATCTACCTACAATGAATTACTCATCAACTCATCCTCGTGGAAACCTTTATTTTAAGGAGACCCTTCAAAATTAAATCAATAATATAGGCAAACAAATCCTTGACATTCGTGGTACTCTAAATAACTTGTAAAACCAAATGAAAAATATTTATGAGTTATTAAAGGAAAATGACAAGGAGATCTAGTCTCCAAAAAACAAACATAATTAAAATAAGATTTTTACTAGGTACCCAACCAACAAGGCCTGGAAAATAATAACCTAGTACATAGGAACAATAGACCTAAGCAACCCCTTAAGAGGGAGCATCTCAAGAATAGTGACAATGATTTAGGTCTAGATCCTGATATGGATATAAGAACTAGAGGAGCATTTAAGTTCTTATTATGCCCCCTAAGGTTTCTATACCAATGCTTAACTTTTGTTCTTCTTCAATGAGAACCCTAGAGGTTGTATCTAAATATGGGAAGATCATTCTTACTACTTACTAGACAACCATTTTTTATATTGGATTTTATGGGAATTAAGTTATAAAGGGCATACTATCATTTGGCTTGAATCTAAAAAAATATTCTTAATTTTTTTTTATAAAGGGTTGTCTCTTCGTATTTCATCAAATTACTTCATACTAAGCACATATAGTTAGTTAACAAATATTATACTAAATTCATGAGCTTTCTTACCTATACCTATAATTTGGATCTATATTTAGACATGAGATCAAGAAAAAACATCCATAGGTAAGTTGATATGCATGATCCTCATTCCCTCTACAATGTGGAAATATTGACAAAGGTAGTAACCAACAGATTTAAGGTATCTAGATTCTCTTGTAGGTGATACATTGATACTTGTAAGCCTTATTTCAACCTTATGTAATGATGATCATATTGTATATCCATGAGATTAGTTATGCAAGGGAAGAAAACTCTTCCACATGATATTAAATTAAATTGATCTAAAAGAAGCCATTCTTGAATTCTAATAGGACATGGCTGAATAAGATGGTGTTGAGTAGCAAGAGGACCAAATTGGTCTATTGATATTTACATTCACAAGAACGCAAAAGCATCAAACCATCAAGATATAAGGTTTTATTAAAAATTAGTTGGTCAATGTTTTTATTGATTTAGGAAACACTCAGTTGTCAAGGATTTAAGGTTGTATGTTAACACTTCATATAAACTCAATGTACCAACTACAAATAGAGGTAGTGCTTCTTTTGTGGGATATGTTTATAATGTTAGACTTACTATGGGTAGCTATACTTGTATGGGGAGTCTAATATGATTTATTTGAGTACAATTATTATCATAGGTGCTCAATGGTTGTCCTAAGTGGGGTATGTCAACTTGAATCTCCAAAAGTATATGTTTTATGGATGGTAATGGGAATCTCATTAAACTATGGGATATGCATCTACCATCTTCTAAATTTAGATAAATATTTTTTCATAAAAGGGTAGAAGCAATCAAGTAGGACTCACTCACACTCCTTTTAAGATGCAATCCTTCATCAGTGTATATGAAAAGGTTTACCTTTGAATTGTGTACATGATCATGTTATTTGATCCCAGGCAACATCCACAAAATGTTTGTCCTTATCGATATCGTCAACCTCAAAATTCTAAAATTGAGAAGTTAGTCCATGACATGTACCAATCCTTACTCATCACTTTTTGTCATGGTTAAGCATCAAGATGAATATTAGAAAATATGTCCAAACATTGGCCCCTTCAATAACAAGAAATTATTTGACTTAGTACCAATCCTTACTCATCACTTGTTGTCATGGTTAAGCATCAAGATGAATATTAGAAAATATGTCCAAACATTGGCCCCTTGATAAGCTTACCATTAGCGATTAGTTTCCCATTCCTATTTCCTAATGATTTATTAGATGAATTACATGGTGCCTAATTTTTTTTACTAAGCTAGCTTTAATATCAATATTTCATTAAATTTATGTTTACAAATTAAATATTCCTAAAATTATTTTTTTATTCATGAGAGTCATTATGAATTTATAATTATATCATTTGATCTTAATAATGCCCAATCCACCTTTCAAATCTTAAATAATTTAATATTCTAACCACTTCGGGAGAAAAATGTAACAACGACGGAAGCACATCTCTATGTATTTCATTGAAGGAGATTCCTAAATTTGATGGTAAACAATGATTTTTGTGGTGATGGATTGCCTTTCCAAGTATGCTCACTTTTGTGCTTTGTAGTATTCATTTATAACAACCAAAGTGACGAAGGTATCCATTTACCATGTTTTCAAATTGCATTGTACATCAAAGACTATTTTATTTGATCATGATCCAGTCCTCACAAGCAATATTTGGAAGGAGCTTTTTACACACAGTGGTACCCACCCTAACATGAGCTCTTTTTATTATAAATATATGTGTGGTGGTTTATCAAATTAATAGTACCCACCCTAACATGAGCTCTTTTTATTATAAAGAGATGTGTGGTAGTTTATCAACTTAATAAAATTATTTTTTCATTTCCTCTTTTGCAAATGAGACTTTTTCCTCTTGGAAATAGAATGCCAAGTACCAGATACATCATCTTCAGAGGTGACTCTTGAAGTATCTTCTAATAAGATATCAATGCATTATTATTTTTTGCATACTTCAAAATAAAGTTTCTTGACTAATCCAAAACTTCAAAATCAAGAAAAGAAAGAGGTTTTCCAACAACATGCACATGAAAGACACTGCCACAGTTCACAAAGTGGGAATCATGTTATGTACGAAAATATATGAACAAATTGTTCTAGATTAATTTCATGACTTATGAAACCTAAATAATGCAAGCAAGAGTTCAAATTTGAATAGAATAGAATTCTATTTCCTAGAAGAAAGAACTCTAAAGTTCTAAACAACTACAGGAAAATACTAAAGGTAATAATAACAAATAATGACATACTAAGTGTTAGAAAGTATAAATGTATAGACAACATGCATTTTGGCAACCATAAATTAAAAGCCAGTCGTAAAGCATTATTTCCTTCAAGATGAATTGCTTATTATAGATAAAATAGTCCATCCATTTTTTTCTTCTCATCAAAAAGTTCAATTTGCAAGATGTTTCCAATGCACAAGATTGGTTTTGTAAGCTTAAAGATTTGCAATATATCCTCCTACACAGATTTCCCTTAATATAAATGTTTGGAAATAGGAAATCTAACATACAAACTTAGACCTAACCTAGTTATCTTTGAGAGTATGCCACTATAAATCACATACCACCCCAAAATCCCCCTTACCATACAAAAGTATAGAATGATCACTATTGTTATGAATGATAGTGGTACAAAACATGTGAACATATAATAAAAAATTTGCATAAAGGTAAACATATGATGTTTGTTACTTACTAAAAATGCATGCAGAGAACGTCTCCACATATAAAAACCTTCATGGTCCATACAGACCCAATGCTAAGTACAAAATCTAAGATTAGGACATAACTCATCAATTCAAGTACATAAAATAAAATAGCCATTGTTAAGCCAACAACAATAGCTAATGAAAAATACAGTCACCATAGCCGATTTTACGTAAACTATGACAGGATATGATGAGCATAGTTTCATAGTGTTAAGTACCCAATATAAGTATTTAATATTATAATATTATATTGTTAGGTACCCAAGATAAGTATTTAATATTATAATATTGTATAAATATTATAATATTATATTAGATGTAATTATCCCACATGCATTGATAAGTGGGAGTGGTGGGTAGTTAGGCATTATAAATAGAGTCAAAGAATCATGGAGAGGATATGAAGAGAATTATATTGTAATTTATCTTAAGTTGAGATATTATAAGGAGTGGCTTCCTTCCAATAAGGAGCATTGTACGATGTTTCCCTACCTCAAGGGTTTGCTTATGTTTTGAATAAATTGGATTTATATTTGTGTTTCATTATAAAATTATTATTGTGAATAATATTTGTAGATGAATATTGTTATTTCAGTAAATGTGAGTAATATTTTTGTAATAAGAAAGTAGATTCTTAACAAGTGGTATCAGAGTGCTTTCTAGGGTCATGTTTCGCTACAAAATCTTAAGTACCAGAGGATATTCCAAGGCCCGTGTTTTGCTACAGAAGTGTCAGTACCAAAACACTTTCTAGGGCTATATTTTGCTATAGAAGCTTTAGTACTAGAGGACATTCCAAGGCTGAGTTCAACTACAAAATTTTTGGTGCTTAATAAGCACCTACATTAGGCTAATAACCTCTTGTAGGATTAGGTGTAAGTCCCAACCGCTTAACTAGGGGAAGTACTTGGGCTAATAATTGCCCTAAAACTCATTATGAGGAGTACCCTAGGAACCCCAGAGTAACTGGTTTGAGTGTGTCGCCAATGAAAAGGGTCAACGGCCCCACACCCTATTAGTAGTATTTTTACCCTATGAGAGTATACAAAGAGTTGTCATTTAGAGGTAAAACCATGGTTGGTTTCTCAACAATTATTCCTTAGGGAAATATTGTTGGTAATCAAAGAGTGGTACTCGCTTAGACAACCTTTGTGGCCAATGAGATTTACCTTAAGCCACTAGGAAGCCAAAGTTTGGGGCCCAGTTCATTGCCAAAATTTTCATAGAAGTGTCATACAACCATCGACAACAACTTCAACAAGAGTCTACAGTTCCACAACTTCAACAGAGCAGACAATTTACAATCTACCAGCAATCTGAAAGTGGCAATTGTTTAAAAAAATAGAGAAATAAGTTTGCAATTTAATCATAGTAAAAGAAAAAAATAGTTCGTAGAGCAAGTTGTTATCAGTGTTAAAAAAAAAGGAGTCTGCAAAGTAGCAAATTATAGTTTGGTAGCAGTCCATGGAGTAGCAGTTGCAGTTTGGTAGCAGTGCCAAAATACTCAGTCCACAATTTGGTAGTAGTTCAAAAAGAAAAAAAAGGGTTTGCAATTTGGTAACAATTTAAAAAAAAAGTTTTACAATTTTAAAGCAGTCTAAAAGTGACAGTTTGTTTAAAAAAATAGAGAGAGAAGTCCATAGTTTGGTCACAGTCCAAAAAAAATTGCAATTTTGAAGGCAGTTTGTTTTAAAAAAAATCCAAGTTTTGAATTTTTTGGGATTTGAGGTCATGGATTTGCCAGTATTCACTAGAAGGAATGATGATGCTAAGGGATGGTGGAGAATTTTTAAGTCTTTAAATAATTATGAATGGAAATATAAGATTTATAATTCTTTTGATGGGGCAGCTGCATCATGGTTTATAAACTTTTGATTTACCCATTAGTATAAATACACACGAGAGGAATTTGAAGATGCATTCTTAATTAGATGGGTGTTTGGGAAAACGATAGTTAAAACCTCAATTGAACAAATGGAACTAAAGAGAGAGTTAAAAAATTTCAAGTTAGTAGAAGAAAAAGGTAAGGTTGACAGTATACAGATTAAAGGAAGCACAACTTGGATGTCAGATAAGTTGAACCATGTTAAAAAAGGTTTGTGTTTACCAAAATGTACAGAAAAAATAAACAAAATAAACAAGAAAGATAATTTGCAAAAACATGGCAAATGAAAAAGAGAAGGATGATAGTATACAAATTGAAGAAAACACCAAAGTTTGTGTGGAAAATTTTGAAAATATGAAGTTGACAGAAGAGGTAAACAGGCTTCAAGAGGAACAAAAAAATGAATAAATATGATGAAAGAAAAAATGCAGATGACAACATGCAAGTTGAAAGAACCACATTGTTGGTATCAAATAAATCAAAGAATGGTCAGAGGGAATTGTTTAATTTTAAAAATTCTATTTTACAGGTTCATGGTTGCATCCAGAAGGAAAATGTTATTATTTCTATAAACCCTAGCAGTAGATACAATGTCATTAATATGTCTTTGGCTAAGAGGTTACAGGTTCAAACAAAGAAAATAAAAGACATACAACTTGAGGGTACAAATGTTCAAGTTTTTGAAGATTTGAAAATCACCATGGACAAATATATTTTACACTCATATTTTTATGCTATTGAGATGGATGATGCAGACATTGTTCTTGGTTATCCTTGGTTAAATTCTTTGGGTACTATTAACATTAATATACAAAAGAAGTTCATGAAATTTTGGTACAAGAAAAAGAAAATAACAGTACAAGATATTTCCCAATGTAAAAGGCAAGAATCCAAGGAAAAACAAGAAGTTATAGTAGGGGAACAAGTTGAAAAACCAATAAAAGAATCAAAAGTTGAATCTACAGAAACAATAATAGCCTCAGAAAAAACAACAAAGTTCCAAGAAACTATATCAAAGATCAAAGAAACTTTGAAACAAGTTGAAGAAGAAGCAAAAGAACCTGAAATAGAGGCAAAGGAGGAGGCAGTAACAAAAATCAAAGAAGAAGCAAAAGCAGAGTCCGAGGACAAACCAAAAGATGAGAGCATGACAGAGGAGCATAAAAGAAAAGAACAAAATATTGAACAATTAAAGATAACAAAACATCAGGTTAAGGTTGCAGCATATCGCCACCCACACCACCAGGAGCGACAACAATCTTGGAGGCATGGCTTTGGAAAACAATATTATGGTTCTACATGGAATCAGAAGGGCAACAACTATGGCAGTGTTTGGAAAAGAAAGCATAGTGACTTTGGTTTTTAGAGTGGTGCAATAGCATCAAGGAACAAATGGACCCATCATTTGAGTTACCATAGTAGGGCAGCAAAAGCGTGGAGCCAACAAAGCAGTCTTGAATACTCAAGTGGCAAATGCAAACAAGTATGGATGAAAAAGAGTGATATTTATTGCCAATAGAAAGATGCTTCCAACACATGGAACCAAAGGATTACTTCTAAAAATTCAAATGGCATAAGGGCATATCAACATCAACAAAGACCACCACCAATCAAAGTTTCATTGGGATGGATGGATGATCAAGATCGGTACTAGTTCACAACAAAGCTCAAAAGATCATATTGTTTAGTCTCTTCTTATGTTTCGAGGATGAAACATTTTGTAATGGGGATGGAATGTTAAGTACCCAATATAAGTATTTAATATTATAATATTGTAATGTTAGGTACCCAAGATAAGTATTTAATATTATAATATTGTATAAATATTATAATATTATATTAGATGTAATTATCCCACATGCATTGATAAGTGGGAGTGGTGGGTAGTTAGGCATTATAAATAGAGGTAAAGAATCATGGAGAGGATATGAAGAGAATTATATTGTAATTTATCTCAAGTTGAGATATTGTAAGGAGTGGCTTCCTTCCAATAAGGAGCATTGTACGGTGTTGCCCTACCTCAAGGGTTTGAAATATAAATTGAGAACACCTGAGCAATTTTGCATTGATTATGTTATTTTATTATTCATTATGGTTATTTTTATAAATTGCAATAATTTTTGTGGATGAGCAAGGAGGAGTTATATCTTAATGTTGTTATTTCAATAAATGTGAATATTATTTTGGTAATAAAAAATCAGGTTCTTAATACACAATTACAATAGTAATTTCCAAGCTAACTACTATAATAAATATGTCTGTGTCTTGTAAAGAAATAGTCCTTCGTATCTTTAAAATACGATCACACATGACTATAAATAAAAATTACTTGCTTAGCACATTTTCAAAGTAGAACTCATCTCTAGGATAGAGGGAGAGACATGATCAGGTGTACAACTCTACTCTTCCATACATTTGAGTATCAGGAAGAACCACCAGATGTAATTAGCACATTATCAAAGTATAACTCATCTCTAGGAGAGAGGGAGAGAGAGAGAGTTGATCAGGTGTATAACTCTTCCTTACATTTGAGTATTAGGAAGAACCACCAGATGTAACTATTAAACCTAACTATATATTTGTGACATTAATGAGAAAATTTAAGTTGCACTTGCCTAGACAAAGTTAAAGAATGAAATCTTGGCATGTTATTTGTTTTGGGAAAATTCAAAGTGGAAAGATGTTATCTGCTTTGACTACCCATTTCAAGATAATGCTTCATCTTCCTAGTTTTAGCCTTTAGGTAAAGTAATTTTATCTCATAGATAAAAATATGGTTAGGAGGAATGTGCAAGAAATGAGTGTACTGAAAAGAATGGAAAACAACCTAGAGAATTTTGATGAAATTTCTTGGAAATTGTGAGAACTAGAAATAGTGACCTTATGACGATCCAACCAGATGGAATTTTGTAACATGCAAGATGTATGAAGAGAAGATATAATACCAAATATAGACAATTACCAATAATGTGAGTAGATAATAACAGAGAGTTCAAGGTTCTGAGCATTGATACTTGTTTACAAACAACAATCGTGGTTAACAATCATTTGTTAGCTCACTAGCAAGTGCTACTACATCAAAGCCTAACTGAGAATAGGAAAGGAATATTTGCAGGATATCGATAAAGAGTCTACCATAGAAATAGAGATATATGTCATTCACTGGTATTTGGCTATCAGTTATGAACTGCTCAATATCCATTCATTATAGTAGCCTAATAGTGTAGTAGAAGATACCTATTGCATTGGGTACTCTTGTGAGACATGTCCAAATATAATTTTGAAAGGTAAGTTGATAACTTAACATGAATCTCTCCATTTTTGAATTATTGATGCCAAGTGATAAGCTAGAATAACCAATTAAAAAATGAATTGCATTTGTTGAATATATAAGAGCCCCCAACTGAAAGTAATCTGAAATATTTTAGTTGATATTAGTTGCAGTCAATGATAATCAAATACATAAAATATAAAACATGGATTTTATCAAATCATATACAACTAAGACATAGTCTAATTAAAAAATAAATAAATCTCATCTTATGCATAAAATTAATTGCATTCACACAAACTTGATGTGCACATATTTTAACTTCATGCACAATGCACAATTTTGAGCAGAGTGTATAAGTCATAATCTCAAGAACCTCCGTACAACTCTCTCCTTTGCTTGACCAATAGCATGGCCTATATTTTGGGTAATTACCTATGGTGGAAACAATGCTAGGATCACGTACACAACTCTTCTCCACAAGGGATCCCATAAGCTCACGGGCTAGCATGGCATAAAATCTATGTTATGTCTTCATATACTCTCACTCTGATTCTTTACTGGAACTAGGTCCTCTATCAAAGTTGTTTTTATTCTTTTTCCTGCACATAATTGAATTAGGATACTTTTGGAGAGATTTTGAGGCACAGGTCCTTTAAACAATGACTTTCAACCAATGCCAAAAATATCAGACACATGCATCAAATCAGTCAAAATACAAAGCGTCAATAAGAAAGCTTAAATGATAAAAGATCAACAAACATCAAATATTAGTGATTGCATTTGGGAAGATCACTTATTTTCAGTATTAATCTAGAAGGATTTTTAACATATACTCTGACAACTCAATTCTAAATTGTTGGATTCTAGCTCATTGTTTCATCAAGGTAGAATTTCATCTAGTTTTAATGAGTAGACTTGACCTAAAATTATTTTTTTTGAGTTATTTAAAAATTTAATGATCACCCAATGTTTAATCAATACGAAGCATAATCAACTACTTTTGGGTTAAGACCATTGTAGACGATCCCAACTGGACAAGATTGGTCAAATTTCGTAGATGATGCCATTTAGTGGTTCTATCCTTCTCATCCTCAACCTCAGTATGAGAACCCATAACCATGACTTAAGGTTATCTTCTAAGGCCCATAATACTTAGAGGGGGACACATACTTCCCCTACCCTATCTTGGTTTTGATAAGTAGTGTTTATTTAGCATATATACCTAGTGCTTAGTTGATTACCCACTACATCGAAGTCAACTAAAACCATGTCATTTCTCTGGATCTAGACCTATTTCCACTTGATAAATTATGAATAACGATAAGTTGTCCCATAACAACCATGGTGGGTTGCCTATCCAAGTTTCATGCTAGTTTTTTTCTATTCATAAGTTTCTCAAGGAACCATCACCGTACTACTCGCCCAATGACCTAGAGAGATGTTCCATACCGCCTCTCCTTACCTACTCGTCCTAACCAAAATTGTCAGGTTTGACCATTCTCGAGTTAGGTTAATTACATGCACGTAATCCAACTAGTAACAGGTAAATTAATTTTTTTTGGTTGACTATCTTCCCATAGATCAGTTTGGTTTGGAAGTGATTTCAATTTCTAACCAATTTCAAAGGAAGAATCAACTTTTGAATGACATGAATCCTTTAACTAGAATTATATTAAAGAATGAAAAACTTTAACTAAATCTTAACTATCCTTCATTTTCTTTGATTATTTAAGAAAATTTAAGGTCACTCAAAAAAATCTAGACTTAGAAGTTCTTTATTCCAAAGGTTTAAATCTCCTAAAGTAATAAACTCTATAAAATTTATTTTTATCAAAAAGAGTAAATAATTTCTTATAAAAGTATTTTAACATTTCTAAGAGAAATTCAACAATTCGCATGTTTTTATAATAACAAGATTTCAATAATCCACATGTATCATTACAATTATATAATAATAGCAAGCATATAAACTTGAGACTAACATCAAGCTCAAATTAAAATATTCTAATACTAACCGTAACATACTTCCAAAATTTAACTAATAAAAAACTTTAAAATATTTAAAATAATTGTTGGGAATTTACCATGTACAAACAATACACAACCTATGCAAAAAACAAATAATAACAGCGAAAATGGAGAAACAGTTCAAACCCTAGTTAAGCCCAGAAAAGGAAAAGTGCAATAAACAACAAGCAATCACACAAATGTAAGAGACACAAGATATACGTGGTTCGGGCAGTGTACCCTACATCCACGGAGAAACAATCAGTCCTTTGTATTAGCAACAATACAACAATCTTCTCCACTTGTACAATGTCTCCTCCCCTCTCTTCCTCCAAACCAGAAAAGAGCATTCCACCATAGAGGCAGTCTTTACAGTACAAAATATATAGAGATTCATGGCTTTTCCTCTACCCGAAACCACATAGTGGTGTCGAAATACAATGGGCCAAAAACATGGGTTGAAACCACCCATACGCTTATCACGTTCTTTTGACAAGTGTTTTTCACCAAGAAATACGATTAAATTTTCAATAAAAATTTCTCCATCAACAATATTTAATGGTAATTAAATATTTAATGCTGCCCCTTGGAACCCCGTTCATGGGCCTATTGTTGATCATTGCCCATCAACAATATTTAATGGTAATTAATTCCTTTCTTATCAATTTGGCTCCATTACCTAACAATCTCCCACTTGGAGACAAGATTGATGCAACATCCCTGCACCCTAGGACTGAAAGTTTCTCATAATCATGACCTTACTCCTTAAGGCCAACCGAAGTAGAGCAAAAGCTCAACTTCTCCCTGGTTACTACTTTAGTAAGCATATCAACAAAATTTTGGGAAGTGTGAATCTTACCCAACTTTACCAAACCATCCTCCATTGTTGATCGAATGAAGTGATACCTCAACTGAATGTGCTTTGTCCGTGAGTGAAAAGCAGAGTTCTTAGCTAAATGAATGGCACTTTGGCTGTCACTCCAAAGTGTCCCATCTCCTTGCTCCTGACCCAACTCCTCAATCAACCTCTGAAGCCATATGAACTCTTTGGCACCTTTCGTGATGGCTACATACTCAGCCTCCGTAGTAGAAAGAGCTACAACACGTTGTAGCTTGGATATCCAACTCACTGTTGTACCTCCAACTGTGAATACATACCCAGTAGTGCTCCTCCCACCATCCAAATCACCTGCCATATCTGAATCCACATAGCCCTGTAACTCAACTTTGGAACCTCCAAAATTCAAACAGAATTTTGAAGTCCCTTTCAAATACCTGAGTATCCATTTCACTGCTTGCCAGTGAGATTTACCTGGATTACTCATATATCGGCTCACAACTCCCACTGCTTGGGCAATGTCTGGTCTTGTACACACCATAGCATACATCAAACTCCCAACTACTGAAGCATAGGGTACCTTCCTCATGTACTCTTCCTCCTCCTTTGTCTTGGGACATAGCTTCTTTGAGAGCTTAAAGTGCTTTGCAAGAGGTTGGGCTACCGGTTTTGCATCATGCATACTGAACCTCTTAAGCACCTTTTCCACATAATCCTCCTGAGACAACTTCAGTGTTTTCTCCTTCCTATCTCTAGTGATTCTCATGCCAAGGATTTGTTTGGCTTCCCCCAAATCCTTCATGGCAAATTTACTTGCCAACTCCCTTTTCAATTTCTTAATATCCTGCATATTGGATCCTGCCACAAGCATATCATCAACATACAATAAGAGAATAAGGAAGTTACCATTTCTTGTAGCCCAAAAATAAACACAATGGTCACTCTGGCTCCTAGTAAAATCATGCTCACTCATGAAACTATCAAACTTGAGATACCATTGCCTTGGAGCTTGCTTCAAACCGTACAAGCTCTTTTTTAGTTTACACACAAGGCTCTTCTTGCCTTTGACCTCAAACCCCTCCGGTTGGTGCATGTAGATCTCCTCCTCCAAATCCCCATGAAGGAATGTTGTCTTCACATCTAACTGTTCAAGATGAAGATCTTCTACTGCAACTATACTCAAAATAGTCCGAATTGAAGTCATTTTTACTACAGGTGAGAAAATGTCATCATAGTCAATACCTTTTCTCTATGCAAATCCTTTCACAACAAGTCTTGCTTTGTATCTCTTGCTGCCATCAACTTCGTCCTTCACCCTGTACACCCATTTGCAATGCAATGCCCTTTTGCCCTTGGGAAGCTCAACCAAATCCCAAGTTTGGTTTTGAGTCAATGAGTCCATCTCATCCTTCATAGCATGCTCCCACTTAATCCTAGCATCCACTTTCAAAGCCTCATGAAAGCATTCTGGTTCACCGACATCAGTGTACAGTACATAATGTAAAGTAGGAGAATACCTATCAGGTGCATGTCTTACCCTTGTAGATCTCCTTACTTCCTATGGGGATGATGGTGGAGTAACAACAATTTCTTGTTCACCTTGCTCTTCCTCATGAGCACCATGTTCATCAATCTGAACAAGAGGCTGTCTTTTTACACCATGCTCTAGGATTGCATCCAAGTCAACAAACTCAGGTGCATCCTCTTCAACCTGTATGTGCCTATCCTTGTACAACCTATCCTCATTGAAAATCACATCTCTACTCCTGATAACTTTTCGGCCAACATTATCCCATAGCCTATATCCCATCTCATCCACACCATAACCAAGAAAATAGCACTTTCTAGACTTTGCATCAAGCTTACTCCTATTTTCTTTATCTATATGGGCAAAAGCCTCACAACCAAATACTCTAAGGAAAGAGTAGTTTACAGGCTTACCTTTCCAAGTCTCCTCTGGAATACCTCCATCCAATGCAGTACAAGGTCCTCTATTTATCAAATAAACTATTGTATCAACTGCACTAGCCCAACAAAACAATGGCAACCCTGCATGCAATCTCATGGCTCTGGCATGCTCCATTATAGTTCTGTTCATCCTCTCCGAGACTCCATTCTCCTGTGGTGTCCTAGGAGTAGTCTTGATTCTCCTAATTCCTTCCTTTGCGCAATAGTCCTCAAACTCCTTGCTGCAATATTCACCACCATTGTCATATTTAAGGCACTTTACTTTCTTACCTGCCTCAATCTCCACTAATGCTCTCCACTTCCAAAAAGTGTCAAAAACATCAGATTTATGCTTGATTGTGTAGATCCATGTCTTCCTACTGAAATCATCAATGAAGGTAACATAATAAGAGTAGCCCTCAAGAGAAAGTACCGGTGAGGGACCCCACACATCCGAGTGTACTAACTCTAATTTCTCTTTCTTCCTTTCTGGACCAACTTTCAAAAATCTTACCCTTTTCTGTTTTTCGTATACACAACCTTCACAGAAACCCAAATCAACATCCTTGAGTTTTGGCAATAGTTTTCTGGAGTGAAGGGTTTTCATCCCTTTCTCACTCATATGACCCAACCACAAATGCCATGCTTTCACATCATCCTGAGCAACATAGTTCAATGTACAATAAGATGAGTTCTGCAATAAATACAAAGTTCCAGTCAACTCACCTTTTGCAATCACCATTGAACCCTTTGTCACTCTCCATTGTCGATTTCTGAAATTAGTGTTGTATCCCTCCAAATCAAGTGCACTGGCTGAAATCAGGTTCCTCTTCAGATCAGGAATGTGCCTAACATTGTTAAGCACCCAAATATTTCCATTTGGCAATTTTACATTCATCGTGCCAATACCCACAATCTCACATGGATAGTTATTGCCCAACAAAACCTCTCCATAATGGCCTGGAGTATAATCAGCAAAGTACTCCCTATGAGAAGTGACATGATAAGAAGCTCCAGAGTCCATAACCCAATACTCACTCGTGCAAGTTGCTGCAAGAATCAGGGCATCTTGATAAATTGCACCTACAATGTTTACCTCTTGAGCATCATTCCCATTATTGTCCTCATTCTTCTTTCTATCTTTGCACTCCCTCTTGAAGTGTCCACTCTTCCCACAATGCCAACAATCAATCTTGCTTTTGTCTCTACTTTTAGATCTACCCTTCGATTTTCCTCTATTCTGGATTTTCCCTCTAGCTTGGCCTTTTCCTCTTTCTCTGTTTCTGCCTCTACTTTCTGTAGATAGTGCTACTCCAGATGATGAAGCCTCCCCTGAGGTTTTTCTCCTCATATCCTCACTGAGGATTGTGCTAATCACATCATCAAACACCAACTTTCTAGATCCAGGCACATAATTACTCACTGCCATTACAACGCTACCCCATGAGTCTGGTAGTGAACAAAGAAACCCTAAAGCCATAACCTCATCATCAAAATCAAGCCCTATAGATTTTAAAGAACCCATAACAACATAAAACTCGTTAAGGTGTTCTTGGATAGATCCACCCTCTTGCAACTTCATAGTAAAAAGCTTTCTAATCAAGAAAATTTTATTTGAAGTTGAGGGTTTTTCATACAACTTAGCTAGTGTATCCATGGCTCCTTTGGTGGTCTTTTCCTTCCCGATGTTGTATGCAATAGAATCATCCAGGCTCAACCGGATCACCCCCAGTGCCCTCCTGTCTATCAGATCCCATTCCTCATCATCCATCATCCTAGGTTTACCATCAGTCTTCCCTTTTAGAGCCAAGTACAGATCATCCTTCTGATACAGATAATCCTCCACTTTGGTTTTCCACATACCAAAATTTTGTCCAGTAAACTTCTCCAGTTTAAACTTTGAACTTTCTCCCATTTCTCCCACTCGAACAGAAAACTCTCCTGTGAGTGCCCTTTCCCAACAAGATCACTCTGATACCAGTTGTTAGGAATTTACCATGTACAAACAATACACAACCTATGAAAAAAAAATAATAATAGTAGAAATGGAGAAATAGTTCAAACCCTAGTTAAGCAATGCAATAAACAATAAGCAATCACACAAATGTAAGAGACACAAGATATACGTGGTTCGGGCAGTGTACCCTACATCCATGGAGAAACAATCAGTCCTTTGTATTATTAACAATACAACAATCTTCTCCACTTGTACAATGTCTCCTCCCCTCTCTTCCTCCAAACTAGAAAAGAGCATTCAGCCATAGAGGTAATCTTTATAGTACAAAATATATAGAGATTCATGACTTTTCCTCTACTCGAAACCACATAGTGGTGTCGGAATACAATGGGCCAAAACCATGGGTTGAAACCACCCATACGCTTATCACGTTCTTTTGACAAGTGTTTTTCACCAAGAAAATACGGTTAAATTGTCAGCCATAAATTTTCATTAAAAATTTCTCCATCAACAATATTTAATGGTAATTAAATATTTAATGTTAATTAAATATTTAATGTTGCCCCTTGGAACCCCGTTCAAGGGCCTATTGTTGATCATTGCCCATCAACAATACTCCTTGGCAATTAATTCATTTCTTATCAATTTGGCTCCATTACCTAACAATAATTATTACAACTTACTCTCTACATGAGACTAAGGCATTAGAGAGCCACATGAATCGTGTGATTTATTATTTTAAACAAATGAATTTAACATTTTTTCCAAGAATATCCAAGTCAATAATGGGTTACATATGACTATGAATATCTAATTCAATAATGGGTTACATAAAACATAGTCAGAGGATACAAATTCTTAAAACAGAGATGGATCAACATAGAGAGTTACCTTTCGCTGCTCTCTTTCTAGAAATCATTAGTGCTGGTATACCTTCTGTTTTAGACAATGAAAAATACTCATCCGAATGAAGAGAAAAGAAAATATCTCCAACTATACTCAGGAGTTACATTTTTAAGAATTTATGGATGATTGAAAACTCTAGATTTAACTGGTTTCATTCATAGGTAGGCCTCTGTCATACACTTTGGAGTAAGAGGGTGCAATTTCGGGATCAGAACGACTTATGTTTTTATGTGCTCTAAATGCACAGTTATGATAATACCTTATATGCAAAAAAAACTCTACTCACAAAATGCATATTTAAATTCATAGAAGGATTAGCCAATCACAACATACTATCTTTAATTTAAAGACAAGTAATAATAAGATGTCTCAGGTTGTAATTAATCTAATTAAAACAAGGGATAAGCACAAGCTTCATTCAACACAAGGTTATAATTAAAAAGACAAGAGCATGCTTTTTTTTTTTATTAATTCATGACACAAAAATTTTAGGTATATCCAAAGTCAATCAAGGAATTTTATTAATCTGTAATGGACAACTCCTTTATACATTTAAATGTCTGCAATCCAGAAAAATGCATAATTATTTAAAGCTTTCAATTTCACATATTTACCATTACATTATTAGAAAACAAGCTATCTTTCTAAAAAAATCATAGTATTATCTTTCACATACAACATGATGATAACAAAGAATCAAACTTGTTAATGAACCACTTGTTTTTTTTCCTTGCAACACCAATCACCAAGCTTCCTCTTTTATTTTCCACACCCTCTCCACAACTTTTTCCTTCGTCGTGGTCTTATAAGAATTAAAGAGAAATTTAACAGACACATGGTGGGGCTTGCAACGGGCCACCTCACCACTTTATTTCTCTTCGATTGGGTGGATTTTTTTTTTTTAACAAAATATTTTATAATTTTTTATAATTTAATTTCATTAATACTAACATTATTTAAACGAATTTCTTTATTTATAATATATTTATTTTATAATTTTAATTTTTTTTTTTAATATTAAGATATGAGGGTTTTGACCAGGAATCCCCCAACCTGTTACAACAACTCCACCAGGGAGACACACCCATCCCCTCACACACTCACCCACACCACGGTTTGAACCTTGGACCTTCCGAAGATATTTTTAATTATTTTAAGTATATATATTTAAATATGTTTTTATATCAATAAATAAATAAATAATTTTTTATTTTATTTTTAAATTCAGTGTTAATAAAGTAACTTATAAAAATATAATTCTAAACCATAATGCAATCAAAATATATATATTCCTCCGTTAATTTTTTTTATACATATAATTTGATCTGCCTTATAAGAATAACTTTCGTGCTTCGTGCCACTTTCTTTGTTGTTGAAGGATTTTAAATGCATGCAACACTTATGCAAACACATATTCAATACATGAATGCATCGATAAAGGCTTCCATGTACCTTTAACCCGTTGGTGAATATTTTACTGCCTAGACCAATTTAAGTTTTGACTAATTGTGAATATTTTACGGTAGTTGGAAGTTTTCACAGCCATCATTTTCTATTTTAACTTTTGAAGACCTATATGGTGCAACACAAAAGTCATTAGCAATACCATATATAAAACATTAAATAGCAGTAAAAGCAGGGTCATGACACGTACCTTGTTTCTTGTTTAAGCATGATTATAAAAATATATAGAAACTTATTATTCTTACTACAGGCAAATAAGACACGTTATCATTTGTAAACCATAAAACCTTTATTGGCATAACGAAAGTTATGAATTATGTAAAAACAAAAAAAATTTACATAATACTTTAAGAAGTCTGAATAAGTCATTGATTTGCTTGAATTTAAAAATTAAAATTAAAGTTTTAAAATATAAAAAAATATTTAAAAAAAACATCATGTTCACTGACCATAGTCTAACCGAATGTGCGTTTAAAATTTAATTTTAAATTATAAACAAAAATTTGAAAGGCGTTTTAAAGTTCCTTTCTTCCCCTCTCATATTACTTAAAATTGAGTTCAAATGTGCAAAATTCCAAGCCACCCTACATTTGACAAACAAGGCCATTTACAGATCACATGTCCTCAAATCCTTTTCCATAGAGGTGGTGACTTGAATGTTATTTTCCACGATGAATTTCAAAGTAAATGTTTTATATTTTATGGATTTTTGCACGATGCAAAGTTCATTATGTGGGACAAATTGAGGTTGGTGTTTTAAAATCATTTTTAATTATTATTATCATTATTACCACAAAAGCTACATTTTCAATCTTCCATGCAGTATTAAATCTGTCCCATCACTAACCAAAATTTCACTACTATATTAATAGTCAACATATTTATGTGTTGATTTATATATTGTCCAATCTGGTGTCACATATTTTCCATTTTGTCGAATATAAATTAAATTTTTTTAGGGGAAAATTCCTATTTGTTTGGCAGAGTTTTTGGTATGATAAAATAGGATGACGTCAAATTAGGAGTCAAAGGAATTAGATGCAAGTTTCATCTGCAAAGTTAGCATGTATTCCACACACTTCGTAAGTTACATTGTAAATTGAAGATAGTTTTGGTAGAATAATTAGATGCATTTTTATATGGCCAACAACATTATAAGATTAAGTTATCTTCCTTTCATTTAGCTTAATTAAGCCAAAGGGTCAAAATTTAACTTCAACTCTTCTTTGACATTAAAAGTGCCTTCTCTGTGACGCTTTCTGCTAGGGTTTGCTTGCGAGAAAACCTAGTTTCGTCATGTTGCAGGGGGGGCGGGTTAGGGCGAGGCGGCGCTTGGGCGGGTTGGCTGCTATGGTGGACGTCTGCTGCACCGACGGGCTTCGGTGCGGGGTGGATGCTAGGCGGGGTGGTTCCTGTTCTGGCTGGCGGCTGTGCGGTTGGGGGTGCTGTGTTGGCTGTCTTCTTTGGCCGCTGCGCGGAGTGCTTCGCGGGTGCTGGTAGTCGTTCATCATTGGTCCCCGTTCAGCTGGACCCCGGCGGGTTGCTGGCATGCGAGATGGCCCTTGGACGGGGGTGGTTCCCGTGCGGGTCGGCTCCTGGGTGGGCTAGTCCCTGGGCTGGGTGGATCCTGTGCGTTTGGGCCCGTTGCGGGGTGGTTCTTGTCCCTCTTCCCCTTCCCCTACCCCCCTCCCCGGGCACTCTCTTGCCCTGCTTTTCCAGATCCCGTGTTTGCTCAGGGTTCCCGTTGCTTGGTTTGCTTTTGCTTGGCAGGGTCCGCGGTTTCTGGGCCCGAGTTCCTTGGTTTGGCGGGTTTTCAGCTTGCCCAGGGGCGGCTGCTGAAAGAGGGTTGGTTCTGGTTTCCTGGTTGCCGCTTGGGGATCTTCATGTGCTCTTTCTTGGCCTCGGGGGGGGCCTATTCCCGCATATGAGGCCCTTCCTCAGTTGCTCCAGGTTGCCTTTGCCTTCGGGATCTCCGTGTAGATCTGGGGTTTGTCTGGTCTTGAGGTGGACCCTCGGTTTCTGTAGTCTGCCCTTTGGGCCCTGGGGGGGGCCAAACCTGCAGCTATGTCTCCTAGGCTTCTGTCTCCTCCAGGCATGGTTGGGGCTGGTTGTTCTCTTGCTGGTCGTTTCAGTGGTCTTCCGCTGCTCTCGTCTTGGCCAAGGTTCCCTTTCCAGCCCCGGGCGCTCGTGGGACAACTTCCCTGTCCCTCCCTTGTTTTTTGCTTCCCAGCTCCGGGCCTCCTGTTGGGCAGGGGTTTGTTCCTTTGGCAGATTTCTCGCTGAGCAGGATCCTTCTCTTCCAGCTACTGCTGGTTTCCTTCTTCGAGCGGGTTGTTCTGCTCCTCTCTGTTTTTCCCGCGGGGCGGGTTTTCCAATCCTGCTGGTTTTCCCGTCGGGTGGGATTTTTCAATTATGCCGGTTTAAGGTTTGCTCCTTTTCCTACTAGTTGGGATTTCTCAAATAATTTTGTTTTTTCCCTGAGACGGGATTTTAGGGTTTACTGTTTTTTCCCGCTAAGACGGGATTTGTCAACTTCATCCCTTTTTCGGATTTTCTTCACTGGGTGGGATCTGTCCTAGGGTTTGTTTTTGAACCTAGGTTTGATCTTTTGACCTGTTGTAAAAAGGTTTTGGGATCCTTTCAAAACCTGCTAAAAAAAGGAAAAAAAAAAAAAAAAAGGGCCCCGGGCCCCGGACTCCTGCCCTGGGATTAGATTCAGGCGGTGGTACTTCCTTTAGCTTCGGCTTTTTCTGTAAATAAGGTTTTGGGTCCCTTCTCAAAAAACCCGCTGTAAATATAATGCTACTTATAAAAAAAAAAAAAGTGCCTTCTCTAGTTCTACGTTAAATCCTGCACCTTCCCTTTCACATTTAACTATTTTGTTTCATTAAAATAAAAACAAGTTAAAGACTTGACAAATTTGATAGAAACTGATGGGAGACAACCTTCAGTGTTACTCAGGAAAGCTTCAACTAACAAATTGTTATCTTGTAGGATTGATGAATCAAGCATTGACCATTTGTCTTTAAGAAGCTATCTTTTCACAAACACTACCCATACCTGACAATTTGTTGAATCCTATGCTTGATGCATGTTAACTCCCCAACAAATTGCTTCACTTACCTGACTTGGAGTTGTCAAGAAGTCATAAAGAACATACCAAGAGTCAATACTCATAATTTTATAATGAGTTACAGTAGAAATGAAAGGTTTTGAAAAGCATATTACAATACTCTCTTTATCCAACTACCATTAATCACCCCTTTCAAAAGCTCCCTTGTGAAGTCTTCAAATGAACTGTTCAATTCTGACGAAGGACTTGAAAAAATATATGACCCCAAATATTGATTATCTTTGGAATTGCTCTCATACAGGAGAACAAGGTCTCCATCATTGAAAACTTTTTTTTGATGTGTTAACCATTTCATGCATTATGTTCATCTTTATCCATGTGCCAATTCCAAAGTATCGAGCATCACATTCAGCTACTAGATGAACATAACCAATCATTTAAGAAGTGGTTTCTTTCATACTAAATCAAGATAATTGGAATAAGAAACAATGAAATGAATATCAACAATATCTTCTACCAATAAACAAGCTGAAAGAATGTACATTGGATATCATACTTACAGAACTCGACACGATTTTAGAATTCTTGATGATTTACAAATAAATTTTTTCCAATACTTTGGTTGACCCTAAAATTCTCTATTCAAAAATCTATGCTTGACCCAGTTAACTAATAGTTTTTTTTTAAGACTTTCTTTAACTATGGCTGAGCTCCCTTTCCATTGGTCTCTTGGTTGAGTCTCGAGTGGTCCTTTAGGTTGAGTCTCGAGTGGTCCTTTACTAGAGTTGACTTGACCTAGGAAACTCAGCTCTAAAATGGTCTAGGCTTTATGTGCACCCATCCCTACATTTTCACATGTACTTTTGCGAAGGTGTACTAGATATAGATTTCATTTCCACTTCTAACTTGCATTCTTAGCAAGCTAGTAGATCTCTACCTTTCATTCCCTTGAGAGGTGAGAATCCAATCTATACCCTCTACACAAGTCCTTTAGCGTAGGGTCTGTACTAACTATACAAGTCTTTTAGCCCCTTGAAAGGTGAGAATCCAATCTATACCCTCTACACAAGTCCTTTAGCGTAGGGTCTGTACTAACTATACAAGTCTTTTAGCGCAAAGGTACTAAAGCCAAGCACAAATCTCTATCCTCTACACAAGTCAATGAGCATAAAAATACTAAGTGCCCTCATTCATAACCGGACAACCTATCCAAATTCTCATTTATTTAGTGAACACTCCCAAAGCTCTTTTCGTAATAGAACCAAATGAAAGCTATGGTAGTCAACAATTAGTTAAACTCTATTAATTACTAAAACAATACGTTCCTTTCCTGCCATCACAAAGATAATAGCTAGGTCTTGATGACGAAGCTAAAGCCGTCAACGACATTCTTGCTTTCTCAAAACTTTCTAATAGTTACATCCGAAGCACACTAAGGTCTATCAAAGAGTGTTATAAAATTGTGAGCTATCTACAAATTGAGTAACAAACCAATTCCTTTACTTACAGATAAAACAATATACAACCGATAATAAACGTTGCAGCAGTTCTCAATATCTTTTCCGAATAAACCAACGGAAGTAATATATATATACAAACAACTTAATCTAATCCCACAATTCGACTTGGAATTAACACATCTAATTTAATTTATTGGAACTAATCATACATAGAATACAACCTTTAGTTCGTAAAT
Organism: Wollemia nobilis; assembly: GCA_028583015.1. Classification (NCBI taxonomy): domain Eukaryota; kingdom Viridiplantae; phylum Streptophyta; class Pinopsida; order Araucariales; family Araucariaceae; genus Wollemia; species Wollemia nobilis. Next base: position 4,567,364 of record JAQPPZ010007509.1, on the reverse strand, counting down.
CAAATAACCCAATTTATTCAACTCATATTTAATTTACATCTCTCAAAGGTTCGGGTTCAAACTGTCACCCGAACAAGCTTCCAACAATAACTAAATATGCACTGCATCAATCTTTCCTTCTCTAAGTAATACATAGTTCCACTGGATTGGTAAAACAATCATAAAGCTTTTGGTCTACAACATATCACAGTTACAGGCTCTTTACAAACCAACACTGAATAATTATTTGACGTCCACAAACTCCATCTCATCCGACACATATGCACGGGCGCCATTCGTCACCATCCCTCCATTTAACCGTCGATAACAAGTGTCTAATAGTGGGGATAAGAGATGGCTCCCATGCATAATCATAGCATGTAATACACAAATCCCTTTGCTTGCAAGTCCATTTGAACACAACTTCATTCATTTACAAATACATATCAATCTTTCAACATGCACACAACATTCTTGTTCTAGGAAAAGTCTATCCATCATTATATAATTTTCCAAGCAGCAATAGAATCCATACTATGCCAAGAACTATATTCTTTCTAAGAGAAAAACATTGCTTTCAACCATTTTTTTTGAAGAATTTTAATTTTTTTTTTTTTTAATTGCCGTCAACCGAAGCGCAGGGCAAAGGTGGGGCCGAAGTCGGGCTGCGCACCCGAAGTTGGGTTGCGCTCCCGTCTTTTGCGCAGTCGGGCTGCGCAAGGGTTTATGTGCGCAGTCGGGTTGCGCACGAAAAATGTGCGCAATCGGGCTGCGCACGGAACAAATTGCTAAGTCGGGGAGCGGCTGGTCAATGCCCGACTGCGCTGGTCAAAGGCAGCGAAGTCCGACTTCGCTGCGCAGTTGGGTGGACAGCTCCAAACTTAGGCAAATTTTCAGGGAGCGGATGGTCAACGCGGTGGACAGCTCCAGACTTAAGCAAAGTTTTGCCTTGCGAACTTTTGTTGTCCGGTGGCTTGTGCGACTACAGCGATGGTTTGCTTGGCTTGGCAAGAACTAAATGGGGAGGAGAGAAACACCGAATCTGAATGCAATGTTTTAGATCTGAGCTCAAACTTATAGAACACGAAAGAGAAAGCTCTGAGGCGATTGTACAGACAACAACAGATTTTGTGCCAACAAAGATAACCGCAAACCCTATAGATGCCTTAAACAACAGTGAATTTTATTCTTATAAGACGAGGGTTACAAAAGTCCTCAACTGAGGAAAAAACTAACATCTGCAGACTAAAGCTGCAGGATAAACTGAGAGGGAAAACAAATGTCGAGTCTGCTGCTCGGACATTAAACAGATGAGCTACAGTACTCACTGAAACGATCTCGTCTGCTACTCTGTGAGTGACTGTTTTTCTCTCGTTTGTTTCTCCAAACTTCCCCCACTCTCCTCACTTTGTCTGAAGAGCCGAACTGCCTTATATAACCGCGGGGAGAGGAAGATAGAGGTTATCCTCTGACAGGTTCTGACGGACCCTGAACTAGGGTTTCTGACCAATCGCCGAATTGGCATTAACTTCTACGGCGATCGGATCTATCAGACGTCACATCTGTCAGAAGGCACGTGCGATGTCAAGTCAAAAAAAATTTCCTGGATCCCCGACTGCGCGAGCGCAGTTCGGCTTCGCCCAAGTTCGGAGCGCAGTCCGGCTTGGCCCAAATTCAGAGCGCAGTTTGACGGAAGCGTGAGGCGTGAAATCAAGATTAATATTTCTAACATTTTTTACTCATATTCCACAACACACAATTCTCCAAAATCATAAGCATGACAAAACATAATAACCATCAGCAAAGCCCTTTAATATAATTTAAGGCACATAAAAAGTTCCTTAACCTTTCTTCCAACTCAAACTCTAGAGCTACACTACTGGGTAACTCAACCATATCTAAAACCAGATATATATGCCCTCCAACGTTGAGTACTAGTGATGCCTGGTTGTCACTAACGTTGAAAGACTACTGCACTTACAGAGCTAAGACCTAAGCTCTACTCACACAAAAAAATCCAAACTCTAAAGACCATTTCAACTAATAAATCACTGTCCCAACCGAGTCTAACATAACCAATTTACAAGTGTTACACAACCTACGACATTAGCAATGGATTAAAGTCACCTTCTAATCTCTAATATGGTGCAATCACCATCTTTCCAACTGAAATGTTTAGCAAGCGTCCATCCTCAGAGAAGAGAATCAACGAACCTCTACTACGCTACTGAAGTACTTTTAAAACTCACACGTCTTTTCAAACTACAGGGTCACTTAGTTGTGAAGACAAACATTCTACTAGGTAGACTATTCTTTGGTCTATAGGTTTGGAAGGTTTTGTTTTCAAAGATCATATGGCAGAACGATATTGCAAAGCAAAATTCACCTAACAAACCATTTTCTATTAACAACCCGGCTAGAGATTGATTTCTGATCCACCTGGTATATCGCCTGCAATCTGTCAAGATGAGTCGTTCGTCTTTTTTTCCAGCACTTCTTTTCCCTAGCCATGAACAAACTGCCTCTTCCCACTTCGTTCTTTCCTTTTCTTTTCAAGATCCCACCTCATTTTCCATCACCTTGCTCTTTTAGCAAGTTTCGAGGGGTTCGCTTACTCTCTTCAATCGTTCTCAAACTCTCCCCACTCGTCTAATTCTTGGGGATGATCTTCCTGCGAAACACGTAGAGAACAAGCCACACACTCACCAATCATTTCAAGTATTTTAACATCCATTCCAATTCTAAGGTAATTTATGATCAATAACTACCATAAAGCATAGAATTACAAGATGTCAAATTCCACGTTTCGCCTCTAAACAATGCAATGGTCCTTTAATATGAGTTATAACCCATAATTAATAAAGTGACGAAAATGCAACTTTCACTACAATGAGGTTACCTTCTCTACATAGATTACTTGTATTTGTTCTTTTTAAAAGAAAACAATATAGAAAACAAACAAAGAAAACAAACATTCATCCTATTCAATATAATACTATTATATAAAATAAAATCCTAACACCAAAGAATTATCAAACAACACTCAATTTGACAACTTGATGTTTCTTTTTTTTATGCAAGTTATAATATGCATCTCCATGAAGGAAAACATTCATCCATGTAGTTTTCCAATGACTCCGACCAATAACCCATCACATCATTTCCCTCAAGGCAACATGTTCTTGGTGGTTAGTTCTTTCTACCACTGATATGAGACATGTTCATGTAAAAGAAAAGGGGTACAATTCTATTAGTAGCATCATATCCTACCAATTAAAAAGCCTCTATAAAAATTACACATTGAATAATCAATCATTTCAGTGATAGGGAATATCACACTTCCATATAAACCATATCCTACAAAATTCATAAAAGGGATGATCAAGTATTCCTTTAACATTATTTGTCATTTACCTTCATACCAAATATATCCATGCATCTAATCAAGGAGTATTCAAGCATAACAAATATAAATCCATCAAGATGCCAAGTTTTCCAAGGGAGGGTCATGACATACTATCCCCCTTAGGCTTAACATAGTCCTATGTGTTCAAAATATTACAATCATGAAATAATGTCTATATATCATTTTCAAATAGAAATGAAAAGTGTTTTTTCATGTCCGCTACTCTTTCCCAAGTAGCGTTCCTTTCAGTATAGCGGTCCCATTAGACCTTACACTATTCCAAAGTCCCTTTCCTCATTGATTTGGACCGAAACTCAAGGATATTTATTGGTCGAACCTCTATAGCCTCTAGAATCACCATCTGCAGATTAGAAAAGTCTCACACATGATCATGGTTAACAATATATTTTCTAGGCAAAGAAATATGAAATATGTCATGAATCTTGGACAAATTGGGTGGTAAGGCAAGTCGATATGCTATAGGACTGATCTTCTCTGAAATTTTGAAGGGTCCCACAAATTGTGGATCAAGTTTTGTAGACTTAATTGCACTTTTCATTGGTCTCACCCATAAAAACACTTTGTCACTTACTGAAAACTCTCGTGGCGATCTTTTAAGATCGGCATAACTCTTTTGTCGATCTGTGGCTTCCTTCAGCCGTTCTTTGATCACCCTTAGTTGTTGCTCCATCTCTTTGACCATATCTGGACCAAGCACAATTTGATCTTCTGAATTATTCCATGAAAATGGTGTCCTACATTTCTTGCCATACAGAGCTTCAAAAGGACACCATTCAACTCTAGGTAAATTCTACTAGATGCAAGTAGTCTTCCCATCGTGTCTTTTGATCCATACAATACATGTGAAGCATGTCTTCCAACACCTGGTTCACTCTTTCAGTATATCCATCGGATTCTAGGTGATAAGCAAAACTTATGTTCAGTCTAGTACCAATGGCGCAATGCAAAGCTTGCCAAAACTCGGATGTAAATCTCGAGTCTCCATCCGATATGATTACTTTCAAAAAACCATGAAGCCGAAATATATCTTTGGCAAATCTGTTAGCCAAAACTATGACATCATCCTTAGTACTTTCAGGTATAAAATGCATAACCTTGATCAATCTATCGACCAAAACCAAGATTGTGTCATGCTGGAACCGGTTTTTAGGCAACCCTACTAAAATATCCATGGAAATTACTTGTCATTTTTGCATAGGTACATCATGTGGATACAACAGTCCTGCAGGATGTCTATGACTTGCCTTCACATTTTGACATTCAAGGCATTGAGCAACAAATTCAGTTATGTCCCTCTTCATCCCAGTCCAATAGAAAGTTTTCTTCATATTCTCTCTCATCTTTGCTCCTCCTAGATGAGTAGAATATGGTGATCTATGCGTTTCATTCATGATCATTCTTATCATATCAACGGTTTCAGAAATGACTACCTTGTCTTTGAAGCATAGAAAGCCATTTTTGAAGCTAAAATATTTATTTTCATCTGGATTCCTTTCCATATTTTCATGTACTTGGTTGCAGCATGCATCCTGATTTTTCATCTCCCTAACCTGCTCCATCAATCTACATGGACACGAGACAATACAACATGTATCTCCTGCTTAAAGCATCAATGACCTTATTCTCCTTTTCTTTTAGATATCCAATATCAAAATCATATTCTACAAGGAATTCCATCCACCTTCTTTGTCTAGCATTGAGTAAGGGTTGAGTAAATATGTATTGCAGACTCTGATGATCTGTCCTTAATTCAAAAGGTCTCCCTACCAAATAATATCGTCAACTCTTGAGAGCAAACACTACCACAACCAACTCCAGGTCATGGGTTGCATAATTAACCTCATGTCATTTCAGTTTCCTAGATCCATAGGCTATCACCGCTCCTTCCTGAGAGAGCACTCCTCCCAAATATTCTAATGAGGCATCTATACAAACGAAAAAAATTCCCTAAGGATCGAGTACCTTTAATATAGGAGGCATAGTAAGCTTTTGCTTAAGCAGTTCAAAAGCTACTTCACATCTTTCTGTCCACTTGAATTCTTTTCCTTTCCTCTGTAGGTTAGTTATTGGAGAGGTAGTCTTTTACATATCACCTATAGTATCCAGTCAACCCCATGAAAAATCAAACTTCTCTCATAGTCATAGGTGGCGGCCAGTTCAAAATAACCTCTATCTTCTTAGGATCTATCGCAATCCCTTCTATTGAAACAATGACACATAAAATTCACACTTGGATAAATTTTTGTACAACTTATTCTTCCTTAACAACTCTAATACAAATGTGTATGTCATGCTTTGTCTTATTCCGGGAATATATCAAGATATCGTCTAAGAACACCAAAACAAATTTGTCCAATTATTTTCTAAAAATACTATTCATCAAATTCATAAATGTTGTCGGAGCATTTGTTAAACCAAAGGCAAGACAACAAACTCATAATGCCCATAACGAGTTTTAAAGGTTGTCTTATGAGTATCCTCCTCACGAATCCTCAGTTGGTGGTATCCTAATTTTAAATCAATATTTGAAAATATTGTGGCATCCTTAAGTTGATTGAAGAGATCTTCAATTCTAGGTAGGGGGTATCTATTCTTGGTGGTGGCCTTGTTCAACATCATGTAATCTATACATAGTCATAAGGAACCATCCTTCTTATTCACAAACAAAACTGGTGCACCCCATGGTGACACACTTGGCTTAATCAATCCCTTCTCTAGCAATCCTTGTAGCTGCACTTTCAGCTCTTGCATTTCTATGGGATTCATTCTATAAGGAGCTCTATGTATGGGCTCAATTCCAGGTTGGAGCTAAATTATGAAGTCAAAATCTCGTTTGGTTGGTAACCCGAGTAAATCCTCTAGAAACACATCCCTAAATTCTTGCAAGAGTGGATGCTTCTCGAGTACCTCTTTCTTCGGGGTTGGAAAGCCCCTTGTCGGTTGTACACCCTTTGTCCTTTCTTGCTAACTCCATGAACTCGATCCATCTATCCTAAAAGTTGATTATAGCCCTATGAGCATGTAACCAATCCATACCTAAGACAACATCAAAGGCATGCAAAGGTGTGACATAAAGGCATCCTATGGTCATTCCACTAGGTAAGGCAATCTCTACCATAGGGTAACACTGACTTACAAAGTAAGTTTACCCTGAGCCATACTCCACATTCCACCCATAAGCTAAGATTCTTGGTCTTTTTGATATGTCTTTAACTAGACTATTGGAAATAAAATTATCTGTAGCACCACTATCAATCGAAATTTTAGCATCTTTATAAAAAATATTACCCCTTATCAGCAACAGAGTGGCTTGTCCATCCAGTTCGTGTTTCCCTATTGCTGCATAAATCTTGTCATAACCCAATATTTTTTTTAAAGTTTAACTACTAAGCCTAAAATGTTTTTCCTACTTTACCAATTTTGGTTTCAAGCTAACAACATTTTGGATCATCCATTGATTCTTAATCGTATTTACAAGCAATATAGCACAGGCATAACATACCACTTTTGGGTTCAAGACTACTACAGCCAGTATTCCAAGTGGACGAGATCAGCTAAATCCTATAGACTTGCCATTTTGTGGTAACAATTATTCTCATTTATCATCTACATATTCCAGCATGAGGACTGAACCACGACGAGGATTATCCTCTGGGGCCCATAACACCTAGAGTGGAACACTTATTATCCCTTTCCTTATCACATTGTACCTTTAACCATCTGGTTGACTTGTTTAAACTTAGTTTGGAAGAGAATAATGTATTTATGCCTTAGTGACTAACTGGTGGTTCCCTTATCCCGAAAGCAATTAGCGCCATGTCAATTCCCTGACCTTGGAGTTCATCACACAATACCATCGCAACTCACAGTGGTTTATCCCATACCAAATCCTATGGCCAATCCAACAAAGTTTGACGAGTATGGTATTTATCATAGTGCTCTTCGAGTGCAACCTGTAATAGGTGTTCCATACCACCATTCCGTCCTGACCTAACCGAGTCTTTATTGACCAATCCTCAGTCGTCAGCTGCCCCGAAACTTGTTGTGTGCATACCCGCACCTCAACATCTTCGGATGATTATTTAAGTTAATCTTGGGTCAAGGCTTCCTAAGAGTCCCACGGTTTACTCTCTAACATACCTTTCCTAAGCAAGCATTTAAATTAAGCAGGTAATTTTTCCTTTTAAATAACAATTAGAAAGATAAAAGTGAATTACACTTAAAGGTAGTTTGTCATGTCCCCTTTCTGAGCTCGTCGGCATTGGCACAGTGCATAGCCTATTCACGCGATCCTATAGGCTATGGGAGCAGTTTAAGGATCTTGGAAGTCAGTTGGAGCAGTTTCCTATTTTTTAGGGCCGTGCTTTTTTCGAAGCAGTTTCTATATTTGGACGATTCGACCAAAAGGGTATCCAAAAATGCTATCAGATGTTGGCTTGGGTCTTCTGGTGCAATTATTTTAATACTCGTAATTATTTAATTATAAAGTCGTATTTAATTAAATAGACTTTATATTATGTGTGCACATAAGTCACTTAAGTGAATTATTAATTATTTGATAAAGTGACTTAGGGAGACATAAGGATTTATTAAAAAGGGGGTTTTTTATCCCACATTGGTTATGTTATGATACAACCAGGCCCGAGTCAATAATAAATAAAGTGGTCGGGCTCTCATTCCAGGATCCTTGAACATTGAATATATTGCTTGATGCATTCTGGAGAATTTGCTTGCAGATTCGAGCTTGTTGAGAACGGAAACTCTCGGCAAGGACATCCACTACGGCTGTGAAAGATCAGCTCTATTGGATTTTGATTGTCTTCATTCAGAGGGCAAATTGGAGATCAAAGAGAATTTATGGTTCGTCATTGATATCTTGTGTGTGTTGGGAGATAGCAGCGATTTAGACCTGTAGACGGTACTTATTTGGAGGCTGTAGCAGTTTACTATTCACGCGGCACTGTAGCAGTTTACTATTCACGCGGCACTGTAGCAGTTTACTATTCATGCGGCACTGTAGCAGTTTACTATTCACGCGACACTGTAGCAGTTTACTATTCATGCGGCACTGTAGCAAATTACTATTCACGCGGCACTGTAGCAAATTACTATTCATGGCACTATTCACAAACTATTTCCAGAACGTGGATTGCTGCGATTTGTTTTCAGACTTGAGGAAAATCGGGTATTTTAAGTGTTGTTCATCATTGTAATTTCCCTTGCAATTAAGTTGTTCCAGTTTGTGAAGCTTTCTTTCAGAAGATAACTGTATGTTTAAATCCCATAAAAATACCTAAAAAAAAGAGCATATATTTGAATAAAAAGAGCAAAAATTTGTGTTTTTTTTTACTAGTCAAAATAGATAGGAAACAATCCAGAATAGGGTGGGTTGTTACAGTGGTATCAGAGCTGGTTTCCTGCCAGCCTGTGATCAGATCTGAATTAGGGTTTCATGAGGAGGATTCAGCATCCCTGAGTAGATCAGCATTCAGAAATTTTCTGGGCACTTTTGAAGGGTTTGTGGTGGAATTTTGCTGAAATGAAACCTAGGGTTCTTGAACATTAAATTTTTAATTGTGGATCATGGCACTATTGGGCGAAAACGAGTTGGTCGAAAGGCTTACTAATGCAGGAAGAAAACTTGGATTCATATCTCAGCCAAAAGATGTTCTCTATTGTGTCCTAGGGGAGGTAGAAGATTGTTTGTATATGATGGATTCATCACCTTCTCAGATATTACAAGCAGCTATGACTCCGGTGGTGAAGTCTTTGGGCAAGCCTAGATGGTTGAAACACACGGATAAGGAGGTAAGACTCATGGTCACTTCTTGCTTGAGTGAAATTTTGAGAATTTCAGCTCCTAAAGCTCCTTACAATGATGACACATTGAGAACAATATTTCAGTTGTTTGTTGATAGTTTTGAAAGTTTGGAGGATGTTACTTGTTCTCATTTCTCTAGGAGAGTTTCCATACTTGAATTATTTGCAAAAACTAGAATGGGCAACATCTTGTTAGATTTGGACATGGATGAGTTGGTTTATGAAATGTTTCATCATTTCATTGCTTCAGCTAGAAAAGAACATGCTAATAATGTTATTGCAGCTATGAGAGACATTATGATTTTGATTATAGATGAAAGTGATTATATTTACCAACCACTCTTATCAATGTTATTGGACGTTTGGAGGCAAGACTTGGTTGCTTCCACTGCTGCACATGAATTGGTTAATAGTGTTGTTAAACAGTGTGAGAGGAAGCTGAAACCTTTCTTGGACAATGAGGATATTAGGGGAGAAGAGCAGTCCATGGCAGAAATTTCACATGAGGAAGCTAGTAAAGAAGAGCTTGTGGATCTAAAGAAGAATTCAGTGGAAAATTCTGAAGTTGTACCTACCCTGGACGAAGAAGAATTCAAATCAGAAATGGTTAACCAAGAGATTGAATCACCACATGAGATTGTTGTGAAAGAACATGATGCAGATGAATGTATTAAAGTTCCCAAATCAGTTTGTGATGATAATGGATATGGTCTAGATTCCCAAACTAAATCCTTGGATAGAAGTGTTCACACTAGTTCCAACTCCTTGGATTTGGAGAGTGATGTGTGGGAGAAATCAATCCCTCATGAGGATCACAATGAACATACCTTTTCAGATCAGCTCCTAGTTCCTTGGGATCCAGGTGTTTTGGTACCAAGGTATGATGAAGGCATGGAGGCCATTGGAGGCTTCTCTTTCGCAGTTTCAGCCTTTGAAGAAAAGCGTTCAGATTTGGAGATCCTAGAAGAGAGCAATACACACCCAAATATGCCAAGTTTATTCATAATAAATGGTGGCAACTATTTTTCCAACCAACCTAGCTTAGATTCAGTATTGGACAGAGTTGAGAGTACATCTTCAGTTTTGGGGTGTTTGGATGAGAACGGCCGCCAGTTGGAGTCATCTCTACATCCATTGAGATCATGGATCAGCCATGATATTACTCCCATAAGGTATGAGCTTCATCCTGATTTTTATAGCAGCAGATTGAGATATTTTGGCACTCATGAATTAGTGGCAACAATGTGTTTGATAAGACTAATGATGTATGAGAAGGATGGGACTCTTGCACCACATTCTTCCATGCTGTTAAGAATCATATGGGCTGCATGTTTTTGGATAGTTGGAGCACTTGATGGGACTGTATTAACAAAGGAAGCACTCACAGTTGGTGATGATATGATGCTTGTGTATAAAACTGATTACATGAATGAGGAGACAGAGATTGTTGACTCAAAATTTAAACTCTTTCTCACTCATTTCTCCTCAATGTTTGATGGTTCTATTCATTTTTTGCATAGTACAGTCTTTGATAGAAGTAGTAAACTAAGTTCGGTTGACGTTAAGGACATTGAACAACTTTTACACATTGCTGTTCATGGGATTCACAATGAGCACACTTTGTCAGAAGGAAGGCATCAGCCCTTAAATGCATGGAATCCAGGTGTAAAATTCAATTATGTGTTAGTGGCAGCCATGTATATAGATCAGTCTTCAGATTTGTTCATCACCATCACTGATTTTGTCAGAGTTTTACATTTCACAGCCATAGGAAATGATGAGGAAAGATGTCACATTGTTGTTAGAAGGTTTGTGCCACATATGAAGACTGTTTATGATACACAAAAGATACAATATTTGCTTATTTCAGAGGATGCATTTGCAAGAACAGTCTTAGCAGGGACGTTGGGTCAATTGGAACCTTGTACCACTCAACTTGGCGCACTACATGCCTATGATGAGACGTTGTTGTATAGGAGTTATTGGATGGTTGTGTTGGAATTTGTTACATTACTTGGTGCAATTTGGGCTGCACATGTGAAGACAACTGAGGAGGCAGTATACAAGGAGTTTTGCGCAGCTTTGTGGAGGAAATTTGATGACCAAACAATGTTGTTTTGGACAAACACTTCGCTGATTTTCAAGATTGATTTTGGGACTGTTGTGAGGGAGAATTTTGGTACCAATAGGACTGATTGTCTGCTGATTTCAGAAGCGGCATTTGGGAAGGCTATGAAGGAAGGAACGATGGAGAAATTGAGGTCTCATTTGGCAAAAAAAAGAGTTGCATCTTTAACACCTTGTGAGACAGAATTGGAGACAATATGGGTTTCACGTAGACTGATCGGTAAGGCACCAACGACTGCACATCACATCAGGTCTGATTTACTTACATTCGCTGAGTTTTTGGTGACAAGAGGAATTGCTACACCACACGTGTTTTCAGTTTTGGGTGAGAATTGTATGAGGCCTGTGTTAGTCCATTTTGGGAGATATAATAAGGTGTCTTTCATAATGTTAAAGGCTGTTCTTAGAGCTGAGTATGAGCATAAGTTAGTAGTTTACAGGTATGCTCACTTGCAAGACATGAAGAGGGAGCATTGTCAGTTTTTGAGGAAGTTGGAGCAGCTGTTACACTTGGATTTGATGGCACATAATGGAGATAAAGTTGCATTTTCAGTTTTGATACATTTGGGGGCAAGTTGTTTTGGAGTTGGAAACATGGGAAAAGTAGAGCTTCAGCCATTGACATGCACTTTCAGTCCCATTTTGGAACAGCAGTTAAGAAAAGCATGGAGTGAGGTATGTAGGAGTATTTTGGTCATAAAACTTGACATTTATGATGTTGATAATGTTTCTCAAGGTTGGGGAGTATTGGATTTCCCTTGGGGAAAGGAAGAGGTGATGTACTTGACTTATGCATATGGAGAGCCAGAGTTTGTTGATTATAATTTCCTTTTCACTCTCTTTGGTGTTGATTCATTCATTACCTTTGCTAATTTTATTACACTCTTGCATAGTACAGCCATTATAAATAAAGGAGAATTGAGTTTACACATCTTTGAAGAGATTAAACAGTTATTTACCATTGCTGTACATGACAAATCAGAACTGCTATGCATCACCTCAGATCTGGTCTGTGAGAGTTTGAGCCTATTTCCACTCAGTTTTTGCACAATTGCAGCCTTTGGACAGTTTTGGAATAGCATGAAGACAATCTTTGGTCAGCTTGAAGCAGGTTTGGGAACAGTCTTGGATGAATGTTTGAGGCAACCTTGGGTCCACGCATTGTTGATTTGCATCTTGGCCTCACACTCAGATTTTTGTTTTGATTTTTATATAGAAGTGGCAGCTGTAATAATTGTGTTGAGATTGGTTTGGGACCCTGGAATCACAGGTGGTTCTGATTAGGTGATTCTGATGATGCTACCTGGGAACATGAAGACATTCTACAGCATCCGGCACTAATATTGCTTGGGGACAAGCAATTTTTGGGAGGGAGGACTGTCATGTCCCCTTTCTGAGCTCGTCAGCATTGGCACAGTGCATAGCCTATTCACGCGATCCTGTAGGCTATGGGAGCAGTTTAAGGATCTTGGAAGTCAGTTGGAGCAGTTTCCTATTTTTTAGGGCCGTGCTTTTTTCAGAACAGTTTCTATATTTGGACAGTTCGACCAAAAGGGTATCCAAAAATGCTATCAGATGTTGGCTTGGGTCTTCTGGTGCAATTATTTTAATACTCGTAATTATTTAATTATAAAGTCGTATTTAATTAAATAGACTTTATATTATGTGTGCACATAAGTCACTTAAGTGAATTATTAATTATTTGATAAAGTGACTTAGGGAGACATAAGGATTTATTAAAAAGGGGGTTTTTTATCCCACATTGGTTATGTTATGATACAGCCAGGCCCGAGTCAATAATAAATAAAGTGGTCGGGCTCTCATTCCAGCATCCTTGAACATTGAATATATTGCTTGATGCATTCTGGAGAATTTGCTTGCAGATTCGAGCTTGTTGAGAACGGAAACTCTCGGCAAGGACATCCACTACGGCTGTGAAAGATCAGCTCTATTGGATTTTGATTGTCTTCATTCAGAGGGCAAATTGGAGATCAAAGAGAATTTCTGGTTCGTCATTGATATCTTGTGTGTGTTGGGAGATAGCAGCGATTTAGACCTGTAGACGGTACTTATTTGGAGGCTGTAGCAGTTTACTATTCACGCGACACTGTAGCAGTTTACTATTCAAGCGGCACTGTAGCAGTTTACTATTCACGCGGCACTGTAGCAGTTTACTATTCACGCGGCACTGTAGCAGTTTACTATTCACGCGGCACTGTAGCAAATTACTATTCACGCGGCACTGTAGCAAATTACTATTCACGGCACTATTCACAAACTATTTCCAGAACGTGGATTGCTGCGATTTGTTTTCAGACTTGAGGAAAATCGGGTATTTTCAGTGTTGTTCATCATTGTAATTTCCCTTGCAATTAAGTTGTTCCAGTTTGTGAAGCTTTCTTTCAGCAGTATATTGTATGTTTAAATCCCATAAAAATACCCAAAAAAAAGAGCATATATTTGAATAAAAAGAGCAAAAATTTGTGTTTTTTTTACTAGTCAAAATAGATAGGAAACAATCCAGAATAGGGTGGGTTGTTACAATTAAGCAAGTAATTTTTCCTTTTAAATAACAATTAGAAAGATAAAAGTGAATTACACTTAAAGGTAGTTTGCTAATTAGAACCAAATTATCCTTCTTTTTCATGGAATTATTATCATTCTAAAGTTTAGATTTGCCCTCTAAATAAATACAGGTTCCAATGTTTCTCTAAAGAGAATTTTGAACACATTTACTCACTATTTGGTTTAACTCTTCTGCACTTAACAAAGCAGACTTCTAACATAAGTCTAGTTTCTTCTTAATTAATAGGTTTGGATAGTTATCCCATGGATTCCACCACCATATTATTCTCCGCACTCTAAAGCTTTTTTAAAAAAAACAGTGGTAATATTTTGGTTGCCTCCCATTCACAGTGACACTAACCAGACCTCCATGAAACAATTTAGACAACATTCACTAGGCAACCTATATCTTCTTGGCTACATTAATTACTCTTAAGCAAGACCAAATGACTTTTGAAGTTCACCCATTAATAAAAAAAATGAAACTATGGTTTATTTAATTTTATGATCAAATAAGACTTCAAAAAGTAAAGCTTGGAAGAAGTTCAAAAAATAGAATATATATATATATATATATATATATATATATATATATTACAACATGATTTTCAAAACATAATCACATAAACTGGCTATGCCATATTTTCACATCATGACTTTCAATACACAATAGGATTCTTTAGATCAAAGATACAAGAGGGCTTCACCCCTAATTTCATTTCTTACATGGAAGAGATTCAATTATTTCTAAGTTTAAAAATGTCATTCATCTACAACTTATACCATCCATTACAACATAGATGCTTTTGCAGAGTATCGGGCATCTACCCAGGTTCCTATCAAATAAACCCCATATCACATACTGTTGTTGTTTTAGTTCTTTGGTAAATGATCCCTCAAATAAGTTATGGAATGTTGTCCTCCATTCACGAGTTCTTGGTTAGCAATTTTGGTTCACAAATTTTCTCACGATGCTTGCTACTCTCTTGCAGTCTATAAGTCGCACCGGGTAGCCATGCAATGCCGCCAGGGATCATATACGGCTCATGGTATGATCATGCAACTAATATGCACACATGCAATTCTAGACTATCACAGAAATATATTGGAGTTTCACAAATCTCCTTGCTCGAGACCTACTCAAGAATTTCCAATTTGTTTCATTTATTTTATAAAAATAGACTACCTATTCTTCTTAGGTAGAAATTTCACATTACCTATCCATTACAACTTCAGTTGTTTCTAGGTACCAAAGGAAGCAAGAATTTTAATTTGTTTCCTTTCTTTCCTTTAAGAACAAATACACTCACAACATCATGGCAACA
Source organism: Wollemia nobilis (assembly GCA_028583015.1). Taxonomy (NCBI): domain Eukaryota; kingdom Viridiplantae; phylum Streptophyta; class Pinopsida; order Araucariales; family Araucariaceae; genus Wollemia; species Wollemia nobilis. The sequence continues at coordinate 4,552,121 of JAQPPZ010007509.1, read as the reverse complement.
TCTACCAACATACTTATACTTAAAGAACATAGATTCATACAACAACAAACAACACTTTCCAGCATTACATTGCTCTCAGTACAAATCCACACAGTAGCATAGTGATAAATCCAAATATAGCATTGATTTTAGATAAGAAGTAACTTAATAGTATGGCAGTATATTGCTAACATACCATTGCCTTCCATTACAAAATATTATAACATCATGGTAGCATTTTTCAAACAAATATTGCTTCTCAAATACAAAATAACATATCTCTTTTCATAAACCTTAACACAGGTAGTTCGATGGTTTTAATTTTCAACACATCAAACGAAAATAGGCACACGTAAAAGAAATATTATGGACACCTTCAGCACAATGAAGTCATTTAGAATAACCAACCTGTATTCCATGCTTCCCAACCGACACAATTCGTTGTTCTCTAAATCCCTTTCTATTCCTCTCACGTCTTGCCATGGATGATCAATGTTCTCCACTGCAACACACCCTTCGTCTCCCTTTCTCCTTCATTTTTCCTACTAATTCCCCAAAATGTTCTCCCCCGAACTTCGGTAAGTTGTTTTCCTCCTCTCCCTTCCTTCGTGCCAGATTGCCAAACCATTTATTCCTCAACCTCATGCTCTTAACATTCTATCATGGGTTTTCCACCATTCCCGGCATTTTGCCTTAGCTATTAACAACATAGGAGGTGCATCCCACCAGCACGAAGGTTTAACAAAATTTGCTTTGCCGATTATCAACCATTCTTTAATATTCTAAACAAAGCAACATCAATAATAATATGAACTATTTCTCACATACTTCAAATAAAGCAAGGTTAGAGATATGCACAAGGTCCAACACGGAGGGAGTGCATTTTCTCAATTGCACAAGGTTTCTCTTTTTTTTAAAAAGAGACAAAAATAATTATTTTACTTTATATTTTCTATTCCTTTATAAAATTACCTTTCCATAAAATCATGAAAGGATAAAGGAAAATATTTTCAAATCTTCACTCAAGCAAATAAAGGGTGGCTCCCATGATTAAGACATCTTCATTGCCACCTCTAATCACACAAGCTTACTTTATTAAAACAATAGAGCATTCCAAATATTAGACATACACACATGTCTAAATAAGCAAACAAACACATGCCTTTCCAAACTAGTGGCTCCCATCATCATTGCCACCATAAAAACATTTCTCATTCCTTGCCAACAAGCAATATTTCAAACCAATTTAACTCATGTAGAGATGCAATTTACAATGCACCTAAATGATATGCAAATATGAGTTTCCATGTGCTCATGAGCCGAATCATCACTTCCCTTTCTTACCTTTTTCCACTGACTTGCTTCCTTTCATTGTCATCTTGCAACTATCCTGCACTCACAAAGACTATCAATAGTACCTTGTTTCACAAGAAAAGGTAAGTATATATATATTTTTACTCTCTTTCATTAATCATGCGAGGAGGGTCGTTACATCCTCCCCCACTAGAGACAAACATAGTCCCTGTGTTTAAAACTAAGTTAAGCAAAATAAATCTTTTGAATATCCATATCTTTTACTTTATCCAAAAATACTCAAGCAAATTCACTCTTCCATTTTAACTCTAAGTATTGCCATCACATTTATCATCATAAAATCACATCATATTTTTTATTATTGTCATATAATCACATCATAGATTATGTCATAATGAAATCAAATACACATACCCATCATGGTCCAAAACATATTACTTAGCAATACCAAAATATTTACAAGCTACTCTACTCAGTAACTCCACTAATATATTTTATACACATATCACAAATTTGTAAAAATTTTATGATAAAGTCTTTATCTACTCAAACAAATAAGGAAACTGCCATTGCATATCTGCCACATCTTCCCATATAGCATTTCGATCTGAGTAGTGGTCCCATTGGACCCGACATTGCTCTATGCTTCATTTTCTCAGATTCTTGGTCTAAAAACCAAGCAAGTGAACATGTCGCACCTCAATATTTAATGGATCGGTCATCTACAAGTTGGAAACATCCAAAACATGAGTAGGATCAGAAATGTATTTTCTAAAGAGGGACACATGAAAGACATTATGGATTTTGGATAAGCTTGGTGGTAGAGCTAATCTGTACGCAATAGGGCTTATCTTAGCTATGATCTCAAATGGACCCACGTATCTGGAGTCAAGCTTGGAAGATTTTATTGAAATTTTAGTTGGCTTCACCCTTAAGAATACTCTATCTCCCACAGAGTATTCCCTCGATGTTCTTTTGAGGTCCGCGTAGCTCTTCTGGCGATCTACGACCTCTTTCAACTTCTACTGAATTCCTTTTAATTGCTCTTCCATTTCTTTTACCATTTTTGGTCTGATCACTACCCGATCTTCTAGATTATCCCAAGATAAGGGAATTCTGCACCATCTCCCATATAGGGCTTCGAAAGGTGCCATACCTAGCGATGCATGGTAACTATTGTTATATGCAAATTCCACTAGGTATAAGTAGTCTTCCCACTTTGTGTGTTGATCCATGTAGTACATTCTCAACATATCCTCAAGCACTTGATTCACCCTCTCAGTCTATCCATCTATCTCTGGGTGATAAGTAGTACTGATATTCAGTTTGGTCCCTAATGCTTGATGTAATACTTGCCAAAATTTAGAAGTAAAATGAGAATCTCTATCAGAGATTATAACTTTTGGAAAACCATGCAGTCTTACCACTTCCCTGGAAAACTTACTTGCTACTATGGTTGCATCATCTTGCACATTGCCTGGTATAAAATGTGCGACTTTAGTTAATTTATCCACAATTACTAAAATTACATCATGCTTAAATCTTGTTTTAGGCAATCCCACTATAAAATCCATTGATACTACTTGCCACTTTTGTGTGGGTATCTCATGTGGGTATAGCTTTCCAGCTGGATGTAGGTGTTCCGCTTTCACTCTTTGGCACTCCAAGCATTTGGCCACATAGTTGGTAATATCTTTTTTCATACCTAGCCAGAAATAAGCTTTCTTTAGATTCTCACGCATTTTTGCCCCTCCTGGGTGCATAGAATAGGGAGTATTGTGTGCCTCCCTAAGGATTGTTTCCCTCAATCCTCCTGAATTAGGTACTACCAACCTATTCTTGAAATAAAGTAGATCATCTCTGAAAACATATTCTGTATCCTTGTCTATTTTCTGTCCATCCTGACCAATACATGATTGGCAAAATTCATCTTTTTCTTACCATATTTTAATTTGATCTAATAGATCATATTGGCATTTTGCCATTGCGGTAATACACCCTCTCCTACTTAGAGCATCGATGACCTTATTCTCTTTACCCTTAATGTACTCAATGCCAAAATTATACTCTACTAAGAACTCTATCCAACGTCATTGCCTAGCATTTAATAAGGGTTGGGTAAATATATACTTCAGACTCTGGTGGTCTATCTTTAACTCAAATGGTTCTCCCAGTAAATAATATCACTAAATTTTTAGAGCATGCACTACCACTGCCAACTCTAAATCATGAGTGGCATAATTGACTTCATGCCTCTTAAGTTTCCTAGACTCATAAGCAATAACCACATCATCTTGGGTCAAAATCCCACCTAACCCTTCGATTGATGCATCTGTACAAACTATAAATTGCTTATTAGGATCAGGTAATTGCAGGATCGGTGCAGTCATCAACCTTTCTTTCAAAACTTGAAAAGCCTCTTCACACTGCTCTATCCATTTGAAGCTTTTCCCTTTTCTTTGAAGGTTTGTAATGGGTTGAGCAATTCTCGAAAACCCTCTGATGAATCATCTATAATACCTTGCAATTCCCATAAAACTTCGCACCTCTGTAACATTAGTAGGTGCTAGCCAATCAATGATTGCTTTAATTTTCTTGGGGTCTACTACAATTCCTTCAGTAGAGACAATATGTCCAAGATACTACACTTGTGGAGTATAAAACTCACACTTGGTCAATTTTCCATATAATTGATTCTTTCTAAGAATCTCAAGCATTATTCTCATATGTTGATCATGCTCTTCCTTGATTTTGGAATAAATCAAAATATCATCCAAAAATATGAGTACAAACTTATCCAATTGTTCTCTAAAAATGCTATTCATGAGGTTCATGAATGCGGTTGGGGCATTGGTTAGCCCAAAAGGTAAGATAGTAAATTCAAAATATCCATACCTTGTTCTAAATGTTATTTTAGAAGTATCTTCCTCTTGAATCCTTAATTGATGATATCCAGATCTCAAATCTATTTTAGAAAATATGGTTGCTCCTTTTAATTGATCAAATAAATCATCAATCCTTGGTAATGAGTACCTATTTTTGATAGTAACCTTATTCAACATCTGATAGTCTATGCACATCCTTAAGGTACCATATTTCTTTTTAACAAATAAGATAGGAGCTCCCTAGGGTGACACACTAGGTTTGATTAACCCTTTTTCAAGCAAATCTTGAAGTTGCATTTTGAGCTCTTGCAGCTCTATGGGTGTCATCCTATATGGTGACCTTGCAATTGGTGCTACACTAGGTAACAACTCAATTGAGAAATCAAATTCCCTCTGAGGAGGTAACCCTGGAAGATCCTCAGGGAATACATCTTTGAATGCACCCAACATCGGGTGTTTCTAGAAGAGGTCAGATTCCTTTTCAGACTCTTCTTTCCTATTCATCTTAACTATGAAGATCATACCCTTCTTCCTAATAACCTTTTTAATCTACATTGTAGTCAATAGATGTGGTTTAACTTCCTTCACCCATAATTAACTCTAATCCTTTGATTAGATTCATCCAAAAATTCCACCCATCTCTCTTCAAAGTTTAAAAGAGCCTTGTGCGCTTTTAACCAATCAACTCCTAAGATGATATCAAATGCATGCAAAGGTGCCACATATAGATGCCAGTTGATATTTCCTTGTGGTAAGGAGATGTGGGGGTCAAAGAGACATTGGTTAACATGGTGGGTTTACCCTGATCCATACTCTACCTTCCAACCATTGGCCAAGAATCTAGGTCTAATAGGCAAATCCCTCACTAATCTAGATGAGATAAAGCTATCAGTTGACCCACTATCAATCAAAATTTGCACATTTTTATCAAAAATTTTACCATTCAATAAGAAAGGAGTAATTTGACCATTGAGTTCAGAACTACCTATGGCCACATAAATCCTGTGGCTAGCCTCTTCTAGGGCTTTCGGTGGTAGATCAGCTCTGAGGGGGCATTTATTGGCATAATGAGCTCCTTTACATACATAGCATCCATTTGGTGGAGCTCTATTTCCTTTATTGTTGTTCTCATTTCTATTCATAGATGTAGTTTCCCTATCCCTTCCTTGACCTATTGGTTTCTGGTCCTATATTTTGGGAAACTCTTTAACATCCTTCTTGAATCTACCACCTTGGTAATTGGGTTTATTTTTGCCACCTTGCTTATTCTGATCTCCTCCTTTGGGTTTCTTATTCTATTCCTTCTCCCATTTCATAAAGCCAACACTTTTCCACTTCCTGAGTTCATATTTTTCCTTTTTAGATAGATTTTGGTAATTAAAATATGCCTTTCTCATTTCTTGATTAGCTTCCTCTTTTCTTGCTAAATCAAAAGTAGTAGGTAAATTGATGGGATTATGCATATTTACCACCATCATGATTCTAGGATGTAATCCTAGAATGAATTTCTGAGTTTTCATTTCTTCATTGCTTTCATATTGGGATGCATACTTTAGCAGTTGAATAAAATTTTGGTGATATTCTTGAACTGACATGCTTTCCTATCTCAAATTTGAGAATTCCTCAAATTTTTCCACATAATATTACCTTGTCAAGAATCTATCTCTAAATTCCTTGATAAACTCCTCCCATTTGAGGTCAGCAACTTCTACTTCATGCCCTTTCTTATATGATTTCCACCAGTCTAGGGCTATTTCAGTCATATTCATAACTACCAAAGCAATCTTGGATTCAGAGGATAGAACCACTAGAGAAAAGTAGGACTCTAGTTCACTTAACCAATTTTTAGCTGATTCTCCATCGCCCTTTCCATTAAACTTAGATATTACAACCTTTTTAAGATTTCTATCCAACTCCTTACTCACCCTTGCCCTTCCAACACTGGATCTCTCAGGTTCCCTTGGCACTTCCACTATCCTGTCCAATCCATTTTCTCTTCCTCTAGCTAAGTCCTCTATGACCCGTTGTTGTTGAACAATGAATTCTTGTTGTTGGGCCATGTGAGTTTTTTGTTGGGCCATCTCTTCCCTTTGATATTCCATATGTGTTTGCAATAATTGCACCACCTTTGTGAGGTTCCCTTCCTCCTCACCAATTTCATTCTGAGGAATCTCATTAACCCTTTTTTGCCTTCTTTCACGTTGAGGACCTTCTCTCCTTAAATTTATTCTTGGTCCTCTTACAGGTCTTTCGATGACTTCCTCCTCCCTACCTCCCATAGGATTTCTCAAGGACCCACCTCACAACATTCATGCCATTTAACCTATAAGTGAAAGAGGTAGTATATTAGTTATTATTAACTATTCTATTTCACATGCAAAGTTCTACAACTTAGAATCATTTTTGCTTTGATACCATATGTAACAACCTAGGTCTAACTACTCACCTGGTTGCCCAATAAAAAGAACAATCAAAACCCAATATATTTTTTTCAAAAGTTTTATTGTTTGCCTAAAATGTTTTCCTACTTTACCAAGTTTGGTTTCAAGCTATCAACATTTTGGATCATCCATTGATTCTTATTTACATTTACAAACAATATAGCATAGGCATAACATACCACTTTTGGGTTTAAGACTGTTGCAGCTAGTCTCCCAAGTGGACGAGATCAACTAAATCTCATTGACATGCCATTTAGTGGTAATGGTTATTCTCATTTATCATCTACATATTCTAGCATGAGGACCGAACCACGATGAGGGTTATCCTCTAGGGCCCATAACACCTAGAGGGGAATACTTATTATCCCTTACCTTCTCATATTGTACCTTCGACTATCTAGTCGACTTGTTTAAACTCAGTATGGAAGAGGTTAGCATATTTATGCCTTAGTGACTAACTGGTGGTTCCCTTTTCCTGAAGGTAGTTAGTACCATGTCAATTCCCTGACCTTGGACTTCATCACACAATACCATCACAACTCATAATGGTTTGTCCCATACCAAACCCTATGGCCAATCCAACAAAGTTCGATGAGTATGGTATTTATCATAGTGCTCTTCGAGTACAACCTAGAAAAGGTGTCCCATACCACCTTCTCATCTCGACTTGATCGAGTCTTTATTGACCAATTCCATCAGTCATCAGCTGTCTCGAAACTTGTTGTGTGCATACCCACACCTCAACATCTTTGGATGATTATTTGAGTTAATCTTGGGTCAAAGCTTCCTAAGAGTCTCATGGTTTACTCACTAACATACCTTTCCAAAACAAGCATTTAAACTAACTTGAGTAGGTAATTCTTTCTTTCAAAATAACAATTAGAAAGATAAAGGTGAATTACACTTAAAGGTAGTTTGCTAATCAGAACCAAATTATCCTTCTTTTTCATGGAATTATTATCATTCTAAAGTTTAGATTTGCCCTCTAAATAAATGCAGGTTTTAATGTTTCTCTAAAGAGAATTTTGAACACATTTTCTCACTATCTGGTTTAACTCTTTTGCACTTAACAAAGTAGACTTCTAACATAAGTCTAATTTCTTCTTAATAAATAGGTTTGGATAGTTATCCCACATATTGCACCACCATATTGATTTCCATGCTCTAAAGCTTCTTACAAAAAAATAAAGTAATATTCTGGTTGCCTCCCATTCATGGCGACACTAACCAGTCCTCCATGAAATGGTCTAAACAACATTCACTAGGTAACCTATATCTTCTTGGCTACATTAATTACTCTTAAGCAAGACCAAATGACTCTCAAAGTTCACCCATTAATCAACAAAATGAAACTATGGTTTATTTAATTTGATAATTAAATAAGACTTCAAAAAGTAAAGCTTGGAAGAAGTTCAGAAAATATATATATATATATATATATATTTACACTATGATTTTCAAAACATAATCACTTAAACTAGCTATGCCATATTTTCTCATCATGACTTTCAATACACAACAGAATTATTTTGATCAAATATACAAGAGGGCTTTACCCCTAATTTCTTTTCTTACATGGAAGAGATTCACTTCTTTCTAAGTTTAAAAATATCATTCATTTACAGCTTATACCACCCATTAAAATAGATGCTAATTCTTCAAAGTATTGAGCATCTACCCAGGTTCCTATCATACGAACTCCATATTACAAACTATTATTGTTTTAGTTCTCTGGTAATTGATTTTTCATCAAAGTTATGGATTATCGTCCTCCATTCACAAGTTCTTGGTCAGCAATTTTGATTCACAGATTTTCTCATGATGTCTGCTACTCTCTTGCAGTCTATAACTCACAAAGTAGCCATGCAATACCACTAAGGATCATATACGGCTCATGGTATGATCATACAACTAATATGCACACATGCAATTCTAGACTAACACAGAAACATATTGGAGTTTCACAAATCTCCTTGCTCGAGACCTACTCAAGATTTTCCAATCTATTTCATTTATTTTATAAAAATAGACTACCTATTCTTCTTAGGTAGAAATTCCACATCACCTATCCATTACAACTTCAGTTGTTTCTAGGTACCAAAGGAAGCAAGAATTCTTAATTTGTTTTCTTTCAATTCTTAAAGAACAAATTCACTCACAACATCATGGCAGCATCTACCAACATTCTTATACTTAAAGAACACATATTCATACAACAACAAACAACACTTTCCAGCATTACATTGCTCTCAGTACAAATCCACACAGTAGCATAGCAATATATCCAAATATAGCATTGCTTTCAAATAAGAAGTAACTTAACAGTATGGCAGTATCTTTGTTAACATACCATTGCCTTCGATTACAAAATATTATAATATCATGGAAGCATTTTTCAAACAAACATTTCTTCTCAAATATGAAATAACATATCTCTTTTCATAAACCTTAACACAGGTAGTTCGACGGTTTCCATTTTCAACATATCAAGCGAAAACATGCACACTTAAAAGAAACATTACGGATACCTTTAGCACAGTGAAGTCATTTAGAATAACCAACTTGTATTCCATGCTTCCCAACTGGAAGAATTCGTTGTTCTGAACCCCTTTCTGTTCCTCTCATGTCTTGCCACGGATGATCAATGTTCTCCACTGCAACACACCCTTTGTCTCTCTTTCTCCTTCGTTTTTCCTACTACTTCACCCCCAAAACGTTCTCCCCCAAACTCGGTAAGTTATTTTCCTCTTCTCCCTTCCATCGTGCTAGATTGCCAAACCATTTATTCCTCAACCTCGTGCTCTTAACATTCCATCATAGCATTTCCACCATTCTCGATATTTTGCCTTAGCTATTAACAACATAGGAGGTGCATCCCACCAACATGAAGGTTTAACAAACTTTGCTTTGCCGATTATCAACCATTCTTTAATATTCTAAACAAAGCAACAACAATAGTAATATGAACTATTTCGCACATACTTCAAACAAAGCAAGGTTAGAGATATGCACAAGGTCCAACGCGGAGGGAGTTTCAGCCACCATTCAACGCACGTCATCCACCATCATGACTATACATGGAGGATCTCACTTTCTTCTACTTTAATCATCTAACACCACAGTTCTTTAATACGAAATGTAAAGCAGTACACAACAAGCCATTACTCAATTGCACAAGGTTTCCTTCTTTTTTTAAAAAGAGAAAAATAATTATCTTGCTTTATATTTTCTATTCCTTTATAAAATTACCTTTCCATAAAATCATGAAAGGATAAAGGAAAATATTTTCAAAGCTTCACTCAAGCAAATCAAGGGTGGCTCCCATGATTAAGACATCTTCATTGCCACCTCTAATCACACAATATTTCTTTATTAAAACAATAGATCATTCCAAATATTAGACATACACACACATGTCTAAATAAGCAAACAAACACATGCCTTTCCAAACTAGTGGCTCCCATCATCATCGCCACCATAAAAAAATTCTCATTCCTTGCCAACAAGCAATATTCAAACCAATTTAACTCACGCAGAGATGCAATTTACAATGCACCTAAATGATATGCAAACACGAGTTTCCATGTGCTCACGAGCTGAATCATCACTTCCCTTTCTTACCTTTTTCCATTGACTTGCTTCCTCTCATTGTCATCTTGCAACTGTCCTGCACTCAAAGAGACTGTCAATAGTACCTTGTTTCACAAGAAAAGGTAAGTATATATATTTTACTCTCTTTCATTAATCGTGTGAGGAGGGTCATTACACTTGCCCATCCAATTCTTATTTCCCTATTGCTGCATAAATCTTGTCAGTCGATTCCTTGTGTGTAGGTTCTTTGTACATAGGTTCCTTTCCATTAGAATTCAATTTTGCTCTGCGCGGACAATTGGTGGCGTAATGCGGTCCACCACATTCAAAACAATCGGTTTTGGGTCCTAGATGTGTTTTTTGTTTTTGCCCATCATTTGCTTTCTCTATTGATGGAGGATTAGCATGTCCCTGATTTGGTCTATTGTTACCACTGTTGCAATTATCGAGATTGTGGTTCTTCCCTTGGAACCTTCTTCTATAATTTCCTTGCTTTCTGTCAGTCCTTCGGTCTTGTCCAAAAGGATTTTTATTTCTCTGTTCTCCTTCCCACTTTACAAATCCTGCACTGTTTCTTTTCCTAAGTGCCTCTTTGCCCTGCTCATCCAACCTTTCATAATCAAAAAAGGGTTTGAGATAGGTTTCAGCTTTTCTGGCCAAATCATAGGCCTTCTTAATAAAAAAAAGAAACATGGCGAAGCAATACTCTAAAAACGTAAACTAGTTTCTGATTCACCAGATCGCATATGCGCAAGTGAAGAGCATACTCCTAGTGCTGCAGGATTTTTGATTCACCAGATTGCATTACACGGCAAGTGAAGAGCATAATACCGGCAACAAATATGTTTTAGAAAACAGAAAAAAAAAATTAACACGAGTTAGGAAAGGAACAAAAGAGACGAAATTGAATTTTATTTTGAAAATACGAAGTAATACAACATCAAAACTTCGAACGCGTCTAGGATCTGTTCCTAGAATAAACTTATGGATCTTCATTTTCTCATTGTATGCAGGTTTTGATAAATCTTTGATGATATGCCTCCACCGTCTTAATCCCTTGTCGAAGTTTAGTGAACTCTTCAAACTTTGGGGAGTAAAAGTGTTCCGTAAGGAATCTATCCTTAAAAGCTTCTACAAATGCTTTCCAATTTAAATCAATTGTTGCTGCTAGCCCCAATCCATCACTATAGGTTTTCCACCAATCCAAGCCAACTCCTTGAAGGTGTAGAGTGGCATAGGATGTTCGGGTACGAGTGGAATAGTTCTTCATGTTACAATAAGTTTCTATCTCTTTCATCCAAGCTTCAACTTTGTCACCATCTTCTTCTCCGTTAAACTTGGAATATTTCAAGTATTTCTTATCCTTTCCCAATTCAACCTCTAGTCGAACCCTAGCCTGTCGAACCCTAGCCTATTGTGCCTCTGAAACATATATATTTCAAACTCATAGAGAATTTTAGGATCGTTATATAGTTAATGTTATGGTGTATATATTTTGATTGCTTTTCTATAAACTCATAGAACTCAAACTCTGGTGGCCCAATCATCTTTATTCAAATTACAGACTTTGACCAACATACATCAAGTAAATACTGAATGCATCTGCGCTCCAAAAGATGCTTCAAGAGTTCTATTTTCCCATTTTTGCATAGAAGGATGAGTTGGTTTGAAATCTATCGAAATATGAAAGATACTTGATCAAGTTGGGCAATAAGGCTTTGGAGCTATCAGAATTCCCTACTTCCAATGACTTCCCTTGGAAAAATGTTTGGTCAATTAATGCCCTCTCTAAGGTTTCAACATTCCTTTAGTTAACAGTTCAAAGCAACATTCTTACAGGTGAGAATCTGCGAAGAAGAGGATATCATGGACATTTTAGGTATGCATTGTGCAAGAAGGATCTAGAAACATCAAATCATTTGCTTCTTCATTGTCCCTTTGCTTACACCATTTGAAGCCAAGGGAATAATATTGGGTGGCTCCATCAACAACGAAAGAGTTGACAAGATGATGAATTAATTATGTCAAAGCTAAATCATATGCATTTTATGGAGGATTGGTCCTTTCATTATTTGTTAGAATCTATGGCTTGAAAGGAATAATAGCATTTTCAAGAAAAAATCTCATAATCATACCCACGTTTGAAATCGTATATTTGCCTCTCTTGCAAAACGTTTACATGGTGTTTATGGGAAGTCTTAAGTGTGTTAAAAGAAGTGCTAGCCTCTTGGTTACAGGATTTGAATATACATACAAAATTTATCTGCAACAATGAAGTTCACATAGAGGATCTGCATCGATCTATAGTAAAATGGAAATGTCAAAAAATTGGGTTCATGAAAATTAGTTTTAATGGTCTTCCAAAGGAAATCCAGGGAAAGTTGGTGGAGGTAGAGTTTTCTGAATTAATGAATCCATATTCTCCTTACTCAAAATCATATGGAACTTCAAATAACAAATGAAGAATATGTTTGATTGAAAGGCAACCTAGATATGATCTAATTGTCCTTGTAACAAATTTAATGTTTTGATATTTTGATGGGAGTGGTCCCAATAAAAGCCACATATGCTTTTGTCAAATGGAATGTCAATGTTTTCCACCATAAGTACTTTCCTTGATTGCTCAACATATCCGATGATGATATTCTTGTTAGTGTTGGCCAAGCTAGTCCTCTACCTTCAATATAAACTAATCCATTGTAGTAATTATAACTTGCACTTACCCTCATTGCATGTACAGGTCCAACAACAGGTGCCTATACGACATCCTACCTTCTTTGGTCTTATATGTTCAGGCCCATACTTTGTACAATGTATGCCATCCTAACTTGTCTAGTTGAAATTAGTGCTTGTGTTCAACAAGGATTAAAAAACAAAAAAATAATAGAACACCCTTAAGAAAATCAGTTATCAAATTCACCATTAAGTTTTTAATAAGTTTAAATGTATGCATCAAAGAGCATGAGCTCAACCGGTTATAATTCCTCAACTTTCAAGGGGCACCCATGTTTGAATCTTGCCAAATGATACATCCATAGTTGTCAAGATATTGTAATATCACTATGTGGTTTTGATGTAACACAGGTGGGGCTTGTTTCAATCCCATATAACCAATTTTAAAAAATAAAATAAAAGTTCAAATGTATGAATACAAAAAAAATATAAATATGCCCAATGGACTTAAGGCAAGAGGTGGGACACCAAGTTTTGAATCTTGCCAAATGATACATACATAATTGTCAAACTGTTGCAATATCACTATGTGGTCTTGATGTAATACAGGTGGGTGGGACACCAAGGTTTGAATCTTGCAAAATGATACAACATAATCATCAAATTGTTGTAATATCACTATGTGGTCTTAATGTGAATACAGGTGGGGCTTGTTTCAATCCCATATAACCAATTTAAAAAAAACAATTAAATGTATGAATAAAAAATAAATATAAATATACCCAATGGACTTAAGGCAAGAGGTGGGAAGTGAAGAGTTTTACACGGCACACCTTGGTTCCAATCCCATGAATGAACCTTAACATTAAATCAAATGGCAAGAACTAACCTGGTTAAATATGTCGACTTCCAAGGCAGAGAATAGGGTTTAAATCTTGTCAGATAATATATGCACAATTGCCAAAATGATGTTATAATACCACTATGTGGTTTGTTGAAATACTGTGGTAAGGCAGTCATGATGTATTATAGATAGAGCCTATTTAAATCACATAGAAGCAATTAACAAAAACAATACAAATACATATAAAGATTATCACTGACAAACACAGATATAAATTCAGAAGTAGATACTTTTTTGGATTAGTTAAAATGGCTGAAACATAAACATTTATAAAGAACATGTTTTATACAAGAATGAGGCTATGTCAAGCCGCCTTTCCTAATGAGTTTTCTTAGGATCATTTTGCCACATTTAGATCACTTTAATCTTTTTCCCTGGTCATTTTGCTTCAGCAATAACTGTTATGTTGCTGCGGATAACGAAATAATTGCACAGGCAATGGGATAAGTTTTAGGTTCTATTTTTTAAATTTTTATTATGATTTTCCTTTAACTGCTGTTTATTCAGCCATGTTCCCAAACCAGCCAAATTTATTCATTATATAAAATATAGCCATTTGTATAATTTAGATAATAGTTGGTAAACCAGGCGACTGCAATGCCAGCAAAGGCCGGCTTGTAAAATCTTATGAACTGTATACTGTCCTTGATATTGTCCTCCGGAGTTGATGCACTTCTTCAAGCAGTCATCCCCCAAAAAATAGAAAAAAGGTGACCGTCACATCTAGAAAATTATTAGATTATTGTAATTATTAAATTAAAAAAAAAATGATAATTAATGATTGGTTAAATTTAATTTTTTTTGCCAAGGGATATAATTTTTTTTTTTTTTCAATGAGTATTATTGAGGATATAATTGAAATTAACAACCTTGCAAATTTTGCTTCAACCGTTGACAGGTTGCCTCCAAGAGGCAGAAGAGAGAAGGCATCATCTGGGAGACAACAGATCCGAAAAAAGCAGTTAGCGAGACAGACCTCACACCACTTACATATGCCTTTAAATTTTAACTAAATTGCATAAGTGATTGCTTGTGCATTATAAATGAAAGAGACGTCTAAATTGGATATATGTTCAATTGAAACGTGACAATAATTTGAAATTGCATCGAGTGGACTTAGACTTTTACAACTTTAATTAATTAAATAACTTAGCAAAATGGTCTTGTTTTCATAAATAAAATTGATTTGCCTTCAACAATGTGGATTGTGCATTTTCTTTGGGTTTTGTTAAAAGAGAGTATGTCCTTTCTGAAAGAAATTTAATTCTTTTTCTCCTCCTCACCGCCGAAGAGCGTCACTCGCGCGCAGACTGCCGAAGTCTGTCAGCACAGACTGCGCAGGGCGCACATCAAACTCCCGACTTCGGGAGCGAAGTGCGGACGGCACCTCCTAACGGGCGAAGCGCGACCTTTGCAGCGAAGTGCGAGCTTCGCACATTCTGCTGCCGAAGCGCGACCTTCGCAGCGAAGTGCGAGCTTCGCACCTTCAGCTGCCGAAGCGCGCTGTTACAGCGAAGTGCGAGCTTCGCACCTTCAGCTGCCGAAGCGCAGCTATCGCAGCGAAGTCGCACCTTCAACTGCCGAAGCGCGCTGTCGCAGCAAAGTGACAAACTTTGCTCGGCGACCAACAAGGCACGGTGACGACTGACTAACTTCAGACTTGGCCAACTCTGGCCTTCAAGTTCTTCGTCTTCCGCGGCTGCCGCTGGGTTTGCCTGGCTTGGCAAGACCCGTATGAGAGGAGAGAAACGCCGAAACAGAGAACAACAAAGTTAACACCTGAACTATTGCAAACCCTAAAGATGCCACAGACAAAAGCAAACTTTATTCATATGAACAACTAGGGTTACAGAATTCCTCAACCGAGGAAGTAACAACATCTGCAGACTACGCTGCAGGATAAACTGAACAAGGGAAATGTCGAGTCTGCTGCTCGGACATTTATCAGCTGAGCCACACTGCTCACTGAATCACTCGCCCTTCTTTCTCTGCTCACTTTCACGAACTTCTCTCACACCCGCTCTGCTTTTGTTCTTTTCGCACTTGGATGTCTGTAGACTCAAACCGCCTTTTATAGCCACGGGGAGAGGAGGATAAGGGTTATCCTCTGACAGCTTCGGATAAGGGTTATCCTCGAACCGACCCTCATCTAGGGTTTCTGACAAATGCCGACTTGGCATTAACTCCTGCGGAGATCGGATCTGTCAGGTGTCAAATCCGTCGAAGGTAGGTGTGACGTCATGTCACACTTTTGCCGGGATCCCGGACTGCGGCAGCGCAGTCCAACTTCGCCCATGTCTGGAGCGCAATCCGGTTTCGCCCAAGGTTCGCAGCGCAGTTGGGCACAGGCGTGAATCTGGATTTATTTTTCTAACACCCTCCTTTAAACCTGATTTCACAAGCACTTTGACTCCAAGCTGCTCTCGCAATCTGCTGAAGTCTTCCTCCTTCAAAGGCTTCGTGAAAATATCTCGCTAATCGCTCCTTGGATCTGCAAAACTATAGATGAATTTCTCCGGACTTCACCAACTCTCTGATGAAGTGATAACGAATATCAATGTGCTTCGTCCGGCCATGGAATACGGGATCCTTTGACGAGTGCAATGGCCGAATTGTTGTCACGAAAAATTGTTGTCGCACCTTCCGGAGGATTAAACAGTTCGCTCAGAACTCTTCGCAGCCATACTGCCTGGCATGCGGATGTCGTGGCGGCGACATATTCTGCTTCGGCTGTGGACAACGCAACAATGGGTTGCTTCTTGGACGCCCATGAGACTACCCCTGATCCGAGATGGAAAGCATACCCGGAGGTGCTCTTTCGATCATCGGTACTGCCAGCCCAGTCACTAAAAAAATTAAATGCCAAAAAATCTGAGGATCTATTGACAGGCCCTGTTACAGGCTGACAAACACAGGCGGAATAAACTAGGGTTTGTATTATTAAACAGGGGAGGGAGCAAAAGGGGGGACTGGCTCTGCGGAGCCTTACATCTGCGGCAACTGCCGCTTGTGGAATAAACCCCCAAAACCCGAACTCAGAAATGGCTCCTGCTGAGCGATTACAACTGCGGACATTGCCGCCTGAACCCCAACTGCAGTGCGGACTGCTGGGAAAACAAAACAGATCTGCACCGCGACAGAGAAGGGTCTGCTAAACTTCCAGGGACGATTCTGCGCTAAGGAGCAGCAAGAACCCCCGAACCCTTTTTGTGCGTGCAACAGCGGCAAGGCTTGCCGCCGGATCGCCTGCACAACTGGTGTGCAGGGAAACTGGGGCTGCTGCCCAGAATTCACTAATGCGGACTCAAGGGCCGGCATTTATAGCTGCAGGGGGTCGGTGCTGGCTTGGCGCGACTCCCGAGGCCAGCCTGGAGGCATACGGACTTCACCTGCTCCCTCAACTTCGCCCATACTTCCTCTGTCAGACGGGACATCCCAGCGGCGGTGACAGAGTACGGGATTTGGATTAAACAATATTTCTAACAGCCTCCCTTAATCCAAATTCCTCTAACAAAAAAAAAAAAACTTCAAAAAAAAATTCAACCTACGCACTGCTCCCCCGAAGTCGGACTTCGGCAATTCTCCGTGCGCAGTCCGCACTGCGCAGCGACTGACGAACTTCGCCCGGCGACAAACTTCGCTCGGCGACAGACTTCGCGCGGTGACGAACTTCGTGCGGCGACAGACTTCGCGTGGCGACAGACTTTGCCCGGCGACGAACTTCGCCCGGCGACACACAGACTTCGCTCGGCGACGAACTTCGCTCGGCGACACACTTCGCATGCGAAGTCTGTTTCTCCTCTTACGCGCGGCGACGAACGCACTTCGCGTGCGACGTATGTTTCTCCTCCTGCGCGCAGCGACGAACGCACTTCGCGTGCGACGTACGTTTATTGTCCTGCTCCCGGCGCAGTCCGTCCATCGGCGACTGATGGCGAGTGGAAATCAAAACGTTCCTTGGCTGCCGTGCGCCCTGCGCAGTCCGAACTGTCGGACTTCGGCAAATAACTGACGGAGTGTGCAAGCGAAGCTCGCGTTGGCCCCTGAACGCACTTCGCTGTTTGCTGATCGGACTTCGGCCGCGACAACCGACTGCGCCCGGCGCTGTTGACAGACTTCGCCCTTTCTCCCAGCGCAGTCTGCACTTCGCTCCCGAAGCTTGGAGCTGGTCCTGCGTCCTGCGCAGTCGGAACTGACGGACTTCAAACTTGGCCAACTTTGGCCTTGCTTTCTTTTCCTTCTCCGACCCTCTGCCGGAAAAACAGTTCTCCGAATACTCCGTCGGCGAACTTGCTGCCGACTGCACCAAACCCTTGCTGCCCTCCATCAGCATTTCCATTGCTGCTCTGCACGCAGCATCTCCCGACATCGCCTGCTGTCACTGTCTCCTCGCTTTGATACCAATTTGAAAGAAATTTAAATTCTTTTTCTCCTCCTCACCGCCGAAGAGCGTCACTCGCGCGCAGACTGCCGAAGTCTGTCAGCACAGACTGCGCAGGGCGCACATCAAACTCCCGACTTCGGGAGCGAAGTGCGGACGGCACCTCCTAACGGGCGCAGTCCGTCACTGGCAGCGAAGTGCGAGCTTCGCACGTTCTGCTGCCGAAGCGCGTCCTTCGCAGCGAAGTGCGAGCTTCGCACGTTCTGCTGCCGAAGCGCGACCTTCGCAGCGAAGTGCGAGCTTCGCACTTTCTGCTGCCGAAGCGCGACCTTCGCAGCGAAGTGCGAGCTTCGCACGTTCAGCTGCCGAAGCGCACTGTCACAGCAAAGTGCGAGCTTCGCACCTTCAGCTGCCGAAGCGCAGCTATCGCAGCGAAGTCGCACCTTCAACTGCCGAAGCGCGTTGTCGCAGCAAAGTGACAAACTTTGCTCGGCGACCAACAAGGCACGGTGACGACTGACTAACTTCAGACTTGGCCAACTCTGGCCTTCAAGTTCTTCGTCTTCCGCGGCTGCCACTGGGTTTGCCTGGATTGGCAAGACCCGTATGAGAGGAGAGAAACGCCGGAACAGAGAACAACAAAGTTAACACCTGAACTATTGCAAACCCTAAAGATGCCACAAACAAAAGCAAACTTTATTCATATGAACAACTAGGGTTACAGAATTCTTCAACCGAGGAAGTAACAACATCTGCAGGCTACGCTGCAGGATAAACTGAACAAGGGAAATGTCGAGTCTGCTGCTCGGACATTTATCAGCTGAGCCACACTGCTCACTGAATCACTCGCCCTTCTTTCTCTGCTCACTTTCACGAACTTCTCTCACACCCGCTCTGCTTTTGCTCTTTTCGCACTTGGATGTCTGTAGACCCGAACCGCCTTTTATAGCCACGGGGAGAGGAGGATAAGGGTTATCCTCTGACAGCTTCGAATAAGGGTTATCCTCGGACCGACCCTCATCTAGGGTTTCTGACAAATGCCGACTTGGCATTAACTCCTGCGGAGATCGGATCTGTCAGGTTTCAAATCTGTCAGAAGGTAGGTGTGACGTCATGTCACACTTTTGCCGGGATCCCGGACTGCGGCAGCGCAGTCCAACTTCGCCCATGTCTGGAGCGCAATCCGGTTTCGCCCAAGGTTCGCAGCGCAGTTGGGCACAGGCGTGAAATCTGGGTTTATTTTTCTAACATTTTCCCCCTCTTGTAGTGCAATATTAACCTAGGGTCGCCAAAAGTTAAGGAGAGTAAATCTTCTTTGTTTCACCCCAAAGGCATCACCTAGAAAGATTTTCACTTACCTTGTAGCCATTAGGGCACAGTATTATAGCATGAGAGTGCAAACTTTCGTAGGGAGTGGGGGATGATTTTTAGGGGTTTGGAATGCTGATTGGATTCTTTCCTTTGTGCTGGCTCTGAAACTTATACCGGCTAGGCTACCGCCCAATTTTCTTAAAGGCGTTAAAACCTTCAGTAACTGATTTTCTTTTTCATGCTTTAAAAAAACAAAACAAAAAAAAATCCCTTGGCAATGGACAGCACGGTGGAACGCAAGTCAAGGAGCAAAGGATTTGGACGTAAGAAAGCAGGAAACAATACAAACTAAGTCGAGTTGTATTTCTTGCATGCCTTGAAAATCACTGATTTTTTGCAAAAGAATTATGATTTTGCAAGGGCTTGAAGCTGAAAAAAAGAATTGTTTTATTTCCTTAAATGAAATGTGAAAAATATTTTCTCCACCCTAAAAAAAAATTGAAAAATTTTGGGTATTGAAAATATATGGCATTGGCTTTGTGGGTTTCACTTGAGAGAAAATTTGGTAATACATAAATACTTAGGTTGCTTAACTAGGTTGTAGTATGGAGGATAATGCTATTAGGGAATTCTTGTGACTCAGCCATACCCCAGAATAAAATACAAACTTTGAATTCATTCTCCTCCCTTGAGAGAAAATTTGGAAATACATACATATTTAGGTTGCTTAACTAGGTTGCAGTATGGAGGATAATGCTATTAGGGAATTCTTGTGACTCAGCCATACCCCAGAATAAAATACAAACGGATGTGTTTTGATGCAAAAATGTTTTTGGGAAACCTTGCTTTGTCCTAAAGCAAATTCTTGTGACTCAGCCATACCCCCCAAATTCTTATGATTAATTAAAACTGAAGTTATAAGAAAAAGAAAAACATCTTTCTGATATGTTATAAGGGAAAATCATACACTAAAGGCTTTGCCTCTCCTACTAGAAAATATTGCTGCATTTTGGTGACCTTGTTTGCTGTGGTAGAGAATGAATGCTCCCTCTTTGAATGCATCATCAAAAGAAAATTTTGTTATAGTGGTTGTAATAGGCTAATGAATATGTTGGTGTTGATTTGAATATTCTTTTGGACTTTTCATTATAAGGCTACTGTCATATTACATTGGTGACCAATATGAAGAAAACATTCCTAAACTCTACTTGTTTAGTATGACTGAAATTAAACTATCCTTTTAAGAATCCTCCTTGCTTGTTTTCTGAAATTGTAAGGCATAGAAGGGACTGTTCCATTGCATGTACATGCAGTTGTGACTGTACTCATAATTCAATGTTTAAGTGAGAATTTGCCATATGGCTGAACAATAGTATCAATCACGACTGCTTTAAATGATGATTAAAAGAATTCAAGTACCTTCAAGAAAAAATTATTGATTGCTTTTGTGTGGTGCATTAATTGTATCTGCATGGTAAAATTGAAGGGATTGAATTATTAAATGCATCTGAATTCATCCTTGATAGATAAAGAGAGTTTGAAAGGCCAAACTAATGCACCAGGAATACAGGTAGTATTAATATTCATGGAAGTATGCACGGTTGCATTGCATAGATGGTCTCTCTAGCTGGGTTGGTTTTGCATATCTACCCTTTCGTGATGGGTCAAAGCTTCATTATGTGAAGCTGAGACGAGAAAATTCCAAGGAACATCACTTGGTTGGAGAGTAAAATGCTCAGATGATGCCTTCTCTCCTCAGAAATCTAGGAGAAAAAATATAGTGAAAGATAAAAACTTTGCTATTATTGCCGAATTAAATAGATGTAGTTATGAGATGATTGAAATAAACAACTTTGTATTCTTTGTAAAGGACAGTTGTGTAATGACAGCCATGACTGAATTTTATCATGAATGTAATGCTGGACATCTCATTGATGTCAATCAATTATTCCTTTAGCCTGGTACAATTCTGTTTATGCCACTTGATCAAGTGATATGAATATATTGTTGCCACCTTGTTGAATTGGGAAATACTCTTGTTCTTCTTACATGGTAATGTTGTAAAGCATATTTACATTGGAATGTAGGTAGGATCATGGAACTTAGATGTCATTACAAGGAACTGCTATGTTTTCAACCCTGCTGTTCCTTTAGCAAATTGTCATTGAAAGAGATGGTCTTTATGATGGATTCTGTCTGGATGATAATTGAAATAAAGTTAAAGTTCTGTTCTAGGTGTCTACACTTAGTAGAGATATAACAGCAAGTTCATTTTAGAACAATTAATACTTGAAACTATGCACCTAGGATGATACAATTGAGGTCATTGGCTGTCCTAAAACTGAGACTTGAAACTCTTGAATGAATGATAAGTCTGGCTGTCTACTATTTAACATTAGACGCCTGTTATAAATGTGTATACCTGATTTTTTTGAATGCTTGCCACATACAATACCACTGTACCTACTTGGAAGTAGATGTTTTTATACAAGGTTAAAAATCAGATTGAAACATAAGCAAGATAGGTACCCTGTTCATACTTTGAAGACTTTAGCTTAGATAGTAATTGGTTATGCTTCAGTACCCTATTGGTATGTATGTATGGAATGCTTGCAGCCATGAAACCAATTGTTATGTCTTTCACCTTATATTGGGCCAACATACAATTCAAAGTAAGATGCTTTCAAGATAACTTGAACGAAACTCCCGGGACCAAGTATGGTCATAGAGAATGGAGAAAAAACTTATCAAATCGAGAAAGAGAGTGGATCTCTTGGATTGATGAAGAATGAGATTCCTTATCTAAACAAGCATGATAAGGTCTTAAAGAAATCATCCAGTCTAAGATAATGAACTCATGATTGCAATTAATTAGGATGATTGAGTAAATTAATAGCTTGATTTTTTTTTTTAAATTATGGCTATTGATGAAACTGGGATAGGGCTGATTGTTCCAGTGAGCTTCACAGCTAGGGCCTTCTCACCCTTCTTCAACAGAGTAGGAGGTCTCATTACTATCTTAACAAATGAAAGATCACAGGGGAACAATTTCAACATCAAACAGGCAAGCATCAGAAAGATCATCGCCTACACTAATCCTTCCTCATTGTCAAGTCTCAGAAAGTAATTTGATTAGATATGTCTCTAGCTTTGAATATAATTTTACAAACTAATTTCTGAAAAGAGTAGCATCCACCTACAAATTTGCCCATTCTGTAAAAATACAATTTCCACCATAAATACAATTTCCCAAAAACAGTAGCATCCACCTACAAATTTGCCCATTCTGTAAAAATATTTGTCGAATGTTTTTATGCTTGACAATTTGTGAAGAACACAAATGGTTAATAAGCAATTATGTTGATACCTCTGCAATGCAAACACCATAAGGAGGCACTGTGTTCAACAATAGTTCAACCTTTCAGAACTTCCTGATAGAATAATAGATTGGATGATGAACATTTCCATCACCTACCTGTTCTGGCACAAACCCTATTGCTAATCTAGATGCATCAAACATCATATGAATGTTTTTCTCGGTAGGTGCTTTGACAAGTTTCTTCTTTAGGGTCCCAAACACTCATGGACATTTTTTTCATTCTGTTCAAAATTCACATTTCTTGGAATAAAACATCAGTAGCCACTACAATCTTGGAATATTATCTTATGAATATCATAAACTAATTTTTCATGGCCAATTGAAGCTCTCAATTGTGAGGTGGGATCAATTATAAAGCTCTCAATCAACATCAACCAATATAATAGTGATCCCAGTAAAAAAAACATGTATTTTTTCAAATTTAGAACTAAATGAAGCTAAGAATTGCATCATCTTGTATGTTATTTTGGCTTGACTTATACAATTTTCCCATCTGCTCCCTTGTTTCCAGTATACTGCGGTGGAAGGAAACTCATTACTCCTCATCATTGACCTGGATGCTTTTAACAGTTGTTGCAGCAATATTTTCATTTATCCTTCTCCAACTTCAAAATGGAGATACAAACCTTTAACATGGCACATGCCTAGCTTCTATTTTATTTATTACAAGAAATAGCCTCTTAATTTTTCTTCATCACCATTTTTAGTAAGAAAGGTAGGTATTCAAAAGGATCTGGAAATTATTGACAGATGCAGTATCGTGGAAAAGTCAACATATCTACAAGAAAAGAAATAGGGTGGCAATTAAGTTAGTCAATTGCAATGTGGATATTTTCCTTTGTAAAATTCAAATGTCGGAAGGTAACTCACTGAGCAACACTTTATCTCTCAATGAAAATGATATCAAGGAATTGTTAGAGGGAAAGTAGTGGCCCAAGAAGTATGAAGAAGAGGAAGCTGGAAAAAATCTTGTATGAAAAGGTAAGCTAGGATTGGTTTATGGAAATTTTACTTGGACATGGTCTAGTTGACCTAATAGCATATGTAATGTTTTGGTTGTTTAATGGGAGTGGCCCCTTATAGGAACCACATATAACTTACTAAGAAAACAATGATGAATTATTCTTTCATTGTGGTTTCAAAACATGCAAGTCTAAATACGTCAATGTCAAGGACATTAATAAAAATATTATTATTGTTGTTTATGTTGATAACATAATTTTGATGATGTGTATGAGTATTGACCTAATTCATAAAGCTAAGGCAAAGTCAAAGGATAACTGTAGACATTTTCACCAAGTCTATTGGCCTAAATCAATTTGTAAAATTTAGAGACAAACATGGTGTAGTTTCTAGAATGACCACTAAGGGAGGATGTTAGAGTTATTTAGTTCTTAATGGTCATCTAGACTATAGACTTAGGCATATTAATAAAGTCACTTGTTGACTTGTTTGATACATGCTTTAGTGGTGTATTAATGACTTTAAGTATATTTAAGTCATTTTAGGGTTTATATCATTCCTTAACTATAAAAAGACATGTGCTCTCTTCATTTTATAATCCAATAAGTATTTTGTCTCTTTTTCAAAAAAAAAAACTAACTTAAAAAACCCAAAAACAAATTATACTTAGCTTTCTTTACCCAAAAGCCCTTTTCAGTTTCTCAATGTGTATCGAAAAGCAGTACCTCATCTATCACTGGTCTATGCAGTCCCTAGGCCTTCACCCGCTTTGACTTCCCCTCATCGTGGCTCTGATAACAAATTACAGAAAAAAAAGAACACACAAAGACACTAAGAACACAAAAGAACTTAAAAGAAAGAAAATACTTATTGGATTAAAATATGAAGAGAGCACATCCTTTTATAGTAAAGGAATGACATAAACCCTAAGTGCATAAACCCTAAAATGACTTAAATATACTTTAAGTCATTAATACACCACTAAAGCATCCTAAGTCAACAAGTTACTTTATTAATATGCCTAAGTCTATAGTCTAGATAACCACTATGAACTAAATAACTCTAACAATGCACTGTAGGAGCTAGTTCTAGACAATAGCCGAAGTGAATGTTGTACATAGGAAAATAAGTGCAAATGTGCACAAAATTGTAATGTAAATGAAATGTACATAAAAGTGAAATGAAATGTAAGTGAAATGTTTTTTTTTAGTTGACATTAGCAAGGATGACATCATAGATTGATTATTTGAATTTGTACTATGTATGGCTATTGTAATGTTTGCATAATAAGAATGCGGGTAGTTCAGTGGTGATATATTTGGGCAGCAATTGCTTCTAACTACTGACCCACAAGCATAAAAGGACCCCCACTCATTTGTTTGATAATAATAGTATGAGAGAGAGCATTGTGCATTGGAGAGGACAAGGATTCCAATAGTGTATTATGATGTGAGAGCATCTGTGTGTTTTGTGTACTGCAATGCAAGTGTCGTACAGACAATTAAAATGCAATGAAATTCCATTTCCATCTACGTATGTCTATGTGATGCCATTGTTGCAGTATATTGTTAGGTTGTAAGTGTTTTGTGTGTGTAGGGTTGCAAACGGAAGTTGTAGTCCAGAATAATTGTATGAGAGTCGGCGTACAAGTATTGTCGTCGGAGTGTCATACGAGGGTCATCACGAAGTGCTATACAAGGAAGGATGTCATACGAGGAGTGTTCATAAAGTTGTTGCCATACAAGTCATTGTCGGTAGGTGTAATAGTTGTTGGATTTTGTCGTTCAAGTGGATTGTGATTATGCCATACAAGTGCATGTGGAGACTTTTCCGTACAAGTGCATATGCAGACTTTTCCATACAAATGCAAGTTGATACTTTTCTACAAGTGGAGTTGTACAATTGCCTATGTCAATTATGTTTGGATCAGCAATAACTACGGTCTCAGCTAGCTCCTAAAATATGTCATTCCAATTGTTCTTCCAATCGTCGGAATACTCAATGCCATGCTACATTTGGTGTCGTTGCCGTCTAAAGTTTGAACCAGCACGTGTGAAGATTGGAGACATGGATGACAAATTCCTTGCCGCGAGGACTTGAGTGACATAATCGCGGAGGAAGTCAAGACCATATTATGAGAAGAAATCAAATTACTTCCCAACAGCGTCATGTTAAGCAAAACATTGCCAACCGAGACTTCAAGTCAAAAAGCACAAAACTTGAACAACTAGAGGTGGAACGCATTTGGAATATGTAGACAGGGGTGAGTACATTCCCGATACAGGTGATGACAGTTAATATCAGGGTGGGCAAGGTATAACTAAGTCCAAGTGATAGGCTAACTCTGGCTGACAGGGTCCAGTCGGTGTAGGGGACAGGTGCAGACGTATAGAACTGAATCAGACATCTGGTTCAAATGTCTGGGGTCAGACGTCAGGTTTAGGGCTGGACGTCTGGTGAGAGGGCTGACGGCTAGCCGTCTGGTGGTGACCAGACGTCTGGCTAGACGTCAGGCCTCAAGGTACGCACAACCGCCATAACCGCTTCGCTCCAGCACCTGTCCGCCAACGATTAACAACACACCTGCAATAACAATTTCACCATTCGAAAACTTGCAACATGACCTTCAGTGTTTCACACCTGCAACAAACTCCATTAATGGCAGCAATCTGTAACTCAACTCAACACGCAATACATACGCAGAATGTGGATCAGAATAACAGTCTTGGTATTATATTTGCAATCCCGATTACAACATACAATAGAATCTTAGACAGAGTATGTGCTCTCTCTCCTTTCTCTCTAATCCTATACAAATGTTGGAAAATAGAGTATTTATAGGGCTGGAAGTTGGTTATCCCAACCAACTTCCCCCAACTTCCCCAACCACTTCTACAACCGAATCTGCTAACTAATTACTAATTAGACGTCTAACTTTGCTAACTAGACGTCAGCCACTAGCCCAGACGTTAGGTCACTAGCCCAGACGTCTGGCAGTCAGACCAGACGTCTGACGGCCAATCCACACGTCTAACTGCCAGCCCAGACATCTGACAATACTGGACGTCTGGTGACTGGCAACACTGGACGTCTGACTTACAGACTGGACGTCTGATGCCAACACATAGATAAAATTGCTCAATTACATTCAAAATTGTTCGGTTACATTCAAAATTGTTGGAGGATGTGCCAGTCAGTCCTAGGGCTTAGAACTGCTGTCTACAGAATCCTTGGGAGGATAGTTCAATGATGAAAATGAAAGGTGGCATACATTGTTTTTGACAATGGAGGATGAGGTGCGAGGTGAGGTGCAGCAAAAAAACGAAGGGCGGACCAAGGAAGACGTTCATGCAAGTCGAGGCGCCAATGTGGAGAGTGCACAAAGAGACGAGGTTGACCAACTAGTAACACCAGCACAAGAGCGAGGGAGATTGCCAAGAGGTGCAAAGGATAGGAGTCAGGCACAAGGGCAACCACAGGAGAGTGTGGCGAGGAGACCAAAGCCAACGCTCGTGTATTCGCAAAGGAGGTCGCGAAGCATAGGTGCACTAGTAAGCAGGTCATAGATTGTTTGCTAGTGAGGAGTTGTTTGGTGAAGAAGCACCAAGAGCAGAAGTGCCAAGTGAGGCATCATTGAGTGGGGAAGAGTCAAGAGAAGAGAATCACCCACCAATGGCGAACATTGCCACAACGGCAGGCAAACAGAAATGCCCACCTTTTCTAGGTGATGGAAAAGAGGACCCAGAACGTCACATTGGAACCTATGTAACTATATGGCATGCCAATGGAGTGGATGATGAGGATGCTTGGTTAAGATTATTTCCAGCTACATTGCGAGGAATCGCAATGGACTAGCATCTAAAAAGGGCAAGAAGGAATCCCTTCACAACATGGCGAGATTTAGCTGATGAATTCAAGAAGGAATTCAAGCTATTGAGAGATGATATTGAAATCATTGGAGAAATATACTCTACCAAGCAAAAGAAAGATGAAGATATTAAGTCCTATAACAGGAGACTCAAGGAACTAATTGATAAAATGGAGGTGCAACCAGCAGATGGTTTGCAAAAGTGGTGGTTCCTTGATGGATTGCTACCTAGATACAAGAAAAATATGAAGGTAGTACCACCTACCACTTATCAAGAAGCATATGAAAGAGCTCGAAACTTGGAGAGCGAAGCAAAGCAAACGACGACAAGGATAAGTCATTTCAGAAGTGATGATTCTGATAGTGACAGAGATGACTTACATGTAGCAATCCAAGCGATGAAAAAGGACTTTGAAAGAATGATAAATGAGGTGAAGGGAGAAAAGAAGAAAGAGAAGAAGGAAATTTGGTGCTCAAATTGTAAGACAGAAGGGCACACAAATGTGAATTGTCCAAGGAATGCTTATTGTAATATATGTGAAGTCATGGGGCATGCAGTTGGAGATTGTCCATTCAATTTGAGGAGTGCAAGGCACCAAACGATGATGGTGCAGAAAGAAGAGAAAGAAGAAAAACCTAGCACTTCAAAGAATGGACAAGGAGTGACAAGTGGTGGATATAGAAATAATCATCGTGGAGGAAGGCAACCCCAACAAGGTAATCGACAACAAGGTGGATAGAGTCGATTACAGTATGACTTGGATGGAAGGCCCATCATCCAATGTAGAAGATGCCAGGAGTGGGGACATTTTGCAAGGAATTGTCAAAACCCACCAGTAGGAGGAAGTACCGGAAACAACAATAGAGAACTTATGTGCAGATGGTGCGGACTAGGCAATCACAAGGAGGTGAATTGCCCAAAGAAAGCAAGTTCCAGTGGAACACAGAATGTCAATTTTATTGACATAGAGGAGCCTGTAGGGGACCAACAAAATAAGGATAAACATGTGCTAGCTATGACAAGGGCTCAAGCAAGGAAGGTCGAGCAATACCCAAATCTTGCCAAGGAGAAGGAGAAGTGGCAGGAAGCACATGATTTGATAGAAGAAGAAATGCAAAAGGCTAAACAAGAGAGACTACTCCAGGAGAAAAAGTTGAAGAAGCCAATCACCATAGAAGAAGTACCAGAGGTACAATCATCATCAATAGAGCAATTGGTGGCGCAAGTACTGAACACAACAGTTGAGGTGAAGGTGTCCAGTTTGCTTGGCACAATACCTGAGCTTTATGCAAAGGTAGGAGAGATGGCACGAACGAGAAGAGTTGTGGAGCCATGATGCCATCATGAAGTACCAACGATAAGAAGGGATCAATTCATTGATCCAACGGTGTTGATGATTGAAGCTGGGAAGAAGCCGGCATTGATTCATATGGAGTTGTTAAATCACAAGTTGACTCAGGTGATCATTGATGGAGGGTCTAGCGTGAATGTGATGCTTGAGAAGACCTGGAGAGACATTGGAGCACCATTTTTGTGGTCTCCAAATTTCCGATTGTATGGTGCAGACCAATATGGCATTGAAATGAAGGGAGTGCTGACAGCCCAAAAGTGAAGATTGTTGACCAAGAGTTCATCATGGACTTCGTGGTAATTGCCATGCAGAAACCAGCCTATGATGCATTGTTGGGGCACGGATGGCTACGTATGGCAAAAGTGAATCATAACTAGGAGAAAGATCATCTCACATTCAAGAAGGGACAACACAAATATATGATAAATTTGAAGAATCAGTCCGTAAGTCAAGACATTGCGACATCTGATGAATCAGGGAGTTCATCATCAGATGATGATAGCAGACATGAGCCGAATGAAGAGGGAGTGTTGAAACTTCAAGAATGTACAGAAGATGATGAAGATTCAGACAATGGACTTCTCCATTGGCAAATGGAGGATTATGAAATTTTTCTCCCACACTGTCTGTGTATTCAAGTAGAAGAAGATGACCATGATGAAAGGAGAAATATTGTGTATGAGGTCGGTGAATCAAGTAAGAAGAAGTCTGCACCAAAGGAGGAAGAAAAGGAGAAATGGACATTTCCAAAGAACTTTGTAGAGTACACTATCGGTGATGTGGTGATTGATGAGAAGCCAACACACCCGATTGATGTACTGAAGGCAGCAAATGAACCTGACACCATTCAATATGAAGGTCCGAAGATGGTTCAGGTAAACCTCGGTGAAAAGGATGAAGAGAAGATTATCCATTGCGGAGACGATTGGGACCCAATGTTGAAAGCTGTCGCTTTCAAAATTTTCATGCAATATAAGGATGTCTTCGCATGGACGTACAAGGACCTGAAAGGGATCCCACCAGAGTTGTGTGTACATCGAATCCCATTGATTCCAAGTGCACAACCAATGAGGAGGAGGCCATACCGGATGAACCCAAAGTATGCAGCCCTGGTGAATGCAGAGATACAGAAAATGTTGGATGCGAGTATAATCTTCAAGGTCACGGTGAGTGAGTGGGTGTCACCGATCGTCATTACCTTGAAGGAGGCGAGCCAAATCCGCATCTGTGTGGATTTTCGAAGCTTGAATGCTGTAACAATCAAGGATCCCTTCCCTATTCCTTTTACTGATTCGATATTGGAAGAGGTAGCAGGACACGAGATCTATTCATTTTTGGATGGATTCTCGAGCTACAATCAAATCAGTATTGTCGAGGAGGATAAGTTGAAGACAACCTTTGTAGTGGAGAATGGAATATATGCATATAACCGGATGCCGTTTGGTTTATGCAATGCTCCAACTACATTTCAAAGGATAATCTTGTATATCTTTGAGCAAATGTCCATAAGGAAGTTTAAGGTCTTCTTAGATGATTGGTCACTGTATGGGAGAAAAGACGAGCATTTGAAGGCATTGGAGGAATGCATGAGGTTGTGTAGGAATGCTCATTTGTCGTTGAATCCCAAAAAGTGTAAATTGTTGGTCCCATATGGGAAGTTGTTGGGACATGTTGTCTACAAAGAAGGATTGAAGACAAACCTCGACAAGATATGAGTCGTAATGAGCATGGAGGAGTCGTACGACGTCAGTTCGTTGAAGTCCTTCTTAGGACATGTCGGGTATTATAGGAGATTTATTAAGAATTTTGCACAAGTGTCCCATCCATTGGATGTCTTGACGCGCAAGAATGTTCCTTTTAGGTGGATGGAGGAGCATCAGAAGGCCTTTGAAGAGTTGAAGGCAAAGTTGGTGTGCACGCCCATTCTGGTATTTCCGGATTGGGATAAAGAATTTCATGTCCACGTGGATGCATCTAATTTTGCAATTGGATGCGGGTTGGCCCAAGAGGGGCAATTTGGGCTTGATCAGCCTATTTACTTTTCAAGTCGGTTGTTGTCATGGGCGGAAAAGAATTACAACACGACAGAGAGGGAAGCCTTGGGAATGGTATATGCAGTCCAAAAGTTCAGACACTATCTGCTTGCCAATCCCTTCGCTTTCTATGTAGACCATCAAGCATTGTTGTATCTGATCAACAAGCCGACTATTCACGAACGAGTTAGCAAGTGGCTCGTTACGTTGCAGGAGTTTGTCTTTCGGGTAGTGGTGAGACCCAGAAAGAAGCATGTAATAGTGGATCAGTTGTCAAGGATTCGCTCTGGGGAACCTACGGAAGGAGTGTCGGACGAGTTTCCAGATGCTCATTTGTTTGTTGTGAGTGCAGTACCATCATGGTACAAACATATTGGAGAATACTTGTCAAAAGGAGAGCTGCCAAAGGAGATGACAACAGTAGAGAGGAAACGCATCATTATCAAATTGGCACCATTCCAATTGATAGCAGGCTTGTTATACAAAATTGGACCTGATGGAGTTTTGCGGAGATGTGTCATGGATGAAGAAGTGAATACAACGCTTAGAGAGGCTCACGAAGGTTTGGCAAGAGGGCACATGGGGCCAGATGCAACAAGAAGGAAAGTGCTTCTGGCAGGGCTATGGTGGCCCACCCTTTATTGTGATGCAAGGGAGTATGTGAAGGCATGCGATACGTGCCAACAAGCCGAGAAGCCATTGAAGAGGGACTTCATGCCATTGTACCCATCTCAACCGCAGGAGTTGTTCGAGAGATGGGGTCTCGATTTTGTTGGACCATTGAGAACAAGCCGAAGGAGAAAGTGTAGGTATATTGTGGTGGCCACAAAATATTTGACAAAGTGGGTAGAGGCAAGAGCATTGCCAAATAATTTTGCAAGGAGTACAACACGATTCCTTTATGAGCAAATCATTACAAGGTTCGGCGTACCCTTGCAATTGACAAGTGATAGAGGAGGACACTTTGTCAACGAAATAATTCAAAAGTTGACCACTGAGTTCAAGATTTTGCATTCATTGTCAAGTCCGTATTATCCCAGGGCAAATGGGCAAGCGGAGGCGACAAACAAAGTCTTGGTCTCAATTATTTATAAGACCTGTGGTGTAGAAGGTGCCAACTGGGAGGAAAGGTTGCCAGCTATTCTGTGGGCATACAGAACAACATTCAAGCCAACAACAAACCACACGCCGTTCCAGTTGATGTATGGGCAGGAGGCAGTAGTGCCAGTAGAGTTCCTGGTACCAAGTTTGAGGGTGGCGGTACAGAACCGGTTGGGAGACCAAGAGAGGCTCACGACATTGGTAGAATTGGAGAAGACTAACTCCGAGGAGGGAAGGTGGACGAGAACAAGGTTGGAGGATCGCCCAGTGAACGAAAATGATGTAGGAGGTCAAAGTGGTTTGCGAGGACTACTAGACACTCCAAAATTGGTACAGAAAATAAGCATCTTAGAGAGTTTGGGAGGGTTGTCAAGTCTTCTCATCCATGTTTTTTTGCTCAGCCAAGGGAGTAGGCTACGCAATCGGCAAGATGGCCCATCAAGAGCATTCTCTGTTGGTGTTATAAACAACCAGTTACCACACAACCATTAGGATGGCTCGTCAGGATAGTCTCTTGGTTGTTGCTCAAACCAAAGATGTCGTAGAAACAAAGGACAAAGGAACCAAAGGATATCACGGACAGACCTTAGACAACCAAGAGGAAGGAATAGGCAATTCCCAGTCATCGAGGAGGCTTGAGCATTGCATTTTGCTCAACACCAGATAGAGAAGGGAGGACGAAGAGTGCATGTACGAGTTGAAGGTGGGTGGATGCTATATGGAAGCGATGTGAAGCGCTCTAGTGCATTGCGAACAAAGGAGATATGCTGACATAGGATTTACCAACACAAGGGGAAAACTACTGATAGACACACCATGAGGAGAAGTTGTGTATTGTGAAGAACAATGCAGAGAGGGTTTTACCGAAGTGCTAAGAAAATTGTTGTTGTACAGAGTCGTACAAATGTACAAGCAACCATTGAAGTGAAAAAAAAAATTGCACGAGGGTTTTTTGGTTTGTAGGTGTGCACAATTGTATGGACGTGGTTTTGGAGCCAATGGCTAAAAGACACCAAGTCTGTGTGTAGAAGACAAGGGCAGAAAAGGTTGTCGTACAAGTCGTGGTAGAAGGGTCGTACAAACAGGAGAGTGAACAACCAATTCTAAGGAAACACCATTGTCGTACAAGTGTAGTGGAGTTGTACAACGTCGTACATATTGGTGCAAAATGCTGGTCGTGCAAGTGCAAGGAAGCGATGCCACTATGATACAGGTGCATTTCAGATGGCAATATCTTTAAACAACTACCTTACAAGCCCAAAAGTGACTGTCATACAAGTACCAGATTGTGTATGATAGGTAGTCATATAGATGCAAAACATGTACAACAAGTGCCATACAAGCATAAGTAGAGGTTAGTCGGAGTTTCTGAGAAGTAAAATATGCAAAAACGATCGAGTATCAAGGAAAGAATTCATCAGGTAGAACAATAGCAAAGAAGAGTTCCATTTGATCTGGTGACGCAGGTAGAACCTTGTTCTCGTGGAGGTGTCGAAGGAAGTGCAAGAAGAGGTCTTGCTGAGCACGTGCAAGGAAGGGAGAGAGAACGCAGCTCAGACACTAAACAAGGTAGCAACAGGCAACATGTTGGACATTCCAAAGAAAGGCCAAGGCCCAACACTCCAAAGGAGCGAGAATTTGAGGCTTCACCTCAGGAGGGGGATAAGAGCAAGTCAAAGGAAAGAATGATAGTGCCCTTGCAAGATATCACATGGGTACAACTAGCGGGAGAGTTTTTCCGAACATGGTCGTAGGCAAGTTCGAACGATCATCTGTCGAGGATGGTATTCAAGAATCCAAGAGTCAACTTCATATTGTAAGTTCCAAATTTTGATAAAGAATTTTTTAAGGGATATTTGCAGTGTTCCACGGGGAGGGGACGGCATTGGGGACGTTTCCCCCCGTCCCCCTTTTGGGGGACGGCTGGGAAACGTCCCCGGGGATGCCTGAGGCCTACGGCCTCCCGTCCCCGGGACGTCCCCTATTTTGGGGCGTCCCTGGGGACGGCCAGCCGTCCCCGGGGACAGTTGGGTCCCTTTGGGGACGCTCAGGCCGTCCCCGGGGACGCCCAGCCGTCCCCCATGGCTGGGCGTCCTCAGCCAAAAGAAAAACTAAAAAAAAAAATTAAAAATGAAAATTTAATCTGTTCTTTAGTACATTGTAAGACATTTGTGTTCTTCAATCTGTTCTTTAGTACATTGTTGAAAATGATGACTTTCCACAAATGAAGATTAAAGCAAAAGTTACAATATTCTAAAATTACAGTATTCTAAAGCAAGTCCTCAGCCAATCTGTTCTATGAAGATTAAAGCAAAAGTTACAGTATTCTAAAATTACAAGTGAGGGATAAATATTGTTGATATAATAAGCGGAGATCACTGAATAACATAAAGAGTAACAAAGAGAGACCCTACTCATACTAGTGAAAATTACTTAGAAAGAAAGGAAGTTTCTTAATGTCCGTAGATGATCAAAGCAGGTATTTGGACTCAAATACTACATTGTGTAACAACAATCTGGAGAGAGCTGGAAATAGTGTTCCAAAGAAAAACCAAGAATACAAAATTAATAAGCATAAATTTACAAAATCCCTTTAAACAAGGTTAATCAAAATCTTTTGAGAAGAAAGCTGACAAGGAAAAAAATAGTTAAATTGTAGGATGTTAAAAAGTGAAACAAGCAAGTTTTACAGGACTCTGAACAGCGTGCCTCTTGACTGCATTTTTGAAAACATTTTTAGATCATGGCTTTGCATGTCTTAATTCAGGTTCATAATTCAGAAAATCATGTAAGGTAAAAACATGATGAAGTTGTTGGCTAGTAAAAGTGGCATGATAACTCTTATTGGAATGGCACTTTATTTGGTGGGGAAAAGACCCTGGTCCAAAATGCTTCTATTGCTGATTTATCTAATGTTCAAGAATGAAGATTTTGTAAAACAGATAGCATCCAATTAGATTCATGTTCACTATTTTGCTTTTATGTGTGTTCCTTTGTTGCTATAAATATTTGCTGCAAAGTGGCCTAAATTGTTTGCTTTGCATACACTTCCATTGAGAAAATACAGATGAGGAATGCTTGGCATCAACTTGTCTTATTCTTACAAAGAGACAAATCCCATTGAGTTTAGGACATTGACTTCAATGAGAAAATTGTAACTTTTGCTTTAGGACATTGACTTCAATGACAAATCCGCTTATTTTAGAACACTGTAATTTTAGAATACTGTAACTTTTGCTTTAATCTTCATAGAATACTGTAACTTTTGCTTTAATCTGTTCTTTATGTTCTTTAGTACATTGTTGAAAATGATGACTTGTAAAAGCTGAATAATGTGGCATTCATTACTTGAGCAATAGCAACTAATTTGGTTAACTATTAGAGATTGGCAGATTGCACTTGATATCCTTGGCTGAACCTTCAAGTTATATTTGTTGAAACAATTAAATGGCTGCACTTAGTAACTAATATCAATATGAATATCCTAATATCATTTTTGTTGTGTGTAGAATTCTGAATGTGTAGATTATTCTAAATTTCTAAAAAATTCAATTTTCATAGTATTATACCAGCCGTCCCCGAGCCGTCCCCTAAAATCGGCCTGCCGTCCCCCCCGTCCCCCGAAACCCGTCCCCCTCCCCGTCCCCCCGTCCCCCAGGCTCGTGGAACCTTGGATATTTGCTACAAATGTTGCAGACATATAATCCGCAGCAAAATGCCAGTAGAATTAGAACTGGTGACAAGGAGGTACAAGTGGTATTTTCAACAGGCAATTTCAAAAGAAATTTTGGGTTGTCGAATCATGGGATACTGGTCAATAAAGAGTCAGTGGATGTGAACCTATGGAGGGAGATAATTAATGACGTCACAGATATCACTTTGAAAGAGGTAGCAAAGTTGTTGAAGCATGGAAGCTGCGGAGTAAAGATGCAGCAATTGAAGACACCGAAACTATAATGTGCAATGATCTCATTATGTCAAAAATTTCGGGAGAACACAGAGCCTCAGGGATTCCCACCTGGTTCATATCTTATGTACAGGGAATAATAGTTGGCATTGCGTATGATTGGGCATCATATTTGTCATACTGTACTAGGAATTTCCTAATGCAGTATATGAGAAAATTTTCAATGGTTTTCCATGCCATTGCATTGTTGATGAACGCTCCAACACAAGTGAGGGTATGGTTTTTAGAGTTGAATCTTCCCAAGGAAATTCTAGAGCAGGCGCTGACAATTTTTAGGTGGACCAATGTGATGCCACTAATGAAGCCTAGCCCTCCAGTGAAGAGAAATAAGATACTAAAGAGGAAGATACAGGAGCGGATCCAGAGGAAGTCGTAGAACAACTAAGAACAGATTTGATGCAAAGAGAAAAGAGGCACAAGAGGTTGGAGTAGCTGTAAACGAAGGCTTAACCTCAAGCACAACGTCAACCAGAAAACAACAACAACCCCCATAGCAAGCCACAATAGATGTTGGTGGCAGTCCAAGACGAACAGTGGAGGGAAGGAGTGAGTAGTGTGGAAGACTACAAAGAGTAGTGCGACAGGAGGAGCTTGCACAAGTAGGGAGTCAGACTATGCAAGGAGGCACTATAGGTAGATGGATGACTCAGGAGAGAGCTACATTGGATGAGTAGTAGCCTAAGGAGACTATTGCTTAGGGTGGATAGGAAGAGGAAAGAAAAACAACACAACAGTAGGAGTCAATCGTGGTTGGGGATGTAGAAGAGGAGATGACAACAATGGATGCAATGGAAAGTGTAGGAGATGAACAGGTGGAAAACGTTTTTCAACACCGCAACACCTTTGGAGCAACAAGAGGATCCATGTGGATCACCTCCATTGGATGGGCATATAGATATTGAAATCACATTTGCAATAGAAGATTTGGCAAGGAGGAGAACAATACCAATTGAGCAAGTAGAGAAGGGGAAGTTGTCTACATCACAGTTTCCTATTTTTGGTAGAGGAGAAAACAATCAAATGTTAGAAGAAGAACAAGAGAGAGTAGAAGAAGCGCTAACTAAAGAACAAACTGTGGATGTGGCATGACTAGTACAATAGGGCAAGGCAACCAAGATACCAATCAACCTAAAAGGTGATGGTGGAGAAGAGAGGAAATAACCAACATGGCAATGATGGGAGTGAGCATTTCCTCATAGATGTGCTAAATTTCAAGAGACCACCAACTCTAGGGAACTGTATCAATGAACAGGTTGATTCCTTTTTCAAAAAGATGTCTAGAGCCTTGGATAGAGGAAAGATGGAGTTCTAAGTAGGATTCGTTGGATATTGGCGACGATTGAAACTGATGTAGAAAATAAATTAGGGAAGTTAGTACAATGGGCTCATGACAAAGAGAACATGGAGGAGCTTTTCGATGTTCATCATAAGCAACCGCAATAGGTAGTGTGTGAAACATGATTGGATTGGAAAACTTGCTAAAGGGAACTTATACGATATATAGGAAGTCAACTAAGGTGTATACTGATGAAGGGAATATGGCATCTTGTCCAACAGATGAAGCAAGAGTGAAATACGTGAAACTTGCACATGAATTGGTGAAGATGTATGCTAGGGTTAATTTTTTGGCATTCCTGATTGTACAAAAGTGAAGAAAATTCATGAGTATAAGGAACAACCTAACCAATGGGAGGAGAGACTTCGACAAATGTAGGAGAAAGCTGAAACAGAACTAACAACAATCAGAAAGGAAATTGAGGATAGAATGAAGGCTCAGGAGGAACAGGATGATTTGATTGGATGGCTGAAATCCAAATGAGATGATTGGATGGGAGATTTCAATGCTCGGACCAGACCTATGCAGGTTTCTCTTCATGACCTCACAACCAATGAGATGCAGACTCAGGAATTGGATCTTGAGGACCTTGGTTTTTCTTGAACCTCCAACGACACACAAGTGATTGCTTATGGTAAGCATCTTATTGAGTTGGGTGAATCCAACAAGCTAGTTCTTCTCAATGGTATATCTTGTTTTCCGGATTCTAGTGGATTTACTTTCTTTCCTCGTAGTGGTGGAGCCAGTGTCGTCGACTATGCTATTTCCTCTACTACCCTCATTCCATTCATTTCCCGATTCAACATCTCTGATCACCCTCCCCCCCTACCGATCATTCAGTTCTTTCTCTCACATTATCCACTGTTTCCATTCCTGTTAATCTTCCCCCTCCTCCCTCCCCTTCAGCCCCTCGAGTCATTATAGACTATGACTATTATTATTCCTATACCTACATGGACCGGTTGAATCAGGTTCTCCCCATGGTGTCTTCTCTTCCCGATGTTTCCAATCATTCTGCTTGCTTGGTCCAAACTATTTGGAAGGCTGCTTTGGACTCTTACCCCCACACTATTCGTCCTCCCCCTCATCCTTGTCCCCCTGGTCATTTCCCCATGAACATCTGGTATGATGAGGAATGTAAGTCTGCCCATCGAAGGTTGAAATATGCCATTCAGAATCCTTCCCAACTCTATACCATTTCTCACAAAGACTATAGGATGCTTCTTCGAAAGAAAAAGCGTCTCTTCCTCTCTCGGCATCGACTTGATCTTATCCACTCCCTTCAGTAATCTCCTAAATCCTTCTGGCGCCTTATCCTACCCCGTGATTGGATTACTCAGGGGATCGATCTTTCCTCTTGGACCATTCATGCCTCTTCCCTCTATACCATCCCAAATCAGCCTCCTATTATTGTTCCTCCCCCTCTCTTCGTGCCACCTCTTTTCTACTAGTCTTGTTAGGCAGATTATCTAGAAACTCTGTACGAGCAAAGCAACAGATTTGGATGGGTTACAGGCAAAATTTTTGAAGCATGGTATTGACCCTCTTGTTGGGCCCCTCACTGATCTCTTTAATCTCTCTGTCTGTTCGGGTTTCCTGATTCCTGGACTCGGCATATCATTCACCCCATTCATAAGGCGGGTGATCCCCATGAACCCAATAACTACAGGACTATCATGATTGGGCATATCTTTGCCAAGCTCTATGCCACAACATTGGATGTGCTTCTCTCCCGAAGGTTGGAGGAGGGGGGTTTCAGGGCTCTTGGCAAAGCTGGTTTTCGACAAGATCACCAGACCACAGATCACATTCTAGTCCTCAGAGCTATTATTGAGGAGGCACGTTCCAGGTCCTCGAAGATTTATTGTTGCTTTGTTGACTTCAAGAAAGCCTTCGACATGGTGCCTCGGCATTTACTTCTTGAGAGACTACGTTCAGTTGGCATCTCTGGGCAACTTTTGATAGCGGTTACACGGTTATATGAGACTATGAAAGGTTGGTTTCGCTCCCCTCAAGGTCTTTCAGACAGTATTCTTAGCACCATAGGAGTGAAATAGGGTTTCCCCCTTTCCCCGACACTTTTTGGGATCTTTATCGATGAGCTTGAGACTTAAGGAGAACGCTCAT
Source organism: Wollemia nobilis (assembly GCA_028583015.1). Taxonomy (NCBI): domain Eukaryota; kingdom Viridiplantae; phylum Streptophyta; class Pinopsida; order Araucariales; family Araucariaceae; genus Wollemia; species Wollemia nobilis. The sequence continues at coordinate 4,512,516 of JAQPPZ010007509.1, read as the reverse complement.
GCAGAGGATGGTTGCCTTCTTCACTATGTGCTAATTTCTATTCTCCTCTTTGCTGATGATGTTGTTCTTTTGGCCTCTTCTTCTGAGGGGCTTCAACGCCATCTAGACAAGCTTGCCGCTTTTTGTGACTCGAGACAGTTGACGATGAATCTTTCTAAGACCAAGGTTATGGTATTCAATACTACCAAATAGGTTCTATCTCATCGCCACTTCTCTTTCCAAGGTCGGGAGGTCGAGATCACCACCTCTTATGTGTACTTGGGGGTTCTTTTCACCGGTCCCACTTCTAGTATGAAACCCACCGCCCAGGCCCGAGTGTGTAAGGGATATACAACTTTGTCTTTGCTAGAGAGGGATTGCTTCAAAGCACATTTTGAGGATATACCTGTGAAGATGAGGATTTTTGATGCCTTGGTCAAGTCAACTATTACTTATGGGTCAGTGGTTTGGGTTCCTAGCCTTGGCCCGACTGAGTGGTCATGGGTTGAACGAGTCCAGACACTCTTTCTTCGATGATTCATTCGTTGAAAGGGCATAGTCCCCCACTCTATTATTCTGGTAGAGTTTGGGTCTTCTCCTCTCCAGCTTGAGATTATCTTCCTGATTATCGGTTATCTTCACAGGATCTGTACTTTTGGAGATACCCCTGAAGGTTGCAGGCGGTACCCTTACGTCACCCTTCGCTCCTCGATGGAACTCTCTTCGAGTTCTCGGGGAGGCCGAAGGAGCTGGTATTTTCAGGTTTCTACTCTTCTGGCTAGCATTTAGATACGGATAGACAAGTTCTCGCCTTATTCTTTGGGGGTTCTCCCCGCCTCTTGGCTTGGTAAGGAGAAGATGCTCCATGAGATTCGAAAGGATGTTAGTCTCCAGTACACCAGATGCACATGGATATCTCCTGTTGCCCCTCTTTACTCCAAGCTGTCTTTTTACCATGAGCACTTCTTACAGATTCAGGAGGGCAGAATAGTTCCTCCACAATACCTTCAGCAACACACAATGCATAGTCTTCGGATCATTATTGGGCAACTCAGGGTGTGTTCTCACCAACTTCGGATTGAGTCAGATCACCATCTTCCGACGAAGGAGCGGATTTGCTTGTTTTTCTCCTTGGGTGAAGTTGAAACCCTTCATCACTTTATTTTTTGCTGTCCCATTTATTATGAGATCTGAGGTAGGTTCCATTGCCTTTTATGGGACAACTCTCAATATGTTTCTACCTTCTTTAGATACCCGGACCAACGTTGTCTCACACTCTTTCTTATGGAGATAACTCAGCTTCGATGACATAAAAGTTCTCCAAATGGTTCTCACCGTCCTCAACATCAGCTCATCACAACATACTTCACCAACTCCGACGGACCAAGTGACTTCAATCGGAAGCGCCCCACATCATCCAGTTAGGGCAGAAGCAGGGTCACTAGACAACGCACCAACAGTTTGTCAGGGTTTCGAACTAGCAATGGGAAGAGATATATCATGGACTTCTTCAGCTCCGGTACTTCGGCCTCAACTGTTAGGAGAGATTAGTATCTGTAGGATTCTTGGAGCTTGCCCTTTTTGGGCTGCTCCCTCCCCTCCTCTCTCTCCATTCTTCTTGGCGTGCACTCCTCTATGTTGGTTTGCAGCCCTCCCCCCTATGCTCTCCCTTTTCTTTTCTTTTCCCTTTCTCTTTGGCCCGTTTGTTGGGTTTCATCTTGTATTTATCTTAGTTCTTTTCTTTGTTGGGCATTTTAGCCTGCTAGCTAGTAGTCATTATTGTCCTTCTTATAGTCCCTTGGGTATTATTTTGGCCCACCGCGGACATTAATAATTTTTCATTTCATTTTATTGAGTGAACAATTGTTGGAGAAGAAGAATGGGAAATTTAATGTTTGGGATCAACTAATTGCAAAAAAGGATGAGCAGCTGGCAATTGCAGCCAGGCATGAGGCAGAAGTAGCAAGGAAGGTTGATGAGATAGTAAGGAGGCTAATGCCACATTTGCAAAGAGGGAGGAAGAGATATTGTCAAAATTTGTGGAAACCAAGCAAAGGGAGAATAATTACACAATGCAATGAATCCAGTATTTGAACTACGCCAAGAGATTGAAAGGAGAAACAGAGGCCCTCAAGCTGCAAATCAAAGAGATGGGAGGTATGCCTGTTCCAACTCCTCAGCATTAACAGAATCCTAATCCCCAAGAGCAAAGACAGTTGTTGACGAGGACATTGACCAATCTAAAGGGGAGGAGTTGGAACAGGCATACCTAGTTTTGGACAACAACCAAAGTGAATGTTTTTTATTGTAAAATAATTGCAAATGTGCATAAAATTGTAATGTAAATGACATGTAAAATCAAATAGACATGAAAACGAAATGAAATGTAAGTGAAATAGCATTTTGTTAGCTAACATCAACAAGGATGATGTCATAGATTGATTATTTAAGGACGTAATATGTACGGCTGATGTAATGTTCACATTTATAGGAATGTGGGTAGTTAAGTGGTGAGGTATCCGGACGACAATTACTTCTAACTGCCAATTCACAAGCATAAAAGGACACCCACTCATTTGTTCGATAATCATAGTATGAGCGAGAGCATTGTGCATTGAAGAGTATGAGGATTCCAAGAGTGTATTATGATGTAAGAGCATTTGTGTGATATGTGCATTGTGATGTTGTACAGGCATTTATAATGCAATGACATTCCATTTACATCTATGTGTAGGTTTGTGTGATGCTATTGTTGTATTGGATTGTTAGGTTGTGTATGCCAAGTTCTATATGCAGGGTTGCATATGGAAGTTGCAATCCAAAATAATTCTTGTACGAGGGAGGATGTCATACAAGGAGTGTTGACGGAGTTGTTGCCATACAAGTGCATGTGGAGACTTTGTCGTACAAGTGCAAGTTGATATTTTTCGTAAAAGTGGAGTTGTACAATTGCTTATATCAATTGTGTTTAGATCAGCAATGACTGCAGTCTCAGATGGCTCCTAAAATTTGTCATTCCAATTGCTCATCCAACCGTCAGAATACTCACCGTTGTGCCACATGCACAAGCTAGGGCACTTCTTATAAGGATTAAAATTGCAATTAAAAAGAATGGAAATGTATTTCGGTTAAGTGAGATTCACACATTATCATTAATGCTATCAATGAAATGGATGTGAGGATTGGATAAAAAATAACATTATTCATGATGTCATCAATTGTTGTTGGAGGCAGCCTCTTAGAAATGTGAGCATATCTAAAGAGGAGGAGACCAAGTAGCACATAATTTAGCCAATCACGTTGTTGATCTCCATCTTGGCAAAATGCAAATTCTAAAATACATTTGGTTGAGTGAGATTTCATCTCTTAATGAAAATGATGTCAAAGAGTTGATTGCGGAAACATACCAATTTGAGTAAGATGATGAATATGTATGATAGAAAAGAACATGAAGAATTTCTTGACTAAAAAGCAAGTTGGAAATGGTTTAAATGACCTCACAACAAATGTAATGTTCTGATATTTTGATTTGAGTGGCCCCCAATAGAAGCCACAAATAGGGTTTTAAAAAAAGGTAGGATATATATATATAATATAATAATATAAGGATATCGTACTAATATAGTCATAAGAGATATAATAAGGTAGTGGTTAGGTCTAATATAGAACCATACACCCTTGATACCTCTTACGGTCCCAATATGTATCTTATAATTTGGACATGCACCATATGGGATCAAGGTACCTCAGATATGACATAATATAAAAAAAATGTGTATCTAATATTAGGATTATTGGAGCATTTAAAATGTGAGTTTAAAGTTCAAACATTAAAGTCTACTAGCAAACCATGTCCAAATGAAACCAAGCTAAGAGTTATACCATAATAAAATGTAAGTCATTGAACCATATCAACATATGGCATACCACATGTATTATGTAATCTTAAATCATGTTAATCTTAGTAAATCTACTAGTTCTAAGTATGATTGTACATTCTAAACCTAATCAAAGTACATTGTTCTACTCAATAACTACAGTCAGGAAATAATAATAATATAGCCCAAAGATGCCATTATGATGAATCAAAATTGGTGTCACTAGGTGGGGGCATTGCATTTCCTCCCCTCCATAAATTTTGTATATTGCAAAGGAAATAATAGACGAGGATAAAATTGATATGCCCACAGATCTCAAAGTACATAGTCCTATTGAATGACTGTGGACAAAATGATAATAAAAATAATATAGTCCAGAGATGCCATAATGATGTAATCAAAATTGGTGCCACTAGGCCGGGCACGACATTTCCTCCCCTCCATATATTTTGTAGATTGTGAAGGAAAATATAAGTGAGGACAAAATTGAAATGCCCACTGACCTCACTAGTTAGCATTATTAAAATCTTATTTATAATTAGAGTCTAACACTCTCATTTACATGAGGTATATCATGATTATATTCCCAAAAATAATTGGCTTATTGAATGCATGAACACAGTTACAAAAAATCTTCAACAAATTCCATTATTTTAATCCAAAAAAACTTTCCCAAATCTAAAAGTGTATATTGCACAATATCTTCAACAGATCCCTTTATTTTAATATAATTTTTTCAAAAATAAAGCACCACAAACCTAAAAATCTATGAACTAACAAAAGATAAAAATAACCACACTGCAAAAAATATATAAGTGAAATGCTTCTGCTTGCAAAAAGACATTACAATGATTTATTTCTCAAACATTTCATTCATGAAAGAAGATTCATCTTAATTTAGACATCAAAAATATTTCAAAATAAATTTTATGTAAAACTGTGATTAAATGTTTTCCATATCACTAATTGTGCTGCTACAAATAAAGGTCTATATATTGTGCCTTAAAGTTAATACTAATCATACCATCATTGCAAGTAGGAGAATTCTCTTTCCATTGTCAGCTTGCTTGAAATTTTCATAATTACTCATGTTCAAGGTCGACATAAGCACGTTAAACATCCTCAAACACAATATAACCCTATTTGTCAGTGCAATTCAAACACACAAATCATAAAACACATAATGAAAATAACCACAAAAATGAATGATGAAAATGTGCAAAATATGACTATTCTTTGAAATAAGAATAAATTAGCATTTCTACAACAAAACAAGGAGTACATTTAAAGTCCTTGCTTCCAAAATGTCACAATTCATCATACAAATTGGAAACACACAACAACTGCTCAAGACAGAGTCACAAGCCCAAATTCACATCAAAGCTAAAATTCAAATCATAAATCTGCGAAAAATTATGCAAAAAACATAGCAAAAAGATACCCCTTATGACATGCATTAGACTGTCGTCTTTCTAGCAAATTGTTCTGAGTTCCTACTACTTATGAACTACTGTAGCATCCCCAATTCTACCTTCTTCAATATAACCTCTAATAGAATCCAAAGATCCTACTAGTTATAAACTACTGTAGCATCCCCAATTCTACCTTCTTCAATATAAGCTCTAATACAATACAAATAAATGCCAATCATTGTAGCATCCAATTCTTACCTTCTTCAATATCAGCTCTAATACAATCCAAAGAATTGTGAATCATTGGACCATTCGCCATCAACTTTAAGCAATCTCAATTGAGGCACAATGCCTCTTTCATCATATTTGTCAATGGTCATTCCAACACTTCGGTGTAGGGATTTCTCACACCCTTCTATTCAATTATTTCAAAGCCTATGTTATGTTCCAAATCTGAGATTTAAAATCTGAATTTGAATCTTGGTATAAGCTTCAACTCAGGCTTAAGGTTTCCAAAGACAGTACGGGTGCTGCACTTCACAAAGTCAACTAATCTTTCATAGACTGCTTAAAAATAGATTCTCCAAAAACACCCTTTTCCTTTAAGGCTTACAACCCTTTTGACATTATTTCTTTTACATAAGAGATGGTAGATTCTTGCATTCCATACATGCATTATTTTCCTTTGGAACTACCTATATTTTCCCTACAATATTTTGCAATTCCTTCACTATTTAATAACTCCTACAAAAATATTCCTTGTGACTCCACCATTGGGACTTCCATGAATATATTTACAAAATAATAAAAGAAAATAAGTTGAAATAAAATAAGGATAGAAAATAAATCAATTCAGAAAAATTGAATATGAATAAAATAGTGAAAAAAAACAAGTTAAAATAAAAATAAGGAGAGAGAATTAGGTCGGAGGCTCCGGCCCGTTGGTCAAAGCCCTTCCTTGAAAGGGTTGAGACCACAATTCGAATCCCTCAGGCTTTGTAGAACCGAAGGGCGTGTCGCGCCAGCACCGTCGGCTACGTTAAAAAGTTTACCCGATGCAACTAGAGGTTATAGTGGCAGCAAGGAGCAGGATTCGAACCCACGACGAGGTGATGGAAAAACGTAACAAGTTACTGATTCCTCTAGTATACACACAAAAAAATGATAATAAGGAGAGAGAATTAATAAATTCAAAAAATTAGGATATAGATAAATAATGAAGGTGGAAGTATTAAATAAATTAATAAAATAAAGAATTCACCAAAATAGGTGAAAAGGAAAGATAAATTAAGAAATCACCAAAACCAGATATAGAAAAGTAAACCCATGAAAGTAGAAAAGAAGGTAAGAGGATTATGCATAAAAGGAGGACAAGAGAAAGAAGACATCTGAAAAAGTGGAAAGCACGAAGGAGAGAGCAGGAGAGAAGAGAGCAAAATGTGAATTCTTGGGAAGGTGGAAGACAAAATTCGACACAGAACACCCTATTACTGCATTTAAGGTATCCCTGAACTTGATTAACTAAGATTAAAAATAGTAAATAGGCAATGGCATAGCTGCAATCAAACTGATTGCAATATTCCTTTTCTTCAGTAAGTTATGTGTAGCCTCTATCGGGGGTGACTCCCATTAGAATAATAAAATATTACATTTATTGTCAAGTCAATTAAACCATATCCAACTTGACTTTTATCAAAGATTCTTCATTTCCTTTTCTCTCAAATATATTCATCATCTTCCTCAAACTGCCTTGTTTTCGCAATCAACTCCTTGAAATCATTTTCACTAAAAGACAAATCTCCCTCGGTCAGGTGCATTCTAAAAATTGAATTTTGCCAAGACAGTGGGCTAAATTATCTACTACCTAGTTTCCTTCTCTATAGATATGCTGACATTTCCAAGAGACAGCCTCCAACAATAGTCGATGAACATCAACAATAATTTTATTTTTTATCCATTCCCCACATATATATTTGTTGATAGCATAAATAATAATTTGGGAACCACCCTCAATTGAAATATATTTCCATCATTTTTCAATTGTAATGTTGATCCTTGAAAGATGTCCCTAGCCTCTTTCAAAAAACACCTCCAACTTTTCCTAAATTTCCTTTGGAAGCACCATCAAAATTAATTTTGATAAACCCAATTTTTGGACATTTCCATTTTACCATAGATCGAAGCAAATCCTTTGTGTTAACTCCATTATCGCAGTTGACCTTCCATGTATATTAAAATCTTGTAACCAAGAGGGCAGCACCGCTTATTCTGCACTAGAGACCTCCCATGATAACCACCATGTCTAAACATTTTGCAAGAGAGACAATAATACAATTCCAAACTTGTGCATGATTTTGAGATTTATTTTTTAAAATTCTATTATTACTTTCAAATCATAAATCCAACAAGTATTGGCAGAACCAATCCTCCATAGAATACATAATGCTTGAGATTTGAAATAATTAATCCAACATTTCATCAATTCTTTCAATGTTAATGGAGCTACCCATATATACTCATACTTTTTAATAAGTAGCCCCAAATGGTTTAAACAAAGAAGCAATGAAGAAGTAAATGATATGATGTTTCTAGATCCTTCTCATACAAGGCACACCTGAAAGGTCCATGATATCCTCTTCTTTGTAGACTCTCTTATAAGAATCTTGCTTTGGACTACTAACCAAAGGAATGTTGAGGCCTTAGAGAAGACCTTCAATGACCAAAACATTTTCCAAAGAAAATCATCAAGAGTAGAAAACTATAATTGCTATAAATCCTCATACATATTCCAAATTTACCGAATATCCACCACCTTTTGATAGATTCCAAACCAATTCATCCTTCTAAGTAAAAATAGGCAAATAGAACTCTCCAAGCACCTTTAGAAGCTTGTATGTTATTTGTTTGAGTTCATCTACTTCAACCAGGTTACTAAGAAAGCCATGATATGGAGTTTTTGCTCATATTAATATAATATTTGACCTTTGGGCCTTTACAAGCTAGACATGCCCGAGCCAAAGGTTTTCATTTTGGATCAAAAATAAGAGGATAAGGCTTCAACAAAGCATCGAACCAAAAATTTGCAAAATCCCTCCCATTGACTAACCATCTAATATGGTTCTTGATCAATTGCAAACTATATGATATGAACTTCTGTGTTGGTGTAGAGTTCACTTTCTAAATGATTTCATTGCATTAAGAGAACCTATATATTTTTGAAGTAATATTTTTGCCTAGTGTTTTTCTTGATCTTTGAATAGTCTCTGGCCAAGTTTTTTTCCCTAAGACCAAACTCGTAAGTCTACAATTTTGCGAGCTTACCCCTGAAATATTCTTTCCTTTGCAAACTCTATCCCATTTGTAAAGGGGAAACCTAATTTTTTCCTCACATCCTTTCCAAAGAAAATTTCTTTGAATTTTATCAAATTCAGATACTATACCTATCGACATTCTTGAAAGTGGCATCATATATAGAAATATAATGCAATGTGGTCTTTAGGAGTTGTAAACTTCCAATTATGGTTAGGAACTTACCTTTCCAACCTGCCAAATAAGATTTCATTCTATCCAAAATTGAGTCCCAAAACTCCTTTCCTTTATGAGACAAAGGAATACCCAAATATGTTGATGGAAATTTTCAATTTTAAACCCTAAAATGCCCACAATGATCCATTGTACATCTAGAGAAATGTTAATGAAAAAGATCTTGGATTATTTAGTACTAACCAAATGTGGAACAACCTTCTCATTGCATGATAATAATTATTTAAACTCCATGGTATCTACAAGCTTACTGAAGTGGTAAGGGCTTTGGCCTCTCTTTGAGAGGTCCAAGGTTCAAACACCACTTAGTATGAGGGGACCGGGACCCCTCATAAAAACTCGTGTAAACTCATTGAAAAAAACTTATTTAAACTCCATGGCCTCCTTGACTAAGATATGACCCAAAAGAAAAATATTATCAAAAAATTGGAGATGAGATTCAGAGGGACCATTTGTTGCAACCTAAACACCTTTGATTTTCCCTTCTATTTTTACCTTTGAGAAAGGTCTCCCTAATGCCTATGCAAGAATAATAAATAGACAAAGAGATAGTGGCTCACCTTGGTAGAGTCCATAGGATGATTCAAAGTCTCCAACAAGCGATCCATTGATCATAATAGATTATTTTGGAGTACTATAACAACATATAATCCATTCATGCCAACCTTGATCAAAACCTAATTTTATGAGAGTATCATGTAGAAAACTCTAGTAAACCCTATCATATGCTTTGTTCCTATCTAATTTCATAAGCATATCTGGATTTTTCATAGAATGAGTGAATGCATAGCCTCCTATGCAATAATTACACCACCAAGTACTGTTGACAATTTTGTCACATTTTGTCCAAGGGGTAAAATTTTGAAATATTGTTTGTTTTTCATGTTTGAATTCTCCTTCTCCTTAGGTCCGAGGTGTAGACCAATTGGTTCATCCAAACCCCATAAGGGGGCGGAGGTCCAAGGTTCAAATCTCGGGCCTCACCGGACTGAACGCTTGTCCCTTTCCTGGTGCTTTCAGCGACGTAAAAGGTTTAAAATGATTGTGGCATGGTGGTTATAGGGGCGGACTGCGCGAAGATCTGTGTGGTGGCTTCCAGGGCGGACAGCGCAGAATACTGTGGCGGCCATAAAAACCTGGACAGCTTGCCCGGATTCGTGGCGGCTACCGATTCCACCATGTAAATTAAAAAAAAAAAAAAAAAAAAAAATTTCCTTCTCCTCCATGTTTAGTTTTCTTCACTCTTCTGGCATTTTCATGGCGCTCCGACGCAACAAGTACCCGCATTTCGCTTTCCACCATGTCCATTCCAGGTATAAGGTAGTTGCGCTAGCAAAACAAGGCAAAAGAGGACAGCTTCACTCGCAAAAGGGGTAAATAGGCAGCTTCGCTGAGGAAATAGGCGAAAGTCCACTTCGGGCTTGAAAAATCAGCTAAGGCATGAGGGGCGCTTTGCCCAGAATGCTGCTGAAATGCCACTTCGGGCTCTTTGCCTGCCGAACCTCAACTTCGGCCCCGGTCCCAGTGAATTCCCATCTCGGCGATGAAGAAAATTCTAAGGCACCTTGGCCTCACTTCGCCCAGAAGGCCGAGACTGATTTGATCGCCATTGGCAAACTCCGTCGAAGCCAACAATGCCGATCTACCCTGATTTGCCTCAGTACAAATACCCTGGTACATCCGCTCAGTTCCCTCTTGTACCTTCCATGTACCCAGTTCCCTCGTGGAGTCCGAGTCAAGAGCCCAGGTTTTCGCAGATTCCCGCTCCTCCGGTTCCACAACTTTCTCCACCCCCGCAATATCCGGCTTGCCTCCGCCAATAGCGTCGTTGCCGTTACCTGCTCCTCTGACAGTCCACCCGCAAGCAAAACTTTTATAAGAGATGCAGTCTCTTAATTCAACCATGAGGACGCTGTCCAACGATATGGCAGTGATGAAAAAGAAGCAAGCTCAGCAGGAATTTCTGCCAAGGAGACCCTATCCTCCTCCGGCGATCACCAGAGATAAAGCATTCCCTTGGTTGCTCCGTTTTGGAGCAATTCCGAGAGTCACTCCCTCTTTCGGGCGATGCTCTTCGTCACTCACTTTTGGAGCGAACCTCAGCAAGAGAGCAAAATTGCAAAATTTGACTAAGTGTTGGCCTGGGAGCGACCGACGTCGGTCGCTCATTTCTTGAGCGACAACCGTCGTCGCTCCCCTTTTCAAGCGACCGCGGGCGATAGATGATAAGGGGCAAAAAGGGTTTCTAAGTTTGGGTGGCAACGCCGGTCACTCCATTTTGGAGCGATCGACGTTGGTCGCTCCCTTTCCGAGCAACACCCGTTGTCGCCCCCTTCTTATGGCGACTGTGAGCAAGATGAAGAAATGGAGAAAATTTGACTAAGTTTTGAGCCGATGATGGTCGTTCCATTTTGGAGCGACTCCTATCGTCGCTCAACTTTGCCAGCGATGCCCGTCTCTGCTCGTCGTCGCCCAAGCAAAACTTCATTGAAGGCAGCCCTCAAATGTTGAGGCCGGTCAATCCGTTTCGAAGCGATGTTGGGCGTCGTTGCCATTTTTCAACGACATTGGGAGAGAAGATGCAAATTTGGCTAAGGCACCAAGGTAGCGACCGACGTCGGTCGCTCATTTTTCGAGCGACTCCCGTCGTCGCTGCCTTTTTTCAGCGACCGTCGTCGTCTCTCCCCCCACATCAGCAAATATGAGAAAGATGACCAGATTGCAGATTTTCCAAGGAGAAGTGCATCCTGGGTTCGCCCCATTCTGGAGCGACTCCCAGGGTCGCCATTTTTCATCTGCGACTTTGGTCAAAACCCCCAGTTTCCAGCGACGCACGGATTTCGGGATTCACGCCTGTCAGGATGAGACAGAAAGTGTGTTGCTAGAGTACAGGGTAGGTGGACATTGAAGGACAAACTGTACCACATCTACCGCATTTAACCGGACCTGACTTTTTCCGCCCACCATATCTGACCGGACCCGTACGGATTTTAGAAGAGCCATATTGCAAGTACACCTACGGCCGACAGAGGTCTAATCCTGGCAGCTTTTGCAGCTTTTGTCGGATCTCGGGTTCCGTGCATAATTGTAATTTGGGGGGAAATTCTTGCTATAAATAGCAGAAGAACTTCATTGTAAAAGGGTGGAGGGGGGACATATTGCTAGAGAGCTCTGTTGTATCAGACACTTGCATTTGAATACAAAGCATCCTTGGCTCTGTTTCTGTCTCTTTCTTTTATGCTGCCTTTTGCTAGTATTTCTGCTTCATGTTCATTTATTTTTCTGATTGCTGTCATTCTGAATCCTGGATCACAGCATTGGCATTTAATTGAATCTAGAATACGAAACTAAAGGATACATAGGAAAGAATTGCAATAACAGTTTCTGTTACATGCCTTGTTTTGATTGTTGTTGGTTTGTGTACTAGCTAGTAATCGTGCTGCTTGTTCTTTCCCACCCGAAATGCATGATATTTACATTTCTTTCAGTCATTTACAATCTCTTTCCTGTTCCCTTATCTGAAAAATCAAGTAGACTAGCATAGGAGCCGGCCTTCTCCGGAGATTGGCACGGAAGGCATCCCTTCCTTCCGGCATTTCAATCTGCTGGGCGAATCTAGGGCGCAAAATATTAAAATCCTTTCCTGAATGGCAGATTCGTAACCAACAGTTTCTCTAGCACGCCCGGTGGGACACGAGTGTCTCACCCCATAAGCGGTATTGAAGTATCGGTGTTCGCTTCGCTACTATCAATTCTGAACACCTGGTGACTCTGTTGAACCTGAATATCCTCTGAGTCTCGAAGACTGGTCCAATATCAAAAGTTCCTTCATGCATACAAGATGGAGAGCTAGGAACGCAGGACAGGAGGTGCCTGAGTTTTATGAGCTTGACATCAACGCTGCTGGAGAGCACCCAAGGCTGATTGATTACCACGCCTACCAAGACGAAGCTTTTGCACAGGAAACTGAAACTGAGGAGACAACTTCAGATAGCACCGAGGCCTACCACGATCCTGATCAGCCCGATCAAAACGCAGACATGGCAAATCCTCAACCAAATGCTCCTGAGCTATTCCCAGCCGTTGACTCCACTGGACCCCTCAATCTAGTTGGGCAAGATGTTGTTCCAGCTGCTGCTTTAAAGGCCATTCCCACATATGACGGAACTGGGAAGACGGCCTATGAACATATTCAGGATATCTTAGCCCTAGCTGCGCTTCATGCCATCACCGATGAAAGTATCAAGACCCGGCTGTTGGCTCTCTCTCTGCGAGGGAAGCTCCTATACTGGTACAGATCCTTGCCGAACGGCACTATTACGGGATGGGCCCAACTGGCCGGACAACTAGTCAAAGGGTTCAATGAGTCCGCAGATCCGTCCTCATTGCTGCACCAGTTTCAAACCATTCAACGACATCCGCAAGAGGAGATATCAGACTTCAATGTGAGGTTTGCGCGGTCCTGGAAAAGAGTGCCCATTGAGCTACGTCCCACCGATGGACAAGCTGCCCACTACTACCTCAGAGCGTTTAACTCGGACATCAGTTTGGTCATCAAGTTGGCCCGCGTTAACACTTTCCTCGAGTTGTATGAGGTAGCTCAAAGGGCAAAGCTAGATATGATTGCCATAGGTAGACTTCCGCACAAGATGCATCCGCCGATCTACCCAGATTTCCCTCAATCACAATATCCACCGACGTCTGCTCAAACGTCTTCTGCATATCACAATCCACCATGGAATCCCGCACCGATTGTGTCTCAATTTGGTCCTCCTCAAGTGCATTTTCCCACGCCACCGACACCTCAGCTCCCATCTACCCCGCAATATCCATCACTTCCCGCTCCTCCACAATACCCGACATTGCCTCCAGCACCGCCGTTGGCACCATTGCCTCCGCCGCCTAGTCAACACAACCCGATATTGATGTGCAGTCCAAGATTTTGCAACAAGTAGAGTCGCTTACTTCAGTCTGCCGAACACTGTCCAACGACATGGCTGTGATGAAGAAAAAGCAGGCCCAACAGGAATTTATTCCTAGGAGACCATATCCTCCTCCCGCACTGACAAGAGATCAAGTACCTCAGGCCAATAGGCCTCCGGCTAGAAATGCTGCTAACAATGCGGGACCGAGCACTCCAGACAATGTGCACTGGTGCTCTACATGCAATGACCCTCACGGAGAAGCTACCTGCATGTTGCATCAACATTATGTCCAAACTCTCGCAAGCAGCAACCCGGAGGAGCAAGTTAACATGATTCGGGAAGAAGAGCGCAACTTTGCGGTCTCAGAGGAGGATCCTGTGTCAATTCTGACCAAGGGTGGAAAGAAGCCCATTGAGGTGGATGCGGCCCAAATGCAACCTTTGAAGGTGTATACCAGAAGAGAAAAGGTGCAACCTGCCGCGGAAGCTCCTGACAAAGCACCTTTGCCTCCACCCGCCAAAGAGAAGGCACCACCAGCCAAAGCTCCTGTGACTCAACCTCCGGCCGAAACCAAAGAGCAAGCTCGAGAAAAGCTTAAGTACCCGTCGTTGACAAAGCGGCAAAGGGTTGAGGCAACGCAACAGTACCGCACCAAGTACGAGCCGACGAAAGAAACTGAGGAACCATCTACTTCGGCCTACAACATTGTTGATGAGCTCAAGAAGACCCCGACGAAGATCAAGCATGTATGATGCCCTTCAACTCCTTGGTCAGGTGGACCTGTTGCAAGAGTCGCTGAAGACCGTTAAAGGAGGAAAGCCACCACAGCCCGTGTTAGCTCAGCCCTTGACAACTTCAATCACCGGAAAGAACAGACCACCACCTTTCTACCTGTCTCTGCGGATGGAGGGGCATGTGGTACACAATTGCATGATTGATTCCGGTGCATCAACCACTGTCATGCCGAGGGTTGTCTGTGAAGAAATCGGCATGGAATACACGCGGAGCAGTCAAGGTGTCTTGCAGCTAGATGGCACTCCTGTGAAAACGGTGGGTGTCATCAAAGACATTCCTATCCAGTTGCACAAAGCGCCCGAGATCGTGGTGATCCAAGAGGTTGTGGTCGTGGACTTGGAGCCCTACTTCGGCATGTGCCTCTCGAGGGAGTTTACTGCCAAGCTAGGCGGATACTTGTCTCTTGATTACTCACACATGGAAGTCCCTTTCAAAGGGAGGAAAGTGAAAATATACAATGAGAAACCATCCACTTTCCTAGTTGAGAAGATACCCGAGGAAGGGCAGCATAATGAAACGGTCCATCTAATGACCGAAGAGTTGGCAGAAGTGGACCTAGTGGAAGAGGCCATAGAACAGCTACAAGTGGAGGATGAGTTCTCCTTGTTGGATTTCAACGCCATGATCGAATCAGACATAGGTTGCTACTCCATTACCCAGCCCGAGAAGCCCAAAGAGACGGCGAAAGAAGACATAGGCCCTGCCCCAAATGAGCTGTGGAAGCTATATTTTGACGGCGCCCGATGCAAGAACGGCGTCGGAGCAGGGGTCCTTCTAGTCTCACCCTCGGGAGAGCAAAAGGATTATTGCTATAGGCTGGCCTGGAGTTGCACAAATAATGCAGCCGAGTATGAAGCCTTGTGCTTAGGCTTGAAGAAAGCGGAGAGACTGGGGATCAAGCAACTGCAAATCTTTGGAGATTCAGAGCTGGTGTGCAAGCAGATAACCAATAAGTGCTCCTCCAAGAAGCATTACCTCAAGGCGTACCGCAACCGTGTCTGGGACCTGATGGAGTCATTTGACTCCTTGAACGTCAAGGCTATCTCCCGCGAGAAGAATAAACATGCAGATATCTTGGCGTCTGTTGGAGCCAGGTACGTTCCGGCTGATGACACTATCCAGAAGCCGAAGCCGGTTCGTACCATTTACAGGCCTTCTGTGCCTGATAAGGACACCCACTGGCAGGTGTTCGATTGTGACGAGGATATCGTCAATTTCTTGATACATGAAGCTAGCACCATTGAAGGTAGAGACCCTAATGACGAGCAGTATGAGGGGTTGATACAGTTAAAGAACAATCATGTCCCAAAAGGACTGATTACCCTAGAAAGTCTCTTTGATCAGAATGACAGAGCAATATCTCATCGGATCAAAGTAGACTCCAAGCAATACATGGACCTGGAGCTTGAGCCCGGAAAGGTGATCAAAGTTGGAACAGACTGCACTCCAAAGGAACTGGAGCAGATTCGGGCCCTGTGCAAAGAGTACCCAGACATTGTTGCTTGGTGCTACCAGGACTTAAAGGGATACGACAGAGAAATCATCCAACACACCATAGAGCTGGAAGAAGGTGTGAAACCCTGCAGACAGAGGCAAAGACCGGTCAATCCGAAGATCGAGGTTCTGATGAGAGCCGAACTCTTGAAGATGCTGGAGGCAAAAATCATCTATCCCATCAAGCATTCTTCTTGGGTCGCAAATCTGGTCCCGGTCAGGAAGAAGAATGGAGACATTCGCCTCTGCGTGGATTTCCGCAATCTGAACCAGGCCTCGCTGAAAGACCACTATCCGCTCCCGCAAATTGATCAAATTCTTCATGTGGTTGCAGGAGCCCAACATTTCTCTCTCCTGGACGGATTCTCTGGCTACAATCAGATCTGGGTGAAGGACGAAGATCAGCACAAGACGGCGTTCACCACCAAATGGGGAACGTTCGCCTATCAGCGAATGCCCTTCGGTCTGTCCAATGCAGGGGCTACGTTCCAGAGAGCCATGGACCTGGCATTCCGTGAGCTACTGAACAAAATCATTGTCATCTACCTAGATGACATGACTGTGTTTTCACACAGAAGAGAAGAGCACTCCTCTCACCTAAGGCAAGTTTTTGAAAGGTGCCATGAATTCGGCATATCCATCAACCCCAAGAAGTCAGTCTTTGCTGTGAAGGAGGGGAAGCTCCTAGGCCACGTCATTTCAGAGAAAGGTCTTGCAGTTGACCCTGACAGAGCACAGGCTCTTCTCCAGTTGCCGATCCCAGTGAATAAGAAAGGGCTGCAGTCCTTCTTTGGACAAATCAACTTCGTGAGGAAGTTCGTGCCTGATTTTGCCCAAGTAATCAAGCCTATGGCCGAACTCTTAAAAAAGGACGCTGAGTTTGTCTGGACTGAAGAAAGAAAGCAGGCCTTTGAAGAGATTAAGGCTAGGATCGCTCAGGCGCCCATGTTGATAAACCCGGACTACTCTAAGGATTTCATCCTTTATGCGGTAGGAGAACCCGAAAGTTATGCAGCAGTTCTGACTCAGAAAGGAGATGACGGCGAAGAACGACCAATAGCCTTCCTGAGCCAGGTGATCCAGCCCCATGAAGAAAGATATAATTTCATCGAACGCCAAGTGCATGCTGTCATGAGGTCGTTGAAAAAATTTAAACACTTTGTTTCCCAGAGCCGGACGACCGTGTTCGTTGTCCACCCAGATGTTAGAAATTTTATCATACAGGGGGAGCTGGGCAACAAAAGGGCGGGTTGGATTGCCAAAATCCAGGAGTTTGATATAGAAGTGCGACCCACCAAGCTGATCAGAGGTCGGGCACTATGTCAAGAATTAGCAAGAAGTGCTGCAGCAGAAGTCGTTGCCTGTCAATGGGATGACCCAGTCCTAGAGGGCAATTTTGCCAATTCTTCAGAAGAGGACAGAGACTGGGCAGATGAAATCATCTGGTACTTCAGCACTGGGAGGCTCCCTGATCGCTTTAATGCAAGTCAGAGAAGGAGATTCAGGCTCCAAGCTCTAAAGTATGTACTGCGCCCCGAGGGGCTGTATTTCAAGAACGTGGACGACATCCTTTTGCGATGCGTCAAAGAATCCGATAAGCAGAAGGTCCTAGGCGAATTCCATTCTGGAATGTCGGGAGGACATCACTCAGGAAGGCCAACGGCCTTAAAAATCATCAGAGCGGGCTATTATTGGCCCACCCTCTTCGCAGATGCATATGCAGTCTGCCAAAAATGTGAAAAATGTCAAAGGTTCGCCGACAGAAATAGGAATGCACCTATGCCCCTCCAGCCGATCCAAGCTGAGGCTCCGTTCCAACAATGGGGCCTTGATTTCATCGGAACTATATCGCCTAATTCCTCGACAGGGCATAAGTTCATCTTAACTGCCACCGATTATTTCACCCGATGGGCGGAGGCGATACCTACCAAGCATGCCGACCAAGAAACGGTCATCGCCTTCCTTGAAAGCCTAATCACCCGCTTCGGGATCCCAGAGGCGATTGTGACAGACAACGGACCAGGTTTCGCTGGGGCTGTACTCACAGAGTTCACCAACAAATACGGGATTTATCATAAAATGTCCTCCAACTACTACCCGCAAGGAAACGGCCTAGCCGAGTCTACCAATAAGAACCTGATGAAAATCATAAAGAATTCTCTGGAGAGGAACAAGAGGTCGTGGCACCTGTACCTGGATCGAGCGCTATGGGCAGACCGTATCTCCTTCAAGAAATCAATCAAAATGTCGCCATATGCGCTAGTTTACGGGAAGGAGGCTGTCTTGCCCACCCATATCGAGATGCCCGCGCTCTGGCTGTTAGAGGATGAAAAGGGTGACATGGACCCTGTTGATGCCCGGTGGTCCAGCTACTGCAACTCGAAGAGGAAAGAGAAAAATCTTATCAAGCTTTTATGAAGCACACCGAAACCACACGGAACTGGTTCTCAAAAGGAACTACGGCCCGAGTCTTCAAGATTGGCGATCTAGTGCTGAAATGGGATGCCTTGAAGGCAAAACCAGGCAACCATGACAAATTTGATGCCTTCTGGGAAGGCCCCTTTCAGGTTGCCCGGGTGAACCAGTTCAACTCCTTTGTGCTGAGAGACATGGAGGGTCATATCCTTCCGATTCCAGTTAATGGCTTTCATCTGAAAGCCTATCACCATTGAGAAGTTCCGGAGGTTTCCCTTGTACATATCTCCCTTTCTGCAGTTTAAGTTTATTTCTTTTCCTGAATGTAAATATTGCTTTCAGTAGAGGTAGTTTTCTGTTTTTAATTCAAGAAAATGAGCCAAGTGCTTGTGTAGAAGTGCCTATTAGCAAAGGAAAAAAGCAGGGTTTGCTGGTTTCCTTAGGCAAAAGGAGGCAATAGGGCAGAAAAAACTAAAAAAATGCACTAAGTGTCCAAGGAAATGATCGAAGTTGCTCATTTTTCGAGCAACGACAGGAATCGCTCAAAGTTTTTAGCGAACCCCGTTAAGGTACAAGGAGTGCAAAGGAAGAATATCAAGGAAGGGTCGGCGCGCGTCGCTCCAATTTCCTAGCAACGACCGTCGTCGCCCCCTTTTCAAGAGAACTTCGGCGGGCCGAGTGTGAAGAAGGCTAGAAAAGCGCTAAAGGTTGTGGTTGGAAATTTACGCAGTAATCAAAGACAAACCATAATAATTGCTATTCCAACATTAGATTAACATTAGACAATGCCAATGTTAATATAGGTTACAAAATAGTATGACAAACAATATCACCTACATCCAAGCTAACCAACGCGCTATAAGGAGATAGCGCTAACTGACTAACCACTAACCTAGGATATTAGATATTAACCTAGGATAGAAAAATAAATATCTAGAAGGTAAAGGTAAATAGAAAAAGATAAATGTAACTATCTTTTTACCTAGTGGAGTAAATGGTAATTATCCCAAGTAATGGAATATTACTCTAACATCCCCCCTTATTACATTATTTGGGTAATACATACATATCCCTCTATACAACAATATTTGGGTAAAGTATATAACTGCCCCAATACAGGGAAGAAGATGTTGATCTGCTGGTTCTTTGCTCTGTCACAGTGCTCTGGCTGCTCCTAAGCAAAAAGTGGGTCATTCCTCACTTTGTCTTCACACCAACGAATGTCCTTATAGTAATCACATCATCCAACCGAATTGCATGGGTAACCAGCCGTTGCAATCGCTAGGTGTAGTAGAATAGATCACTTCATACGAGGTTCATTCATTTTACAATATGAGTTTGCAAAAGATAAGGTAGCTAAGGTGTCGGTCACTGCCAAAAATGCACCCTTATAAGTTCCCCCCTTCTCGTTGCAAAACATAGTGTATTCAATTTATGAAGGAAGTGTGACTAAGGTGTCGGTCGAAGCCGAAAATGCACCCTTATAAGCCTTCTTCCCTATTTACAAAAATTGTGAAGAAAAGAAATTTATATCCCCCCTCAATTGCAAAAAGTGTGCAATGCAAGAGTGTTGTGAAGGATTTTACAAATATTGCCTCCTAGACAATTTTACATCACAAAAAGTCGCTCCTCTTGTTACAAGTACTTCAAACACCTAGAATTTGCTATTTATGAAGCCTAAAAGAGGTACAAGCACCCCTTATTGCAAGGTCTTCAAACAAAATACTTATGCTATTTATGAAGCCAAAAAGAGGAGAGAGAAAATGGTGCTTTTGCCCAAGGGACACATGTGTTTTCCCTCTACAAAACTGTTCTAGCAATTAGCACTCTGTGTGCTTTCTTTGAACCAGAATCAGAATCCGAATGAGACACTTCACTAGAAAGATGGCTTCTGTGATGTGCCTTTGCCATTTTAGTTTTGCTTGTTTTGAAACCAACACTGAATGGTGTCATGGTTGTCATTTTTACAATTTGTGCAAAACTATGCTTTCTAGGCAATTTTATCAAAAAGTTCACCAAATCATCCTTCCTTATTGTAAGAACTTCAAGCATGATTGCTATTATGAAGTCTAAAAGAAAAGGTATAATTTTTATGACTTCTACTTTTATGATTGCCTTTACAAGTTTTATTTCCCTCTTGTCAAAAATCTGTGTTTTGAAGGAAGAAAGGAATTATCCCCCCTTAGTGCAAAGGATTGCAACTTTTTAAGGTTCCTTATTTTCAAAAACTTGTTCTTTCTTTTTTATTACCCTAAAAGAGTACCAAAAGATAATTCACTCAAACAGATATTTAATGGCACCTGCCTTAACACCCTTCAAGAAGGATGAGAAGTTTGAGGAAATTAAGCCAAACAAATAAGAGTGAATTAGGGGTTTTGTTGATTTAGGAGAGAATATCAAGTGAAATTGGCTTTAAATCTATGCATGGATGTACACAAATTTGTGAAATTTTGAGGTTTGGATGTTCTTGATTATATGACTTATAGTTGCAAAAAGAATGATGCAACAATCAAACAAGAAATGGCCTCAAAATTATTATCACCTAGTTTGCCAATTAAGGTGTCGAGTAAAATCGATAATGCACCTTTTTAAAATTTTTGCAACAAAAATGTGTGTTTTGTGTTGTGCAAAAAAAATGATATTTTTATGTCTCCTACTTTGTTTTCCAATTTTGCAAATGAAGTACAATGTTGTCTTCCCCCTTGAATTTTGCAAAATGAACAATTTGAGCACTCCTTTCAAGACAAGTCGACACACGACCCGCGTTTGAAAGGCTTCCAGAACTAGTCGACACACGACTTAGTTTTTATGGGCCCAAGGTTACAAGTTCTTCTCAAATTCGCAAAAAAAAGATGTGCAATTTTATGTATTATATCTCCTTGGAGAAAACAAATGCACAAATTTTGATGTTTGGATTTTGCAAGTTTTTGTGAGTCCTTGTGTTACAATTTTGCAATCAAATAGTGGCTCCTTTTATGTTGCAAAATTAACAAGTTTTGAGAAGAAAGAAGGCTTTTCGAATTTGCAAAAAAAAATATGCTTTTCTATGTCTTATATCTCCTTTGTGGTGAGAAAACAAAAAGCAATATGTTGTTGTAATTTGCAAAATATGAGCCTTCTTTGTTTGAATTTTGAAGTTTATATAAAAAAAATTCTAAGTAATTTAAGTAAAAATTTATCAAGAAAAATAAAAACTATTTTAACTTTAAAATTACCTTAAAAAAAATAATTCTAAGTAAAATAATTTTTAAAATTTTTAATAAATTAAAACTAAATTAATTAAAAAAAATAAACTTCAAAAAATAAAAAAAATGTACCTTGTTTTTTTTTTTATGAATGCCCGTCGAAAGTAAAAAAAAATTACTTTGGCCCCGACGGGGCTTGAACTCCCGACCTCTTGGTCGGGAGTCTTTCCTCCGGGTCCCCTCGCCGGTCGGGCTAGCAAGCCCGATGGGTTATGGAGGGGACCGCCTTCTACAAGAAGGCTTTCCCGCCTTCGGGCGAGAAAAAAAATTTAATGTGGGAATTAATCCCACATGCAGCAAAAGGCTGCCATTTCGCCCTTTAAAAACAAAGGCGCTCGCCTTTGTATTTGATTGCCTTCGGGCAATCCGAGTGCCCCCCGCCGTCTTTTTGGTCGCCGCAACGTGGCGGCTAGGTCGAGTCGGGTGGCACGTGGCAGTCCGCCACGTGTCACCCACGTGTCGTGTCCGAGTCAGGGTCGAGTCTAGTGGCTGTCCGCCACGTGTCGTCCAGATGTCGCTCCAGGTGGCAGTGCCACGTCAGCGTTCTGTCCCGCTATCCAGTCAACGTCCAGATTTGTGTCCAGGTGGCATTGCCACGTGTCCAGTCTAGGTTGGTCTGAGTCAGCGCCTCGAGATCTGTGCCCGGGCGCGCATGGGTCCCTTCGGTCGTTGGATCTCAGGGATCGGAGGGCCTCCTGCCCTCGCGGATCCCGAGGTGGTCTGGTCCCGCGCAGTTGTCCAGCTGGGAGGGGGAGGGCGCTCCTGCCCTCTCGGCTCTCCCAAGCTGTTAGGAAGCCATGTGGCTCCTGGGCCCACATGGCTCTGTGGGCCGTGGCTTCCTACGCGGGGGCCGAGGCGACTGCGCCTCAAGGCCTTCGCTCGCGTGGACTGTCGACAGCACGTGGCTGTCGACTGCGGGTTGCTGCTCCCGCGGAGCCGGTCGGCCAGCATGTTGCTGTCGACTGCGGGCTCGATCGATCGACCGCTAGGACGGTCGATCGCCTAGCCTGGGCAGGCTTAGGACGATCGGCATGTCCGCGGCGACGATCGCCATGGTGGCCCGCAGGCCCGCCTGCGACTAGACTCGAATCGGGCATGCCTAGGCCCTGGCAGGTTGCTTGGACTTGGCCAAGGATTACCCTCCGTGTCTGCCAGCTGCCATGCTCGCTTGGAGTGTGGTGGCAAAAAAAAATTCGATCCAGCCCCAACGTAGTTGGCTCTGATGCCAATGTGGTTGGAAATTTATGCAGTAATCAAAGACAAACCATAATAATTGCTATTCCAACATTAGATTAACATTAGACAATGCCAATGTTAATATAGGTTACAAAATAGTATGACAAACAATATCACCTACATCCAAGCTAACCAACGCGCTATAAGGAGATAGCGCTAACTGACTAACCACTAACCTAGGATATTAGATATTAACCTAGGATAGAAAAATAAATATCTAGAAGGTAAAGGTAAATAGAAAAAGATAAATGTAACTATATTTTAACCTAGGGGAGTAAATGGTAATTATCCCAAGTAATGGAATATTACTCTAACAAAGGTGTCTAAGTGTAAAGGGCATCGCTGTCCATGGTTGCTCGTTTTTTGAGCGACGCCGGGAGTCGCTCACATTTTTGAGCGACAGCTGTCAGGGCCCAAGGCGCAAAGAAAGAAAAATGCTTAAGTGTTGGACAACGGAGTTCGCTCCATTTTGGAGCGACCCCCGCGGTCGCCTGTTTTTTCGGGCGACACTCGTCGTCGCTCATTTTTTTGAGCAACCCTTGACGAGATGAAGACATAAGGGAGGAAATAAAGTTGAAAAAATTTCTAACTCCTAGAAGACGCTCGTCGCTCGCTAAAACGCCAAAAGCTCAAATTCGCTCATCTTTTCGGCGATTCCAGGAATTGCCCCCAGTTTCAAGCGACCATCGTCTCCAGCACGATTTTCAAGCATAACAAACCTCGCGAAGCGTGCCGAGGTGGCGACGCGTGACGTCTTCAAGGTGCACATTTAAAAATCTAAATGACTGCGTGGTTTTCAAGTTCGATTTCATTAAATGTGAGGACAACCATTGGGCCAATCAATGATGAGTTGTGTTCCCCAATGGAGATTTTACGCACGGCCCACGAAAAATAACGGTGTCCCCCACCCACTTTGCGCACCCGGGCTTTAATTCTAGCACTCGCCATTAATGACAGTTTTTCGCCTATCTCCTTAAAAGGGCCCAGTCGCTCATTTCACTATCACAGTTAAACCAGACGAATTTCGAGCTACAACAGAGATAAAAATCTGAATTTTACCAGTGCATAACAGTGAATTTTCAAATTATTTCGCCGTCATGGGTAAGAAGTCCGGCGCAGAAAAGGGAAAAGCCCCCGAGCAGGCAGCTTCTAGCGCGCCTCCAAGTCAATCGCAGGAGCAGGCAGCTTCGAGCTCGCCTGAGAGTGAATTGCAGAAGCAAAAGAAGGGCAAAGGAAAAGCGAAGAGCGCAACAAAAAAATCCCCTCCTCTGCCTCCTGTAGATCGTCTGGGAGAATACAAAGACGGCGACTACTTGCACAGCATTACGCAGCTGCGGCACACTGTGAAAAAATGGTGGAAGAAGGTGCCCCCCTCGCACTCTTTTGGCGCATCATACCACTCGCACCTGTTCTGGTTCCTATGCCCACCAGTTCACCATTGCTCGGAGTTGGTCGAGGCCATTACCTAATACTACAAGCCCAGCACACGACAAATTTGCGACCATGAGGGAGCGGTGTTGTTCTCACTCTACAAGGAAACTGTGCAGATGGCTTTCGCGCCAGGGCATTCGCCGGACCGCAATTACATTGTCAGAAGGGTCAGCCTAGGCGAACAAACATGCAGGTGCGTAGACAACCAGAAGATGAGGAAATTCCTCGACTCCCAGCTGCATCAACCACTGCCGCCTAAACATTGGCCGACGCAGCCGATACCGCAGGAGAATTTCAAGAGCCCATCCATCTATGCTATGCTGGCCTGGGTTCTAGGCTGTGGCACTGATGCAGTGGTGCACCCATACCAAATTGCTCTCACAGAGTGCATCCTGCACGGGGAATTATATGACCCCAACGCCTCAAATTTAGGGACGAAACCAGTCTTCTTCGACTGGGCAGATTGCGTGGCGTACAACATTCATTTGAACCTTGTGGAACTGAAGGAGGGAAAGACCCAATCCTTCAGACATTGTTTGTTCCTGGCGTGGCTGTTCCTGTTCCACATGCACGATAAAATGAAAACAATTCCTGTCCTAGGCAGGGACAAAGAAGGCGTGCAGCTGCCAGTATACGAGTGGACTAATGTCTTGTATAGGAGGGAATCGCATTACCAGTTCAATTTGAAATTCTTGGGCGCTGCCCTGGCCCTCCTCAACGGCACATGCACGCGCCCTCCTCAAGACATGAGAAATTATCTTGTCCGAGAAGAAATTGGCGACACGTTTAAGCTGATGCAAGGCATTGTCATCAGGGTGTTCGGATTCAAAGGCAGACCCTTTCTCCTGCCGTATTTCTGCACTGAATATCACTTCGCCCTGGAGGCAGCGCGGCAGATGGACTACATAGACCAGGAATATGGCCAGGGGCGAAGAAAGGGCAACATCTTCAAGTATCCAATCATCTGGGGTGACATCGAGGTCCATGTAGGCGAGCAGCACGAATATCTGACAACCACCCTCTTGAGTTTCGGCCTGGTGGAGCTTCCCCAGTGCTGGAAGTATGATCTGATTGAAGTGATAAAGAAATTCATAGAGCTGAGAATTTGCACTCCTGCCCGCGACAAAAAGAGATCATGGCGGAGAGAAAAAACCCAACAAGGGGCAACCTGGAGTGGCACGTAGAAGAGATGCAGTCACTCCCGCCATGGCACGATTTCTACTGCATGGAAGCGGAGTATGATCTCGTTCATAATGATGATCACAAAACAGACTCCGCGGGCTACAAGAAAATGCTATCGAAAGTGAAAGCTCTAGGCTGGAATGAAGACAAGATAGCGCAGTGGTGGATCACAAGGTGCCACACGAAGAAAGAAAAGTCAGAAAAGTTGTTGTCCAATGACCATGAGTTCTCTGACCTCTATGACAACAACGTTGCCACGTGGCAGCCCCTGGTTTTTCGTGACATCGTGCCCTGAGGCATCCGTCGCAAATATAAAGGGCGGGCACCACCCCAGCGGTCACTTGCGCAAGGGAGTTCAAGCAGTGAAGTACAAAGGAGCCAAGGGGTGGGCCCCATGGTGCATTCAACTCCTAAGAATTCGCAACAATACGAGAAGCCGCAGGAGCCTGAACCATCGATTGAAGCAACAGAGGAGAGCTTGGAGCCATCAAGGCTGAAGATGAGGTTGAAGTTTAAGACCCCTACTGACCCAGTCATAGCCGCTGCACCAGAAAAAGCGGTCGCGCCCAAAAAATAAAAGAGAAAGAGGTCTGAAAAATCAAAGGAGAAGCAGTCAGCGTCCAAAAAAGAAATTACGCAGCAAACCAAGGCAACTCCGCAAAAAAAGGTTGCTGCCAAGGAGGTCATAACTGTCGCTGAGGGCAACCCAGAAAAGGAAACAGAAGCATGGGTGACCCAAGTCATCAGAATGCCAGCTCATTCTGAGCATGCAGGTACGTCTCCTCTTTTCTCTCAACAGTCTTTTGGCGCTTTACCTGCTGCACCTTCCTCTTCATCCGCTGAACCACTCATCACCGCCGCTTCATCTCAATCCCCCTTCACGCAACCCCAGCCAGGCCTGCAGACATTCCGCCAGTTTGCCTTAGATCCTAACGTTTTCCAAACCCTAGGCCATTCACAGTCGGCCTCCGTTGCTGAGGAAGTCCCTTGTTCCCCTCGTCCTTCGTCTTTTGTAGCCACATTCCCTAAAAACCCTTCTCCGCCTCCTCAAGAACTGCCCGCATTTCTCTGTTCGCTACCGAAAATATGCCTTAGCAAGACTTGTCTCTGGCATACCCTATGTACGGAGAACTGGAGCTTATAAAGCGACAGTTACAGACATCAGACGATCAGCCTCTGGAAGCCCAAGCGGTTCAAAGATCTCGTAGATTTCTCCAAGGATTCAAGAAGAGGAGGGGTGAAGAACTGGCTGTGGTGGAGAAGCGCGCCAGGTTCGACTTGGAAAAAAGGGTGATCCAAATTGAAAAAAGGGTCCCTAAAGTAAAAAATCCCATAAAGGATATGGTTCCAGACGACTATGACTACCATCACAGGGACAAGAGCCTCGACGATGTCGTCGTGGACAATGAGATAGGTGGGATCCGTATGAGGGCTGATAAGTTGTTCATAAAGCACCAAGAGGCGAAGCAGCACCTCTACCAGGTGGAGGACGAAAAGGCGCAGCTAGAGGAAGATTTAGCAAAACTGCAAGCGTAGCTGGAGAGTGCCCAAGAGGAGGCCCAAAAATTGAAAGAGCAGCTGGCAGCTTCAGAAAAGGAAATTGCAGATCATAAGGAGGTTGCACAGCAGCAGGCTAGAGAAGCTCAGGCGCAAATTACCGGCCAGCTCCAGGAAATTCAGAAGCAGTTGGAGGAGAAAGCGTCGCAGGCCGCTGCCTTTTCAAAAGACCGAGTTAAGGAGATTAGAACTAGCCTACTGAAGGGTTTCAAGACCCACGTCTCCAGATCACTCTCAGTCCTAGTCTTCATCTCCAAGGTGCAAGAAGTATCTGCCCAGGGGAAGCTTGCAGTAGATGAGGCCGAACGCCAAGCTCAGCAGTGGCTCGACTTGGCGACCAAACTTGAAGGATACGAGCACCAAGGCCCCCGATTTTCCCCCATGTCACAAATTGCCCTAGATTGGGCTGCTGCAAGGGCAACCTTGCATTTATACTTTGAAAAAACAGAAAGAATCAGGAGGGCCAGGAAGATACTGGATGCTTTGGAGAAGGAAAAGAGCATCTGCCTGATTCCTTTCCAGACCCTTGGAACGCTTGGGTTTCCAAAGTTCATTGGTGAAAATGGAGACTGCCGCCCCAGGGAGGAATTGATGCCAATCTGGGAGGCCTTCGAGGCGGACACATCGGAGATAGACAACTAGGGGGATCCAGTTCTGGAAGAGCAGGTTACACAGTTGGTGTCTCGGTTCTGCAAAATCAGCACCTGCCTCCATGAGTTGGGAGAAAGGTTCAACATGATCAACATGCTCCAGGTTGAGGCATTCAAACTTATGCTAAAAGATCTCAGTGATCTAGAGCCTTTCTAGGAAGCAGCTTGGGCCAAGGCTCGGCCCGCTTATGAGCATGTCCGTGACCTCATTGATTCCCCAGAGCAAGAAGGGGAAGGCAAGGAGCAGTCTGATGAGGATTCGGAAGGAGAAGAAGAATGTTCAGGAGAAGAGTCCATACAGGATAGTGCAGAAGAGGAGCAGCAGCAAGAAGCTGAGCAAGAGTACCAGCAACAGATAGAAGCAGGGACCGGAGATGACTCTGCATCCAAAGGATGAAGGCATGGGTCCTTGCATCGAGGCGAGCTCGATACCCCGCGAGCCACCAAGAATGTTGTCACATTTTGCAAAGGGGTAAAGATTCTGAAAATTTGTAAAATTGCTACTGCCTCCCTCCCTCCTTTCTTTCCAGTTTTGCTCATGCAGTTTCCATGTTTCATGTCTTCCATTTTTTGTTTTCATGCTTTGTTTTTTGAGTATTCCATCAGTTCTGGCAAGTTTGAAAATGGGCCAAAAAAATGACTAAGTCTGGGCATTCCCTTGGTCGCTCCGTTTTGGAGCGATTTCGGGAGTCGCTCCCTCTTTCGGGCAACGCTCGTCGTCGCTCACTTTTGGAGCGAACCTCAGCAGGAGAGCAAAATTGCAAAATTTGACTAAGTGTTGGCTTGGGAGCGACCGACGTCGGTCACTCATTTCTCGAGTGACGACTGTCGTCGCTCCCCTTTTCAAGCGATCACGGGTGATAGAAGATAAGGGGCAAAAAGGGTTTCTAAGTTTGGGTGGCGACACCAGTCACTCCATTTTGGAGCGGTCGACATCGATTGCTCCCTTTCCGAGCGACGCCCATCGTCGCCCCCTTCTTGTGGCGACTATGAGCAAGATGAAGAAATGGAGAAAATTTGACTAAGTTTTGAGCCGACGCCGGTCGCTCCATTTTGGAGTGACTCCCGTCGTCGCTCAACTTTGCCAGCAATGCCTGTCTCCGCTCGTCGTCGCCCAAGCAAAACTTCATCGAAGGCAGCCCTCAA
The DNA here is from genome assembly GCA_028583015.1 of Wollemia nobilis. Taxonomy (NCBI): domain Eukaryota; kingdom Viridiplantae; phylum Streptophyta; class Pinopsida; order Araucariales; family Araucariaceae; genus Wollemia; species Wollemia nobilis. The sequence goes on along the minus strand of JAQPPZ010007509.1, from coordinate 4,483,628 downwards.
ATGTTGACGCCGATCGCTCCGTTTCGGAGCGATGCCGGGCGTTGCTGCCATTTTTCAGCGACAGCGGGAGAGAAGATGCAAATTTGGCTAAGTCACTCGAAAAATGAGCGACCGACGTCGGTCGCTCATTTTTCGAGTGACTCCCGTCGTCGCTGCCTTTTTTCAGCGACCGTCGTCGTCTCTCCCCCCACATCAGCAAATATGAGAAAGATGACCAGATTGCAGATTTTCCAAGGAGAAGTGCATCCTGGGTTCGCCCCATTCTGGAGCGACTCCCAGGGTCGCCATTTTTATCGGCGACTTTGGTCAAACCCCCTAGTTTCCAGCGACATGGATTTTGGGATTCGCGCCTGTCAGGATGAGACAGAAAGTGTGCTGCCAGAGTACAGGGTAGGTGGACATTGAAGGACAAACTGTACCACATCTACCGCATTTAACTGGACCTGAATTTTTTCGCCCACCATATCTGACGAGCCCGTACGGATTTCAGAAGAGCCATATTGGAAGTACACCTACGGCTGACAAAGGTCTAATCCTGGTAGCTTTTGCAGCTTTTTACAGCTTTTGCCAAACCTCAGGTTCCGTGCATAATTGTAAATTGGGGGGAAATTCCTGCTATAAATAGCAGAAGAACTTCATTGTAAAGGTGGAGGGGGGACATATTGCTAAGAAAGCTCTGCTGTATCAGACACTTGCATTTGAATACAAAGCATCCTTGGCTCTGTTTCTGTCTCTTTCTTTTATGCTGCCTTTTGCTAGTATTTCTGCTTCATGTTCATTTATTTTTCTAATTGCTGTCATTCTGAATCCTGGATCACAGCATTGGCATTTAATTGAATCTGGAATATGAAACTAAAGGATACATAGGAAAGAATTGCAGTAACAATTTCTGTTACATGCCTTGTTTTGATTGTTGTTGGTTTGTGTACTAGCTAGTAATCGTGTTGCTTGTTCTTCCCCACCCGAAATGCATGATATTTACATTTCTTTCAGTCATTTACAATCTCTTTCCTGTTCCCTTATCTGAAAAATCAAGTAGACTAGCATAGGAGCCAGCCTTCTCCGGAGATTGGCACGGAAGGCATCCCTTCCTTCCAGCCTTTCAATCTGCTAGGCAAATCTAGGGCGCAAAATATTAAAATTTTTTCCTGAATGGCAAATTTGTAACCAACAGTTACGTAATTATTTTATTTTTTTAATTTTTTTTTTTTTGCATATGGTCATATCCATTGGATACAAGAAAAGTTCATTAAAGATACCAAACTTAATAAGCTTAACTTACCTTCCAACCCATTGTGCTGGAAAAGGATACTAACTGCAACCTCACATATATATACTTCAAAAGAAAACAATTTAAGTCATAACCCAGTACCAAATGCTCAAAGAAGACTACGTAATTTATCTTGTTATGTAATTATTTTATTTTTTATTTTTTTTGGTTGAGGCTAAGAAATTTTGTGTAAAGAGGCAGGCAGGTTTCAGAAGAAATCATCGTACGTGTCATCACATTCTAACTCTCAGAGCTATCATTGAAGAAGCCAAAGCCAATAAACGCAGGGTCTATTGTTGTTTTGTTGACTACAAGAAAAAATTTGATACTGTTCCTAGACAATTACTACTTCAGAGGTTGAAGGATATAGGAATTCCAGAGGAGGTTACTCTGTTGGTTATGACCTTATATGAAAAAGTCACTGGACAAGTTAAAATTGGATCTCTCAGAACAAAAGATGTTCATAGTACTATTGGGGTTAAACAAGGCTGCCCACTTTCACCTACACTCTTTGGATCGTATATTGATGAATTGGAGGTGCTCATTATGGACTCTCTGGCTAAGAGTATAGGTTGCCTACTTTTTGGTAGTGTTATTGCCATTTTGCTATTTGTTGATGACATTATCCTAATGTCACATACAACAAGAGGACTTCAACAACAACTGGACATACTTGGCACATACTCTGACTTGCATGGATTAGAAGTTAATCTCCAGAAAACAAAAATCATGACATTCAACCTACCCAAGAAAGATCTCTCTTCTGTTCACATCACATATAAAGGGAAGGTTGTTGAGATTGTCACATTGTACACATACTTGGGAGTTCTTTTCATAGGACCTACCTTCAACTTGATCCCTGCATCTCAAGCAAGGTTAAACAAAGGTTATGCTGCCCTAGCCTCTCTGGATAAGCAATGCTTTCAGCTCCAATTTCAGGACATCAGTACGAAGATCAGACTCTTCCACACTCTTGTTACCCCTACACTGCTCTATGGTTGTGAAGTTTGGGGCCCTAGCCTCAGATAGTTGGGTTGGTCTCGTATTGAAAGGGTCCTCATCTCAATGTTGTCCAAGTTCATTCGTTCCAAAAGAACTGTTCCACATCCCATCATTCTAGCTGAGTTTGGTGCTCGTCCATTGCTTACAACAACAATATTTCTTGTTGTCTCTTTACTGCGTAGATTTCATTGTATGTCGGACATGAGAAGATATCCATATTTAGCACTACAATCCTCAATACAGTTGGCAAATCAAGGGGTCAAGAATTGCTGGTATGCTCATACTACTACTCTACTTCAATCTCTTGGCCTAGACATCATGAGACCTCCTCCTACTAAAGCATCAATCAATGCACCATACTCCAATAAGGATATTCGAGATGAGATTTACTCAGCATATATAAAAACTACTTGGACTGATCCAAAGGAACCTCTTTCACCAAAACTGCTCCATTACTCTCACTTTTATCTCCAACTAGAGAATGGATTGATCACTACTCCAAAATATAACTTGATACAAATGTCACACAGCCTCAGGTTTCCTCTAGCTCAGCTACGAGTTTGCTCCCACCAGCTGCGTATTGAGACAGATCATCACCTCCCCAGAGATCAGCGTATTTGCAGATTGTGCAGTCTTGATGTGGAATCCGAGGAGCATTTCATTTTCACCTGTCCTGTCTACTACGAGATACGAGGTAGATATTATTGCTTATTCAGAGACACCCATACACTAAAATATTGGATTAATTATGAAGATCAAAGATGCATTGCCCTTTTCATCCGAGAATTATTCAATCTCAGGAAAGAACTACTTAGTAACAGTTTGCAGAAGATAACAAGATCCCGACTTATCACTTCATTCTTCCAACCTCCAGAGGCCACGACCAGGAAGCGCCAGGGTGATCACAAAGATACAACAAGATCAACTCGTCGTCGACTCCAACAAAGAACATCTACGACGACATCCAACTCTTACATCACTCACTTCTCTTCAGCCTTGAATGTTGGGAGTAATCCTTGATCCACAGATCTTGTATATCATATGTCATCCTGTTTACTGTTTTTCTTACTTTATTTTCTTTGGAGCTGCATTAGGCACTCCCGTTGCTTTGTATATGTCCTACTTTACAGTCCTATTGACCTCTTTTGGTCACCGATGGACATTACTACAAATTCAAATTCAAATTCATATGGTCTGGATACATGAAAATTTAGTTAAAGATACCAACCTTATCTTAGTGGGTTATAAGCTTTTACTTTTTTCAATGAGTTTACACAGGTTTTTATGAGGGGTTTTTCATACTGAGTGGAGTTTGAACCTTGGACCTCTCAAAGAGAAGGCAAAGCCTTTACCATTGCAGTAAACTTGGAGTTTGAATCATAAGCTTCTCCTTGAATATGGTATTTTCACAATTAATTGCACACATTGCTTAGAGATCTTAGACCGAGATTTCTACATTGGAATCTCATATTTTTAACTATTTAAATTAATATTATGTAACAAAGGTTAATATAATCCTTAGGCAAAGCTCATAGAGAACATGGTTGAGAGTTTTAATTAGTCATACATTGTCATAAGTTCAACTTTCACCTCTTTATTGCCCATGACTTTATAGTATGCCCATCCATGAAACCTTGTCTTGTTATGAAAATTTCTTGCTCTTCATTATTTGCCCTAAATTTGTTGGTAAATGTTGATATTTTTTTTGGGTAAAAGTCAAGCGAGTCAGAGATAGAGCCGGCCAATTGACAAGCAAAGCCATACACTCATCATGTGCTCGGTCGTTCCTCGCACCAGTAAATTCATAATTAATTTTTTTTAGATGGAATAGATAATACCTTTTGTTCAATACGTATATGTATATGAGGAACTCAACTTGGACATTGTTATTATAAGTCTTAGTCCACTAGATACAGACTAACTAAACTTAGAGGTCATTATTATAAGCCTTAGCCAGACTAAATCAAACAATACAGGGACCATTCTATGAAAGACTGACAAACACGCAACCGTTATCAACTTGCCTAAGTCAAAATTTTAGAATAATTTATAATTTCTAAATCATTGTAGCTGTATTGAATGGTGAAACGCCTGTTACTGCTTTAAAATACAAATAACACTCTCCCTAATGATTCCGCGGTGGAGCCAACAAAGGAAGTTATTGAAGAATTTAATTAAAATTTTTGATTGCCGAAGTCGAGAGAGCGCAGTGCGAAGTGCTCTAAATGAGACCTGAGCCTTGAATGATTGCTCCAAAGAGGTCTGAGACGAATGGCTCAGCCTCTGTTCATGTGTCTACAACGAACCCATGAGCTCGTCGATCGAGAGGGTTGTCAGATCCCTCGACTCTTCGATCGCTATCACAACCGAGTCAAACTTGGCAGGCATAATTCTGAGAATTTTCTCCACGATTCTCTGGCTCTGCACAATTTCTCCGTTCAACCGTATCTGGTTGATAATGTCCGTCATCCGGGTGAAGAAATCACTCATGGACTTGGACTCACTCATCTGCAGATTTTCAAACTCCCTCTTGAGCATCTGCAGCTTCACCAACTTTACTTTATTGGTGCCCTGGTACAAGCTGGCCAGAATCTCCCAGGCTTGCTTCGCCTTGGTGGCTGATGCGATCTGCGGGAATATGGACTCCTCGACCGCTTGCATGATGTAGAAGAGGGCCTTCTGGTCCTTCTTCTTGTTCTCTTTCAACAAGTCCTTGTCTGCTTGAGAGAGGGCAGCCAGTGCTGCTGCATCTGCCGGTTCTGGGTAGCCGTTCTCGACTAACTCCCACAGCTCTTGAGATCCAAACAAGATCTTCATCTGGATGCTCCAGTAATCGTAATTTTTTCCATTGAAGCGTGGGATCTGCAACTGCAGGTTGTTGCTGTTGGAAGCCATTCTACTTCGGTCTCCGCGTCAAGGGATCAGTGGCTCTGATACCAATTTGAAGAATTTAATTAAAATTTTTGATTGCCGAAGTCGGGAGAGCACAGTGCGAAGTGCGAAGTGCGAAGTAGGGAGGGCCCGAAGTCGGGTTGCACATGGACCGAGGTGCGAAGTCGGGTTGCGCACGGACCGAGGTGCGAAGTCGGGTTGCGCACGGATCAAGGTGCGAAGTCGGGTTGCGCTGGTCAAAGGTGCGAAGTCGGGTTGCGCTGGTCAAAGGCAGCGAAGTCCGACTTCGCTGCGAAGTTGGGAGGACAGCTCCAGACTTAGCCAAATTTTTGCCTTACAGACTTTTGCTGTCCGGAGGCTTGCGCGGCTACGGCATTGGTTTCCATGGCTTCGCAAGAACTGTACAGGACGAGAGAAACACCGAATCTAAATACGATATTTCAGATCTGAGCTCAAACTTATAGAACCCAAAAGAAATCGCACTGAGGCGATTTGTACAGAGAACAACAGCAGATTTTAGCACATTGAGATAACTGCAAACCCTACAGATGCCTTAAACAACAGGAAATTTTATTCATATAAGATGAGGGTTACAAAAGTCCTCAACTGAGGAAAACTAACATCTGCAGGCTAAAGCTGCAGGATAAACTGAGACGGAAAACAAATGTCGAGTCTACTGCTCGGACATTAAACAGATGAGCCACACTGCTCACTGAAACGTTCTCGTCTCCTACTCTGTTGTTTCTCCAAATTTCCTCCCGCTCTCCTCTCTTTCTACGCTCTCTTTCCACACGCTTGTCTGAAGACCCGAACTGCCTTATATAGCAGCGAGGAGAGGAAGATAGGGGTTGTCCTCTGACAGGTTCTGACAGACCCTCAACTAGGGTTTCTGACCAATCGCCGAACTGACATTAAATCGCCGAACTGGCATTAACTTCTACGGCAATCGGATCTATCAGACGTCAACATCTGTCAGAGGGTAGGTGCGACGTCATGTCAAAATTTTGCTGGGATCCCTAACTGCGGAAGCGCATTCCGGCTGAGGCGTGAAATCTGGGTTATTATTTCTAACATTTATGCACTACGGCCGTTTTAACGTAAATAATTTGTGCTTCATTAAATGAAAGGGCATCCACAGGCAGCTGACAGATCCATGATGAGAATTCAAATGAGGCTTTCTCTCCGCATAATCATTTCCCAATTAATGGCGCTACAATTTTCAAATTTAATATAAATCTAGTGCTGGTCCTTTAAGAATAATTTTTGAAACATTTGGTCATACAAAGATAGTTAGGGATGGGTGCCTCCTAGAGTTGGGGATTGCATAGCAGCAGAAGAGTAAACTATACGCAAGCTTTGGGAATGAAACTTTCGTTTGGAATGGCTTGTTTCAGATGGGGTAGGGAGAAGCCACTGGAAGAGGAAATTTTGACCTCTTTGCTAGAGGAAGAGGCAAGATCTCCTCTTCTAATGGCTTCTCCCTGCCGACTCTAAAACAAGCCATTCCAAATGAAAGTTTCGTTCCCCAAGCTTGCGTATGGTTTACTTCTCTTTCGCTACTATGCAATTCCCAACTCTAGAAAAGGCACCCATCCCTAAATATATTTATGTGAAAAAACGTTTCAAAAATTATTCCCGGAGAGCCAACACTTAATTTGAAAACTGCAACACCATTAATTGGGAAATGATTCTACGGAGAGAAAGCCTCATTTGAATGCTCATCACGGATCTATCACCTACCTGTGGATGCCCTTTCATTTAATGACGCACAATTTATTTACGTTAAAATGGCCCTAGCGCATACCTTCCTCTTTTGGCTCCACCGCGGAATCGTCAAGGAAAGTGTTATTTGTATTTTAAAGCAGTAAAAGGCGTTTCACCATTCAATACAACTACAATGATATAGAAATTATGAATTATTCTAAAATTTTGACTTAGTCAAGTTGATAATGGTTGTGTTTGTCACTGAATTGTTTTTCATTGAATTGTTCCTAGTGGGCTGTCTTATAATTATGACCTCTAAGTTTAGTTAGTTTTTAGTGGGCTAAGGCTTATAATAACACACTCCAAGTTTAATTCCTCGTGTGCTTATTGAACAGTGTTATCAATTCCATCTTGAAAAAAATTAATTATGAATTTGCTAGGGTGAGGAACGGATGAGCACATGATGAGTGTATGATGTTGCTTGTCAATTGACCGACTTCAGGACTTGTAAATGTTAATATTACAACAAAACTTGTAAAGAACATAAGGATGAGTTTGAATTTATTATAAGATGACAACTGACCCTAGGTCTATGGCCCCTTGACCCTAGGTCTATAAGTTATAGAAAAAATTAAACTCCACTTTCAAGTGTCCTTGTGTTGTTACAAGTTGCCCACTCGGATAGGGATTGTAACTTCAGTTTATGATGTGTAGTACCTTACTTCCCATTGTTTTTCTTAAACCCATTGAGCAAAAGATTAAGGTAAATCTTTGAGTAGTTTCTCATTGCTTGTGTTAAACTCATTAAACAACAGTGTGAGATAAACCTTGGAATGGAACTCGCACAGAAGATGAGGGTGCGCTTGGATCTCTAATGTTTCCATTACTACACTGTAATAGCACCATGATAATGTCATTAACATTAAAAACGATACTAAAAAATTCAATGCCATTATAATGCTAAAGTAATATTATGTTGCACTTTCTTTTTGTCACAAACTGAAATATATATTATTGTGTTCATATGTAGCGTTACACTACCATCAATTTAGTATGATCTATTTTAAAAAAAAAATACTACTATCATGGTAGTAGCATACCATTAGATAGCAAATAAATAAAAATATATAGGTTTTTTAAATGAAAATTAGATAAATAAATATATTTTTTTTTAAAATGATTAATGGAATAGAAATAATTTCTATCAATATTATGTGGTGACCACATAATGGTAGTATAACAACTTGATAATAATTTATATATCGCTTGCCAAGATTCAAAATTGGTTTTTCTCTTAAAAGTTGAAGTATTTAGTTGATCGAGCTCATGCCATTTGATAATAAATACATTTTTTTAATTTTAATAAAAAAATGAATATTAATTTAAATTATATTAAAAATACAATTAATAGTTATAATTAGCAGTTTTTGTAGCCATGTACCTTTTTTATTTGGATACATTAATTACTTATTTGATTTCTCATTCTATTGGAGATTATATCTACTGGTTTACACCATATATTTATGAATATGGTGTAATATTTGTCAAGATAGACATGACAAGCAAATAAATTCCCATTACAACTTATTAAAAAAAAAATTCTTGTTAGGAACAATTTTTCAAATAAATAAATTCATTTTGACACACTCACATATAGAATTAGCCCGACTAAGCCGACAAGTTGTTTCTTATCATCTTCATATATAAGCCTAGAAGTCGTTTCCTATCATCTTCATATAAGCAATAATCTAAACGGTCATAAAATTCGATAGATTTAAAAAAAAAACAGCATAAAATTATAATAATCCATTTTAGAATCAAGTGGCATTAGCTCAAGTGGTTAAATTCCTCAACATTTCAAAGAGAAGACCCAAGTTCGAATAATGTCAAATGAGACATGGATAATATCCAAACTTTGTTGTAATACCAGTATGTGGTGATGATGTAATATGGGTGGTGATGATGTAATATGGGTGGGGTCGATTTCAATCCTATATAACCCATTGAAAAAAAGAAATTCATCCTAGCAATTTAAAAAATATATAAAACAATTTCCTTGACGTAGTAGTGAGTGCCTAGGGTTATGAAGAGGTCAAAGCTTCAAGTTTGTTGGTACTAGACGGTGACAACATGCACGTGTAAAATAAAATAAATAAACAAATGTCGAAATATTACCAAGTTTTCAACACAATTGAGAAACAGTGGCGAAGCAAACAATGTCGACAGGCTCATTCAAGTACCATATAATATGTTTGGCAGTATCCCAGTCCAGTCTCTCCAACTTGCTTAGGGTTTCCTCTTTCCCTGCCATTGCAGATGATGAACCAAATTTTCAAAAAGCAAGGATAAACGAGGCTAGAGCTTTGAATAACTTATTAAAGGAATACAAAAGAGCATCAAGGCAAAAATTTAATAGGACAAAATCCAAAATTTACTTCCTAAACACTCTAGCTAAAATCAAAGTAGGGATTTGTAGGTTACTTCAAATGGAGGAGGCAAATTTGCTAGCAACTTATCTAGGGATGCCCTTATTTGAGGGGAGAATGAGGATAGAATTATGGAATCTAGTTATAAGTAAAGTTCATAATAAACTACCAGAATGGAAAGGTAGATGGTTATCATTAGTAGGAAGAGTGCAACTAATTAAGTCAGTCTTACAGGCCATTCCAACATATTATATGTCATTGTATACTATGCCAAAATCAATAGAAAAAAGTTTAATCTATATTATGTGGTCATTTTTGTGGTCAAGATTACATGATAAAAGGAAATTTCCTTTGGTGAAATGGAGCAAGGTGTGTGATGATAAAACTAGGGGAGGTCTCGATTTAAAAGTTCTTATAGATGCAAACTTAGCTCTTAGGGGAAAAGTAATCTAGAGATTGTACAAAGAGAGTCAAAGACAATTGGAAGAATTCTTCTAAGTATGTTGAGCCCAATGACCCAAGCTTAATATTTACTGCATTCTCTCTACCAAATGGTTCTGCACTTTGGAATGGTTTAAAAAATCTATTGATCTAGTGATTAAAGGTTTAAGATGGGTGGTGGGAACTGGAGAAAAAATTTCTATTTGGATGGATACTTGGTGTGATAAAAAACCACTCAATCTAGATCCAATTTTGAAACCTTGGATGAGATTACTTCAAGACAAATATGGTGATAGGGTTTCAAACATTTTGTACAAGGATCAGGAAGGAAGATACAAATGGAAAGAAGATTTTTTACAAGTATACAAGACATTGATGCTAGGAGGCAGTTGAGTAGAAAGATAACAACAATGATTATTCTGAGGGGAGCCAAGGATAAATTGATTTGGGAGTTGAATAACTCAGGAGAATACACAATAAGAAGTGGATATAATGTAAAGCACCAACAAAATAGGAATATCACAAGAATATGGAGAGATATTTGGGATAGCCCAAGCATTCCTAAAGTCAAAATGTTTGTTTGGCTAGTAGGTCATAGAAGAATTTTATCCTAGGATAACCTTATGAAAAGGGGTTTTCATGGCCCCTCACAATGTGTTCTTTGTAAAAGGAGGAGGAGAGTATAGACCATCTCTTGGGACATTGCTCAATAGTCTAGAAACTATGACAATGGATTCTTAATATGTTTGGTAAATGCATGGTGATGAATGGTAGAATTGAAGAATGGTTAAAGTAATGGCAAAGCACTTTTAAAAGTGAGGCTTTACAGACAATCTAGGATATATCAAAAGATACAATACTTTGGATTGTATGGCTAGAAAGGAATAGAAGAATATTTAAAGGAAAGGAAAGCAATTTAGAGGTAATGAAAAGGAAGATTTGTTTAGCCATAGAGGAGTCTAATCCAACCCTATCAACTCACCCAATCCCTAATTTGGAAGGAGAGAGCCTTGATAGATGGAGTCAAGTCATCAAATGGAATTATGATGTTGGGTACAAGAGAAACAAAAAGAAGGCAAAGAATATAAAGTGGAAACCACTAGATGTGGAGTTGGTCAAATTGAATTTTGATGGAGCATCTAAAGGAAATCCAGGACCAACAGGAGGAGGAATAATTAGAAATAATAGAGGAGAGATTTTGTCTCATTACGCTTTCAATAGTGGATTTAAGAAAAATAATGAAGTTGAAGCTTGGGCAGCTTTAGAAGGGTTAAAAATATGCAAACAAATGAAATGGAACATAGTATGGATGGAAGGTGATTCACTCATAGTAATAAATGCAATTTTGAGGAAAGCAAAGGCTCCATGGAACATACAAGAGATAATTGTGGAAATTCAAGATCTTGCTAAAGAGTTTGAAGAAATTAGGTTTACACATACGTTAAGGGAAGGAAACAAATATGCAGATAGGCTAGCCAATAGAGGGGTTTTAATTGAGGATCGTGAAGTTAAATTCTCTTTTCCATGGTTAGAGGAAGTAGTAAGTTTAGCTAAAGTTGACAAGAAAATGTTATAACATTAATTGAGAATCAAATAATGATTAAGATTTACTTTAATGTTTTCCATTGGTAATATTTATTTTATTTTATAACATTAATGTGTTTTCATATAAACTATTTATTATAATTTTTGTGGTTGCACTTGTGCTTCAAGAAGGAAACTAGCAATCCAGATCTAGTAAAGCAAACTATGATAGTGCGATGTTTTGAAAGTATAATATTACTCTACTAAGATGCAATGCATAAATAGTAGAGGTGAAGTTTTGGTATTGTGAAGGTTGTTGTAGGAAAATATCAAGAAGGATGTTGAATTTTGAAATATTTGTATTCACATAGAAAATTGAAAAAGATCTAGAAAATAAAAATCAAGAATTCAAACATTTTATGTAAAATGATGTAGGTTTCTAGCTATAACAACTCAATTGAGATGAGAATTGAGTCTATTTGTAAACTCTCAAACTCTTTAAAAAAAATTATGATTTGTCAAAGATAACGACCCAAATAAAATCCTTTCTTCTCGAAGGAAAAAAAAATCTTTTTTAAACTCTCAAACTTCTTAAAAAAAAAAAATTATGATTTATTAAAGGTGTGTACCCAAATAAAATCCCTTTTCGAGTGAAATGATTTTCTGGACCGGTGAGTGCCTAGGTTATGAAAAGATAAAAGGTTCGAATTTGCAGATACTCGATAGTGACCGTGTGCGTGTGTGAAATAAAATAAATAAATAAATGTTGAAAGGTTACCGAATTTTCGGCACAATCGATAAACAGCGAAGCAACCAATGTGGGCGGGCTCATTCAGGTGGCATCTAATGTTTCTCGCGTCCAGACTCTTCATCTTGCTTAGGGTTTCCTCCTTCCCACGATGAACCCTGCGCAAACTTACCGTACAACAATTTCCGCATTTGCAAAGACGTCGCTTGTTCGATCCTCACGGCGTCTATCCCTTCTCAGGTTAGGAGGATATCTCTCTGTCCCTACTCAGGTTAAGAGGGTATCTCTTGGATAAAAAGAAAGAGAAAAATGTGGAAAAAAAAAAAAAATAGGGTAAATTAAGTGGCAGTTCAATTGTCTTGGAGGACAGCACAACTATTGGCGCTTTGGTTTGTTTTTGGGAGGAGGACAACGCAACTGTTCAGGAGGAGGACAGCGCAACTGTTGGTGTTTTGGTTTGTCTTTGGAAGGTCCACAGTTCAAACCATATTATGTGTATGGGTGTGTGTTAATCTTCTATTGAAAAACTTAGCTTTTGGGTCTTAGGGTCATGACTGAGATGGGAATGTTCATTTTAGTCGTAGGGGTTTCTCGCAATATATATATATATATATATATATATATATATGTATGTGGATGCATTTTTAGATGAAAGGACTTTGTCAAAATTAATACCTTGACAAGAATTGGTTTAGATCAGTGGCTAATAAGAATTAAAATGATCCCCAAGGGCTAAGTGGATTAGTAAGTGCAGGTGTGGTTGGGCACTTACCAAGAAGAGACCTAGGTTCAAACCTTGGGGGGAAGCCAACCCTTTGTAAAGGTAGTAGTTTGCTACCTTTGAGTGCATGCAAACAAATCGATGACAACGATACGAACCCTAAGCGATCGGTGGTCTCCATCTTACGTTTGTCAACAAGAACGAGACAGATAGGTTTGTTGAAAGCAGTCCTTGTGGTTTGAACCCTGTGTTTGCTAGTTACTAAAAATAGTGGTTGTAACCAACTTAGCTATGTAATAATAAATAAATAAAATTAAAATGGTCGTAAGTGAATTAAAAATTACCGTAGCAGATGTGTGAAGACCATCCTCAATTTGTTGATATAATAGTAATATGGAATTCTTAAGCACCTGGGGGTGCAATGCAACGGTTCGGGCTTTGGCTCTTCTTTGAAAGGTCCAAGGTTCAAACCATGGCGTGGGTGAGTGTGTGAAGGGGTGAGTGTGTGGTGGCTTTGTGTTAAATTCCCTATTGATAAGTATAACTGTAGGAGGGATCATGGTTGGGAGGAGATTGTTCAGCCTTGTACGCCGATCATAGAGGGTTTCTTACAATAACCAAATCCAAAAAAAAAATGGAATTCTTTGAAAGGGTTGTATACACTTCTATAGCAAATTAAACTAATGACATCAAGATTAAAAGAATGAAACAATAACACTTTTGAAAATATTTTTGAAAAAAGATCTATAAGGTAAACTTTCAACTTTTGAAAATATTTTTGAAAAAAGATTTATAAGATAAACTTTCAATATTTTTTAAAAGGTGATCATAATAAACCAAGCTCGCAGGAAAAGAAGTGGCTTAGTTAATATCATAATATTTTGAGTAAGAAAGATAAATTTTAAAGATTAAAATCGAGATAGACTTGGTTAAAAAAACGAGATAAAAATATAATTTTTTTCAAAATATGGCTATAGTACATAGATCAACATCTAAAATTAGTAGAATTAAATTAGTAGACGGGGTTTGGATTGAAGACCAAAGTGAAATCATAAAGGAGACAAGATCTTTTATCAAAATATTTTAGGATTAGAGGAGTTTGAAGTTCTTAATGATAAACTTTTACAAGTACTTTAAATTATAATAGATGAAGACAATAGGAAACTGATGAGCCTATTGCTCTCGAAAAAGTTCATTTAGTTTTTTTTTTTAATAAGGACAAATCTCGAGGTTTGGTTAAGCTCTCCACAACATTCTATCAACATAATTAGGATATAGTAAAGGGCTCTTTATTGATGGCAGTGAAACAATCTAAGGTAAAACAATACATACCTTATAAAATAAATGCAACATATCTTACCCTGGTTTCAAAAAAGAAGGATGTAGAATTGTTTGATTCATTTAGATCCATAATCCTATGTAATATGACATATAATATTATCTCTAAAGTGATGGCAAACAGGTTAAGACCATTGTTAGACAATTATTTTAGAAGAGAAAGAAGGATTTGTGAAAGGGATAATTTCTGGACAGGATCGTAGTAGCTTATGAAGTTATGCATTCAACAACTTAAAGAAAAGAGAAAGGAATGATCTTAAAACTTGACATGAGTAAAGCCTGTGATAGGGTTAAATGGGATTTTTCTTTTGCAGTATTAGAAAAACTTGGATTTGGGAAGAAATGGGTTAGATGGATTAAAGCTTGTGTCTCTACAAGTTCATATTCAATTTTGGCCCATGGGTTAGTAAAAGAATCATTTAAAGCCAAAAGAGGTCTTAGACAGGGAGATCCTCTATAACCATATTTGTTCATTATTATGGCAGAGGTTTGGGTAGGAACTTGAAGAAGGCTAACAAATATGGGCTTGTAAGTGGAAATAAGGCTAGTAATAACATCAACAATATCACCCATCAATAGTTTATAGATGATACAACCCTTTTTGGGAGGGCAAGAATAAATGAGGCCAAAGCTTTGAATAACTTATTAAAGGAATATGAAAGAGTGTCAAGGAAAAAATCCAAAGTTTACTTCTTAAACACCCTAACTAAAATCAAATCAAGGATATGCAGGTTACTCCAAATGGAGGAGGCAAACTTACTCGCAACTTATCTAGGGATACCCTTATTTGAGGGGAGAATGAGGATAGAAATGTAATCCAATTATAATTAGATTTTAGAATAAACTATCGACATGGAAAGATAGATGGTTATTGTTTGTAGGAAGAGTGCAACTAAATAAACAAGTCTTATAGGCCATTTCAATTTCTTATATTTCCTTGTATACAATGTCAAAATCGATAGAAAAAAATTTAATCTATATTATGCGGTCATTTTTGTGGTCAAGATTACATGATAAAAGGAAATTTTCTTTAGTGAAATGGAGCAAGGTGTGTGATGATAAGACTAGGGAAGGTCTTGGTTTAAAAGTTCTTACAGTTGCAAACTTAGCTCTTAGGGGAAAAGTAATCTAGAGATTGTACAAAGACAGTCAAACAATGGGCAAGAATTCTTCTAAGTATGTTGAGCCCAATGACCTAATCATAATACTTACTGCATTCTCTTTACCAAATGGTTATGCACTTTGGAATGGTTTAAAAAAATCTATTGATCTAGTGATTAAATTTTTAATATGGGTGGTGGGAAGTGGAGAAAAAAATTCTATTTGGATGGATACTTGGTGTAACAAAAAAAATACTCATTTAGATCTAATTTTGAAACCTTGGATGAGATTACTTCAAGACAAATATGGTGATAAGGTTTCAAACATTTTGTACAAGGATAAGGAAGGAAGATACAAATGGAAAAAAATATTTTTTTACAAGTATACAAGACATTGAAGCCATGAGGCAGTTGAGTAGAAAGATAACAACCGTGATTATTCTAAGGGGAGCCAAGGATAAATTGATTTGGGAGTTGAATAGCTCAAGAGAATACACAAAAAGAAGTGGACATAATGTAAAGCACAAAAAAAATAGGAATATCACAAGAATATGAAGAGATATTTGGGATAGCCCAAGCATTTCTAAAGTCAAAACGCTTGTTTGGCTAGTAGGTCATAGAAAAATTTGATCCTGGGTAACCTTATGAAAAGGGGTTTTCATGGCCCCTCACAATGTGTTCTTTGTAAAAAGGAGAAGGAGAGTATAGACCATATTTTGGGACATTGCTCAATAGTCTAGAAACTATGGAAATGGATTCTTAATATGTTTGGTAAATACATGGTGATGAATGGTAGAATTGAAGAATGGTTAAAGCAATGATAGAGCACTTTTAAAAGTAAGGCTTTACAGACAATCTAGGATATATCAAAAGATACAATACTTTGGATTGTATGGCTAGAAAAGAATATAATAATATTTAAAGGAAAGAAAATCAATTTAGAGGTAATGAAAAGGAAGATATGTTTAGCCATAGAGGAGTCTAATCCAACCCTATCAACTCACCCATTTCCTAATATAGAAGTAGAGAGTCTTGATAGATGAATTCAAGTCATCAAATGGAATTATGATGTTATGTACAAGAGAAACAATAAGAGGGCAAATAATATAAAGTGGAAAGCACAAGATGTGGAGTTGGTCATATATAATTTTTATGGAGCATCTAAAAGAAATCTAGGATCAGGAAGAAGAGGAGGAATAATTAGAAATAATAGAGAGATTTTATTTTATTGCGCTTTCAGTGGATTTAAGACAAATAATGAAGTTGAAGCTTGGGTGGCTTTGGAAGGGTTAAAAATATGCAAACAAATGATATGAAACAGAATATGGATGGAAGTTGATTCACTCGCAGTAGTAAATGCAATTTTGAGGAAAGTAAAGGCTCCAAGGAGCATACAAAATATAATTATGGAAATTCAAGACCTTGCTATAGAGTTTGAAGAAATCAGGTTTACACATACGTTAAGGGAAGGAAACAAATGTGCATATAGGCTAGCTAATAGAGGAGTTTTAATTGAGGATAGTGAAGCTAAATTCTCTTTTCCATGGTTATAGAAAGTAAGTTTAGTTAAATTTGAAAAGAAAATGTTGACTGCCTAAATATAATAATGATTAATATTTATTGTAATGTTTTCCATTGGTAATATTTGTTTTTTTGTAACATTACCGTGTTCTCATATAAAGCACTTATTACAATTTTTGTGGTTGCACTTGTGCTTCATGAAGGAAACTAGCAATCTAGATTTGGTAAAGCGGACTATGATATTATGATGTTTTGGAAATATTACTCTACTAAGATTCAATTCGTAGATATTAGAGGTGAAGTTTTGGTATTGTGAAGATGGTTGTAAAAAAATGTCAAGAAGGATGCTGAATTCTAGAATATTTGTATTCACATAGAAAATTGAAAAAGATCCAAAAAATGAAAATCAAGAATTCAAACATTTTATGTAAAATGATGTAGGTTTCTAGCTATAACAACTCAATTGAGATCATAATTGAATTTATTTTTAAACCGTCAAACTCTAAAGAAGAGTTGTGATTTGTTAATGGTGGGAGACCCAAGTACAACCTCGTGTTCTCTAAAAAAAAAGACTCTTAACAAGCACATGAATACCAATAGTTGGATTGGGATAAATATAACAATACAACAATCCATTCAACCACTTAATAAACTAATACAAACTTAGAATTTCATCAATATATAAGAATCATAGACTAAGACAAACTCTATAATCCCTTATTTATAAATGTGAACATGAACAAACACAACTGCTCACACCTCACTAAATTCTCAATCAAGGATATGGACATGCTTAACTATCTATGATTTTACAAAAAATGTGATATACACACACTCTATCCATCAAACAAGCACACATGGATAAATATAATATCTCCAATATTTTATGACTAGTGACCTGCAAGTAGTCACATATTCATTATATGAAGAGAGACATGCTTGATATTCACATCCTCATTACTAGTGACATAAAGCAAGTCATAAGTACAACATAACTCTTGTGAATACTGGACATACATAACCATTAACAAAAACATTTCTTGAATTTTGTTTTAATAAATACTCCTCACTTTCCTCATGGAGAAGATTTATAGTTGTAAAATCATATTATTCATCATTGCTCTCACATGCACAAATCCAGCCACAAACATTGATAATGAAAAAAGGGTAAATTTGATCCCCATTCTCTGGAGCATCATGATTTCTTGTCTTCCTTGATATAGAAGACAAGAACGAAGTCTTCTTAGGTTGTGTATCCTTCCACAAATTCCTGACATACATCTTCTTTGCTAGTTCTTGCTTCATCTCTTTGTTTTTCTTATAGATAATGATGTTATTTACGTTTGAGGAAGGGATAGAATATGCGACGGTAACAACTACTATGATTGTAGGTAATTTTCACTCTATGTCACTACTGAGTTGGTGTTGGTTGTAGTATAACACCTAAACTAATATGTTGCTATGTATATAGAAATAATAATGTGGAGAAATAACATTGTATATGGTATTATGGCATGTGTGACACACAAAATTATAATAATATATAACATAGTGTCATATTATAATATTATGCACTTTGTAACTCATGGAAGGTGAACCACCACATGGATAAAAATCATGGAAGGTGAACCATCACATTCTTGTATAAAGAGAGATGTATCCCTAATTTTAAAAGAAAGTTGTATGAAGTATTCTTGTAATAGTCTTGGCTCGTGGAGCAAAGATCTTGAGGAGTAATATTTGGTGTTGCCCTAGCTCAAGAGTATTATATATGTGTGTGTGTGTGTGTGTGTGTGTGTGTGTGTGTGTGTGTTTTATTGTGCGAATTGTTATTGTCGAACTTATTTGTGGATGCATGTTTGATATTTTTGCATATTAGTGAATGATTTATTGTTGATGAGAATAGAAGTTCATAACAATTGGTATTAGAGAAACGCTTTTGCAAAGTGGGGTTGTTTTTGGAGAGCTAGGACACATTTAAAAAATATATCGTATCTTGAAGGAGCCAAATTTTTTTGGAGTCATTTTCAAAAAACAAATCTCTAGCATGTAGATCGTTTTGAGTACTACAAAAATGATTGTTCATTTGTTAAATTCTAATAAGTATTGATATAATTATGGCTATTTGAAGTTGGATGATTTATGTTTTTTTTTGGCTATGCAAAAAACAATTTAAAAGGAAAAAAATCATATCATTTTTAGCCATCATTTTCAGATATTTTTACACCAACATGTAGATTTATCTTTAATACTATAAAAACGACCACTCATTTGTCAAATTCGGATAGAAATTGAGAAAGTTATGGTTTTTTGAAAAAGGTGAAAATTGTATTAAGAAGATAAATTCAAAGTTACAATAATTGGCCTACCACTTTTGGCCAGTCCCAAGATCCTAATAAAACTAACTCTAACATCTCCTTGGACCACAAATTTCTTAGTGCGATCCAAAGAGCAAAAACTCCTATCCTGATTACAATTTTTATTAATACTATTCCAGAGAACCCAGATTTGCTTCTCTCTCTTGCCATGACTTTGGGGGCTATCCCAAATTGGGACTAAGAATGCTACAAGCAACAACATGATGCCAGACCAAAGGCTAATCATCATAAACATCTACCCTGGTCCCACACACTTCATTGCCTAAATCATTGTTGGCTAGTAATAAAACTTGTTTGTTCACCTCCATCCAATCTATAGTATCCCTATTTTGATCAGATTTCAATCGGTATCCAACAAGATGCTCACTTCCCTTTTTAGCCAAAAAATTAGCCATTGCATTCTTCCCTCTACCTACATAAACTAGAATGGCATCCTCAAACTACTACCAAATGGCTTTAATCTGACTCACTATGTTCTTGATCCACCATGCACTCGGTCTAAAATTCCTAATCTCATCTAGCAACCCCACCAAAATTTGAGAGTCAGACTCCACTATGATCTTTCAAACTCCATTCTCCCAAGCATTGAGAGAGCCTTGTCTGATTGCCAAAGCCTCTACTTCATTATTTGTTGCTACTCCTAGGCCTTCCAATTCCTAATGAAGAACCTTCCCCTTGTAGTCTCTTCTGAGGAAACCAATGCCTGCTGCCCCTGGGTTATTCTTGGTTGCTCCATCCATGTTGATTTTTTCCTAGCCTAGGGGTGGGGGTTGCCAAGCCCCATGAGTCCACCTCATGGCAACATTCTCTCCTTGCTGGTTTTTTTGCTCCCCCACATGAGCTTTTACTATTTCTGTAACCTTGTTTAATATTTTTTGCCAAACTAGCTCTATCGGAGTGTATTCCTCTCTAAAAATTTTGGCATTTCTTTCCAACCATATGTGCCACTAGATAAAGCTCGGACCTAGAGACCAACCCAACTGAACTGATTTATTTTTTAACCTTCTTCATTTCTAGACCTCCCATATATTAGTATGTGTTAGCTATTGGTTGAGATGGGCCTTGAAGAGATCAACCCATCGACTCCACAACTTCAGGGTAAAGTCACACTAGAAGAGCAAATGATCTATTGTCTCCTCTTGGGTATTGCACATGATACATTTAGAGGGGCCATGAAAACCCCTCTTTTGTAAGTTATCATAGGTGAGGAAGCTTCGATGCATAACTTTCTAGACAAAGAAATTGATTTTTGGCCAACCCTTTGCCAACCATACTCTATCCCATGGAACATCCAATCGCACTAGAGGGGGAGGGAGCAATTCATTATAACCATCCTAGACTGTATAGATGCCTAAATTCCCATGACCCTAAGCTATCTTATCCTCTTCCTCCTTTCCTATAAGGTGGCGTTGCTTTAGTATCCTCTCTAAAAGTGGCAACACATTCTGAGAGATTGAGACTGGCCACTCTTCCCATTACTTTAGTTGCATAAGAGAGAAGGTCCCAATCTACCTTGTATGTAGATAGCATGTTATCTTTATCCAACCTCTAGCCTCCAGGCTCTATTGAAGGGGTTGTAGCTCTAGAAATTCTAAAATTAAGGGGGGTATTGGTCCCAAGAATCGGTCCAAAAATTTGCTTTATCCCCTCTACCCACTTTCCAAAATAGTCTTGGTTTTACCACTTTCTCTCCTAATTTCAACACTTTCCAAACAATAAAACCTTGGCCACTCATAGGGATGCGACCTACTTCCTCATGGGGAATGTTACCCAAATACTTACTAGTAATAACTTTTCTAAACAATGCTTCTTGATTAGAGATCCATCTCCAATAAAGCTTGCCTGCTAGAGCTTGGTTATTCAATGTTGCTTTTCGAATTCCTAATCCTCCACTTGCTTTAGGCTAGTAGATTTTATCCCAACTTACTAGAGCCCATCACTTACCCATCCTTGGGCCATCCCAAAGGAATTTTTGCATGAGTGAGTCTAGCTCCCTCAGGATTCCAATCAAAGCCACAAGGATAGAGAACTTGTAAACTGGCATTGCTTGAATCATTGATTGAAGAAGAGTCACTCTTCCTCCAAAAGAAAGCCAATGATGCATCCAATGATTTACCTTCCCACCAATTCTATCCACCAGTGTTTTCCATTCTACCACCTTCAGCTTCTTATAATGGAGTGGAATCCCTAGGTAGTCTAATGGGAGGGAGCCTTGAGAGAAACCTAAGATGTTTAGAATCTGATCTTGGATCCCCCTTTCGGTATTAAAGAACACTACCTTGGACTTGATTGCATTCACTTCTTGGCCTATGGCTTCTAGATAGGTATTTAAGGTAGCTTTGAGTGCTCTTGCCTCTCTGACATTGGCCACCCCAAGCAACCTTGTGTCATCCACAAATTGTAAATGGGTTAGATTCACCGCTCCCACTTGCACTCCTGAGATAACTCCTTGTTGCCTATTCCTTCGAAGAAATCTACCCAAACCTTCAGCAAGAATAATAAATAGGTATGGGGATATAGGATCTCCTTGCCGAATTCCCCTAGAGGCCTGAAAGGGAACTGAGGGAATACCATTGATGAGGACTGAGAAGGAGGTCGAAGAGACACAACTCATGATCCACTCTCTCCAGCCCTGAGAGAAACCAAAGTTCTCTAACATTCGATCTAAAAATTGCCAAGGGACTCTATCATAGGCCTTAGACATGTCTAATTTGATAAACATGCCTCTTCGACCTTTTTGATGCAATGTGTGAACTGCTTCTTGTGCCAAGATTACTCCATCTAAAATTTGTCGACCCTCCACAAATCCTCCTTGCTCTAGAGAGATAATACTATCTAGTACCTTCTTGAGCCTTTCAACCATCAGTTTGGTAATGATCTTGTAGACTACATTGCAAAGTGCAATCAGGCAAAAGTCTCCAAGGTTGGAAGCCTCTCCCACTTTAGGAATCAAAGTAAGGAAAGTGTGGTTCATAGCCCATAACATGCTTTTATTTGCATAAGATTCTTCCATTACCCTGGTTACATCCTCCCCTATGTCATCCCAAAAATCCTAGAAAAATTCAATCGGGAACCCATCAGGGCCTAGGGACTTTTTGGTTCTCATGTTGAAAACTATGTGTCTCACCTCCTCTAGATCCATAGTTCTAAAGAGGGCCTAGTTTTGTTCAGCTGTTATAATCTATGGGATACAATTAAGTATCTCTTGTTGCGCTGCAAGATTAGGATGGGCAAAAGTAGAGAAAATATTTTCAAAGTAGAAATTTGTAGCTTGTTGCATACCTAGGATAGTGTCCATCACATTACCATGAAGGTCTTTTAGGTTGGGCAGTGTGTTGGAGTGTCTTCTTGTTGAGGCCGAGTGGTGGAAGAACTTAGTATTTTGGTCCCCCTCCAATAACCAAGAAGTTTTGGCTCTTTGTTTCCAATAGATCTCCTCTTGTTTGTCTATACTCTAACTCTTTTTTGACCAACTCATCTTCTTGTTTCAAGTCTTCTATGTTTGTTTCAGTCTAGAAGAGTGTGGCTAGCTCCTCCATCCTTGCAACCAGTGGAACTCTCTGAAGCTGAAAGTCTGATTTATTATTTCTTTTCCAGATTTTGAGTTGAGCTTTGACATGTTGGAGTTGTTTAAAGACTCCAAACAATGTTGTCCCATGGGTAGGGCACCCCTCCTCCCACCAAACTAGGATTTTATCCCTAATCTCCTCCTTTTCCAGCCAAAAATTCTCAAACCAAAATGGTCTAGAGAAATATTTATGGCCCATATCCCATTCCAAGAGAATTGGAAAGTGGTCTGATTTTATACGATTGAGAATTTCCAGCTTGAGTGACCATCATAGAAAAGCCTCTTCGGACACCAAGAATCTATCCAACTTTACCTTCCTATTTGCCAACCTCGCTTGTTTGTTTGTCCAAGTATGAGAAAGCCCTACACACTAGACATCAATCAAACTGAGTTGATTTACTTTAGAGATCATAAATTTATCCCCCTGATCCAAATATGGGATGCCCCCTTCCTGATCCCTAGCTGAAAGCTTAGCATTGAAATCACCAACCACTATCCAATTCACCTCTTCCTTTCCTATCCTACTTGCTTGTAAAATTGCCCATTGGAGGCGTTGCTCCCCAAAATATTTTGAACCATAGAAATTTGAAATCAACAAAAGTTCTCCTGAACTCTTACTCTTGAAGAGAGATGTGAGAACCCCCCTTCCTGCAACATGATCAATTGTTGTCCAGTTTAGAGGATTCCACAAAGTCACTATACCCCCTGAAGCACCTTGGGATGCTACAACCATATGCTCTGCTTGTCTCCATATTTTCTTGGCTATTCTATCCATCACTTGAATTGAAGATTTTATCTCTTGAAGGAGAATAAAATTTGAATGATGACTTTCAATTAAACTGTGAACAACAATTTGATGAGACCTATTGTTTAAGCCTCTAATATTCCATGATTGTACAATCATTGGGAATCTAGAACCCAATAAGTATCAATCTGCTTTACTCTTCCTTGGTTTACTAGTTGGTCACCCTCCATTGCCAATTGCTCTTAGTTTGATTTTTATCCCACACTCTTGGCTTGGGAGTTTTTTAATCATTTCTCTGCTTGCTAAATTCCAAGAGTAGGCTTCCCTCTATCTTTATCTCTATCTTTCATTGAGACATCCCTATCAACCAAGACCATAGCAAGGTTGAGGTTCTCTGAAGTTGTTATGCCAATATGGTTTGGGATGGGTTGGATATTGGTCTCCAACACTGGTTGAGTTATCCTCTATTGGACTACTTCTACATTTTTAGAGGGTAGATTTTCCCCTTGTGGTTTAGGTTGAGGTTCTCTAAAGTTGTTAAACCAATATGGTTTGGATTGGGTTGGATATTGGTCTCCAACACTAGTTGAGTTATCCTCTACTAGACTACTATATTTTCAAAGGATAAATCAACAAGTGATTAAGATCCATCTCAAAATAGATCTGAGCATAAATAGTTAAAGCTCCCATAATCGTATCTCTGGCTACTCCTAGATAGCATCCTAAGAAATTACCCAATATTTCAAAAATTAGTTTACACAAATATTCCATTGCTAGAGCATATAATCACAACCAAACAACCACTATAGTGGGTTCCATCCATGGATCAAATCCTAATTTCTAGGGCTACACAAAAATACTTTCTTCTCCATAATATTATGACAATAAACTTACGTATTAGTTCATGATTACTCTTGTACAAAATGGTTTCAGCCACTATACATTGTTCATTAATAAATTTGGGATGGTGGACAACTTGGGGAAGACAATCATTAACTCTAGACTAGAAGCCTTTATCCATTAGCTTATTGGTTTCCGTAGCAGAGACAATGGATTTTAAGGCATCACTACTAAAATATTCATCCTTAGCTTCTTATATCTCCCTCACTATATCTGCAAAGGACCGCTTGGGAGAAAGGGGCAAAGGGAGGGCCCTCACTAGCAGTCATGAACAGGTAGAAAGTAGTTTAAATCTATGATGTTTATATGACAACATACACAAAAATTAAAAATTACCTGTAGTTTTTTTAATAGTGTTGGATACAAAGAAAGCCAAACCTAAGCCCCACAATCCACATCCATTCCACCTTATAGAGGATTTTGCATGCAATGACAATGACACTATGTGCAAATCCTAGCAAAGCTTTATTCCCAATTCTTGGACCAACTTTCCCATGCTTGTTGAAAGTTATGATTGTTTGAAGTTGGGATATTTGTTATTTTTTGGTTGCACGATTTTTTTGAAAGGAGAAATTCATATCAATTTTGTTAATAGTCATTTTTAGAAGATTTTTGCATCATTGTGTAGAGCTTCTTGAATAATACAAAAACAACTAGTTACTTGTTAAATTTTGATAAGTGTTAAGGGAGTTATAGTTGTTTAAATTTGGGATTTTGAGGTTGTTTTTAGGCTATGCGAAAGATTATTGCAAAGGGAAAAAAATTCATATTTCTCAATCATAAGAAAATCAGCTATCTTTTGTTTTGTTTCAAAGAAAATTTGCAGATTTCCTTGTTTAAAGAAAGAAATAGATGAGATCTCAAAAGTTTTATTTTAAAGATTTTTTTGTTATTTAAAATCCTAGTTGCTTTGAAAAATTATTGAGGTCATGGAGTTGCCAATATTTACTAGAAGGGATGATAGTGACACTAGGGAATGGTTGATGAAGTGGAAAAAAAATTCTTTAAATTTTTCTAAGGTGGAATGGAGATATAAGAGTTGTGGTTCTTTGTGGGGGGAAGTTTTTTCTTGGTATATGAACTATGCTCGTGCCTTTTTTTTAATACACAAGGGAAGAATTTGAAATTGCATTTTTAAGTAAATGGGGATTTGAGAAAAAAAATAAAAATATCACTAGGCTACAAGATGAACAAAAGGAATTAAAAAGAGAGTTGGAAAATTTTAAGAAATTGATAGAAGGAAAAGATAGGCAAAACAATGTTAAAAAATATTTATTTGAATTTAAAAAGATTATTTTTCAAGTTCATTATTGCATTCAAAAGGAAAATTTTATTGTCTCCATAAACCCTAGCAACAAGCTTAACTTCATTAGTAAAGACTTGGCTAATAGTTTGCAGGTTCCAACAACAAAAATTAAAAACATAAAGCTTGAGGATGAGGATTCTTAGATTTTTGAATATTTTAGGATCATCATGGGTAAATATGTTTTACATTAAAATTATTATGTTATTGAGATGGATGATGTGGATATTGTTCTTAGTTATTCTTGGTTACATTATTTGGGTAGTGTTAATATAAATGTGCAAAATAAATTTATAAAATTATGATATAGGAAAAAGAAGATAAATTTGAAAGACATTCCTTAGCTAAGAGAGAAAGGATCAAGAGAAAACCCAAAAATAATTGCAGGAGAACAAATTGAAGAAGTGAAAGAACATAAAATAGAGTCTAAGGAGGAAGTAGTAGAGATCAAGGAAAAATAAACATAGAATCTAGGGATGGATCAAAATATGGGAGCATGAAAAAAAGCACAAAATAGAGGAACAAAAGGTGGATGACTCAAAGAAAGTAAAACAAGAAGGTAAGGTTGTAGCATATCACCATCCACACCATCATGATGTAGAAAATGATGAGCACTTCTCAAGATGAGGGAATGATAGGGTTCAGGAGGGAAAGGAATGATAACTCATTATAAAGAACATAATTTGATAATAACTATGTTAATGTGACTCAGACAACTAAGCACAAATGATTTGAATCAGTCTAACATATCTCTATGATTTATAACTCTATGATGGATTGACTGATAACTGACTAATTAATGATTGATGGCTAATGATGGGCTTAGATGGGTCAACTCGGATGGATTTTTCCTAATGGGTCATTCCTGACAAATGACAGATTCATTATTATGGATTGGCCTAGATGGATCAACCTTGATGGTTGATATATGGGCTTAGATAGATGACTAATTGCTTTATATGGATAACCTACATGATAGATCCTCATGATAGTTAGTCATTTTCACTCCTGCAATCTTCGTGCTCTTCTTTAGTGTTTTTCCATGTAGTATTGTAACAAGGCATATATCCAACACATAAGAAAACATTTTTTTAAGCAAAAAACCCCTTGTAGAGCCGCCTTGGTCTGAGAGACCACGAACAGGGGGTTCTACACCGTCAAAGTCACCCGAGGGTCGCACCGCGACCCTGCCCGCACCAACATTATCAATTGGATTTTGGATACCCAATTCAGATTTTTGGTAGGGCGGATATTTGAATCTAGGACCTCCCTTGGAGGATTGCCCTCTCCTCTCCAACTCACCTACAACACCTGGGTCATAAGAAAACATTCATAAAGACAACATTGACACCAAAATATATCCTTGCATTACCATGAAGATTATTACATTCAGTTTGATGACTGTAATGCAACACTTCCTTCTACAAAGACTACTTTCCTAGATAACTCGTGGATCTCCTCTACACCTAGACTGATAAGAATATGGATGATTTACAAAATGAAAGGAGTCTCTTTATATAGGGTGGTTCTGGTGGTTACTGTAACCAACCAGGCTCCCAACTTCCCCAACCGTCTTATGTTTCAGCCTTAACTAATCAGTCTTAACTATTTCATGATGGTTGATTACATTACATAACGCATAATCAAGTGTTTAACAACATTATGTTTGGCCAACTTGACTATGTTCATATTTCCTACGTAATTACAAGGTATTATATAGATATTTTTTCAAACACTTTGTCATATTATTTCTTTTTGAAACTATTGTCTACATCTATCCTCCTCTTTAAAATAGTCGATGTCCTCAACAAATTTTTGCGTTGTCTAATTGGGGTCTCAACCTCCTTTGTCTTAGTGGTATGAAGTCCTAATTCCTACACATGAAGCTTGTAGGCTTCTCGTTCATCACAAAGTTGCTTTACATAATTAAAATATTTGGCCCATTCCACTCTTCATGCATTAGCCTTATCTTCCATCTCTTGCAACTTCGTCAACAACTCTTATTCATGTTTGATA
Source organism: Wollemia nobilis (assembly GCA_028583015.1). Classification (NCBI taxonomy): domain Eukaryota; kingdom Viridiplantae; phylum Streptophyta; class Pinopsida; order Araucariales; family Araucariaceae; genus Wollemia; species Wollemia nobilis. The sequence continues at coordinate 4,456,031 of JAQPPZ010007509.1, read as the reverse complement.
AATATGTCCATCTTATGTCATGTTAGGGTGGAAAAATATGGTTTCCTCTGATTCAATTTATCCCTGAGTTGTTTCCCATTACTGTATTTGAGCCAGCTCTCTATTTAATACCTCTTGATTCTTAGCCTATTCCAATTCCTCCCTCAAGGCATTCTCACTCTAGATTTTTTGAACCAAGAGTATAACATTCTATTTCAAGAATGAATCCTTCGTGGATTGTTGTTGCAATAATTTATCTTCTAAACCTATAATAACCTGCTCCCTCTCACTGATATGAACATGAAGATTCAGGAACTTATTTTTCTTTTTTTGTATTTGCCTCAAAGCCTCCTTTTGTTAGTGTATGTCTTGGTCTAGTTGTTGTTCTATTTGTTGTAGTTTAACCTTTATTATCTGTAGTTGTCGTTACATGTCTAACAAGTGCTGATTCAGATTTTTCTTGGTCATATTTAGCTACTTAATCCCTTCAACTAACCAAGATAGCAAATGTGCTAGAAAATTGATTTGGCTGTACATTGGGAGCAACTCAAGTACCAATTCTATCTTTATCCTCTATTCTATTGTGGTCTGAGAAGGGGGATGGGTACCATGTCCTAACACATATACATTGGTTGGGTTTAGGTCAAGTGAAGGTGTTCCATCAAGTAGTTTATCAAAACCCTCCATGGTCTTGAGATATTCAATGGGCAGATCCTACGACTATTCTTGGTAAATGTTGAAAATATTTGCTTGCCATCTGCCTTTTCCATACCATTTGACCAACTTGTCTATCTCCTTTGCCATTAATTGTCATTGTTTTCACTACCCCACATAACCTACTTTGAATTACAGTCGTAACCTATCCATCACATGGGTTATCTTGGTAAAATAAGCAACCACTTGTTGGTTAATATGTGCCTCCATTTCTGGTGGATCTAAAAAGTTAGACATTTCCAACATTAAATGTTTAGACCAATCTTCCTTAGATTCCCCATATTCCATTGTTTCTATGGGCTCCTTAAATTTTCCTAAAAGGTTATTTTTGGATATTTTGAGATTATTTAGTTGTCATTGATGTCAAGGTGAAAATTCGTCATTAATACTATGGAGCACACCATCAATAGCACTAGGAACAATGCAAAGAGTTGAAGAGAAAGTTGGCAAAATAATATTTTATGAGGGTTTATGGTAAACCCATGATGGAAGATTAAAAGGTTTCATTAAAACCATTATAGTTGGCAAAATAATATTTTATGAGGATTTATGGTAAACCCACGGTGGCAGAATATATTATTTAAAGGTTTAAGTTTAAACCCAAAGTTAAAGTTTATAAAAATAATTTATAAAATTTAAATTCCTTAGAATTTAAATAATTTATAAATTATAAAGGTGGGAGCGTCGACATCATGCAATAAAAGGAAACGCCGACGTCATCAAGAATATTGGAGTACTGACGTTCAAAGCCTATGGAGGAATCGTGTATAAATGGTGGTCAAAAGACTTTTGAATTTATCCTTCATCGATTTTATTAATGCGAATAAGGTGAACTATTTCGTGCAATTCATTGTTTCGGTTGAGGAAGAAGACAAAAAGGTTTTTGTCTTATACGTCAAGTTTAAAATAGAGAGGGTTTATTGCTTAAGACACGTTGGACACGGTGGTCCATTGGTAGCGCATGTTTTTATGAAGGCATTGGTGGAGAAATAACCTGCGATCGAATCCCGTGGAGTGGTAGCGCCAAAGGGAAAAATTTTTGGGTTGCATTTTTTGTTTGGGTGCCAGGAGAGGAATAAATTGCACGAAGAGCTTTTAAGCTCTTAACGTGCGTCTAGTGCATGTGGTTATTGAGCCCGCGACTAGGGAGTTCGCAGAGGTAGAGGTTAAGGGTTCAAAACCCACTAAGAGGTAAAGGTAATTTTTGATAATTAATTTTTGCCTAAGGTTTTTGAAAAGGATATAGTTGGAGTAATAAGGGTTTGATTGTGTGTTTGATTTATATTATTGTTGGAGTTATAAGGGTTTGAGAAAGGTTGTTGATTTGATATTTGATTTTTATTATTGTGGAGTAATAAGGATTAATGTGAGGTTGTTTTATTGATGAAGTGATTTATATCTTTGGAACCATAAAGAAAGTTGATTTGATTTTTATCAAAGTTTCTCTTGCCATTAAAATAAATTAAATAGGTTTGAATTAATTTTTGGTGGATGTTAAGTTTATTCTAGTTGGGAGTTTATAAGGTATTATTGAATAAATATTTTATGTATGTTGATGGTTGTTTTGTAAGGTGGAGTGATAAGGTGTAATTGAGTATTTACATTATATTGTGAGAAATATTTATCTTCTAACCTCTTTGAGATTGGCATAGAAGTTGTTGTGGTTGTGGCAGATTTATGAGATCCCTTCATCATCAATAAAAAAGTATGAGCACATTCTTCCATAGTTTAGTTTGTAGTGAGAAGATGCACCAAAATAATAATAATCAAAAGATTATCAAATTAACATTAGCTTCAGCTTAGGAAATTATAAGCTTAAATAGATTTACAAAGTAAACTGATTAGCTATAATCACGCCAACCAAATGGTTGAGAGAAACGTGATGCTAACCACTAACCTAGGTAGAGAAGTCTAACTGAACAACTAACCTAAAATATCTGACCTAGGATATTTTAGGATTTACTCTAGGTTAACCAATAGATATTTATAACAGTAAATATCTCATGGTATGCAGTAAAAAGTAAATGTAATAATCTATGTAGTATAATGCAATATACTACCTATTTTACCCTAACATCCCCCCTTTATTACATTACTTTGATATACAAAGTTTACTTCAAAACAGTTCAAATTTGACACGTCCAAGTGCCTTTGTGAAGATGTCAACAACCTGTTCGTCGGTGGGAATGTGTTGGAGCTTGATTCTGTGTTTAGGAACTTCATCACGAATGAAATGACAATCTGTGTCAATATGCTTTGTACGTTCATGATGTACTGGATTCTTGACCAAGTTCAAAACACCTGAGTTGTCGCAAAACATGTGAATAGGAAGTTTCTTTGGTAGGCCCATGGTAGCCAAGATGCGACTTAACCATATCGCTTCACACACAACTCCACGTGCAACGTGATACTCTACCTCTGTTGAAGATAAAGCAACCACCTGTTGCTTTTTACTATGCCATGAGACAGGACCAGATCCAAGATGAAATACATATCCTGATGTTGATTTTCTGTCATCTATGGATCCAACATAGTTAGAGTCAGTGTAACTCTGTAAGAAGAATGAGTTATTCTTCTTATACTCTAGACCATAATCTACACTACCCTGAATGTAGTGAAGAACACGCTTAGCTGCTTTCCAGTGAGAGACCTTTGGTTCCTGCATGAACCGAGAAAGATAGTTTACAACATAAGTAATGTCTGGTCTAGTATTGGTCAGATAGATGAGGCTTCCAATCATCTGTCGATATAGCGTGCCATCTACCTATGGTGAGTCATCATACCGTGATAATCGAAGCCCTGATTCCATCGGTGTTGCTTTGGGCTTACAATCAGTCATACGATATTTTTCTACTAAAGTCTTGGCATACTTTTTCTGAGTCACCCTAAGATGATTCTTCTTCTGTTCTATCTCAAGGCCAAGACAGTAGTGGAGAAGTCCAAGATCTATCATATCAAATGACTCTTTCAAGTCATCCTTCACGACGTTAATCAATTTCTCTGAATTATCGGTAATGATCAGATCATCTACATATAATACAAGAATCACTATTTTAGAACCTGTGTTCTTGATATAGAGATTTGCATCAGATGGACTTCTCTTGAAACCGTGCTGCAGGAGGTGACTATCCATTTTGATGTACCATGCTCTTGGGGCTTGTTTTAGCCCGTATAATGATTTGACCAACTTGCAAACCTGTTGCTCATGGCCTTCCTCAGAAAATCTTGGAGGTTGAGTCATGTATACCTCTTCTTTTAAGTCACCATTTAGAAAGGCACTTTTTACATCCATCTGATGTAATTTCCATCCGAACTGTGCTGCCATAGCACAAAGAACTCGAATGGTGGTCATCCTTGCAGTGGGTGCAAAGGTTTCCTCATAATCAAGGCCTTCCTTTTGAGCATAGCCCTTTGCCACAAGATGGGCCTTATGCTTGTCTATGGTACCATCTGCCTTATATTTGACTTTGTAAACCCATTTGCAGCCTATGGGTTTCTTTCCTTTAGGCAAATCGACCAGATTCCATGTTTTGTTTTTAATGAGGGATTTATGTTCAGCATCCATAGCTGCCTTCCACTGAGGCTGACTAAGTGCTTCATCAACTGTAGAAGGTTCATTTTCATCATATGAAGACATGTAAACCCTCTCCTCATCAATTTCCATATCATTTCCACCTTCTAAATCTCTATCAATAGAAAGCTCTTGAAAATCTGCACAAAGATCATCAACTAAAGTAGATGCTTCTGTCGTTCTCTATCGAGACATGCTTCATGTTTTTGGATGATTGAGAGTGAGATCTGGAGGTGAAGTGAGTTTGGAATCTCTCATAGTACTTGTATACCATTTTGGAGGCTTTTTCTATTGTGGAGGAGTCTGTGGTTGTTGCTCCTCATCTTCCAGGTATACTGATGTAGTGTTAGATGTGAAAGCTTCATCAAACACTACATCTCTACTAACATGTATTTTCTTGGTGAATGGATCTATCAACCGATAGCCTTTTGAGAATTCATCATATCCAAGAAAAACACACTGTAGGGTCTTCTCATCTAACTTCTTTCTTTTCTCCTTAGGTATATGCATAAAAGCCTTACACCCAAATACTCGTAGATGAGATATGGAGGGTTTCCTTCCACTCCATGCTTCTTGAGGAGTCATACCTTCAAGAGCCCATGTGGGAGCCCTATTTAGAAGATATACTATAGTTGTTACAGCTTCAACCTAGTAAATGTGCTCAATATTGGCTCCCTTAAGCATACATCGAACCATTTCCATAATGGAATGATTTCTTCTCTCAACAACTCCATTTGACTGAGGAGAATAGGTTGTTGTTAACTGTATTTTTATCCCATGTTTCTACAAAAATGAGGAAAATTATTTTGATGTGTATTCCCCCTCGATCTGAATGGAGGGTCTTTATGAAACATCCTGATTCTTTCTCAACAAGTTTCTTGAACTGCTGAAAATAGTCAAATGCTTCAGACTTCAACTGCAAGAAGAAGACCCACATTTTTCGTGAGTGATCATCTACAAACAATTGAAAATACCTTTTTCCTCCACAACTAGTAGACATAGGACCACACAAATCTATGTGAACTAACTCCAAAGGTACTTTAGCTCGAAAAGAGCTAGGTTCAAAAGGTACTCTATGTTGCTTTCCTGACAAGCAATCTGAGCACACTGGCAAAGTAGATGAAAGAGTAGGCAGTCCTTTCACCATTTGATATTTACTTGAGTTCTAGTAAATACCCTGAGCTTAGATGCCCAAATCTCTTATGCCATAGAGAAGTGGCCTCTTTTGTGGTTACTGCCATTGCAGTATGTGTAGAGGTAATTGCATCTAAGATAAACAAACCATGTTTGTATGAACCTGTTGCTATCTGTTTTCCTTTCTGAGTGATAAAGCAACGTTTCTTTTCTTTGTCCACTTTGAAATTGACATTCATGTTATTGTCCAGGATTTGTGGAACTGACAAGAGATTATTTTTCAATCCTGGTACATAAAGAACTTTTTGAATCTTACATTCTCCATCTGGAAGGGAGACAGAAACATTTCCTTCTCCCTGAACTCGATAGGTCTGATCATCAGCAATGGTTACCGGTCTACCTTCTCGAGCCTCAAATGTTTCAAACCAGGACTTATCGCCAATCATATGTTTACTAGCGCTTGAATCTATGTACCAAACAGTATCCTTTTGAGGGGAATCTGTATGTGTCATGAGCACTTTGTGTGCTCGTTCAGAGTCCGAACTAGAATCTTCAGTGACAACAACATGTCCTTGTTGTTGTTTGTTCTTGTTCTTTGGTTTGCCTTTGCCCTTCTTTTGTCCTTGTTCATTGGGCGGTTTGTTCTTAAACCAACATCTTTTGGTTTCATGAGTGTCCTTATCACAAATTTTACAATACTGCTTCTTCTTCTGAATCTCTTTGCCTTTACCCTTGTCTTTGTTAGAAGAAGATCCTTTCTGTTGATTCCACTTTTTCTTTCCACCTTGTCTGTTTGAGAAAAGGGCATTGTTGGATGCCTCATCTCTTTGGAGTTGATTAGCTTCTTCAGTTTGAAGCAAATTTACCAACTCTACAAAATTCACTGTCCTTCCAGAGACTTGTAGTGAAGTAATCAACATTCTATAGGAGTCTGGAAGAGCCCTTAAAATGATTGAGGTCAGGATATTGTCTTCCACTTTTTCTCCTAAGGCGTGCAGTTTTGTTTTTATATCTGCCACTCTGCAGAGGAATAGCTCTACTGTCTCTCCAGATTTCATATGAAGAGTATGAAGTTGTGTTTGAAGGTTAAGAATTGTTGATTGATTCTTTCCTTCAAAAATGGTAGCTAAGGCATCCCATGCCTCTTTACCATTTTTAGCTTCACTTATATGAGGTTGTATGTCATCAGTAATAGCTAGCAAGATCAATAAGGAAAGTCTTTTATCCTTTTTATCATATGTTGTCTGATCTGCTCCTGGTGATGTGGGTCTAGAATCAGTGCCATCCACTATTCCCCACATCTCCTCTACAGTTAAAATAGCTTTCATCTTAGTTTTCCAGGCAGAATAATTTGAACCTTTTAGCAGTTGGCTTTCATTGAGATACTTGTTGATCATGGCCATGGTGAAGGTTTCAAATTTGATGTGACTAAGATGACTTTATCTTGCAGTATACCCTCAAAAGAGTATATGGAAGATTTTAATTTACTCTTTAAGATATTTAATGGCACCTGCCTTAACACCCTTAACAAGGGATGAAAAGTTTGAGGAAATTAAGCCAAACAAATAGAGCAAATTAAAGGGGTAGGTTTTGGAAAACTTTTGATTTTGCTCTCTAGGATATTTAATGGCACCTGCCTTAACACCCTTCAAGAAGGATGGAAAGTTTGAGGAAATTAAGCCAAACAAAGAGAGTGAATCAAGGTGTTTGGATTTTGACCTTTGATGGGGAGTAAAAATTGACTTGTGAAACTTGTGCAAGGTGTAGCACGATTTTAGTGAAATTTGGGTTTCTGAAATGCTCTTCAATGTTCTTATGATTGTTTAATTGCACACAAAAAACATGATGGTTAGTGCAATAATCAAAAAATGAGAGCAACCCAAATTATTATCACTATAGGTGTCGGATGCAACCGAAAATGCACCTAGTATAGTCAATTTTTAAGAAAAGGTGTCGAGTACAATCGAGAATGCACCTTTCTTACTTTGAAATATCCCCCCTTTCTCTTTACAATTTTGCAAAAAAATAGAATCACAAAATATGACTTCTATCCCCCCTTAATTTTTACAAAATTGAAAAATTTGAGCACTCCTTTCAAGACAAGTCGACACACGACCCACGTTTGAAAGGCTTCCAGACCAGTCGACACACGACTTGGTTTATGTCTTCAACACTCGAGCATTAGGATCAAAAAATAGGTTCAATTTCTTCTCAAGTTTACAACAAAAATTTTGCAATTTTATGTCTTATATCTCCTTTGTGAAGGAGAAAACAAAAGCAATTTTGTGATTTTGTTGCAAAAAGAAAAATGACCTTTGTCCTTGCCCAATATTTTCAAGCTCTTTGTTTTGCAATAGAAGTTTGAGTTTCTATGTCTTTTTATCTCCAAAAAAATGTGTGAAGAAAACTATAGAACTTTGTTAAGGTATTGCAAAAAAAATGTTGAAGAAATCCTTGGTTTTGCCAAAAAAAAATTGTTTTGCTCTTTGTCTCTTTTATCTCCAAATTTGGAAGAAAAAACTAAAGAACTTTTCTATGGCTTGATTTTGCAAAGGATTGGTTTTAAAGATAACAATTTGTAAGGTCTAATATTTTAAAAAATTTAATGATAAAAAATATATAACAAAGATTTTTGAGGAAAAGAAATCTCAGATTTACTTAAATTAATCAATTTCCTTCAAAAAATTCTAAGTTATATAATAAAATATCAAAAAATATATATATATAAATTAAAACCTTAGAACAAAAAATTGTACCTTTTTTTTTAATTTTTGAAATCAAATGTCGCGTGGTCAAAAAAATGGTGTGGGCGGGATTCGAGCGCTAGATCTAGCGCTGTCAAGGCGAAAGCCTTGACCACTGCACTGTTGGGGCGGCTTTGAAAGCCGTCCCATAGTCGTAGTATATGAAGAGAGGCACGGGTGGGTTAAGCTTTTCATGGGAATAATCCCACATGCATCCCGTGAAGGGATGCGAGGGTGTTTAAAACCCTCGTCATGCCACTAACCTCTCGATTGCCTTCGGGCAATCACCTACCAAACAACGATGCCCCTCTGCCACTTGTAACTCATCGACCAATGTCTCCTCGCCACGTGGCAGCTCGATGCCTACGCAAACAATTTTCTCTGCCATCGTGTCACCCAGCTGGCCCTGCCCGATCTGCTTCCATCACCACGTGTCACCACACGGTTGGCTCTCCATCCAAGCATGAGCAGTCTAGCTTCACCACGTGTCACCTCGAGGAGCATGCCACATGTCGAGCTGAATAGGTCCTAGGGTCCAACGTCAGTAGTCTAGGTGGTCAGACGTGGCACCGTGCCACGTGTCCAAGTCTGGTTGTTCTCTGTCCAAGCATCAGTTGTAAGCTTCTGAGTGGATCATCGATCTCGTTCGACGAGCCTAGAGGGCGCTCCTACCCTCCGAACTCAGCCTGTGGACCACAGCCACGTGGGATCGGGAGGGCGCTCCTGCCCTCCTGACGATCCCACTGGCTGGTCTACGGGGGCTCGGTCCCGATTGGCCAGTGATGGCCATGGGATCGCGGGCCTAGCAGGCTTCGACCGTGAAGGTCGAAAGCACTACGGGTGGTCGATCGGCACCGATCGTCGTGGTGATCGGTCATGATCGATCGACCCCACTGTAGGCTAGGCCCTGGCAGGTCGATTTGACCTGGCCAAAAATGGGCCTACGGTCGCTCCAGCCATCTAGCTCACCTGTCGAGGTGGGTTTGGTGGTGACCAAATGTCACCAGCTCGTCCTCTAGGCGAGCCAAAAAAAATGGCTCTGATGCCAATGTAGTGAGAAGATGCACCAAAATAATAATAATCAAAATATTATCAAATTAACATTAGCTTCAGCTTAGGAAATTATAAGCTTAAATAGATTTACAAAGTAAACTGATTAGCTATAATCACGCCAACCAAATGGTTGAGAGAAACGTGATGCTAACCACTAACCTAGGTAGAGAAGTCTAACTGAACAACTAACCTAAAATATCTGACCTAGGATATTTTAGGATTTACTCTAGGTTAACCAATAGATATTTATAACAGTAAATATCTCATGGTATGCAGTAAAAAGTAAATGTAATAATCTATGTAGTATAATGCAATATACTACCTATTTTACCCTAACAGAGTTGATTGATTGATTTTCTGGAAAATAAGTTTGGAGTGAAAAGGACTTTATTAGGGTTTCCTTTTGAGAGTGTTTGAGTTAATGCTTCAAGGTTTTATGGAATAAAGAGTTGTTAAAACCTTGTTTTATAAGCATTGTTGTTGAAGCCATTGGTTGGTTGAAGAACTTGAGTTAGGATTTGAAAAGGACACGAGTATCATTGTTATGTGAAGATAGGTGTTATAAGCATTGTTGTTGAAGTGAGTTTTTGTGCAAAGAACTTGAACTATGGTTTGAAAAGAACATGAGTATCATTGTTATGTGAGATTTATTGTTGAGTATTGTTGGAAACATTTTGAGTTGGTTGATATATACTTGAACTAGGGTTTGAAATGAACATGAGTATCATTGTTATGTGAGATTTGTTGTTGAGCATTGTTGGAAATATTTTGAGTTGATGGTTATATACTTGGACTAGGGTTTGTGAGAAATAAGTGTTTCATTGAGTGATTGGTTGAGTAGAGTTGATTGATCCTAGTCAAGTGGATGTGTGAAGTAATTGTTCAAGTTACATAAAAACAACTATTCTATATTTTGATTTGAGTTGAGAAAGTGATTGAGCATTGAGTTGAAACATATTGGGTCTCTAACAATTCTCTTTATGTTTCTATGATTTTTTGGATAAGTTCTGTGTGGAATTATTGAGCAGATTTGGACAAGTTCTATGTGGACTTTTTGAGAAGATTTGGACAAGTTGTGTATGGACTTGTTGGACAGATTTGAGCAGATTCTGAGTGGACTTGTTTGAAAAATTTGAGCAAGTTATGAGTGAGCTTGTTGAGTAGATTTGGACAAGTTATGAGTGAGCTTATTGAGAAGATTTGGACAAGTTCTGAGTGAAATTGTTGAGTAGATTTGAGCAAGTTCTAAGTGGAATTGTTGAGCATATTGAGCAAGTTCTTAGTGGACTTGTTGAGCAGATTTAAGCAAGTTCTAAGTGAGCTTGTTGAGCAAAATTGAACAAGTTCTAAGTGGACTTGTTGAGCAGATTTAAGCAAGTTCTAAGTGAGCTTGTTGAGCAAAATTGAGCAAGTTCTGAGTGGACTTGTTGAGCATATTTGAGCAAGTTCTGAGTGGAATTGTTGAGAAGATTGATCAAGTTTTGAGTGGACTTGTTGAGCAGAGTTTGGTGCAGATTTGAGGATAGGTTTGTACTAGACCAGAGACAGATATTGAGCAGATTTGTGCTAGATTGAAGGACTGTATTTAGTAAATATTTGAGATAGAGCTTTGGAGGTGATAAAGCATAGAGGAAAATAGTCTCCAGTGGATAGAGATCCATAAGCCAGGGTAGTGAGGACAGGTCTTCTGAGTGGGGATAAGAGTCTTTAGTGGAGAGATATCCACAAGCCAATGTAGTGGAGGTAGTAGTATTCTAGAGGATCACCAGCGAGAGCAGAGGAGAAGGAGTTCTCCTATGGATAGAGATCCACAAAATTGATTTAGGGGATTGGTATCTCCTTTGTACAAAGGTCCATAAACATTGTAATAGGTAAGGATTCCCAAGAGATTGATTGAGAAAATTTTAGTGAAATATTTTCTCCATGGAGTAGCCCACATTGGGTGAACCACGTAAATTGTGGCGTTTCTATTGTGTATGGTGTTTTATGCATTGCTTGATTACTATTGTTGATATTGCTATCTATTCATTGCATAATATTGATTGGGAAAGAAAAGTAAAAAGTGGTATTATACTGTTCACCCCCTCTCTCAGTATAAGCTTATGTTCTTCAGTTAATAGACCTCTTAGCCACTTTACACTCCATGATTGCTTTCCCTTATATGATCATCGACTATTCTAAAGCTACATGTGCTTGGCTACTTTATCTAGTAGCTAGTACCAATTTATTTTGAGACACATTTGTTTGTTGTGGGTTCTTGTCATGTGTTATCTATGCATCCTACTACACATTAGGTAATTCCTCCTCCACTAAAATAGGGTTATGTTGTGTTCCTACCAAAAGATCTTCAGTGGCCTTGTGCACTGCTGCCTCTTCCTCATTCTTCTTGCCCACTTTTACCTCCTACATGGAGACTAGATCTATAGTTTGAATCATCTATTTTTTTTGGTAGCAACAAGCATATCTTCAAATAAAGAGGCTTGTAAATTTTATCTTATTGATATCTTCTCAAACCAAAGTTTTGGGGGTACATCAGGTGATGCCAAGTGTTCCTAAAATTAAGCCTTGATCAAATATTTTGTATGTCCCACATCCATGGCAGTAATTGTCCCAATTTTTGGTATTATTGTAGAGATGCAAGGATTGCAAAATCTACTTCCTGTATCCTTGTCTCCTTGGTTTGTGGATCAGTTCATAATTTTTGCCATTGTTGCTCTATCTCATGCAACAAAACTTGACTATGAGCTATATTTTTGGCTATCATCCTTTCAATGAATGTTGGTGATTGTGATGGCAATGATAGCAAAAAAATTCTCCTCTTCCTTGTCAAAGATGCAACTACTTTTGTTGGTGGTGTAACTTCCTATACTGGTGGTACCATATCTTGTACTTGTGGTGCATCATCCTCCCCTTATGATTACTCCTATAGATCTTCCTCGAGTGAAGCCTTGTTGAACTGTTGCTTTTTAATTGGAGTGTGCTTATTTACCTATGGTTTAACATTCATACATCACAAAATTGATGGTGCTAATTTAGGTAAATCCTTGGGAGGATCCATTCTTGGAACTTGCACACTAACCCAATATGTTGCATCTAAAAATAATCCAATGGGATGGAAGACCATTGAAAAGTTCTTGGTAGTCCTCATCAGGAAGTTTTGGATACGAATTGCCAAGTATGCTTTCCAATCATAGGCAACTCCCTTCTCAATGCCTTGTAGATATGGGATCAACCATATTGGTAAATATGAGGTCCATTGCTCCTCGGACAACCTGGTTTTTAGTACATTCATGATGCTCTGTAATCCCTTATTCATCAATTAATTTTGTTTAACCCCTTGGATTTCATGTGATAAGAGAACATCAAGATCCTCCTTCAAAGTTGTGATGCCTTAAATCAATTACAAATTCTTCTTGAGATCAACACGTTCATTCAGTATAGGCAATCTACCTCTTAGTAATCCAAAGGTTCTTCGAAATGCCTTGGCTGAGAAATCTAATTCCATATCCTTTTCTCCCATCTGCACTTTACTGGCATGTTTGGATATGTCATATTCCAACAACATCTAGATCAGGTACTCATTTATTTTTATCAAAATTGGGGACTTGTAATATAAAATGAACTCCAACCTTCTTGATTTGCTATTTGACTGAATCATTAGGTGGTATTTATTCCCACCACTTTTGGCAAAAGTCCCAAGTGGCATGAGTTCACATAATCTCCTTAATGGGTACCTTACCCTTTTCGAGTTGTTGAGCTACCTTATCTGTTGTTTTTATACTACTTCTTGTGCATGCAATTTCTTACCCTAAGACCATCCTTGCTCAGGTTTTTGTACCTATCCATGCATATCCCCTCTAGTGTGGGAATGTTCTTGGTGATGGCACAACCATTTTTATACTACTAACTCTAATATATTTTCCTATTGTGGAGTTAAATTTGATCTTTCTACTTTAGGGTATTTAGGCTCATTTATCCTGATCTATCCTGATCAATTTTGACTCATCCTTTCTTACTGATGATAACCATCCTACAATTTTTATGATGAAAGTAATCCTGATCGATATTTTTTTCCTGATGGTTGATTGTCAGATGACTATCTTCGTGGTGTTGGACTTTTTACGGATGATGATACCTCATTTTGATGGTTGTCTCCTAATAATTTGGCTAGACAACAAGCTAAAATCATCTTATGGTGGCACCTTAGTTTATTTCTAACATTTGTTCCTTAATGATAGTTGTAGTTACTAATGACTCCTTTATTTGACAACTGCTTGTATTAACTACCAGGTGAACTCATATTATCGACTATCTGATGGAGTTGCCTTTTGGTGTGATAAATGGATATGATTCCTACAATGAATTGAGATTTATTGTAGTCTTGGATGGACTATTTGTTCTCTTCTTGGAACCTCATCTACACTTTACCAGTTTTTCTCAGCTATAAATTTTGGATCAAAAATAGATTGCAAATGCATTTTACTTTATGAAATCCTCACAAAGCCTTGGATCTATCAAATAGATGTGACTTCTAATGGCTTCATCTTGTTTGAAAACTAATTAATGCACATAAAGTTTTTGCCTTGGATATCTAACTTTAGCTTCTCCCTTGCAAATGCCTCATGTTGCTCTACAAAGAATAAGTGCTCTTCTCCTTTGTTCATCCAATTTATAGCCTTCGTCTCTAGTCATTGCACCTATGCAACCATTCAAAAACTACCACTTTCTACCCTAACTATTGTATGGATGCCACCTTGCCACCTTTGCATGTGATTGTTGTCCTATTTTTACTTTTGTATTTTCTCTATTTTATATTTTTCCCTTATTTCATATTTTTTTCTTATTTCATCATTTCTTTCCATTTCTCATCTTTCATCATCATCACGTGAAGTGCATGGCAATACCAATGCAGAATTCCAGTGTTTCTAGCAACACTTCCTCTTATTGATGGCTATGAGTCTCATGGCTACTAAAGTCATAATCACCATACATTGATTCTATCTATTGGTTATTTTGTTGGTTCCCTCTAATTTGGGGGATTTTCACTTGTGGTTATCCCTCCCATAGATATCTTCTAGGTTTTACAATACACCAGTTCAATATATAGATATATCCTTGTAGGCTCATTTTTTCCCTTAGTAGATACAAAAAAACCTAGGAATCTATATTGTTGTCATCATCAGGATGGGTTCCATCAGTTCTACCATCATCCAAACAAATTCTACCAAATTTTTCATGTTTAGGAAAGATTCCATCAACCCCATCATCATCTAGATGGATTCTATTGGATATGCCATCATCAGGATAGATTACATCAGCCTTGTCATCCTCTCGACTGATTATTGTTGACAACTTCACTGATTCTATCTATATTACTGGCATCAAGATGGATTATATGCTATCATCAACATTATGGAATTCTATCTTGTCTTGCACTTGACGATTATTTTTTTCTTCCTTCCATATGATGGTTGTTCTATCTGCCTATCCATCTATTGCTTTTCCTTACAAATTTAGGTTCTGCTTGGCATATCAGATGTTGAATTAGATTCCTTGGATGTCTTCCTCAAATTTACTCAAATCATCCTCTCCCTCTTTTTGATCGAATATCCCTTACATTAGACTACCAAACTCCCAGCTATCAAGGATTCATCTGGTTCCTCTATCACCCATGATGATGTCTTTGGTTCCCATGGTCTCAAAAGGGTAGACTTGATGGTCCATATACATGAGTTCGTATTTGTTGGTTGGTTTGAATTGTGTTGGTTGATAGTCCTTATAGTCTATCCTATTGACCAGTTGACCTATGGGTAGTAGGAGGAAAATTTATTTCCCTCAATATATCAAGAAGTAGACCAACCAAGATCCCCCTTGGTCAGGTTTACTTGGGTTACCCAAAATTCCTATTGAAATCCTTGGATTACTTGAGCTACCTATATTTATTACCTAATCAATGAGTTTTGCTCTTGTGAGTTGTGCTTCATGATTTTGGGTTCTATGTGACAAATTCCCTAAAATATTTAACCTTCTATATACTCTTAACAATCTCCTTCACCACATCACTTCCTTAAAGTGTCTCTATGGTGCATATTGCACTAAAACATATTTATAATGATATGAGAAGGTAGATTCAATTCTTGAATCATTCCCTTCTCCTATGGTATGCATAGGTAATATTGATATCTCTTGTATCCTTCTTTGCAATCTTCTTACTTATTTTCCTTATCTTCTCAATTGATGGACAACAATGCAAGAATCGTGTACCTTCGGTATTTTGTGTGGTCCTCTTATTGGTTCCTCATTAGTGCTTGAGTTATTTCATACTCTTGCCTCCTCCTAAAGTGTTAATGGTTTCTGATTTTTGATAACCTAAACCATTTTGAGGAATCATACCCTAGCTTGCTGACTTTGAACTTCATCCCTTTGTCTTTGTCGATCCAGGTTGGGACTTGGGTATGGAGTGTTAGGATCCCTAGGAATGTTTTCATCATTATTGGATTCGTCTATCCATCCTTCATTCCTAGGTTGTTTAGAAAATTCTCTAACATCCCTACATAAAATTGTAGTTGTTTGTTATCTGCTTATTCGATATCCTATATTAGGAGCAAAACCTTGTTGAGATCCATCCTCAATTTTTTCTTAAGGTTCCCTTATCTCTTCTTGTTCTGGTGGCCTTACATTCCTTTGTCTTCTAGAATATCTTGTCAATGGTGAAGTAGTGCTAGAAGAGTATTTAGTATTCAAATGGATTCTCAATATTTTTTAAGATGAAATATTGGAGTCCAAGGAAAATAAGTTTATTTCCAAAGGTATATCCTCATTGCCTTCGGTGCTTCCCCTTAAATCCTGTTGCCTCTCCAATTGTTCAAATTCATCCAACTGTGTTCTTTTTTCTTCTTTCCATTCATACATTCATCACATGGTCTCATCCAATTCTTGAACCACTTGTTCTCTCAATTGCACATTATGCATTCTTAAGGTCTCATATTTTTCCTAAAACTTATGTATCTCCCTAATCATTTGTTGTAGAACCCTTGATTATTCATTCTCAGTCTCATTCCCTCTTCATATAATTTTGGCTCTTGTTCTTGTAATGTGATATTCGTGAGGGTTCTAAGTCATTCTTCTTCTTCATCCTTCAAAAATTTGACATGAACTTGTAATAGTCTTCATTCTTCTTCTTGAGGTTTCGACTCCCTCCTTTCGATTACAAGTTTTACTTCCCCTCTAAATAACCACTCTAGGTTCATTTGCTCTTCTTATCAAACAATTACACTTGGTTCTCCATGTTCATATGATCGTATCCCTGGTTATGATTCTTTTGTCATTCTTCCAAAAGTTTCTTTCGATGCTTTCATTTTGATCATGTTTCCCAGTGCTTGTGCCTTATATACTTTTAACTTGGAGCTATTTACAATATCGGGGAAAACAACACCATCCAAATTTTTAAATCGAACAACCCCATTGTCCAGTACTTTATCTACCTAGAAGGTTCTAAGTCATATGGTCTTCAATTTAAATGGCTTGAATTCTCTTTTCTCATCATACTTGAGCACTAGGTCACCAACCTTCAAATCCATTTTCATAGATGTCTATCATTCCAATATTTATGTTATTGTTGGGCAATTTCTATCACCCACTATACCATCACCCTATTTTCTCCTAGTTATATGAGTTTTGTAAGCCTCTCTTCCATTCCCTCCTTATCACTTAGGTGATTTTCTACTGCTATTCTCAAACTTGGTACCAAAATTGACTAGCACCACTACCTCTTGTTCGTACATCGACTAAAAGGATGTGTGTTTTATAGTTTGTTTTAAGTTGTCTTGTATACCCACAAGACTGTTGGTAACCACTCTTCCCAATTGGAGCCTTCCACACTGCATGTCTTATACATAATGGAAACCAAGAATTTATTTGTTGCCTCTACTTGCCTATTTTCCATGGGATAATATGAGCTAGACAAGCAATGAAATATCCTGAACACTATCATTAGATTTTGGATAATTTCATTGATGAAATGGCTTCCTCAATCACTTGTCAACTAAAAAAGAATGCAAAACCTAATGATAACCTATTCATACAAAAATCGAGCAGTGCTTCTTGTGGAGTTATCTAGTAAGGCCCTTGTTTCTACCCATTTTGTCAAGTATTCTGTTGCCACTACAATATATCAATATTTCCTCCTTCGACTTGTGTGCAATGGACCACAAAATCCAATCCCCATATTTCAAAACATTCTTGAGGTTGAGAAGGATGTAATGGCATGAAGTATCTTTTCAATGACTTCCTCATTGTTTGACACGTATCACATGCCTTCATGCACTCTTTGGTGTTGTGATAAGGGTAGACCACCATATCCCTGCAAACAAAAATTTTCTTACCATTAAATCTGATCCCATATTGCCTCCTACCAATCCCTCATGTGTCT
Source organism: Wollemia nobilis (assembly GCA_028583015.1). Taxonomy (NCBI): domain Eukaryota; kingdom Viridiplantae; phylum Streptophyta; class Pinopsida; order Araucariales; family Araucariaceae; genus Wollemia; species Wollemia nobilis. The sequence continues at coordinate 4,438,405 of JAQPPZ010007509.1, read as the reverse complement.
CCTTCAATATTTGCTACACTTAATCTTCCATTATGCATCTTCTCATAATGTGGTCCTCTCCCATATTATATGGCAAGCCTATAATCAATGTAAAGGGTGTTAATTTAGTAATGATTTTACTTTGGTCAGTTGTCATCATATATTTTGGTAGCTCTCCTATCATTAGGTATTTCTTGATATGTTTATACCAAGCTAGTACCATGCTAATCATGAATAATCATGCATTAGGGAATTCTTCTTGAGTCCCACCTTTTGTAGATTCTCGAGAGTGAATCCTCGATAGTTGATCCACTATTATATGCTTCTTTCTTGACCTTACTACCGCTCAAAACATGAATTCTTACAGTGTGATAAGTCATATACTCACTCATCCATATATTATCAATTTAGTAATTAGGTATAGCAATGTATGATGGTCTACATAAAAAGAAAATAAATTAACTAGCATGTAATGCCTGTACTTCTAAACTACAAAAACCATCCCTAGAGATTTTTGTTTCATCATGCTATAATTATTCTCTAGCCTTGATAATAACTGACTTATAAAATATATGGGCTGGTCCAATCCAAACTATCCTTCTTGAGCTAAGGTACAACCGATTGCAAAATTTGAGGTCTCTACGTGGACATGAAATTTTTCTCCTAGTTTGGGTAAACCAGGATAGGTGCCTTCACCAAATGCACCTTCAGACCTTCAAAAACCTCTTGGTATTCCTTTGCCCATTTGAAAGGAACACTTTTGCATGTTAGAGCATATAATAGATGATAAATCCTTGCATAGTTATTGATAAACCTCTTATAGTAGCCCACTATCCCTAAGAATATTTTCACAAAATGCACATCATGTGGTTCTTCCATTAGTAATATTATCCGTATCTTGTCTAGATCTAGTTTCAATTCTTTCTGACGTATGATATGTCCTAACAATTTTCCATATGGCACCATCAACACACACTTTCCTAGATTTAGTGTGACTTGAGCCTTCCTACATAAGCTCATGCATTCCTCTAGTACCTTCAAGTGATCCTGTGTTTGACCATATAGGGATTAATCATCCAAAAAGGCCTTAAAGTTCCCTATGGATATCTTATCAAAAATTTATAAGATGATTCACTAAAAAGTAGTTGGTGTATTGCATTGTCCAAATGGCATGCGGTTGTATGAATATATACCATTTCCACTCTAAAGGTGGTATTCAATTTGTCATCCTCTATGATACCAATTTGGTTATAACCTAAAAATACATCAAAAAATGAATAGATCTCATGGCCAACTACTTCCTCCAAAATGGAGTCTATGAAGGGGATTGGGAAGGGATCCTTTATAGTTATGGCATTAAGACTCCAAAAATCTACACAAATCCAGATCTTATTTGCTTCTCTCTTCAAGGTAATCACTATCGGTGACACCCACTCACTTGTAACTTTGAATATGATGCCTGCATCTAGCATTTTCTCTATTTTGACATTCACCAAGGCTGTGTACTTTGGATTTATCTATTATGGCCACTTTCTCATTGGTTACATGCCTTCAATTAGAGGAGTTATATGTATGCACAACTCTGGCAATACTCCCTTCAAATCCTTGTATGTCCATGTAAACACATATTTATATTCCATGAAAAACTTAAATGTTGCTACTTTCAATATAGGATCCTAATCATCTCCATACTTGATCATCTTTTATTTGGCTTATTCATCAAGATTGACCCACACCATTCATGGTCCTTCATATTTAATTGATTTCAGCTCTTCTACTACCTTTAGTATATCAATGGGATGTGTTGGTTTATTCTCAATAACCGCATCTCCCATGGTGTATTATATGAAGTTCTTTGGGAATGTCCACTTCTCTCGTTCTTGATCTTTCTCTATTGTTGATTTCTTCTTGTTGCTTTCTCCTTTCTCTAGTTCTTTCTTTGTCTCTTGGATTTTTTCTTTCATGTGGATGCATAAGCATTAGGGGATGAACACTTCATAATATTCCATATTCCAATGGAGTAAGCATTTATCATCGTCATTCTCATATTTTTTACATTCTTCTAGTTTCAAAACTCCATCCGATTCATATCCTGTTTCACCATCAAATGGCAATCTTCTTGATTTGTTTGAGGTTGCAATGTCTTGGCTTACTGCCTAGTTCTTCAAGTTGATCATATATTTATGTTGACCTTTCTTGAAGGTGAGGTGTTCCTTCTCCTAGTTATGATTCACATTTACTGTTCTTAACCATCCTCATCCAAATAATATATCATATGTAGGTTTTTGTATGGAAATCACTATGAAATCCTGTTAGTCAAAAAGTGACTAACTACAAAAAATGGTTGATGCACCTTTTTTGCATATTTTCAAAGAAGACCGAAGTAGCCCATATGCTAAAGAACAAAGAAAAAGCAAAATACACTAAGGAAGAAAAGTGTTGCGATTTCGTGACATGTCGAGTTTTCGTGGTGAAAAACAGCAAAGAGGGAAAGTAGAGGACAAGTCACGATTTCGCGACATTGCCCATTTTCGCCAAGTCCATCAATAAAAGGGTAGAATTCAGGGAGAATGTCATGATTTTGCGACATGGCTTATTTTCGCCAAAAGAATAGAAAAACTGCTAAAGAGACTAAAAGTGTCATGATTTCATGACATGTCCCTTTTTTGCGGCCAAAAGCAACAAGAGAGAGCAAGGAGGCGGAAGTGTCGCGATTTCATGACATGTCGTGTTTTCACTGTCAAAACCAAGACAAAGAGCTAAGGAGGCGAAAGTGTCACGATTTCGTGACATGTCATGTTTTCATGGTCAAAACCAAGACAAAGAGCTAAGGAGGCGGAAGTGTCACGATTTCGTGACATGGTCAATTTTTGCGATGCAAAAAGAAGAATCAGGCTGAAGACATAGAAATGTCACGATTTCATGACATGTTGCATTTTCGTGACTCAAGAAGGACAGACAAACAGAGAAACAAGAGTGTCACGGTTTCGTGACATGTCCAGTTTTCGCTAAAGAAAAAAGTAAAGAAGGTTTCACAAAGGTAGAATGTCATGATTTTGCGACATACACGCTGTAGAGCAACATACTATATTTTTGGCAACTGGGGCATGCATTGACATCATGTGCTAATTTATGAAGAATGGTTAGTTGATTATAACATGGCAGGTCCACTGGATGATTGCAGAATAACAGGCTCATCTAAATTTAGCCAGAAGGAAATCTATCTAATCTGTGGGAAATCTGTTGTATATTCTTAGAAACTGCAGATAATTACTTGTAATTGATTGAGGAAATTAAATGTACATAGTAGAAGATACTATTTTTAGGGTATAAATAGGAGTGAGTCGATCGTGAAAGGGATCGGCTCTTGGACATTTACAGACTTGATGTACATGTTACTAGATTACAAGCAATAAGAGATATTCTTCCTTTTGCTTCTGAAATTCTGTATGCGAGTGTATATATCTGGTTTTTAACGTTTATTCATTTTAATTTTTATAATGTATCTGTTCTGAAATCTAAATTGTGCATGTATAAACCTTATCTCTAGAGTTTAATATTAAATATATTTACATGTATTTAGACGAACATTTAAAATCGCACTCAGGAATTCATGTTTTCTATAGGAAGATATAAAGAAACTCTGAAGATAGTAATCTGCATCATCATTTTTTAGTTGTTGTCTAATCTATACCGTGAGAAAAGTTCTAGCTTCGGCTATATTTCCCTTATCTCTTGTTTCCCTTTCCTCTAAAAAACTCAAAGGAACCAACCTTATCTGAAGATTAGACAAATGATCTCAAGCAATGCCTGTCTATTCAATGTTGGCAAAGTCTAAGGCGCAACACTATTAACCGAAGGCAGATTTTGTTCCAATAGTTTTTGGCACGCCCGGTGGGACTAGTAAATCCCACAATATTATATAAGTTTTTGTGTTTTACTTTAGAGCCTTTTGTTTGAAAATATCAAGAAAAACTACCTGGCGACTCCGTTGCAATAAAATTTAGACCATAAAAGAAAGACCTTGTCTAAATTTTTTTGGTTATATATCCATATGATAACCAGATCACGAGCTAGAAAATCTAAAGAACCCATCGAGTTCTTTGAGCTACATCTCAAAAACCTAAAGGTACACCCTATGCTAGCCGCACGATCAAATCCAACTGGCACCATTAGCACCTCTTTAACACCCGTTGTAGGAGCATCTGCAAGAAATCCTATAGTAGTTGTAACTCCTTTAGAAACCATGGTAGCTACCCCTGTCTCAGCGCATCTTGTGTGGAATCAAACTGGTCCTTTGAACTTGGGAGCACAAAACCAAATTCCACAAGCTACACTAAAAGCATTGCCGACTTTTGACAAAATAGGCAAAATAGCAGATGAGCACTGTTTAGATGTATCATCGCTAGCATCTGTTTACAATATCACTCAGGAAGATGTAATGGTCAGATTGCTGGTTATATCTTTGAAAGGAAAGATGCTCTATTGGTATAGAGCGCTTCTCGCTGGATCCATTACTTCTTGGGTAGTGCTTGTCGGCCGTCTGGTCGATGAATTTAATATACATGCGGATCCTTTCACATTGCTAAATCAATTCACTGTCATTGAGAGGCATCCACAAGAAGAAATCTAGGATTTCAACATCAGATTTACCAGAACTCGTGATAGAGTACCTCAAGGCATAAAACCCATGGAAGAACAAGCTATATGCTATTATTTAAGGGCTTTTGATTCAGATCTCAGTATGATAATAAGGAAATCCCACGTAACCACTTTTCCTAAGATCTATCTAGAGGCAACAAAGGGCAAGGCTAATCTCATCGCTACAAAGAAATATCCATCAAAGTGTCTATTGCCAATTGTACCAAAACTTTCCCAAAAATCAATTTCTAAACTGCCTATACTCCCATAAACGTAGGCTCTCCTATCTATAGCCACACCTCCTACACTCCTTGCATTACCAGCCACACCCCTTGCATTAGCTCCCTCGAATTACCAGTACAGGACCATAATTGATACAATGAAAACATTGTCAAATGAAATGGCATCCATGAAAAAGAGGGAAGCTGAACGGAATCTCCAAGAAAGAAGATTTCCACAGATACAAAAATATGGTGCTTCAACGAGTGGTAGAGGGCAAGATAGAAAAAATGTTGTGTATGCGAATGAGATAGGAGATAATGGAGAACCCACTAATTTTGATTACTGGTGTACCACTTGCAACGATCCTCATGGAGAAGATTCATGCATGATTCATCAACATCATGTGCAAGCGGTTATTAATGAGAGAGCCAAAGAAACCGACAAGGGACAAGTGAACATAATCAGAGAAGTCCACCACAATTTGGCAATGCCATCCATGAAACAAGTCTTAGTATTGACAAGATCAGAAAAAAAGTCATTACAAGTCGACCCTAAGGAACTCCAACCACTAAGTTTTCCTCCTGCCCCCAAGGTGACTCTACAGAAAAACCAATCTGAGAAAGGACGTTCTGACCCTCCTCAGACTTCTGCGACTACACCAAGAAAATAATTTCCTCCTAGAAAAGGGAGCAAGACTCAAGAGCAAGCGAAGGAAAGACTTAGATTTCCTTCATTGACAAAAAGACAAAGAATAGAAGCCACACAGGTCTATAGAGACATATATGACACATCGACTAGTGGAAAGGAGAAAAGTGCTGAGGTATCCCTAGCTGCAACCCTTTTGTTCAACATTGCAGAAGAAATGAAGAGGACTCCTTCCAAAATAAGCATGTATGATGCATTGCGAATTCCTGGTCAGATTGACCTCCTCCAAGAATCCCTAAATTTAAAGAATGATACCTCCTTCTCAAATTTTATACAAGCAAATGTTATGTCAACCTCTGGGAAAAGCAGACCACCCCCATTCTATCTATCTTTACAATTGAAGGGGTGGATAGTTCACAATTGCATGATTGATTTAGGGACCGCAACTACAATGATGTCGAAAGCTGTATGTGACATAATGGGGATGGAATATACTCGGATTCATCATGGTGTGTTGCAATTAGATGGTACTCCAGTAAAATTGGTTGGGGTGATCAAATATATCCCTATTCAACTCCACAGAATACCAGAAGTAGTCATCATACAAGAGGTAGTCATTGTAGAATTAGAACCATATTTTGGTATGTATTTATCGAGAGAGTTCACGACCAAAATGGGTGATTATCTGTCTCTAGATTATTCTCATTTGGAAGTATCTTTCAAAGGTAAAAGAGTCAATATCTACAATGAAAAACCATCTACTTTTCATGTAGAAATACTGGAAGAAACAACCATCGTCAACATGATTTATGAGGAATTGGAAAATATCGATTTAATGGAAGAAACCCTAGAGGAACTCCAATCTGAGGATCAGTTTTCAATGAAGAAATTCAATGCTATGGTACAAACAGAAATGGGAAGCTATTCCATTGAGAAACCAAAAAAGCTCCCTGTTGTTGTCCCTAAAATAGGTGATTCGACCAACCAGTTATGGAAATTGTACTTTGGTGGGTCAAGGTGCAAAAATGGAGTAGGAGTTGGAATTGTTCTGATTTCACCTACTAGAAAAGGAAAAGTCTTTTCATATAGGTTGACATGGAGTTGCACCAATAACGCAGCTGAATATGAAGCTTTGTGTTTGGAACTTAGAAAAGCTAAAAAACTAGGTGCAAAACAGCTGTTGATCTATGGAGATTCAGAGATGATTGTTAAACATGTTACTGGCAAATGCATTTGTAAGCAAAATTACCTAAGGGCTTACAAAAACAAAGTGTTGGATCTATTGGAAAATTTCAAAGCACTAAACATGAAATCCATTTCTAGAGAGAAGAACACACATGTAGACCTGTTAGCATCAGTAGGATCCAATTTTTGCCCAGTTAGTAATGTTATTCAGAAGTCTAAAATAGTCAGACTTATATATAGGCCTTCTATGCCTGACAAGGACATTTTCTGGCAAGTATTTGAGAATGATGAGCAGATCCTAGATTTTTTGATTCATGAGATGAATTGCTCTACAGATAAAGCATTACAAGAAGAGGACGAAGAGAGCATTATTCAACTAAAAAACAATCATATCCCCAGGGGACTGATCACCCTGGAGAGCCTTTTTGACAATAGTAACATAGCTATAGGTTGAAGGATCAAGGTAGATGAACGCTGGTATAAAGAAGTAGAACTAGAATTGGGCAAGATGATCAAAGTAGGGACCGATTGTACAAAAGTAGAACTAGAGAAAATAAAACGGTTATGTAGAGAGTATCCGGATATAATAGCCAGGACTTATAGTGATCTAAAAGTGTATAGGAAAGAGGTCATTCAACATACCATCGAACTAGAGGAAGGAGCTAAACCTTTTAGGCAGAAGCAGAGGCCTATGAATCCTAAAATTGAAGCCTTAATGAAACAGGAGTTGTTAAAACTCCTACAGGCTAAGATAGTATACCCAATCAAGCACTCTACCTGGGTGGCAAATTTGGTCCCGATCCGTAAGAAAAATGGAGAAATAAGACTATGGGTCGATTTCAAAAATTTGAACAAAGCCTCTTTAAAATATCACTATCCTTTACCCCAGATTGACCCAATCCTTCATACTATGTCAGGAGCAGAAAGGTTTTCTTTGTTAGATGACTTCTCTGGTTACAATCAAGTTTGGGTGAGAAATGAAGATCAATATAAGACTGCATTCACCACTAAGTGGGGAACATTTGCATACCAAAGGATGCCCTTTGGATTATCTAACGTAGGAGAAACTTTTCAAAGAGCCATGGACGTAGCTTTTGGGGAGCTTGCAAACAAAATTATTGTCGTCTATTTAGATGACATGACTGTATTTTCTAACAACAAAAAAGACCATGCCACTCATCTATGACAAGTATTTGAGAAATGTAGAGAATTTGGAATATCATTAAATCCTAAAAAGTCTATTTTTTCTGTGGAAGAAGGAATACTCCTTGGGCATGTTATTTCTAAAGCTGGGCTTTCAATTGACCCTGATAGAGTGAAGGCACTTCTTGAGTTGTCACTTCCAGTTAACAAGAAAGGTTTGCAGTCCTTCTTTGGGCAAATAAATTTCATCAAAAAATTCATTGCAGACTTTGCCCATACAGTTAAACCAATGATTGAATTATTGAAAAATGATGCTCCTTTCAAATGGACAGAGCCAAGGAAAGAAGCTTTTCAAAAAATTCTAGAAGCCATCGCTCAAGCTCCTGTGCTAGTTAACCCTGATTTTCTCGAGGTTTCATACTATATGCTATCGAAGAACAAGATAGTTATGCTACAATTCTCACTCAGAAAGGAGCGGATGATGAAGAAAGACCCATAGCCTTTCTGAGTTCCACCATGTACAAACACGAGGAAAGGTAAAAATTCATAGAAAAATGAGTATATGCAATTATGAAATCCTTGAATAAGCTAAAACACTTCTTATCCCAGAGTCGGACGATGGTTTATGTTATTCATCCCGATGTAAGTAAATTCATAATTCAAGGAGAACTGGGTGAAAAAAGAGCTGGATGGGTGACTCGCATCCAAGAGTATGATGTAGAAATACATCCTACTAAATAAGTCAGAGGGAGAGCTTTGTGCTAGGAATTGGCCAAGCAAGCTGCAAGTGGATATGGGGAGAGCCACCCCGTCATGGCAAACACTGAGCAACATCAAGATAGAGTAATTTCAGGTTGGATTGATGACTTTGTGAGGTACTTTCAGACCAGGTCATGCCCTGAAGATATGAATGCTTCCCATAGAAGGAGATTCAGAACCCAAGCATTAAAATATACCCTTCGAACAAAAGGGTTGTACAGGGTTAACATCGATGGTGTATTTTTGAAATGCATTCCCGATAATGAAAAGTAGAAAGTGTTAGATGAATTTCATGGGGGTCTCTCAGGGGGACATTATGCAGGCTGAAACATAGCTTTGAAGATCCTTAGAGCTGGATGTTATTGGCATTCCATCTTCCTAGATGCATACAAAGTGACCCAGAGGTGCGAACAGTGTCAGAGGTATGTGGTGAGGAACAAGAATGCGCCTATGCCATTAAAAGCTATTCAAGTCGAGGAACCATTCCAATAGTGGGGGTTGGATTTCATAGGTATAATAGAGCCAAATTCATCATCAGGCCACAAATACATTCTCACTACCATGGACTACTTCACTAAGTGGGTAGAAGTAGTACCCACAAAGAAAGCTAATTCGGAAGTGGTGATAGAATTTGTCGAGAGTCTAATCACAAGGTTTGGCATACTAGACTCTTTGATTACAAACAATGGATATCCTTTCACTAGTTCAAAGATGATCTAATTTTCCAGTCGATATGGAATTTACCTGAAGACTTCCTCTAATTATTACCCACAAGGTAATGGATTAGCCGAGTCTACAGAATCTTGAAAAGGACATTAGAGGATAATAAGAAGAATTGGCACTCACTCCTGAATCAGGCCTTGTGGGTCGACAAAATTTCAATCAAGAAATCAATCAATACATCACCATATGCTTTGGTTTATGGAAAAGAGGCTATTTTTCCGATTCATATGGAGATACCCATGTTGAAATTGCTAAACCAAGTTAATGAAGACGAATGCCATCCAATGGATGCCTGACTGATGCAACTTCTACATCTAGAAGAGTATAGGGAACATGCCTACAATCATCATAAAAAACATATGTTGAAAATAGCCGGGTGGTTTGATAAGAAAACCACTTTCAAGAAATTCAAAATAGGTGACCTGGTGTTAAAATGGAATGTCAAGAAAGTGAAACCAGGACATCATGACAAGTTTGACGCTTTCTGGGAGGGGCCATTTGAAATTATTTCAGAAAAGCAATTCAATGCTTTCCAGGGTTCTACCCATCATAGTGAATGCATTTCACCTAAAATTATACTTCTAGTAAAAGGGACAGATCACCATTATATGTACAGTATATTATAAGTTTTGAGTTTTGTAAATATTCCCTTTTCATGGCCTAATAAGAATCATTTTTGAGGACTATCAGAGTCTGACATTTTGAATAAAATCTGGAGGGAAAAGTCTGCCCTTGTTATTTTTCATTTTCAAATCTGGAGCTACCGCGTGGTCGCCTGAGAATCGACAAGAGGTAATGAGTAAAAGAATATTTGAAATATGTTGTGTGCTTCTCGAAATATTTCTAAAGATCCACCACAAAATGTTTCTAAGCAACCACGTGCTCGGGGTTTAGTGGAAGAAGATAATTAATCTATCAGGTAGCATATTTTTCGGCATGGGATAATTCCCAGTCCCCAAGTGGGTTTTTAATGAGCCAACGAGCATTTTTAGGAGTTTCCTAAGGAATGTGGTGAGAACAGAAACCAAAGAAATATGGACGAATCAAATCGACCAACCGTCATTTAATGCATTAATTTTGCATGTCCTCTCAAGCTACATAAAATTAAATTCAAGGATTTGGAAAGGCATTTTGCCATTTGCAAACTTGCTAAAACTCCTGAAGAAGAAAAAGAAGGGAGGAACTATCTCTGTAATGCTTGAAAAGCCAAAAATATCGCCAACCACTTTTATACCACCACACTATAGCATAGTGAGGAAGGAGTTGTGAAGCAATCAGAAGAAGTTCAAAGTCTATGTACCTGATAATTCATAATGGCCCCTAAGAAGGTGAAGAACCAGGTAGCATCTACCTCATCACCCTCGACTACTTTGGTAGTAAAAATAAGGGAGGAGAACAACATTGGTTTTATTGACAGAGACTCCCAAATTGCAGATACAATAATAACATGGAAGGACCCGACGGAGATTCGGAGCAATATAAATAACCGGGTAGCGACTGGGATTTCTAAGTCTTCTCCTTCAACGTTTGCATACCATTATTTCTTGTACTGGTATGTATATATTCTTGTTCATCCCTGCCCAGAATTGGTAAGGGCAATTGCAAATTTCTATGATGAAAAGGAGAGAAAGGTTAGAGATTTTTCAGGGAAGGTTATGTTTTCTCTGTCCAAAGATGCTTTTGTTTCTACTTTTGTTGTGGGCCATGTCCCTTTCTTAGAACCTAAGAATTTTGACTCCTTAGAATAGGCTACATATTTTAGCTCGTCTGAAAAGGTGAAGGGTTTCCTAACCACTTAGATAAAAGATCTTCCAGAAGGGGTAAATCCACCAGAACCCCCAGTTGACATGGCAACTTTTAAAAATCCTGAATTATATTCCATACTGGCCATGATTGCTAGACTAAAAAATTATGAAAAGGTTAAGAAGTGGTAGGTGGCTATAGTAGAATGTTTGTCGAACCCTATAATGTACGATTCGGTTGTTATGAGCAGGAGTGTGAAACCTATTTTCTTTGACTGGCCTGAGTTTTTAAGTGTAGAAATTCATGAGGGTTTGGTGGCATTGAAGGCTGGAACCCAGTTTTCATTTAGATACACTTCATATTTGGTGTGGTTATTCTTTTACTTTATGTCTCAAGAGTTAGCTTTAATTTCAAAAAATGATAAAAATGAGAAGGGAGAAATCTTACCAGTGTATGAATGGACCAATGTGTTATACAAATAAGAGTCATATTATGATTTCAATAGGGAATTTTTGGGCCCTGCGCTAAAAATCATGTATGGAAAAATAACAAGATTGACCCCCAAAGTAGAAAAGGTATTGCAAACCAAGTTTACAGAGGAGGGGGATTTGTTTATTCTAACACAAGGAGTATGCATCAGATTGTATGGGTTTACAGACAAACCCTTTTTACTTCCTCATTATGTGACTGACAGAGTCTTTGCCTTAGAATATGTTAGGCAAACATAAAGCATTAATGTCAAATTCGGGACTGGAATTGGGAAAACCGGTACCTGTAATATGCCTTTTAGTTTTGAAGGAATTACTATTTCAAGAAAGGGGCAAAATGAACAGATAGCAGAGTATTTGAGAAAATTGGGGCTTATTGAGATTCCACAAAGATGGAAATATGATCCCATGAACAGATTTGCTGAGAGACAATCCATTTTGAATAAAACACAGATTAAAGAATTTCATGTTAAAGTCAGAGATGATGTTGAAGAAAATAGAAATAACACAGAAGATGAACCCTTGGAGTGGCACATAGAAAATATGGAGCCTTTGCCTCCTTGGCATGATTTTTATGAAGTAATTTTTTAGTTTGACCCAAAAAATATAAAAGCTCATCAATTGACGGAAGGTAAAATCACCAGGATTCAAAAGAATAGGCCAGATTGGGATGTGGCTAAAATTTGGGAATGGTGGGTAATGAGAGTCTAGACAAATTCGATTTCATCGAGATACCCCATAAAAAATGACAATCTGTTCGAACCTTGGTATAATGAAAACCATGACTCCTGGGGAGGAAGTTTCCTTGTTATAATCCCTCCAAGCATAGGAGGTAGTCATTCTTCTACTCCTGAAGTATCTCAGCAACCTAAAGTATCCTAGCCACCTGAGGAATCCCAGTAGCCCGAAGCTAATAAAGGAAAAGAAATTGCAGAGGCTCAGAATCTTCCCCTTGTTCAGACCAAACCTAGGACATCTAGGAAAAGATCAATAGAAGAGGTTTTTACTGAAGAGAAAGGAAAGAATTATAGTTCGAAGGCCACCCAAATGATGTTGAAAATGGGTTATGATGGAAAATGGCTGGGCAAAGAAGGAAAGGGGAGAGTTGAACCTATTCTAGTAACAAAAAGAGAGAAGCATCTAGCACTTGGGGCAGATACTTTGATGTCAAGACATCATTCCTCAAGAATTGTAAAATTCGTTCCACCTTCGAAATCGGGTACAAAATCTGATGAACCTGTAGCACAAAGAATGAGAAAATTGAAAATGATGGCTGATAGAAGAAAAGACAAGAATATTATTCAAACTTCTTCTAGTGATCAAGAGCCTCAAGATACAAAAGACAACTCAGGGAAAAGGACTCAAGAAGGTGAACAAGACCATATGACTGAAGAAAACACTGATGCAGATGCTTAGGAAGTTGAGCATGAAAATTCATAGAAGGAAGTCTCACGCGGCCCACCCAGTTCGGCTCAAGAGAGCCAAAATAGTGAAAATAAAAAACAAATTTCGGTTAAAAAAGAAATCCTAACGGTAGGACAGCAGCAGGAGAAACAAATTATAAACTTGGAACGAAAGTGATGAGGGAAATAAAACTCTTGATAAAGACAAAGCGCAAAGTGAAGAAATGATTGTTAGTGAAAATGAAGAACAAGAAGAACACCAACAACAAATCTAGCCGAAAACAGGTATGTTTTCTTTACTTTCTTCTTCTCATTCTCTTACTCATTCCCATTGTAATTCTCCATCCTTTTCTAAAATCAACAAAAGTATAATGTTCTTGCCAAAAAATTACCTTGTTGTCCCAAAAATGGCAACATCTTCCCAGAATTTGCTAAATGTTGGATCCGTAGTTGCTCCCATTCATTTTCTCCCCAACATTGACATCCCGGTGGTTGGAGTTACAACTTCTAAAGGGACCGAGTCACACTCCACCATGGCCAAGATTGAAAATCTAAAAAAAGTAAGCAGGAATGCTTTAGATTGGTGGACTTCACATTCATCTGAGGATTCTAAAGCACCGACTACTGTAAGAGAAATCATTGCTTTAGACCCAACTAGTATGCAGAGGAAGAAGTTGAAGTTAACTCCTATTACTAAGAAATCAAAGGGAGAAATGACTGTGGAAGATTACCAAGAAGAAGAGATAAATGAAGATATATCTCAACTGCCTATGCAAGATGAGTGGGTGAAAGCCCAAGGACATTTTGGGACCATATACTTACAGGGAGAACATTATCAAGAAATGTTTTTAAATGAAAAGGAGAAGAGGAAGGAATTAGAGACTGTGGTGAAAGAACAAAAAACAACAGAGAAGGCTCTTACTCTGGAAGCTAAAAAATGGGAGGGTAAATTCAGTGCTGCTGCCAGTGAAGTAGCAAAATGTAAAGAAAATTTGAGTGTGGCAGAAGCTCAGATTCAGGCGTTGAATACATAGATACAATAGATACAACAATAGTTGGTAGAACAACAAAATAATCCTTCCAAATTTTCAAAGGATAAAGTAAAGAAAATGAGGAAAGAATTGTTAAAATATTTGTTATCTTTAGTATTAAAGGCTAGACCTTTATTATTGTATTTAGCTAAAGTAAAGGAAACTACTGAAGTAGTAAAACAAGAATTTGGAGCTGCCAAAGCATTTTTATTGAAAAGAGAAGATGCAGCTACTAAAATTTAGATTTTGTTAGAAAAGATGCCAGGAAGCATGGAAGCCAAGCTCAAAAGCGAAGCCTGGTCTCAAGCTAAAATTGTAGCAAAGAACTTCTTTAGAAAGTTTAAATTGATAGCACAGGGAAATAAGTTTCTACAGGAGCTTGAAGATGAAGCGAAAGGGTTGCTCCAAAACCTTGATTTGGCTATCCATAATGGGATTCCTTACCTCTGGGATGATGGTTCAAAAGTGTTGAAGGAAGAGGTCCTTTCAGCATCAATAAAAGCTTTTTTTGAGGATGAAACAGACATAGACGACGGACAAGAACATATAGAAGAAACACAGGTCATGGAGATGATCCAGAGGCTGACATAGATTAAAGCCTGTTTACAAGAACTAATTTTAAGGCAAAAGATCATTTCTTATGATAAAGTGGAGGAGTTGCAGTATGTATATCAACTTTTCATTGATTCTTCTAATTTAGAAGATGAATACTGGAACCGAGTTTGCAAAACTTATCAAGAGGTAATTGTAGCAATGGACAAAATCATAAGATCTAAACATCAGGGTCAGAAACTAGTACCCAGAGCTGGCACCAGCTTTCAGAATTGAATATTTTATGTTCCTCAAAAAAAAGTTAAGTCACTAAGCGGTAGAAAAAAGTTTTGATAAGGTAAAGATCACTTATATTCCAAAGTGCATTATTTTTCTTTTATCTTTGCTTTTTCACTTGAAATTTTACTTTTTGCAACTGTGTTGGTGACTCCGTTTCCCAATGGATGAAGGCCTAGTTTCTATTTATTTTTGTGAGCAAAAAATCCCCCGAAAGGTGCCAAGAATGTTAGTCAAAAAGTGACTAACTACAAAAAATAGCTGATGCACCTTTTTTGCATATTTTCAAAGAAGACCGAAGTAGCCCATATGCTAAAGAACAAAGAAAAAATAAAATACACTAAGGAAGAAAAGTGTCGTGATTTCGCAACATGTCGAGTTTTCGCGGCAAAAAATAGCAAAGAGGGAAAGCAGAGGAAAAAGTCATGATTTCGTGACGTTGCCAATTTTTGCCAAGTCCATCAAATAGAAGGGTAGAAGTCAGGGAGAATGTCGCAATTTTGTGACATGGCTTATTTTCACCAGAAGAATAGCAAAAATGCTAAAGATACTAAAAGTGTCACAATTTCGCGACATGTCCCTTTTTCACGACATGTCTCTTTTTCGCGGCCAAAAGCAACAAGAGAGAGCAAGGAGGCAGAAGTGTTGCAATTTTACGACATGTCACATTTTCACTATCAAAACCAAGACAAAGAGCTAAGGAGGCGGAAGTGTCGCGATTTCGTGACATTTTCGTGTTTTCATGGTCAAAACCAAGACAAATATCTAAGGAGGTGAAAGTGTCATGATTTCATGACATGGTCAATTTTCGTGGTGCAAAAAGAAGAATCAGGCTGAAGACATAGAAATGTCATGATTTCGTGACATGTTGCATTTTTGTGACTCAAGAAGGGTAGACAAGCAGAGAAACAAGAGTGTCGTGATTTCACGACATGTCTAGTTTTTTCTAAAGAAAAAAGTAAAGAAGGCTTCACAAAGGTAGAATGTCACGATTTCGCGACATACACACTGTAGAGAAACATAGTATATTTTTGGCAACTGGGGCATGCACTGACATCATGTGCTGATTTTTGAAGAATGGTTAGTTGATTATAACATGGCAGGTCCACTGGATGATTGCAGAATAACAAGCTCATCTGAATTTAGCCAGAAGGAAATCTATCTAATATGTGGGAAATTCGTTGTATATTCTTAGAAACTGTAGATAATTACTTGTAATTGATTAAGGAAATTAAATGTACATAGTAGAAGATACTCTTTTTAGGGTATAAATAGGAGTGAGTCGATCATGAAAGTGGTTGGCTCTTGGACGTTTACAGACTTGATGTACATGTTACTAGATTACAAGCAATAAGAGATATTCTTCCTCTGGCTTCTGAAATTTCGTATGCGAGTGTATGTATCTGGTTTTTAACTTTTATTCATTTTAATTTTTATAATGTATCTGTTCTGAAATATGAACTGTGCATGTATAAACCTTATCTCTAGAGTTGAATATTAAATATATTTACATGTATTTAGATGATCAATATTTCTCTTATCTCTTGTTTCCCTTTCCTCTAAAACACTCAAAGGAACCAGCCTTCTTTGGAGATTAGACAAATGATCTCAAGCAAGGTCTGTCTATTCAATGTTGGAAAAGTCTAAGGCGCAACACTATTAACCAAAGGCAGATTTTTTTCCAACAAATACCACATGGAAATCCACCACAGGCTTCACACCCTTCCAACTGGTCTATGGGAAAAGTGCGATGATGCCCATTGAATTTGAAATCATGACATTAAGGATGGCTTTAGAATTGAACTTGAGCTTGGATGACGCTCAAGAAGAGAGGATTCGACAGCTAGATCAGTTGGACGAAATCCAAATGGACGCTTTGTAGAGAACATAAATCATACAAAAGCAAAGAAAGCGGTGGCATGATCGCCACATTAAACTAAATCAGTTCCAAGAAGGAGAATGGGTGCGTTGTACGATTCTAGGTTCCAAGAAAGAAAAGGTAAATTAATGCAAATATGGATGGGACCGTATGAGGTGGTAGACCTCATCAAGAACGGGGTAGTGCACGTTAGAATAATTGATGGCAGCAACACCATGTTAACAGTCAATGGCCATCGACTGCGCCCCTATAACTCATCCGAAACCTTATAGGTGGAATCCAGAATAGACATGGGGGAGACCCCATATTGTTAGATCCAGACCAAACTCTTAACAGGCAAAACGGTGGGCATGGAGGTGCTCACAAAAATTAGTTAATTTAGTTTTTTTTACGATGTGTTTTGCAGGGACGACGCTCACATGCAAGATGCAAAATTCCTAATCCAGGGCCTAATAGGCACAGAATGCGTCTAACTGCCTTTATTTTTTTCTTTCTTTTCATTTGATTTTTGCAGGTGGAGGACTTGACAGCACGAGGAATAGGTATCTAGGAAACTAGGCCTGATTCGGCTCAGCATTCCAACACCAACACTTGTAGGTAGAAGCTAAGGCAACGTGAAGCAAGACTAAGAAAGCTTGATCACCCTTTCCAAGTCAATCGTAACATGATTTCTGAGAATAATGTGCCTTCCACATCAAGAAGGCACAGAAGAAGGTGCCTTACTTATGAAGAAGGTGCCTAGCCAGAAGAAGGCGCATTCCTTATAAAGAAGGTGCCTAGCCAAAAGAAGGCGCCTTCGTTATAAAGAAGGAATCCTGCTAGAATAAGGCACCTTCCTTATAAAGAAGGCACCCGGCCAGAAGAAGGCACCTTCCTTATAAAGAAGGCGCCTTGCCAGAAGAAGGCACCTTCCTTATAGAGAAGGCGCACAAAAAAAAAAAAAAAAAATATATATATATATATATATATATATACATATATATATGTATATATATATATATATAGGTGCCTTCCATGGCTGGAAGGTGCCATACAAAAAAAAAAAAGCCAAGGAACCTTCCACATCGGGAAGGCACATGCAGACGGAGGTGCCTTCCACATAGGGAAGGTGCATGCAGACGGAGGTGCCTTCCACATCGGGAAGGCGCATGCAGACCGAGGTGCCTTTCACATCGGGAAGGCACATTCAGACCGAGGCACCTTCCACATCGGGAAAGCACATGTAGACCGAGGTGCCTTCCACATTCGAAAGGCGCATGCAGACCGAGGTGTCTTACACATCGAGAAGGCACATACAGACTGAGGCGCCTTCCAAATCAAGAATGCGCATTCAGACCGAGGTGCCTTCCACATTGGGAAGGCGCATACAAACTAAGGCACCTTCCACATCGGGAAGGCACATGTAGACCGAGGCACCTTCCACATCGAGAAGGTGCACCCATTCAGAAGCACCTTCCATAGCAGGAAGACACCATCATTGAAAAGGCACCTTCCACCATCGAAAGGCACATCCAATCAAAAAGGTGCCTTCCACCACCGAAAAGCGCATCCATTCAGAGAGCACCGATAACATCAGGAAGGTGCCATATAAGCACATTCCATATCAAGAAGGCACCACATTAGCGCCTTCCACATGGGGAAGGTACCAAAGAGTGCCTTTCGCATACAGCCAACACTTACATCTCCTAGACGCCTCAATCACAATGAAACCACTACACGAACAAGCGGCATCAGATGACCATACCCCTCCCCTATGTCACAAATCAGCGAATCAACGCCCTTCACGATGCCTAAAACATCGAATAAGGTATGCGCATGCTAATTCAAATTTTTATATAATTATTTATAAATTATGCAGTACCAAAAAAAATATCGCCATCATAAAAATCATATCCCCCCATAGCCAAAACTACGTGCCAATGATATGGCTCGAAAGGTGTACCCTAGAAATGAATGCTAAGGTTAGGCACCTTCCCTATAAGAAGGCACCTTCCTGAAGAAGGAAGGATAGAAAAAAACCATAGTAGTAAGGGAAGGCACCATGGGAGGAAGGTCAAAGAATCATGCAGTGAAGAAGAATGAACCGAGTGATACGGAAGGAATCATGGGGGTGGTAAAGACATAGTTTGAGGCTGAGGGATGGCTCAAATAATATACCCTGGTCAGTCAGGGCCAGGATATGGAGGCAACCAAGGAATTCACTGCCTCCTTGAGGGGCGACATAACTCAGGTGCGAGGGGTAGAAATTCCAATCACCCCTAAATACATCTCGCAGGTGACTGGTTGCCCCTCATAGGGGAATGCATATACAAAAGCAGACTGTTGAAGCCATATGCCGAAGTGCTACTGCCAGGGGAAAATGTGTAGATAGACAAGGAGGGGATACCCAAAAACAACCTTCCCTTGAATCTGCAAAAGATATTCGAGTAGGTTGCTCAATTCTTTACATGCACCTAGAAATATACGCATATGCATGCTAACCATGTGTTGTTTCTCAATAACTTGGTGCGTGGAAGGAAGTTGAACGTGCCCTTCTACCTGGAAAATGCTCTGAAGGACAAATCAGCTCGATACCAGAAGGGAGCACCGTCCGCCTTAGCCCACCATGGGCTGATATTAGCACTGTATATATATATATATATATATATATATATATATATATATATATATATAGGTGCCTTCCGTGGCTGGAAGGTGCCATACAAAAAAAAAAAGCTGAGGCACCTTCCACATCGGGAAGGTGCATGCAGATGGAGGCGCCTTCCACATCAGGAAGGTGCATGCAGACCGAGGCACCTTCCACATCGAGAAGGCACATGCAGACCGAGGTGCCTTCCACATTGGGAAGGCACATGCAGACCGAGGTGCCTTCCACATCTGAAAGGCATATGCAGACCGGGGTGCCTTACACATCGAGAAAGTGCATACAAACCGAGGTGCCTTCCACATTGAGAAGGCGCATTCAGATTGAGGCACCTTCCACATTGGGAAGGCACATACAGACCGAGGTGCCTTCCACATCGGGAAGGCACATGCAGACCGAGGCACCTTCCACATAGAGAAGGCACACCCATTTAGAAGCACCTTCCATAGCAGGAAGGCGCCATCATCGAAAATGCACCTTCCACCATCGAAAGGTGCCTCCAATCAAAAATGCGCCTTCCACCACCGAAAGGCGCATCCATTCAAAGAGCATCGATAACATCGAGAATGTGCCATATAAGTGCCTTCCACGTCTAGAAGGTGCCACATTAGCGCCTTCCACATGGGGAAGGTACCAAAGAGCACCTTTCGCGTATAGCCAACACTTACGTCTCCTAGACACCTCCATCACAACGAAACCACTACATGAATGAGCGACATCATATGACCATACCCCTCCTCTGTGTCACAAATCAATGAATCAATGCCCTTCACGATGCCTGAAACACTGAATAATATACGCACATTCTAATTAAAATTTTTATATAATTATTTATAAATTATGTAGTACCAAAAAAAATACTGCCATCATAAAATTCATATCCCCCCATAGCCGAAACTACGTGCCAATGATATGGCTCGCAAGGTGTACCCTAGAAATGAATGCTAAGGTTAGGCACCTTCCCTATAAGAAGGCACCTTCCTGAAGAAGGAAGGACAAAAAAAAACCATAGTAGTAAGGGAAGGCACCATGGGAGGAAGGTCGAAGAATCACGCAGTGAAGAAGAATGAACCGAGTGATACGAAAGGAATCAGGGGGACGATAAAGACATAGTTCGAGGCCGAGGGATGGCTCGAATACTATACCCTAGTCAGTCAAGGCTAGGTTATGGAGGCAACCAAGGAATTCGCTGCCTCCTTGAGGGGCGACATAGCTCAGGTGCGAGGGGTAGAAATTCCAATCACCCCTGAATACATCTCGCAGGCAAATGGATTGCCCCTCATAGGGGAATGCATATACAAAGGTAGACTTCTGAAGTCGTATGCCAAAGTGCTACTTCTAGGGGAAAATATGCAGATAGACAAGGAGGGGCTACCCAAAAACAACATTCCCATGAATATATAGAAGATATTCGAGCAGGTTGCTCGATTATTTACATGCATCAAGAAATATACCCATTTGCATGCTAACCATGTGTTGTTTCTTAATCACCTGGTGCATGGAAGGAATTTGAACGTGCCCTTCTACCTGGTGAATGCTCTGAAGGAAAAATCAGCTCAGTACCATAAGGGAGCACCGTCTGCCTTAGCCCACCATGGGCTGATATCAACACTGGTCTGCCATGCAAAAGCACAGAGGTAGGACCTCGATGCAAAGGGAGATGGTGACCAAGAAAGGCAACAAGATGCTATTGTCAAAACATGACAAGAAGAGGGAAGCCTTGTAGATGGAATGGCAAGTATCGGGAAATTTGCATTGCCCTATTTCATAGAAGAAAGAGGGCATTCACCAATGCTCAAAAGCATAGAGGAAAGAGGGAATTCCCCAGTGCTTGAGTGTGAGGAGGAAGGAGCACCGCTTATTAGTGGCGAGGCCTAGTTTCAGCCAACAGAACCAGTCCCCAGGAGGAAACGCCTACGACGAATCCTCTAAGCATAAGAAGAATAGAGTGACCCAAAAGTAAACGTTGTAGCCCAAACCCTCCAAAAATTCACAATAAGATGCAGGGAATTTCAGGAGCAATGATCAGATCGATGTGGCCTTAGAGGAAGCACTAGAATGGCAAACCAATTGCTGAATGGCCCAACAATTTTTGGAGGACTACCAAAACAAGCATATAGAGGAGTTGAAAGAACAAGATGGATGGGTTGCCTAGCTCGAGCAACTGGTCTGGTAGTTACGAGAGGAAAACTAGCTACTCCAGGATAGTGGTACAGAAAGAAGGGACGTGTCGACCCAAATTGACTGGGCAAAAGAGGTCTCGACGAATTCTCTCACATCTTTCGAACGAGTATTCTCTTTGGGAGAATTTTGATCGGATGCCTGATAGAGCAACCTAGAGGCAAGGGAGAATTCCTCTATTTTTGGGAGTGAAAGGGAAAGAAGTCCCACAACACCCCCTATCATCGTCTTGAGTGATACAAAGCAGGACGAGGGCCTCCAGCAGTAGACAAGACTAGAGGATAAGGAGGAACTCCTCGGACTTGAATAAGGAGGAGAAGAACCTGAGGGGTCAACACAAGAAAGACAGGGGGATGAAGAAGCACCCCCAGGGACGATAGCATAGAGTGAAGAGAATGCTCCAAGGACCGTAGAACAGGCCCCTCAAAGCGAGAAAATGACCACCAGGGAGAAAGGGAAAACCCCTATTTGAGCCACCACATTTTCTATAGAGGCCAGAGGAAAAGGGCCCAGGACGGCTCAAAAGAAGGTGAAGGTGACCTTCATCGAGCTAGAGGAAGACAAATGGGATATGCAGTCGTTCATGGAGAGGTGAAAATAGTTCGAACTACTCAAAGAAATGATAGCAGCCAAGGAGACCAGGAAGGCAACCTCAAGGATGCATGGGGACTCTGGTATCTGCATCAATCCAGTAGAGGACAACTAATTTTAGGATATTTATGGGTCATCCTAGGGATGGCCCTCCATGATAAGAAGGTATTTTTAATGTTGGGGGGAATATGGCCCCGAATTGGAGGCCGTGGCCATTGCAAGGGAGAACACAAGGCTTACTCCTAAAGCAACCCAATTGTACAAAGCCCAAGTAGTTCATTCTAGGAGGGATAATTCAGATATCCCTCTTACAGCGGTCAGACCTCTAGATGTTGACCTATGACAGGATGTAAAAGCTGCATTCCAGTTAGGAGAGACGACGCTAGCTAGATCACCACTGATAGCAGCCAAAATGAGGAAAGGACAACCGACAATCGCACCCTCAGATCTACATAGAAAAAGAAGAGCCACACCTTTGGATGTCAGCACGTAGAAGAGGGCCATAGGTACAACTGGATCCACCAAGAAATGACAACGATGAGGGCTTAGTAGGGCTACCTATAGTTTTGATGCCACGAGGGCATGGCATATGTTAGGCGTGGGAGAATGATGAGCATAAGAAATGCTCATATTTTGTATACCATTTCTTGATTATTATGTGGTTGTATAATAAGGATTGCATATGTTTATGAATGATTATATAATTATTTGATGAAATTATATGTGTTATATAATTTATGTGTTTTCAATGTGTTTTTGTGGAATTGCAGTTGATTTAGTTAGATTTGGATCAGTCGAGGTCTTTTCATGGACCTGGTTCTTTATTTATTTTGGAATCAACGTAGAGAAGGTAGGCGCCTTCCTCTTTCAGGAAGGCGCCAAGGAAAGACAAGCACCTTCCTATCCTAGGAAGGCACCACTAAAAGGCCAACGCCTTCCTCTTCTAGGAAGGCACCAAAGGAAAAGAAGCGCCTTCCTCTCATAAGGAAGGCACCGACGGGAAGGCACCACTAGAAGGCAAGCGCCTTCCTCTCATAAGGAAGGCACCACTAGAAGGCAAGCGCCTTCCTCTCATAAGGAAGGTGCCACTAGAAGGTGAGCACCTTCCTCTCATAAGGAAGGTGACACTAGAAGGTGAGCGCCTTCCTCTCATAAGGAAGGTGCCACTAGAAGGCAATCACCTTCCTCTCATAAGGAAGGCACCACTAGAAGGCAAGCGCCTTCCTCTCACAGGAAGGTGCCAATAGAGGATAAGTGCCTTCCTCTTATAGGAAGGTGCCAATGGTAGTAAGGCACCTTCCACATAGAGAAGGCACTCGACATACTTAGGCACCTTCCTCATAGGGAAGGCACCCCTATTCTTTGCCTATTGACCAGACAAGCATGACGTGGACAACAACAACTGGTGCAGTTCCAACTCTACATCATGTAGAGCTAAATTGGGGATCACATCGATGTATGAGAATGTCCTACCAATTCCAGGTGAAGCACAAACCAATCAACGAACACGCCACCGTTAGAACTGAATGCCAATTTTAGCAGACGTCGATCACATGTACCAGACTGTCTTAGTTTAATCTAGAATGAATCGACTGTTACAACTTCTTTGTAACAGAAGTTTTGTGGGTGTGCTATATAAACACACATAGACCTCTTTGAGATATATAGATATAGATATATAGAGAGAAGAGATAGAATATTTTGATAGTAATTGTAATACTTTGATAATTATAATACCGTTCTAAGAGTTTCTAAGTGCATGTTCAGCTGGGAGGAAGCTGCTAGAGCTTGGGCCCACTCCAAGCCAGTATTTCTTCCCCTATTTTTCCTGTGTTTTCTAGATTAGTTTACTACTTTTATAAGATTTTTTATCGCACTGATATTTCCAGTATTTGCAGTAGGTTTATTTCTAGGAATGTGTGAATATTTCCTTTCTATAGATTTAATTGTTTTTACGTAAATTATTGAGGAGTGCATGAATGATTGACAAATGTTTGAAACACCCCCCAATAGTAAAACTAGCGGACTCATCTCAAGTGGTATTGTAAGCAATCTTATTCAGACCCTTCGCAAGTTTACGAAGCTCCCTGGGTTGATAAATTAAATGCACGAGCATGTGACAAAAGTAGGAAAGAAGTTAACCTTGTTTGGCCCGCAACACCCTTTATAGTAGTCAATGTCCTCAATGACTTTTTGAATTGTTCAATTGAGGTTTCGACCTCCTTGGTCTTAGCGGTATGAATTTCTTCTTCCAATTCCTACACACAAAGCTTGTAGGATTCTTGTTCATCATGAAGTTGCTTTGCATAATTGAAATATTTGGCCCATTACACTCTATATGCATTGGCATTATCTTCCATCTCTTGCAACTTTGTCAACAACTTTGATTCATGTCCGATAAATATGTTCTTCATTTTCTACTATGTTAGGGTAGAAAAAGATGGTTTCCTATGATTAAATTCATCCCTAACAATTTTTTCCCATTGTTGTATCTAAGACAACTCTTTGTGCGTTGCCTCCTCTCGATGCTTATATTATTCCAATTCCTCCCTCAAAGCATTCTCATTCTGAATTTTATAAGCCAATATTGTGGCATTCTGTTGTAGGAGTTACTACTTCTTGGATTGTTGTTGCAAGCAATTTTTCTTTCATACCTATAATAACCTGCTCCCTCTCATTGAGATGAGAATGAAGATTCAAGAACTCATTCTACTTTTCTTGGATTTTTCTTAGGCCTCCTCCTCCTGGTGTACATCCTAATCCAATTGTTTTATTGGTTGTAGTTTGGCCTTTGTTATTTTTAGTTGCCCTTCCATGTCTTGCAAGTGTTGGGTCATATTTTTCTTGGTCATATTCAGCTACTTAATCCCTTCAGCTAACCAAGATAGCAAATATCCTAGAAAAATAATTTGACTATACATTGGGAGCAACTCAAGTATCCATTTTATATTTGTCCTTTGTTTTGTTGTTATTCAGAAAGGGGGATGGGTACAATATCCTAATACATATACATTGGTTAGGTCCAGGTATAGTGTAGGTATTTCATCAGGTAGTTTCTTAACACCCTCCATGTTCTTGATATATTCAATGGGTAGATACCATGGTTGTTCTTAGTAAATGCTAGAAAACTCTGCTCACCATATACATTTTCCATCCTATTTAACCAAATGTTTTTAACTCCTCTTCTACCATAAACTACCATTTTTTCCACTACCCCACACAACCTACTTCGAATTCCAGCCATAACTTGTTCATCATGTTGATTAGCCTGTTAAAACAAACAACTACTTACTGGTTAATATGTGCACCTATTTTTGGTGGATCTAGAAAGTTAGGCATTTCCAACATTATATAGTCAAACCAATATTCCTCATATTCCCCATATTCCATTGTTTCTATAGGATCTTTTCCTTTACCTAAAAGGTTAATATACCTCTTAGCCACTTTTCCTCTGTGATTACTTTTCCTTCCATGATCATCAACTATTTTGAAGCTACATGTGATTGGCTACTTTCTACCATAGTTGGTTTTAGTTCCTTTTGAGACATAATGTTTTTTGTGGTTCCTTGTCATGTGTTTTCTACAGTTCCTACTGCACATTAGGTAATTCCTCCTCCATTGAAATATGACTATATTATGTTCCTACCATTGGATCTTCAATGGCTTTGTGCGTTGGTGCATTTTCCTCATTCTTCTTTCTCACTTTCATCTCCTATGTGGTGCTTGGATCTAAATTTTGACTCATCTCTTCCATTTAAAAAAAATGAGCATATATTCAAATGAAAAGGCTCATAAATTTTGTGTTACTAAGATATTATCAAACCAAAGTTTTGAGGGTACGTCAAGTGATGCCAAGTGTTCTTGAAATTGGGCCTCAACCTAAAATTTTGTAGGTCCCACCTCCATGGTAGTACTTTTTCCAACTTTTGATACTGCTATAAGAGATGCAAGGATTGCAAAATCTACTTCTTGTATCCCTGTATCCTTGGTCTATGGATCAATTCATGTTTTTGCCACTATTGCTCTATATCACACAACACAACTTGATTGTGAACTATATTTTTGGCTATCACCCTTTCCATGACTGCTAGTGACTATGATGGCGATGGTGACAAAAAAAATTCCCTTTCTTGTTAGATATGCAACTACTTTTGTTGGTGGTGTAGCTTCATATACTGGGGGTGCCATGTCTTGTACTTGTGGTGCATCATCCTCCCCTTATAATTCCTCCATTAGACCTTCCTTGAGTGAAGCCTTGTTCAACCATTTCTTTACCCACTACTTTTTAATTAGAGTGTGCTTATTTACATATGGTTTAGCATTTACCATTATAAATTTTATGGTGCTAATTCAGGTAAATCCTTGGGAGTGTCCATTTTTGGAATCTACACACCTACCCAATATGCTACATCTAAAAATAATACAATCGCATAAAAAACCATTAAAAATTTCTTGGTAGTCCTCATCAAGGAGTTTTGAATATGATTGCTAATTATGCTACCCAATCATAGGCAACTCCCTTATTAATGCCTTGTATATTTGGGATCGGCCATATTGGCAAATCTGAGGCCCATTGCACCCCAAACAACTTGACCATTAGTACATTCATGATGCACTGCAATCCCTTATTCGACAATCGATTTTGTTTAACTTCGATTGCCATGTGATAAGAGGGTGTCAAACTCCTCCTTCTTCAAAGTTATGATACCCTAAATTAGTTGTAGAGTCTTCTTGGGATCAACACATTCATTTAGTACAGGCAATCCACCTTTCAACAATCCAAAGGTTCTTCAAAATGCCTTGGTTGAGAAATCTACTTCTATATCCTTGTCTCCCACCTGCACTTTACTGGCATGTTTGGTTGTATCATATGTCAATAAAATCTAGATCAGGTACTCCTAAAAAAATTCTTTGTCAAAATTGGGGACTTGTAATATAAAATGAACTCTAGCCTTCTTGATTTGTTTGACTAAATCGTTAGGAGGTGCTTTTTTCCACGATTATTAGAAAAATTCTCCAGTGGCATGATTCCATGTAATATCCTTAATGGGTATCTGACCCTTTTCAAGTTGTTGAACTACCTTATCTATTTTTTTTTACACTAATTCCTATGAAATCAATTTCTTACCCTGATTCTACCCTTGCTCAAGGTTTTGCACCTGTCTACGCATCTCCCCTCTAGCATGGAAATGTTCTTGGTGATGGTAGAATTATTTTTCTAGTACTCACTATGATACTTTTTCCTATTATGGAGTTATATTTGATCTTTCTCCTCCAAAATACTTGGGATTATTTATCTTGATCCAGCCCGATCAATTTTGACTCATCCTTTCCTATTAACAACAACCCTATTTTTTTAATTTTATAATGGAGACAACCTTGACTAATATTTTCTTCCTAACAATTGATTATTAGATAGATATTTTCATGATGTTGGACTTTTGATAAATGATGACAAATCCTTCTGATGGCTATCTCCCATTCGTTTATCTATATAGTGATCTATAATCATCCTGTGGTGGCATCTTAGTCGGCATTTGACAATTGTTCCTTGCTAATGCCTACAATTACTAATGGATCTTCAATTTGATGGTTAAAATTGTTGATGGTTCTTTTATCTAACAGTTACTTTTGTTGACTACCAGGAAGATTCACCTTATCAACTATTTGATGGAGTCACTTATTGTTGTGATAGATGGAGATGATTCTAATGATAGCTTGAGATTTCTTGCAATCATGGATGAAGTGTCTATTCTCTTTTTGGCATCTCATCTATGTTTTACACATTTTTCTTGGATACAAATTTAGAATAAAAAATACCTTGTAGACGCATTATGATTTATGAAATCCGCATGAAGCCTTTAGAACTACCAAATAGATGCAGCTTCTAGTGACTTTGTCTTGTTGAAAACTAATTAATGCATAAATAGTTTCTACCCTGGATCTCTAACTTCAACTTCTCCTTTATTAATATTTCATGCTACTCTACAAAACAATGAGCACTCTTCTCCTTTGGTCATCCAATTTATAGCCTTCAACTTTGGTTGTTGCCACCCATACAACCATTCATCAACTACCACCTTTTCCCCTAACCATCACATGGGTGCCACCTTTCTACCTTTGCATTTGATTGTCATTCTATTTCTAATTTTGTCTTTTCCCTATTTTGTATTTTTTCTTATTTTGTCTTTTTTCTTTATTTTGTCTTTTTTTTTTATTTCTCATATTTCACCACCATCACGTGAAGTGCATGGCAATGCAAATGAATATTTTTAGTGTTTTCAATAATGCTTCCTCTTGTTGATGATTGCGAGTCTCATGGTTTCTAAATTCATCATCGTTATACATTGATTCTGTCTATTGTGTTGGCAATTTTGGGTTTGAGATCCTAGATTCTTGTCTATGAGTTGTCATTGATGTCAAAAGAAAATGACATTAATGTTAAGAGGATGTGTTGGCTTCAAAGGTGGAAGATTCCAAGAGAATCCGGAGAGATTCCATTGGCAAGGGTTTTTCATTAAAACCAAGTTAAATGGTTTTTATTAAAACCAATGGAGGTTCTCTTTATTATTTATTTAATTATTATTTAAAACCCTTCAAGGTTTTAATTAATTAAGGGAGAAATTATTTTTAATTTATTAAAAATACTTAAGGGTTTTTAAACCCTTTAGAAAGCAAATTTCGATTAAATTCGAAATTACTTTTCTTTGCAGCCGACGTGTTCTAAAGTCCACGTATGGACTATAAATATGAGAAGGTTCCTAAGGTTAAAGTCCCTAGGAAAATTGAAGGCAATTAATTGGTTTGGCTGCGATCGAATGTTCTGTTTACGATGCGAAAGAGGAGAACTCGTGGGTTGAAAAGCTTTCAAAAAGCTTGACCGTTTATGTGGAAGGAAGTCCGTCTTGGACTTCGTAAGCCCCTTGTGGGCTAGTGGTAGCGAAGGCTGCGTTTGGGCCTTGCGTAGGCGGAGGTCTACATTTCGATCCCCATGGAGGGAGCTGTGCATGGATTAGTCATGTTTTTATTAAAACGTGTTTTGTGCCGCAAATTTCGGATTCTTCAAGGGCAACCATTATAAGGTGTGATTATTTTCTTGATATGATTTTTGGCATTGTTTAGCATTGTTTAAAAGACATAGGAGAAATAAGGGGATATTTCTTTGGTTGTATTTTTGAGATTAGTCTTTTGTTATGCTAAATTTAAAAATGGAGATATAAGGTGTAAGTTTTGGTTGTTGTGTTTTTGGCTTCTTTGGTGGTTGTTTTTAAAGAAGAGAAGCTAAAATGTGTATTAAGGAAAGTTTTTATATATGCTCATTTATCTTGGTTCTAACCCTAACTTGGTTGGAATTTTGAGGGTTGTGTGTGGTGACAG
The DNA here is from genome assembly GCA_028583015.1 of Wollemia nobilis. NCBI lineage: Eukaryota > Viridiplantae > Streptophyta > Pinopsida > Araucariales > Araucariaceae > Wollemia > Wollemia nobilis. The sequence continues at coordinate 4,408,943 of JAQPPZ010007509.1, read as the reverse complement.
CTTTAAGGATCAATTTTCTTCTACTCCAAAAAGGTATGGGCACATTTTCCTTATGAGTATGATTGGTGTATGTTTTTCTGAAATAAGGTTGGAGTGAAAAGGTTTTCAACTAGGTTTCCTTTGGTTGGGTGTAAATCCTATTTTCTGGTTTGTTGAAGACTTCTTATGCATTTTTATCCTTGATGAGAGTTTTGGTGAATGCATAATTCTGGTTTGAGGTAGTGGAAGCATTGTGCACTAGGGTTTATGTTTGTGAGTCTTGCTACTTGCATTGAGTTGGTGGAACCCTTGGTTGGCTGTTTTGAGTTTGATGGTTGAGTTGCTTCCATAGAGGTTGTTTGATCAAGTTATTGCTTTACTTGATTCATGATAGTGGGCTTACTCCATTGAGTTGATTTGAGCAAGTTATTCTTTGCATTTGGTGATATTGTGTTGGTGGCTGTTTTGTTCAAATATCTTTAGAGGGAAAAGGATTTCTACTTGTTTCCTTTTCTTGTGATGGTTGGTTGAATGCTTCAAAGTTGATGTTGAGTTGAATGGTGTTGGTTGACTAAACCTTGTTTGATGAGCATTGTTGTTGAAACCCTAATTGATGGTGAAAAGAACATGAGTATCATTGTTATGTGATTCTTTGCATAGTTGGCAATTGTTGGGGTTTCATGTTCTTGAAAGAAAACATTCTATCCTATCCATTTCAGATATTGAGTTGAGTTTTCAGATTTGAGATTGGGATTTGAGTATAGAACATATTGAGTCTCTAACAATTCTCTTTATGCTTCTATGAGTTTGACAAATCACATTGGGTCTCTAACAATTCACTTTGTGATTTCCTACTAAGAAATTTTTTCTTGGTTAGCTTGCTAAGTTTTTGGACAGGTTTCAGTGGGGACTTGTGAGCAGTTTTGGACAGGTTCCGATGGGGACTTGTGAGCAGATTTGGACAGGTCCTAGCAGAGGACTTGTGAGCTGAGTTTGATAGTTTTATCAGAGAAATTGAGGACAAAGGTGCATTGGTTCTATGAGAAGAACCTGAGGACAGTTGGCAAGTCTTTGAGAAGGCTTGTATGCAGAGGATTGATTTGTTCAAGAGTTGGAAAAATCTGACAGACAGAGGAAGACTTGTACTAGATCGACTGAATATGTTTGGTATAGGTTGCTGAGCTACTATGGACGTGATCATATAAGGTAGAGGTCTCTTACGCTAAGCATTAAGGACAAGAGGTCTTCGGTGGAAAGGAATTCCACGTGTTGGAAAGAGGTAGAGGCAGTTGATCTTCTGAGGGATCATTTACAGAGCAGAGGGGAAGGTATCTTCTTTGAGCAGAGGCTCATAAATTATGATTGGGGGAAGGTATATCCTTTGAGCAGAGGCTTATAAATTTTGATTGGGGGAAAGTATCTCCTTTGGGCCGAGGCTCATAAACATTGTAATTGGGAAGGATTCCAAAATAACTTTGAGATAACTTTTAGAGAAAAGTTTTGTGGACATAGCCCAGCCATTCTGGGTGAACCACGTTAAAATTGGTGTCACTTTGTGGATGATATTGTGCATTGCTTTGATATTGCTTTGGGTATATTGCTTTACTATTTTGAAGTATAAAGGAAAAATTAAAAAGAGGTCTTATACTGTTCACCCCCCTCTCAGTATAAGCTTGTGTTCTTCAATTGGTATCAGAGTCGGTGCCTTTGAAAAGTTTAATAGCTTGAAGGAAAAGTTAGTAAAGAACACAATGGATTATTCAAGTGGCAATGCAACACCTATTCGTGATGAGTCTTCTAGTGATGAAGAGGCATATTACAGCAAGAAAGGCAAGTTCTCTAGAAAGCACAAAAGTATGAAAAATATAAGATGTTTCAATTGTGGAAAGTTTGGTCATTATGCTACTGACTGTACTATTCCCAAGAATGAAAGTGATGAAGATAAACAAGATTCTAAGAGCAAGGATTCTTAAAAGCACAAGCATCATAGGAAAAACAAATATGAGCACAACAATCAAGAAAAGAGGTATTCTCACAAGCAAAAGAAGAGTTTCTACCTAGACAAAGCAAGTAAGTGTTCTAGTAGTGATAGTGAAGTTCTTCAAGTGATAATGAAAATGAGATGTTGTTCATATCAAAAAAAGAGGAAGAACCGAAACATAGATTCATTATCATGAAATGTCTTAGATGTGGAAATTTTGGTCACCTTGAGGATGATTGCACAAATAATGATTTGGTTTCTAGTATGTATGAGGATGCTTCAAAAAACTATAAGGAAGATGCTTGTATGGTTTTTGAAAAAGGTAGCACCTCTAGTGATAAGAAATCTAAAAAAGGCTTTGATGATTCAAAAAGCAAACAAATAAAGGATCTTGAAAGTGAACTTATTAATGCTTAGTGCTTTGAAAAAGGAAAGAAAGAAGAATGCTAGACTCAAGGATAAGTTAGATGAATGTTGTATGGAGAGAGATGATCTTATAGAAAATCTTGATTTCTCTATAGCTAAGACACAAGAACTCAAGGATGTGTTAGAGTCTAAGGTTCTTGAGTATAGTGAGTTAGAACAGAAAATGGCTTCTTTGAAAGAAGAAACTAAAGAGTACAAGGATAAGCTTTACAGGTTTCAAGATAGCTCCAAAAAGGTTAAGTCACTCATCAAAGGTCAAAGAAAGACAACAGATGAAATGGGCCTTGGTTTTGTTAAGCCACACAAGGAACAAGTTGGAGAGTCTAGTAAGAGATTCCAAAAAGAAGAGAGTTCTGATGAGAAGAGTATTTCAGAGAAAGATTCCTTGAGTGATAAATGCACAGAAACAAAAAATAGGAAACAAAAAAAGGGGAGAAAGTTTATAGGACCTAGAAGGTCATTTATAGGAAAGTTTAATGGCAGATGTTTTGCTTGTCACAGGTTTGGTCACATGGCTTCACATTGCATGACTCAAGTAAGGAAGGTAAATGACAATTTCAGAGGTGGTAATTTCTTCCAAGGGTATTGCTACTCTTGTAAACAGTTTGGGAATAAGGTAATTTTTTGCAAGGCTAATAATAGGAACAGGGTTAGTCAAAATAGGTGGATTCAAAGAACAAGTATGCCTAAAAGAAATAACATTGTTACTTGTTATAAGTGCAACAATGAAGGTCACACAACTAGAAAGTGTAGAGCTAAACTTCCAAGGTACAGGAACAAGAACAGTGGTATGAACAGGTCCAAGGATCAAGGCATGGATAAGAACATAAATGATAATAAGAACAGGAACAGTGACAGGAACAGGAATAGGAATATGGACAAGAAGAACAAGAGAAGACATGGTAAGGCAGCTATCGACACTGATGATGATCAATGCCTGTTGGGAGTTTTACTCCCACCATGAAATTAAACACCTCAACAGGAGGTGGGGGAAGGACTAAGCTAAGAGGTTCATTCTTAATCTCGAACCCCAAAGGTGACCCTTTGCCATTGATGAAAAATGGGGAGAGATTTGAGTAAGGGGGAGAGCCTCAAGACAGGGGGAGTTGTTTATGTTGAGTTTCTGTGTTGTTGAGAAGCATGGTTTGCCATCAATGACAAAGGGGGAGATTGTTGGCAATTTTGGGTTTGAGATCCTAGCTTCTTGTCTATGAGTTGTCATTGATGTCAAAATAAAATGGCATTAATGTTAAGAGGATGTGTTGGCTTCAAAGGTGGAAGATTCCAAGAGAATCCAGAGAGATTCCATTGACAAGGGTTTTTCATTAAAACCAAGTTAAATGGTTTTTATTAAAACCAATGGAGGTTCTCTTTATTATTTATTTAATTATTATTTAAAACCCTTCAAGGTTTTAATTAATTAATTATTTAATTAATTAAGGGAGAAATTATTTTTAATTTATTAAAAATACTTAAGGGTTTTTAAACCCTTTAGAAAGCAAATTTCGATTAAATTCGAAATCACTTTTCTTTGCAGCCGACGTGTTCTAAAGTCCACGTATGGACTATAAATATGAGAAGGTTCCTAAGGTTAAAGTCCCTAGGAAAATTGAAGGTAATTAATTGGTTTGGCTATGATCGAATGTTCTATTTATGATGCAAAAGAGGAGAACTCGTGGGTTGAAAAGCTTTCGAAAAGCTTGATCGTTTATGTGGAAGGAAGTCCGTCTTGGACTTCGTAAGCCCCTTGTGGGCTAGTGGTAGTGAAGGCTGCATTTGGGCCTTGCATAGGCGAAGGTCTGCATTTAGATCCCCATGGAGGGAGCTGTGCATGGATTAGTCACGTTTTTATTAAAACGTGTTTTGTGCCGCAAATTTCGGATTCTTCAAGGGCAACCATTATAAGGTGTGATTATTTTCTTGATATGATTTTTGGCATTGTTTAGCATTGTTTAAAAGACATAGGAGAAATAAGGGGATATTTCTTTGGTTGTATTTTTGAGATTAGTCTTTTGTTATGCTAAATTTAAAAATGGAGATATAAGGTGTAAGTTTTGGTTGTTGTGTTTTTGGCTTCTTTGATGGTTGTTTTTAAAGAAGAGAAGCTAAAATGTGTATTAAGGAAAGTTTTTATATATGCTCATTTATCTTGGTTTTAACCCTAACTTGGTTGGAATTTTGAGGGTTGTGTGTGGTGACAGCTTTAAGGATCAATTTTCTTCTACTCCAAAAAGGTATGGGCATATTTTCCTTATGAGTATGATTGGTGTATGTTTTTCTGAAATAAGGTTGGAGTGAAAAGGTTTTCAACTAGGTTTCCTTTGGTTGGGTGTAAATCCTATTTTATGGTTTGTTGGAGACTTCTTATGCATTGTTATCCTTGATGAGAGTTTTGGTGAATGCATAATTCTGGTTTGAGGTAGTGGAAGCATTGTGCACTAGGGTTTATGTTTGTGAGTCTTGCTACTTGCATTGAGTTGGTGGAACCCTTGGTTGGCTGTTTTGAGTTTGATGGTTGAGTTGCTTCCATAGAGGTTGTTTGATCAAGTTATTGCTTTACTTGATTCATGATATTGGGCTTACTCCATTGAGTTGATTTGAGCAAGTTATTCTTTGCATTTGGTGATATTGTGTTGGTGGCTATTTTGTTCAAATATCTTTGGAGGGAAAAGGATTTCTACTTGTTTCCTTTTATTGTGATGATTGGTTGAATGCTTCAAAGTTGATGTTGAGTTGAATGGTGTTGGTTGAATAAACCTTGTTTGATGAGCATTGTTGTTGAAACCCTAATTGATGGTGAAAAGAACATGAGTATCATTGTTATGTGATTCTTTGCATAGTTGGAAATTGTTGGGGTTTCATGTTCTTGAAAGAAAACATTCTATCCTATCCATTTTAGATATTGAGTTGAGTTTTGAGATTGGGATTTGAGTATAGAACATATTGAGTCTCTAAAAATTCTCTTTATGCTTCTATGAGTTTGACAAATCACATTGGGTCTCTAAGAATTCACTTTGTGATTTCCTACTAAGAAATTTTTTCTTGGTGAGCTTGCTAAGTTTTTGGACAGGTTTCAGTGGGGACTTGTGAGCAGTTTTGGACAGGTTTCGGTGGGGACTTGTGAGCAGATTTGGACAGGTCCTAGCAGAGGACTTGTGAGCTGAGTTTGATAGTTCTATCAGAGAACTTGAGGACAAAGGTGCATTGGTTCTATGAGAAGAACCTGAGGACAGTTGGCAAGTATTTGAGAAGTCTTGTATGCAGAGGATTGATTTGTTCAAGAGTTGGACAGATCTGACAGACAGAGGAAGACTTGTACTAGACTGATTGACTGTGTTTGGTATAGGTTCCTGAGCTGCTATGGACATGATCATATAAGGCAGAGGTCTCTTAGGCTAATCATTAAGGACAAGAGGTCTTCGGTGGAAAGGAGTTCCACGTGTTGGAAAGAGGTAGAGGCAGTTGATCTTCTGAGGGATCATTTCCAGAGCAGAGGGGAAGGTATCTCCTTTGAGCAGAGGCTCATAAATTATGATTGGGGGAAGGTATCTCCTTTGAGCAGAGGCTCATAAATTTTGATTGGGGGAAGGTATCTCCTTTGTGCCGAGGCTCATAAACATTGTAATTGGGAAGGATTCCCAAATAACTTTGAGATAACTTTTAGAGAAAAGTTTTGTGGACGTAGCCCAGCCATTTTGGGTGAACCACGTTAAAATTGGTGTCACTTTGTGGATGATATTGTGCATTGCTTTGATATTGCTTTGGGTATATTGCTTTACTGTTTTGATGTATAAAGGAAAAATTAAAAAGAGGTCTTATACTGTTCACCCCCCCTCTCAATATAAGCTTGTGTTCTTCAATTGGTATCAGAGTCGGTGCCTTCGGAAAGTTTAATATCTTGAAGGAAAATCTAGTAAAGAACACAATGGATTATTCAAGTGGCAATGCAACACCTATTCGTGATGAGTCTTCTAGTGATGAAGAGGCATATTACAACAAGAAAGGCAAGTTCTCTAGAAAGCACAAAAGTATGAAAAATATAAGATGTTTCAATTGTGGAAAGTTTGGTCATTATGCTACTGACTGTACTATTCCAAAGAATGAAAGTGATGAAGATAAACAAGATTCTAAGAGCAAGGATTCTTAAAAGCACAAGCATCACAGGAAAAACAAATATGAGCACAACAATCAAGAAAAGAGGTATTCTCACAAGCACAAGAAGAGTTTCTACCTAGACAAAGCAAGTAAGTGTTCTAGTAGTGATAGTGAAAGTTCTTCAAGTGATAATGAAAATGAGATGTTGTTCATATCAGAAAAAGAGGAAGAACCGAAACATAGATTCATTATCATGAAATGTCTTAGATGTGGAAATTTTAGTCACCTTGAGGATGATTGCACAAATAATGATTTGGTTTCTAGTATGTATGAGGATGCTTCAAAAAACTATAAGGAAGATGCTTGTATGGTTTTTGAAAAAGGTAGCACCTCTAGTGATAAGAAATCTAAAAAAGGCTTTGATGATTTAGAAAGCAAACAAATAAAGGATCTTGAAAGTGAACTTATTAATGCTCTTAGTGCTTTGAAAAAGGAAAGAAAGAAGAATGCTAGACTCAAGGATAAGTTAGATGAATTTTGTATGGAGAGAGATGATCTTATAGAAAATGTTGATTTCTCTATAGCTAAGACACAAGAACTCAAGTATGTGTTAGAGTCTAAGGTTCTTGAGTATAGTGAGTTAGAACAAAAAATGGCTTCTTTGAAAGAAGAAACTAAAGAGTACAAGGATAAGCTTTACAGGTTTCAAGATAGCTCCAAAAAGGTTAAGTCACTCATCAAAGGTCAAAGAAAGACAACAGATAAAACAGGCCTTGGTTTTGTTAAGCCACACAAGGAACAAGTTGGAGAGTCTAGTAAGAGATTCCAAAAAGAAGAGAGTTCTGATGAGGAGAGTATTTCAGAGAAATATTCCTTGAGTGATAGATGCACAAAAACAAAAAATAGGAAACAAAAAAAGGGGAGAAAGTTTACAGGACCTAGAAGGTCATTTACAAGAAAGTTTAATGGCAGATGTTTTGCTTGTCACAAGTTTGGTCACATGGCTTCACATTGCATGACTCAAGTAAGGAAGGTAAATGACAATTTCAGAGGTGGTAATTTCTTCCAAGGGTATTGCTACTCTTGTAAACAGTTTGGGCATAAGGTAATTTTTTGCAAGGCTAATAACAGGAACAGGGTTAGTCAGAACAGGTGGATTCAAAGAACAAGTATGCCTAAAAGAAATAACATTGTTACTTGTTATAAGTGCAACAATGAAGGTCACATAGCTAGAAAGTGTAGAGCTGAACTTCCAAGGTACAGGAACAAGAACAGTGGTATGAACAGGTCCAAGGATCAAGGCATGGATAAGAACATAAATGATAACAAGAACAGGAACAGTGACAGGAACAGGAATAGGAATATGGACAAGGAGAACAAGAGAAGACATGGTAAGGCAGCTATAGACACTGATGATGATCAATGCCTGTTGGGAGTTTTACTCCCACCACATAATTAAACACCTCAATAGGAGGTGGGGGAAGGACTAAGCTAAGAGGATCATTCTTAATCCCAAGCCCCAAAGGTGACCCTTTGCCATTGATGACAAAGGGGGAGAGATTTGAGTAAGGGGGAGAGCCTCAAGACAGGGGGAGTTGTTTATGTTGAGTTTCTGTGTTGTTGAGAAGCATGGTTTGCCATCAATGACAAAGGGGGAGATTGTTGGCAATTTTGGGTTTGAGATCTTAGATTCTTGTCTATGAGTTGTCATTGATGTCAAAAGAAAATGGCATTAATGTTAAGAGGATGTGTTGGCTTCAAAGGTGGAAGATTCCAAGAGAATCCAGAGAGATTCCATTGGCAAGGGATTTTCATTAAAACCAAGTTAAATGGTTTTTATTAAAACCAATGGAGGTTCTCTTTATTATTTATTTAATTATTATTTAAAACCCTTCAAGGTTTTAATTAATTAATTATTTAATTAATTAAGGGAGAAATTATTTTTAATTTATTAAAAATACTTAAGGGTTTTAAAACCTTTTAGAAAGCAAATTTCAATTAAATTCGAAATCACTTTTCTTTGCAGCCGACGTGTTCTAAAGTCCACGTATGGACTATAAATATGAGAAGGTTCCTAAGGTTAAAGTCCCTAGGAAAATCGAAGGTAATTAATTGGTTTGGCTAGGATCGAATATTCTGTTTACGATGTGAAAGAGGAGAACTCATGGGTTGAAAAGCTTTCGAAAAGCTTGATCGTTTATGTGGAAGGAAGTCTGTCTTGGACTTCGTAAGCCCCTTGTGGGCTAGTGGCAGTGAAGGCTGCGTTTGGGCCTTGCATAGGCGGAGGTCTACATTTCGATCCCCATGGAGGGAGCTGTGCATGGATTAGTCACGTTTTTATTAAAACGTGTTTTGTGCCGCGAATTTCGGATTCTTTAAGGGCAGCCATTATAAGGTGTGATTATTTTCTTGATATGATTTTTGGCATTGTTTAGCATTGTTTAAAAGACATAGGAGAAATAAGGGGATATTTCTTTGGTTGTATTTTTGAGATTAGTCTTTTGTTATGCTAAATTTAAAAATGGAGATATAAGGTGTAAGTTTTGGTTGTTGTGTTTTTGACTTCTTTGGTGGTTGTTTTTAAAGAAGAGAAGCTAAAAGGTGTATTAAGGAAAGTTTTTATATATTCTCATTTATCTTGGTTCTAACCCTAACTTGGTTGGAATTTTGAGGGTTGTGTGTGGTGACAGCTTTAAGGATCAATTTTCTTCTACTCCAAAAAGGTATGGGCACATTTTCCTTATGAGTATGATTGGTGTATGTTTTTCTGAAATAAGGTTGGAGTGAAAAGGTTTTCAACTAGGTTTCCTTTGGTTGGGTGTAAATCCTATTTTCCGGTTTGTTGAAGACTTCTTATGCATTGTTATCCTTGATGAGAGTTTTGGTGAATGCATAATTCTGGTTTGAGGTAGTGGAAGCATTATGCACTAGGGTTTATGTTTGTGAGTCTTGCTACTTGCATTGAGTTGGTGGAACCCTTGGTTGGCTATTTTGAGTTTTATGGTTGAGTTGCTTCCATAGAGGTTGTTTGATCAAGTTATTGCTTTACTTGATTCATGATATTGGGCTTACTCCATTGAGTTGATTTGAGAAAGTTATTCTTTGCATTTGGTGATATTATGTTGGTGGCTGTTTTGTTCAAATATCTTTGGAGGGAAAAGGATTTCTACTTGTTTCATTTTCTTGTGATGGTTGGTTGAATGCTTCAAAGTTGATGTTGAGTTGAATGGTGTTGGTTGACTAAACCTTGTTTGATGAGTATTGTTGTTGAAACCCTAATTGATGGTGAAAAGAACATGAGTATCATTGTTATGTGATTCTTTGCATAGTTGGCAATTGTTGGGGTTTCATGTTATTGAAAGAAAACATTCTATCCTATCCATTTCAGATATTGAGTTGAGTTTTTAGATTTGAGATTGAGATTGAGCTGAGTTGATTTGAGTTGAGTTTTGAGATTGGGATTTGAGTATAGAACATATTGAGTCTCTAACAATTCTCTTTATGCTTCTATGAGTTTGACAAATCACATTGGGTCTCTAACAATTCACTTTGTGATTTCCTACTAAGAAAGTTTTTCTTGGTGAGGTTGCTGAGTTTTTGGACAGGTTCTGGTGGCGACTTGTGAGCAGTTTTTGGACAGGTTTCGATGGGGAATTTTGAGCAGATTTGGACAGGTCCTAGCAGAGGACTTGTGAGCTGAGTTTGAGAGTTCTATCAGAGAACTTGAGGATAGAGGTGCATTGGTTCTATTAGAAGAACCTGAGGACAGTTGGCAAGTATTTGAGAAGGCTTGTATGCATAGGATTGATTTGTTCAAGAGTTGGATAGATCTGACAGACAGAGGAAGACTTGTACTAGACCGATTGACTGTGTTTGGTACAGGTTGCTGAGCTGCTATGGACATGATCATAGAAGGCAGAGGTCTCTTAGGCTAAGCATTAAGGACAGGAGGTCTTCGATGGAAAGGAGTTCCACATGCTGGCAAGAGGTAGAGGCAGTTGATCTTCTAAGGGATCATTTCCAGAGCAGAGGGGAAGGTATCTCCTTTGAGCAGAGGCTCATAAATTCTGATTGGGGGAAGGTATCTCCTTTGAGCAGAGGCTCATAAATTTTGATTGGGGGAAGGTATCTCCTTTGGGCTGAGGCTCATAAACATTGTAATTGGGAAGGATTCCCAAAGAACTTTGAGATAACTTTTAGAGAAAAGTTTTGTGGACGTAGCCCGACCATTCTAGGTGAACCACATTAAAATTGGTGTCACTTTGTGGATGATATTGTGCATTGCTTTGATATTGCTTTGGGTATATTGCTTTACTGTTTTGAAGTATAAAGGAAAAAGTAAAAAGAGGTCTTATACTGTTCACCCCCCTCTCAATATAAGCTTGTGTTCTTCATATTGGTGTTTCTGATAGTTCCCTCTGCTTTAGGAGGTTTTTGCCTATGGTTGTCCCTCCAGTCAATTGATCTATCAACCTCTCTTTGATGGCTCCTTGTTTCCATTGATAGATATAAAAAAATGGAAATCTATGTTGTTACCATCATCAAGATGGGTTCCATTAGTCTTGCCATCAGTCAAACAGATTATGTCATATTTTCCATTATCAGGATGGATTCCCATCAGTCCCATTTCCATCTAGGTATATTATATCAGATATGTCATCATCAGGATGGATTCCATCAGTCCCATATCCATATAGACAAATTCTATCAAATGTACCATCATCAATATGGATTCCATTAATATTTTCATCCTCTTGACTAATTCTATCAGTCTTGTCACCATCTTGATTTATTCTATCAGTCATGTTGGCCTCTTAACTGATTTTATTAGTCATGTTGATGTTAGAACAAATTATTATAATAACATCGACATAATGGAATTCTATTTTGTCTTATGTCTAACAACTATATGTCCTTCATTTTAGATGAATATTGTTCATTCTACCTCTATGTATGCCATTTTGCCTTGCAAATTTAGGTTCTTCTCCTTGGTGTATTGAATGTTGAACTAGATTCTTTAGATGTCTTCCCCATAATTGCTTGAATCATCCTCTCTCTCTTTTTGATCAAATATCCTTTATGTTGGAATGTCAAACTCCCAAATGTTTAGGATTCGTTCGATTCCTCAATCACTCATGATGACATATTTAATTTACATGGGCTCAAGAAGGGAGACATGATGGTCCATCCCCATGAGTTCATGTTTTTTGGTTGGTTTAAACTGTGTCTGTCAATAGTCCTTGCAGTCTATCTTGCTAACCAATTGACCTATGGGTAGCAAGAGGATAATTTATTTTCCCTCAAGCTACTAGGAAGGAGATCAACTGAACTCCCCCCTTGGTCAGGTATACTTGGGTTACCCAAAAGTGTTGAACTCCCTATATTACTCGAGCTACCTCTATTTCTTGTATGATCAATGAGTTCTTCCCTTATGAGTTTTTCTTCATAATTTTGAGTTCTAGGTGACAATTGCCTTAGAGTCCTCAACCTTCTATATACTCTCAACAATATCCTTCACCACCTCATTTTCTCAAAGTATATTTATGGGGCACATTGCACTAAAGCATATTTATACTAACCTGAGAAGGTAGAGTGAGTGCTCGAATCATTCCCTTCTCCTACAATATGCATAGACCATATTGATGTATCATATATGCTTATTTACAATCTTCTTACATCTCTTTTATCTTCTTAATTTATGGGTAGCAGTATGATACTCTTGTACCTCTTATCTTTCAGGTGGTCCTCTTTTTGGTTCCTCATTACTGCTTGTGTTATTTTGTACTCCTTCCTCCTAAAGTGTAAATGGTTTCTCTTTTTTTATAACTTGAACTATTTCAAGAAATCATACCCTAGCTTGTCAAATTTAAACTTCATTCCTTTTTCTTCATCGAGGTTGGGACTTGGGTATGGAGTGTTAGGAGCCCTAGGAATTTTTTCATCATTACTAGATTTTTTTATCCATTCTGTGTTCCTAGGTTTTTCAGGCACTTCTCTAACATCCCTACATAAAATTATAGTTGTTTGTTCTTTTCTTACCTAATGTCCTATATTTGCAAAAAGAACTTGTTGAGGTCCATCCTCGATTCTTCCTTGAGATTCTCTTATCTCTTATTGTATTGGTGGTCTTATCCTTTGAATTTTGGAACATCTTGTCAATGATGTAGTACTAGAAGAGTCTTGAGTATTCAAATGTATTCTCAATTTTTTTTAATATGAACTACTAGATTCCAAGGAAAATAAGTTTTTTTCCAAAGGTACATCCTCATTGCCTTTGATGCTTCCACTTAAATCCTCTTGTTTCCTCTCCAGTTTTTTAAATTCATCCAACTTTGCTCTTCGTACTTCTTCCCATTCATACATTCATTGCATGGTCTCATCTAATTCTTGAACCAATTATTATCTTAATCATGAATTATGCATCCTTAAGATCTCATATTATTCCTACAACCTATGTGTCTCGCTAATAATTTGTTGTACAACCCTTGATTCTTCATTCCCAGTCTCATTCCCCTCTTCCTCTACTTTTGGCTCTTGTTCTTATACTGTGACATTCATGAGGGTTCAAAATCATTCTTCCCCTTCATCCTGCAAAAATCTAACATGAACTTGTAATCATCTTCATTCTCCTTCATGAGGTTCCAACTCCTTCCTTCTGACTATAGGTTTACCTTCCACTCCAAATAACCACTTCAAGTTCATATTCTCTTCTTATTGAACAATTCCACTTGGTTCTTCATGTTCATAGGATCATATCCTTAGTCATGATTCTTCTGTCATTCTTCCAAAAGTTTCTCCTGATGCTTCCAAGTTGATCATGTTTACTTGTGCTTGTGCCTTGTATACTTTCAACTTGGAGCCATTTACAATATTGGGGTAAATTGTACCATCCAAATTTTTAAACTAGACAACCCTATTGTCTAGTTATTCCTCCAATTGGAAGGGTCCAAGCCATAGGATATTCAATTTTTATGGCTTGAGTTCTCATTTTCCATCATACTTGAGCACTAGGTCACCAGCCTTCAAATCCATTTTTTTTAGATGTTTATCATGGAAAAATTTGTGTCACCATTGGGCTATTTATGTTACCCATTGTACCATCATCCTCTTTTCTCCTAGTTGTATGAGTTTTGTGAGCCTCTCTTTCATGCTCTCCTTATTACTCTAGAAATTGTCTACTATTATTCTCAAAATTAGTACCAAAAATTTGACTAGCACCACCACATCCTATTTGTTCATCGACTAAAAGTATGTGTAACTTGTAGTTGGTTTGAAGGTTGTATTGTACACCCATAAGACTATTGGTAACCACTCTTCCCAATCAATTTCTTCCATGTATCATGTATTGTACATAATGGAAATCAACACTTTATTCGTTGTATCTGCTTGTCCATTTGCCTTGGGATAATATGGGCTAGAGAAAGAATGAAATATCTTGAACTCCATATTTATATTTTGGACAATTTCATTGATGAAATGGCCTCCTCAATCACTTGTCAATTTAAGAGGAAGGCAAAACTTGGAGATAACCTATTTATACAAAAGGTGCGCAATGCTCCTTGCAAATTTATCTAGTAAGACCCTTGCTTCTATCCATTTCATCATGTATTATGTTACCACTATAATATATCCATATTTTCTCCTTTGGCTTATGCACAATGGCCCCACAAAATCCAATCCCCATATTTCAAAAATTTCTTAAGGTTAAGAAGGATGTGATGTCATGAAGTCTCTTTTCAATGACTTCCTCATTATTTGACATGTATCACATACCTTCATGTACTCCTTGGCATAATAATAAAGAGTAGGCCACCATAGCCCTGCCAACAACACTTTCCTTGCAATTGCATCCAAACCCATATGGCCTTCTTCCAATCCCTCCTGTGTATCCTTTAGTCTTTTCTACACTTCATCTTCCATTATGCATCTTCTCATAATGTGGTTCTCTCCTTATTATATAGAAAGCCTGCAATCAATATGAAGGGTGTCAATTTTGTAATGACTTTCCTTTGGTCAGTTGTCATCATCTTTTTTGGAAGCTCTCTTATCAATAGGTATTCCTCAAAATGTTTGTACAAAGTTGGTACCATGCTAATAATGAATAACTATGTATCAAGGAATTCATATTGAATCCCACCTTATATAGGTTCTCGAGAGTGAATCCTCGATAGTTGATCCACTATTACGTGCTTCTTTCTTGATCTTACTACCACTCGTATCATGAATTCTTGTAGTGTAATGAGCCATCTACTCACTCGTCCATATATTATCAATTTATTAATAAATTATAGCAACAATTGATGGTCTACATAAAAATAAAATAGATTGGCTAGTAGGTAATGCCTATACTTTTGAACTATATAAACCATCCCAAGTGCTTCTCATTCCATCATGTTATAATTATTCTCTACCCTTGATAATAATTGACTTACAAAATATATGGGTTGGTCTAATCCAAACTATCCTTCCTGAGCTAAGGTACAATTGATGGTGAAATTTGAGGCATCTACGTGGACATGAAAGTATTTCTCCTATTTTGGGTAAACCAATATAGGTGTCTTCACCAAATGTGCCTTCAACCCTTCAAAATCATCTTTGAGTTCCTCTACCCATTTGAAAGGAACACTTTTGCATGTCAAAGTGTTTGATAGATGAGAAATATGTGTAGTTCCTAATAAACCTCTTATAGTAGCCCACTATCCCTAAGAAGGTTTTTAGGAAACTCATGCCATGTGGTTCTTCCATCAACAATTTACCTATTTCTTGTTCGGACCTGGTTTCAAGCCTTCTTGACATACGATATGTCCTACTAGTTTCCCATATGGTATAATAAACATGCACTTCCTTATATTTAGTGTGACTTGATCCTTCCTACACAAGCTTATGCATTCCTCTAGTGCCTTCAAGTGATCCTATGTTCATCCATATAGGGATCGATCATCAAAAAAGGCCTTAAAGTTTCCTATGGACATCTTATCAAAAATGTATAATATGATTTGCTAAAAAGTAGCTAGTGCATTGCATAGTCCAAATGGAATGTAATTGTACATATATATACTATTTCCCACTATGTTGATTTGGTTATAACCTAAAAAATTAAAAAAATGAATATATTTCATGGTCGGCTACTTCCTCCAAAATGGATTCTATGAAGGGGATTGGGAAGGGATCCTTTATAATTACGACATTCAGACTTTAGAAATATACACAAATTCATATCTTATTTGCTTCTCTCTTCAAGGTAATCAATATCGATGACACCCATTCACTTGTAAATTTGAATATGATGCCTGCATCTAGCATTTTTTCTATTTCAAAATTAACCAAGGCTGCATACTTTGGATTCATTCGATATGACTACCTTCTCATTGGTTGCACGCCTTCAAATAGAGAAATATTATATACATATGGATATGGTGGTACTCCCTTCAAATAATTGTATTTCCATGCAAACACATCTTTATATTCCATGAAAATCTTAAATATTACTACTTTCAGTACAAGATCCCAATCATCTCCACACTTGATCATCTTTTCTTTGCCTTCTTCACTGAGATTGATCTACACCATTCTTTGTACTTATTAATTCTAACTCTTCTACTAAATTTATGACATCAATGGGATGTATTGGTTTATCTTCAATCACTGCATCTCCCATGGTGTATTTTGTGAAGTTATTTGGAAATATCCACTTCTCTTGTTCTTGATATTTCTCTAGTGTTTCTTTCTCCTTTCTATGGTTCATTATTTTTCGTTCTCTTAGATTTTATCTTCAGCATGGATGCATAAGCATTAGGGGATGAACACTTCATAACATTCCATATACCAATGGAGTAAGCCTCTAACATCATTGTTATTGCCTTTCAAACATTCTTCTAGTTGCAACACTCCATCCGATTCACATCATATTTCACCATCAAATGAATAAACTCTCCAATTTGTCTAAGGTTGCAATGTCTTGGATTACTGCTTGGTTCTTCAATTTGATCACAAATTTATGTTGACAAGGTAAGGTGTTCCTTCTCCCAATTTTAGTTCACATTTTTTGATGAAGCTATTTTATTCATCAAATGCACATAATATATAGGCATACATAGGAATCTTACGTAGGTTAAGTGGTTGCAAAAATCTGCCACATATGGCCAACCACTTAACTAATGGTTAACAACATGCTAACCTAGGATGCCAACTAACTGCTAGAAGACAAGAGAGATCTCTAACAACTAACAACACACCCAACAACTAAACAACCTATTTCCAACATGGGCATACTATGCCTCACGTGAATACAAAGTGCAAGAAATAGGAAATATAAATAATAATAAAATATTAACTTAGGCTTAAGTGGATAAGCCTAAGTTATCCTCAACACTCCTCCCAACCATATAAGAATTGGACCCCAATGCTCTCAACAAATGTGGAAAGTCATGGGCCATATCATGGTGAGGAATCCAATGAGCCATGTGTGGAAAGTGACCGCAACGAGCGACAAGGTAAGTAGTGGAAGAACCCTGTCTAGTGTGATGAGTCTTCATCTCAAAAACTCTATCTGAAATGAGCGAAAGCTGAAGATCAGGTGCCACTGCTGCTGTAGGACTGAAAACAGGATCAGGTACCAAAAGAGGGTCCTAAAATGGTGTCTCTGGAAAGCGATGCTCATCCAAAGGAACCCATACTCTGCCTCCAACCTGTGGTGAGTGAGCATTGTGATGCTTTCACACCACTCCCTGCGGAGTCTCCTGCAAGTCCTGTGGTATCTTTCCTAGAAGGCTCTGCCGGTGCTTAGTAAGGGAAGTAACCTTAGCTTGCTCCTCCATGTGTGCAATTGTGGGAGTGGGAAAATCCAAAGGTAACTTCTGTGGAACAAGTGGTTCAGTAGTTGTAGGTGTACCCAAAATTATACCAATGGAATCAATGGTATCTTTCTCATGAGTGAGAATGATGGGTTCCTTAACCATTTGCTCTTGTGACTGTTCATCATGTGGGAGTGAAACTTCTTCCTTTGCATGTTCCTTAGGTGGTGCTTTTTCTTCATTTTGTGTGGGACAAATGCTAGTAGGAGCCAAAATGAGTGCTTGACTTAATGGCTTCCTTACTTGCCTACAACCTAACATCAAATTGGAAGTAGGTGTAGTGCTTTGTATCAAGTAGTTTTTACCATGCAACTCCAATGTGTAGGTGTTCTTTTTAGCATGATAAATAGCATTCCTATCAAATTGATAGGGTTTACCTAGCAAGAGTCCACAACAATCCATATCTGTGACATCACACCTAAATTTGTCCACAAACTTGTCACCAAAAGCAAAATTCAAGGTGCAAGTATGGGTGATGTTGGATGTGGAGTCTACATCTTTCCACCCAAGTGCATAAGGTTGGTTATGTGGTTTGATGGGAAGTTTCAACTTCTCCACAATGGACTTCACAATGAGGTTCTTTTGCGATCCGTTATCAATGATACAATCAACATAGAAATCATGCGTCAAGTGGGCTCTAGTGACAAACAAATGATCACGCCCCCCTTGAGCAAATGCATTGGACATTAGGGTAACTTTGTTCAGTTTACCCTTTAAAGTAGGATATTCTTCTTCTGTCCCTGTAGCCAAAATGGGACCATCTTGTGGTTCCTCATGTGTAGGCTGTACAATTAGGGATTTCTTCTTCTTATACTTCTCAAAAGTATAGCATTTGGATTTTACATGTCCATGCTTTTTACAAAAGTCACAATACAATGAAGAAGAAGAATATTTAGCATTAAAGGAAGAAGAATGTGCTTTAGGAGAAGTGGGAGGAGAAGAAGAATGAGGGGAAGATTGAGAATTGTTCTTCACCTTCTGTTGATGCTGATTCCCACCTTTGGAAGAGCCCTCCTGTGATGAACGAGACTTTTGATATGCACCAACTTTCTCCTCTGCAAGAATGGCATGATTGAATGCCACATCTAAGGTGAGGAAGACATTGAATTTTATCTCCCTAAAAATCTGATCTTGCAAGCCACGAGTGAATTTATTAATCAAATCATCTTCTGAATCTTTCACACCAAGCAATACCCTCAACCTATTAAATTGGAAAATGTAATCAGAAACTGACATTCCATAGGTTTGCCTCAATCTATACCACTTGGTAGTGAGGTCACATTGGTAATTTGGTGGAAAGAAGGTGTTTTTCAGAATTTGAGTTAATTATTTCCAAGTCATGGTGGCATTATGACTCTGTCTTTCTACAATGAGAACTTTTGCTAACCCTGTGAGTTTTAGTGTAGCAAATGTGGCTCTTTCATCCTCCGGAATTTCAGCATAAGCAAACCAAGTTTGCATATCCAAAATCCATGCAGATAAGACATCGGGATCCCTAGATCCATCATACATTTTAACCTCACATTTGGCTTTGTTTGCATGGTTATTGTAGATTTTGATGTCACCAGGCTTAAACTGCACAACAATGTCTCTCACTTTTTCTGCCAAAATGTCTACTGCTTCAGTGAGGTTTTCCATGTTTGTTCTAATATCATGAGCCATATTTTGCCTAGTATATGCCAGACTAGGAGGATTACAAAATGGATGCAAGAACTAATCTAGGCTTAGGAACAATTTCAGTTTCCTATGCAGCCAAATTGCCTAGATTTTACAAATTTTGCTCTCAAAATTAGGGCTATTTTAGTGCTTTTACAAAATTAAAAATTTCAATTTTGCAATTACAATGTGCACTAATAAAATGCTGAAATTTAGCCCTTTTACAATGCCAAAAATTTGGTTAGGAGCAAAAATTATCAATCTTCGAAAAATTTGCAAGAGAACGCAAAAAATTTCGTCAAAAACGGACTGAAAACGGAGAAGATATCACCTTTTGAAGTTTGGGTGCCAATTTTCAAAATTTGAATTTTTGAATATTCCTTTCAAATATTCTTTTCCCGCCAAAAAAAATGGTTTTGCTGTCAAAAATTTGTTTTTATTTTCTGCTCGGTCAACTTGGAAGCGGGCTGGTCAACTGCCTGATTCAATCAACGGTCAAGCAAAACACTATCGTGATGCTAAGTCCAGCAAGAGATGCCACCAACTGGTTCCGTGCCCCACCACTGGGCACTTTCGTGTGCATGACACGGCTAGGGTGACCACCGTATGGTGGTTACCCTTTTAAGGTGAGAGGGTGGTTTTTTAAACCACAAAATGCCCTTTGTGGCTGCAATGTGGGATAATCCCACTTCTCCTCTCCGGCCTGTCGTCGGTCGCCTCCGCACCGATGGAGAGGAAAATAAAAAAAACTTGCAGCGGCCGGTTAAACCTTATAAAATTTAAATATTCCACGCTGAAAATCATGTCTCCTCGCTAGAAAACTGGGTCGCACCAAATTTTTCAAATCGTCTGCACGCTGCGATCGCCGCCTATCATCGGGTTTCGACTGTCGGGTTGGGTGACTGCATCTGTGATTTTTTGACGATGCTGGTTGATGGCAGGGCTATCGTCGGTCACCGAAGGTGGGCGTAGGTGGTGGCCAGTTGTATGGCTATCGGGCGTCGATGCCAGAATGCCATGCAGTCGACGCAGGTGGTGGCCGATGTAGGTGGTGGTCGATGCGGGTGGTGCCGCTTGTGCTATCGATTGGTGCCACCGGTGTTGGCCAACTACAGGATGGTGGGCCTACATTGGTTGGCTGGCTGTCGGTCGGTTGCCGATCGATTGGCTGGCCGGTGCTGCCGGTGGCCTGCGCTGGTCGGTCGGCGTCCTCTTTTTTTTTTTTTTTTTTTAATAAAATATTAATATAAATATTAATATTTTATAAAAATAATCTTTGTCCTCCAAAGATAAAAATCTTCTCATGCAAGATGAATGAACTGGTTCAACTTGAACTCACTGTTCTTTCTGCAAGAGCTATTGGAATCCAACTTGAGTTCCAATTTTACTTTGACAAAAACTATGCTTCTTCTTGGCAAATGCCTCTTCTTGGCCACAACTTGGCCTCAAACTGGTGCTTAACACCTGGTGTAGGGGTAATTTCTGCCTCTATCACCTCAGCTTCACTTGTGTTGTGGATGACTTCAAGCCAACTCCAAACAACACCTCCTAGGATCTGCAAATGAAGTGGTAGCTCTCTCCTCCTTCCTGCAACTCTCCTGAAGCTAACTGATACCAATGATGTAGTAACACTATTATGAAGCTATTTTATTCATCAAATGCACATAATATATAGGCATACATAGGAATCTTACGTAGGTTAAGTGGTTGCAACAATCTGCCACATATGGCCAACCACTTAACTAATGGTTAACAACATGCTAACCTAGGATGCCAACTAACTGCTAGAAGACAAGAGAGATCTCTAACAACTAACAACACACCCAACAACTAAACAACCTATTTCCAACATGGGCATACTATGCCTCACATGAATACAAAGTGCAAGAAATAGGAAATATAAATAATAATAAAATATTAACTTAGGCTTAAGTGGATAAGCCTAAGTTATCCTCAACATTTTTTGTTCTTAACCATCCTCATCTAAGTAATGCATCATATGCAAGTTTTTGCATGGCAATCACTATGTAATCAAAGATGAAATCTTGTTTTGCTATTCTAACTTTTTGACTCATCATTAATCCTTTTGTTTCTATACCATATAAATTTGCTCCATATAACCAAAACTTTGGAGATCTCAATGTAGGTTGGCCAATGTTTTGTCACATCTACTCTAGCATCATGTTCACACTTGATCCTTCGTCTACAATCACTTGAGTCAGCTTATGGTCCAATATCTCCATATGAATCAAGGTTGGATTTATCCCTACTTTAGTTATTAGTATGATAGGTCAATGAACTATAATTTTTTAATTCTAGTTACCTCCTAAACTTCATATTTCTTCCTTATATTTATTGGTTCACCTATTGTAGCATACAATTCAGGTATTGCACTGAATAGGTTTGATACCTTTACTTCCAGAATCATATTTAGTGTTTGTGTCATTAAATGTTCAATTGATGTCTAGTTACCTATTATGATATCTATCATTTTAAGAACTATTTCTTGAAGTAGCATTTCTTGCTTCTCCTCTAATTATTCCTTTCTCATATCCTAAACTTCCTGTCATCTCTCTTTTATTTGGTAGGATTAGGGTATTGTTCTATTTTACTAACACGAGCTTTGGTTATGCTAGGACTTACTTTTCTTTCTATATCTCATTATTAACTTCACCAATGTCAATAAAATTGATATTCTATGTATCACTTGTACTTGATTTATTTGGGTAGTTTATTTCTTTGTGGTTACCCGGTCCACACCATCGACACATATGGGTAACATTGTTACCATTTGTATTTCCACATGTTTATGATTTTAGGTAATTTTTCATGAAATGTCCTCATTCCTAATAGTTTTGGCACTGGATGATAGGTCTTCCATAGGAATCATATTATAAGTGACTTTATCCTCCTTGCCTACCACCTTGACGATTATTCCTATATCCATATCTCATTGCACGTTGTCCATTTCTTGAGGTGTTATCTTGTTCTTCTTGTTGCACCATCAAATTTTGGTGCCTTGCTCCATTAAAATTAAATGGATAATCTAAAATAGGATGTCTTTCCATATCACATGTATTGCAATACTCATTCTTAAGGCAATTAATATTTGTGTGTCCTTTCAATTTACAATCTGAACATCAAATACCTTTTTGCTCCTTTCATACTTCTACTTTAAATTCCCTTATGATTTTATCAAATTATTTTCAAAAGGAGTGGATAGCACTTTGCAACTTATCCTTTGAATCACTATTTGAATTGTAATTCCTTGAATATCCTATGATTCTAACTATAGTTTGCTTTGCTTTGCTCTCAAAATTCTTTGTCTTTTATAGAGCTTCCTCATATGTGGAGGATGGTACTACTTTCATCTTCTTCCTATACTTAGGTAAAATTCCATTAATAAACCATTGTTTTACTAGTCCATCTATGGGTGGTATTTGCATTTTATCCATCAATTGCTTTAATCCTCTATTATAATTCTTAACATCTTCTTCCTATTTTTGCTTTGCGGCATATATTTCTAATATGGTTTCTATATCATCTTGTAATAGCTAAAATTCATTTATAAATGCTTCTTGCATGGTATCCCATCATCCAAATGGTTGTGTACTTTCTCTTTTCAAGTACCAATCTATGACCATGCCTCACAAAGTGGCAAGAAAAAATTGCAACCATTCTATTGGTTGCATCACTCCATTCACCTTCCAAATCATCGTACAAGTACCTATGAAGCATGTTGGGTCTTATTGCCTTTTCCTAGTGAAGGGTGGACATTTTTGTTTGCCCACTCTATTGGCAACTTGTGCCATATGAATTATTATTCCAACCTCCTCATCACTAGATGACGATGCTTGTGTGGTTCTATCCCACTCTCTCTCAATCATAGGTGGTATGGGTGCTTCTTGCTCAAGTGTCTACTATTCAAATAGTCTTCTTCAAAATTCCTTACATCACTACTTCACGACCTTAATTGTGAATAAATGAGGTGTGGTTCTAGTATTCCTCTCCAAGACTTATTGCATGGTCACTCTGGTGAAAAGCTTTGATCTTTCACACTAATTGGCAAAATCCTCTCCCTTGGATCAGGTGTTACAATACTCTTTTTTTTCTAATGTTAGCTTCTTTGCTAGTATCTTGCTCAACTACTTGATTTTTTACTTCATTATTTTCTATCAATAACATTGTTTGTCACCTTTCTATCAATAGCAATGTTTTCCACCTTAGACTCTCATCGTCCAAGGGGTTCCACACTCTCTCCACTTTTGATTGTGTAACTTTATCTCAACTTTGTATTCCTTGATTTATTAGTCTTACACATATCCTAAGTAGTTACCCTATTATTTCTATTTGGTTCCCCATTTTTTGACCTTGCAACCTTGAATCTATCATTCACCTTCTAGTCTTATCACACTTTTTCTTCGTTTGACTCAAAATTTATCTAGGAAATGATGCCAAATGTAGACATCGGTGACTACTTTATAAGGAAAATAATTTGATAATAATTGTGTTAATGTGACTCAAATGGCTAAGAATTTATGACTTGAATAAATCTAATAGATATCTATGTGATTGATAAGTCTATGATAGATTGATTGATGACTGACTGGTTGATGATTGATGGCTGATGATGGGCTTAGATGAGTCAGCCTAGATGGATTGTTCATGATGAGTCATTCATTATGGATGATGGATCCCTTTTTATGTATCATCCTTTATGGTTGATAGATGGTCTCAAATGAATGACTTATTACTTTAGACAGATAACCTACATGATAGATTCTCTTGATAGTCAGTTTCACTCCTACAATCCTTGTGCTTTGCCTACTTGCTCTTCCCTATAGTAGTATAACAATACATACATCTAACACACAAAAAAATATTCATAAAAATAATATTTATACCAAAATATATCCTTGCATTTCCATGAATATTATTACATTTTGTCTTATGACTATAATATAACACTTCCTTATACATAAACTGCTTTCCTAGACAACTCGTGGATCTCCTCTACACTTGGACTAATAATAATATGGATGCTTTACAAAATTAAAGGGGTATCTTTATATAGGGTGGCTCTGGTGGTTACTGTAACCAACCAAGCTCCCAACTTCTCCAACCATCTTATGTTTCAGCCTTAACTAATCAGTCTTAACTATTTTATAATGATCGATTACATTAATAACACATAATCAAGTGTTGAACAATATTATGTTTATCTAAATTAACTATGTTCATATTTCATACATAATGACAAGGCATTATGTAGATATTTTTTCAAAAACTTTATCATATTAATTTTTTTGAATTGTTATCTACGAACACATCTAAAGGTTCCATAATATCCTCTTCTTTATAGACTCTCTCCTGTAAGAATCTTATTTTGAACTGCTAACCAAAGAAATGTTGATAACTTGGGGAGAGCCTCTAATGACCAAATATTCTTCCAAGAAAAATATTTGGGAGAAGGAAATTTTGATTGCTCTAAATCCTCATCCCAACTTGGCCGAGTATTTGCTACCCTTTGATAAATCTCAAACCAACTCATCCCTTCATGTGAAAATTGGTAAATAAAACTCTTGAAACATATTTTTAAGTTCATCTGCAGCTCATTTGAGTTCCTCTCCTTCAACTAGGTTACTAAAAGAAATCCATGATCTGGAGTTGTTTCTTATAATAATATAGTCTTTGACCTTTGGACATTTACATTCTAGGTATGATTGAGTCAATGGTTGCCATTTTGAGAAAGAGATAAGAGGATAAGGCTTCAACCAAGCATCATATCAAAAATTTGCATTACTCCCCTCATTAAAAAACCATATAATATGTTTCTTTATCAATTGCAAACTCTTTGTTGGGTAGAGTTCCTTTTCCTAAATATTTTCATTGCATCAAGAGAACCTATATATTTTTGAAGTAATATTTTTTCCGTATTTTTGCTTGATCTCTAAATAATCCCCACCCAAGCTTTGATCCTAATGCCAAATTTATAAGTCTACAATTCCATAAGCCTACTCCTCCAATATTCTTTCCTTTGCAAAACCTATCCCACTTACAAAGAGGAAACCTAATTTTTTCCTCACAACATTTCCATAGAAAGTTTCTTTGAATTTTATCAATTTTAGATGTTATACCTATTGGTAATATTAAAATTGACATCACATAAACAGGGATGAGTTACAAAGTAGTATTTATGAGTTGTAGCCTTCATTCCATGGTTAAGAACTTACCTTTCCAACTTGCCAAGCCAAAGTTCATTCTATCCAAAAAAATGATCCAAAGCTCCTTTTTATTTTCTTTCTCAAATAAAGGAATACCAAAGTAGGTTGATGGGAATTTTTCAATTTTAAAACCTAAAATATTTACAAAATTTGTTGTCAATATAGGGCAGTACTAATGAAAAATCTTGGATTTTTAGTGTTACCAATTGTCTAGTAGCCTTCTCATAGCATGATAATATTTATTTAAACTCTATGGCCTCACTGGCTAAGGGATGACCCAAAACATGAGCCAAGACTATTACATTAATACTTCAAATGAATTTATTTTACAATTGAGGGTACATCTCTCGTTATACAAGAATTTGATGGTTCACCTTCCATGAGTTAGAAGGTTACCTATATGGTGTTTTACCTTCCATGAGTTACAAAGTACA
Source organism: Wollemia nobilis (assembly GCA_028583015.1). Lineage (NCBI taxonomy): Eukaryota > Viridiplantae > Streptophyta > Pinopsida > Araucariales > Araucariaceae > Wollemia > Wollemia nobilis. The sequence goes on along the minus strand of JAQPPZ010007509.1, from coordinate 4,383,295 downwards.
TAATATTATAATATGACACTATGTTATATATTATTATAATTTTATGTGTCACCCATGCCATAATACCATATACAATATTATTTTCCCACATTCTTATCCCTAGGTACATAACATTCCACCCCCCTTACAAATGTTTCATCCTCAAAACATAAGAAGAAACTAAATAGTATGATCTTCTAAGCAATGATGACAACTTGTACCAATCTTGATTATCCCTCCATCCAAGTGAAATCTTGATTGGTGGTAGTTTGCAATGTTGCCAAGTTGTCCTTGTGCCACTTGAATCTCCATAACTTTTGCTTTTATGGCTCCATGAATGTCCATTATAGTTTTTTTGCTCTATGCCTTGTCTCCATGATTGTAGCCTCGCATGTGTAGACAACAACTCCAAAAAGAAATAATATGATAAAGTATTTGATAAAATGTTTACATAATTCCTTGTAATTACGTAGGAAATATGAACATAGTCAAGTTGGCCAAACATAATGTTGTTCAACACTTGATTATGTGTTATGAATGTAATTAACCATCATGAAATAGTTAAGACTGATTAATTAAGGCTGAAACATAAGATGATTGAGGATTTGGGATCCTAGTTGGTTACAATAATGACCAGAGTCACCCTATATAAACATATCCCTTTCATTTTGTAAGACATCCATATTCTTGTCAATCCAAGTGTAGAGGAGATCCATGAGTTGTCTAGGAAAGTTATCTATGTAGAAGGAAGTGTTGTGTAACAATCATTAGACTGAATTGAGTAATATCCATGGCAATGCAAGGATATATTTTGGTGTCAACATTGTATTTGTGAATGTTTGCTTGTATGTTGGATATATGCCTTGTTATAGTACTAAAGGGAAGAGCATGCAAGCAAAGCATGAGATTTGTAGGAGTGAACCTGTCTAACTACCAGGAGGATCCATCATACAGGTTATCCATATGAAGCAATTAGTCATCTGTCTAAGCCCATCCATCAACCATCAAGTCTAATCCATCTAGTATAATACATAATAAGGGATTCATCATCCATCAGGAATGATCCATTAGGAACAATCCATCTGGGCTAACTTGTCTAATCCCATATTAAACCATTAATTATTAGTTAGTTTGTCATCATTCAATCTATCATAGAGTTATTAGTCACAAATACATATATTAAACTAAATCAAGTTGTCATTGCTTAGTTATCTAGGTCACATTAACAAAGTTATTATCAAATTATGTTCCTTAGAATGAGTTGTCAAAGAGAAAGGTGGCAAACACTGCTATTGACAACAAAAAACAAAGAGCAAAATCAAATATTCAAGGAAGATACTAGTAGAGAAGCTAACATTGGAAACAAAGTATAGAGAGTAAAACTTGAGCTAGTAGAGAGGAGTTTTTCAATCAATGCAGAAGATTAGATATTTGTACTTGAGAAACCACATGGGGAGTCTTGGGGAGGAAGACTAGAATCACACCTCATTTATTCATGAATAATATTGTCAAGTAGTGACATAAGGGAATTTGAAATAAGACTATTTGAACAATATACTCTTGAGCAAGAAGCATCCATGCCACCTAGAATTGAGATAGAGTGGCATAGAACCACACAAGCATCATCATCTGGCGATGAAGAGGTTGGATGAAGAATTACAATGGCACGACTTGCCAATAGAGTGGGTAAACAAAAATACCCACCCTTAATTAGGGGAGGGAAAGAAGACCTAGCATGCCACATAGGTACTTGTACCATTATTTGGAAGGTGAATGAAGTGACACAACCTGTAGAATGGTTGAAATTGTTTCCCATAACTTTGTGAGGCATGGCCATAGATTGGTACTTCAAAAAAGAAAGTATTGTTAACTTTTGAAGCTATAGACTTGAAATAAATTCAACCACAAGTAATGAAATAAGAAAGCTAAGTTATATCTATGATAATGGCTAATTAATAATCATGAAAATAATAAGAGAAAGTACAAAAAAACTTCATGCAACAACTATTAATGAAAGCTCATGAAAATGGAGACTAGATACAATATATGAAGCTCTCTATCTCTCACTAGTGCATGCTATTGCATGCTTCATTCCACACCTTTATTATAATTCTTAGACATATATATACTAGTATGTGACTCTTTGATATCCTACTCTAGGGACACATATACATTCTATATGAAAGACACTTGTAACTCCTATTCTAAAGACTCATGCACATGTGGACTACATGCACATTTATATTATTGCACATTCTAACACTTGTGCATTTATTGCTTCTTCCCCAAGTAACTCATATTCTAATGATGTAACCAAGGTGAACCAAGTAATGTAATATATATTTTCTAACACCCCCTTGTATTACATTATTTGGTTTACCTTTCTCTTGATCTGCATAGATGCTCTCTAAAGACTTGGAATTTGTTTGTGCCCAATGCCTTTGTGAATATATCTGCCAGTTGTTCCTCTGTAGGTACATATTTCAATTTGATATGATTATTCTAAAAATGATCTCGAATAAAATGACATTGTGCTTCAATATGTTTGGTCCTTTCATGTACAATTGGATTTTTATTAGATTGAGTACCCCTTGATTATCACAATGTATCAAAGTTGGTGCTCAGTTGACTCCCATGTCAGATAATATATACTATAACCATAATGCTTCACATATTGTATCTTTGGTTGCACGTTATTATACTTCAGTAGATGATTGAGAAATTGTATGTTGTGTCTTAATGTACCAAGATATCGGACCTGATCCAAGATAGAAGATGTACCCAAAAGTAGATTTTCTATCATCGATAGAATCGACATAATCAAAATCTGAATAACCTTGTAGACAAAAATATTTTACATTCTTCAAATATGTTAGTCCATAATCTGTAGTTTTCTTAACATATTGTAACATTATTTTTGTAGTTTTCCAATAATTTTTTCTTGGTTATTGCATGAATCTTACAAGATATTTTATAGCAAATACTACTTCAGGTCGAGTTTTGGTTAAGTATAAAAGACTTCCAATAAATTAACTATACGGAGTAGCTAAGACTAAAGGTGTTCCATAAATTCTAGATAATTGAATCCCTTGTTCCATGGGTGTATCCTTTGGTTTACATTCCTTCATTTTATACCTCTCTAGTAGGGCTTTTGCATATTTTGATTGAGTAATAGTGATGTTGTCTTCTTCTTTATGAATCTCTAGACCTAGACAATAGTTCATTAGTCCTAAATTTGTCATCTCAAAAGCTTTCTCTAGATCCTTTTTAATATTACTGATTAGATTCTCTAAGATTCTAGTAATTATTATGTCATCAACATATACTATAAGGATTAATATGTCATTCCCAATTTTCCTTGTATATAGACTAGGATTTGAAGTACTTCATTTGAAGTTATGCTGTAATAGGTGATTATTAATTTTTATATTCCATGCTCGAGGGGCTTGTTTTAGGCCATACAAGGATTTTTTCAATTTGCAAACTTTAAGTTCTTGTCCCTTAAAAAAAATCCTTCTGGTTGTGACATGTAGACTTCCTCTTCTAGGTCTCCATTAAGAAATACACTTTTTACATCCATTTGATGTAGTTTCCATCCCTGATGAGTTGCTAATGCACATACTATTATGATAGTAGTCATTCTGGTTGTAGGTCAAATATCTCTTTGTAGTCAATTCCCTCTATATGAGTATACCCTTTTGCTACTAATCTAGCTTTGTACTTATCAAGTGTTCCATATGCTTTGTATTTGGTTTTGTATATCCATTTGCAACCTACAACTTTCTTACCTAGTGGTAATTATACTAACTTCCATGTGTTGTTCTTTTATAGAGTTGAATATTTTGATTTATTGGCTGCCTTCTAATGAGATTGACTTAGGACTTGAGTTGTTGTTGGCTCTTTTGATGTACTTAGCAATCCTCTATTCATTCTAGTTTGACTTCGAGTTTGAGGTCTTGTGGTAGTGAGATATGGCATTTGTTCTAAGTTAGTTGCTCTTATTGTATCTCTATACCATATGGGATCTTTCTTTTGAGCAATGGTGGTTGGTTCTATCTGTTCACTTTCTTCATTATTGTATTTTGATTTTGTATCTATATTTTTTTATTCTTCTTCTTGAAAGGGTAGTATGATTTTTATGTTTTTTTTGTTCTTCATCATTGACCTTGAGATTTTCATCAAAGATCACATCTCTGCTAATGTATACCTTCTTTGTGTTTGGATCCATTATTTTGTATCTTGTGGATTCATCATCATACCCAACAAATTTTCCAACCATAGTTTTATCATCTAATTTTGTCCTTTTTTATTTTAGGATGTGCATATAATATTTACATCCAAAAATATTTAAATTTCCAATGTTTGGTTTTCATCCTGACCATGCTTATTTTGGTGTAATATGTTTGAGTATTCTAGTAGGTTGTCTATTTTGTATATATATATTATTATTTCTAGTTTTTGTAATGTTCAATGGACATCTTCACTTCTTGTATACCTTTTAGGTCTTCTATCAAAAAATCCCTTGTGATGGCATTTTCATGCAGTGATACACAACGACAAGTCTAATTTGCAAAGATGCAATGAGGGATGAAGAGTGGGAATAGTGGTCCGTTGTGGCTCTCTAAATTTTCTATCAATCAACCTAGTGCTCTGATACCATTGTTAAATTTTGAATCTAAATAATTGAAGGAAATTCAACAAAAAGTAATGAAATAAGAAAGCTAAGTTATATATATGATAATGGCTAACTAATAAGCATGAAAATAACATGATAAACTTCAAAAATAACTCATGCAACAATCATTAATGAAAGCTCACTAAAATGAAGACTAGATACAATATATGAAGCTCTTTATCTCTCACTAGTGCATGCTATCACATGCTTCACTCCACACATTTATTACAATGCTTAGATACATATATATACTAGTATGTGACTCTTTGATATCCTACTCTAAGGACACATATACATTCTACATGAAAGATACTTGTAAATCCTATTCTAAAGACTCATGCACATGTGGACTACATGCACATTTACATTATTGCACATTCTAACACTTGTGCATTTATTGCTTCTTCTCCAAGTAGCTCCTATTATAATGATGTAACCAAGGTGAACCAAGTAATGTAATATATTTTTTCTAACAAGTACAAAACCATTTGGATGATGAAAGACCATGCAAGAAGCATTTATAAATAAATTTTGGTCATTACAAGATGATACATAAATCATAATAGAAATATATGCCACAAAGAAAAAATTAAAATATGTTAAGAATTATAACAAAATATTAAAGCAATTGGCTGATAAGATGCAAATGCCACCCACAGATGGACTAGTAAAATGTTGGTTCATCGATGGACTTCTACCTAAGTATAGGAAGAAGATGAAAGCAGTACCATCCTCTATATACAAGGAAACTCTAGAAAAGGCAAAGAATTTTGAGAGTGAAGCAATGCAAACTACATCTGGAGTTGTAGGACATTCGAGGAATGATGATTCAGAAAGCAATTCGAAGAATAAGGTACAAAGTGCTATTCATTCCTTTTGAAAGGAATTTGATAAAATCATGAGGGAAGTTAAAGGGGAAGTATGAAAGGATTAGAAAAAAAATTGGTGTTCATATTGCAAATCAAAAAGACATAAATATTGACAAGACATATTTAGGTTTTGACAAAAAGATGGTGGGAGCGGGAGCGAGTACAGGTCTGGAGGCCTTCGATGGTGGTTTAGGGATTTGGGGCTCGGGATCCTGACAAGAGTCTGGGGGCCCGAGCCCAAGCAAGGGTGATGAGGATTCATCTACGGACCTCTCTGCAAATGCTCACTCAATCCCATTAGAAAAAGAGCCCCCTGACAAGGTGGTCAAGGAGACCCTCCTTGGGGGGTCCAGCAAATTCTATGTTTAGGCCCTTACAGGAGAGGCGAACTAACCCCATCCTCTGAACTTGGGCTTATCCTGGGTTGGGATGCACATTTCCATATACGATGATGTTTTCTCTACCTTCATTTCATAGGACTAATATTCAATGGTCAATAAATTCATCGGGGGTCGCCCAGACATGGAAACTATCTACGGCTGGGCCTTCTCCAAATGGAAGATATTTGGGAACATGGAAATTGTTGCCCTATCAAAAGGATTTTTTCTCATCAAGCTCAATAATAGGGACGACTCCAATCGGATCCTCATGGATGGCCCCTGGTTCTTGGGCCGCAGAAGCCTCTTTCTCAGACGCTGGGCTGCTGACTTCAATCCCAATGGCCAAAGCATAAACTATGCCCTGATCTAGGTCCAACTGCTCGACCTTCCATTTCACCTTCTGGTAAGAGGGCGTGCTCAAACTCATCACACAGTCCTTTGAGGACCTTGTGGATTTTTATTTTACAACCAAGGTGGGTTCCTAAATGGTCCATGCTAGACTTTGTGTCAATGCAAACCTTGAATTTGATCTTTCATCTTCAGCCACCTTGTCGTTTAGATCCTACCAATGGCACCAACCCATGGAATACGAGAATAAGCTAGCATTCTATACCCTATGTAGTATGCAATGGAACCTTCCCAACTAGTGCCCCCTCTCCAAAGGTCCCGAACCAGATGGGGACTCCATCCCAAAGGCTCCGTTGAGCAGCAGGGCTCCCCTCGAGGCTCATCCCGGAGCGGATGCCCAACCTAGAGACCACTAGAACCCCTGTTGTGGTGCCAAAGGAGGCCAGATCTAGCATAAAAAGGGAAGCAAAAGGTTTATACCATCCTGGCAATGGATCTTGATCAGGTATGTACCCATACCAACCCTCACTCTAAATTTTCAATAGATGTCCCAGCTTCCCTTGAGGACCCTCCCTCCCCCATTCGATGATCTAGTTGATCCCCCATCCCCTCCAGTGGGCCTTCTCTTCGACCCACCCACTTCCCACCCTTGGACATGAATGTACTCAACCTAAATCCAAGCCCCAAAGCCCCCGTAGAGCATCCCCCGTATCCCCTCGTGAACAACCCCCCTCTAATGCCCCCAAACCTCCCCCTGCATCTTCCCCACCCTTCTTAATATTAATTAGAGGGTGGATATGAGATGTACAAGGAGGATGAAAAGGCATCACATCCTTATCCTAGTCAGTCCTAGAAGGTTTCAGTCCTAAACGGACCCGCAACAAAATATTCACAACAAACTATGGCAGCGATAGGAAAAGAGAGTGCCCCACCTTAAGTGAACAAAGAAGAAAGAAAGCAGAATATGACATTACCAGTGGCCTACAGATGACCCTCCTATATGATGTCCTATACCTCATGAATGAATAACCACTGAGATCCAAACCTCCCACCCATTAGGGGAAGGGAGGCAGAAGACCCCCAAAGGTGCCAAATGAAGATACCCACTTGGAACGTGAGAGGGCTCCATGGAGACCCAAAGAGACGCACACTTGCCTAACTTATAAAGGAACACCAAACATCCATCCTCATCCTTTAGAAAACCAAAATTGATGAGATATATTCTTCTAGAGTGGCTAAAGTTGTATGGAGCAACGATAATTTTCTCTTCACCCCAACCCAAGGCATTGTTGGGGGCTTGTTGTGCTTATGGGACCCAACCAAAATTGAAGGAAGGCTGATTTCATCTTCCCAAAGAATCATCAACATCATGTTCCATAGCCTGGGGTCTTGCAAAACCTGGATCCTCTCCAAAATTTATGCCCCCAATAGCCCAATTGAAAGGGCCTCTCTCTAGGATGAAATCAGCCTCATGTGTGAAGCATTCAAACCCCTCCCATGGATCCTAGTAGGTGACTTCAACAACCATTTTTTCCCATTGGAAAATTGTGGAGGAGTCACCTTGCATTATGGAATCATGGAGGATTTCAAGGCCTTCATTAATTTCAACGAGCTCATGGACGTCCACCTGAAAGGAGCAAACTTTACTTGGAGTAACAAAGGAGTCAGAGCCAACCTTATCCAGGTTCATCTAGACAGAGTCCTCCTATCCAGGGAAGCCATCCCCCTATTTGTTGATTCAACCCTCCTTTCCCTTCCTAAAATTGAGTTGAATCATAGCCCCCTCCTCTTTGAAGCTGGCAGGCACCCTCCATCCAAGCGCCCCTTTCGATTTGAGTCTATTTGGTTCCATCACCCAAATTATAGGTCGCAAGTAGGCAGGTGGTGGAACCAACTTGTTGGTGGGTCCCCCACTGGACAATTATTCCAGAAACTTAGGTCCCTCAAAGTCAACCTCAAGACATGGAATAGAGAGGTGTTCGACAACATCTTTGAGAGCAAGAAAATTTTGAAGGAGAAGCTGGAGGACCTTGAGCACAAATTTTAGGAAGGCATCTAGGAACCCGGGTCCAGAGAGGAGGAAAGCAGGATCCTTGCTGACTACCACAATGTTCTAGCAAGAGAGGAGACCTTATGGAGGCAGAAGTCGAGGGCCCTATGGCTCAAGGATGGCGATGCCAACACTAAATTTTTCCACACCTCAACTCTTAGGAACAGAAGCACTAACAAAATTTTTGAGCTCACGTGTAGTGATGGTAGGTCCACCAGGGATGAGGAATAAATTAGATCTGAGACCTCCAATTTCTTTCAATATCTCCTTGGATCCATATCCCAGACCTCCCCCCATGCGATCGAGATGCTCCTTGAGCACATCCCTCCCTCCATCTCCCCAAAAACCAATGAACTGCTCCTAAGCCCTCTAGTTGATGAGGAAATCAAGGCAACCCTCTTCTTCATGAAATTCGATGCTTCTCCCAACCCAGATGACTTCCCCCCTCGCTTCTTCTAGGATTTTTGGGATATAGTGGACCAAGAAGTGTGTGCTACTGCTAGGGACCTTTAGTTTATCAGCTCCATCCTCAAGGGCATCAACTCCACCTTCATTGCCCTGATCCCCAAAACCCAGGTGGCCAAATCCTTATCCAACTTTTGCCCCATTAGCCTATGTAATGTCCTTTATAAAATTCTCACCAAGGCTCTTGTGACCAGACTCAAGGAGATCCTCCCCCATATCATATATTCCTACCAGGGAAGATCTATTAAAGGGAGGGCCATCACAAATAGGATTGTTATTATCCACAAGGTTCTGCACTCTGCCTCACTAGCCAAGAAACCAACTTTCCTTCTTAAGCTGGACATGAACAAAGCCTTCGATAGAGTTAGTTGGGATTTCCTCATCGAAGTCCTCAAATTTGGATTTCACCCATCTTGGGTTGATCTCATCAAGCAATGTGTGTCGTCCCCTTGGTTCTCGATGTTGGTCAATGGATCCCCCGCGGGGTTCTTCCCTAGTTCAAGGGGGCTGAGGTAGGGTGACCCCCTGTCCTCGATCATGTTCATCATCCTGGATGAAGCCCTCGGGTGAACCATTTTGAGTGCAACCAGAAGTAGGCTCATCTCAGGGATCATATTGGACTCCAGACTGGCCTCGATTTCCCACCAGCAATTCATGGATGACACCATCTTGGCCACCTCCACCTTTTTGGTCCAAGCCAAGGTTATCAAACAAATTCTCAATTTATACGAGAGTGCGGTTGGGTAGAAGATAAACCTAACCAAAACTAAAATCTATTTTATCCACACTCCCCAAGCAAGGCAGGCCAAAATTACCTAAATCTTGGGTTGCACCCCAGATGCCCTCCCCACCACCTATCTCAGGTTACACCTATTCTATGGGTTCCCCTCCAAATCCCTATGGATCAATGTTTTCAAGATAATCCAAAAAAATCTAGCCTCCTAGAAAGGGCACCTCCTCTCTCAGGCCACCAAAGCCACCCTCACAACCTCCTACCTCTAGAGTATCCTTGTGTACTTCATGTCTATTTTTAGAATCTCGACCTCGATCAGCACCCACATTGAACAGATCCAAAAGTTCTTCTTATGGTTTGGGAGTGAAGAAAAGAATAGGATCCCACTAGTTTCCTGGCCCATGGTTTGCCAGCCCAAGAGCGAAGGCGAGATAGGCCTCAGGTCAGTATCCCAAATTAACACTGACCTCCTAGCCAAGTACACATGGAAAGTGTTCACCAACATCTAGACTAAGTGGGTTCACATAGTGAGAAGGAAATACCTACAACACTACGCCTTCCTCAGTAACCACCAACCTCATGATGGTTCTACCTTTTGGAGATCCCTAGACCAAACGAAAGGCCTCATCCGTAAGGGGTCCCCGTGGATCCTTGGCGATGGTAGTAAGATCAACTTCTGGGAGGACAAGTGGATCTGGGATGCGGTCCTAAGGGAGGACAGAGTCCTTTAGGCCCTCAAGCCCCATATGGAAGCCTCCTTAGGGTCCAAGGTGGCCAATTACATAATCAGGGCTCAGGGGAAGTTTGGTTGGTGTCCTATCAAATATTCTTAGTTCTCCCCTAGGTGGCCACCCTCTCTACCCTTCTCAGTTTAGCTATTATCCCTTCAGGTGAGGTAGAGGACAAGTGCATCTAGTATGGCATCAATAGTGGATATTTCTCTGTAAAGTTTGCCTACACTCTCCAAAGGGATACCCAAGAGGGTCATTTCCTTGTCAAGCAAGTTTGGGCCAAAAAGCTAATCCCTAAGATCAGTTTCTTTTCTTTGATGACCATTCAAAAAAAAATTCTCACCATCAAAAACTTGGCCAAGATGGGATTCCCAATCCCAAATTTTTGCTACCTCTATTGCTATTATTAGGAATCGACTAACCATTTATTTCTAAGTTATCCCTTCTCCTATGACGCCTTGGGTCACCTCCTCCACCACTTCTCCATCCATTGGGTCCCTCCCAATTCCATCCCTGATCTCTTCACCCAGTGGAACGACCCCTTCTCCCATACCACCCTCTATTCCCTCAAGGCCTTCTACCTCCCCCACTTGATCTAGAATATTTGGCTAGAGTGCAATAACAGAGCTTTCTCCTCCCTACCCAAGGATCCCCTTGTGGTGGCCAATAGAGCTCTTACTTATGCCTCAGAGAATGTCCGCCTCCTTCCCCCTCCCCACTCTCCCATGAAGAGGAGTGAGCTTTCCATCCTTGGCCACCTTAACATACACACCCATCCCCATAACCCCCACCCATCCCCCATTCCTAGAGCCTCAATTAGGTGGTGAGCCCCCCCTCCTGAATGGATTAAGTTCAATTTTTACGATGCCTCCAAAGGAAACCCTAGGCCCTCAGGAGCTGGCAGGGTCATCCATAATCATGAGGGGAATCTGATCCTCACCTTCTCGAAGTCCCTAAAAACCCAAACCAATAACTTTTCGAAATCATCGGTTCTCCTTTGTGGATTGGAAATCCTCAAAGAAAACCCCAAAAATGTGATCATCAAGGGGGATTCTCTGAACACCATAAAATTCATGACCAAACAAAGAGATCCGTCATGGAGAATCTTGAACATTATTCAAGAATCTCACTCCATCCTCGAAAGCTTCCCCTAGTTGTCCATCTATCACATCTACAAGGAAGGTAAAAAGCTGGCAGACACCATGGCCAACTCAGAGGCCTTGTCATCAGGGCTTTGGATTTGGAGAGAAGATTTCCCCATAGACCTATTAATGGTGTCTTCCCAAGAAAAATCCCCCTACCAAGATGCGAACATTTCCCAAGAAAAATCTTAGAAGCTCCAATCTATGGGTAACATTGAATTTACCATCCAAGCTTTCTTCTAGCTCCACGTACCCCTTGGGTCCCAACATGGGCTTCCTCAGTGAGCCTTTTTCCAATGGGCCACTCCTTAGTTGCCACCTCACCCATGCCCCTGAATCCTAGTTGGCTCTATTCTTTTTTCCTTTTTACCATGTCAGCCTCATCATTCGTGCCATGTTGTACCCCATGCCTGCCCAGCTCAGTCGTCATGATGATCCATCCTCTCACATCCCCCTCACCAACATGACGACTTTCCCATGCCTGATGCCGAGCTAGCTTCTACTCAGGATACCACCTCACTTCCTGCCTCCCAAGAGGCTCGCCTCCCACCATCTTTTGGGTGCCAGTTGCCACGCTCACCCTTCGAATCCCCACCCCCACCACCTTTCAAGTGTGCACCCCATATTTTACACTGTCGATTTCCTTTACATGCATAATTTCCAAGGTGCTTCGACTCCCCTCAAGTATTTATCTCTCAATTAGAGTACTCCCACCTCATTTCTCTGCCCCCTTCCCCACTCTATCATCAGTTGCTTCCTCAGTGTGAGGTGGTGGCTCTGGAAGCTCATCTGTAACTCTCTACGGGCTCTTCTCCCCATCCCCTCCCCCATGGCCATTGTCTACATCGAGCCAGCCACCATGTCCCTTAGTGATACCACCTTGGTCTTCATTGAAGCCAAATCCATCACCCCCTTCCTTTGCAAATTTTTTTGCCCTAATGATGAAGTCACTTAGAACTTCATTGATTCCTGGAAAGATGGCGAGGTGGTTGTCAAGGGCATTCATTTCAAAGTTACCAAGGAGCTGATGTTCGAAGTCACTGGGCTTTATCAGGAGGCAAAAAGAAAATTCATCAGGAGGGACAAACATAATTGGGAGGAAGAACTCAAGTAGTTTCCCGACCAAGGCAAGGGTTACGGATGGGATAAATCATCCCTCTACATATCAACTTTGCCTAAACCCTACAATGAGGTCATTGTCCTGGTCATGCAGTTTATCACCTATGACGACCCTGAACAACCCCTCCATAGTTTCCACCTGAGCTTTGTGAATCACCTCCATGAGTCCACTCAACTCTGCACCCCCAGGTATCTTTTGTACTCGCTAACCATTGCAATTGAGAAATCTAAGAAAACCCAGCTCAAGCCTATCCACCAGGGGCTCATGGCCATCATCTACTGGTATGTGCTTGTCAATCGCCCCCCTGCCCAGCAGATTCCCCCCCTCTTAGCAACCCCTCCCCTTGACTCCTCGGTCTTCCCCGAGGATTCCAAGGATAGGGATGATAGCCTCGATACCTTTGATAAAATGCCTCCAAAAATTAGAAAACATAACCCTTCCAAGAAGCAAAGGTTGTTAGACAGGTCCCCTGACAATCTCAATGGTCTCGATGATCCCAGATTTACCGACGGGCCCAGTGCTCTGGGTGGTTCTAGTGTCCCTAGTGGTTCCAGTGCTCTAGGTGGTCCTAGTGTCCCTAGTGGTTCCAGTGCTCCAGGTGGTCCCAGTGCTTTGGGCAGTCCCAGTGCCCCCAGTGGGTACAGTGTTCCTAGAGGTACCAAAGCATTAGTGTGGATCAAAAAGTTGAAATAGGAGCAGAAGGCCATCTCAGAGGTCATATTAGATTCTGATGGTGATCTTGAAGCCTTTCCCACCAAGCTTCTCTTGGATATGGTAATCAATACCATGACTTTGGTGGCCAACATGGCATCCTCCTCAGTGCGCATCTTCAAGCAGCTTTGCCATATGCTAGGACCAAGGTATGACAAGGACGACCCATGATGATGGCGGCCCCATTTCCAGTGCATCCCCCTATCTTGGGGTGCCATTTTTGTTCAAGTATATTTTTAGGATGGCATTCTACCCTACTTTTGGGGCATGCAGTTGTAAGTTTTTTTTTTCTGGTTTCTCGGTTCCCTGGACATGCCGAGATTTTTGTTACAGGTTTATGCTTTATATTTTTAGGCTTTGTTTTAGATTTATAGTCTCATCTACCATGGTAGTGCTTCGGCACCTTTTGTAATAAGGTTTTGGGATCCTTTAAAAAACCCCTCTTGTATATAAACATCTACTCATAAAAAAAAAGACAAATATTAATTTCCCTAAGAATGCATACTGCAATATATGTGATGTGGCAGGACATCCTATTTGAAATTATCCATTTAATTAAAAGGGAGAAAGACACCAAAATTTGATGATGCAACAAGAAGAATAATCAAACACCACAAGAAATGGATAAGGTCAATAAGTGGATATAGAAATAATAGTCGAAATGGTTTGCAAGGAGAACAAGGTTGTCTAAAATATGATTCTAATGGAAGACCTATCATCCAATGTCGAAACTATTAAGAATGGGGACATTTTGTGAAAATTTACCCAAAACCACAAATATGTAGAAATGCAAATGGTAACAATGTTACCCATATGTGTCAATGGTGTGAACTAGGTAACCACAATGAAATAAACTATCTAAATAAAGCAAGTACAAGCAACACATAAAATGTCATTTTGATTTAATAATGAGGTAGAGGAAGAAAAGGAAGTCCTAGTAGTAACTAGAGCTCATGTTAGGAAAATGGAATAGTACCTTAATACTACCAAATAAAAAGAGCAACGCCAAGAAGATCAAGAGATGATAAAGTAAGAATTAGAGAAGGATAAGCAATAAAGGCCACTCCAAGAAAAATCCTTAAAAAATATGAAGACATAATAGGTAAGTAGGCATTGATTGAACATTTTATGACACATGTGCTAAATATGAATAGGAAGTAAAGGTATCAAACCTATTCAGTACAGTACCTAAATTGTATGCTATAGTAGACAAAGCGATAAATACAAGGAATAAAGATGAAGTTTAGGAGGATGCTAACATAAAACAAGGGCAGTTCATTGACCCTACAATACTAATGATTGAAGTAGGGAAGAAACCAACCTTGGTTCATATGGATATATTGGACCATAAGCTAACTCAAGTGATCGTGGATGGAGGCTCAAGTGATCGTAGATGGAGGATCAAGTGTGAACGTGATACCAAAGAAGACATGGCAGAAAATCAGCTAGCCTACATTGAGATCTACAAAATTTAGGTTACATGGAGCCGATCAATACAATATAGAAATAAAAGGAGTTTTGATGATTCAAAAAGTGTGAATAGTAGAACATGAATTTATCTTGGATTTTTTGGAACAAAATCTACCTTCGGTTAATAGTGTTGCGCCTTAGACTTTGCCAACATTTAATAGACAGACCTTGCTTGAGATCATCTGTCTAATCTCTAGAGAAGGCTGGTTCCTTTGAGTTTTTTAGAGGAAATGGAAACAAGAGATCAAAGAAATATAGCCAAAGCTAGAACTTTTCTCATGGTACAGATTAGACAACAACTAAAAAATGATGATGCAGATTACTATCTTCAGAGTTTCTTTATATCTTCCTATAGAAAACATGAATTCTTGAGTGTGATTTTAAATGTTCATCTAAATACATGTAAATATCTTTAATATTCAACTCTAGAGATAAGGTTTATACATGCACAGTTCAGATTTTAGAACAAATACATTATAAAACTTAAAATGAATAAAAGTTAAAATCCAGATACATACGCTCGCATACAAAATTTTAGAAGCCAGAGGAAGAATATCTCTTATTGCTTGTAATCCAAAGAACATATACATCAAGTCTGTAAACATCCAAGAGTCGACCCATTTCTTTATTGAATCACTCCTATTTATACTCTAAAAAGAGTATCTTCTACTATGTACATTTAATTTCCTCAATCAATTACAAGTAATTATCTGTAGTTTCTAAGAATATACAACAGATTTCCCATAGATTAGATAGATTTCCTTCTGGCTAAATTCAGATGAGCCTGTTATTCTACAATCATCTAGCGAACCTGCCATGTTATAATCAATTGACCATTCTTCATAAATCAGCACATGATGTTAGTGCATGCCCTAGTTGCTAAAAATATACTCTGTTTCTCTACAGCATGTATGTCACGAAATCATGACATTCTACCTTTGTGAAGCCTTCTTTAATTTTTTCTTTAGTGAAAACTAGACATGTCGTAAAATCGTGACACTCTTGTTTCTCTACTTTTCTTCCCTTCTTGAGTCACGAAAATGCAACATGTTGCAAAATCGTGATATTTCTATGTCTTTACCCTGATTCTTCTTTTTGCACCGCAAAAATTGACCATGTCATAAAATCGTGACACTTCTGCCTCAGCTCTTTTTCTTGGTTTTGACTGTGAAAACGTGACATGTCATGAAATCGTGACACTTCTGCCTCCTTAGCTCTTTGTCTTGGTTTTGACAGCAAAAACGCGACATGTTGCAAAATCGTGACACTTTTGCCTCCTTGCTCTCTCTTGTTGCTTTTGGCCGCAAAAAAGGGACATGTCACGAAAAAGGGACATGTCGCGAAATCACGACACTTTTAGTCTCTTTAGCAGTTTTGCTATTCTTCTGGAGAAAATAAGCCATGTCGCAAAATCATGAAATTCTCCCTAACTTCTACCCTTTTATTGATGGACTTGGCAAAAATGGGCAACGTCGCGAAATCGCGACTTTTTCCTCTGCTTTCCCTCTTTGTTGTTTTTCACCGTGAAAACTTGACATGTCGTGAAATCACGACACTTTTCTTCCTTAGTGTATTTTTATTTTTCTTTGTTCTTTAGCATATGGGCTACTTCGGTCTTCTTTGAAAATATGCAAAAAAGGTGCATCAACCATTTTTTGTAGTTAGTCACTTTTTGACTAACAGTATTATATGCCCAGACTGTCTCCGACAACCATGTAGCCCAATCCTTTCTGTGTTGCTACACGGTCTTCGTTAGGATGTTCTCTATTTATATGTTCATCACCTCCACTTGCCCATTTGCCTACGGATGGTAGGGTGTAGTTTTATTGTGCCAAACTCTGTATTGATCCATCAGCTCTTTGATCAACCTGGAGGTAAATTAAGGCCCCTAGTCTGTTGTTATCTCTCTAGGGACCCCAAATCGTGTAAAAATGTGGGCAAATAAGAAATCGGTTACTATTATTTCTTTTGAATCTCTCAACACTTGAACTTCAACCCATTTGGTGACGTAATCTATATAGACCAAAATAAACCTCCTCCCTATTGAAGGTGGATTAATTGGTCCCACGAAGTCCATGCCCCACTTATCAAAGGGTTCTAGGTGTACCTGAGGCTAGAGGGGAATTTTGTCTCGATGGGTTGGTCTACCCATTCTTTGGCATTCATCACACTTACTAGCATACGTAGCTGTATCCTTGAACAGAGTGGGCCAAAAGTACCCAGCCTATAGGATTTTTTAGGCAGTTCATTTCCTTGTAAAGTGTCCTCCGCATGGTTCGTCATGACATGCTTTGAGTACTTCTGAGAACTCCTGCTCTGCTATGCATCTTCTTATAATATGGTCACGTCCTATTTTGAACAAAAGGCCATCAATCCATAGGAACGATGTGCTTTTCTCTATGATCGCCTACTTTTCTCAAAAAGAAAGAGCAGGTGAGGTTCTTTCGGTGGCCAATTAATTGGCTATATCTGCGTACCATGAGATTTGCTCACTAATGGTGAACAAATATTCATTTAGAAATTGGTCTTTCACTAATGTATGGTCTGTCGATATCAATATGGATAGAAAATATGCTACGATATTGTCCTTTTCTGGTTTATCGACTATTGTGATGTCAAATTCCTACAGTAATAGGAGCCACTTGATAATTCTTCTGCCAATGTCTGGCTTGCTCATCAAGTATCTGATAGCTATGTGGTCAGTGTGGAAAATTACCGTATACCCAATGATATAATGGTAGAATTTGTTTATGGCGTGCACAACTACAAGGAACTCCTCTATCACCGTGTAGTTGAGCTCAGCTCCTACCAAGTTTTTGCTGACATAGTAGATGGTGTAAAATTCTTCGCCATCCTTCTATCCGAGGACTGCTCCAATCGCACCGTTGGATGCATCACAGTAGATATGGAATGGTATGGCCCAATTTGGTCCTCTTAAAATTGGTGTAGATATCAGTTTTCCCTTAAGCAACTAAAACTCTTCTTTGTAGTCTTTCGTCCAATTGAACTCCAAATCTTTAGATAATAGAGTGTGTAGTGGTTTTGCAATTTTATTAAATTTGGCAATAAATCACCGGTAGTACCCGACTGATCCAAGGAAACTCCTCACCTCTCTCTACGTTCTGGGGCTGGGTAGGTCTCTAATGACCTCTATTTTTATTTTATCAACCTTTATTCCTTCTATAGAGAGGTGGTGTCCCAGTACGATGCCTTATTGCATCATCATAAAGAATTTCTTGTTGCTCAAGGATAAACTATTTTCCTTGCTTCTTTTGAGCACTATTTCCAAGTTCTTCATTGCCTCACCAAAGGTTTCTCCATAGACAGTGAAGTCATCCATGTATACTTCGACCGTGTCTCCCATCATGTCTGAAAATATGCTAAGCATCGCCATTTGAAAGGTGGCAGGTGTGTTGCACAATCTGAAAGGTAATACCCGATAGAAAAACGTTCCCCATGGGCAGGTGAACATTGTCTTATCTTGATCCTCTTCTCCTATTTGGATCTAGTTGTATCCACTGAATCCGTCTAGGAAGGAGAAATACTTCTTCCCCAAGAGTGTATCCAAGACTTGGTTAATGAATGGGAGCGGGAAGTGGTCCTTCTTGGTCGCTCTATTTAACACTTTGTAGTCCACACAGATTCACCATTTCTTGTTCTTTTTAGGGAATACCACTAATGGTGATACCCACTCACTATCAAAAATTGGATAGATGAATATGACAGTCAAGAGTTTTTGCAGTTCTTCCTTGACAATGTCTTTCATTGTCGGATTCATTGTTCTCTATGGTTTCCTGCTTGGAGTTGCTTGATCATCTAGGTATATACGATGGGTAAAGATCTTTGGACTGATACCCTACATATCTAAGTAATCCCGTGCAAATTCCTGTTGGTGTCTAACCAGGAGCTCCTCTACTTTCATCAATTGTGTGGGAGTCAAACCACTACTAACATTCAACATTCTTCCTGGCCCGACGTGTATCTATTGAATGTGGTGATCTTGGGTGAAAACCAACGGTGATCTAGGTGCGGAGATGGAGGACTCCCCATGGAGGAACTCCACAATAGCACCATATTCATCTTCTTCTACCAACTCATCCAACTTCATCATCGACTGGATCATGGATAGCTCAAGAATTTCATGCTTGGTCAACATGGGTTCTCCTACTGAGTCGAAAAACTGCATTGGGGGTGAAATGGTCAACCTTTTAACATTTCATCCATCAAATATGGTCATCAGCCCATCCTGGTAGCTGATGTAAGCATCAACTATTGCTAGCCATGGCCTTCCCAAGATGAGCGGGTAAACGCCCAGCCTAGTTTTAGATTGAAGGACTAAAAAATTGACTGGGTATTCCCATGCGCTGACTGTTACTATTACATCTTCCAACATTCATTCTGGTGCCATGGTCGATCGATCAACTAGATGTAGCACTATCATAGTGGGTTTCAAGTTCATGAGCTATAGCCTCTGCATGGTCTCCTGAGGCATTACATTGATGGCTGCTCCAATATCGACCAACGTATTGGACAGGGAATGTCCCTCGATTTTTATAGTTAGCATCGAGCTGCCCAGATTTGCATACTTCGGATGGCACATTTTGCCCATCATCAAATCTGCTAGTTTACCCATGACATTGATAGTCTGGGTTGCTCTTCATATCGGCTTCCTTAGACACATATCTTTTATCTCCTTGGTGTATATCATAACATATTGGATGGCTTGAAATAATGGAATTGTCACTATGAGGTTCTTCAAGCTAGACAAGATATCGAACTTCGACTATGTTACTTTTCTCTATTCTTGCAACAGTTGGGAAATGGAACCTTTAATATCTCAGGCGTTTCTTCTATCACCTCTTCTACAAGAGGTGTTTCTCCTACTTCTTCCTCCTATTCTATCAGTGGATGCATTCCTACTCCTAGCTGTCTACCAGACCTAAGCTAAATATGGTACATCAGATACATCTCACCCTCCATATTGTATGCTAGCTGGTTCACCCTATTATTTAGATTTATTGTCAGTTTTACGGGTAGCTACATAGGTCTCACTGCTAGCAACACCGATAAATTCTATTGGGGGTGAGCTGGTGCTACATTCTGTGGAGCTTGATTCCATGCAATGTGGCCTTTCCACTGCTACCCAGGATATGGATATGGCATCCATGGATGTTGGTTTGGGAATGCTTTCGGGGATGCGTTAGACCAGGGTGATGGCCCCCACCACCCCATGTTAGGTGGTTGAGGTGGACCTTGGTGCATGTATGGTCCTCCCCCATATGATGACATTTCGGTTGGCATATTCCTCGTAGGGGGTTGTGGCCAAATATTTCGATTTCCTATGAAATAGGCATCTGTGCTTTCAGCATCCTCCTGATTACTGGGCAGTTACGGGCAAAATCGAGTTTTATGGTTCAACCTGCAAACTACACATACTCTGACTTTCTTCTCTGGGCATGCATTCTTTGCATGCTTCCCTATGCATTTTGGACAGAAATAAGCCAATGCTGCTTTGTTTTATTGCTTCTTTTTCTCTAACATTAGCATATCCATCTGCAATGCTAGAGATGAGAGCATTTTGCTCTTTAAATCTTCCAGCATGTTACCTATTTCTATCTTCATGACTGAAGTAGTCGCTTTCATGGTTCTAGAAGTGGTCTTGCCTCTCCTTCTTGAGTAGTTCCAGCATAGTTTTCGGATGTCTTCCATAGCGTGTTGGTAGACATAACCTCCAGAGATAATGTTAAGAGCCTCCAATGATTCATTGGTAAGTCCTCTCAAAAATAATCTTTTGAGGGACTTATCAGATAGTCTTGTGTGAGGAGATCATTGAAGATTGAAGTTGAATCTCTCCCAGTATTCCTTGAGAGACTCATCTTCTTTTCGCATCATTCTTAGGACCTCTTATTTGGAGTCTCTTGCTCTACCAAAATCTTGGTATTGCTCTAAAAAGAGCTTCTTCATTTGATTCCAAGTGGCAATGTGTTTGTCTCCCAGACCAATGAACCATCGTAGAGCTGCATCGTCCAACGTGGAAGGAAAGAATTTTAGCTTTTATGTATCATATTTGTAGTCCACAGACTTGCATAAGACATCAAACTTAAATAAAAATAGGTCAGGGTCCTCAGTTGTGTATCCTCTGAAGGTCGAAAGGTGAGCAGGGGATATGTTTTTCATTTTGGTATCTCCTATTCCTTCCTCAATCGAGAAACTAAATCCAGATGAGACTTCTTCGTTGTCAGCCATTTTTTTAGGAAATGTGGTCTCTAATGCAGTGTTTATGGCCTTATGGTCATTTAAGACTTTCTGAATCAAGGCTCTAAGGTTGTCTAGTGTTATCATCCGATCTTCTACAACTTTCCACAACAGGGCTTCCTCTAAGGGTGTCCTATTAAACAGGGGATTTATGATGATTCGTTCTTCCCCACATTGATGGGATGAGGAGGCACTTTGCACAAAGTATGGCTCCTCACTCCAATGGATTGCTGGAGGTGGTTCGGGCGAGTCTAATTCAAATTCAAAATGTTTGGATGACTCAGGTTCTAATGGATTGGTTTTTATGAACTGACCGTCAGGTCCTCTTCCTGTCGAAGAACTCATACAAGGTTAGATGGAAGGTTTTCAGGTATTGTAGATAATCTAGTTGAGACACTTCCCCAACAATGGTGCAAAAATGTTGTGGGCCAAACAAGGTTAACTTATTTCCTACTTTTGTCACATGCCCGTGCATTTAATTTATCAACCCAAGGAGCTTTGTAAACTTGCAAAGGGTCTGAATAATATTGCTTACAATACCACTTGAGATGAGTCTGCTAGTTTTACTATTGGGAGGTGTTTCAAACGGTTGTCAATAATTCATGCACTCAATAATTTACGTAAAAACAATTAAATCTACAAAAAATAAATATTCACACATTCCTGGAAATAAACCTACTACAAATATTGGAAATATTAGTGCGATAAAAAATATTATAAAAGTGGTAAAATAATCTAGAAAACACAAGAAAAATAGGGGAAGAAATATTGGCTTGGAGTGGGCCCAGGCTCCAGCAGCTTCCTCCCAGCTGAACACGCACTTAGAAACTCTTAGAACAGTATTATAATTATCAAAGTATTATAATTACTATCAAAATATTCTATCTCTTCTCTCTCTATATATATCTATATATCTCAGAGAGGTCTACATGTGTTTATATAGCACACCTACAGAACTTCTGTTACAAAGAAGTTGTAACAGTCGATTCATTCCAGACTAAACTAAGATAGTCTGGTAAATGTGATCGACATCTGCTAAAACTAGCATTCGATTCTAACGGTGTCATGTTCACTGATTGGTTTGTGCTTTTCCTAGCATTGGTAGGATGTTCTCATACGTCGGTGCGATCCCCAATTTAGCTCTACATGACATAGAGTTGGAACTGCACCAGTCGCTATTGTCCACGTCGTGCTTGTCTGGTCAACGGGTGAAGAACAAGGGCGCATTCCCTATGAGGAAGGTGCCTAAGTATATTGGTTGCCTTCTCTATGCGAAAGGTGACTTATTGCCATTGGTGCCTTCCTGGAAGAGAAAGGCATTTATCGTATATTTGCACCTTCCTATGAGAGGAAGGTGCTTGCCTTCTAGTGGTGCCTTCCTATTGGCGCCTTCCTTATGAGAGGAAGGCACTTGCCTTCTAGTGGCACCTTACTTATGAGAGGAAGGCGCTTGCCTTCTAGTGGCGCATTCCTTATGAGAGGAAGGTGCTTGCCTTCTAGTGGCACCTTCCTTATGAGAGGAAGGTGCTTGCCTTCTAGTGGCACCTTCTCGTCGATGCCTTCCTTATGAGAGGAAGGCACTTCTTTTCCTTTGGCACCTTCCTAGAAGAGGAAAACGCTGGCCTTCTATTGGCTCCTTCCTAGGATATGAAGGCACTTGTATTTCCTTGGTGCCTTCCTAGAAGAGGAAGGTTCCTACTTACGTTTGGCGCCTTACCTTCTCTGCATTGATTCTGAAAGAAACAAAGTGCCAGGCCCATGAAAAGACCTCGACTGATCCAAATATAACTAAATCAACTACAATTCCACAAAAACACACTAAAAACACATAAATTAGATAACACACATAATTTCATCAAATAATTATATAATCATTCATAAACATATGCAATCCTTATTATACAGCCGCATAATAATCAAGAAATGGTATACAAAATATGAGCATTTTTGATGCTCATCAAAGGGGAGGATAGATGTAGATAACAATTCCAAAAGGAAATAATATGACAAAGTGTTTGACAAAATATCTACATAATACCTTGTAATTACATAAGAAATATGAACATAATCAATTTGACTAAACATAATTATGTTCAACACTTGATTATGCATTATGTAATGTAATCGACCATCATGAAATAGTTAATATTGATTAGTTAAGATTATAATATAATATAATTGGGGAGTTTGGAAGCCTGGTTGGTTATAGTAACCACTAGAGCCACCCTATATAAAGAGACCCCTTTCATTTTTTAAAGCATCCATATTCTTATTAGTCTAGGTGTAGAGGAAATCCATGAGTTATCCAAGAAAGTAGTATGTGTAAAAGGAAGTACTATGTTACAGTCATTTGACTGAATATAATAATATTCATGTTAATGCAAGGATATATTTTGGTGTCATTTTTATCTCTATGAATTTTTCTTGTGAGTTAGATGTATGCCTTATTATAGTACTGTAGGGAAGAGCACACAGGTGGAGCATGAGGATTGAAGGAGCAAAACTGACTAAATACAAGGAGGATCTATCATGCAGGTTATCTGTCTAAAAAAATTAGTTATCTGTCCAAGCCCATACATCAGCCATCAAGGTTGATCCATCTAGGCCAATCCATTAGAAGGGATCTGCCATATATTAGGAATGACCCATAAGGAACAATCCATACAAGGTGACTTGTTTAAGCTCATCATCAACCATCAATCATAAGTCAGTTATCAATTAATTTATCATAGTGTTGTCAATCATAGAGACATCTGCTAAACTGATTCAAACTATCAGTGCTTAGCATTTTGAGTTACATTAACACAATTATTATCAAATTATATTCCTTAGAATGGGTTGTCATTCATTTCCCTCCTAAACCCTATCATTCCCTCATCTTGGGAAGTATTCATTGCCATCTACAATACCTTATGTGAGAAGGTTTTAGAAACATCAGATCATTTACTTCTTCATTATCCATTTTCTCACACCAGTTGGGTTTATTTCTTAAAATATGAAATTATATTGGGTATCTCCATCAACATTAAAAGAGTTGATGAAAAATTGGATTAAATATTTCAAATCTAAAGCTTTATGTATTCCTTGGAGGATTGGCCATACCATTATTTGCTGGAATTTATGGTTTGAAAGGAATAACAAAATTTTAAAAATAAATCTCAAAACATGCCCAAGTTTATAATTGTATTATTGCCTCTCTTGTAGAATGTCTAAAAATATGGTGCTCATCATGGGTAGTCTCAAGTGTAGAAAAATAGGTGATAATAACTTGACTACAAGATTTGAACATTTATGGAAGAGTCATCTATTATAATGGAATTAAAATAAATGATCTACTTCGACATACAGTAAAATAGAAATGTCCAAAATTTGGGTTTATCAAAATTAATTTTTATGGTGCTTCTAAAGGAAATGTAGGAAAAGCTGGTGGAGGTGGTGTTTTTAGAAATAGTGAAGGAAAAATTCTCCTCACTTATTTTGAATCGTTTGGAAATTCAACTAACAACTATGTAGAGGCGAGGGCACTTCTTACAAGGATTAAAATTACAGTAGAAAAAAGATGATAATATATTTCAATTGAAGGGGATTCACAAATTATCATCAATGCTATTAACAAAAATGGATGTGGAGACTAGATAAAAAATAATATAATTGCTGATGTTCATCATCTATTACTAGAGGCAATCTCTTGGAAGTGTGATCATATTTATAAAGAAGAAAGTTGGATAGAAAATAAATTAGTGAATAGCAGTGTTGATCTTCATCTCGATGAAATGCAAATTTTAGAAGGCAACTGGCCATGTGATATTATATCTCTTAATCAAAATAATGTCAAGGAGATGATTGTGGAAACATAGCACTTTGAGGACATTGAAAAATATATCTAAGAGGAAAAAATGAAAAAATTGTGATAAAAAGGTATGCTACAAAAAATGTAATATTTTGGTATTTTGATAGGAGTGGCCCCCAATAGAAGCCACATATAATTTATTTAAAAAATAGCCTTGGCTTATGGAGTGAAGATCTTGTGAAGTGATTCCTTTCTTAAGGAGTAATATTTGGTGTTGCCCTAGATCAAGGGTATTATCTATCTCTATTTTATTGTGGAATTTATTTGTGGATGCATGATATTTCTTCATATTGGTGAATGATTTATTGTTGATGAGAATAAATGTTCATAACAAGTGTGTACTAGGAGGTGGTTATTTTGATATGCTTGCATGCGTACTTAGTAGGAAATTCTATGATAGTCCATTATGTTGCACACCTTTTCATGTTGTAGCATGTCTAAACTTGGATGTGCCTTCAAGTAAATATCAACAACCATGTAGAGGCTATCCTCCATATCATGGGCATGCTTCAACATCAACATGTGAATCACAAAAAACTTCTTAACACTCAGGTTGGGATCTTGGGAAATCTCTACCAGGTAGTTATCGATCACCCTATAGACCTTTATCACGTAAGGTTAGAAATAATAAGCCTTGAAAATCCCAATTATATTTTACATTTCCAAAACCCTTGCACAATTCTTTGCATGTCATCCACCCATAAACACATAAGAATTCAAGGGTAGAACAAGCAAATCATCCATGGTATTCCTGCTCCAATGTATGATTTTCTGCATGCACTGTCTCTCCCTCTAGTATTTCTTCCAGCATCCATGTCTTTCACAACTTATCTACATGTTTTCCATAGAATTGTGTGGGAGGATAACCTCACCAACCCATGGAATTGACCTCAACCTACTTTGATACCATGTTGGAAAAAAAATATGTATATATTTTACTCATCATTTGCAATGCATTCATACGAAGTCAGCAAACTAATCAAATAACTAAACAACACACTAACTATTTGAGCTATCTAAAAAATACTATATTGAGTTTGATATTCATTATTCTAAAAAGAAAAATCACAATTGATGCAACCCATTTATAGGGGTACTTTAAGGGGTAGAGATGGAATAGATATTTTTTGCTTTGGAAATGACATGTTGACCTTGGGATTTAGTTTTGTCCATGGTGGTACTCCATATTTAGGGAAAATGATATCATGAGGTCCTCTATTTGGTGGCCCTACATCGTTTAGCATAGTTGAGGATGGTGATTCATTTTGTGTCAACAAAGGATGTGAATGTGGAAACCTAGTGTGGTGCATGAACTTTGTGATGAGTAGGGATTAGAGTGGACCTCCAAATTGTTGTAGTCAAAGATGGAAGGAACCGTTAGAGTTTGATATTTATTATTCTAACAAAAAAATTCATGGTTAATGTGACCCCTTTATAGGGGTTCTTCAAGGGATAGAGATGGAATAAATATTTTCATTCGTGGTGGTCCCTCATAGTCAAGGTAAAGTGATATTCCACATGTCATGCAATCCTCTATTTGGTGGCCTCGTGACCTTTAGCATAGTTGAGGATGATGATATCTTTTATGTCGATAAAGAATGTGAATGCGGACATCTAGTGTGGTGCATGAACTTTGTGATGAATGGGGATTGGAGTGGACTCCCAAATTTTTGGAGTCGAATATGGAAGGAACCATTATTGAGGTTTGAAAAGCCCTTACATCAACTCTTACAAACTTGAAAACCTAAGGTCTTTATAGAGTGGTGAGGGGGGAATAAGGAATTCATTTTGAAGAGGTCAAGGATTCAAGTCTCTTGTCAAGTTTATGGTGATCTCATTTTTTATATGCATACATAATATCACATATAAAAATCTTAAGTAATAATATGACATCAAAAATTCTTTATTCATACTTTAAGGTTGACACTAATAATTTGCACTAAAATATTTGAATTCTAATCTTCAAATATTATCATATAAATAAATATTATAGTTAAGTTATAAAATGGTGTGAGCTTAAGGAATAAAATATATTAAATTTTAATGTGAAGATTGAAGTTTAAATATTGTCAAAGATATATGAGTAGCTGTCAAGTTATTGTTGTAATAATATAATTTATTTTTTTTAAATATTATGATAATTTAGTCATGATGTAATATGAGTAGTGCCTTTTTAAATACCATATATTCAACTAAAAATATGTAAACGCTAAATTTAATTTTAAATATTAGAACACAACATAAGAATAATTGATATATAATCAAATAGCATTAGCTCAATTGGTTAAATTCTTCAACTTTCAACAAGAAGAGCTAATTTTGAATCTTGTCAAATGATACATGTACAATGGTCAAGTTATTTTAATACCACTAGATGATCATAATGTAATAATGAAATATGAGTGGGCATATTTCAATACCATGTAATATATTTTAAAAAAATCAATATATATATATATATATATATATATATATATATATATATATATATATTTGGTAGATAAGATACTATAGCATTAATACCGGGTTTTACAGGTTGACCCAAAACCTTTTACAAAAATCAGCCCAGGGTCATTGATGAACATGTCCTTACTAAGGATCCTATATATGTAAAATCTACATGCCTCCAAAGCCATTACATTTGGTAAGGCACATAGCCTGTTATCAAAAAGAAACTTCCCATACAAAATTTTGGGTATACCCCGAGAAAACACACTTGCATCATAATTACAAAAAAATAAAATAAACAGACACGTATCCCTTCCTTGAAATACTGGAGAAATAAAAAGTTGCAGACACACATAGCGAAGTACTAAAAAAAATTCCATGAGCTCTATATTGACAGTTACTCTTAATAATTCTTTGGTAATTGCTTTCTTCCGTATATGACATGCTTTGGGACCACATCCCATCTTGGCCAATCAGCCTTGGAGAAGTGAACTTGCTGGCTAGATTTATGGCGGTGGCTATCTGGTGGTCTACGTGGCTCTAGTTCGAAGTATTATATTGTTGTTTCTTTCCTGCCTTGTGATTATCAACCAACCTAAAATTACTAATATGACTAGGAGCCATGTTATATGACATGTGACTGTCCCCATTAGTATTTGTGGTATTTCCAAGCAGCATCCACGAAGACTGATAGCTCAATTTTTTTTTATTGTGAGTCTATTTCAAAAAGAGGCGGGAATACTCCTAGCCTTCAAAATTACAGTGCCTTCCTTGTTGGTAAATTTGACTATCATTCTTGGCATTCTTGTTGAATAAGCTCCTCTACTTCGCTCGGGACACCATGTTCCCATTTGAAAAGTCCGTCACCATCGACACCCAAATTGGCTAGCTTATCAGCAATTTTGTTAGCTTCTCGAAAGACATGTTGGGATTTTCTATCCTATCTTCCCTGGAAAAGGATCCCAGCTCTTAAAAAAATGTTTTAATCCTCCAAGGGGATGTTTTCCAATTATTGAGGAGATTTATAACATGCATAGAGTCTCCTTCTATGATCAAATTGCCTTCTAAGTCTTGAGTCATTTGAAGGCCTCTCCACATAGCTCTAGCTTCAAATTTTTTGTTCTTCCT
Source organism: Wollemia nobilis (assembly GCA_028583015.1). Lineage (NCBI taxonomy): Eukaryota > Viridiplantae > Streptophyta > Pinopsida > Araucariales > Araucariaceae > Wollemia > Wollemia nobilis. The sequence continues at coordinate 4,354,941 of JAQPPZ010007509.1, read as the reverse complement.
TGTTCCCAAATATTCAAAAAATGCAAGAATCAAATTCCCATTATGATCTCACACAATACCGTCACTACCTGCTCTACCAGGATTTTCCTTAGCCGCTTCATAAAAATAAGCTTAAACCAACCCATAGGAGGTGGGGACCACTTAACATTGGATCTGGAGTTGACTATCCTAGGCACAGACTCATCTAACAAGGTTAATCTTAAATATTGAGCAATCATGGTCTCTTGCAGATGAGGTTTACGACTATCAAAAGGGATAAGGTTCACATTCTTGTTGGCAAAGGATAGAATCCTGGCAATGATAGTTTGATGATCATGGATAGACTCATTAAAGACTCTATGGTTCATTTCTAACCACACCTGCCAAAGATAATTATTGAGACAAATTTTCCACATGTATCTAAGTCTTTGGCTTGATAAGGGGCAAGGCCACTAGATGAACAAATCACGTATGATTGCTGGTTTAATCCAAGAAATATTGAAGGCCTGAAAAGCCCCACTTAGGATAGTCAAGGAAAAAGGGCACTCAAGGAAAATGTGATAAATGGTCTCCCAATTAGCCCTGCACAGATAACAATGATTAGTGATACAAATACCTTTATGCATCATATTATCAATGGTTAGAATTCTTCCTTAGATAACCAGCCATGAAAAGACTACAATTTTTGGAATTAATTTTTTTATCCAAACTAAGTCCTTTTGGAGGACAAAATCCTTGTCATCAAGCAGAAGCTTGTAAGCTAATTTAATAGTGAACTATCCATTTTTTGTAGGAGCCCAGGTCACTTGATCTTCCTTGGGTCTCATGGGGATAAACTGTTGCCCGACAATGTTACAAAGATCATTTTATTCTGCTTGAAATCCCTGAATCCTTATTTATTTCCACTTCATTTTGCCTCTGTCCTCAACCATATAATTAGATATTTTTCTGCCAATGAGTTCTTCCATGATATCTCTAATTCAGGCTAAGTTAGGATATTGCGTTAGTGGTTCGTCCTTAGCCCACCTATCATTCCAGCAATTTATCCTCTCACCATTGCCTAAAAACCATCTTAAAACTTTTTTTATGATTTCCTTACAATTGAGAATTGATTTCCAAAAAGCAGAACCTCTGATTGGAACTGAGTCACTCAAAAATTTCATATTTTGAAGATAATTTCATTTGATGATAGCTGTCCATTCATTTTCTTCACCAAAAATGTGGTGCCACGAATGCTTAGCTAGTAAAGCTAAATTCATATGAGCAATTATCCTCAGACCTAAGCCCCCATTTTCCTTGGGTCTGCACACTTTGGTCCATCCTACAAGGTGTATCATTTTTTTCTCCTCTGATCTAGTCCATAAAAATTATTTTTGGAGTTTCTCAATTTTTTGAAAAACCTTCACAGGGGCTTTGAAAATGGAGAGAAATAGACTGGAATGCTCTGAAGAGAGGCCTTAGTGAGGGTTAGCTTTCCTGCTTGAGATAGAAGATGACCTTTCTATCTAGCAAGTTTTTTTTCAATTCTTGCAATAGCCCTGTACCACATTGACTCTCTCAGAGAACCAATGAAAAGAGGGAGACCAAGATACGAAGTGGGGAGGTTTGCTATATCACACCATAAAAATTTTGCAATCCTTCCTTGCCTCTGAATGGGGGTGTTTAAGAAATATAACTTGATTTTACTGAAATTAACTTTCTGACCAACAACATCCTCGTAGAGTTGCATGATGTATTTAATTATTTTGGCCTCAACCAGCGATGCCTTAGTCAATAGAAGGGTATAATCAATGAATTTTTGGTGAGAAACAACCCTAGTGAGTGATGTTTCCTTGATTACTGATATTAGGCTTAACTGCAAGAATTTTTTATGGTTCTACCTAAATCTTCTACCATAATGATGAATAACATGGGGCTAATAAGGTCCCCCTGCCAAATTCCTCTGTGACTTTGAAAGTAACCAGCAGTTGTTCCATTAACCAGAATTGAAAACCATGCTTTAGAAATGCATTCTTTGATCAAATTAACCCATTGGTGGTGAAAACCAAACTTAAGGAGGACAAAAATCATAAAGTCCCAATTTATCTTGTCAAATGCTTTATTCATATCAAGCTTGAGGGTAAAAATAGACCTGTTAGTCTTATGAGAAGAGTGCAGAGCTTCATGAAATGTGATAACTCCATCCAATATTGACCTACCCTGGATAGAGCTTCCCTGGCACAGATATATGATGCAAGGTAGAACATCTCTCATTCTATTTGCAATGACTTTAGTTAGTATCTTTTAAGAAATATTGCACAGACTGATTGGCCTAAAGTCAGCCATAGATTCAGGGGTTTGCTTCTTAGGAATTAGAGAAATAAAATTAGAGTTGAGACCTTTTGGGATATGATTGCTTGCTTGGAATTCTATGATAGCAAAAATTACATCCTCACTTACAATGTCCCACAAAGCTTGATAGAAATGAGAGGGAAAGTCATCGAGTCCTAGGGCTTTGTCTGGCTCCATGCTAAACAAGGCTTCCTTAATTTCCACATCTAGAAAAGGGAGCTAGAAGCTTAAGGTTTATATCCTCATTTATTATGCTAGGAATGGATTGCAAGAGAATATATTTGGCCTTCTCATTGCACTACAATTCCTGACCAAGGATAGAATTGAAATAAGTTACTGCCTCCTTTCTGATTTCTGTTAAGTCCTGAGTAATAGAACCATCTACTTTTTTTAAATTTTTTATCTTGTTATTGCATCTATTTCTAAGCGTGGTGACGTGAAAAAACTTGGAATTTGAATCTCCATATTTCAACCAAAGAGACCTTTATTTTTGCCTCTAATAGATTTCCTCATAGGTCAAAATGTTATGAAACTCTGCTAGTTTTGTCCGTTCCTCCTGCCTAGTAGTTTCATCAACATCACCATGTTGAATCCTATGATCAATTATCTTCAAACTTTCAAAAACCTATTTTTTATTTTCAAAGAGGTTCCCAAAGACCTCTTTGTTCCAATTTCGAAGCTTTTCCTTAACAAACTTTAATTTTTAGCCGATGTGGCCTATAAAATAGAAAATATTATATTTAATTAAATTCAAAAACTACATACAAAACTTCACACTAGCGCTGTAATATTTATAGGGAGTAGTGGAGGTTATGGAGGAAGAAAGGGTGGAGGGATAAGGGGCATGGAGGGATAAGGAAAGGATGTGGAAGAATAGGGAAGAAGGGGGTGAGGGAATTTAGGAGAAAATGTAGGTGAGGGGAGTTCGAAGAATTAAAAATCTTGCCATCAAATAAACTGTCGACAAACTCAATTGTTTTCACACTAAGGCCAGAATTCGAGTTATTTCTGAGCCATTTAGTTAATACCCCTCTTCATACTTGCAACATTCTCCCCCTTAAAGTTGAGAGGACTGACTACACAGTCTCTCAGCTTTATATATTGAGCTTTAGCCATCGCTTTGGTGAAGATGTCTGCGACGTTCTCCAAAGTGCGACAAAATTGAAGCTCAACAATTTCATTTTCCACCATATCTCGGATGAAGTGGTACTTCATATCAAAATGCTTCATTCTGCTATGGTGGATCGGATTGTATGCCAACTGAATGGCACTGATATTGTCATAGTAGACTCTGGTCGGACCACTTTGCTGCTCTCCAATCTCTTCTAATACTTTTCTTAGCCATAGGGCTTGAGTACTAGCATAGGTGACTGCTATATACTCAGCTTCTGTAGAAGACAAAGCTACCACAGTTTGCTTTTTGGAGCTCCATGTTATTAGTCCTGATCCCAGACTAAAACAGTTCCCTGAAGTTGATTTCCTGTCATCAATATTACTGCCCCAATCACTATCACTGAAGCCTACAAGCTTAACAGTGTTACATTTATGGTACTGGATTCCAAAATCCAATGTACCCTTCACATATCTGAGAATTATTTTGGCTGCTTGCAAATGCAGATCAGATGGACTAGCCATAAATCGAGAGACAAGAGAAACAACATACTGAATATCGGGTCTGGTGTTGGTGAGAAACATCAAGCTCCCAACTATGCTTCTGAAAGTGGTCACGTCAACTTTTGATGCTCCATCATCTTTGCTCAATTGGATCCCATGTCCAACTGGAGTTGCAACTGGTTTGCAATGCTCCATAGCAAACTTCTTGATCATGTCCCGAGCATACTTATGTTGACAGATGAAGATCCCTGAATCTGTCTGATGGACTTCCATTCCAAGGAAGTAATGCATTAAGCCAAGATCCTTCATCTCAAACTGCTTCATCATGGAGTGCTTGAACTCCATATTCACTTTTTCATTACTACCCATGAAAATGAGATCATCCACATACAAGCAAACTATGAGGATGTCGTTACCTTGCTTCAGGTAGTAAAGTGTGGGTTCATTTATGCTTCTGGTGAACCCAAAATATTTGAAGTACCCATCAATGCGTGAGTACCAAGCTCGCGGTGCCTGCTTGAGGCCATAGAGTGCCTTTTTCAGTCTGTAAACAAGGTGCTCCTTACCTTGCTCTTGAAATCCTTGAGGTTGCTCAACATACACTTCCTCTATTAAGTACCCATTGAGAAAGGCACTCTTCACATCCATGTGTTGGACTTTCCATCCCTTGTGTGCAGCTAAAGCAAGAACTATTCTGATGGTCTCCTGTCTGGCTATAGGAGCAAATGTCTCCTCATAATCAATACCATACTTTTGTGTAAATCCTTTTGCAACCAATCTTGCTTTATGCCTTTCAATGCTTCCATCAACATTGTATTTGGTCTTGAAGACCCATTTACATCCAACACACTTCTTTCCTTTAGGAAGCTCTACCAGCTCCCAAGTATCGTTGTTTTTTATAGAGGTTATCTCCTCTTTCATGGCATCTTGCCAAATTTTTTGAGTACATGCCTTCTCATAACTAGAAGGTTCAAGTTGTGCACTAGTTAACAAGGCATAGTTAACTACATCTCCCCGAGGTTCAAGCTGGGAGTCATCATCACCATACAAATGCATATTTTCAAGTCTTTGTAAAACAGAACTCATCTCACTAGCTTGACTTCTAGTATACCTTCTTTGAAAATTTTTATCCAACATCTGATAAGATGGATGATGTTGGAGAGTTCTCTTACCTCTCGATGGAGAATCAATATCCATTGGTGAGGAACTGACTGACCTTTGTGGAGAAGGACTTGGTGATGATGATGATGAACTGGAAGTCGAATGTCTACTTGGGCTTGGAGGAGGAGGAGGAGTATTCTTGCCTTTCTTTGGTGCTATCTGCTGCACCTGTGTAGAACCTGCATCATGAGATTCAACATCGCTATAAATTTGGGGATTTCCCCATTCTCCCCCTTCATCAAAAATCACATCCCTGGAAAGTATTATTTTTTGAGTCCTAGGATTGTAGAGTCTGTAAGCTTTTGTGTTCTCACAGTACCCTACAAAAATGCATGCTTGACTCTTAGGATCGAGCTTCTTTCTCTGTTCATCAGGAATGTGTGAGTAAGCCAATGAACCAAATACTCTAAAATGCTTGACATTCGGTTTCTTACCATACCATGCTTGATAAGGAGTTTTCCCTTTCAAACTTGAAGTAGGACTCCTATTCAAAATATACACACTGGTCCTGGCTGCATCTGCCCAATACATATTGCTTAAATGCTTCGTTTGAAGCATAGATCTTGCCATCTCTACAATGGTGCGGTTCTTTCTCTCAGCCACACCATTCTGTTGTGGAGTATAGGCAGCAGTGAACTGCCTCTTTATTCCATGTTTTTTACAAAAATTCAAAAATTCATTAGAGGAGTATTCTCCTCCTTTATCTGATCTGAGACACTTAACAGAATATCCACTCTCATTTTCCACTCTTGCTTTAAAATCTACGAAGCAATCAAATGCTTCATCTTTATGCTTCAAGAAATATATCCAACACATTCTTGAAAAATCATCAATGAAAAGAAGAAAGTAAGAGTTATTACCAATGCTCTTGGTCTGCATCGGACCACAGATGTCTGAATGCACTAGTTGGAGTGGATAACTAGCCCGCCATGCTTGTCCATGAGGAAATTTGGTTCTAGCATGCTTGCCCAAGGCACAACCTTCACAGACTTCCTTATTGTCCTGAACTTTAGGAAGTCCGGTCACCATTGCTTGAGAAGTTAACATCTTCAAACTGGCTGAATTCAAATGACCGTATCTCAAGTGCCACAACACACTTGGATTTGCAATAGCAACATTTACTAATTGATATCCTCCTGGCTGGCCAAAATTTAAAGGAAATAACTTGTTCCTTGTCATTGGCACTTGAGTAATGACTCTATCACTATTACTCTTATCAAAAATGGTACATTTACCTTCATCAAATAGTAATTTATAGTTCTTCTCTAACATTTGACCAACACTTAAAATATTGTGTTGGAGATGAGGTGTGTAATAGATATCACTTACTTGTTTCATGCCCTCTTTTGTTGGAACCTCCATGGCTCCAATGCCTTCAACTGCCAATGACTTGTCATCTCCCAATTTGATGCTTGGATTTGTAGGAAGAATCCAGAGTAGCAAAGAGTTCTTCTTTGCCACTCATATGATTTGAACACCCAGTGTCCAAGATCCAGGTATCATTCAGGTTCTGATCTGACTTGCCATATGAGAGAAAGAGATTTGAGGTCCCTTCCTCTTCTCCAAAATTGCCATACTGACTACTCTGACTGCTGCTCCCTTGAGAAGATTTTGACCAACAGTCACGAGCAAAGTGGCCAAGTTTGCCACAATTGTAGCAAGCTTGTTTTGACTTATCACTTCCTTTTCCTCGTCCTGGATGCTTCCCTCTGTTCTGCTGTCCACCTCTATTCTGACCTCCACCTCTGTTTGAAGATCCTCCTCTGTTAGGAGTTCCACCTCATGGACTATTCCTACCTCTACCTCTGTGCTGACCTCTACCTCGACTTCTACCTTGTCCTTTTCCTTCTTGTGAAGTGAAGGCTTTGTCATTGCCTCCGTGGCTAGTGGAAGGAGATTCCTGCAATCTCTCTTCATGTGAAAGAAGAGAACCAATTAGTGCATCAAAGGAAAGTGCAGTCAAATATTTTGACTCTTCAATAATGATTGCTACATGATTCCACTTAGGAAGAAGTGTTCGCAACACTTTCTTCACCACAACTTCTGGTTTAATCTCTTCACCTAGAGTGACCATTTTATCTACTACGGCTTTGACTCGCATGCAGTAGTCTCCTACTTTCTCATTCTCTTGCATTCTGAGATTTTCAAAATCTCTTTTCAGAGTTTGAAGCCTGACCTGCTTCACTTGATCACTCCCTTGAAAACTTTCCTTTAAAGCATTCCAAGCATCTTGAGCTGTTACACAGGATGCTATTCTAGGAAATATGCTTTTATCTAGGGCTGCTTGCAAATGATACAGGGTAGAGGAATTATTTTTTTGTGCTTCTTTCCTAGCTTTTCTATCAGCAACACTTAAAGCAGTCCAGTCAGTAGGAGAGGGTTCTGTGTAACCCTCTTCAACTACATCCCACAAACCTTTACCTATCAACAAGGTTTTCATCTTTATTGACCAGTATTCATAATCACTACCATTGAATTTTGGAATTGGAAGATTTGAATTTGAAGCCATTTCTACTACTTGAAAGCAAACTTTGATTTGACTAAAAATAGGAAGTACAAAGCAATTACAAGTTCAAATCAAATCTAGATTTCTTAACTCTCTCACTGATTTCTTCTTCTTCTTCTTGTGGATTGTCCAGTACTGGAGGTCCAAAATTGTCTGCAATGGAATCCTCGTCGTCACTGATGACAACAATTTTAGGGGCTACCATTGGCTCGACCTGTGCTGGCTCAGCCTCTACTGGCTCAGGTACCGCTGACTTAGGCTCTGCTGGCTCAGGCTCTGGAGAGCATGGGGTATAGCTCTCACTGGATTGTGCCTCAGGTTCACAGGCTACTGAATCGGACTCCTCCACTCGTTGTCCAAAAATATTGTCCTCTGAGTCAGCCTCGTATCCAGAATCTGGTTTCCTCTGGTGGGTTAATTCTGCAGTTGACTGAATACAGTTTGTATTCCGTCTCGTCGGACCCTCTCATCAAATGACTCAGCAGATTCTCTCCTCAGTAGAGAGCATAGGGCATGGTAACATCCGGTTGACCGAATCATCTACTCATCATGGCAAAAATTTAGCTGAAAAATTTCCAGGTGCTCAAAAAACTTGATCTTCAAAAACAACTTTTCAATATCCCTTTTCAAAAAAAGGTTTTCTATATTTTTTATAAAGTCTTTTATAAAAAAAATTAATAATTTTTTTATATCTTTAATTATTTTTTTAAATAAACATATATTTAAAAATAATTAAAAATATAAATTAATAACTATTAAATTGATTTTAAAAAACTTAAAAAAAATAAAAAAATGCAAACCTTTTTTTTTCTTTTAAACAAAAAAATTTGTTTTGAAGCGGAGGGGAATCGATCCCCCAAGGCACCTCGTCAAGGCTGCGATGGAATGTCAAGGCACCTCGTGCCTTTTATTATTTTCCTGGCGCACACTTCAAACCAAAAAAAAAATTAGACTATCGCGGGCGGGTTTTGAACCTTGAACCTCACCGCTGCTAGCCAGAAGTCTTTACCGCCAGACCACACCGCCCGTCGCATTCACAAAAGGAGAGCCCGGGTTAATTAAAACAAACTTAGGCCAAAAAAATAAAAAGAATAGTCCCACATGCAGTGGGCGAAGGGTAACCAAGTAATTTTAATACGCGTGCGAGCGCGTAAGTTATTGATTGCCTTCGGGCAATCACGAGCCCAAGCTTTTGTCCTATCAACCAACCACAAATCACCATGTGGTGACTCCTTTGCCAGCTCAACCTTGCTCTCCTCATGCCACATCACACATGCCACGTTCGCGCCTTGCCACATCACCTTCCACCTCAGCTCCTCGAGTCACGTGTCCACGTCAGCTACCACGCATCCGCCACCTGGCGCCTCAAAATTTGTGCCCAGGCTGCCAGCTCAGCCTGCCCAGTCAGCACCTGCATGCCACCTCGAACTGCATGCCATCGCTCAGTTAGCATCCACGTCAGCTCAGTTCTCTGTGCCTCGGGATTCGTGCCACTAGATCTACCTCGAAGACTATGCCCACCTCGGGATGCGTGCCCCTGGCCTCGGCTCTCGTGCCTCCATGCCCTACTGTGCCTCGATCATTGTGCCACCTCGGCACTCGCGCCTCACATGCACTTTTGCTACCCAAACTGGCATCCTCGGCTCTTGTGCCGACTTCAACTTCCACGCCCTCGGCTCTCGTGCACCCTCAAAAAGCGTGTCGAGCGCCCAAAGTCAACTGGCTCTGATACCAGTGAGCCGATGTGGCCTATAAAATAGAAAATATTATATTTAATTAAATTCAAAAACTACATACAAAACTTCACACTAGCGTTGTAATATTTATAGGGAGTAGTGGAGGTTATGGAGGAAGAAAGGGTGGAGGGATAAGGGGCGTGGAGGGATAAGGAAAGGAGGCGGAAGAATAGGGAAGAAGGGGGTGAGGGAATTTAGGAGAAAATGTAGGTGAGGGGAGTTCGAAGAATTAAAAATCTTGCCGTCAAATAAACTGCCGACAAACTCAATTGTTTTCACACTAAGGCCAGAATTCGAGTTATTTCTGAGCCATTTAGTTAATACCCCTCTTCATACTTGCAACAAATTTGCCAGCAAGTTTAAAAGTTGCACTACCTCTAAAAAGATGCTACCACCATTGAATTAAGTTATCTCTAAAACTCGAATGTTTGATCCACATAGATTGAAATCTGAAAGGTTTCTTGAAGGAAAGAGAGTTAGGGATCTCCAAAAAAATGGGATTATAATTAGAGTTAATTTTAGGAAGGGCTTACAGGCTAGAATCATCAAACAAAGTTGTAGCCTCCTTTGATAGTAAAAACCTGTTAAGCCTTTCTTGAATGAGATGACACCCTATCCACCGATTGCTCCATGTATAATTCACTCCTCTAAGTTTTACATCCATCAACATGTTGGAGCTCACAAAGTCATTGAACTCATCCATGCTCCTGATAGGTGGTCCATTTCCACCCATTTTGTCTGAAGGGTAAAGAGAAGTGTTAAAATCCCCAACCAGAATCCAAGAGACATTATGGAAGATTTCATTCAAATTGCCTAAGTACTCCCATAGTAGAGCTCTCCATTGAATTGAAGTCGGGGCATAAATATTTGAAAGGATCCACGACCTGTTGTTGTTTATTTCCTTAAATAAAACACTAAGAACCCTGTCATCTTTTTGAATAATGGTGCCTTCTACTATCTGGGGATCCCACAAAGTCATAAGGTCTCCAAACGCTCCTTTGGCTGATTTACAAACCATCTCCCCTTGATTCCAAATTTTTTTTGCTACTATTTTTGACTGAATCTCATCAGTTTTTGTTTCTTGCAACATGATAATAGTTGGATTCACTTGATTTCTTATTACACTGACTTCATTGTGTTTGGGTAGGCCATTGAGGCCTCTCACATTCCATGAGAGGAACTTCATTTAGATTGTTTGGGATTTCTTCCTCTCCCCATACCTTGAGGGGGTTTTCCTAATTTTTTGTCTTCAGAACCCAAAATAACCTGTTGAAACAAGGTTCTATGTTTTCATTGGCAATGCCATTATCAGTTTTAATTTTTGATGCTCAGCATTTGATATTCTCCCTCTTCTTTTTTCACTGCAAAAATATATAGGAGACTTCACAATGCTCCTAGTTTGTTTAGGACTAAACTGGGGGGACACAATTTGTTGCAGAACCAAACTGCCATATTCCTCAGTCTGAAGAATTTCAAATATATCCACCTGTACATCCAAATATTCTCCTTTTTTCCTATATTCCCCTGGTTTGCGGGACGACCCCTCAGTAGGATTCACCTGGATCCTAGTGATGATGTTAGGGAGATGAGATTTTTTATTTTCCAATGCCTCAACTTTCTTCCTAAGTTCTTCAACATTAGGGTTTGGCTTTGGGATGCCCACTGGGCTTGAAGTATTTTTAGCATTGGGGTTTAAGGATCTCGACTTGGATGGGAATTCTAGAGATCGGGCATTAGGGTTTGGCTTTGTGATGCCCATGGGGCTTACAATAATTTTAGCATTAGGATTTGAGGATCTTGACTTGGATGGGGATTCTAGAGAGTTAGAAAGGTTAGCCTGAAGGTTATGGGCTTCCATGTCTTCCGATAATCCTCCTACTCCCATATTGGATAGAATTGAAAATTTATTTGAAACTAGAGGATTGGAACTTACCTAAGTATTTTGGTTGCAAACAACCTATTATTTTCCTTTGTCTTACTAGGACCCTGCACCCTCTCTTTTAATTTTTTGGTAGATATAGTTTGCCTGATTGAAGTTGCCTCTACCAGAGAAACTCCTTAAATTTCCTCTGTCTAGCATTCCCTGCTTATGATTTTATCTATTCATTGCCAGGTTAGGGCATTGATTGCATAGATCTCCTTGATTTTTACATTTGGCATAGAATGTCGGTCTGTTCTCATATTCTATCGACTATTTTTGATAGTATTCTCCATAATATAGCTCCACAAACCTTGGCAATTCATTATCCAAATTAGCATTTACATAGATTCATGCATGAGTCATCCTTGTCCTGGTCAAGGTCGCATGGTCAATGGAGACGAACCCAAATAGGGGTAATGTTAATATTTTTCTTTTTAGGGTCAAAATCTTCACCCCATCATCTGAGAAAAAGGCTTCTTTTACCCAAAAACCAATGACTTCCTATTAAAATGCAGTTAGCATCCTCCATATTGTTAAAATGAATAATTAAGAACCCTCGAGTTAGAGCTACCAAATCCAACCTATCGGTTGCCATTTACCCGTCACCCAAGCCCTGATAGTCTCCATGTATGACCTACCTCCCAAAAAATAGCCTACCAGAGAGAATTCTTCCATTGAAATAAAAGGGCTCATGGAACTTACTGGGGTCAAAATTTTATTATTTACTGGAACTAGGGGCGAAAGAGAGAGAACCTCCTTTCGTTTTCCTCTAAGAGTCTCAGTAAAAGACAACCACTTCTTGGGCCCTGCATTGTCCTTCGTATATTTTTTGTCGGGGTATTTTTGAGGAGGTTCGGGCCCCTCGAGTGATGCCCACCTCCAAATCTGTCATAGCCTGAGTGCCTTCCTCTGGATCCTCGCTTTATCCATGCTCGAGGTTCCCACCCGCCCCTTTCGTACCTGCTCTACTTCTGCTGCCTTGGCTAAGATTCCTGCCCAAAAAATTCAAAACCTCACTCTCGCCTGACCCGCTAAACCTCAGCTCACTCATTCCTCTTGGTTTTATTCATACTAATGAAATCCTTGTTTGTATATCCATTATCTAAGAGGCCATAAAAAAAGAAAAAAAAAATCAATATATGATGCTTATAATAATATTGTAAATTGTAATCATGATGACATAATAAAACATTATTGATTGATACCTCATGTTTATCAATATTATAGTTAACAATTTAAAATGAAATAAAATAAATTAGATGAAAATTTTATTCATGAGATGAATAAATGTGGATATTTTGAAATGGTTGTGAGTGGAAAGGTGTTTGGTGATGAAGTTGCTCATGAGAAGTAGAAAAAAGTTGGAGGCTCGAGGTGCCTAGCATCTTCTTAGGTATATTTTCCTCCTTCAAACTCCCTTGGATACCCCCTAGCTTCTCCTAGGGACCCTCATTTTCTACCAAGATATGTGGACCCCATTGAGGCCTGCTAGGATTGGTTTTTCCTTTTAACCCAAGGGCAAGGTTGTTCATGAGCATGGTTACGAATCCCTCCAAAAAAGTAGACCCTCCAATTGGTCTCTTTGATCTTTAGCCTATGGAAAACTCATTGAGAGTACTGCACACTTTGTTGGATCTCACCATGGAGGAGGGAGTCTTCCATTTGGTTGGTAAATTTTTAGGATTTCAACCTAGTATCAATTCCATTTGAAAATGGGTATCCTTTAAATGAGCTCCAAAAGGACTTTTGGAAATCATAGCTCTACCCAAGGGCTTCTTCCTGGGTGGGGGTCCTTGATTTTTTGGATGAATAAGCCTATTCCTCAGTTGGTGGGATTTAGATTTTGATCCAAATTCTTAAAAGATCAACTTGGCTCTAGAATCTTATGAGGCATAGCCAAAATCCTGGGGGAATTGGTTTTAATTGATGCAACCACTATATCTAAACCTAGAATGATGTTTGCCAAAATATGCATTAACATGGAGATTTCAATCAATCTACCTAATTCAATAGATCTTATATTTGATTTTAGCACCAAGAAGCAACCTATGGAGTATGAAAACAAACCTATTGTTTTTTCAACTTGTAAAAGGAGTGGTCATTTGGCCAATCGATGTCCTAACAAAGCAACCTAATTAAAAAAACCAGTTTGGGAAGAAAAGAAGAATAAAGGTCCTCAATATTCTATTACTTTGAAAGGAAAGTATTCAAAGGCACATGAAGAACCTTCTAAGGTAGAAATTCTTAGCTTTGAAAGATCCCCTTTGGTAGAAGAACTTGAAGCCCTTATTGATTAAGTAGTTCAAGTATGTGTTTTGGACCCTAGCCTTGATTCTTTTTCTGCTAACCCATTGTAGGAAAATACCTTTGAGTTTCTTATAGCTAAATCATCATCTAATGTTGAGGAAGATGCCACTCCAGATATATATTCTATGGCTTCTCCTTCCTTATTTGCTGAAGCAAACTCTAAAATGGTCTTTGGCAATTTTCTAGGATATTATAAAAATTTGCAAGAATATCCTTCCAATGGAAAGAGTCTTGATTTTATGGTTCAGGGAAATTTGTCAGATTAAAAAATGATCTCTATTTTCTATTCAAAAGAAAATATTCTTAGTTTAATGATAAACTCATTTTTTTCAAGTTCTCCTTCTAGAGTGTTAAATGGTTCATCGTCTAAAGGAGAGAATCTTGGCAATTTGGATGCTTATGAAAATATCATAGACTCACCCTCTAAAGAGAATAACCTATTGGGATCTAGGCTTGGGACCCCTAGAATTTTAACAAGAACCTAAAAGAAAGGAGCTATGGATGTAGGCATTGAAAGAAAAGTTGTCAAACCCTCAAACAAAAAGATTAAGAAAAAACCACTGAGATTGAAATTGCTAATTGATCCCAAGTGACCTTGAATATAGAATCTAATAGTGAGCAAGTGAAATTTTTAGAGAACTCTCAAAGCATCAAACCCCAACCTTTGGTTCACGTAGATGAGGAGAAGAAAAATAAAGAATCAAAAATAAAAATATTATCTTGGAATGTGAGAGGCCTGAACGACCATTCCAAAGAAAGAATTTTAGCCTCAATTAGAAAGGATATATCTCCTCAAATTTTAATTTTGCAGGAAATAAAACTAGATACAGAAAGGATATAGCTCCTCAAATTTTAATTTTGCAGGAAATAAAACTAGATAAAAATAATTGATTTAAAATCAAGAATTCATTAAGGAGGCATATTTTACTGCGAGTCATGACCAAGGATCTTCAAGAGGATTGTTGTGTTTATGGGTCCCATAGAGGGTGGATGGTTTTTGGATCTCCTCTTCAAGTAGAATCATAAATATTTTATTTTCTTGTTAGTCTAATAGAAGATGGGTCTTATCTAATATTTACACCCCTAACTTAGTGGTCAAAAAATAACTTATAGTCTATTCTTAGTAAGATGATAGGATAATTTTTGAATGAATGTTGGATGTTAGAGAGAGATTTCAACTCTCTACTTTACCCCTTAGATAAAAAATGGAAAATTCATCCCTACCCAAAGGTATGGAGGATTTCTCCAATTTTGTCAACCATTTTGAACTATTGGACCTAGATTTAAGAGGTAATAAATATACATGAAGCGGTAGGATGGTAGGAAATATTCTAATTCAAATAAGGCTTGATAGATTTTTTATTTCCAAATATGGATTGGGGCTATTGGGTTACACTTCTCTAAATTCCCTTCCCAAGATAGGTTCCGATCATAATCCCCTTATGTTTTTTTTTTTAACATGGTGGAATCGGTAGCCACCACGAATCCAGGTAGGTTGTCTAGCTTTTATGGCCACCACAGTATTCTACGCTGTCCACCCCGAAAGCTGCCACACAGATCTTTGCACAGTCCGCCCCTTATAACCACCATGTCACAATCATTTAAAACCTTTTACACTGCTGAAAGCACCTAGAAAAGGACAAGCGTTCAGTCCGGCGAGGCTCAATATTTGAACCTTGGACCTCCTATAATCCCCTTATGTTAGAAGTATTTTTTGACAACAAAAAATTTAGGAAAACTTTCAAATTTGAATCCATGTGGATTCAACACCAGAACTTGGAAGCTAATTTAGTGGATTTTTGGTTGAAAATCTTTTCTGCCCTCTTAATATCTCAGTTAGCAAAAATAATTAGATTTATCAAACTCAATCTAAAAATATGGAACAAGATGGTATTTGGTCACTGATGGGTGTCGTTAATTCTCATAATTTAATTAATTTAATAATCCAAGGCAACATCCTAAGACTGATTACAATAAAGGATATTGAAGATGCAACTTGGAAATCAGGGCACTAGGTTACCTATTGGAAATAGAGAATCACAATGTCTTTATAGAAAGTAAACAAGATAACACACTTTTGCATAAAGAAAACTAACTACTTGCAAAAATTGAACTTTCTAAAGGAAAATATGCTACATTATATTTTTTGAATTGAAATGATAGAAATATAAAGTATTTGAATTGAAAAGACAAAAATGTAGTGTTGGAAATTAATGCTGCTAAACTAGGAACTAAAACAAAAAATAAATGTTGAAAAAATAAAGAAATGTTGAATAACAATACCTTTATAGAAATAAAAAATACAAAAATATATGGAAATCAGCTAGCTGAAAAAGGTAACAAAACACTCACATGTGGAATAGGGGAAAAACATTATCTAATATATTGCAATAAATGACATTAGAAACAACAATAAAACCTATAAATTATGATACAGAGCTCCCTCCACCAACCCTGAGAGTGGACCCTTGATTCTAGGTCTACCAAAAGAAATGAGCTCATCAAATCCTAAAGTAAACTATGAAGTCAAATTAGCATAAATATTAATTCTAAAAATGCTACACTTTATTGACTTAATTCACTATTACATCAATGGTTGACTGAGTTCACAGATTCCTCTATCTTATTTCCTAAATTTCTATTAACCTTTCAATGAAGGTAGATAAATACTATTTATACTATATTTTCCCCATACACTTAGGAATTAAAACATGATTGCTCTAATTTTATTGACTCCTACGATTTTGCAGTCAATAGATATTTTGTCCAAGATTAGGATAGAAATCGATTATGGACAGTTGTCATGTTTTCTGCACCTCCAAATGCTATGGGAAGTCTTAAATAGGTCTAAGAAGTTTTGTGTTTATTACCAACGTGCCACCTTGCTCTCCCTTGAAAACTGATCAGAAAATAGATTTTACTTTTGCTACAAAAAATCTTACAACTACTCTAGAACATCAGTCTGATTAATAGTTATGTGTAAATGTGTTTAAAATGAGATGTTGGATCAATATTCGATGCTTGGCCACATCATACTTTATTTATTCCATGTTGATAAGACATTTGGAACCCAAAATGGACATGCAACATCTAATTCCTATTATCCTATAAATTGCCTTAATGTTTCGAAGTAAAACCTGTAGGTTCTGTTATAGCAGGTTGTCCAGTGTCGTTTTGGTGTAACTTTGGATTTTTTTTTTTGCCACATCATTCCAAAATATTTTCTAAGGCAAGAAAATCATTCAAACACTTTACCATATTAGATATTCAAAAAACTTCATTCAAAATACCTCTCGTTAATACCTTATTTATGCCTACTAATTACTGAAATTCATGCAAAATAATTGCATAAATTCAAGAAAGCTATCTTAACAACAAGTCAATATTTCTCATGATTTTACTATGCTAACATTAACACTACCATGCACAATAATCAAAGTACTTGGCATTATACTATAATATGTAGATAAAAATGGTAGTATGCGTGTATAATAATACGAAAATAATGAGACATTTTGGTGTCTCATCATTCATATCTTTCAAAAATAAAGGATCTAAAAAAATAGTTATTTGAGATTGAAGCTTCTCTAGAGTCAAGTACTGGGTAGGAAGATCTCAAAGATAAGTAGAAGTCAGTGCTAGCTAAATTTCATAACACCCTTACCAAAAAATATATTTTTTGGAGATAGAGGTCTGGAGCCCTATGCCTAAGGAATGGGAACTAAAACACTAAATTATTCCATATCACTGACCTCAAGCACATGGGCTTTGTTTTCAAATATGGTGACTCTAAATTGTTTGATCCTAGGAAAATTAGATATGAAGCCATTGGTTTTATTGAAAGGCTCTTAGGCACAACAATCAAGGGAATTTACAAGCAAAAAGAAAAATTGTTATCCAACATTCCCTCCTTAATCAATGATGAGATGCATTCTAGGCTTCTTAACCCATTTAAAAAGGAGGAGATGACCATCTTCTTCCAAAATTTTTGGCATATCGTTGGGATAGATTTAGTAGAGGCCATTTTTGAAGTTCAAATAACTGGATTCATACTGTCCACATTCCTTGTCCTTATTCCTAAGAGTGCAGGAGCCAAGGACTTTAAATAATTCAAACCAATCAACCTTTGCAAAACCATTAATAAAATTCTATCCAAAGTGTTGGCCAACAAAATGAAATTGATGCTCCCAATTATCTTTTTTTTTTTTTTTTATAAAGCAAAAAACCCCTTGTAGGGCCACCTTGGTCTAAGAGACCACGAACAGGGGGTTCTACACCATCAAAGTCACCCGGGAGTCACACCCGACCTGTCCGCACCAACATTATCAATTGGATTTTGGGTACCCAATTCAACTTTTTTTTTGTAGGGTGGAGATTCAAACCTGGGACCTCCCTTGGAGGATTGCCCTCTCCTCTCCAAATCACTTACAACACCTGGGTATGATGCTCCCAATTATCATTGATCGCAACTAGGGGGTTTTATTCTAGGAAGACAAATCTTAGATGGAATTATCAAAGTTTATGAGTTGATTTATTCAGTGGATAAAAGCAGCAAATCTGGAATGTTCCTCAAGCTTGACATAAGCAAAACTTATGATAAAGTATTTGAATTTTCTAGAAAAGGTCTTGGTTTACTTTGGATTTCACTCTAAATGGATATCCCTCATTAAGGAATGCTTCTCAGCTCCCTATTTCTCAATCATTATTATTTTTATTGATAATTAGATTTTGAAAGGTCCCCAAAACCTTTTACAAATGGTTCAGGGAGAGGCTCTCCATAGGGAGAGGATCTCTACAAAAGAAACAAGAGATAGTCCCGATGGGACAATCTAAAAAATAGAACAACGAGACCATCCCACGTAGCACAAGTAATGAAAAATGACTTATGGGACCTCAAGATAAAGAAAAACACCAAGACTAAAACCCAACTAAAGGGAGCCCAAGACAAATGGAAAAACTTAAAAAACCTAGCTTGTGGTAGCTCGGGACAAACAACAAGAGGAGACACCCGTCCGGGATGGGAAAACTTGAAAATAGGCATAAAATTTGAAATTTAAAAAACAACACCCACCCAAAAAGGCCTAGGAAAAGGAAACCAGCTGGCACAATTTGAAAACAACATCCAACCCAAAATAAAACAACCCTGGATGAAACCAGATCCCAAAAACCTATATGGAAAAAACCAAAACTTGAAAAAAATGAAAATACCCATCCAAGAAGGTACAAGAACACCTAGCGAATGAAGAACCTATCTAGGAAGGCACGAGGAAAACCTAAAAAATATAAACCCATACAAGAAAGCACGAGTAAAACCTAAAAATGAACAACTCATACAAGAAGGCCCATGACTAGCCTGGAGGAGAAGAAACCTATCCAAGAAGGAGCGGGAAAACCAAGAAAGAAAAAAATACATCCAAGAAGGTATGGGACCAACCTAAAAAAGAGCAAGCAACCATAAGATATATCTTTAGGCATCGAGGTCTCGCTGCAAAGGAGACGAATACCATAGCAACAAATAAGAAAATCCTGAACATCAATCCATCGTGGCACTCCATGGCTAGAAGGGATCAAGCCACTGATACTATCAATAAGAGATCATCAAAAGTAGTAGGCATGCACACACATGGTCTCCCAACCCAAAAAATTGCAAAGATAAAATCCAATAGAGAGCCCTAGAGCAAGGATACCCACCAGCCCCACCAACTATCCATCCAAAGGAGATCCATGGACCCCAACACCCATAACAGTGCGAGAAACACAAGGCCCTTCCATAGAGGCCAGAAAGATGCAATAGGGAGAGGACCACAAAAAACCTAAGGTAGACATCGAATCCAACTTCAGATGGCCCACACCAGCCACAATCGAGATCCACTCAACTGCAAACGATAAAATAGTAGCCTAATCCCAAGGTAAAAAAGAAGCAAAGAGTAAACCCCAAGCTGAGATAGCAGGACCAAAAAAAGTGGGAACCCCTTTAGATGTTGAATCCAAGAATAGAGTAGTGAAAACAAACCGATGGTAAGCAAGAAAGCACAAGCCCCTCCCAAAGCCAAAAGGACTTCCAAGATAGTATCCAAAAGTCCAACTCTCAATTCGGGCCACCTAAAACCAACCACCAACAAATGCCACTATGGAAAAATGTAGAGATAATCTAGCCAAGCTCCAACAATTCTGTTGGGATAGGAAACACCACCTAGAAGACCCCAATATGATCTCATAATGTATCAAGAAGCGCAATAGGGTTAACACAGGGTCATCCTAGGTTGGGAATCCACAGGAAGGGAGGGGGAAAGTAGGGAATTTGGGATATGATCCTCTCACCTAGAACGAGAGGTCTCCTCACTTCCCTATTTCTAAATAATTGTTAATGGGAAGGTATCAAGGTATTTTAAAAGTGCTAGAGGATTGAGATAGGGTGATTTTATTTCACCTTTTCTCTTTATTATCCTAGCGAAAGATCTCAAAGATCCATTAAAGTTGTTGCTAGCATTGAAGGTATTTTATCTCACTATTGATCCTATCTACCACCAATAGTTTATCTATGACATTATTATCTCTACCTTCTCATCCATTGCCTAAGCTAAAGAAAATATAATAATCCTCCTAGACTATGAGAGTGTTGTTGGTCAATACATCAACTTTCTCAAAGCAAACATTTTTTTTGTCAACACTCCTCTCCTCAGGAAAAGAGCCATTCCCAAGATTATTGGATGCACTATTGCTAAGATACCTTTTACCTACTTAGGATTACCTTTATTTAAGGGTATAATCAAAGAGGATCTTTGGAATCTAGTTTTGGAAAGAATATAGAAGAAATTGGTAGGTTGGAAGGGCTCTCTTCTAAGTCAGGTTGAAAAAGTGCAACTAGTAAATGTAGATAGGTAAATTGATATGTTTATATTTGGTAAATCAGTTTTAGGTATTCTATGTTATTTTATAATTGTACGTAAAGTATTTGATGAAATGTGTGTACACATATTTAATAATGTTATAAAGTGGTAATGTAATATGGTACACAATAATAAAGTGATGTTAAGATAAACTAGTTAATTAGTTTGAGACTAGTTAATTAGTTTGAGACCAGTCAATAATTCTGGGACTGGTTAGTTACATATTAGAATTATTAGTTAAGGAATTCACGTAGGGATAGTTGGGGATGGTTGAGCGTGGTTGGTTGTAGTAATCGCCAAGGCTATCCTATAAATACCCCCCTATTCATTTTGTAATGGCATGTTGATCCACTATGGAGGAGTCATGCAGGTTGATGGATTGATAGAAGAGCATTGGTACGTATGAGAGTTGGTGCATATGTGTGTAGGGCATGATGTAGTCACATATTTTATACAACCATGAAGAGTATTTTGCATAGGGTTTGCAGAATATAGATTGTAATGTCGAAATTGTATTGCTGTAACTATATGTACCATTGTTAATATAAAATTTACCCATTTATGTATCATCTACTATTGTTGCTTCTATTGCTATTGTTATTATTGTTGTTTTTTCTTATGTATTCTTAATGAATGCAAATCTAAATAATTATTTAAGTATAAATACAATTATGTGTCAACATGTTAAATTTCATTTCTACAATAAAAATCTCTCTTAAAAGCCTACCAATCTACTTTTTATCCCTATGAAAGTTGCTCAAAAAATAGAACACTTCCAAAAAAAATTCTTTGGTAAGGATTGAAAAATAAAAAGATATTTCATATCGTTTCTTGGGAACAAATGAGTTCCAAAAAAGATGCGAGGGGCTAAGGATGAGAAAAGTGAATGTGATGAACAAAGCTCTTTTGGCCAAGCATTGTTGGGATCCCATAAAACAAGAGAAGAATGGATGGAATCATATTATTAATTCTAAATATCTAAATAGGGGAGTTAGCTTCTTGAAAGAGTAGGTATCACTTTATGGATCTGCCTTCTGGAACAACCTTGTTAAATTGAAAAAACTTATCCTGAGAGGTATCAAGTGGAGATTAGGTAACGGTGAAAAAATTTATTTATGGTTTGACTTATGGCTAGAAGATGCTCCCCTTTCACAAAATTTCTCCTATGCCTTTTGGAGACCTAAATTCTCATAATTGTTTGGAACCAAAGTAGCCAATTTCATTGAAGAATTAGGGGGTAAGAAAATATGGAAGAATCTTCTGGTTTTTGATCTCAACCAAGGGGAATAAGAATTCCTGAAAGATATGGCTTTCAAATTGAGAAATCATGTGATAAGGAATGTTGGGTATGAAGATTCCTTAATTTGAAAATATGATAAAAAATGTATTTTCTCTATGAGGTTTGCGTATCACAATGTGGTTGATGATAATGTTAGTTGGTTCTCGGGGAAGCTAATCTAGTCCAAAGAGCTTATCCCCAAGATTAATTTCTTCTTCTAGTTGATCCTTCAAAATAAAATCCTCTCTATAGAAAATATCAAAATTAGAGGTATGATTCTTCCCAATCATTGTTACCTTTGTGGAATGAATGAGGAGATGACTCAACACCTCTTCATGGACTATGGCTTCTCTTTGGAAACCCTGAATCACATCCTAAATGCTTTGGGGGTTTTTTGGGTTCTCTCAAGAACCTTTATGGAAATGGTTGAGCAATGGTCTCCCTCCCTCTTCTCTAGCCCTAAATGGTGAACCCTTTGAAAATTTAGCCTCTCACACTTTCTATGGAAAGTTTGAAATGAGAGGAATAACAGGGCATTCAAAAATTGCTTTAGAGACCCACCTTCAGTAGGAGCTAAAATTTTGAATTCTCTCTCTAAAAACATATACAATATTTATTTTTCTCTTGGCATTGATATTTAAAAAAAAATTTAGTTAGCTATTAAGTTGGGAATTTCCAATCTTGAGAAAGGTTCTACTTAGGTTGAATCAAGAAGATTGCATGCCAAGTGGTTCCCTCCTCCTGACAGGTGGATAAAATTAAATTTTGATGTAGCATCAAAAGGAAATCTAGGGTTGGTAGAAGCAGGAGGAATTACTAGAGATAATAATATTTTGGCCTATGTTGAGAAACTTGGAACCCAGTCCAACCACTTTGCTGAGGCCAAGGCCCTCTTACAAGGTTTTATTTTGCTGGAATATCTAAATTTTGAGAAGGTAATTATCAAGAGAGACTCCCTAAACTTAATCAATAGTCTTAATTGCATCCATAATCCTAGATGGAGTATTGCAAATTTAATGGCTGAGTCAAATCAAATCCTAAGAACCTTTGAGAACGTCCATTACCAACATATTTTTAGAGAAGCAAATATGGTGGTTGATTTCATGGCCAATATAGGAGTTCTCAATAAAATTTACTTAGAGGGAAAGTTTCATTCAAAATATCTATCTGTAGCTTGCATATTTCATTTTGTTATGTTTATTTCTTGAGTTGGCTCCAAATATTATGTTCATCTAAGAGTCAACCCCCTATTTTTTCTATGGACATGGATGAAATTTCTTCTAATTCAAATTTGCATGGAGGGAGCCTTTGTAAGTGGTTCTTCTAGTGGGAAGTTGCACCATCCCATTCAAAAAATACTTACCACTGCCTTTCTTGTCCTTAGGCTATGAATTTTGGGCCTCTTTTTTGTGATCTTATGTGTAGCTTGCACTTTTTGTTCTATTATGCTGATTCCTTGAGCTAGCCTAGAATATTATGTTCACCTGAGAGTCAACTCCCTATCTTCTCTTTGGCCACGAATGCAATTTTTCCAAATTCAAATTTGCATGGATGGAGTCTTTATGAGTGGTTATCTTTAGCAGGAAAAGAGAAGATATTCTAGGAGCTCATGACCCTTTGATATCTCTTGAGAAAGCATGGTCAATAGTGAATGACCTACTAAGATCCCTTAGTAGGTTTATGAATATGTCGACCATTTATGTGGATGAAATATCTTGGGTAATGAATTTATTCAAAAATAACTAGGGTATATCAGAGGAGGGTATGATGTATTTTTATCTAACTTGGTTTAGTTTTGCTTGAGGAATCCTTGGCTTCCCTTATCTACTATTTTTCTCTCTAATGGTTGTGGACTAGGTCCTTGCTGTTGTGCTATCCTTTTCCCTCTTCTTATCCTTTTTTGGTTAAGGCTTGGTTTTATTATTATTTTTGTTCCTTCTTGTCTGGTTTTGATGAGGGCTTATTTTGTTGTTCTCTTTGTATATATGTAAAAGTTTTGAGGACCCTTTTAAAACCCTCTCTTTCCATCTACTAAAAAATAATTCCATTCATGAGAACTACAAAATTAATATAAACAAAGACCTAAAAAGCACCCATCATTGGATTATATATATATATATTATATTAATATGTCACTTTTGTTACAAGGTCAATTAGCCTATATTTAGTTTACTTTTCAATTAAACATATTTTCCATCTTTCTCAAATTTTTATTTTTCTTCTATCACATATTTAATCTCATTTTTATTGATAGAATTTTCCTTGGTTAGTTGCCTTCTAAGAAATTCAATTTGTCAAATAAATATCAACATGGTGATTGGCTAAATTATCTATCATCTTATTTATTTCTTTATAGATATGTTGCATTTCATAGTGCATCCATCAATAATTGATTGACATCTAAAACAATGTTATTATTTTTTTGAATAAGCTATGTGTGGCTTCTTTTGGGGACCACTCCCATTACAAAAATAAAACATTACATTGCTTTCATTTTTTTTACTGGAGAATTAAGGGTTGTACTCGGGTCCTCTACCCTTGACAAATCACAACTCTCTTCTTTACAACTTGAGAGTTTACAAATAGATTCAATTCCCATATCAATTGAGATGCTATAGTTAGAAAACTACACCATTTTACATAAAATATATGAATTCTTGATTTTTATTTTCTAGATTTTTTAATTTTTTTGTTACAAATATTCTAGAATTCAACATTCTTCTTGACATTTTTCTATAGCAGCCTTCACAATACCAAAAATTCACCTCTACTATTTATGCATTGCATCTTAGTAGAGTAATATTTCCAAAACATCGCACTATCATAGTCTGCTTTACCAAATTTGGATTGCTAGTTTTCTTCCTAAAGCACAAGTGTAACCACAAAAATTATAATAAATAGTTTATATAAAAATACATTAATGTTATAAAATAAAGCAAATATTACCAATGGAAAACATTAAAGTAAATCTTAATCATTATTTGATTCAAGCAATCAATATTTTCTTGTCAACTTCAACTAAACTTACTACTTCCTCTAACCATGGAAAAAATAATTTAACTTCACGTCCTCCATTAAAACCCCTCTATTGGATAGCCTATATACACATTTGTTTCCTTCAAGCGTATGTGTAAACCTAATTTCTTCAAACTCTTTAGCAGGGTTATGCATAGCGGCAAAACTTCGCCATTTGGGCGAAAAAAACATTTTCAAAAATTCAAATTTACGAAATTTTTGGGACCCGGACGTCGGCCATTTAGCCAAAATTTTTAGGAAAAAAATAAATTTTAGGTGTCGGTTAGCCGTCCTTTGATGAGAGTATCACGAATATTTTGAAAAATTTGCAAGTAATCCCACCTAAATAAAGTACCCTTTTCACCCTAAAATTTTAGAATTTCTAAATTATCCCGCCAAACTCGCCAAGTATACCTCTATATATAATTAACACCCCAAGGATACATTTTTATTTTTAGACCGTGTTCTATACCCGACAAATATACCGACATAATTCTTCACAACACCAAAAGCTTTTCTACGACTGACCATAACCAATTCTACAACCGTATGGAACCTCTTCTGTAACCGTCCAAAACTATTTTGGCAACCAGACCAGTTTCTACAACCATCTGGAACCACTTCTATAGCAGGAACCATTTTTGCAATCGGATGAAACCACTTCTGTAGCCATATCCTATTTTGCAATCGTCTAGAGCAAATTTTATAGAAGGTACCTCCTCTGCAATCGGATGAAACCACTTCTATAGCTGGATCCTGTTCTACAACCATCCGAAACAAATTCTATAATTGGATCCTATTATGCAACCGTTTGGAACAAATTCTATAGCAGGAACCTCTTCTACAACTGAATGAAACCACTTCTGCAGTCGGAACCTATCATGCAACTGTATGGGACCACTTTTTATTCGAATATTTTCCTGCATTCGACAGAAACCAATTTTGCAACCAAAATATTTTTAATCGGATCCTGGTCTCGCACCGGACCTCTTTTCACACCAGGTTCTCTGTCACTGCTCTACTTGCCATGTTTTTCTTTATTTTGCCATGTTCTGCATGTTATTTTGCTTGGTTCTGCATGTTTTTCTTTATTTAATGATTTTTCAATCCTGTTCTGCACCACACCAATATCGGAGCCCTCTTCTGCATCTAGAATGTCATTGCTCTATTCCCATGTTTTTCTCTATTTTGCCATGTTCTGAATGTTTTAAAACTCTTTGATTCTTAGTTTCAATTCATATATTTTTTTCCTTGCTAAGATTATACATGAGTAAATGCTTTGGTTCTCTAAAGACATATTGATGCTCTTTTTCTCAGTTAAAGTGCTTTCACCAAAAAATGAACCAGTGGCATAAACTGATAAAATCACAATAAAGAATGGTAGGAAAAAAGTATGTATAATCTACCACCCAAACAATTGTTTATTCTATTTACAATATTATCTTAAGGCCTCTAGAAAGTACACCCTCTTTAACCTTTTTTTTGTAACAAGTAAAATGTCACCCAGTGATGGAAAGAAGGGCACCAAATCTTCTACTAAAAAGAGTATCCTCAAATATTTTAGCCAAACTTCGAAATGCAACGAGCCAACGACATCCATGCAAATTCAAGGTACAAATGATTTTTGACTTCCTAGTATGTGCTTGATTGATGATTTGAATATTTTTTTGTAAATTTTTTTATCCAAGAATGATAAAAAATATTATGGTATGCTACTATGCAGAATACCCTATCGATCCTGATATGCCTCCACTTGAAGATATTCCCCAACAAGAGATGCCTTTTATTGAAAATCCCCTTAGAAATGACATCCAAAAAACACTTGAAGACAACATGCAAAATGACATCACAATTGAAAATGAAAGTGATAAATCAAAATCATTACAAGCTTCAATTGAATCTTCAACCAAAAATTCCAAAAAAAGAAAAGCGTCTCTCTAGATACTTGGAAGGGGATTTAGGAAAGAATGGGTAGAAATATTTCCCTGGCTTGAGCCTGTCATGAATGAGGATAACCAAATCGATGAAAAAGAATGTAGATGCAAAATTTGCAGTTGGAGACTTGGTAAGGATCATAGGCTTCAAAACAAGATTGATACAATTGAAAAACATGCTGGAAAATCTTATGTAAAAGTTATAAAAAGTAATGGTGAAGTTAGTAAAGAAGTTAAGTGGAAGGATGCATCAGAATGTATGCATTTAAGATATGCTATAGAATATGACAATCACTTAAAGCAACAAAAATCTCTTGTTGAGAAAGGTGGAACAATTGGAGCCCAATTTCACAAAATACAAAAGACTATTTTAGCTTCAAAAAGTATGTAGTTTGCCATTGTTTACAATATTCTCAAGAAAGGTAGACCAATGTCCGATTTTATTGATTATAAGTAGCTATTATGCCTTTTTAATGTGCAAAACCTTCCTAGTTCTCATTGGTCAGACCGAAGTGGTTGGGAAATGGCAAAATGTTTATCTTTGGTTGAGAAAGAAGACCTAAGGGAGCAAGTAAAACTTGCCAAATTCATTTCACTTTCTATTGATGAGGTAACAAGTTGTGGATAACACATCTTGGATTTGCATGCATGTGTACACATTTCAAAATCATATTAGAAGGCCTATTTTGTTGGGAATACATAAGATGTTGGAAAGTTCAAATGCAGAAAATATTTATAATGTTGTTGTCAAAAGTTTAAAGAATATTGCGGGAATGAATGATATAGACATAGAAACAAAGTTAATTTGCATTGGAGCTGATGGAGTTGCTATTATGCAAGGTCATAGGTCTGGTCTTTGTGTTCGACTCCAAACCACAGTTGCCCCATATATGATCCCCATTCACTGTATGGCTCATAGAGTTAATATTGCATATAAAATTGTGAGCACATTTTCAAATGTTGCTAAAGTAGAAAACCTTATTCGTGATATTCATTCTTATTTCTCATTAAGTCCAAAAATATTTGCAGAGTTTCAGCAGTTTGCACTAGGAGTTACAGAAGGGAAAAATTTGTTAAAATATGTGGATACAAGATGGATTTCATTGTATCAACCTGCTCAAAGAGTTTTGGCAGAATATCAATCATTGATGGGGTTTATGCATGCAAATCGTAGAATAGTTGATAAGGCAAAAGATATGTTGTTTCGTTTGACTGACTTGGAAACACTTTTGACCTTATGTGGTATTCTTCCAATGTTAAAAGAAATGAACAGATTAATTAATCTTGCACAAGAGAGGTCCATCTATATCGTTGATTTTATGAGGATGAGAAAACAAATATGCGTGCTTCTTGATACATTATATGTGTCTAATGCAGATTTTACAGAACCTGTATTTGATAGTTGGAATACATTGATAAACGTGAACAATCCAAAAATCTTCTTGAAGTTTGACATCAATGATCATATTTGTATTAATGTTCATGAAAAGATGATACTTGTTTATTGTTTTGAAAGGCAATCAAGTATAGTTGTGGAATATTTTGAAGAAGTTCCTATAACACACAATAGATTTCATGTTGTAATATAGAAAACAAAGAGTAATTTGTCAAATATAGCAAAAACTTTGACAGGTGAGATAAGAGAACGGTTTCAGAGAGATGAGTTGCTCGAGTCCATGGGTGTGGTTAACCCCATGTTTTGGGGACCTTGTATTGAATACAATTCTACAAATGAGTTGTTTATTAAATATATGGGTAACCTCATTGACCATTTCAGTAAGAGTGTGGAAGTCAATGGTGTTGAAATTAAAGGTATACTCAACAGTGATATTTTGAAAGAACAATCATCGCATTTTGGAAGAACAATGGTTGTGCAAACATCACTTATGACAGGTGTCCATGAGATTGGTTCCACTGCACGTTTGTGGCAAAAATTGTATCCAAGCACAATCTTAAAAGATACAATAAGTGAATACTTTCGTTTATATGAATTATGTGAAACAATGATTTTGGGGTCAATCGAAGATGAAAGAGTTTTCAGTGCACTTGCTTTTGTTAAATCTAAACTCCGTAACAGACTCGACAAGAATTTAGAAAATTGTTTAAGAATTTATGTGTCTTCATATCAGTTGGATACATTTCCATATGATAGAGCGTTGGAACACTGGAGTTCCTTGGTAGATAGAAGAGGAACGTCGAATACGATCAATAATGATGATGATGATGCTTTTAGTGATCAGATGGTGGAGACACAGATTTTTGCTATGCTTCATAATGATTTTGGACAAGCTGATATGTTTCAGCTTCCATAGTGATAATTTTCCATGATTTCATTGACAATGATAAACACGAATTGATTTGATAGCATATTTCTCAATATTGTTCCAGATTTATATGATTTCAAAGAATTGTTGTTTTAAATCACATTATTATTTTAAAATTACATGGCTTATATCATTTTTGTAGATTGTAAAATTGTATGTTTATGTCTTAGTGTCTCAACTCTCATTTCATTGACAATGATAAACCCAAATATTACATAATATTTTCAAACTCAAATATTACATAACATTTTCAAACCCAAATTAGATATTGCAGTCTTTTTTAAAAAATTTCAAACAAAAATTACATAACATTTTCAAACATAAAATTTCATATTAACTAGTTCAAAAAGAAATATATTACATCGTTCAAACATTTTTAAACCCAAATATTACATAACATTTTCAAACTCAAATATTACATAACATTTTCAAACCCAAATTAGATATTGCAGTCTTTTTAAAACATTTTAAAACAGAAATTACATAACATTTTCAAACAAAAATTTCATATTAACTAGTTCAAAAAGAAATATATTACATCGTTCAAACATTTTTAAACCCAAATATTACATAACATTTTCAAACCCAAATTAGATATTGCAGTCTTTTTAAAACATTTTCAAACAGAAAATTTCATATTAACTAGTTCAAAAAGAAATATATTACATCGTTCAAACATTTTTAAACCCAAATATTACATAACATTTTCAAACAAAAATATTACATAACATTTTCAAACCCAAATTAGATATTGCAGTCTTTTTAAAACATTTTCAAATAGAAATTACATAACATTTTCAAACAGAAAATTTCATATTAACTAGTTCAAAAAGAAATATATTACATCATTCAAACATTTTTAAACCCAAATATTACATAACATTTTCAAACATAAATTAATATATTGCAGTCTTTTTAAAACATTTTCCAACTCAAGTCTCAAATATTACATACCAATTTCAAACAGAAATTACATATTGCAGTATTTTTAAAACATTTTCAATATTTTGATTGGTGCTTGGATGCTTCACTAGTGGTTGGAGTTGTCGTTTCTTTTCCTTTATCAGCTTTTGTGACACTCTCTTCTGGCAGTGCTCCAACTCTAACAAGGTTGTCACGTACTTTCACAATACTTGACACACATGTTGCTTCTTCTTTGTTTGGATCTTCAAGTATTGTTGGAAGCGATTCTTTCATTTTCTCAAGCACCTTATCCGGATCTTCTTGCAACTTCTCTTTGATGTATTTTTTTAAACGATTGTTTTCTAAAACCTTTGCCTGCATTTTTTTCATTTCCATTGCATTCATCAAACATGTCTTTGTTGTATGAATATTGACATCCATGCTCTTAACCTGTGTTTTCAAATTTTCAAAATTTGACTGCAAAAACAAATTGAAAACTTAATTCGAAAGGGATATATTGAAATTATTACAAATTTTCAAGAAATATAAAAATTTAACTGCAATAGAAAATTGAAATACATATAACTTTTTTACCTCAGCCAATTCTCTTGTAGTCTCAACAACTGCAACCTTGTCCTTATCAGAAGCCCATTGGTTGTAAAATGCTTGGGCTTCAGCATTAACATTCTCCAATCTACCAACAACAACATTTAACACATCATCATCATAAGTAAAATCAGATTTAACTATTCTTGATGTAGCCTGTTTTAGCAGGCCATCAAGCTTTTTAGGTTCAAATTTGACCAAAGAATAAATAGATTCTCTTTTTTCATAATTTTTATATCGAGAATTAATTTCCCTAATAAGGACCTTTGCTCGATATTCCCATTCTTTCAACTCTTGCAAATATTTCAACACAAACTCCTTAATTGTTGACTCGGTACTTTCAACCAATGAAACATTTTTATTAAAATTGACAACATCATCCTTAGTTTGAGGACCCTAAGGATGAGGGTTGTCTCCTTGAGTGGGTGGTACTGATGTCTGCTCAGTTGCAGGGGCTTCTTCTTCTTGTGCTATATCTTTAAGCACATATGTTGCCTTGAAGCCTACAATGTTGCCCTACAAAAGGAAATCCTCATCAAGTTGAATATTATCCAATCCCAATGTAGAACATTCTAGTGCTTATGAATTTGTAGAAAATGTAAATTGAGACCATCCATACCCAGAACTTGTTGTTGGCATGTGTGATCTCTGTGGGTGTGAAAACCCATGCCCATAAATTCGTGTAGTGCCCTATGATCTCTATGAAAACAATCGTTTTCCAACATCGACTTGCCCTCGCATAGGCATTGTTGGAGGCTATGCCGGTGCCTGTCGCTGATTTGGTGGAAGTGGTGGTTGTGGTGAAACCGGTGAGTGTGATGCAACTAGAGGTGGTGGCAGCATATGCCCTCTAACTTGTGATGTTACTTTTTGAACATGAGAATCAACTGAAAATAGTCAAAAATATTTTGTTAGAATTCTTCTTAAAATAAAAAAGATCTTAATTTAAATTAACTACACATAGATTTACTTGAAGACGATGAAATGTGTTGAAATTATCCTGCAATGGGGGAGGGGTTGGCCACACTAGATTCGGCTTGCACATTTTGTGCATACCTAGGTGTACGAGAAACCCTAGGAGTAGCTACTTTCCTGGAATGTTTGTGTGACCTCTGCATAGGACCAGGTGTTGCTTCAGAGCTCGTGTCTTTAGAATCACCTGTTTGTTCTGGCCTGTGATCCCTAGTGGTAGCAATATATTTACTCCTTGTATTTTCTGCCTTCCCCTACATATAGATGAAAAAAAAAATTAAAAAAGGAATGTGGTAAACTATAAAATAGTATGTCAAGGACAATGTTGTAGTTATTACCTTCAATTCCTCTGTTGACATGGCAATAGACTGTAGTGTTGCATGCACTACAGTTGGTACATGAGTAGTCAACAAATTATGAAAACACTCAAAATATAAAGCTAAAAGAAAATTTATAGTGCCCACAATGGGCTGAGTCTTGCTGGTTGCTAGTTGGACTGTGTGCAACTTGGACCTGATTCGATCTAAAATATAAGTGCACCAATCGAACCTATGATTTTTCTCAGACTGAAAAATATAAGCAAGTGCCCAAAATAAAATTTTTGGTCTTCCCATCAGAATAAGTCTAGCCTGGAAAAATTCAATAATGGCCTTCAGAGTTTGATGGTTAACATCGCTGATTGATAAACCTCTTTTTGATTTGGCGGCAGAAGTTGCATAAAAAAAATTAGATGTCAATTTACAAATTTGAAACATTGAAAATTAATAAAATATAATTAACGAGATTTATACCTGCTTTCCTGAATAAATTGTTCAAATATATGGCCTTATTTATCCTTGCCCTCCCAAAAAGGGTTATGTCATCTACAAACTATTGATGGGTGATGTTATCGATGTCATTACTAGCCTTAAGTCCACTTATAAGCATATATTTGTTAGACTTCTTCAATTTCCTACCCAAAACCTCTACCATAATAATGAACATATATGGTGATAGAGGATCTCCCTATCTAATACTTCTCTTGGCATTAAATGATTCTATTACTAACCCATTGACCAAAAATGAATATAAAACTTAAAGACACAAGCTCTAATCCATCCAACCCATTTCTTCTCAAATTCAAACTTTTTTGATACTCAAAAAAGAAAATACCATTTAACCCTATTAAAGATTTTACTCATATCAAGTTTTAAGATCATTGCTTTCTCTTTTATTGAAGTTGTTGAATGTATAACTTTAGAAGCTACTATGATCCTATCCAAAATCTATCTCCCTTTCACAAATCCTTCTTGCTCTTCTGAAATAATTATGTGTAACAATGACCTTAATCAATTCACCATCGCTTTGAAGATAATATTATATGCCATATTACATAGGGCTATGGGTCTAAATGAATCAAACAATTCAACATCCTTCTTATTTGGAATGAGGGTAAGATATATTGCATTTATTTTATAAGGTCTGTATTGTTTTACCTTAGACTGTTCCATTGCCACCAATAAATAATCCTTCACTATATCCCAATTATGTTGGTAAAATGCTATAGAGAGTCCATTTGGACCTAGGGATTTATACTTATTAAAAGAGAAAGGAGCTAAATGAACTTCTTCCATATTAATAAGATCCATTAGTTTTTTGTTGTCTTCATTCATAATAATTGAAGGTATTGTTGGCATCCCTGCCACATTGTTTTCATTTGTGAGAAATTTTGCTATGTAATAATATCTTCTTCCCTAAAAAAATCTTCTTTTTCAGAATGTATTCCTTATTTTCCATATTTTGCTGTTGAGATTTGTTGGCTGCACTCAAGGAAGCATGCAGTCCTTTTCTTTCACTCATCATGCAAGGTCTTTATTTTTAATTCATAGGCGAGAGTAGTTTCGTGCCATGCTTCAGTGCAACTTGATTTCAGAGAAATAGTAGAGTTCAAGCCCTTTTCCGGATAGAATATAGTAGAAATTCCAAGTAGGGTCTAAACCTTTTGACCCCCACTTGAGAGCGTAAGCCTATTTTGGGCCTTGTATGGGCAAAACATAGTTTTAAGGAAAAAATGAAGTGAAAACTAGTTTCAAGCTAAAAGTCAATCAAATGCTAAGTGGGGCCCAATCCTTTTTACCCCTCAGGCCAAAGTGTTTTCACCCCAACTAGAGAGCGCAATCCCTTTTCAGGGCTTGTATGGGTGAAAGTGCCTTTTTCTCATTTTCCAACACCCAGCATAACTCAATTGCATAGAAAAAATTGCAAGTGGGGCCCAAGTGCTTTCATCCAACTTGAGAGTACAAGCCCATTTTAGGCTAGAATATAGCTGAAACTAAGTGGGACCCAAGTGCTTTCATACCAACTTGAGCACGCTAACCTATTTCAGACCTTGTATGGGCAAAACACCTTTGGAGTTTCCCAAGGCTGTGCATTGGGTCCCACCTCTCTAGCAAGGCGATAAAGAGTTTTGATATTCACAAAGTCACTTCAAAGTGGTGTCCCATGATGCGTTTGGAAATCCTATTATGAGCAAAGAGTAGAGCGAAGGTCATTTTCGGTTCAATGCTCAAACAAAGTCAAGTTGGAGCCCTCACTAAAAAATTCTTGTTTCACTCGAAGGAGACATCAAAAATCTCTTTTGTGCCTCTTTTCAATGAAATTCCTTCTCTCCTCTTCTTCAATGGTAGTCACCCAAAGTAGCATTCAACATCATGCTTTTGCTCATTTAATGGTTATTGGTCAGATAAGTTTCTAAATACAATCCCCCTGAATCCTAGAATCTTATTTTCACCATCGAGGTAGTTCCAACAAGTAAGAAGATGTTATTACAAGCGAATCATGTCCTTGCATTGAAACCATGCAACTACTTTTTGAGAAGTCATCAAATTTAACCCATGCTTCATTACGTTATGATAGTGCTGAAATTAAATTTTTGCTGCCATCATAATATTTTGTGGTTGGGCATTTATGATTTAGAGGCAGAATCCTCTATAAAATCTAGCAATTCTAATGTAAAAGGATGGATGTTTTTCTAGATAACTACTATGCCTAAGTTATGCTATGAATACAAAGGATCCTTAGCTCTAAATATGAATCTCTTTCACACGCATACATTCTATTCTTTATTTCTATTAAATTTTCTTCTCTATATCATAGCTATAATTCTACGTCTGGATCTAGATTCTGATAAAGAGTAGACGCTGGAATAATTTTGGAGGTTGCATATTGTGAGAGTATCTAGTTTTAATTTTTGTTACATCCTTTGTGCTAATGGCTATTGGTTTAAAGTACAACTAAGTGATCGTGTTGTTTGTTCATCACCCCCTGTTAATCTGGCTCACAACCACATTTCCCATCCCTTTTAGTCATTTATCATTTCTTTCCTATTTTCTTAAACTCCAACCCAAGTTTAGATTAGCAAGGGAACCAACTCTCTTTGGAGATTTGTACGGGAGGCATTTATTCCTTTTGGCCTTTCAATGTTGGTCGGGTCTAGGGCGTATTGACGAAACTTTCTATACCTAAGGTAGATTCTTGACCAAAAGGTACTTCTTGAAGAATTTTATCATTAAGAACTTAAGACTCTTATGATCCTAGAATTATTTGATAAATATACCTTACCTCTTCTCTAATTTTACTCCGATCTTCAATCCAAACCTCTTCTATCGATTTAATTCTACTAATTTTGGATGCTAATATTTGTACTAAGCCATCCTATGAAAAACTTTGTATTTTTATATTCTTCTTTTAGCCAAGTTTATCTTGATTTTAATCTCCAAAATTTATATTCCTTACTAAAAATATTATGATATTCACTAAGCAACTCCTCTTCCTTAAATATTGGATTATTATGATCACCTTTTTGGAATTTTATAAGTTCATATTTTAGTTCTTCTTTCTCCTCAAAAATATTTCCAAAAGTGTTCTTGTTCCATTCTTTTAATCTAGATATCATGGATTTAATTTATTTTGGAAGTGCATACACCCCATAGTTTACGAAATAATTTCATGTTTGTGCTATCATATCAACAAATTGAGAATGGTCTTCCCACATGTACTCATATTTAAAATATGATATTTTTTGAATTCACTTACCATAATTTTAACTCTTATTGGCCAATGATCTGAACCAATCCTTGTTAAGGTATTAATTTTGGCACAAATCCCTTCATCTATAAAATTATATGAGAGTATGCATCTATTTAATATTTTTTCTATTAGGTTCTATCCTATCCTATTGTTGGTCCATGTATATTTATCTTCTTCAAACTCAACCTCCCATAGATTATTGTTTTGAATAAAAGCTGAGAAATCTCTCATACTTTAGGTTAATTTTCTAATTCCTTCATTTTTTTTATCTAGCTTGGTTATGAAATTAAATTATCCTATGATCATGAATTAGGTTTCTTGGTCTTTAATTCTCATAAAATTATAATCTACCTAACTGATTTGTAGGTCCATAAACATTGATAAGAATGAAACAAATCTCTACAAAGTAGCCTATGACTAAAGAGGTCATCCAATGCCTAAATTTATGAATGTTTATACAGGAGGTTCTAGAAGGATTCCAAAAAATTAGAATTTCCCTATTTATCCTTTAGAATCCATAGCATCCCATTCACATCTTGCCCATACTTCTTTCATAGTTTTTGAAACTTCTTTCATCATTTTAGTTTCTTGGATTTATTACTTAAATAGAGGTCTATGATACACCTCTACTTTAAGGGAGCATTAGCACCCCTTATATTCTATGAGATTATAATCATGTCTCATTAGGGGCTATTGGCCCTGGCTACAAATTACCACTATCATTTTGTTGTTTGGTAAAGAGAAGTTCAACCTACTTAGTTTTTGTTTCTTACTCTATGTTTGATCTTGCTTCTTTGGATCTCACTTGATATTTTTAGGGTTTTCCTATTTTTTCTTTGCCTATATTAGGAGTAGGTATTATTATTATATTCCTCAAAATTATTTCACCAACTTTATTTTTCATCAGATTTATCCTCTCTTGGCTCTACTACAAAAGCTTTTGACTTGTTCTGCTCATTTTCTCATATTTCTTTACAAATTTTTTTTATTCTAAATGGTGCATGGTACTTCAAGAGAGTATTCAAAATTTTATGAGACACATTCCTTAGGTTCATCAAGAATGTTTATCCCTAAATCAAGATCATACTGAATAGATAGTTCCTTGTTAATATGTTGAACCTGTTGTATTGTGTCCTCTAAGTTTTGATCTACTTTTTTTCATAGGATAAAGCCTTAAAATAGTTGGTATTTATTCTAATATCCTTTGTTATTGGTCTCCATTATTTATTTGCTTTTATTTTCTAGATATATTTATGGAAATTGAAAACCATCTTCATCCGTATCCATTTGTAAGTTTCTCTTGCACTTTTCTACCTATGATTTTGTTGGGATATTCTTAGGGCATGATATATCAATATTTCCCACCTCATTACATATTCTACATCTAGAAGATATATTTTTATAATATATGGTTTGGTTGGTTCCACATCTTATCCCCATACTTAATACTGACTGATTTTGGTAAAGCTTCACTTATATCAATCATGACCAAAATCTGAGGATAAATAGCCAAGAATCCATCTTTTGTAGTATCTAAAATATCAAGGAATTCTCCTAGTGTTACCTATTTCCTTGAAGGTATCTATTTTCCAAAATTCAATGGAAAGTTCATACATCCTAACCTAGACTAGTAATAGGAATAGATTTATATTTTTAGGTGAAAAACCTTCATACCAGAGGGTAAAGGAAGAGTCATGCTCAAGAGTCATGCTCTTCCCATAAAGCAAGGGCCCCCTTTTAGGATTCTATTTCTTTCTTCCCTAGAACAAAAATTGCTAGGAATAAACCTTTAATAAGAATGGATAGAATTACTTCTAGAGACTTCCAACTCTTACCAATCCATTTTCTTAAGGCTAAGCCCTGACCAATACCCATAGAATTTATCAAAAAATACCCTATCTTGGAGCAATGAGGATTGATCCTGTATGGTGCACTCACTAACATCTACCACTAGAGATGATTTTAAGGATTTAGATATAAATATGTCCATGGAAAGGAAACTAAAACTCAATATCTACTAAGATTACTAGAATATCCTATAGAAAATATAATGCTTTCCTATAGCAAATATAATATTTGATAAAAAAATTATTATAATTTGCATGCAAAATTTCTAAGATAAATAAGGGAAAAAAAAACTTGGCTGAAAATCACTAAAGTTCTAGCCCTTTATTACGCCTCCCATCATTCGAACCCTAGCTGACGAATATGTACAATTTCATTTTTACAACTTGAAAAATCGTCATTGCCCTTGTTCTAGATGGCTAGCTTCACAAGGTCATATGCCCCTCAATATTGCTTGGATTCCTTCTTATCATAACCCATTTTAAAGTTATTCAAATTCTGCACAATTTAATCCAAGAATCAGTTGAATTGGATAACCGTTCCCAAATATATGGCTTATAAAAGATGAGATAATTTAAAAAATTTCATAATCCTTCATGAAACTATTTGTCCACCAATGTTAGGTTCTATTATATTGATCTCATTACATTTCTATCAAATTAATTAAATAATATCCAACCTACCTTTCTATCAAAAATATTCTTCATCTTCCTTTATTATCAAACAAATTTGCCATCTTCCTCATTTTTAAGTTTTCACAATCAAAACCTTTTTATAATTTTGTATAGATGCCTTCCGAAATTGAAAATTTGTCAAGATAAAATTCAACACCATGAATGGCTAAAATATTTGCTGCCTATTTTTCATATCTATAAATATAAATATATTGTCTAAGAGTTTCTTAATAACTTTTTTAGGGTTTTTATTCATGCCCCTAATATTCCAAATTATTATTATTATTTATTTTTGTTTGTGGGTTTAGCCCAACTTCTTCTTAACACTTTTGATATTTGCTTTTGTTTTTCCATATCAATATCTCTTTGGATTTTTTTTCTCTTTGTTTTTGCTTCTTAGGTCTTCCTTTTTTTTTTTCATTTCCAACAATACTTTCATCTTCATCCATCTCATCGATCTTCTCACATCGCTCAAAGTAAGACTTATCATCTATAGGTTTGTATTGTTGTGTGGGAGTTGTAGAGCAAGGAATAATCTCAAAAGTACATTCTTCTTTATATTTTCATGGAAATCCTAAAGTGCAAGGACACTTTTCTAAAGAAATTACCTTCTAATTTTGCCCTAAAAACCTTAAATTATTATAGAATTTCTCCATCCTTATTTATTTATTATGCTGCTCTTGAAACCCTAAAATACAATGGATAACCTCTATGCCACTTTCACTTTTATGACTAGGAGAGGATTCTATACTACTTGAGGAAAATGAAGACGATTTACTTAAAAATATCTTCACCTCTTCTATTGTGTTTGCATTTGGATTTTCCTCCATATTTACCTTTGCACCTTTAATTCCTTCTAAAATTGAACTTACATATTGTACTTTCTAATACCTTATATCCTTCTTTGTTTCTTCTAAATGTTGATCCAAGTGAGTTATGGTGGCTTTTTTCATTAGATTTTATAGACAGGCTTTCTTCACCCTTTCGTTAGGAGTGGAATATTCTTGATCTGATCTACCTTATATTAATGTATGATTTCCTTGCTTCACCTTGAAGTTTTTCTTATGACCATTTTTTTTTCTCTTTCTTCATAGTTTTCACTTTGCAAACTCTTGCCAAGTGGTCAGTCTCATAACAATTGCAACAATAAAAAGTGATGTTTTCATAATCCACTTGATCCCATTCTCTTAATTCAGATTTAACCTTAATATATTGTGGCAAAGGTTTTAAAATATCCATAGTGACACATATTATGGTATATATAGCATGCTTCCACTCTTTAATAGTTAGTTCTTCCTTGATGAATTCTCCTAGGGTATTTCCAATATTCTTCAAAACATCCTTATTAATAAGTTGATATGGAAGTCCAAAAATCCTAATCTAAATAAAAATATTCTTAATAGTTTCTATTTCAATAAAAAAAATTCATTCCATGGTATTAAATTAAGGGTATATCTCCCTCTAAACAATGGGTTACTAGTCAATATTTTATCCCTGCTTTTTGAATTAGAAAAGATGACAATGAAAAAACCTTTAGGAAGAAAAGTCCTAGAGTAATTTGAATTCAATCCCCACTTCCACTTTATCCAATATTGAATATCAAAAACCCTAGCTAGGATCTATGGAATATACATATTAACCCCCTACTTTTTAAAACCATTATATCATGTTCAATCATCTCATCCTTGATGGTCACTTTATGTGCAACATTTGTTACTTGGATTAAATTTTCCATATATTTTCCCTTACATTTATCTTCAACTTGGGCATCCATACCTCTAGCAAGGGTACCCTCAATTCCAATTAAGGATTTCAAATATGAATTTAATTCCAAATTAACTAGTGAGGTTGGGACTAGGGATCACCCATGGCTTGCACTCCCTCTTGGATCGCACTCCCTCTCAACTCAACTCACTCCTAGCTCACACTTCCTCCTAACTCACACTCACTTCTAGCTTGCACTCCCTCTTGGATCATACTCACTCCTGACGTTCCTTTTATTCAATATTGTTTTGAAAATAATATTCACCACATTCATGGTAAGGGTTTGAAGCATGGATACATTTGGAAAAAATCCATTGCTCTTCCATTATATCTAAAAATATCAATATTAGCTCATAGTCCCTTTATGCTCGCACTCACTCTTGGTTCGCACTTCCTCCTAGATCACACTCCCTTCTAGCTCACACTCGTTCTTGTCTCTTCTTTCCCCTAACGTTCCTTTACTTCAACAATGTTTTGTAAACAATATTCATTGTATTCATGGTAAGGGTTTGAATCATTGATACATTTTGAATGAATCCACTACTCTTTTTCCATATCTAAAAATATCAAGATTGGCTCGTATTCCCTCTCTTCTTGCTCTTCCTCTAGATTGCATAAGCACTATTTTTTAAAATAATTTATTGTTGATTTGAAAACTATATCATTTTTTGGCAACATTAATAGTAATATTTGAATCCACCTTAATTGAAATATACCTCCATCCTTTTTTATGACTATCTTAATCCTAGTAAGAATTGTAATATCTTCTGCATAGATGTTTATTAAAGTTCCATATGATTTTAAGTAGGTAAGGATAATTTCTTCTTCATTATTCCAAAAAAATACCACCTTTAGCAGTCTTTCCAACATTTCTTTTAGAAGGACCATACAAATTAACTTTCATGGTCCTAACTTTTAGACATTTCTATTTTACCATTAATCAATGTAAATCCTTTAGATTAAGTTTGTTATTATAGATCGCCCTTAAATTATCTTCAAACTTGAGAATTTTCATGATGAGCACCATGATTTAAACATTTGGTGAGAGAAACAACAATATGAATCCAAATTTCGATGGTATTTGAGATTTATTTTAAAAATTTCCATTATTTTTTCAAGCCACAATTTCTAACAAATAACGTCAAAGACCAATTCTCAACATAATGTTTAATGCTTTAGATTTGAAATAATTAACCTAACATTTCATCAACTTTTTTGGTGTTCATGGAGCAATGCAATATAATTTCACTTTTTTTGTAAAAGTATACCTAATGGTGGAAGCAAAGGATTAGCAAAGTAGAGAATACAATTTTTATAACTCATCCTTATGTAATGCACACCTAAAAGGTCTATGGTATCCTCTTATTTAAAATTTTCACCTATAATTTTTTTCCTTTAAAATACTAACCAATGGAATATTAAAGACATTAGAGAGGATCTTAAGTGACTAAACACTCTTCCAAGGAAAATCCTCAATAGGATATTTGGTATGCCAACTTGTTAAAATATCAACAATATTTTGATATATTCTAAAACAACTCACCCTTTCACGAAAATTAATGTCATTTTTTATTTGAGATCCTTTATGTCAACCATATTGCTAGTAGAAATCCAAGATCTAAAATAGTTGCTCACATCAATATAATTTTTTACTTTTGAACCTCTACAAGCCACACAAACTTGAGTTTTTACTTTTGAACCTCTACAAGCCAAACAAACTTGAGCTAATGATTGTTATTTTTTATCAAAAATAAGAGGATAAAAGTAATACCAATCATCAAACCAAACATTTGAAAAATATATTTTATTGATTGACCATCTAATATGTTTCTTGATTAATTGTAAACTCTTTGATATGATTTATATGTTTGTCAAAACTTCTGGCAAGGTTCATTTCCTTGATAATTTTATTGCATTTATAATATATATATGTGTGTGTGTGTGTGTTATGATGTAATATTTTTACTATTTTTTTCTTAATATTTAAAATTTTCAATCTAAGTTTTGGTCCTAATGCCAAATTCATAAATCTACAACTTCACAAGATTTATGCCTCGAGTATTCTTTCCTCTACAAACCTTATCCCATTTGCAAAGGAGAAATCTAAATTTCTTCTCACATTCTTTCCCCAAAATTCTCTCCCAATTGTGTCAAATTTGGATGCTATGCTTACTAGTAATATTGAAAGTGATATCATATATATATGGATAGATTATAATGTAGCCTTTATGACTTAAATTTTTACCACTATGGTTAGAAATTTATTTTTCCAACTAGTTAATCAAGATTTTATTCTATCTAAAATTGGGCCCCGAAGCTCCTTTCTTTTATTAGACAAGTGAATACCTAGATATGTTAATGATAAATTTCCAACTTTATACCCTAAAATATCTATAATAATGCATTATAAACCAAGGCCAATGTTATAAAAAGATCCTAGTTTATTTTTATATTAACCAATTGTCAACAACCTTCTTATGGCATGGTATTTTGATTTGTATTACATGACCTTAGTAAATTAAATATGGCCTAAAATGTTATCAACAAATTAAAGATGATATTAGAAGAGGCCATTTGTTGCAACTTGGAGACCTTTGATTTTGCCTACTAGTTTTGCTTTTAAGAGAGCTCTTTCCAACACCTCAACAATCATAATGAAATATAAGAAGATAATGAGTCACCCTCATAAAGACCAAAATATGATTCAAAGTATTTAGTGGGGATCTAGTGATCAAAATAGAATATTTTTAGAGTTGTAACAGCATCTAATCCATTACTTATTAAAAAAACATCTAATCCATTTACACCAACTTTGATCAAAATTGGGTTTTTAGTATATCATCTACAAAAATTTAGCAAATCCTTCTGTTAAAATTTAGTTTGATAAGCCTACTTGATTTTTCATGGACTCGAGAATTTATGGCCTCTTGTACAATGATTATACCATCAAGGATTTTCTTACTACAAATAAAATCACCTTATTCCTCTAAGATAAGAGAATCTAGAATTTTATTCAATCTATTTGTTTCAACATTTAAAATTATTTTATAATTCATGCCCAAATAGGAGGAAAATAATAAAAAAATTCTCACCTTTCTTGGGAACCAATGCAATAAAGGTGACATTGTTTTCCTTATTATAGCCTTCTTGTTCCTAGTCTTATCAACCACAACCACCATCTAATTCTTCAACATATCCCAACCCTTTTTTGAAGAAATTGTAGGAAATCCATCAAGGTTAAGTGCATTGTCAAGGTAGAAAGATAAAATTACCTCATATAGCTTTTCCATCAATGTATTTCTCGT
This sequence comes from Wollemia nobilis, assembly GCA_028583015.1. Classification (NCBI taxonomy): domain Eukaryota; kingdom Viridiplantae; phylum Streptophyta; class Pinopsida; order Araucariales; family Araucariaceae; genus Wollemia; species Wollemia nobilis. The sequence continues at coordinate 4,311,807 of JAQPPZ010007509.1, read as the reverse complement.
CAAGTCTTCATTATTTTTTCCTATGTTGATTGATGGAATATTTTGTAAAAGTTTATATAAGCCTATTTATCCAAACCAAATCATGATATAATATCTTTGAAATAATTGATTGGTTCCTTTCTAATATCTTATTCTTCTTCAATAATTTTTTAAATAAGTTGTGTGGCTTCTATTGGGGGGCACAACCATTAAAAACCAAAACATTACATTGATATCAAGTTAATTAAATTATATCCAACTTACCTTTATATCAAAGATATTCGTCATCTTCCTCAAATTGCCCAGTTTTTGCAATCAACTCTTTGATGTCATTTTTATTAAGAGATACAATCTCACTCATATATTGCCTTTTAAAATTTTAATTTTGTCAAGACGAAATTCAACACCACAAATGGCTAAAATATTTGTTGCTTGGTTTCCATATCTATAAATATATTATCTATAAAAATTTGATAATTTTTTAATACCATTTTTAGGGTTCTTATTCATACCCCTAATATTCCAAGATATCATTTTCATCATCATTTTTTGTTTTTATTTATGGGTTTAGCCCTACTTCTTGTTAACACTTGTAATATTTGCTTTTGTTTTGCCATATCAATATCCCTCTCCCTCTGAGTTTTTTTTTTTCTTTGTTCTTTTCAACGAGTTTACACAAAATTTTATGAGGGGTCTTAATCCCCTCATATTGAGTGGGTTTTGAACCTTGTACTTGTTGGATGTGTACCAAAAATATTGGATTTGTGTTACACCCCTTAGGCCTATACACCGAGAAAAAATTTTGGTTCCACTTTTTTCGAAAGATGATTTTTTAGCTAATAAAATACCTTTATAGGCACATGGTTTTGGAAATTTCCTCATGGTTGGAAGTTTCTAGACATGTGTTGAGATATTATTAGTTGGTTACCTAAACATGGGCAAGCAAACCCTAAATACTTGGTAGGAAAACCCTAAACATTGGTGAGAAAAACCTAAACATGGGCAAAAAATCTTAAACATGGTACCTCTTCATGTGTATTTATTTTATAGATGCAACTTTATAATATATGTGAGTATGTGAAAAACTGTGTGAGAAGAAAATCTCTTAGATGTAATGTTGAATGTATTGTGAATGAAGTTCTTCATCCAGTTTCTATCTATGCTCTATGGCATGTTATGTATACAAGTTTACTTGTAAATTGTTCTTTTATTTTTTGTTAGTTGTTTATCAGCTGCACATTATTTTCTTTATTATATGAGTTTATTTTATCCTTTTTTTTTGTTGAGTTGTTTGGCTACTAGAGCAGCTTAAGGAAAATTGTTTTCCTAGCTATGCACAAAGATTATAAATACTTTTTTTTGTATGTTATTTTTTGTGGATTTATAGATAAATTCATTTCCATAGCACATGATGCAGTGAGAGCTTTGTGAATATTTACAACAATAAATATGGAAGGTAAATCTAGTACAAAGAAGTTTAGTGGGAAAAAATTCAATCTCTAGAAGTTGAATATGGAGTTTTTGCTTATGAAAAGAGATTTGAAGATGGTTATCACTGTAACAATGATGCTTGTAGAAATGACACAGGTTGAATGGTAAAAATAGAATGAGAAATCAATTTCCTTGTTTGGGCTAAACTTGGTTGGTTTTATTTTGATGAATATCTAGGGTGATAAGAATGCTAAGGAGCTATGGGATAACCTGAGAAATCTATACGAGTTCAAATATTTGATGAAATTGATATTATTTAGGAAGAAGTTATATTATTTGAATATGAATATTGGATAGTGTAGCTGACCACCTTAATATTTTTAATACATTGATAAACCAACTAAGGTTAGTTGGTGATGAGGTTAAAGAGATTGAACGATGCATCTGCGTGTTGTGTAGTTTTCCTGAATCTTGAGATAATCTCATTATCGTAATCAGTAGGAGTTCTTAGCTAGAAAATATCAATAAATATGAAATTATTGTCCAATTATTGTAAGAGGAAATAATAAGAAGGAACATGGATTATTCTAAGCACTTAGAAGTGTTGATAACTAGAGGATGTACCAAATATAGATATGGTGATAAATATTTTGGTGTAAGAAGATCTAAATCAAGAAGATATGCTAGTAGAAGAAGGAAGTCTCAACTAGTGTGTTGGAGGTGCAAGCAAAAAGATCATAAAAAATATGACTGTAAAGTAGATTTGTCCAAAAATAAATCTGATTTAGCTATAGGAATATCTACCAGTAATGAGAATATTTTACATATTACTAATATATGTCTTTCTATTTGCATGTAGTCTAATGTATGGTTGATAGATTCTAGAGCATACTTCCATATGACTCCTCATAAGGAGTCGTTTGCAGAATATGAAAAAGTAAACTATGACAAAGTTTGCTTGGGTGATAGTTTCAACCATAAAATTGTTGATAGAGGTAAGGTTAAAATCAAAATTAGAGATAAGAGTGTTAAGTGTATCATAGATGTTAGACATGTTATGGAATTAATAAGAAGTCTGCTATTAGTGATCCAACTAGCTAAAGTAGGAATGGAGATTACATTCAATAAGGATGGATGTATTTTAGTGCATGGAGTTATTACTCAGGCAAGTGGAGTAAGAATTGGAACATTGTATAAGTTGGATGCAACATCTTTGAATATTGCATACACACATGCACCCACTATGGAAACAAGTAAACCCTTAGATTCAAATATGTTAAGTATGATGTTTTGGCATAAGAGGTTAGGGTATCTTGGTGAAAGGATACTAAAATAGATGTGTTCAAAGTAGATAGTTTGTATATTAGAGAAAGAGATGTTTAGTTCTATGGGTTTTTATAAAGCATGCATTTTAGAAAATAAAAAAAAGTCACTTTTTTGTTAGCGTAATTATATGGTTATATTGTTATTCCATTATTTGGCTTTATTGTTATCCTGTTGTAACTGCAACTATTTGGAGCCTAGGTTAGTTTCGTGACTTACGAGGCTATTCTAAGGCCTATATTGTAATATTTATTTGATCAATGTAATTTATAATGTGTTTTTTGCCTTGACATGGTATTAGAAAGTATAGCTCGGGGCTCGATCGTAGCCTGAGTCAAGTCGTGGGACTTGGACTAAGGCCATGCAGCTACAGTCGAAAGCGAGGGGGGATTCATGACACTAGGCGATCGTTATCATGAGTCACAGACCCTATATAAATGCACCACCAAATAACGTGAGTTGCAAACGATTTTATATATTGCAAGAACGATGGATTCCTATTCATATTCATATTGGAAATATAGTCTCGAAGATTTGATTACAGCTCAAAGAAATTGTTGCCCAGATGAGATTTGATTATGAAGGTCACTTTGATTTGCAGGATACTTCATTGCAGAGATCTACTATGATTTTCTGTACTGTGAAGGATTCCATAGATCTAGTGGAAAACTTGGTTTCCTACATAACAATGGTTGTTGATCGTCTATTTACGTTGCAGATATTGTATTTAAATATCTCCATAGAGCAGTCGTGGTGGTAAAACCAAGTGGAGGAGGCACTGAGCCAAAGGTTTTACGTAGATATTTTCATCAAAAATTGAATACTATGCAAACAGAGTGGTGCCATACACAACATGAGGTGGAGGATTGAAGAGATAAAAAAAAAAAAATTAGCCTAAGGTGTTGTGAAAAAAATTCGTCGATGGATTCATTGAAGCAGTGTCGCGCCACTAGCACCAAGGGTGCCACCGGAGGAGGGAGGTGCCACCTCTTATTTCCCATCATGGTGGTCAACTTTAGTAAAGGGTTGTGCCCCTTTAATCTCATTCGATGTGATAGCCTGGCTGGTTAGCTGCCGCCTTTGGAGGCCAGAGGTCGCGGGGTCAATTCCCGTTGACCCCCCCCGACAAACTTTTTGGTAAGGCATATTCAATTTTGTTTTTAAGTTTTGTTAATTTTTTCTTTAAAGTTTTTTTTTAATAATTTTGTTTATTTGGTTTAATTAAAGTCAAATTTAATTATTATTTTTTATTAAATTATCTAATTTTTTTTTTTTTTGTGAAAAAGTAATTTAAAAAAAAACTTTAATTAAACTTTATAAAACAAAATGTTTTTAAACAAAGACTTTAGAAGAAATTTTTTTTTCAAAAACTTAAAGGGGGCCTATTTTTTTCAAAAATCAAAGGGGGGAATAGTGAGTAATTTTTTCAGCATTGAAAAAAGGCAAATTGGCAAAATTGTAAAGGTGCATTTTCGACAGCGCCCGACACCTATGGGTTTATTTCTATGGGCACTTTTTTGTTGTATGTAGCATTTTCATTCCTTTATGCACTACTTCATTAAAGTTAAAAATCAAAATCACTCCCTAAGTCCCCGGAATAAATAAAACCCATCTATGCAATTTATTGCACTACAAGTGTTCGGTATTTGTGATACCTCTGGCTAGCACTTATAGGTAATGTTGTCATGATTGCGCTACTATATCCGTCGCCTAATATAGCTACCAAAATGATGTCTGAGCTTGTTCTCTATCAATCATCGAGGAGGAATAAGTATGCCATTTTGCATTTTTTTACTCCATCCACTACCCTAATCGTTCTTGTGTTTAGGCATAAATCTTGATGAAATTTTTGACATCCAAAGTGTTTAGGGGAAGTTACGCCCCACGCATGAGGATTGATGACTTTCTATGGTAGGTGCCATCAACGAGATGATTCCCTTTCAGTACCGCCTAAGTACCACGTATCGTATAATCATTGAAGTTACCTATAGTCTCCCTCACGTAAGGGCGGGTAATTTCTCTGATTTTTCAAAATACCTATAGTCTCCCTCACGTAAGGGTGGGTATTTTGTATGGTATAACGACCTGGAATTAAGGTATATCGAAAGGGGGACCATTTGGTGATATAAGGAACCTTCACAATGTCTGCAAAATTAATGACTGATGCTCATCAGTTGTTGAAAGGTCCTAACTATACACCATGGAAAAATAAGATGAAGGTAATCCTAGAAATGGATGACTTATGGGATGTTGTATCTGGAGCAACAACAAGACCTTCATCTGCTTTCGGAGCTACATACTCCAACTGCTGATCAGAAAGACTTTGACAAGAAAGACAGCAAAGCAAAAGTGCTCATCTTGCTTGCTGTGTTTGATGAAGTTCAACCCCATATTGCTGACTGTAAACATAGTAAAGAGGCATGGGATGCCCTTAAAACTATATATGAGGGAAATAATGATTCCACTATTCTATTTCTTCAATCTCAATTACACAGTCTGAGCATGAAGCAGGGAGAGATAGTTGAACACTTTCTTTGCAGAGTATCTGAGTTGAAAGCAAAGTTGAATTCTTTGGGAGAACCTGTTGATGACAAGCTCCTTACCTCAATTGTATTGAGAGCTTTACCTGATTCTTATAGGGTGTTGATCACTTCCCTTCAGGTGTCACAATGGAAAGTTACCTTTGTTGAGTTGGTCAATATGCTTCAAGAGGAGGAGGCACGCCAACTTCAGAGAGATGATTCTTCTAACACAACCCTCTATTCCAATAGGAAGGGTCCTAAGAAGAAGGGTAATTTTTAGAAAGGAGGAAATTCTAACAAATATTCAAAAGGGAAACAACCTCAACAAACAAAAATATATTGCAAGATCTGTGACAAAGAGGGTCATGATACAAACAGATGTTGGCATAAGAATAAACAACCTAAACAGAAAGGCCAGAACAAACCACAAAACAAGAATAAGCAACCTAGAGTGAATGTTGTTGTTGAAGAATCTGACTCGGATTTTGAGAGGGCACACAAGGTGCTTATGACTACCACAGTTTCCAAGCAGAAGGATCCTATATGGTATGTCGATTCTGGCGCTAGTAAGCACATGACTGACGATAAATCATGGTTTGAGTCCTTTGAGGCCAAAGAGGGAAAACCTGTCACTATTGTTGATGATAAAACCTACAAGGTTCAAGGAGAAGGTACAGTTTTAGTCACTCTTCCTGATGGCAAGTGTCAGATTGAAAAAGTCCTCTATGTTCCAGGATTGGCAAACAATTTGTTGTCAGTCACACAAATTCTGGACAAGGATATGGTTGTGAACTTTAGTGTTGAGGGAGGCAAGAAGTGTTGTTCTATTACCAAGAGAGGTAAGAACATTGCAACCGCTTCATATAAGCATGGCTTATTTGCCTTAGATGCTATCTCTACTCCACATGTAGCCATGATAGTCTCTACAAAGGAGGCAACTTCCCTATGGCACAAGAGATATGGGCATCTTAGTTCTGGCTACTTACTTGAGCTAAGTAAGTATGAGATGGTAAAGGGTCTTCCTTCCCTTTCTTCCACATTGCCAGTGTGCTCTAACTGCTTGGTAGGAAAGCAACATAGAGTACCTTTTGAGAAAATCTCTACAAGAGCAAAGAAACCTCTGGAGTTGATTCACACCGATCTATGCGGTCCTTTCACACCCATCAGTTGTGGGGGAAGAGGTATTTTCAGTTGTTTGTGGATGATTACTCATGAAAGATGTGGGTGTTCTTTCTTAATCTGAAATCTGAAGCATTTGGTTTCTTCCAACAATTCAAGAAATCTGTTGAGAAGGAGTCATGGACTTCTATAAAGACCCTCCGCTCATATCGAGGGGGGGAGTTTACCTCTAAATAATTTTTTGCATTCTTGACTGCACATGGGATCAAGAGACAGTTAACTACTGCTTATACTCCTTAGCAAAATGGAGTTGTTGAAAGGAGGAACCGTTCCATCATGGAAATGGTTCGTTGCATGCTCACAAGAGCTAGTCTTGAGCAACAATATTGGGCAGAAGCTGTCACCACAACAGTATATCTATTGAATAGGGCACCCACAAAGGCCCTACAAGGAATGACTCCACAGGAAGCTTGGAGTGGTCGAAAACCCTCCATCTCTCATCTACGCATTTTTGGATGTAATGCTTTCATGCACATACCAAAAGAGAAAAGGAAGAAGCTAGATGAGAAGACATTGAAGTGTATTCTTCTTGGCTATGATGAGCACTCTAAGGGTTATCAATTGATTGATCCTTTGACCAAGAAGATTCATGTCAGTAGAGATGTTGTTTTTGATGAAGCTTTCACATCACAAAGCACATCTGATGTATACCTAGATCTTGTGGAAACTAAAGTTGAGAAGTCCCCTTCATCATCAAAGGTTGGAGGTCCTTCTACTTCTTCATCTTCTTCATCACCACAGAAGAAGAATCCAAAATGGTATACAAATACAATCAGAGACTCCAAGTTATCTACTCCACCAGATTTGACTTTGGATAGACCTCGTACTCGCAACATGGCTCGACAGGAGAGAGCAGCAATAGAGACTACTGAGGTTGATGATCTTTGTCAATCTTTTGAGGAACTTTTTGTAGATCCAGAGAGAGAAACAGAGGATATGGATATAGATGATGATAGGGTGTTTATGTCTTCAATGAATGAACATGAACCTACTTCTGTACAAGATGCCCTTAGTGAGCCACAATGGAAGGCTGCTATGGATGCTGAGTATAAGTCTCTGATGAAAAACAAAACTTGGAAGCTTGTCAATCTGCCATAAGGAAAGAAGCCCATTGGCTGCAAATGGGTGTACAAAGTCAAGTACAAGGTATATGGGACAATTGATAAGCATAAGGCCCATCTTGTTGCAAAGGGCTATGCTCAAAAGGAAGGCATTGACTACGAGGAAAATTTTGCACCTACTGCTCGGATGACCACTATTCGAGTTCTTTGTGCTATGGCAGCATAGTATGGGTGGAAAGTTCACCAAATGGATGTCAAGAGTGCTTTTTTGAATGGTGATCTCCAAGAGGAAGTCTACATGACTCAACCTGAAGGATTTGAAGTGGAAGGCCAAGAGCAGAAAGTGTGCAAGTTGGTCAAATCCTTATATGGTTTAAAACAAGCTCCTCGAGCTTGGTATATAAAAATGGATAATCACCTCCTGCAACATGGATTTAAGAGATGTCCATCAGATGCAAACCTCTATTTCAAGAAATAAGGTTCTGAGATAGTGTTGCTTGTACTCTATGTTGATGATCTGCTCATTACAGGGAGTTCAAAAACTATGATCTCTATTGTCAAAAAGGACTTGTGTAAATATTTTGAGATGACAGATCTCGAACTTCTCCATTATTGTCTTGGTCTGGAAGTGAACCAGAAGGAGCACTACATCAAAGTGTCTCAAAAAAAATATGCCAAGACACTGTTAGAAAAATATCGCATGACTGATTGCAAGCCAATGGCAACACCGATGGAATCAGGGCTTCAGTTATCACGATATGATGATTCACCTCAGGTAGATGGTACTCTCTATCGATAGTTGATTGGGAGTCTCATATATCTGACAAATACTAGGCCAGATATCGTGTTTGCTGTCAACTATCTTTCGAGGTTCATGCAGGAGCCTAAGACCACTCATTGGAAAGCAAAAAAATGTGTTCTTCACTATGTCCGTGGTACAATGGAATATGGCCTAGAATACAAGAGGAATGACAAATTCTTCTTGCAAGGATACACGGACTCTGACTATGCCGGGTCATATGATGATCGTAAGTCAACTTTAGGATATATATTTCATCTTGGATCCGGTCCTGTCTCTTGGCACAACAAGAAGCAACAGGTGGTTGCTATCTCATCTACAGAGGCATAGTATCGCGTCGCACGTGAAGTTGTGTGCGAAGTGATATGGTTGCGTCACATTCTGACAAGTATGGGTCATCCATAAAAATCTCCAATACACTTGTTCTGCGACAACCAAGGTGTTTTGAACCTTGTTAAGAATCCAGTGCATCATGAGAAAACCAAGCACATTGACACACAATGCCACTTCATTCGAGACGAAGTTCCAAGGCACCGAATTCAGCTTTAGTACATCTCCACCGATGCTCAAGTTGCAGACATTTTCACTAAGGCACTTGCACGTGTCAAATTTGAATTGTTTCGCAGCTCTCTATGTATTGCAAAATGATGTAATCAGGGGGATGTTAGTATAGCTAGTAGTTATCTTATTACCCAAATAATGTAATAAGGGGGGATGTTAGCGTAACTATACTCTATATTGTTATTCCATTATTTGGCTTTATTGTTATCATGTTGTAACTGTAGATATTTGGAGCCTAGGTTAGTTCCATTGATTATGGGCTATTCTAAGGCCTATATTGTAATATTTATTTTATCAATGCAATTGACAATGCGTTCGTTGCCTTGACACTTTTACCTCTAGTGACTATAGAACCAAGGAAATATTGGAATTGGTACATTTTGATATTTGTGGACCTTTTGAAGTTGCTTCATTAGGTAGATTCAAGTATTTTATTACTTTCATAGATGATTTATCCAAGAAATAATGGGTTTATTTAAAAAAAATTCAGAGGCTCTTGTTGCCTTCAAAGAGTTTGTTGTTGTAGTTGAAAGACAAACTGAGAAGAAAGTGAAGGCTTTGAGGAGTGATAATGATGGAGAATATTGCTCCCAAGAATTCAATGCTTTTTACAAGTTGCATGGTATTGCAAGGAATAAAACAACTCCATATACACCACAACATAATGGAGTTGTAGAAAGGCTCAATAGGACATTGTTGGAGAAGGCAAGAAGCATGAGAGAGGATGTAGGTTTGAATACATTTTTTTGGATAGAGGCTATTAATACAACTAAATATATGAACAATATATCACCGAGTTCTATTCTCAGTGGGAGAACACCAAAGGAAGCTTGTAGTGCATTCAAATCCTCAGTTGCTCATCTGAGAGTGTTTGGGTGTGAAGTATTTTTTCTTGTGCCCAAGGAAAATAGGAAAAATTTGGACAATAAATTTGTTAAAGGAGTACTCATTGGATATGATGATGGAATAAAAGGTTACAAAGTATAGATACCTTCATAGCATTGCCATGTGTTCAACTGTGATCTAGTATTTAAAGAAGACATTTGCAATAAAGAAGAGTCTATGGAAACAACCACAAAAAACTAAGAACAATTTAGAGCAAATATTGGTTTGAAAAATCTACAAGCTAAAAATCAGCCACAAATTGTTCCACCATTAAGTGTAGATCCCATTTCTACTCCTTTGTTAGAGTTACCACATGATACTAATGAATTTTCATACAATTGGTAGCATCAAAAGGATAATGAGACTATTGTGGAAGAGTCCAATCAACCTCAAGTTGTTGAAGAACAACCTACACATGAAGAGCAACTCTAGAATTATGATATTATTCAAGAAGTACAAAATTTGAGAAGAAGTCAATGACAAAGGAGTGCACCAATCAGATTTGGTTATGATGAATACAATAAATTTGCATTATCTTCCATGAGTGATGAGCCTATAGGTGTTAAATATGCTCTCACTAGTGATGAAGCAATTCATTGGAAGAAATCTATGGAAGAGGAAATGTAGTCACTAGAGAAAAATAAGACTTGATACTTGCAAGTGTTGCCTAAGGGTAGAAATAAAATTAGTTGTAAATGGGCGTTTAAAAGGAAATACAAGGCTGATGGTTCAATTTAGAGATATTGGGCTAGGTTAGTAGCAAAAGGATACTCTTAGGTTGAAGGGCTTGAATTTGAAGAAACATTTTATCCTATGGCAAAGATTACATTTATTAGTTTGCTAATTTCATTGGTTTTTGTAAATGATTGGAAAATTGAACATATGAACATGAAGATAACTTTTCTTTATGGAGATCTCAATGAAGACATCTACATATAGAAATCGGTTGGATTTGAAGTAAGTGGAAGAAATGTTGTATGAAATATAAGAAAGTCACAATATGGTTAAAGCAATCCCAAAGGAAATGGTATAAAATGTTTTATACCTTTGTGATTGGATGTGGTTTTGTGATAAGTGATGCTAATCATTGTATCCCCAAGGCACCAGTAATTTTACAATTTATTATGATGGCCAAGAAAATAATTAGCTACAAAGTTCTATAGATTCTGATTATGGTGGATATGTAGATACTTCTAAATATACTAGTGCATATGTGTTCACACTATTTGGAGGAGCTATGAGTTAGAGAAGTAAAAAGTAACAAGTGGTGGCTCAATCAACCATTGAAGTTGAATATATTCTGTTATAGAAGCATCCAAGGAGGCAACTTGGTTATATGTAGTATGAAGAGGCATTGATTTTCAACAAATTTCCATTACTTTATGGTGTGAAAATCAAATTACAATTGAATTTACTATGAATCCTAAATTTCACTATCATACTAAGAACATTCGAGTGAAATTTCATTAAATCAGAGAGATGGTGGAATCTAGAGAAGTTGAGTTGCAGAAGATTGGTACATAGGAAAATGCAATAGATGCATTGACAAAGCCATTGGATAGTAGGAAGTACATTTGGTATAGAGATTTTATGGGAGTTCTCTCATTTTGATTAGTAACCCTGAAGAATAAGGTAGAAGAATTGTTTTGTTCATTTATTTAGTCTTTTTTGCAAGTGGGATATTGTTGGATGTGTGCCAAAAAATACTATATTTATGTTACATCCCTCATGTAAACCTGCAAAAAAATTGGTTCTATTTTTTTTGGAGGATGAATTTTTGGCTAATAAAATACCTTTACATGAATACAGTTTTGGAAACTTCCTCACAATTGGAAATTGCTAGACATGTGTTGAGATGTTATTAGTTGGTGGGTGGAAAAATCCTAAACATGGGAAGGAAAACCCTAAACATAGGTGTAGACACCTAAAACATGTCATGTTGAGGAGGCTACCTATTTGGACTCCCTGAAGACCATGTGACCCACCTTGGGTGGCCCTAGGGCTTAGAAAGTGGTCTTCACCACTCAAATAGGGTCATTTTCCTTTGCAACCGTAACCACTGTACCCCATAGCGGCTCCCAACCATAGTCATTGTAACCCATAGCGGCCCCCAACCATGGCCACTATACCCCATTGTGACCCCCAAATGCAATTGTTGTACCCCATAGCGGCCTCCAACTATGTTCGTTGTATCCCATAGCGGTCCCCAACCATGGCCACTCTACCCCAAAGAGGTCATGCATGTAGTGGAGCAAAAAAGAGAACCCACGCATGGGTTAGCGATGTCAATTTCATGCACACTTGAGCCCTATTTAGCATGCACGCTTACCCCAAAATAGTGTTGTGTAGGTTAGGAGAGCCAAGTGGCATTGCATGGGATTTTGGGAAGAGCATGTTGGCCACCCCTCCTGTGCAAATATTCTTTGCCAATAATAGGTTCCTATTGAGGGATCTATAAATTGGCATTCACCCTCATTTGAAAATCTTGAAGTTTTTAGAGTTTGCAAGTAACAAAGTACTACTGGAATCGAACCATGGATATTTGAGTTTGTTTGTATTCTTCATCATTTTAGCATAGTTATATTTTGTTTCATGCATTTTCTTATCATGTTTTTAGTCATTTATCACTTTTGCTTATCTTTCTATCCGCACATGCTATTAATGATTTTTGGGTTTCCTTGTGTGTAGATCATAGATTTTCTACAAGGGAAGAGGAGCACAAGAGTTTAACATCATCACCGCTTATCGAGGTCATGAAGAAACCCTTTGTAGGATGGTTTGTGGATGTGAGAAGGCCATATAGTGCACCAAACTATTTTAGAGAGGGTTAAACCTCTCGGATTGTGTACTTATTGTATTGCATTATTGAACTCCCTAAAGGGGATGTATTTGTAACCCATTTTGATCAAAACAAGTTTTATTAATATAAAGGACCCAATTTTAATTTACTTGTTTTATCATAGTTTGTTACATTGAGTGCTCTTGCATTCATTTATTTTAATCATACATTTTCAAGTTATTGTGCACTAGTTTTTGAGCATTTCAATGGCGATCACGGTGGGACCTAGTCCCTATTTTTCATAAACATTACTAATTGTTGTTATTTTTGCTAGGTATCATTGATTTTTGTAGGGATGGTTAGCAAACACAATCGCTTGACCCTAGAGCTGCCTAGTTTTATGTCCGTTTGACCCTATAATGGCTTGGTTTTGTGGTTGCTTGACCGTATAGTGGCCTGGTTCTATGGCTGATTGACCTTGAAGCGGTCTAGTTTTATGGTTTTTTGACCCTATGGTGGCCCCAATTGAAGTTTTTTTAATTCAAAATGGTTGTACGAATGGAATTTTTTTTTCTGGGGCTCCACTCTCGAACCCCCCTCTGTTACCCCCTTTACGTTTGCTCACTATTACGACTAGTGCACGACCACCCACCTCAAATCAAAAGGTAAAAAAATAGTAACAAATGAGATCTTCATAAAACGTAGGCTATCAAAGTAAGTGTATCTATCCTTCTTTTTCATTTTCTCATTTTCCAAAAAAAATTAAAAATATTTCAAAATTTCTTTCCACAACCTATGTGTTTTTGTTGCTTGTGACTACTCATGTAGGGTGCATCTTAGCTGTTTGAAATTAAAACATTATTTTTTAGGATTCTAAATTTGAAATGTTATTTTCCATGTATTAGTGAAAAATTCATCGCTTTCTCTATGCTTTATTTGTTCTTGCATAAAACGAACCCCACACACCACGTCCTACTTTAAACATCAAGGAGTTGGACTTCATACCCAACACCTGATCAAGACCAATAGTGGATGTCATTACCACTATTTTGGCTTGCATTGTGATCTTTGAACTGTGTTTTTGGTTAAGGCTAGCTCCAAGAACCGTCTTAGCCATGGAAAATAGCACGTATTTTTTATTTACCACTCAAATATGGAGGCCAAGTAGATCACCTTGGTCAAGTTGATGAAGCATCCATGACTCGTCCAAATGTAAATGCATCTTCTCATAAGTTCATGGGAATGATCAATGTGATGATAGGGAATCAGAGTCCTCCAAATCCATCTATGCAACTCGTGACTCCATCCAACATCCCATCCATATCACAAGTGCTACCATTGTTGGATTTAGTCACACCTACTCCATCTCACTCAACATCTTCACAAAATCAGGAACAGGTGTACCCACTACACCAAAATGGAGATAATACAACTGCCATATTTGAACACTCTAAGGTGGAACATGAGCATGAGATAAATCAGGAATAAGAGCATGTGGATATACTCACTAGATAATAACACCATGAACCATCCACATCTACTCAAATATTTAGGAATTTTGATCTACATCTACTTAATTGTCTCCTAGTTCCCACACCCAATCCACATCTATCACCTATCCCTTGCCATCCAGCTTCATCAACATCCATCCAGTCATCACCTCCACTAGTTTCACAACACATATTGGATAGGCTAGCTATAATTGAGTTACAAGTGAGTCACCAACACAATGATTTACAATAGATCTTGCATCGAATAACAAGCATTGAGTTATGATTGAGTCATCAACAACCTCAACCTCCTAATTGTCAAGACCAACCCCCTCTTGCGCGATCCACTATTACATCTCCATAGAATCATGGGCACTAACAATAAAACCACCCACCTTGCATTTATACGCCATTATATGAATCTATGACATCACTCTTTAATCAATTATGTGAGGCCAAGACTATTTATCTACCGTATATTCACCCTTGGGAGCCTAAGAGACCAAAACCTAAGTGGTATCGAGAGGACCCATATTACTCCTACCATCAAGTAATTGGTCATGACATCTAGTCATGTATCAAATTTAAGAACAAGGTACAAGATATGCTTGACAAGAATGATCTTCAAATGAACAATCTTCTTATGACCATCAATCAACAAATATAAATATCCAAGGATCTATTACCTACACAAGAGGGTCAAGTAGAACAACCTAGGCTGGTGAATGAGATACACACAACCCTACCCTATCATCAAAGTGTTCCACCTTGTCTACCTCATTCAAGATGTTGGTCTTGTACTTGGAATCCTCTATCTGAGCCCATGCTAACAATATTTCAAAATTTATAGGAGGTAAAAGAAATTTTTTTACCTGATATATGCCCCCTAGACCCGAATTGGCCTAAACCTAGGTATCGTAGGGAAAGTCACTTTTGCCTCTATCATTAGATAGAAGGTCACGACATTAACGATTGCTTTGCATTTAAACATGTGATCCAGGATATTATCGATGGGAAGGCTTTTCCCATAGATTTCTTGCTTAACTTACCTTCACAAGCCATAGTTTTGGCTACATCACCCTGTATGCAACCCAAAGACCAACCGCAACCTCATAAATTTGGCAAGCTACCTCACCAATATGTCATATTTTTGATAACTAATACAACCTTGTTTCAAAACCTGTATGAGACACATGCAATCACATTGCTGAAAATAAAATTGAAAAAAACCCAAACTTGGATCAAACAATGAAATTCTCTACTGTATCTATCATCTTCTGAATGGGCATGGCATCCATAATTTCTACTCGTTCAAGAATTTGGTTGAAGAGATGATAGAACGAAATGACCTCCGCATAGACGATTCACTTATTTCACCTCATCAAGAGATTGGCATTGCACAAAATTCCATGCCACAATAGGGGGGTTAGTTTCTTTCACTCCTCCTAGCCAAGCCAATCACATTGCATTAGAAAAAATGCACATTGGGGGTGCTTAAGGTACCACACCTTCCCCCTAAAAAATAAAAATAAAAATAAAAACATAAACCAAAAGCTCCAAAGGCACTTAAGCCCTTTGGTCAACTCATAAAAATCTCCAGAGGCACTTAAGCCTTTTGGTCAAATCCAAAAAAATAATTCAAAAATAAAAAATCAATCCAAAACATCAAAAAATTGAAAAACAAAAAAAACATCGCATCATAAATTGCATTGCATTTCATCATGCATTTCTCATTATTACATTGATCTACTAGTTACATTAGGCAAATTTATATTTAATTCTTGCATTTCTCATCATTACATTCCCCTTTGTGTGTAATTGTGTTTCTCAACACAACGAATAAGTTGTTATGGGTTGTTCACTAGGGTTTTCGATCATTCAACCATTCCTAGTTTTTCTTTCAGATTGTGTAGAAAGTTGTCTTGATTTTAGAAGGTAGGGTCTTGCTTTGTTCATACCTTGAATATCTCAAAATCCCAACACAAAATCACACATTAAAATATAACTTGGAATAAGGAAGGACGAACCTACAATGTAGTCCTTACCACCATAAGCAAAAGTTTCTCTTGCTCAACCTATTATGCGCATGGTCTAGGATGTTGAGAATTGATAAAAGGACAAGCTCCCCCCTACCCAAAGTAATAAAATCCCTTGCTCCACAAAAAAAGCAATTATCCTACAAAAAAAGGCAAAAAGTGGTTTTCACCACTAAAGTAAATAAATCTGTTTGCTTCTCACCAAAAATGAGCAAATATCCTAAAACAAATCAAAATAAAAGAAGGGGGTAATGAGCTTTAATCCCTAGAATCCTTAGTTATTCAAAACTGTGGGATGATATCCATTATAGCAATAGGTTGAATGAAACCCTCCTGTAAATGGATGAGTCTTACACGTGGTGATATGTTTGTCACATGAGCGACCTTTTTTTGTACAAACCAATGTCAGCTTGTAGTTGAGTTAGTTTTTGATGGCTTGTATTGCCTAGTAGTCAAGTCCAACTACGTCCAATATCAAGATCATAATGACTATGAGGTGATCCTCATTACAAAAATGGGTTGAATGAAACCCGCCTGGCAATGGGGTAGTCTTATGCGTCATTAATGAACATCACATGCACACATAGGAAAATTGAATATCTTGGTCTTCCTAGCAGAATTTTATCTTTAAAATCCTGTACAGTCAGTATGCATCTTTTGACTGATTAACTAGGGTGTTTGTGTCTCATGAAATCCATGTTGTTCCCTTATAGAATATTGCTGGTATTCAATCCATCATCTATATTTTCAACATCTTACATATGGTTGACTTTAAAATGTATGACTTTGGTGAAAAGGTCAATATTTTGATTGATGACTTTTATACATCTGTGGTTCTTACATTTAGTTTTTTTGGCATTCATTATATTAAAAAACAAAAAAAATAATAAACAAAATAACAAAATCATCATCACAAAATCCCCAAAAGCACTTAAGCCCTTTGGTCAAATTATCACAAAAGGATCCAAAGGTACCCATATTCCTTTGGTCAAAATTCATCCAAAAGCCCCAAAGGCACTTAAGCCCTTTAGTAAAATAATCATAAAATGCTCCAAAGATATCCACATTCCTTTGGTCAAAATTCATCCAAAAGCCCCAAAGGCACTTAAGCCCTTTGGTCAAACATCACAAAAGGCTCTAAAGGTACCCACATTACTTTGGTCAAAATTCATCCAAAAGCCCCAAAAGCACTTAAGCCCTTTGGTAAACATCATAAAAGGCTCCAAAGGTACCCACATTCCTTTGGTTAAAATTCATTCAAAATCCCCAAAGGCACTTAAGACCTTTGGTAAAACATCACAAATATCCAAAGGTACCCACATTATTTTGGTCAAAATTCATCCAAAAACCCCAAAGGTACTTAATCCATTTAGTCAAATCATCACAAAAGGCTCCAAAGGTACCCACATTCCTTTGGTCAAAAATCATCATAAAAGGCTCCAAAGGTACCCACATTCCTTTCGTCAAAATTCATCCAAAAGTCCCAAACGCACTTAAGCCTTTTGGTAAAAAATCACAAAATACTCCAAAGTTACCCACATTCCTTTGGTCAAAATTCATCCAAAATATCCAAAGGCACTTAAGCCCTTTGGTCAACATCACAAATTGCTCCAAGGTAGCCACATTCCTTTGGTCAAAATTCATCCAAAAGCCCCAAAGGCACTAAAGCCCTTTGGTTAAACATTACAAATCTATAAAGGTACCCACATTCCTTTGGTTACAATTCATCCAAAAGCCCCAAAGGCACTTAAGCTATTTGGTCAAACATCACAAAAGGCTCCAAAGGTACCCATATTCATTTCGTCAAAATTCATCCGAAAGCCCCAAAGGCACTTAAGCCCTTTGGTCAAACATCACAATTATCCAAAGGTACCCATATTCCTTTGGTCAAAATTCATCCAAAATTCACAAATGCACTTAAGCCCTTTAGTCAAATCATCATAAAAGGCTCCAAAGGTACCAACATTCCTTTGGTCAAAAATCATCACAAAAGACTCCAAAGGTACCCACATTCCTTTGGTCAAAATTCATCTAAAAACCCCAAAGGCACTTAAGCCCAACATCACAAAAAGCTCCAAAGGTACCCACACTCCTTTGGTCAAAATTCATCCCCAAAAGCACTTTAATCCATTTGGTCAACATCACAAAAGTCTCCAAATGTATCCACATTCCTTTGGTTAAAATTCATCCAAATGCCTCAAAGGCACTTAAGCCCTTTGGTCAAACATCACAAATCTCCAAAGGTACCCACATTCCTTTGGTAAAAATTCATCCAAAATCCCCAAAGGTACTTAAGATATTTGGTCAAACATCACACATCTACAAAGGTACTCACATTCTTTTGGTCACAATCAAAAGGCTCCAAAGGTACCTAACCTCTTGGTAAAAAAAAATCGAGTGAATCTCGTACTTAGTGATTTACTCTATAAACTTGACGATTGTAGCGATTGGTTATCCATGCAATTAGGTAGGATGAGTAAATTACCATAATATAACTCACCAAAAACACTAATAAAAGTGTTTAAATCAAGGTTGTACGGGGGCATGCACCCTCTAAACTTTT
The DNA here is from genome assembly GCA_028583015.1 of Wollemia nobilis. NCBI lineage: Eukaryota > Viridiplantae > Streptophyta > Pinopsida > Araucariales > Araucariaceae > Wollemia > Wollemia nobilis. The sequence goes on along the minus strand of JAQPPZ010007509.1, from coordinate 4,293,199 downwards.
TTAATGGTCCTAGCAAATCCAAATCAAATCATCTTGGTCAAGCGACTCGTTGCTTTCATCATTTTATCATTTCCTCATCGACTCGTCGCTTGAGGGGGTAGTCATACATCACACAATTCATAATCAAATCAATAATCAAACACTCAATCATGCAAGTTGTATTCATTTAAGAATCATTGCCAAAGACAATCATGCTATTTTTACTTGGGATAGGATAACAAAAAAAAACTTAAGTTAAACACATAACATGATTGATGAGGTTTTATTTTATCTTAGACCTTAGGTTTTTATTTAATTTTTATTATTCCTAGGTTCTAAGTTGTTTGTCAACTTGTATTACCGACAGGCTGTCGACATGTTTTGCCGACATGCCTTGCCCACATGACTCGACACCTTTTTTTGTTTTGTCGGCATGATGTGGCAGTATGTCGATGTGATTATGCATTTTTTCTATTGTATTTTTGCTATTTAGGCACCTATGAATATGCATAAACTAGATTTTTCATAATACCATATCATTTGGTATCAGAGCTAGAAAACTAGTGAGGGTTTGGGTCATTATCGACCTCCTGAAATCCTATTTGAAGCTCTTTATTGGCTGCGTGATTGTTGTTTCGATCAAAAATCTTGTAGTTTGTTCATTGCAAATTTTGCAATTTTACTTGACTTGATTTTCTATCTACGGGTTTGACCCAAGAAATATATTGGGTGATGTGACAACCATTTGGTTTCCAAGTTGCACGTCATCCAATAGCAAGTTCTTGATACAGACCCCCATTTTTCAAGTTTTCAGATGACTTTCTACCTACATTTGACATATTCATTTTTGGTCGTGTTTGATCCTACAAGGCCGCCTCAACGTTGTGTCCTGCAAACTTACTTTGCTGCCACCTTTCGCATTGCTGTGCGATTCTGCCCAATGCCTTCATCACACTAGATTATCGCGAGCTAAAGATGTGAACTGTAGAGTTTTCTCAGATATTCATTCGAAGCCAAAGTCTACATGATATTCATCCTACTGCTTGCATAAATTACTTTCCTTTATTCATCTGATTGATTTGCCAATTCGATTTGCTTCCTATTTGTGGCATTGAAAAAGACATTGATGCATTGCATTGAATCAATCTGTTGTGGATTGGGAGTTGTGGCGTATTAAAAAATAAAAGCCTTTGCATTGGGAGGTTGTTGACAAATTTTCTCCATTCACCCTATGTTGTTGGTAGCATCCTCAGTTACCACCACGTGTATCATTCTTGGATCCACGACCGCGATCAACCATTTGGCTACTGTTGAGCTTGCTCACTTGTGCCTGTTGACCACCACATGTGCTAAGGACTCCATCGTGACCCAATCACCAAGGATTGATGACATGGTGACAATATTTCCAATGGGTTATTTGTTACGAAAGATAGCTGGGCGATTGCCAAACTATCGTCTTTCCAGCACGTGCCCTAGAAGAGTTACATCACTGTCTGCTACTGAATCATGCAAACCCTAGATATCTACTATTGAAGGTCACATAGATTTCTACCAATTGATGCATAACCTGAAGGATTTGGGTAAGTGTGATAGTTTGTCTCCTTACCATTTGGTTACATTCAACTCCATTTCTATTAAGTCAAATAGGGAGTTTTATAAGCCTTAATTGCAATTCTCATCCTACAAAGATTCTTTCCAATTTTATTGAAATTTTCCAATTTTCAATTTATATTGTGAACTACTATTTATTTGAGCATTTTATAAAACCCTTTCCTTGTAATACTTCCTGGCGACTACTCGGGCACAAATGGCCTCGGAATTGGCCGATAAAATGGCTCAACTCACACAACTTGTGAGTGTTTTGGCTGACAAAGTCACTTCCCAAGATGTTCAACCCCAATGTGATGTTCCCATCTACAGTGGCTCCAGAGATCCAGAGGTGCTCAATAGTTGGATCCTGGACATGAGCAGTTGGTTCGATTACACCAAATTGGCGAAGGATCAACAAGTGGCGTTTGCCAAACTAAAATTATCTGGCATTGTGAAGATCCTCGTGAGTGATCGCCAACGAACCCAAAATCCCATTGACTCATGGGATGAAATGCAACGCGTGTTGAAGAGTAATTTTTACCCTTCCAACTACGTCAAAGATTTGGAGATGCGTTGGCTTCGTCTTCGACAGAATTCTAACATGAGTGTTAGTGATTATGTTCTCTTGTTTAACAAATTGCGCATTTTGAATGCAGTAGAGGACAATGCCATCAAGTTGGTGAACAAATTTAAGAGTGGATTGCAGGAGCCGCTCTACCACAAATTGAAGTACAAGACAATTGTCAGCATCGATATGGCTTTCAATCAAGCCCTTCTTGCCGAGGAAGAATTGCGTGACGCATCACGAGGGACTCGCTCTACAGGATAGAGAGGAAATCAGAAGATTTCCAATAATTCTCCAAAGCCATCTAAGTCTTCTTCTTCTTCTTCTTCCCCTTCCCCATCTTCCTCTTCTCCTTCTTCTCACAAAGGTTCTTCTAAAACTACTGTGGAATGTAGTTATTGTAAAAAGAAGGGTCATCAAAAGCATCAATGTTTCAAATTGCAAAATATGAAGAAGAAATCCCTAGTTGTAAAGCCTTCTAATGAGGAAACCCAAGAGGGTCCCATTGAGGCTACAGGGGAAAAGAAGACATACAAGGAGTTAGCAGGGTTAAACAAATTAACCCTTATGAATACTTCTCAAGGTGATCATGAAAACTTGTTTGTGACCACGGTACACTTGAATGACTCTTTTGTGATTGATTGTATCATCGACAGCGGCTCGTAGAAGAATTTGATTGCGAGGTCCATTGTCGACAAACTGAAGCTACCAATGAATCCCCATCCTCATCCGTATCCATTAGGATGGAAGGATAATGGGATCTCATCTAACATCACACACACATGCATTGTGAATTTTGCTTTCAGTCCTACTTTTGTGGATACTGTGGTGTGTGATGTAACTCCAATGGACTGTTGTGGTTTATTGCTTGGGTGACCTTATCAGTATGATAGAAGGTCTATTCATGATGGGTACAAAAACACTTTTACTTTGCACAAGAATGATAAGGCTTACATAATTAGAAGCACACAACAAACACCACACAATTTGATGTTAAGTTGTAGGCAAGCAAGGAAAGTTGTTAATCAAGCAAAGGAACTAGCACTCATCTTCATCAGGCCACTTAATGAAGGAACTCATGCACCTAAGCAGTCACTTGACAGGCACTCTTCAGTAAATTCATTGCTTCAATCATATTCTGGTATTTTCAAGGAACCTTCCAGCCTTCCACCTGAAAGATAGATTAATCATAGTATTGAGATTGTTCCTGCTGCCCCACTTCCTAATGTTTCAATGTATAGACAATCAATAGTGCAAATGGATGAAATTAAGAGGTAAATTCATGATTTGTTAGCTAAAGGTTTCATAAAACCTAGCACTTCTCCTTGTGCTTCACCTATTTTGCTTGTATTGAAGAAATATGGTACATGGAGGCTATGCATTGATTTCAGGGCACTTAACAAAATAACAATAAAAAATAGATACCCACTTCCACGAATTGACGATCTCTTGGATCAGCTCCAATGAGCGAAGTTTTTCTCCAAGATTGATCTCAAAAGTGGTTATCATCAGGTCAGGATTCAGGCTGAGGACACTTGGAAAACAACATTTAAGACCAAAATGGGACTTTTTGAATGGCTTGTCATGCCCTTTGGTCTCACAAATGCCCCTGCCACATTCATGCGACTGATGAATGAAGTATTCAGAGATTGTTTAGATCAATTTGTAATCATCTATCTTGATGACATCCTTGTATTTTCTCCTACATGGAGAAGTCATTTAGAGCACTTAGAATCTGTTCTTCAAACTCTTCAGAAGAACCAATTGTATGTCAATCTTCCTAAGTGTTCTTTTGGGTAAACTTCCATTGCCTATCTTGGTTTTGTAATCAGTGATAAAGGGGTTCAAGTGGATCCTACTAAAGTTGAAGTCATGATCAAATGGCCAACTCCTACTTCTGTCACAGAGTTGAGAAGTTTTCTTGGGCTTGCTAATTTCTATCGCAAGTTCATTGTAGGATATTCCACCATAGCCGCTCCCTTACATCATCTAACCAAGATCAAAATTGAGTTTCAGTGGACAAAGGATCAACAAAAGGCCTTTGACACTTTGAAACGTAAATTGTGTACTGCACCTGTTCTTGTTCTACCAGATCTTGTTCATCCCTTTGAGATTGAAATAGATGCATCACAATTTGCACTTGGAGTCGTGCTCAAACAAAATGGCCATCCAGTGGCCTATCATTCCAAAACATTTTCAGAGGCAAAGAAGAATTATTCTACATATGATAAAGAGTTGTATGCTTTGGTTCAATCCATCAAGTATTGGAGGCACTATCTTCTGGGAAAAGAAACAGTAGTTCACACAGATCATATGCCACTCAAGTTTCTTCAATCACAAACAAAAATTGAAGAGGCTCGACACATGAAGTGGGCATCATACTTACAACAATTTCATTTGGTAATCAAGTACAAGAAAGGATAGAATAATGCAGTGGCAGATTGTTTGAGTCATCCACCTTCAGCCCTTGCTTTGACTGTTGTGACTACCTCCCACATTGGCTTTCAAACTTGGCCCACATAGTATTCTTTGGATCCTGATTTTGGCTTAGTTTTTCAGCAGCTTTCACATCCTTCTACTTCCAATTTGAGAGCTCTTCAAGACTTTCATCTTAAGGATGGCATGTTGTATAAACTGGATAAACTATGTGTACCTCATGAGCATAGGGAGTCTCTTTTGAAAGAAGCTCATTCTACTCTCTACGGAGGTCATTTTGGCAAGCAAAAAACTCTTCATCACCTTCAGAGATTCTTCTTTTGGCCTCACATGCAGCGAGATGTTCTTCAATTCCTACGACAATGTGTTGTATGTAACCGTTATAAGTCTTCTAATAGGAAATTGGGAATGAGCATGCCTTTGCCCATTCCTTCTCATCCTTGGGAAAGCATTTCCATGGACCTTTTGAGTGGTTTTCCGATGACAGTTAGACAACACGATTGTGTTTTTGTGGTTGTGGATAGATTCAGTAAGATGGCCAAATTCATTCCTTGTCGTAAGACAAGTTTTGCACAGGATTTGGCCCAACTCTTCTTTGAGACAGTTTGGCGCTCATTTGGTCTTCCAACTAGCATTGTTTCTGATCACGACTCGTGTTTTGTGGGTCACTTTTGGAGATCTCTTTGGAAGATCTTAGGAGTATCCCTTAACTTCTCTACTACTTATCACCCACAGTCCGATGGGCAGACAGAGGTAGTTAATCGTACTCTTGTTCAGAGTTTGAGGATTTACCATCATTCCACTCCTACCAGATGGGATTTGAGCCTCACTCACATTGAGCATGCCTACAACAGAGTAGTTCATAGTTCTACAGGACACTCTCCTTTTGAGACATGTTTTGGATTTCAGCCATTGGCTCCATACGAGTTGCCTTTGTCTTTGCCCTCTCCTGCTACATTGCACAGTCAGAAGGAGTAAGATAAGGCCAACTCTTTTATACAACATTTGTAGAGTCTTCAATCCAAGGTGGTTCAAATTCTACAAAAGACTCAACAAAAACAGAGACAATAGATGGACCGACACCGCACTCCTCATCACTTTTAGGTTGGTGACAAAGTTTGGTTTTATCTGGATAAATGATGTTTTGCGGACAAGACTCATAGCAAGATTAAACCTCTTCGTTATGGGCCATACACTATTGTTCAGCAGATTTTTGAGAATGCCTTTCGCCTTGATCTTTCGGCTCATCTTGGCATTCATGACGTCGTCAATGTTGATCTCCTAAAGCCATACTATGATTCTACCTTAGAATCTTCTCCAGCTATCAGTCATCCTGTTGATGTGGTTCCAGATGCACAGCTTCTGCTCCACACTGATACGCTCTTTGATACGAAGACTCGGCAGACTCGCTAGGGTACTTCTACTTCTTATCTGGTGGCCCGTCATGGCCAGCTTCCGCATCAGGCTCATTGGATTTCTGCTCATCTTCTATCCCGGGATTTTCCCTCTTTGTTAAAAGCATTGGAGTCCAATGCTTCTTTTGTTGGGATGAATGATGAGGTTTTATTTTAGCTTATACCATAGGTTTTTATTTAATTTTTATTATTCCTAGGTTCTAAGTTGTTTTTCGACTTATATTATCGACAAGATGCCGACATGTTCTACGGACATGACTCGACACCTTTTTTTGTTTTGTCGGTATGATATGGCAGTATGCCGATGTGATTATGCATTGTTTCTGTTGTATTTTTGCTATTTAGGCACCTGTAAATATGCATAAACCGGATTTTTCATAATACCATATCAATAATAGTAAAAAAACTATTTGGTTGGTATCCCCTATGGTTAGAGTGCAACTTGGATCCCTATCGCCCCAAAAGTTTAACAAAATATAAGTTCTTTAAATTTTAAAGAGTGATGGTTCGAAAATGCATGCTCTTTCCATTATTAGGGTGTCCAATATTGATTAGATCAATGAGCATCATTAACCCTCAATTTGACTATAGATCGTCTATTTTTGCTCCACATTATGTTTTCACACAATGCATCCCAAAAAGATCTAAAAGATGTCATGTTGAGGAGGCTACCTATTTGGACTCCCTGAAGACCATGTGACCCATCTTGGGTGGACCTAGGGCTTAGAAAGTGGTCTTTACCACTCAAATAGGATCATTTTACTTTACAACCATGATCGTTGTACCCATAGCAACCCCCAACCATGGCCAATGTACCTATAGTGACCCCCAAATATGGCATTTGTATCCCATAGTGACCACAAACCATGACCATTGTACCCCCATAGAAGCCCCTAACCACGATCGCTCTACCTCAAAGCAATTACGCTTGCAGTGGAGCAAAATATTAAAATCCATGCGTGGGCTGGTGGTGCCAACTTTGCACACACTTGAGCCCTATTTAACATGCATACTTGCCCTAGAATAGTGCTACGTAGGCTAGGAAAGCCAAGTGGCATTGCATGATATTTTGGGAAGAGCATGTTGGCCACCCCTCTAGTGCAAAAATTCTTTGCCAATAATAGGTTCTTGTTGAGGGATCTAAAAATTGGCATTCAACCATAATTGAAAATATTGAAGTTTTTAAATTTTTCAAGTAATGAAGTGCTGCTAGAATTGAACCACAGATCTTTGAGTTTGTTTTCATTCTTCATCATTTTAGCATAGTTATATTTTTTTTCATGCATTTGCTTATCATATTTTTAGTCATTTATCACTTTTTCTTATCTTTCTATCCGCACATGCTATTAACAATTTTTGTGTTTCCTTGTGTGTAGATCATAGATTTTCTATAGGGAAAGAGGAGCACAAGAGTTTAACATCATCACCGCTTTTTGAGGTCACAAAGAAACCCTTTGCAGGATGGTTTGTGGATGTGAGAAGGCTATATAGTGCACCAAACTATTTCAAAGAGGGTTAAACCTCCTAGATTGTGTACTTATTGTATTGTATTATTGGACTACCTAAAGAGGCTGCATTTGTAACCAATTTTGATCAAAAAATGTTTTATTAATATAAAGGACCTGATTTTTCATTTACTTGTTTTGTCATAGTTTGTTGCATTGCATGTTATTGCGTTCATTTATTGCAATCATACATTTTCAAGTTATTGTGCACTGTTTTTTAGCATTTCAATAGGTGGGAAAATCCTAAACATGGGTGGAAAACCCTAAACATGGATGAGAAAACCTTAAATATGGTATATCTATGTGTGTATTTATTTTATAGATGAAACTCTGTAATATATGTATGTGTGTGAAGAACCATGTGAGAAGAACATATCTCAAATGTAATGTTGAATGTATTGTGAATGAAGTTCTTCTTCTTCCATTTTTTTATCTATGCTCTATGGCATGTCATGTATAAATGTTTACTTATAAATTGTTCTTTTATTTTCTATTAGTTGTTTATCAATTGCACATTATTTTCTTCATTATATAAGTTTATTTCATCCTTTATTTGTTGTTTAGTTTTTTGGCTACACATTCTACTATGCCAATAGGACCTCTGAAAGAGAAGCCAAAGCCATTACCACTATAGTAAGTGTACAATTTTTTTCTCTTTGTTTTTGCTTATTGGCTCTTTCTTTCTATTTTTATTCCCACCAATATTTTTATTTTCATCAATCTCTTCAATCTTCTCACATTTATCATAGGAACACTTATCATTTATAGGTTTGTATTACTCTAAAGGATCCATAGTGGAAGGAATAACCTCAAAAGCACATTCTTATTTATGTTTTCGTAGAAACCCTAAAGTGCAAGGATGCTCTTCCACACCAATTACCTTCTTATGCTACCCTAAAAATCCTAAATTGTTAAGGATTTCATCCATCCACATTTCTTTATTATGCTACCCTAAAGTGCAAGGGAGAACCTCTACATCACTTTCTATTTTATTACCAAGAGAAGATAATATTCTACTTGAGGAAAAGAAGATGATTTACTTGAAATAAACTTGACCTCTTTTGTTGTCTTTGTTTTAAAATTTTCCTCCACATCTTCCTTTGTAACTTTTATTCCTTTTGAAATTAAAATTACATATTGTACTTTCTCATCCTTATATCCTCATTTGTTTCTTATAACGATTGATACAAGTGAGCTATGGTGCCCTTTGCCATATGATGTTGTAGTTAAGGCTTTCTTTGCCTCTTATTTTAGAGTGGAATATCCTTGATCTAATCTAACTTATATTACAGTATGATTTCCTTGTTTCATCTTGAAGTTTATCTCATGACCAATTTTTTGTCTCTTTCTTCATAGTTTTCATTTTAAAATCTCTTGCTATGTGTCTAGTCTCATAACAATTGTGGCATCATAATACGATATTTTCATAATCCACTTGTTGATCCTATTCTCTTGATTCATATTTAGTCTTAATAGATTGTGGCAAATATTTTTAAATATCTATATCAACACATATTCATATATATATAGCATCCTTTTGCTCCTTAATAGTCAGTTCATCCTTGATGAATTCCCCTAGAGTATTTTCAATTATATTTCAAAACATCCTTATTGATAAGTTGATATGGAAATCCGATAAGACTAACCCACACCAAAAAAGTCTTAATATTTTCTATCTCAACAAAACAAATTTCACTCTAGGGTCTTGAATGAAGGGCATCTCTCCCCCTAAACCATGGGCCAACAACCAATTTTTTATCCTTTATTTTTAAATTGAAAAATATGAGGAAGAAAAAACCTCTAGGAAGAAATATCACAGAATAATTTGAATTCAATTCCCACTTCCATTTGACCCAATTTTGAATCTCCAAAAACCTTGTATAGTATTCATGGAACTTACATATTAAGCTTGTACTTTTAAGAACCATTATATCTTGCTTTATCATCTTATCCTTGATAATCACTTCTAGTATAACATTTACTACCTGGACCAAACTTACCATATAGTTACTCCTCTGTTTATCTCCAACTTGGGCATCCATGATTCTAGCTAGGGTACCCTAACTTACCATTAGATATTTCAAATATGAACTTCCTTACATACTACCTAGTGGGGCTTACTCCTAGCTCGCACTCAATCCTAGCTTGCATTTCCTCCCGACTTGCACTTCCTTCAACTTCTTCTTGAATAATTACTCAATCTCGAGTTGAAGTATTTTCAATTTGATAAAATGACAAAATTATTTTTGAAGTAGCATATTTATTTTGGGTTATTTTTATCACCTTTTCTAATCCATCTATAGTGACCTTGATATAACCACGTCAACTATCACTACATCAAAAAAAGGCTTTAACGATGGTTGAAATAAGACCACTCTAATAGACCCTAAGAGGGTAGGCTAAAACCACACTATTAGGGTAACATACATATTAAGGTCACCCTAAGAGGGTAGTTTGATGGTTTAAAACTACCCTCTTAGGGAGGTTCACTTTTAAAAAAAATTAAACACCATGCTGGAAATTAATGAACCTCGCACATGTCTTATATTTTCTGCATGCATTCTCTTTTCTGCAGATCTGAATGAAGGTGACCTATAATTTGAGTAGGGGGAAGACCAATAATCAACCATTGTAGATTGGGGCTTTTGAGCTACTTTTGATCTACTTCAAAGCTTGACATCAGGCCAACCAATGCTTGCACATGGGATATTATCTGCACAATCGATCATGGTTGAATTAGACCTATAGCTTCGCAACTACAGTATTTTGGCTATGACAACCATGTGGGCTACACCTTGAGAGGGCTATGGCCTGGATCAAGCTCTACCTAGGATTAACAATAAATTTTTTATGATCGATCCTTCTACAGGGAACTCTTTTTTGCCCTGCATTCTCTTTTCTGCCTTGCAGACTCAAGCTTGGCTCAAAAGTGGAGAAAATTAAGTAAGATTCGACAAATAAGGGGAAAAAATATTAAATATACTACAATTTATAGAAAGAGACCCACCCAAGATCACTCGACTCACAGATTTGGGGAGTGTCTGAACCCTTTGGTTGATGGTTTTATCTATGATTCTATACTACTTCATTATTTATTTCTTTTCTTGGTTTCATTCATATCAGAAGCTATTGCTATGTAGATCTAGTCCTATTCACATTGCAATTACTTTTAGGGGTTCACATGTATCGACATCAAGAAAGGGCAACTTTTGCTTGGAGATATAAATGCAGAGCTAAAAAATAATGATTAAAGATGAATTTAAAGTGGATGCTATGACATTCCAAATCCATTAACTGATATCTTTTATAGGTATTATCTTATTAGTTTTACTTCAAATTGAGGCTTTTTGTTAATATTTAAAGGTATATCAGAATGACATCATAGAGTTTGGGCATGGCCTAAACCCCTACAGTTGAATTCTATATTTTTGCCATAACACTAGGGCTTTAAGATATAGATTCTACACTGAATGACTATGAGTACATCAAGGTTTATAAAATATGTTACAGTGGGGGATAGAGTAGTTGGAAATACATGCATGCTGATTTGCTATACAAGCAATATGTTCCCCACTGTGAGTGATTGAAATATTCTTATTAGTATGTGTTAATTAGCATATTTTGTTAATTGGTATTTTTTGCTTGATTTGAAGATATCCACATGCACTTTTTCTTTTAAATAATTTTTTTAATCATGATCCTCATGGGTATGTAATTCTATATTATCAAAAATTTCTTTTATTTTTGGGAAATATTAACTTCATAGGTATTGCACCTATTAATCTCGATAGTTAGTGCGTTCACTTCCCACTAGGCCAATTGTACAATTGCTTTAGTAATTCTAATTTTTGTCACTGCCAAGTTATTCTTGTAGAATTGATCATTATATACAATTATTTTTGCATTAGTTAATATTTTTTTGTGGTTTGTGGGTTGTTTATTTGAATGCTTGTTAGTTCACTATTTTGCTGACTCTATACACATTTATTGCAGGACTATGTCCCGAATGTATTTGATAATTTCAATGTCGACGTAATTGTGGATGTCCACAATGGACCTAATGGAACTTTCCTTTTGGTTGAAATATGCTACTTGTATACACTAAATAATAAGGAAAATATCTTCCTATGTAGGTAAAGAAAGAAAGCACTTAAGCCTGTGATCCAATGGGAAGAGATTGCATGTCATTTAGTATCCAACTCAGTTTGGCTTTGAAAATCAAGACAGTCCCTTCTTAAAGACCACTAAAAATCAATGTTGATATGTGAAGTATCATGGAACCAAGGCTATCAAGTAGTAGGTAATTCTTCAACATTGATCGAGTTCCTCTTAAGACTACCAAACAACATTCATGTTTGGCTCTGGTTGTTTCAGAATGCATATATCAATAACACAATTATTTGTAAGTAAATGGAGACTCTTGCTTCTCCTAAATGAGAATAAAATTTAACAAGTCCACCCTCACATAGGAGATAAGGATTCAAAATTTCAATATTATATCAAGTTTAGAACTTTTGGTCAATTAAAAAGAAGCACAAGCCTTCAATAAAGGTCAAATAACTCTCTACAGTTTCAAAGATATTTGGCTTAATTGATTGCAGTTGTAGTCTTACGAATGTGCTTAGACAGAGACCCAACTGTCTTATAATTTTGCTTTTCCATTTTAGATACTAAAAGAGCAGAAGCTTTACTGGGAAAACAACGACAAAAACTACAATGAATATTAGCCATATATCTAGCATATAATATTAACATATCTAGAAGTTTTGAAACCAAAGATACTACTGTATCTAGAACTCTACCTTTCATCATAAGAAACTACATGACAATGCTTATTAGGTGGAGAAGACAAAGGTAAAATGAGTACAAAAGTCAAATTAGTTTATTTTATCCATGCAAGAACACTTCACTCCTAAGAAGGCTCATAATAGCTTACAACAGATTCCATGGAGGTTTACTACAATACAAATTTAAAGATTTTTTTGTTAAATGTTTTGATTGCTATAATTATTTACCTAAAATTTTTCATTTTGATTATTGAAAATGAATGTATATAGAATCCTGCTATTACTTTAATTTGTAGTTAGGTGTTTCTTCATATATATTTTGAAATCACCTTCCTAATTTGACTTTTAAACTTCATTTAAACATATGTAAAATTGATTGTTCTGGCCTTGGCTTGACTCATTTGCATTGTATTTAAAGCCCAGTAAAGTGTACATTATGATATACGTAATATGAATGTGTATGATGTGATTTACTTTGGTCTATCTCTAGGTTAAATTGAAAGTAATGGTGAACATAGAGGCAAGATTGTTGTGTCAAGTCATTGAAAGACAGACTAATTTGTTGTAGTTGGATCGTTTTCTAAGCCACATTTTTCATTCATATAGTTCTGATATTAATGGAATCACTTCCAAAGAAACATATATTATGAGATATTTGTTTAGTTCACTTGTAATTTTCTCATAAATATTTCTACTAATAGATGCTTCAAATCTTGCTTTTGTGAAAGAACCATTAAAATAAAGGTGGGTGAAGTACAACTAGGTGTAGAAATATTTTGTGCCAATTGATCCATATTTCAACTAGCATACACATTCAAATGATTCATTTGGCTGATGACAACTAAAGTTTTATGACATGCGGTTAAAGTTTGTTGTAAGGAAGATAGATTTTTAAAAGAGAAAACATGGAAAAGGGTCATGGAAAGTTGAAAAAAGGGAAGCAGTATGGAGTTCGTTTGAGAACAAACCAATAGACGATTGTGTTATTTATGGTCAAATTCAATCTTTTCCTGAATTAGTATTTGAAATAAGTTGCTTTCTCATGGCATCTTGGCATAGAATTACCTTTGTATCTTTCTTTAGATTGTGAAAAAATATTTAAATTCTTGTGAGATTCTTTTCACCTGCTGATTTTATGTAAAATATTCCATATAAAAAATATATGTAGCTATGCTTGATATGTTGCACTTGAACTTATTTTGGTAAGACATAGTTTTGTGACCAATCTTAAGATTGAGAATAAGTTTTAGTTTGAAATTTTGATGAGAGTATTTTTCTTTTTAGTTTGGAAAACAAATGAAATACAATGTTACTAGTTCGGCCCCCCTAGACCCTTAGATTCGGGTACAAATTGTATTCGGTCCAAATCTAGGTTCGATTTGTCTATGGGTCTGTCCAAGGTTCTTCCTGGGGGATCCAGATATGCTTGGGTTTATCCTTGATTCAGTTTGGATTTGGGTCCTATTCATATATGGATCCATCTAGGGTTCTACCTGGAGGACCTGGATATGCCCGGGTCCATCCTTGGATGGACACGGGCATATTTGGATCCCCTAGGTAGAACCCTGGATGGATCCATAGAGAACCTGGAATAAAATAATAATATAATATTATATAAAACGTGAATACACTAAAATAATGTTATATAAAAAGCGAATATAAAAAATTAAAATGTAAACCCTAAAATTGCACTTACTCCCACCTACTCCCCTTTTCTCCCATTGCAAGTGACATCATATCACGAATTAAAAAACATTGGACTTTCTAAGGTAATTCAACCATTCATCGCATGGGTGTTTGTAAAAGTGTGCTTAAAAATTGCAGAGAACTCCTCCAAACCTTAGCTTACAGAGAACTCCTCCAAACCTTATCTTGTGGATGTTTGTGAAAGTAGAATCACAAAGAACTCCTCCATAGCTCATGGGTGTTTGTAAAGGTGTTTTAGAATCACAAAGAACTCCAAACCCTAGCTCATTGGTAAGGTATGTTAGCTCTTCCTCTATATCTTTATAAAGTTTGATAATTTTATAAAAATATCTACATTTTGGAATTACTGAACGAATTACTTGAAAAAATTCAAATAACAGAATGAATGAGAGACATACGTTGAACGAGTTTAAAAAAACTTCAATAACAGAATGAGACATACGTTAAATGAATTTCAGACTTATTTTTGTCCATCTCTTCTCTGCGATAAATTTTATTATGTAACGTATCATAGTATTTTTTTTCTTGGTGCTTATACCCTATTTCTTTCTTCGAGAATTGCCTAGTGCTTATACCCTATTTATTTCTCCGAGAATTTCTTGGTGCACTGCGTTGTAGTTCTCGCTTGCAGAGAAGTTGAAATATGAGTTCGTATATTAAGAATTTAATCTTACTCTTATATTTATGGGTGGGCATGTCGGAGGAATTAATAATGTCTTGGTCCCATCTCATAGCGGCTTATGTTTGAATAATATAAACGGATAGGTATGGTGTGTGAGAATGGCTGTAAACCATGTGAAGAAATAAACTAAGCAAAGGGGACAAGACACTTTTATCTTTTTTCCTTTGGTATCCAAGTCTTGTTGCGTTGTCATTATGTGTTTTCCTAACACTCAAACATGAGTCACATTGCAATTCTAAGAGTATTAGATTTTAAAAAAATTATTTTTAGAGACAGAAAGAGGCTCCATTATATACTTCGCTGGAGAGATTAGATTCAGACAATGTTACTGGTTTGGCCCCCCTAGACCCCCAAATCTTGGTATGAATTGTACCCAATATGGATCTAGATCCAATTCATTTATGGGTCCATACAGGGTTCTGCTTGGGGGACCCGAATACACTCGGGTCCATCCTTGGATGGACCTGGGTGATTTTGGTCCCCCAGGTAGAACCCTGGACGAACCCACAGAGAACCTGAATAAAATAATATTATAATATTATATAAAATGTGAATACACTAAAATAATGTTATATAAAAAGTAATATAAAAATTAAAATGTAAACCCTAAAATCGTACGTACTCCCACCTACTCCCCTTTACTCCCGTTGCAAATGGCATCATACCACAAATTAAAAACATTGAACTTTCTAAGCTCACTCAACCATTCATCGCACGGGTATTTGTGAAAGCATGCTTCAAAATTGCAGAGAACTCCTCCAAACCCTAGCTCATAGAGAACTCCTCCAAAACCTAGCTTGCGGGTGTTTGTGAAAGAAGAATCATAGAGAACTCCTCCATAGCTCACAGGTGTTTGTGAAAGTGCTTCAAAATCGTAAAGAAATCCAAACCTTAGCTTGTAGGTCAAGTATGTTAGCTCTTCCTCTATATATTTATAAAGTTCGATAACTTTTATAAAAATGTCTACATTTTGGAATTACCGAACAAATTACTTGAAAAAAACTTGAAATAACAAAATAATTGAGAGACATACATTGAACGAGTTTAAAAAACTTCAATAACAGAATGAGACATACGTTAAATGAATTTGACTTATTTTTTTCCATCTCTTCTTTGCGATAAATTTTAGTATGTAACATATCATATTATTCTTCTGCTTGGTGCTTATACCCTATTTCTTTCTTTGAAAATTTTCTAGTGCTTATATCCTATTTCTTACTCCGAGAATTTCTTGGTGCACTGCGTTGTAGTTCTTGCTTGCAAAGAAGTTGAAATATAAGTTCATATATTAAGAATTTAATCTTGCTCTTATTTTATGGGTGGGCATGTCAGAAGAATTAATAATGTCTTGGTTCCATATCATAGCGGCTTATGTTTGAATAATATAAACATATAGGTATGGTGTGTGAGAATGGCTGTAAACCATGTGAAAAAATAAACTAAGCAAAGGGGACAAGACACTTATATATTATTTTCCTTTGGTATCCAAGTCTTGTCACATTGTCATTATGTGTTTTTCTAGCACTCAGACATGAGTCACATATAGATTTTATAAATTTTACTTCTAGAGACATAAAGAGGCTCCATTATACACTTCGCTAGAGGGATTAGATTCAGGTTACCATTAGGTCTTGTTAATGTGCCAAAACTTTATAAACTGTTTTGGCACATTAACAAGACCTAATAATTTATATAAATTATTATTATAAGATGCCTCCAATCGTTTATAATTTATATAAATTATAAGATGCCTCCAATAGTTTATAATTTATATAAATTATAAGATGCCTCAGCTATATAAATTATTTAAAAGTGATTACCCCGAACTAAGAGGTCATAGTTATCAATTATGTGATTACCCTTTTTAATTATTTTTTTAATTATGTGATTACCTCGTACTAAGAAGTCTTAAATATTTATATATTGAATTTAATTTATAATTATAATAGATTTAATTAAATATGATTTAGATTAAATTAAAAATTAAAATTTTAAATATTGTTAATTAAATTATTTATATAAGGTTTTAAATTTGTAATATATCCATCTTCTTATATACTGTATATATAAATTATATAATGTAAATTATTACCATTTAATAATTTATATATACGGTATATAAGAAGATAGATATATTACAAATTTAAAACCTTATATAAATAATTTAATTAACAATATTTAAAAAATAAATTTATAATTTAATCTAAATCATATTTAATTTTTTATTTCTTATCTTGAATTTAAGAGTAAAAATGATTTTATATTAGTTATTACGAATAACTCATCACATAATAATTTTTTCCATGCCTTAATCTTGTTCTCGAACTAAATCACAAACCCAAACTTAAACCTTATAACTTAGCCTCAATTTTATATTTTAATTTTTATGGTACTTGTTAAATTATAAATTTATAAATCATTTACCAAGCATTTGAAAGTTTTTTTAATTTTTAATTTTTTTCCTCTCACAGTCACAACTTGCTGCCATTTTAATTTTTTAGTAGTTTTCACTTGGAGCTTATAAATTAGAATGGCAACAAGTGCAAGCTTTGTAGGTAAGTCCAGATTTAAAATTGATCCAAAAGCCCCACTATGGAAATATGTCACTATGTTAGAGCAGATTCCAAGAGGTGGGGACTACATATGGGTTTGTAATACCTACAATGTTTAATATAGCAGCTCATACAATCAAGTGAAAGCTCATTTGTGTGTCATACCTATCCAAGGTATTAGAGCTTACCCAGGGTTAAAATATGCACCAGTGCCAACATCTGTGATCATGAAATATATAAAAGAACAAGAAGACAGATTATTTAGCTGCTTTACAATGAGGTCATCCTTTGGCAAGGAAAATATCACGATTGAAGAATCCACCTACTACCCCATATCATGCTGGCAGCTCATTTGTGGTTGCACCCTATCCATTTTCAACCATACCTTCCACACATGAAGAGGATTCTTCTCTTTCACGAAAAATAAAAAAAGGACCATTGGAGAAGGCATTCCAGTGAAATATTCCCAATTCATTGCTAACATTTTGATTGAAGCAATCAAATTGGTGGGCTCTCAAAACGTTATCCAAGTTGTAACAAACAATTCTAAAAACTATAAAGCAGTGGGGATGTTGGTGGAGGCAAGGTACGAACATATATTTTGGATACCTTGTGTTGCTCATTCACTCAACTTAATGCTGCAAAAGTTGGGAAAACAAATTGAATGGATAAAAGAAATTTATGCCAAGACCGAAGACATTCAAATGTTTGTGACAAACCATCACATATCGTAAGCTATCTTAAGGCAATTCTCAAAATTGGAGGTGTTAAAGGTAAGAATTTTGTATGATGATATTTAGTTTATTTTAAATTTTGAAAATATTTTTGTTTTGTTTAAAATTTTTAATTTTACTAGGTTACTGAGACTCGATTTGCCTCGCACACAATCATCTTGAGATAGCTTGTGAAAGTGCGAGAGGCATTGCAAAATATGGTTATTAGTAACCTTTGGAGTATATGGTGACAATCAAGCACTAAGGGCATAAAAAATAAAGATGTTGATCCTCAATGATGATTGGTGGGGTCGTGTTGATTACTTGCTCAATTTAACTAAGTCTATCATAAACATGATCCAATCATGGATCGACCATGTTTAGGAGAGGTATATGATGGGATCGAATCAATAATTAAGAAGATCAAAGACATCATCAATGCAAAAGAGCAAGATCCCCATGAGATATTTTTTAAATAAGTGTAGTCATTTGTAATTAAGCGATGGAACAAAATGATGACTCCATTGCATCTCCTTGCCTTCGCATTGAGTCCCAAATTTTATAGTAGTGAAATCCTTTCTTTTACTGATAGAGTGGCACATATAGATATATTGAAGTTAGTGAAGGGTACAAGGTAGCATTCAAAAGGCTATTTCCCAATCCTAATATTGAGGACATAGTTTTAGCCGATTTTGTAGACTTCATTTTATCTACAGGACATAGCTTTAGCACTTGTCACAACAAATACAAAAAGGATACCCATATGTGGCGGTATTTGCATAGGAAAACAACCCCAAACTTGAAATATTTTGTAAATTTTAAAATTTATATTTCTATTTTCTAAATTTTGAACTCTATTTTTATAGGTATAAATTTAATTTTTTATTTTGCATTAGTTTTGAAAAAAAATTATTTGTGATTTTATTAATACATTGCTAGTTCGTCTTCATCCAAGTGGAATTGGAGTACATACTCCTTTATCCACTCATAGAAGCACAACAAGCTGTCAACAAAGAAGGCTGAGGAGTTGGTCTATGTACATTCCAACTTGCACCTTTTATCGCATATGCAATCAAACTACAGGGAAGGGCCAACAAAGCATTGGGATGTTAGGGCAGAAGATGTTGATTTAGATGCTTCCCACTCCCATCATTTATTACTTGAAATAGAGACTTTGGATTCACCAAGCCAACCGAGTGGTGTTACTGCTAGTACCAGTGGGAGTGGCAGTGGGAGTGCTAGTGCTAGTGTTAGTATCACTTTTACTGCTTGTGGTTCTAATGAATCACATGTTGATGTTGATGCTTCTGATGAAGACAAGGAATATTAAAATATTTGATATTTCAATATGTGATAGTGTTGATGTCGTTCATTAGAAATGCTGGTAGCCCAATTGTGATAGTGTTTGTACCAATGTGAAATGCCTAGCAAATTTTGATATAGTAAATGAAAATGCTGATTTAGTAAATTAATATATTAAAAATGGTCTCAACTAGTCAAGCTCTATGAGATATGAGTACTCACAAGATTATTGACCCGATAGACCATTGGAATCAAAACTTTTCTTCTTTTCCTCCTCTATCCCTAGACCTCACTCTCTTGACACCATTCAAGTGTCCTTGAGAAAGGGTAAAAACCAAGTACTAGAAGGTTGTGGCTACTACTACTAGACTTCTTCATAGGTGAAAAAGAGTGTAGGCATTGCCAATGGAGGAGCAATTTGAGCAAATACCAAGATAACATTGGCTAACACCAAAATAATTTTAGCTAACATCAGGATGGTTCTTGTATTTCCATAAATTAACACACTAGATTTAGCTAACACCAAAAAGGCTAAGATTGATCATTTTTTTCCTTCGATGTTATTTTATCTCTTCTAGGTGTAGAGATATTCAAGGTTGACTATAACTTTTGCCAAGGTATCTTCTTCATTTCTTCCTTTTACTGATGTCTATCCACCATAAACCCTTATAATGAAATTCTTCCTCAAGAGTGAGTGGTTAAAGGGAAAGAAACTCCATTTTATAGGTTTTTTCTCATGAAGAGATCATTATTTCAACTCATATTGTCAATTTTGATTGTATTCAATTTTCAAGAAGCAACATCTCATATTTAAATTAATTGAATCATGTGATATGCTTTGCATTTTTTCAAAGATTGCATCGCTATCCCTTATGACCAACTAGCTTATTCTCTTAGTTGATATGCAAATTTTATTTACTTATTGGTTTATTTACACAAAATTATGGCATATCTCTATACGCCAACTATATTTGGTTCTTAACTCTTGAATCTAAATCTACAATGATGACTAGATAGTGTTAAATTTATACTTTTCCTCTAACACTCATCTCAGGACTTATAACTTCTTTTGTCAGGGTTCTACCACCAGCTTGACTTTGGACTTGTGTCAACTTCTAAGGCTGCTTGAAAAGTGACATTGAGAATTAGCACTGGTGATTTTTCTCAGGCAAATGAGTGGCCAATTACTATCTCAATACACATTGGTATATGTACGGTATCCCATGATACTAACTAAATATTTTCAAAGTGCATGTTAGTTATTGTTTTGGGATACAATTTGGAATATTTTTTGGTAGAACGCCATTTTCCTTGTGAGGATCCCAGAATTTTAAAATTTACTTGTTACGACATGTGGCTAGCCAAAAAATATAGTGAATCATAGATTTTATATAAACTATGCTAGTTCCTCAGGTTTGAAAACCATATTGCTTTGGGACTATTCAAGAACCACTTATTGGAGATTGGCCCTTGTTCCTCCTTTGGCCAATTATTTATTTCCACTATGACCAACTGTATGATCTTTTCATCTTGATATTTTTTGATGTAGTAGGGTCAGAGTGATGTGCAAGGTGCAGCCAAAGTATTGTCATTGTTGTCAACACAGACAGATAGATCAGTTGATGCAGTTGATGTAGTGGACAGGAGTTCAGAGGTCAGTCAGAACATGTACAGTGAATTTCCAGGAAGATAGAAGTGGCCCAGATTCTAAAAATCAAAGAAAAAGACAAGTAAGAAAACTGTCGTGATATCGCGACATGTTTTCTGTCGCGATTTCGCGACATGGCCGAGGAGAGAGAAGGCACAAGAAAAATTGTCATGATTTCACGACATGGCCGAGGAGAGAGAAGGCACAAGCAAAATTGTCATGATTTCGCGACATGGCCGAGGAGAGAGAAGGCGCAAGCAAAATTGTCATGATTTCGTGACATGGACGAGGAGAGAGAAGGCGCAAGAAAAATTGTCATGATTTCATGACATGGCCGAGGAGAGAGAAGGCATAAGCAAAATTGTCACGATTTCGTGACATGGCCGAGGAGAGAGAAGGCGCAAGGAAAAC
Source organism: Wollemia nobilis (assembly GCA_028583015.1). NCBI lineage: Eukaryota > Viridiplantae > Streptophyta > Pinopsida > Araucariales > Araucariaceae > Wollemia > Wollemia nobilis. The sequence continues at coordinate 4,271,907 of JAQPPZ010007509.1, read as the reverse complement.
TATCGTGATTTCGCGACATGTTGGAGGCAAAGAAGCCAAGTGGAAAAATTGTCATGATTTCATGACATGTTGGAAGCAAAGAAGGCAAGTAAGAAAACTGTCACGATTTCGCGACATGTTTGGAGAGAAGGCGCAGGCAAAGAAAACTGTCACGATTTTGCGACATGTTTGGAGAAAAGGCACAGGCAAAGAAAACTATCACGATTTCGTGACATGTTTGAAGAAGAGGCGCAGGAAAAGAAAACTGTCGCGATTTCATGATAGATTGCAAGGAGGATGGTACGAACAAGAGAAAGTGTCACGATTTCACGACATGTTCGAAGAGAAAGCGCCAAGGAGAGAAAGTGTCGCGATTTCGTGACATGTCGGGTTCGACGATGAGAAGAGAAAGTGCCAAGGAAGAAAAGTGTCACGATTTCATGACATAATGAAGGAAAGAGAGCCCAATAGAGAAAAGGTGTCACGATTTTGTGACATGCCTCATTTTTGTGGTCCAAAGCGAAGAGAAAGAGGAGAAGGATGAAGTGTCACGATTTCGTGACATGCAAATGAAAGAGCTAGAGCGAGCGTCACGATTTTGCGACAAATTCAAGGAGGAAGAGCTCAAAGGGAAAGTGTCACGATTTCATGACATGTTGTGTTTTCACTGGCCAAAGATAGAAAAGGCACAAGGTAGCGAAAGTGTCACGATTTCACGACATGTTCCATTTTCATGGGAAAGCTAGAGAAGAGTGTAAGGAAGCGAAAGTGTCACGATTTCGTGACATGTCTGGTTTTCGTGGGTGCAAGCGAAGAAGTGGACAAGGAGGCCAAAAATGTCATGATATCGTGACATGTCATGTTTTCATGAGTAGAAGGCGAGAAGAGTACAAAGAGACAAAAGTGTCACGATTTTGCGATAGGTCACAACAAGATTACGATAGTTAACGTAAGTAGAATGATAGTTAAGGGCGTTGTAGAGGAATTGAGGTTAGGAGTGTTATAGATAGAAATCATGCAAGCTATTTTAAGAACTGTCAAAGAAGGAGAAATCGAACAGTCGCATAAATAGAATCAAAAAATGCATGCATGCACAGAAAAGGATACGAACAGTCATGACCAAGAAGACGAACAGTCATGGTAGAGATATACGTTGCATGTAACGTAATGCCCACACTATATATACAAAAGGAGTTACATATAGAAGGAGTTACAGTTGACAAGTGGCAGAAGAGAATATTAATAGAACAATTACAACTGGCAAGTGGCACATGAGAAATAAAAGATGGAGTTACAACTGGAGTTACTATTAGACTATTTGATTATAAAAGGGCAGTTGCATGGAGAAATAAAGTTGCCGCTCATAGTGAAAAAGTGCTGCTGAAAGAGAGTGCAGGAGGCGAGTGAGCAGGGTGTGTGTGCTGTGTAAAGAGTGGGCAATGTTGAGAAAGCAATAGACCAGTCAGGGTCTTGTAAAAGCGAAGGCATTTTTATGTCAAAAATATTCAAAATAGAATTTTGAGTTGGTGCTTGGAATCAGGGGTTGGTGCTCCTTTCTGTTGGTGCAGATAAATTAGGGGTTGGTGCTCCTTCCAGTCGGTGCTTTGGTAAATTAGGGGTTGGTGCTCCTTTCTGTTGGTGCAGATAAATTAGGGGTTGGTGCTCCTTCTAGTGGGTGCTGGTAAATTGTTTGTAAAGTTGGTGCTTTGCAAAGGCTAGATTTGGATGGGTGTCCAAGCAGTCTATTTTTGAGGAGTAGCCAAAACTGGTGAACCTCGTTACATCTTGTGTTATGTGATGCTCTCATGTGATATTTGCTTGATCTGGTTTTAAGTTTTCATTGCTTCAGATTTAAGAGTTGCACATTTAAGTTTGAAATAGCTACACTGATTCACCCCCCTCTCAGTGCCATTGTAAGACTAACAATTGGTATCAGAGCCAAGTTCCTGAACAAGCTCAATCGGCTAAGGTGATCTGGGAAGTGACACAATGGCAGTTGGTGAAGGATTCTCATCAAACAAAGCTCCATTGTTTGACGGGACTAATTACGCATTCTAGAAAATCAGGATGCAGACATATCTGTGTGCGTTGGGATACGACATATGGGACTCAGTAGAAAGTGGATACACAATACCCACCACTCCTCCAACCGATGCTGCCGGTAAGAAACTGTTTGAGAATGACTCAAAGGCAAAGAATGCTATAATGTGCGATGTAGCAAACAGTGAACTGGTAAAGATCATGAGCTATAAAACTGCAAAAGAAATTTGGGACAAATTGAAGAGCATTCATGAAGGAGACGATAAGATCAAGGAGGCCAAGTTGCAAACTCATCGAACTCAGTATGAAGCGTTAAAGATGAATGACGATGAGAACATAGCGGCATATATGCTGAGAGTAAATGAAGTCATTAATGCCATTAGAGGACTCGACGAGAAAATTGAAGACCCTGCAATCATAAAAAAGGTATTAAGATCTCTTTCCAAAATATTTGATTCTAAAGTTTCAGCTATAGAAGAAGCCAAAGATCTAAATACGTTTAGTATGGATGAGATGCATGGTACGTTGACTGCGTATGAGATGAGAATAGGAAAGTCTGATCCCACAGATAGAGAAGCTGCGTTTAAAGCCCACAAACATACGAAAGCAAAACAAGAATCCGAAGATGAAGAGACATCCGATGAGATGGAAGCAAACTTTGTCCAAAAACTAAAAAGGGGACAAGGAAAATATAGAGGAAAGCTACCATTTAAATGTTTCAGCTATGGAGGCATTGGGCATGTTGCAGCTAAATGTCCATGAAATATGGAGAATGAAAGTGATGAAGAATCGCACCGAGAAAGAAGTGACTGGAAGAAAAAGATGAAGTTCAGAAACAACCACTTCAAGAAGAAAAGTTTCATATCCAAGAATGTCAGCTCCTCTGAAGACAGATCCGATGAGGATTCTGAAGAAGAAACAGGTGAAACTCTGTTCATGGCATTCAAAGAAGAAAATACAGAAGAAGAACAGGAAAGTGATGGAAACCTTGAGGCTGAGGCTGAAGTAAATCTAAGAGGTGAGTTGATAGCTGCACTTGAAGAATTGAGAATAGAAAAGAAAAAGAACAAAAGACTGTCCAAGAAATTGGAAGAATATGGGGATGAGATTGAAGATCTCTTCTTACAGGTTCAAAAGGCCAAGAAATCAGAAGAAGCCTTGAAGACACACCTGGATGATGAGAATTATGTATGCAGCACAAGTGAAGAAGAATCTAACAAAGTTATTGTTGATCTAAAGCTGCAAGTAGAACAACACAAAAGGATTGAAGATATTCTCAGGTCTCAAATCAATGAGAAAGAGACTGTTTGCTGCCAACAAGAAGAAGAGATTGTTTCATTGAAGAAACAACTAGTAGAGGCCAATGTAAATCTCAAATATGAGAAGAGCACAGAGTTGCTAGATAAAATGATAAAGCAACAAAGAAGCTCCACAACTAAGCTTGGTCTTGGATATGAAGCTGAACAACCATCATCTTCCAAAAATGCAGAGAAGAAGAAGTTCACTGATGAAGGAAAGAAGAAAGAAAAGCCTGAAGCTGAATCTTCAAAAGGAAGAAAATCTCAAAGGAAATCTACAGCAAAGCAACCACAGCAAAAGAGGTTCTCTCACTCTCACTCTTTTCATAATAATGCTTTTAACGGCTATTGTTTTAGATGCAGCCATTATGGTCACCGGGCAATTCATTGTGGATTGAATAATAATTCAAGGAGTTATGCTGGTAGAAATACATCTGCTCTTCTGAGTGAACACCATGTGCAATGTTTTAAATGTAATGGTCATGGGCACATAGCAAGGTTTTGTCCAAGCACCTCTACAACTAATCTAAGACAAGACCGTAGATTCCATCAGACACAAAGAGTGCAACACAGACAGGAAAATAATTATCCTTCAAGATTGCACAAGAGACAACCACCCAAGAGAAATGTTCAGGTTCACGAAAAGGTTCAAAATGTGGATGCAGGTGAAAATTCTCAGCCTAAGTTCAAGAAAAACTGGAGAAAGAAAGAAGAACGGGAATCCTGTCTCCTTGGACTGAAGGAGACTACTCAGCTATTGCACTAAGCCACTCCAGGTGGCACATCCTCAGGGGGAGTAATATTAAAGTTTTTTTTAATACTCCTATGTATTTGATTGGTTATCTGAGGATGAATGGCAGGCAGTCGGGAAATTGTTGTATAGCTGTCAAAGTGTGTTGTCTGTTCTTACAGTTGTTTGTGTTAGTGCCGTGAAGGGTGGTGATTGAATTGAGAGTTGTCATTATTGGTAGAATTGTTGTATGTCATTATTGAACTGGTGATGGCTCTTACTGCCACTGTCATAAGTTAAAGATTATAACAGTTCAGATGATTTGGTTGGTTTTATGGTACTGTGTTTGATGTTTGCACAGAGTTGGCAGTAAAACTACAGTGTTGGTACAATGTTGGACAAAAGTTGGTACAAGTGTGAGTCACTTGTCAATGTTGTTGACAGATGTGAAATCAGCGTGTTGAATGGGAAGATTGAAAAAGAGGTTTATAATGAGCAGCCAGATGGTTTCCAGCCTGGTAATGAATGGTTGAGTTGCCTTCATAGAGGCTGTTTTGATCAAATTAATGCTTTACTTGATACATGATTTGAGCAAGTTATTATTTGCATTGGTGATTTATGTTGGTGGCTGTTTTGTTCAAATACCTTTGGAAGGAAAAGGATGTCTACTAGTTTCCTTTTCATGTAGTGATCGGTTGAATGCTTCAAGATTAATCTTGAGTTGAATGATGTTGGTTAAACCTTGTCTATAAGCATTGTTGTTAAAGCCTTAATTGATTGAGAAAAGATATAGGTTGTGGAAAGAACATGAGTATCATTGTTATATGAGTTATTGCATGGTTGGCAATTGTTGGGTTGTGTTGCATGTTCTTGAGAAAAGCATACTACATCTATCTTATTCTTTTTGAGACTGAGATTGAGTTGAGATTGAGATTGGGAGTTAAGTATAGAACATATTGAGTCTCTAACAATTCTCTTTATGCTTCTATGAGGGTGATGAATCACATTGGGTCTCTAACAATTCTCTTTGTGGGTTCATGCTAAGCAAGTTTTTCTTGATGAACTTGTGAGCTGATTTGAGGACAATGCTGGGACAGATTTCCAGATGCAGATTTGGGCAGGATGTGTAGAGGACAGAAAGAGTACCAGTGGAGGTGCATTCTATCATGGAGATAGATTGGTCACGTGGAATAGTAAGAAACAAGAGTCAGTTTTCTTATCCACAGCAGAAGCAGAATATATTGCAGCGACAATGTGTTGTACGCAGAGGAAGAATTTATATATTTAATTATCTTTGTGCTCATATTTGTAATTTTTGCTAACTGTCATAACGTGTGCCTGAGAATGTTGTGCATGGACTCAGGGGGAGTCTGCAGTAACCCTTTGGTATTATTGTCAAAGGGGGAGAAGAATTACAGGAGATTGCATGAGTGTTGCCAACAATTCCAAAGGGGGAGATTGATGTGCAAGGTGCAGCCAAAGTATTGTCATTGTTGTCAACACAGATAGAGAGATCAGTTGATGCAGTGGACAGGAGTTCAGAGGTCAGTCAGAACATGTACAGTGAATTTCCAGGAAGATAGAAGTGGCCCAGATTTAGAAAATCAAAGAAAAAGACAAGTAAGAAAACTATCGCGATATCGCGACATGTTGGGGGAGAGAGAAGGGGCAAGAAAAATTGTCATGATTTCGTGACATGGCCGAGGAGAGAGAAGGCGCAAGCAAAATTGTCATGATTTCGTGACATGGTCGAGGAGAGAGAAGGCGCAAGCAAAATTGTCATGATTTCGCGACATGGTCGAGGAGAGAGAAGGCATAAGCAAAATTGTCATGATTTCATGACATGGAGGAGAGAGAAGGCACAAGCAAAATTGTCATGATTTCGTGACATGGTGAGGAGAGAGAAGGCACAAGGAAAACTGTCATGATTTTGTGACATGTTGGAGGCAAAGAAGCCAAGTGAAAAACTGTCACGATTTCGTGACATGTTGGAAGCAAAGAAGGCAAGTAAGAAAACTATCATGATTTCGTGACATGTTTGGAGAGAAGGCGCAAGCAAAGAAAACTGTCATGATTTCGTGACATGTTTGGAGAGAAGGCACAGGCAAAGAAAATTGTCACGATTTCGTGACATGTTTGAAGAAGAGGCGCAAGGAGAGAAAGTGTCACGATTTCGTGACAGGTTGAAAGAGAAAGCGCCAAGGAGAGAAAGTGTCACGATTTCGTGACAGGTTCAAAGAGGAAGCGCTAAGGAGAGAAAGTGTCATGATTTCATGACATGTCAGGTTTCGTGATGATGAGAAGAGAAAGCTAAGGAGAGAAAAGTGTCACGATTTCATGACATAAGTTAGGAGAGAGAGTCCAATGAGGAAAAGGTGTCATGATTTCGTGACATGTTTCATTTTTGGGTCCAAAGATAGATAAAAGGCAGAAGGCATGAAAGTGTCACGATTTCATGACATGAAAAGAAAGAGGAAGCGAAGTGTCACGATTTTGTGATAAATTCAAAGAGGAAGAGCTCAAGGAAGCGAAAAGTGTCACGATTTCATGACATGTTGTGTTTTCACTGGCCAAAGACAGAAAAGGCACAAGGCAGCGAAAGTGTCACGATTTCGTGACATGTTCCGTTTTTGCGGGCGAAGGCAGAGAAGTGCAAGGAAGCGAAAAGTGTCACGATTTCGTGACATGTCTGGTTTTCATGGGTGCAAGCCAAGAAGTGGACAAGGAGGCAAAAAATGTCATGATATCATGACATGTCATGTTTTCATGAGTAGAAGGCGAGAAGAGTACAAAGAGACAGAAATGTCATGATTTCGTGACAGGTCGCAACAGCACGCTTACTGATAGTCAACTGAAAGTAGAACGACAGTTACAAGGGTAGTTGCAGAGGAAAATCATGATGTGTAGTTAACTAGTTGTGGGTTAGATAGAAATCATGCAGCTATTTTAAGAACTGTCAAAAAAGGAGAAATCGAACAATCACATAAATAGAATCAAAAAATGCATGCATGCACAGAAAAGGATACGAACAGTCATGACCAAGAAGACGAACAGTCATGGTAGAGATATACGTTGCATGTAACGTAATGCCCACACTATATATACAAAAGGAGTTACATATAGAAGGAGTTACAGTTGACAAGTGGCAGAAGAGAATATTAATAGAACAGTTACAACTGGCAAGTGGCACATGAGAAATAAAAGATGGAGTTACAACTGGAGTTACTGTTAGACTATTTGATTATAAAAGGGCAGTTGCATGGAGAAATAAAGTTGCCGCTCATAGTGAAAAAGTGTTGCTGAAAGAGAGAGTGCACAAGAGGCGAGTGAGCAGGGTGTGTGCTGTGTAAAGAGTGGGCAATGTTGAGAAAGCAATAGACCAGTCAGGGTCTTGTAAAAGCGAAGGCATTTTTATGTCAAAAAGATTCAAAATAGAATTCTGAGTTGGTGCTTGGAATCAGGGGTTGGTGCTCCTTTCTGTTGGTGCAGATAAATTAGGGGTTGGTGCTCCTTCCAGTCGGTGCTGGTAAATTAGGGGTTGGTGCTCCTTTCTGTTGGTGCAGATAAATTAGGGGTTGGTGCTCCTTCCAGTGGGTGCTGGTAAATTGTTTGTAAAGTTGGTGCTTTGCAAAGGCTGGATTTGGATGGGTGTCCAAGCAGTCTATTTTTGAGGAGTAGCCAAAACTGGTGAACCTCGTTACATCTTGTGTTATGTGATGCTCTCATGTGATATTTGCTTGATCTGGTTTTAAGTTTTCATTGCTTCAGATTTAAGAGTTGCACATTTAAGTTTTAAATAGCTACACTGATTCACCCCCCCTCTCAGTGCCATTGTAAGACTAACACAGAGGTTTTTCACTTGAATATGAACCATATTTTGAGTACATAGGATAATCATTTGATCTTGTGAGAGGTTTCCCCATATTTTTTCTAATAAATCCTTGGATAAGATCATCTTGAATGTCAGTGATAAATTAACGACCACCACATTTTGAACTATTGCTAAATCCAATACTCTATATAACAAAATTGGGACTTCTTTAATGACTCCTACCTTTTGCACTATCCTCCATTTTATCCATAGTGTTTCAAAATCAATTTTATTATACATTATACCCATAGCATCACAAAATGCTTAGGGGATGATGGAAAAATTGGCTTTTAGGTTCATTATAGAATTATGCAATACCCATTTTTCTAAGTTTTAGGATTAAATAACAAAACATGAGAAATAATTAAATGCAAAAATAAAACACAGAAGAATAAAGCAATACATGAGACACAAATTTATGTGGTTCACCCAATGTGGGCTACATCCAAGAAAATAACCAAACCTTTTATTTCATCCAAAAAACTGCAAAGGGATACAACCTATAGCAGATCCACTGTAACCTCTTCTTCACTCTATCATAATCTATTAAAATTATGCACACTACACATTACCATTCTATCTCAGCCATCGTGTGAAATCATCTTTATAAAAAATAGAGTTACAATTTAAGGAAAAATCGTTTGCCTAAAATTTATTGTCCGATCTGTGACCTAATAATAAATGGTCTAGATTTACATAGAGAAAAACACATCCACTAGGCCCCCCATGATGACACTAGTAGGGGGGAATTGCCTCCCTTACATACCTCAACTACGGCTAAAAACAACGTCTCCAAATTAGAGAGTGAATCAGGCTCCACAACCAACAATCTCCCACTTGGAGACTGATCATAGTAACTCCACCGCTACTGCACCTACCTAGAAATTTTCTCACCTTTACTATCATGCTTGAAGATCAACTAAAGCTAAGAAAGAACTCAGTACTCCTTGGTACTTGCCATTGTTAACATATCTACAAGATTTTGGCTATTGTGTATCTTCTCCAGCTTCAATTGTTCATCTTCCAAAAATGATTGTACAAAATGGTACTTGGTCTGTATATGTTTAGTTCTAGAATGGAAGGTTGAGTTATTTGCAAGGTGAATGGCACTCTGAATGTCACTATATAACTTGATATTCTCCTACTTCTTTCCCAATTCCTCTATAAACCTTTGTAAATAAATCATCTCTTTACTAGCCTATGTAACAACAACATACTCTGCTTCCATTTTTGAAAGTGCCACAACCTTTTGTAATTTTAAAATACAACTTATTGTAGTACCACATACAATAAAGACATATCTTGTGGTACTCTGCTATCTATATCACCTACCATATCTGCATCAACATATCCCTATAAAATAGTGGTAGTACCTCCAAAACATAATACCTGAGTGACAATACCTCTTAAATACCTGAGAATCCACTTCACTGTATTCCAATGCTCTTTTCTTGGGTTGTTTATAAACTTGCTCACAACTCCCACTGCATGTGCTATATCTGGACTTATGCACACCATAACATACATCAAAATGCCAACTACCTATGAATAAGGAACCTTGGACATATAGTCTATCTCCTCCTGTGTCCTGGGATGCATCTCTTTGGTCAATTTGAAATTATTGGCCAAAGGTGTACTAACAGGTTTTACATCTTGCATTATGAATCTTTCCAACACCTTCTCAATGTACTCATCCTGAGATAATGTTAACGATTTTTTTAATCTCTTTTTATTCTCATACCAAGAATTTGCTAAATCCTTCATTACAAATGACTATGCCAATTTTATTTTGAGCGTATTTATATCCTGTATGTTAGACCCTACAACAAGCATGTCATATACATACAATAATAGGATAATATAGTTACCATTATCAAATCTCTTTAAATAAACATAATGGTCAAAATAACATCTACTATAACCTTGTTCTGGCATAAACCTATCAAATTTCATATACCACTACCTTGGAGATTTCTTTAGGCCATACAAGCTCTTTTTCAACCTACATACTAATTCCTCCTTTCCTTTGACCTCATACCCCTATGGTTGCTGCATATAAATATCTTCCTCTAAATCCCCATGGAGAAAAGCTGATTTTACATCTAATTGTTCAAGATGCAAATATTCTACAACCACTAGAATTAAATTAGTTCTAATTGAAGTCATTTTAACAATAGGAGAAAATATTTCATCATAACCAAAATATTTCTTCTATGCAAACCCCATTACAACTAGTCTAGCCTTATACCTCTTTTTACCTCCATCTTCTTCTTTCACCCTATAAACCCATTTATTCTGCAAAGCTCTATTTTCTATAGGAAACCGAACTAGATCCCAAGTCTGATTGTGTACCAAGGAGTCCATATCCTATTTCATGCCTTGCTACCACTTCTTAGTTTCTACTTGCATCACTTCTTCATATGTTTTTGGTTCACCAGAGTTAGACAATAATACATAATATAATGAAGGAGAGTAACATTCAAGGAGTCTACTTATCTTGGTAGATCTTCTAATAATATTTTCAAGATTTTGAGGTGCTTGTTACTGCTACTGTTGATTTTATAGTACCTTTGGAGTTTCAATTTCATCAAGCACTATGTATTATATGTTTAAATTTTCGTATTTCTTTTGCTACATTTGGTATTTATACATGAATTTCTCATTGAATACCACATCTCTACTTCTAATGATTTTGTGATTTTCATAATCCCAAAAACGATAACCAAAATCACTAACTCCATATCCAATGAAAGTGTACTTCTTGGATTTTACCTCAAGTTTAGTTCTATTATCTTTATTAATATGCACAAATGCTTCACAATCAAAAGTCTTAAAAAATGAGTAGTTAATAGGCTTACCTATCTATGCCTCTTCTAGAATCCCACCATACAAGGAACTTGAAGGCCCTCTATTTATTAAATAAATAATAGTATCCATAACATACTCCCAAAACTATAAGAGCAATCCTACATGTAATCTCATACACCTAGCACATTTCATAATAGTCTTGGTCATCCTTTCTGACACACCATTTTCTTGTGGAGTTCTTAGAACCATTTTCACTCTACGAATCCCATGGTATGAACAGTAACTGGTCAAACTCTTTACTATAGTAATTATCTCTATTATTTTATCTAAGACACTTCAACTTATTTTTTGTCTCATTCTCAACTAGAGCTTTCCATTTCTTAAAAGTATCAAAGACATCTGATTTATTTCGAATACAATAAACCCAAATTTTTCTATTTGCATCATAAATAAATGTAACATAATAATAAGAGCCACCAAGAGATGATACCTGAGTTGGTCCCCATACATCTGTATGCACAATATCTAGCTTTTCACAAATTATTTTCTTTCCCAACTCTGAGAAATTTGACTCTTTTTTGTTTTCCATAAATGCGGTGCTCACAAAAGTCCAAATCAACCTGCTTTAAACTTGACAATAATTTCCTTGAGTGGAGAATCTGCTTCCCCTTATCACTCATGTGCCCAAGCCTATGACACCACAAACCTATATATACTCATGTAGAGGCTAAAGCAATAGAAATATTAGTATTACCAGTGCAGGTATACAACATACCTGACTTATTTTCTTTTGTATACATAAAGGAAGAACACCATTGAATTAAAAATGAAACATTGCATTTATTTCATAAAATGTGTTTGTGTTACAATAAGCCCCTTTGTAAGGTGCTTTCACAATACAAATGCTTGAAGGGGGTGATCCCCTTTTACAATAAACATGGTGTCTTTCATTTCCTTCATGCTACAACAATGTTGGAGGTGGGTTTGTCATGACCATCATGTTGGACTTTGAGCTTGTTGAACCTAAACCTGGAATCTGCACACATGAAAATGGATGAGGGTTTAGTAGCACCTATCAACATGAATAAGATGAAATGTAAATGAAATGACTAATGTAAAATGAAAATAGAAGAAAATGAACAATGAAATGGTTTACATAGCACAATTCGAGCAACATAACATTAGCATTCTCCTCTTTCTCCTCCATCATGTGATGGTGCCTTTATAGACCTTTGAGGGTTTTGTAGGGAAGGATAGGTGGCAAGTCAGGGCTGCCAAGAGGTAGGGACTGGGTAGCCACCTATCCTGGGTAGTTGCAATGAGTCACTATAAGTGTCTCACTTAACTAGAGAGATGTGGCAAGTGGGTAGTTGAAAGTGGAGTGATGTGTGGAGTGAGGTGTGAGATATGGCAAGTGGGTAGGTGCAAGTGGAGTAAAGTATGGAGTGAGGTGTGAGATGTGGTAAGTGGGTAGGTGCAAGTGGAGTGAAGTGTGGAGTGAGGTGTGAGATGTGGCAAGTGGGTAGGTGCAAGTGGAGTGAAGTGTGAAGGGTTACCCCATGTGAAGGGAAAAATGGAGAAAGGGTGTATGAGAGGTGGAAAAAGGGGTGATGGTGATGTGGCCAGGACACATGTCAAGTGAGGAGAGAGGGTATCCTAGGAGGATATTTTCTAGATTTAATAAAATCTAGAAAATGTTATTATGTGCAAGATTTTATGCCTAAGTCAAAACTTAAGCACATAATGTTATGCAAAACTGAAATGTGCAATGTGAATGAATAATGTGCAGGAATTAGATGCCTAAGTTTAGACGTAGGCATATATTATTATACAAAATTGTGATGTGTAATGTGGGTGAATTATGTATATACCTAAGTTTAGACTTAGACATATATTATTATGCAAAATTGTGTGATGAAATGCAAATACCTAGATTTTTGTGTCTACAAATTTTGCTAATATTAATGATCCTTTAGCAACCTTCCATGAATTTTCTGAGAATGTAACTGTACATCCTTTGCTGTCAAATTACCCTATGGAAATTAGATTTCTTCTCAAATAAAGAATATGCCTTACCTCTTTTAGAAACCATTGGTTTCCATTCGGTAATTTTATCTGTATCTTACCCTTTCTAACGATTTTACATGGTCTATCATCACCAAAATAAACCTGTCCAAAATCACCTTGAACATAATCTAGAAAATATTTCCTATGGGGTGTGGCATGATATGAAGCCACTGAATCTAGCACCTAAAAATCATTATTATTATCTAGTGAAAGGATTAAAGCATCTTGCAATACATCACCAACTATGTTTACTTCCTGATTATCCTATTTTTCATCTCCCTATTTTTCTTTATGATACCAACATTATCTTTTCAGGTGTCCTTTCTTCCCATAGTGCCAACATTCTAACTACTTTTCTTTGGATATAGATCAATATTTATTTGATTTTCCATATTTTCCTAGACTCTTTCCTCTCTCCTTTTGTCTCCCCCTATTTTCCATAGTCAAAACATTACCTGATGTCTCACCTATACTTTTCCATCATATTTCCTCACTAAGGATAACACCAATAACATCATCAAATTTTATAGTATTTGTATCAGAAGTAGAATTACTCACAACCATGACCAAGCCATTCCAGCTTTTTGGTAATGAGAATAAAATTAAAATAGTCCTAACCTCATCATCAAAATTTTCTCCAAAATAATTTAACTAATTGGTAACCATGTTAAACTCATTTAAGTGATCAGTAACAAACTCACCTTCTAATATCTGCATATTAAATAAATGCTTCATAAAAATACCTTGTTTGAAGCTAAGGGTTTTTCATATAGTTTGGCCAATGCCTTCATTAGATCCTTTGTTGTCTTTTCCTTTGAAATATTGAAGGCCACCAACACTGCCAGACACAACCGTATTGTTCCTAGTGCCTTTCTATCAAGAACTTCCCATTCTTCATCTAATTATTTCATCAAATTCTTTGCTTTTCCACCTAATGGTAGGTACAAATACTTCTAATATATATAGTCCTCCATTTGCATATTCCAAATTTGATAATTTTGCTCGTTAAAATTCTCAACCATAAACTTGCCTTCTTCTGCCATTGCTTCCACTTGAACCAAAAACCCTCCTTTCAAGTGTATTTTTCAAACCCTAGGCTCTGATACCAGTTGATAGGATTAAATAATAAAATGCGAGCAATAACTAAATGTGAAAGTAAAATTTAGAAGAATAAAGTAATATATAAGACAGATTTATGTGGTTCACATAATGTGGGTTATGTCCACAGAGAAAATAACGAGACCTTTTATTTCATCCATAAAACCATGAAGGGATACAACCTACATTAGATCCATTGTAGCTTCCTCTTCACTCTATCATCGTCTCTTATAATTACACACATCATACATTACCATTCTATCTCAACCACTGCATGAAATACTCTTTATAAAAAATAGAGATACAATTTAGGGAAAAATCATGCACCTAAAATCCACCGTCTATTTTGTGACCTAATAATAAATGGTCCAAATTTACATAGAGAAAAACACATCTATTTTTGGCTTCGAGGGAACTACCCCTAAAACCCTCGCTAGGGGGGCTCCCTACTAGTGTCGCCACCCCCTTGGACCCCCACGATGATACTATTAGGGGGGTGTTGCCCCCACTACACCCCCCTTCATGGAGTGGGTCCAACTATGGGTAAAAACAAGGCCTCCGAATTAGAGAGTGAATCAGGATCTACAACCAACACTAAACACACTAATAGGTAAAAGGGTGAAGAATTAATCTTACTCAACCCAAGAAATTATTGCTTGTGTGCTAATTTAGGATTCGATCCAAGTATTAAGTTAAATTTTGAGCCATGCAAAGTTATTTCAACCAGCTTTTGATCAAATATCAACAAAGCTTCCTCTAGCTTCTATAATAATACTACCTTGAGATATGCCTTTTAGATCGATAGCATTTTGGGCTGATTCTCCAAAGGTTTTTATCATATCTTGCCTTTGTACCATAGTTATATCTAGATAGTATAAATTTTGGTAAGTCTATTTTATTTGGCAATGTGAGCAGAATTATTTTTTATTGCATTGTTTGACATGTCTTTGACCTTTGATTTTCTTTATGATCCCATCATAAATACAAGATATCATCTATTTCATATTCATCTAATCCATCCTCCTTTTGCTCCACTTCATCCAATCCTACATATGGTACAACTAGATACATTTTAGAATACTTTTATGTTGCTAGGACATGGGTCGGGTCTAGTGTAAGAGCCAAAATATATTATTATTGATGATTTATCATTGGAAGGGAATTCAATTGATAGTTTCCATTGTTATGTCTATAAAATGTTGAACCCTTGAGCCATACTAGACATGAATTTTCTTTCTATTTTTCAATTTTTGTGATATCAAATTAGCTCATGTAGATTTCACCTATGTACATTATTTGATAACTGGAAGAGATATCTTCTTTAGAGTCCTTTTGTACTTGGTTTCATATTTCTATTGTTCATTTTTTGTAAGCTCATTAGTAATATTTTGGACGATATGGTTTATCTCTTGGGTTGTCCGAGGTTTCAATATTGTATGCATTTTATCATCTGAACACTACACTAAAGACATTTTTCTACTAGAGTTACCAGTTGTGGCAATGATGAAGTTGTTGAAAGGATCTATGGTTTTCTAGGATGATGCAATGGGATGTCTAGATTATTAGTTTTGGGAGGAAGTTTCCTTACTAAAATCAACACATTCTCAGCAATAATAGTTGTTTGAAAATATGTGAAAATATTTTCTCCTTATAGAATTGGATTTGTATGCCTAAATATGGATTTAGAGCTCATATAGATTAGATATAAACCTATGCTTATGGTGGTTTTACCTTCCAAGGAATTTTATATTGCAATATTTTGAATCTAAGTTTAAAATCTAGGAGCGCTTCATTAGGACTTCTTTTCATATAGAAAAATTGCATGAGCAATAAGAAGAGGTCCCTTGGATTATCAAAAACTAAGACTAATGGTTAAACCAGGTCATCCCAAGCCCTAATATTATTGTCTTCCAGATATTTATACCATTGCAATGCCTTGCCCTAAAAGGATTGAGCAAACAAACTCACCATAACATCTTCAAAGATGATATTATAAAATATGGCCAATGCTAAAACATCTTGACAATGTTCATAGATAAATTTACCACTACCATCATAAATGGATAATATATTCAATGCAGCTTGTGGAATTTCATGGAGATATGAGAGATTAAGTGGTCTGACACTATTTCAAGTCAGACAAATTTTCCCAACCATGGTTTTGAAAACACTTACTTATGTGCTAGTGGACCATCTAATTGGTACTCAATAAACTATCTTGGATTTCTAGCACTATCACCATTTGATTATTATTTTTAGTGCCTGTGAGGTGAACATACATTCTCCATATGTGAGGTCAAGACTATTTATCAAAATATTGAGTTATTTGGGTAATAAAAATAGGATCTATGAAATCATATCCTTTCGGGCATGCCAAAAACTCTTGGTCCAAAATTTTCCTAGGGGGATGAGTTACACCCTCAAGACCTCAGGAAATATTGGAAGACCCAAAAATAGAAGTTTTTGAGTCAACCTCTAGAGTAGGCCTGTTCCTATAAACCTAGTTATACTAACTAGCAAGGAGGATTTGCAAAATAAAGTAACAAATACATAAATTTAGAGACTAGATTTAAAATAGCTTAGATTTAGCAACATCAAGAGACATAAAACATGAGAGTCTTGCACTTCAAATTGAATAGGATTGCCTAACATACCAACTTTCCTTTCACACTAAAAAAGTAGTTATTCATAATAAACACGCATTATCAAGCATTCCAAGAAGTAATGAATAGAAAATCCAAAAAGCAGAATAACTATAATAGAATAAACCATTCGTATAGCTTTAATAGAAATGTTCAATGACTTAGTTGACATACAAACATGATCTGTAATAGGTTGAGAAAGAGGCCAAACAATAATCTAATATTTATTCAAAAGATGCACAATACATTCATCATACAATTATGTAGTTGTAAATGCTAAAGAGCCAACCACTTGAATGGGTTACATTCAAGTATATATAGTTTTATAATTCTTTCAGTTAGCTTATCATGATTTTCTATATAATAGATTGTAGGCCTATCAAGATAGACATGGAAAGTGACTATCACATTTAGGTCAACTATGTTTAACTGCTTCAATCATGTTTTGTTGATGTATGTGATAGGGATTTGTTTGGTGAAGCTGGATTTCATGCTGCATCATTGGATTCCAACAACTTGATGATGATCCACTCATTTATATTATGCTTAACTAGTTGAGAAGGGGTAGGTGTGTGATGGAGGAGGTTTTATCCATTGAGGTCTTATGATAGAAATGATTCTTGATGATAGATTGGTATGTGCAACCCTACTGATTAGAATCAGTTTAGAGCCTCCTTGTAGAAGATAGTAGGGTGAGAGCATATTTCTTGATACTGAATTGCTCATCTTAGTTGAATATCGATGCATCTACCATTCCTTCATGTTGGAATTTTGCATTTCCTTTCGTTGGGTTCTAGATATTTTTTCTTTTTTTATGACATCATTACTTTAAGCTTTTGACAACCACATCTGCTCATGCATAGTATCAAATGCTAAATTTCCTTATTTGGACCTTAGTGCTTTGTTACCATGTATCATGTCTTAGACAAAATTTTCATCCATCGCTCTTTCTATCTTCTTTATATTTTTTAGCATCTGATGATGATGTCATCACTTCTAAAATCTGATTCCTTCAAAAGCTTTGCAATGTATGACATTGGATGTTCGATGTCAAAAAAAATGTCTTTTAATATTTGGACCTTTCTTCCATACTGTGTTGGATTTTTTATGCTACCTTAATGACATCATCATTGTTGCTCTTTTGATTGCTTACACTTCTTGGCTTCAATTTATTTTTTATATGCTTTACTTTAGCATCAAATACTAAATGCTAGATTTCCATTATGACTTTGCTGACATTAGTATTTTAAATGTCTGACTAAATTTCTTAGCCAAATTTCCATGTCTTTGCTTGTGCTTGCTAGATTTTATTACCTTAGATGTAATTTTAATCCGACAAGCTTATTCTTATTGATATACAACCTACCTCATCTATTCTTATATCCAAATATATATTTTTGATTTTTTGTTTTGCACTGCTCTGCAATATTTCAACCTACTTTGAACCTTTTATTTATAGATGAATCTACCACAGGAGATTCATCTGATGCCTTTAAAACTATTGCATGTAATGCTTTATACTTTTGCCTTAGAAAAAACTATAGATATTGGAAAAAAGTCACAATCCACTTGGATTGTGAATGTAGGTAATGAAATTTACCTATAGGAACCATAAAACATTCTCCAAAAAATTATAGCTTTGACGACAAAGCTTTGTGAAGAGGAGGTTATGCAATAGAATTGATATATCATACCATCTATTTCTATTTATTTAGCTCAAGTCTATAGGTTAATATGAGTCAATCCTTGATCATTAGGGATAGGCTTTGTTACTTTAGAAATCTATATCTACAAAGAGATATATGGTAGTTTATCAATAATAATATTATATTTTCCATTTTATTTGTCACACATTTGAGACTTTACCCTCTCTAAATGGCATATGTGACTTTTTCATATTTGAGTGGATTGGATTTGATTCAATGATTTAGATATGGATTTATTGAATTCATCTTGGACTTGCTAAAATTGATATAATTTCTATTTCCATTACAACATTATGGATTTTTTTTGCAGAATTGCTACTATTATAAGTTATTTCATTACATATATATCCATGGATTTTTGGGCCCAATATGACTTGTCCTTTTGTAATATGTTATGACAATCAATTTCTTTCTTATATATAAGCATTTTTGTCCATTCCATTGATTTCTGCTATTGTTCTTTTTTATTGGTTATATGGGACTAAAATAGGCCTCACCTATTTTAATAATTGAACATGTTATCGTGGTATTATAATGTCATGGAAATTATGCATATATCACTTGTCAATATTTGAACCTTGGCCTATGCCTTGAAAAACAATGTATTTAACCAATTGAGCTCTTGTATTTTATTGATTTGCACTATATTTTCTATTTTTTAATTGGCTATATGGGATTGAAACATGCCCCACCCATATTACATCATCACCACATAGTGGTATTACAACAAATATTGGATATTATCCATGTATCATTTGGAAATATTCGAACCTAGGTCTCTTCCTTAAGATGTTGAGGAATCTAACCAATTGAGCTAATGCCACTTGATCTACCTTTTCTAAATTATTGATCATGGAATTAGTTTCTTTATTTTATTTTATTTTAATATGTTACCAAAATATTTGATATTCATGATCTTAATTTCTCCCTTTAGATATTTTACTTTTAAACAAACCTATACATATAAGTTCCTTTAAAATTTACTTCATCCCACCAAGACATAACCATTTGGAATGAATTAACATCTTGATATCCACATATATTAAAAATAAAATGGCTTTTGATGATACTCATTAAGTAGATCGCATTTCAAAATAATTGGCTTGTGATGTGATCCTACTCATAACAAAATGTTTAAAGAGTTTGTATGCTTTATCTACAACCAACTATTAAACATAAAAAAAGACATCCAATATTTTTGCCACATGATATTTTTCAACAAGCTTATTATTGTAAGTATATTCAAATTTTAAAGGAACAACATCCTAGAGATCATTTAAATTGACAAAAAAATCAAAATCCTCCATTAATCTAGACTAACTAGGAGTAGCACCATTATTTTATGAAGAAGCTAAAATTATGTAAAATTTCCCTCAAATAATCCAAATATTATAACTCATCATTGAGTTTGAAATGAATCAACTAAGGTCCTTCTAACATCCATCTCGAAGAGTGACTATATTTGAAGCATGTGAATTTATGACTTCAACTTAATATCTTCATCTTTCCTACCAAGATGATCAACAACCCAATTATTTCTTAGTTATGGAAATTGTCCGTCCAATATATGATTATCCCATGTCATTGATATACCTTTTGAAGGTCTTAAAGTAGAAATTGTTAGACAATATTCCATGTTAATTTTTTTTTTAAATGTCTCGTTATATTTCTTACTAATTTTTTTTTAATTGGTTATATGGGATTGAAATGGGCCCTACCTATATTACATCATGCCCATATAGTTGTATTACAACTAGTTGACTATTATGCATGTATCACTTGGTAAGATTTGAACCTAAGTCTCCTCATTGAAAGTTGAATAATTTAATCGATTGGGCTAATTCCATTTGATCCTCACTACCTATTTTTATTAATTGTATTAAATTGAGTTTAAAATTCTACAAATCTATTAATTTCTTAATAGCTCTTTTTTGGGTCTATATTCACATCTTGAATATTCCACAATGTCATCTTGATCATTGTTTATTTCAAGTATTTGTAGGCTTGGTCACACTTCTTGTTAATACTTATGATATTTTTTTTATAGTTTTCCAAAACAATATCCCTTTGGATTTCATTTTCTATTATTTGTCCTTTGAGGATCTTACTCCTTTTTTTCAGTCCCACCAATGCTTTCATCCTAATCAATCCATTTTGTTTTTCCATATTATTTGCAATTTAACTTATCATTTATATATTTTGAGACCCTAGAGAATCTAAAGTGGGAGGCATAACCTCTGGAGATACCTTATTTTTTTATGTTTCCTTAGAAACCCTAAAGTGTAAAATGTAATCTCCATAGTACATACTATCTTATGATGCCATCAAATTCCCATGATAGAATGCACATTTTCCTTACTGTTTCTCTACTATGCTTTCCCAAAACCCACAAAGTGCAAATTATAACCTCTAGTCTAATTTTTATTTTTATTGCAATGGTAATTTTTTATCGTTTGAGGAGATTAGAGATGTTGAATCAAAATCAACTTAACTTATTTCATAACTTTGAAATTTAATTTTGTATCTTCCTTCATAACTTTAATTTATTTTATATTTGAAATTATAAATTACACTTCCTCAGTGGATGTATATTTCTTAGTTTCTTCAAATTGTTTGCTTTTAATGAACCATGATGGCCTTCATCATATGATGAGGTAGAGGTGTTTTCTTTTCCACTTTTTTGGGACTGAAAAATCCTTGAGCTAAGCCATCTATAGCATGGTGGGAGTATTCCACACTTGAGGGAATAATTTGAATGATATATTTAATAATCAACCAAGAATATTCACTTGTATTACAATCACAACAACTGCTTGTATGTCAATATCACTTGTACAACAACACTTGTTATGTGGCTTTCACCCTGCATTTAAAACTTGAAAGGAACAATGACAATATATGCAATATACACACAATAACAATATGATAAATGAATATGAAAATATCTTGTATTGATAGTGACTTGTACAGTTAAATACATACAACATATTCTTACATATACATATGTGTGGATTATCTCCTTCCAAAACCTACATATTTTAGCCAACAACCACCCAATAACCTCCCAGTAACATACACATGACCTGACAACCATACACTTTGAGCTTTGACACAATTCCAACCATACAAATGAATGAGGGAAGGGTCTTACTTATACAAGTAAAAAGTAGTTGTAACCTCTAACTACTTGAAACTTATTTTCTTAAATTACACTTGACTTGCATTTGAATTACATTTACATTTCATTTTGTGAGTCATTTTATGACTTAATTGTACATAACTTGAAAATCATAGATTATCATATAAAATATTACATATGAATTTATTAGTTATACATATGCACATTTTGTTAAACATTGTGATTACAAACTATAAAATGACAAAAATTATTTACTAACTATTCAAACATATCAATTTTCCTGCCTACGCCATATTCTACTATAATTTGATCCCCTTACTTTATCTTTGAGTTTTTCTCATGACCAAAAATTTTCATATCCTTCTTGATTGTTTTCATTTTGCAATTTCTTGTCATATGTTTTATTTCGTAACATTTTTAACATTGAAATTCAATACTTCCAAAATCCACTTATTAATCCCATTCTCTTTATTCATATATGATCTTAATAAATTTTGAAATATCTATGAGAACATTTATTTGAGTATACACATCATGCTTTGGATCCTTAGTAGTTCACCCATTGTATATGAAATCCCCTAGAGTATGACCAATAAAATCTTCCTTATTGATTAGTTTAGTATTTCAAAATCCTAACTCAAACTAGAAGTTTTTCAAGAGTTTTTCATTGAGTAGGATTGAAGGTTGATAACAAAGGACAAATTCTATTTTGGCATGAAAGGTCATTGAAGTAGGAGTTATAGAGGAAAGGGCATGGTGTTTGACCTTCCATACCCTCCTTTCTTCTCCCCATTGGAAAACCATTAATTTGGGATGTTGCTATATTTTCTAGCTATTAGCAAGGCAAGAAATTTTGGAAATAATTTGTAGTTGTATAAGATTAGTTATATATATATATTGTAATCTCAATTATATTTCAAAAATATAAGTTGTAGCAGTAATTTTTTATGGGTTTTATTCCCCTAGATATTTTTCCCACATAAATCATGGTGTTCTCATTGCTTAATCAACTTTTATTTCATTGATAATGGTTGTTTTAGTTCATTGTAGTTTTATTTTGTAATATATAACTATGACTTTCATTAATTTCATGTATTTATCAAAGTTTCTTGTATTGTCAAATTTTGTGTGAAGAAATATTTGTATGCATGAACCAATTGGGGATTTTCATGGATATATGGTATCAAAGCAAGTTTTCCTAAGGCTTGTCTAAAGTTTTCTAGGTGTTTAGATTTTTAATGGGAAAATAGGTTTCTATACCAAGTATTTCATAAAAGTCACGTGCATTATTTGTTGAAAAATAGGGAAATATAGTCAAAAGTACCAAAACTAACATTAGGGTGGGAAATAGAAGATTTAGTATTTGTTAGAGACCACTCAATAACACTTCCAATAGATTTCCAATTTCAAATAAGAGAAAAAAGAGTTGAAGTTGAAGCTCCAAGAGAAAACCTATTTCTCATGGTTGCAAAGACATATTCCAAGATCAAGATCCAATGTGCTAAAACTATTAGTATTGCTCATGATCCAATCCCACAAGTTGAAAATAATATTTATAAGCAATGAAGAAGTAGCAAGAAAAATATAGTTGCCAAAGATGAATTATTGGCCCAACTTGAATCCAAGTGTGGAGTGAAAGAGAAGAGCCTCTCTTAATGTTTTATCAAAGAAGATAACACCATCATATAAACAAGGATGGAAATAAAATTCCATAATGATTTTGTATCTTTGGAGAAATACAATAATTTATTTTCTAGTTTTGAGATGCATACTAAAGGAATAGATTCCAATATTTTGAGTTACGTGGGCTATCAAGGACAAGTACTTGGAAAGCATGACCAATAAATGAGAGATCCTATTGAGACATTCTTAAAGACTTATTGTATGGGCATTGGATACATTGGAAAAGATGATCTTCCATAAAAATATAAGCACGTATTTGAATATGCAAGAGAGGAAGCCACTACTACCACACACTTTACATAAAAGGGAAGTAAAACCATCAATCAGTGAGTGTTACAAAGATGTAATACAAGCTCCAAGAAAGGAAAGCAAAAACAAGTATACATCCATAAAAAGAGGTCTAAAAATAAACCTTTAAAATTTTCATTTTATTGTAATTATTTTTGGGTAAAACATTGGTTAGTTTTTCTATGGTTCAATTAATTGCCTCCATTTAATTGTCAACCCAGGGTAGCTCATAGTCTTGTGAGCAATCATGCACGATATATGCTTATAATTTCTCCTTCAAAGATGATTCCCTTAATTTAATGGTTTGGGGGTTGTTTTATGTTCATTGAAGATTTTATTCTAAATTCCAAACCAATAATTCATCCTATGTTTATGAAAACAGGACAAAAATACACACAAGAATTAAAATGGTACTTTTCTAGAAATTAATGAAAATAGGGGAAAATAACAGGGAAATAAATTAATCTACATAAATTTAAATAATAGAAAGTAGGGAAATGTAAGGAAAGAACTCTGTTGTAATTGGGCCCACACTTTTATTAGGTTCTACCCATGTTAAATCTTCATCGAACGCTTAGACGATTCAATAAGAAATAACTCAGAAAAATATTTTATTTAACAACTGCAATAAAGAATTTTATAGAAAAGTCTGGGGGGTCTTCTTTAGGGGTGGCCTACATATTTATAAGATATGCGTTTTCGAAACAAATCAAAAAATGATTATGTTTTATAACTGTCTGCATGAATGAAGGAATTGGATAAAATATCAAGCTTGGTGAGCTATATTAGCATATTCTATTTCTAGAATACATCTGATATTTGTTCTGCCTGATTTACATAAATATTTCATGTAGAAGATTGAAAATAGATGTCTAGTCATCTTTGACATCATCCCTTGTTCAGATTCAATGCTGGAACTCAATTTATATTTTTTAATAAAATTTTGTTGTGTTCTACCGATCACAGAGTCGTGCTAGAATTTGGCTTTAGTGGAAATCAGGCATCTCATCTAAAGAATTCAGGAAGCAAGTGCCTTGTTTGTAGAATTCGGGAAGTGGGCACCTAACGGGAAGCAGGTGCCTAATAGGAATAGACACTTAACAAAAAGTAGGCACCTAATGGGAAGCAGGTGCCTAACGGGAAGCAAACACCTTACAGTTAAGTGTCGAATGGAAGTTAGGTGCTCCAAAGGGAATTAGGTGCCTGACTTCATACTTCACACCAATGTACCATAGATTTTTTACCTTCATAAAATTGCAAGTACTAGGTCCGACTAGGACCTCGATGAAAACATGCCAAAATACAACAATTTCCATAAAATCTACACAAAATACATTGAAAAACAAATATTAACTAACATATAGAATTTATTGTTAAACATATATAATTTTCATACAATATATACACCTATAAAAATAAGTTCCGCATTTTATAAGGAAAGGAGTACAAAAAATGAGCATTTATAAGGCTCATCATCCCCCCATGCTTAAGGGGTGGTACATCCCCATGCCACTTTATACTGGTAGTTACCATTTCTATTTACAACATCCTAATAAGCCATGTTGATCTATGTCATTTTATTTCTAGTGGTATTTACTTTTTCCTTGGCTCAAGGCTTTCTCCCCTTTGGTACTTTGGGAGCAGTTGCCTCCTATCCTTGTTGTTTCTTGTGTTTGTTGTGTCTAATTGGATGACTTGACCTTGCTCTTTTCTTGGGCAGTTCCCTTGTCTAGGCCACCTTACCTTTTTAGAATTGAAATAATAACCAGTAAAGCTGGTGGTATCTTTCTGGAATGTAAGCTCATCCATTTTATCATACTCATGATGAAAGGGTAACTTCTCACCCACAGGAACTGCTTCATCACCAAATGGGATGCTAGAATTTTTAGCAACCTTAGCTGTGGGTAAATTAGACCTTGTTGGGTCAAGTTTAGGTTCAACCTTGACCTCTATTTTTGCTACTAGAGGGATTCTATTGCTTGATTCCTGATATACAGGTGGCATAGGACCTAGAAATCCTATTTTTATGAAATATACCTTCATACTTGAAGGCTGACCATCTATCGACCCATATAAGCTCCAAAACTGCTCAGGTCGAGCAACTAGAATTTTCTTGGGAGGCCTCTTGCCTTGCTTTTGGACCTCTTTTTTAGCTTACTTAAGTGCTTTCTTAGAGGCCTTCTTCCAATTATTTTTGTCTCTTTTAATTTCCTATTTAAGCTTCTCAAATTTTTCTTTTTGGACAATAAACAATTTCTTTGCTACATCTCATTCTTCATCATAATATCATTTGATTCCTCATCGGATTTGATGCCCAACTCCTTCAATTCAGTAACTCTTGCTCTAGTTCTGGATCTTCACTGAGATGCCCTTACAGATTTTTACTTTAACCTTAGCTTTATATTGTGCATCTTAGGGTATGTTTATGCTACTGTTGCTCCCTATTTTTTAGCATATATAGACTATTGAGCCTCTTCTTCCTATGTAGCAAATTACTGTTCAACTAGAACTGCTTCTTCCTCCTAAGGCTATTCGGTCCCTACATTAGCTGAGAATGCTTTGGCTCTTTCTTTTTACCAAAAATTTGAGGCTCTTCAACCTCCATATCATTATCCTCATAATCTCCTTAGACTATTCTAAATTTTGAGGTTCTTCAACCTCAACTTCATCATCTTGAAGTACCTATTCTACAGAATGAGATGTGGAACAGGTTTGCTCTACTTCCATTGCAACATCCTCTCCCTACTATGTTTCTATATCAGTAGGGGGCACCTATGTTGCCCCATCAGTATGCACTGTTGCATCCACTTTAGCCAGCTACTTAGCTCCCACTACTCTTCTCTACAGTTGCAATCATCCTATTTCCCCTATAATTGTTGAATTGTCTGATACAATTCATGCATATTCAATGTAGCCTCCTTCCTAGACTCTTAAAATAGAGTCTGTTCTTTTTTGTATTTGGCTTCCCAAGTGGAATCCTGCTCTCTCAATACCTATATTTGTTGCTATAAATCTTCCTCCTGGCCCTCTTGTGGTAAATATTCTACTACAACCTCATGTTGATGAGTTTACTCCTTGGAGATATCTTGTAAAATCTGGGTCAGGTACTCCTCCCTGTTTAGCTCATCAATCGTTGTCTCATCGTTGGATGATCTAAAAACCATCATTGATGTTTTCATCCTTCTACTTCGAGTCATAGTGGAAATTGGCATGGATTTCAGGCTTAGAGGATCGTGCCTTACCTCATTATCAAATTGAGGGGCAGTGGGAGATAGAGCCTATCCTGCTTCCTCACCAAATTTGGGAAAAATAGGGGATGAGGCTTGTCCTACTTCCCTTGTATTTTTTGTAGGCTAGGATGTAGGTGCCATATTTTCCTATTTTGTTACCTCTTGGACCAACTGTTCATCGTGAATTGGCACCTCTCCCTCTTCTTGTGCCCATGGAAATATACTAGTGCCCATGGTCTTCTCAATCATCACATCTCTATGTGACTCTGCATATTGTACCAAGGCCAAAATTAGGCCATGGTGAGCCAAGGCAGATGTTGTACCTTCTTGGTACTATTTGGCCTCATCCTTAAGGGTGCATGGAAGTAATGTGGGATGTTTATGTTTTCCCCATGTAGTATGTGATTGAGAAAGTAAAAATAATTTACGTTCAACATAGAGTACCTATCAGAGCAAGTGAAGAATCTTGTGATCTATTTGAAGACCACCCTCCAGAGCTTGGGGATGTGGCATTTGGGTAAACCAGTGCATGTCAAGTTCTCGGTATATCCTCCAAATAATCTTTGTGTATGGAGAGTGAGATTATCTTCCTTATACATGCACTTCTATATCAGAGGGAGACCCATCACTATGGTGATATAGTTTTTAGTGACTGTAATCTCCAATCCTCGCATGTGCACGATCCCATACCTCATGGATGTTGTGAATTCATTTGCTACCACTGCATCCTAACCATGACTGAACAGTCAACAATACTCCATCCATATTGCAACATCAAATTAGGTTTGCATGTTTGCAAAAATTCCTAAGTAGTTAGTAGGTTCATTTTTCTTGAGGTTGTGGTTTTTTTATTTTTCTCCTATGCTTTTCCTTTGGTTTACAGTTCTTTTGGTAATGATTCTAGTTTTTCTTCCTAAATTCTGCAACACTTCACACTCTGGTTTTTCTCTTTCTGTAGGCAGCTTTATAGTAGTTGTTAAGCAGTTTTTAAAACTACTTTTTTGCACCCAGGCAGTTAATTACCATAATCAACAATAATTATGGTTATCCATGGTAAGTTTTCTTCAAGCATGTGCCCGACTGTGTAGAGGTGATAACCATAAAAAATCAACCAATCAGAACCATGACACGTAGCACATTGCCAAGTGTATTTATTCGGGTGGCTAAGACAATAATGGGGGTTGTGTCGACACTTTTCCATAGACACATGCATATGAAAAAAATATAGACATAAAACAAAAAATTTAATCATGCACCTAAATTCTTTCCATGGTTGTATATGCATATATATCCATGGTGCATTGCTATTGGTTGGTGTTTTATGACTAGGCATTCCGTAATGGATGATGGTGGCCATATTTCCCATACAATGAATTCTCCTCCATGTGATTGGTTCTCGATAGATGCAATGTGACTTATTTGAGACATCCTACAAAATTCAAAATAAAATTTAGGAAAAATGTATTTTATTGGGATGACAAACATTTGCTCCTCGTAAGTTGGTTGATGTCAAATTTTAATTTCATCTATAATTTATTTGATTTTGCATGTGCGTGGGGTGTTGATGTGGCTCGGGCCACATCCCAATACTGGAGTTTTATTCTTCCAAGGTAGAAAACAACAAAAAAATATGGAAATTAGGCACCATTTCCATATGGAAATCAGACACCTTCTTTTTGAATTTATGGCACACAGGTGCCTTGGAAACTGGGAGCAAACACCTTAATAATTGGATGCTATGATTAACATGGGAAGTAGGTTCCTTAGCAATTATGCACTTATGCTTAACATGGAAAGCAAGTGCCTTAGCAATCAGGTGCTCTAATTATCATGGGAAGTAGGCACCTTCATAGTAGGGTGCTCTATTTATCATGGGAAGAAAGCACCTTAGTAGTCAAGTGCTCTACTTATCACAAGAAGCAGGTGCCTTAGATAACTGTTAGGTGTCATACTTTTAAAACAAAATTTATACAAGTTTTTTTTTAACTCAAAACAATTTGGTGTCGCTATCTCAAAAATGGAATTTGGGCACTCTTTTTTAGGAAAAACTAAAAATTAGGTGTCGATCTACCATAATATGGGACACAAGTGCCATATATTTATTATACTAGGATTCAGACATCCTGTAATGTATAACGGGAATCAGGTGCCTTCTTTTCATAGTATGGGAATCAAGCACCTTCTATCATAATATGGGAATCAGGTGCCTTCTACTATAAAATGGCAATCAGATGCATTTTCCATAAAGAAATAAAAAATCGACACTTCTATTTATTCAATAGGTGCTAACTTTTACTTGTATATGCACTGTAATGTTGAAAAAGCCCTTCAGTGCTTCTGATTTAAGAACAAGAATAAAATCAGCATCCGCTCCGAAACCAGTAGTTGAGTGTTTTATTGTCCATAAAGACCAATCCAAACACTCTTGTGCAAATTCAGGTTTAGTATTCCCCTCTCTAAATGAGGATAAGCTACTCCTACTGCAAGAAATTTCTCTTAAAAAGTTGGAAAGGTGCAAGTTCATGGATCCTGTGCTTGTTAGGCCTAGGTCTCCCAGGCTGCCTAATAGTTGCACTCAGGGCATTATTCCTACAAAACAAAAATACAACTAAAAAGAATAATTTTATTTGGGACTATGTGGACTACACCCACATCTTACTAACTCAAGATAAAATTAGAATCAACTGGGGTCTCCCTCATGCCTAATCTAGAATCAATCATGTATGCTTTAGACACATGGTATGTACACATGAGATGGGCATTAACTATTAAGGTAATATTGTTGTTGTCTATTGTTCTGATCTTCACAAACCCATTGTTGATGACTTCAATTACTTCATATGGCCCCATACAATGCTGCATACCATTTATCATATAGTAATATCCATTCTCCCAATTTAAGCTACTTTGGCCTGGTGTGGCAGTCATGCCACTTGACCCTTTTTTTCTAAATGATCTCTATTTTTTATAGATTATCAAGGCAATATTAAACCAGATGATTAAGCTACTGAATTCATTCTTTCTATGCATCATCTAGGTTTATATTTAATTCTATAGTAGTCCTAATTATTTTAACTTCAAAATATATAGGCATCATAACACTCTTCCCGTAGACTAATTGAAATGGTGTGAAACCACTAGTAGTCTTCTAGGTGGTCCTGTAGGTCCACACTGCTTCTGGTAATCTAGTAGTCTAGCCCTTCCTATGTTTTTGCACTGTCTTTGTCAGAATATTTTCCAACTCTCGGTTGGTCACCTCAACTTGTCCATTCACATGTGAATGGTAGGGAGTGGTTTTGTTATGCCTAATTTTGTATTTTTGCATGAGTTCTTGAATCATCCTTGAAGTAAAATGAGGTCCTTGTTTAGTTGTGATCTCCCTTGGAACCCCAAATATTGTAAAAATTTATGAATACAAGAAATCTGCTACAATTTTATCCTTTGAATCATGCAAAGATTGCACTTCAACCCACTTAGTCACATAGTCAGTACAAACTAGGATATACCTCTTACCTCCTAACTATGAATTAATAGGTCCTATGAAGTCCATCCCCCATCTATCAAATGGCTTAATGTGAACATGTGGTTGGAGTGGCATATCATCTCTGAGAGTAGGTCTATCCATCCTCTAACATTAATCACACTGGCTCACATGTTTGGCTGCATCTTTGAATAGTGAAGGCCAGTAATAACCAGTCTTCAACACCTTATATGCAATCCATTTTCTTACAAAATGGCCACCACAAGGTTCATCATGGCAAGCATTTAGTATTTCAGTTATTTCATTCCCAACAACACATCTTATCATGACCTGATCAGACCCTATTTTAAATAGAAACCCATCAATCCATGATAAATCTACACTTTTCTCAATTAGAGTATATTTTTCATGAGGTAAAAGTGGAGGGGATACTTTATTAATGGCTAAAAAATTAGCCATATCTGCATAACAGGGCATCTGATCATTCAGAGCAAAAAAATACTCATTTGGAAATTGATCCTCTATAGCTGCATAGTTTGGAGGTGTTAATATGGATATGAAATCAACTACCACATTGTCCTTTCCTGGATTATCCATTATTTTTACATCAAATTCCTGCAAAAGCAACAACCATTTGATAATTCTACCACTAATCCCAGGTTTTTTTTCAAGTATCTGATCGTTGAGGGGTCAGTGTGTACAAAAACCTGATAACCTGTAATGTAATAATAAAAATTTTTAAGAGCATGTATTACTATAAGAAACTCCTTTTTTGTGACAATATAATTGAGTTCAACACCTATGAGGTTTTTACTAACATAATAGATGGTATAAAAATCATCACCATATTTTTGTCCTAGTACTAAGCCTATTGCATTGTTAGATGCATCAACATGTATGTGAAAATGTATGGTCCAATTTGGACCTCTTAGTACTGGAGTAGTAATTAGTTTTTTCTTTAAGGTGTTGAATGCTTGTTCATATTCTTTAGTCCAGATAAACTATGTATCCTTAGGTAATAATGTGGTAAGAGATTTAGCAGTTTTGCTAAAGTTTGATATAAACCTCCTATAGTAATCAGCTGATCCTAGGAAACTACAAATATCCTTCTATATTTTGGGAGTAGGTAGGATTTGGATGACTTTTATTTTCTTTTTGTTTGCTTTGATCCTATTTGTATAAAGGTGATGTCCTAAAATTATCCCTTATTGCATCAACATATAACATTCCTCATTACTTAAGGATAGGTTAGTTTCCTCACACCGTTTAAGTGTCTTCTCTAGATTTTTTGTGGCGGTTTAAAAATTTTCTCCATATACAATGATATCATCTATGTATACCTCCACAGTCTCTCCAATCATGTTAGAAAAATTCTCAGAACTACCCTCTAGAAGGTGGTAGGTGCATTACATAGACCAAATGGTAAAAATCTATAAGAAAATGTCTACCATGGACAAGTGAAGGTGGTTTTGTCTTGATCTTCTTCCCCTATTTGGATCTGGTTGTATCCACTAAATCCATCATGGAAAGAAAAATAATTCTTGCCTATTAAGGTGTCAAGAACCTGATCTATGAAGGGTAAAGAAAAGTGGTCTTTCTTAGTTGATTTGTTTAGCAACCTATATTCAACACAAATTCTCCACTTTCCATTCTTCTTGGGTACCACCACTAATGGTGATACCCACTCACTATCTAAAATGGGATAGATGAATCCAACTATGAGGAGTTTTTGTAATTATGTTTTGACAATTTATTTTATAGCTAGGTTTATTCTCCTTTATGATTGTCTTACTGGTTTAACCTGGTCTTCTAGAAATATTCTATGAGTACAAGTCTCAAGAGCTATTCCTCTCATATCAAAATACTCCCAAGAAAAGGCATATTGACATTTTTTCAATGTTTTCTTCAGTTTGGTTTGTTGTTCAGTTGTCAACTTGTCATCTATGTTTAGCATTATACCAGGTGCAACTTCTATTTGCTGAATATGGTGGTCTTTTCCTCCTACTAATGGCAACTCAAGAGGACGACATGATGGTTCTACCTAAAATAAAGCGAGATATTATCTTATATTCATTTTTTTCATCACCCGACTCATCAAGTGTCATGACAAGTTGGATCATTGATAGACCACCAATATTTTGACTCTCATTCTCAGGTTCTTCCACTCTCATTCTTAGGTTCTTCCAATAAATATGCAGACTGTGCAGGTGGATGTATGATTGGTTTCTTTATTTTTTGACCATATGATGATAATTTACCCATATCTAAAACTTATGTAAGCATTAGCTATTTCTAGCAAATATCTACCTAATATTAATGGGTATCCACCTAACCCAAACTTGGATTGTAACACTAAGAAATTTGCTAGATACTCCCATGCGTAGACTATAATAGTGATATCTTCTAGCATTTCCTCTAGGAGCACTATAGACCTGTTTACCAATTGTAGCACAATTTTAGTGGGCTTCAGATTAGTCAATTGCAATTTTTGCATGGTCTCCTGGGGCATGACATTGGTGGAAGCCCCCAAATCTACTAGTGTATTGGGTAAAACACAACCCTCTATT
This sequence comes from Wollemia nobilis, assembly GCA_028583015.1. Classification (NCBI taxonomy): domain Eukaryota; kingdom Viridiplantae; phylum Streptophyta; class Pinopsida; order Araucariales; family Araucariaceae; genus Wollemia; species Wollemia nobilis. The sequence continues at coordinate 4,239,280 of JAQPPZ010007509.1, read as the reverse complement.
TTGACATTTAACACAAAGCTTCTTGGATCTAAGTATTTCTAGCTGTAGGCATTTCCTAACATAAGGCCAACTAATTGTCCTACAAAGTTGATTGATTTAACTGGTTTTCTCCCTAATTTCTTGAGGTACAACTCTCTTATGGCTTTACCATAAATAGGTGTCTCTGATGGCCTGAAAGAGAGGGATTGTGATCATTAAATTTTTAAACTAGAGAGAATATCAAACTCTATTTGTATTGGTTTCTTGTGTTCCTTCAAGCTTTGTGGAAAAGGTGGAACTCCTTGGTTATTCACAAGTGTTGATTATTCTTCTACTTCCTCTATAAGAGATGATTCCTCTTTTCCTATCTCTATGTGTTCCTCTTCTTCTACAAGAGGACTGAATTCTACACCTAATTGTTTTCCTAACCATAACTGGATCGGATCACATCTACCTTAATATTATATATTGGGTACATCTCATTTTCCATATGATAGGCTGGAAACTATTTTTTATTTTGGTTTGCTATAGGTTGTGCTAGTAACTGAGGAGTTCTTGAAGTAGGAGGTGCAGGCAGACTTGGTTGTAGTGGATCTGGAGTAGTATATTATGGATACTGATTCCAAGAATTCTAGTTTCTCCATTGTTGCCCAGGCTACTGGTATTGCATCCAAGGGTAAGGGTTGTAAGTATTTTCTCCTTGGGGAAATGGATTCCAAGGTTGTTGACCATACCAACACATATTGGGTGGTTGGGCTTGACCTTGGTTTTGGTAATTGCTACCCCCATAAGATGGAATTTTTGATTACATGTTGTTACCCATAGGAGATTGTTTCTAGTTTCTCCTATTACCCATGAAGTATGCTTCTGTTACTTCAGGTTCCTCTTTATATTTCATTAATTGTGGATACAACTTGGTTTTATGATCCTTTTTATAGACAACACATCCACAAAAAAAAAATTGGGCACTCATTTCTGAGGTGTTTGCCTCTGCATTTAGGACAAAATTAGGTCAACGTTGTCTCATTCTATTACTTCTTTTTATGAAGTATAAGGGTGTCCATTTGAAGATCCAGAGATGATAATATCTTACTCTTAAGATCCTCAAGAATGTTGCCTATTTCTATTTTAGTAATAATGGATGATTGTTTGATATTTCTAGGGATCAACTTACCTTTCCTTCTTGAAAATTTTCAACACTAACACCAAATATCATCCATATAATGTTGGTAAATATCTCCCCCAAAATATTTAAAGCTTTCAGGGATTCATTTGTCAGTCCTTTCATAAAATGCTTCTTAGGGACCTGTCTCCTATTTTTGAGTGGGGTGATCTTTGTAAATTGAAGTTAAATCTGTCCCAATATTCTTCCATAGATTCTTCTTGCTTTTGTGTAATGTCTAGGACTTCTTCTCTTGCATCTCATGCTCTACAAAAATCCTTATACTGTTCTATGAAAAGTCTTTTCAACTATTTCTAGGTAGTTATACGTTTATCTCTCAAGCTGATGAATCAGTGAAAAGCTGAATCATCAAGGGTAGAAGGGAATAATTTTAGTTTTTGAGCATCTATGGTGTAATCCACAGATCTGCATAAAACATTAAATTTAAACAGAAATTGATCCAAATCTTCTATTGCTAGTCCTCTAAAGGTTGGAAGGTGGGAAGGAGAGATGTGTTTCATCTTGTGGTCTCCTCCTACCTCTCCTATTGGAAAACTAAAACTAGTGGATGCTTCCTCTATGTTTTTTGCCATTCTATCTATTGTTGGAGTTTCTACCCCGACTACGTTTAGAGTAGATGTTAATGATTTTAATTCATTTCTTTTATCATTCAAATGGATGGATAAGCCAGTATTTGAGATTATTCCATTTAATACTGCTTACTAACATTTGAAATTTAGTAAATCTTCCTCATATTGAACTCTACTTATCTTCGATCCTACTCTAATATTTTGCTAAATTATTTTAAAAGGATCCTGTACAAATAGTGGGTGTTCTCACTAATGCACAGGCGGAGATTTTATGGGGAGTTTTCAATCTCAGGTTTAGATTCTACTAAAGTAGAAGGAATCTGAGAAACTACTTCTTTGTTTTTGACAAAACAACCATACGGTTCTCTATTCTTAGGTAGACGCATAAAAAGTTTTAGATGGAGGTTTCTGGAGAAAGCAGTCTAAATTACTACTACTATGCTTCCTTTAGAACTAGAAATTAAAATGGGTACTCCTCGACAATGGTGCCAAAATGTTAGGCAAAACATTGGTTAGTTTTTCTATGGTTCAACCAATTACCTCCATTTAATTGTCAACCAGGGGTAGCTCGTAGTCTTATGAGCAATCGTGCATAATATATTCTTATAATTTATCCTTCAGATATGAGTCCCTCAGTTTAATGGTTTGGAGGTTATTTTATGTTCATTGAAGTTTTTATTCTAAATTCCAAACCAATAATTTATCCTATGTTTATGAAAACTGAACAAAAATGCACACAAGAATTAAAATGGTACTTTGTTGGAAATTATTGAAAACAAGGGAAAATAATAGGGAAATGAATTAATCTACATAAATTTAAATAATAGAAAATAGGATAAAGTAAGGGAATAAATTTTTTGTAAGTGGTCCCATGCTTCCATCAGGTTCTACCCACGTTAAATCTTCACTGGACGCTTACACAATTCAACAAGAAATAACTTAGAAAAATGTTTTATTTAACAATTGCAACTAAGAATTTTACAGAAGGGTCTGGGGAGTCTTCTTCATGAGTGGCCTACATATTTATAAGATATGCAACCACACCCTATTACAATTCACCAAACAAATAAAAAATGATTCAGTTTTACAACTGCTTGCATGAATCAAGGAATCGGGTAAAATATCGAGCTTGGTGAGCTATACCAGCGTATTTTATTTCCAGAATATGTTCGATATTTTTGCTAATTGATTTACATAAATATTTCATGTAGCAGCTAGAAAATAGATGGTTAGTCATCTTTGATGTCGTCCCTTGTTCGATTCAATGCTGGAACTCCATTTATGTTTGTTACTAAACTTTCGTTCTATTCTACCGAGGAGTTATTCTGAATTTAGCTATAGTGGAAATCAGACACCTCATCTAAAGAAGTCAAGAAGTAGGCATCTTGTCTGTAGAAGTCAAGAAGCAGATGCCTAATATGAACAAGCACTTAACGGGAAGCAGACACCCAACAGTTAAGTGCCAAACGAAAGTCATACTCTCCAAAGGGAATTGGGCACCTGACTTCATACTTCACACTAGTGTACCACAAATGTTTTGCCTTCATAAAATTGCAAGTGCCAGGTCTTAGTGGGGCCTCGACAAAAATATTCTAAAATGCAACAATTTCCACAAAATCTACACAAAATACACTTAAATATAAATATTAAATAACATGTAGAATAAACTGTTAAATATATATAATTTTCATAAAACATGTACATCTATAAAAATAAGTGCTGCATTTTATAGGGAAAGGAGTACAAAAAATGAGCATTTCTAAGGCTCATCAATTATCATGGAAGGGAAGGACATATATCTAAATTTTGTTTGGGCCTTCACCCTTGTGAATATTATGGAAAAAATAATCATGACAAAAGCATTTGTAGAAAGTTTTGGGTTTATAAATGTAGGAAATAAATCTATAAATGGAAAGCAGACTGAAGAAAATTCTAAGGGTTTTATTGCAAAGACAATAAGATTGGAATATTGTCGGATCAATCTAGACAAATGGAATGTGATAGTTATAGGTTTCAAAACCATGTTTGCATTCAAATCCTCTATTGTCAATAGTTTATGACAACACTTGCATTATGGAGATATCATATATGATGATGTGACTCATAAGAGACAAAACATAAAAATGAAGAGGCAAAAATTTTAATGCACTTGCATTATGAGAGAGTGCTTAAGTAAGCATGTATGGAGAAAAATTACATAACACTTGAAGCATATAATATTAACAGAAGGACAATATTAGAAGCTAAAAACTAACACTTGTAACTAAAAACTAACACCTAAGCATAGGTGGCTAATAAGAAGTTAAGACACCTAGTTAGCTAAAGATAAAGGAGTGCTAACAAACTAACAACTAGGAGGTTGTCTAAAACAACCTACCAACTAAGAAGCTAGCATGAGCACACATTATTCACATAGCCATGAAATAAAGTAATATTAGGTGTAATAAAATATGCCTAAGGTAGTGCCTAGGCTAGTTGGTGTTGAAATGTTATAGCTATAGGATTCAAAACCATATTTGCATTCAAATCCTCAATAGTTTATGACAACACTTGTTGTTTAGAGCTACCATATATGAAGGAGAAAATTTATCATATATCAAATGGGGTTAGTCATTCATCAAGTATGATATTTTTTTATAATACAAATCGATGGAAGTTTTAATTTTAAATGGTGTAAGCACATTGTTGGTGAAAGAAAATTCAACCTAAGTTTGATGCATGAAAGTATTCCAATAAAATCATGTTATCATACTAGTTAGGAAGATGCCAATGAAGGGACAACAAATTGTACTTTTCAATAAAAAATCATTTATGAATAATCAATTTATTTGAAGGAGCCAATTGTAAACTTCTTTGTTTAGATTTTTTATAGAATGGTAGCAATGAGGTTTTGTTGATTGGACTCAAGCTTGGTCTCCATATCAACACTTTTTGAGTTTTTTTCATAGTATTCTTGAAGGAGTTGAATGTGATGAAGCACGGGATCAATAACCATATTAACACCAAATATTTAGTCGACTAATTAGTGGTATTCATTTGGTAATCAATGCACTATTTTTATCAATTGGTAGGTATTGTTTTTTTTTTAATAGATAGAGAAAGAGGAGAAAACTAGGGGTATATGAGTTCATTTAAAGTTTGTTGTGGATTTTTTGATATATGTTCATTTCATATCCTAACATTATATTTCTTTATAAAGTGTACAATTCTTTTTAGATAAAGGAAATAAGTTTAGGAGGAGGAAAATTGGTATCTACCTCCATAAGCTATTACTAGAGTGGAGCACAATTGATTGTTCACTTGTAAGTTGTTGATACTTTCTTGTAAAAAGGTATATTTTAGTTAAAAGTTGGTTGGAGAAAATTTTGAGATTTATCTTCATATAATTATAGTGTATAATAGAAGTTTATTTACACCTGATATTCTTGGTTGTGTTATATTGTAGCCAACTATCATTTTACCATATAAGAATAAAATAAGATGCAATTTGCTATGAAGGATAAATTTATGTTGGTTGTCCATTTCACTATGCTAGTTGTGATACATTCATATTTTTGGTTGCATGGAATATTTTTGTTCTTATAGTTTGAAAGGAGACTTCATACTAGCTCATACATTTGGTTCTCTCATTAAGGCATTTGCATGCTAAAAGACTTGTTGAAAAGGAAGTATTTTATGGCACATTCATGTTGTGTTCTTTGTATGTTGATTTATCATTCATTTTATTGTGGATATATCAACTCTTTTGTTCTACCATACGTAGCCCAAACAAAGGCAAAGTAGTTTGGTATTGGATTTGTTGCTTGTTAGAGGATGATAAAGTTTGGGAAAGTTTGAAGGATTGACTTGTGGAATTTGCAATGGATATAGATTTACCATTTTAGGGGAGGTATTCGTTATTGTGCTTATATCAAGTTTTTATATTAATTTTACATTCATATTGAAATCCATTGTCCAAGTTGTTAACAAAATATTAGTTCTTTGAGAGTAAATACAAGTTCCTTTAAATGAGGTTTTGGTTTTCATAGGCCTCTCATTAGGGAGGTGTGATCAACATTGAAGTCTCATAAAATAAGAAAAATTCTATTTTGGATTTGAGAAGATAATTGAATATGAAAAATTACTAGAGTTGAAGAGGAAAATACATGAATTTTGTCCTTTCATGCCCTTCTTTCTTTACCCCTTGTTCAAAAAGTACAAATTGGGGATGTTATTATATTTTATAGCCAATATAAATGTAGGAACTTTTAAAAGTAATTTGGAGTTGTATGAGATTTTGTGTGCTCTCATTTGTTTCTTTAGGAGAGACTTTTTGAAGCTCATATATTTTGTACTTTTGATTGCATTTTAGCAATATAAACTACAACAATATATTTTATGGGTTTCTTTCCCTGGAAGGTTTTCCCCATATAAAACATGGTGTTCATATTATTTCATTGTGTTTGATTTTTTACTATTATCTAGTAACTCATATTATTTCATGGTTAAGAAACTAGATATGAGTTACTATATATTCATTATTAATTTTTTTTTTGATCGACTGAATATTACTCCTCCAACTAGGGCATTCTTAATTTCAACTAGGGATTATTTAAATGATATTTTATTCATTCAATTTACAAGTTCCTCATGAGAATCTTTAATTCCTTGAATTTTTTCAAATATTTAGAGAAATAACTTTGAAGGCAAGGCTCACTTTACTCCCATGACATAATTAACTACATTAGCGACTACTCCTAGATTCAATTCTCTATTAATATATTTAATTTTAAGTATTAATGATAAACTATTTTTATCCCTAATATCTTTATTGTGGATTTTATCAATGCATTAACAATGACTCCATCATCTACTAGGGCATAAGGAATAGTAGAGATTTATATAAGATTTTTGCTTAGGGAGCATCAGGATCAACCTTTGCATTGAACAAAATGACTTTAACCCTCTTTCTTAATTTAACATTGATCCTCTCTTTGATGATAGCACCAATAGTTGACCATACACGATGTTGGTGGTCCACTTTCATAGGTTTTTCTAGATTGAGTATGGTGCCTAGCCTTCTAAAATTAGAAAATACTATACCTAGTTTTTACCTCTTTTCATTTTGGTATCTTTTTCTCTTTCTTATTTTTAATATATTTGTCCTCCTTATGGTTCTTATCCCATGCTCACTTTTCTACCATGACATTGAATTCACCATTGACTATAGTTCTTCCGTTCTCATTATTTTTCGTCCATGATGTAGTGTATTATTAGGGCAAATTCATCCTATAGTTCTCGTTCTCCTCACACTCATAACCTACTATTTTAGATATTCTTTTTGGAATTATTATCCTTAAATTGAAAATATTAAGTTCATACTTCCTTTATTTATTATAGATTAATGATCATGTGTCCCATAATTTTTAATAGGCCTTTTATTTATTAGTGTAAATGTATAGAGAGGTAAAATTACTTTGTTACTAAATGGGGATCTTGACCTAGGGCTATTCCAGTATCTGGTATTGATGGTATTTATTACTCCTCTAGACCATATTATTGTCACTTCTCAAGATCATTTACTTTTTGAACATCAATTAGATGCTCATACTTGACTCATGGATTGATTTTTTCCTCCAACCTTACCATAAAATAATTAGATAATATATTGTCCACACTGGCCATTAGGCCATCAGATAACTATTCATTGTAAACCTAGGCCTCAACCTTCCTTTGTAGCTCTCATACCCATGGAAAATCTTCTTGCACGTTCTTCTTAGATCCTTAGACCCACATTTTGATCTCAATCATTAGGTAAAACTATATTTATTGGGGACTATACTCCTAAATTATGCTCTTGCTTAATTGATCTCATAAATTCTTAAGCTTGTCTTATTAGACCTCATACTATCACAAGGAAGTTCCATTCAAAATGAACTTGGTCCATTACTTATTTTTTATTAATCTATTGTAAATTAAGTTATTTTTCTAGTCCTTAAAAAATATTTTGGTATCTTTAGAGCATTGGTCTTAAAATATAGGATTTTTTTCATTTTTTTATTAGATTTATTAGAATCCCAAACGTGAGTATGATTGGACATATATATTATCCTTTCACCACTCCAATATTCACCATTAGCTTTTGTTAAAGACTTAAGTTCACATAGACTCAAGTTAGGAGTTGCTTCCTAAAAATACTAGGTCTACACATCTTACCACTTGATTTGTTAATAAAACACTCCAAATGCATGTACAAAAATGATAATAGTACAAACCAAATAATAAACTATAATGGGGTAATCACATACTATCAAAAAAATATGACTTAGGAGAATATTATTTATTGGAGAGGTAAGCACATAGTTAAGTTAGAATAACCATGGTAAAATGATTTACTAATTGAAAAATATAATTACCACAATAATAATAAAAAATTGTTTACTATAAAGTAAATTTAAAAGTTATTATAGTAAAAGTATTAAATGTAAAACAAATATATTATAGGGGTAAATACATAGTTCTAGTATGACACCACCAACACCAACAAAAGGGGGTCCTAATAGAAAAACTAAAAATATTAATAGTTGACATGAATAAAATTTCTTCTTAGGCCATCTTCATGTAATGCAGGGTTATGCACAATGGCAAATATTCAAAAATTGGATGAATATTAGAATTTCCAAAATTGGAAATTGGCGAATATGAGGACCCTCGACATCAGCCCATTCGCCTAAAATTTTTGGGACTAATTTTTTCTTAGGGTCAATTTGCCATAATATATATCCAAACATAGGTATATTTGTACTCGTTGAAAATATCTTTTCAAGCCTGATCTAATGGTGGTGTTTTTATGAAGTTATAAGGTGATTTAATAGGTCAAAAGTTTCCCCAAAGATGACCTTACATTTTAGAGCTTCAAATGCCCCCAAATTTTTGTGTGAAGATGATTGATTTGATTTGATTAGAATTTACCTTTTTTTTTAAATAAAGGGGTAAAAATTTATTGATAAAAAGTCTGGATTACATAGTACAACTGAGCTCCCAACCAGGACTCAAATAAGCAACAAAATAGGCTAAAACCACTAGAAAAGGTTAAAACTTGAAGAAGACAACAAGAACAAACCACATTAAGTCTGAAAATCCTTGTGGATCAACTCCCAGAGGTGTTGAGAGTCCCTAGATGGGAGAATCTCTTAGTTATCGATAATCCAAGGATCCAATAGCTCAAAAGCCCTTTTGGTTAGGTAATCATCAACCCCATTCCATTCTCTTGGAATGTGCACAAAGTATATAAATTTGAACTCTTCACTCATTTTGATAATTTGAATAGTCATAGAGGCCAACCACCAATTAAAATCCTCCATCCTTTTGTTGTTTAAAAGATTAACCAAAATTTGAGAGTCAAACTCATAGATAATCCTATGCAAGTCGAGATAAATCTCCCTCTACAAGGCCTCGATAATCACAAGAGCTTCCATAAAATTATTGGAGTGAACACCTTTATAACTGGAAAAAAACTAACCATGCCAGCAGAATCTCTCCCAACACCACCAATTCCAGCATGTCCAAGACTGCCCTTGGATGACCCATCAGTATTAATTTTTAAAACTCCTCTAGGGGTGGCCTCCATCTACCATCTCTCCTAACATTCTTGCTAAGCTGAGGAACCCTGCTAGGGCTAGAATATTTCACACCAACCCCAAAGATACAAAGAGCCTACCGTACCTTCTCCTCCCTAAAGTCTAAAAAAGGCTCCACATCACAATTTCTATGGATAGTTTCCTCAATCATACATGTAATTATTTTCCAGATCTATTGAACATCCAAATGGCTGCCCTAAAAATGTGATGGTTCTATTCAAGACAAATCTTCCAGATGATGCAAGAAGGGTCCAAATTCCAAGCCACCTGGAGGAAGGGGGCCTTGGCTGAAGGTATACCCAAACTACTCCAAAATTCCACCAAGGAGAGCACATGAAAACAAGGATGGTTCTAGGAACTCCACCAATGATGCCAAATATCTCTGGAAAGGGATCATTGGAAAAATAAATGAGAAGAGTCATCCTAATTCTTACCGTAAAGGACACAAAAAGGACCCTGAAATCCCTTCTTCCTCATTGTTGATTGTGGAGCCTGATTAATTTGGAGGCCTTGTTTTCAGTCACACTTGGGCCCACAATGTGAAATAGGGGGGGTGGAGGGGGGCATTAGCTCCCCCTACTAGTGTCTGCTAGGGGGGTGGCCCATTTGATATTAGGTCATAGATCGGATGATAGATTTTAGGTGGGTTTTTACCCTAAAATTTTAATGCACTTTTATAAGAGGATGTTGTATGCTGGCTAATTATAATGTTTAGTGCATGACTATGCACAGAGGGGTTTTATGGATGGAATATAGGTCTGGTTATTTTCTCCATGGACATAGCCCATAACCACATAAATTTGTGTCTATTGTGTATTGCATTATTTTCTTCTGTGTTCTATTTTCTACATTTTATTGCTCGTATTTTATGATTTAATTCTAACACTCATGTTATACCAAGTGAGGCATTTATTACGAGCTACCAACCAAATAAAAAGTTACATTTTGGCCAAGCATATTTGTTCCACACCTTTTATTACCATGTGATAGGGACACTCCTAAAATTTTGCTTATCAAGAACCTGATAACCATAGGCTATAGAGTAGGTTCCCTTGGGATCAGGTTCCAAGCTTGAATATCTTTGCCCCTCAATGAATAACAAGGCATCCTTGCAAGAATAAGAGCAAGCACATATTTTTCCTTGGTCAATCTTCCCCAAGGCCATTCCTATGGATATTTCCACCTGTACACCTCCATATTTCTAAAAAATTAGATTTTTTTATAGTCCTCCACACGAGACCAACCCGCTTCTAAGAAATAAAAACTTAGGGAATGTAACCTGAGATATTGAGTCAATATAGGAGGGTGGCCATCTCGAGAATCCTCCTAGAAAAGAGCATTTGAATCCTAATTGCAAATCCAGAACAAACCTTGCTTAATTAAATTAGCTCCTCTTTTTAGAGTGTCCCAAATAACCGAACCTTTCCCAACCAAGCTAACTCTAGGGATATCAGCCTCAAAAATACCTCTCAAGTATTTACAAGATATAATTTTAGCCCAAATCTAATATTGAGATGTACACCATCTCCAATAAAGTTTTACAGCCAAAGCTTACCCATAAAGAGCCGCTTGTCGCAACCCAAGGCCTCCCTATTGAATCGGACTACAAATAGAATCCTACCTAACCAAACTCCATTTAGATTGATCAATTTTTCCAAACCACAAAAATTGTCTTGACAAAGCATCCATGTCCTTGATGAAACGAGAGGGAGCTATTTGCACAAAACACTTGTAAATGGGTAAATCTTGAACAACAAATTTTAAAAGAAACACTCTACGTGTAGAGGATAGTCATATGATAGTCCAATGATTCACCTTACTTCTAAACTTATAAAGCATAGACTTCCAAGAAGATATAGGTAGAGGATGATATGAAATTAGAATACCAAGATAAATGAAGGGGGGAATCTCGACCTGGAATATTAGAATACGAGCAATATTGGCTAATAAGAGGAGGGATATTGAAGAATAAAATATAAGACTTATCCTCATTAATCAACTATCTAGAAGCACTAAGATATATGTCAAGATACTATCTAATGTTTCCAGCTTCCCTGATAGTGGCAATTCTTAGCAAAGCAGTATCATCAACAAATTGAAGGTGGGAAAGAGGCAACAAACTACTATCCCACTTCCACCCCTAAATGAGACCTTGCCTAACCTAATATTTTAGCAATCTTCCCAACCGTTTTTCCATAATGATAAAAAAATGAGATAAAGGATATCCTTGCCTCAAAAAGATTTGATGTCTCATTATTAACAAGAATAGATAACGAGGAAGAAGAAACACAACTCATCACCCATCTAATCCATTCCTCCTCAAAGCAAAAATTTAGCAAGAAATGAATGAAAAATGGCCATCTAACTCGGTCATAGGTTTTGGCCATGTCCAACTTAATGAACATAGTTTTCTCCTTAGAATTTTCCATCAAGTGAATAGCGTCTGTAGCAATAACAACCCCATCCAGGATTTTTTCACCAAAAAAAAACCCACCTTGCTCCTCAAATATGATTTTGATCAACCATATCTTCAACCTATCAACAATAATTTTTGTGATGATATTATACACAATATTGCAAAGAGCGATAGGATTGAACATATGCAGGGAATTCACTCCCTATTTTTTAGGAAGAAGCACCACAAAGGTAGAATTTAGGGCCCTTATTATATTTTTGTTATTTAGGACTCATGGACCACCTCCAAAAGAACAAATATGATTAACTCCAAAAAATCCTGATAAAATTCAATTGAGAATCCATCCAGGCCTGGGGCTTTCCCCTTTTTCATCTTGAATACAATGTTTTCCAACTCCTCAAGGTAAATTGGAACCATAAAGTGCTCATTCATCTCTCTATAAACAATATAGGGAATACATTTTAGAATAATATTTTAATACTCATCATCTGAGAGGGAGTCCTTGAAGAGAGAGGAAAAATACCTCCCAAACTCTTCTGAAATATCCCTAAAAGAAGAGAGCAAGGCACCCTGAGAATTCACAAGAGAAGTAATCAAGTTACCATTATGGCGAGCCTTAACTAAGTTATAAAATAAGCTTATGTTCCTATCCCCTTCCTGAAGCCAATCTACTCAAGCTTTTTGTTTCCAAAAAAATTCTTCCCTTAGTTCCTATTCAGCAAGGTCTTTCGTAGCCTCAGATTCATCAATGAGAACCTCCTCCGTGAGTCCTTGATCTCTAATATTCCTTGAATATTCTTCCACCCTCTTAAGAACCACAAACTTAGCCAAGGAAAGGTTCCCAAAATTTAGTCTATTCCATCTCTTCAATTTATGCTTAAAAAATTATAGTTGCTTCTTAAAGGAATACATAGAGGCACCATGAGGAGGTTTACCATTGGTCCACCAGCCTCACATGAAATCATTAAGCTTAGGATCCTAAAGCCACATAAGTTGAAACTTAAAGGAAAAATTATTCTTTAGCCGTAACTCTAGATCAGAGAGTTTGATAGGCCAATGATCAGATCCCTATCCTCTAGAATCATAGAACTAGTGCTTATGTTATTACCAATCTAAAAATTGGAGATCAGAAACCTATCGAATCTCTTTGAGATGGAATCTTACCCATATATTCTATTGTGCTAGGTAAATATCCCATTATTTGGCTTGATTTCAACCAAGTTTAGGGTCTGAATATGAGCACTAAATATATAAGAAAAAGGCTCGAGATGATCAACCCCACCGTGTTTCTCCTCCAAACAAGTGATAGAGTTGAAGTCTCCACCCAAAATCCATGGGTATAAGAGAGCCAAAATTTTCATAAATCCAATGTGCTCCCACAAATTCACTTTATCATTGTAATCAACAGGAGTATACACATTTGCAAGTAGGATGGTTTCTCTAGATTCATTATCATGTATGATCATCGAAATAGACCATCTATTAGAAATCCAAGAAAGAGGAGAGATCTTAACCAAATCCCATAAACAAGAAAAACCACCAGCATATCCGTATGCACCAATACACTGGAATTGACCCCTTATCCACAACTTGGGAGTAATATTAAATATATTATCAATAGCCAATTTAGTCTCCTGAATAAACACCACATCCGAAGAATGAACACGAACCAAATTATGAATACAAATTTTTTTGGGGGATGTTGTTCAACCCCCTTATACTCCATGAAAGGATAATCATTTATAGGGGTTAGAAAAATGGGAGTACAATATTCTCACCAAGCCTGATTCAACAAAAGTCTCCCCCATTAACTTAATTTTATCTTGGTCTTTCTTTTGACCCACCTTCATATTCTTATTCGAAGCACCTTTTTTAATTGTTTTCTATTGCAATCCCAATACCATAGGAGTTTTGTAATCCAAGGATGACTGTATCAGTACCTGAGTAGGAGAGGGCATAACTAAATTTGTGCTACTTTTCAAAAGTTTCCCTTCTAGGGATAGAGCCAACCATATCACCTATACTAAGAATCAAAGCCTTTATTCTTCATTTAAACCCCCTAGATCTAATTCCTTAGGTTCCACCTCAAGAGGAGATATATGATTCGGCCCTATTATATCTGCATCAGGTAGTGACATTTCAAGTATCTCCATGCATTGATCAATGTCATATAGTATTTCAAAATGGTTGAGAAGAGCTTCTGGCTGGCTATCCTTAAGGTCTCTTTTTTTTCTTCTTCCTCTATTTTAGGGTTTTACTAGAACAACCTTTCTTATATCTATCCCCTTCCTTTATCAGGACTTTTCCTTTATCCATATTTTATGTAGACCGATAGGGCCTAAGATTTAAAGCCACGGGCAAGACAAAATTGGGGTATTTTATTTTTAGGTGGCCGTATTCATGGCAGATCCAGCAACAAAATGCAAGAGCTTCATAATCAAGTTGTTGAATCCATATAGTCAATCCAAACTGTATTTCAACAAAATCTAGAATATGATTGTTTAAATAAATTTCAATATAGATACGGGTAACAAATATTACCTTTTTATCCATCATCTATTATGACGGTCCAATCGACTTCCTAAGAAGAAGGGTAATCATATGCAAGATGCCATTTCTCTAGAATTCCAATGGAAGCCACGGAATCCAAACCCACATTGGAACCCGCAATGACCGCTCCTCTGACAAGTTGAAACCCACATGTTAGGGTTTAATAAAGAGTCTTACTTGGTTACATAAATATGGACCCCCTTCAAATGCTTTGTTACTATCCACAAGACAAGATAAAACCACCATAAAATAGCTATTCACACTCAACATCACCTCCATGTCACCTTCAAGGTTCCAAGTCTTCCTAATCCAAGCCTCCACAAAGGGAAGAGAAAGGTTGCCCATAAATTTGCCAATAAGCACATGTTTGGTTAAATACTCCACATCTTCCACCACTGATTTTGGTTGAACCACTAGAACCGACCTAGCTTCACATCATTCCAAACATTCATTGTTCTTTAACAAGCGATTCCCGATATGCAATGGGAAATTCTATTCCTTCTAATAATTTTTATATGAAAAAATATCAGTAGCATGCATGCTCTATGATGGGCTTGATGCCATCATAACATTCCTCCAATTGTTCAGACCTCCTCCAAAAACTGTTGCCATCCCCGCATAACAGTGTTTCCTCATCAAACCTTGTAAGAGCAGTTTGCAATACCTATTGTTGTAACTTAATTAACATCAATCATTCAGAAGCCATCTAGTTAGTAATAATTTTTCACTCTACCTAAATTAGGCTCTCTCCTTGGCCATAAACATTTTTGGTACTATAAAGGGAGAAAATTTCCCTATCACGTATGATTTTTAGCTAGATCCGCTCTTGCTTAGGATTTGCCTTGATTTCAATTAAGATTCACCATTTTTTTACAAGTACATTTCAGGTCCAATCCCTTATGCATAACCTTGATGTAATGGTCTTCTTCCTTAATACACAAATAAACATTGGAAAGAGATGGCACCACAATGTTTACAAAGTAACATGATTATCTTATTATATAAAAAAATGGAAGGGTATATAGAAGTGATTATTGAATTTTATTTAGTGAGTGGAACTTTTCCTGTTTTGAGTCTCCACCTTATATTAACTTAACAACTACATCCCAGACTTTCATCAAACAATCCCTTAGATACCTAATTGATTTTGCCTTAATGTTAATGTAAAACACATAGGATAAATTCCACATGATCAAATATAAGATAAACACAATATAGTAAGACAAAGATAATGATGTGAGCAAAATGATATGTAAATCTAGACTTATAATATATCAACTAGCATTCATTAATAAGTAGTAATATGAATGTAATAGCTTGAATCATACATGTAAGAAGCATGTAGAATAACTTACAATATTAATTGCTCAAATGTATGCAATCCTTTATTACTCCACTTTCCCTTACAAATGTAGTACTTGAATCTTTGATACTTGATGATCAATGATCGATGATGCTCTATGCTTCTCTATGGAGTATTATATAGCTATAGTAGAATGACTCTTTGTATACTTGTCCATTCCTTTCTATATGCCAAGTATCATGACTCTTGGCTTCTCTAATTGACACTTGCATACACATGACTCTAAATTGTATGCACACCTAGACATGACTCTTAACTTAGCACTCTCTAATCTAAGAATACTTGTGCACATATACTCATATAACACTTGCACACTTACTCACATGACACTTGTGCATTTCTTGCACATACACACTTACATAACACTTGTGCATTTCTTGCACATTATTACATTACATGAAATATTACTCACACTCTAATCTAAGACATAACCCTAATATAATATTTACAAGTTGTACCATGAAGGCATCATAGATATACATTAGCATGTGCTAAATAATATAATATTCTCCAACACCCCCTATATTACATTATTTGGTTATTGAAGACTCGAGTCTTCAATCTAGGTCTTCATCTTTGCAATGAATTTGATCTTTCTCTTGAACTTCATCTGGTTCTTCTTCTTCCTTGAATTCATATTTAAATTCAACTTTATGTTCTTCAATATTTGTAGCTTCAAGATTACAGGTTTCTTGAACTTTCTTATTGTCATCAAATTCTTGTATAAGAATATTTCCTTTGCATTTGTCCTTAGAATCATATGACTCCTTTTCCTGTATAGAAAATTTTGAGCATTCACTTAAGGCATCATAATAGATTCCTGAGTTAGATGAACTTGGAATATCAATATTACAAGAAGAATGAAATATCTTTTCCAAAAATGATTCATCTATTTTCAATTTCTTCTTAAGAGATTCAATCAACTCTTTTTGTTTCATATTTTCTTCTTTATGAAACTTAAGTGTAAGCAATTCCATATACATTATGCTACCAATATCTAAAGGTAACATAATACTATTTTTTATCATCAATTGCTTCAACAATTCTTGCATGTAAATAGTACTCAAATGTTTCAAAATTTTCATCTATGGCTTCACTATAGATTAATTTTGAGACCAAATCTATTTTTCCTTCAGATTTTGCAAGCAAATTTTTGATCCCAAATTTTATGACATCTACTTTTTCTTTTCTAATCATGAACTCTATATTGTTATATTTTGAAGTAGACATCCTTATAACTCCATAGATTTTTAAATAAATAAATTTTTCTAAATTTAAATCCTATGAAGTAGAAATCCTTGTCTCCCAAGTATTAGAAACTAAAAAAATTGATTTTGCAAATTTAAATTTTCTAATTTGAAGTTGTAAGTCTTTTGACTCCTGAATAATTAATTTTTAAAAATTCAATAATATATTATTTTAAAATATTAATAAATCAAATCAATCTTAAAAAATATTAAGAAACCATAACTCTAAACTTATCTCTCCACTAAGTAAATTATTTCTCTTTTTCAATTACTTATCACTCCTAAAATTAATTAAAATTTATAACCCTAATAATTTAAAAACTTATAACTTATCTCTCCTAAGGTCTTAATAATAAACATTCACTAAATATTATTGCTCTGAAAATAAAATTTGCAAACCCTAATTTGAATTTAAATTTACCTCTATTTTTCGTGTGTGCCAATTATTCCTTGCTCTGCTGTAATATCTTGACTACTATAAAAATGGCCTTAGCAAACTCTTTAATTTGTACACTTGAAAATATTACATGGCTCTAAAAAATATTTTACCTCCTAACACTTGATCGTTCACTTCTAAATCCTTCTTACATGGTAGGGTAATATGTGTCTCAAGAGTTATCCTTTCTTGTTGCTTATGTAATGCTCCTTTGATGTTATTGAGGTCTGCTTAACACTACCAAATGTGCCTAGCCTTCTAACGATCAAATAAACCTTATGCTTTATTTCTCAAAAATTATTTAATGGCTCCTTTCTGCTTCACATCAATGTTATTTCTCAAGTCTCACTTGTTGGCTATTTGTTATCTTCACATGATGTTTTGAATGCAACCTTTTGAGTATTTGCTCTATGTATCAAATGTCATTTTAAATTTTTCCTTTTGAGTGTTTGTTTTGTCTGTCAGATGACATTCCAAATATTGCCTTTTGAGTGTTTGCTTCACATCTCAGGTGATGTTTTGAATACCCTTGTTTTAGCTAACTAAATGACTTAAAGTTTACCCTCTTTTCTTGGTAGCTTGGTGGGTTGAATTCACTATTTGCATTCATTGCCCGGTAGCTTGATGGGTTGAGCTCACTATTTGTGCTTATTGATATAACTTCTTGATAGCTTGGCAAATTGATATCATTGTCCATGATCTCTACCTGGTGGATGATGTGCTCTATAGCACACATATTTGCTCTAAAAATGATGCTCTACCTTAACATTTGATAGCACAATACCTTTTGCACTAAAGATAATGCACTAGTTGCCATATCTTCTCTACTTGAAACCTAGTGTTTTGCATTAATAAATGGTGCACTTATGTTCTTTATTCTACCTTGATGAGTAGGTGTTCTAGTAATGCATGATTGTGCTATTTTTCTATTAATCTCTATTAATGCATTGTTACACTAATGGCTTCAATGAATTCTACATAGAATACATATCTAGAAATGTTTAGCTTTCACTCAACTTTTATGTGTAGGATGGCTGGATGATGTGATTGTTATCTTTTAATGTTTTTTGTATGATCTTTTGATGGTATTTACTGACTATCTCTATTTTCTAGCTAAATAGATTCTCTTTTTCTCTTTACCTTCTATCATTATGAATCTTTTTCTCTTATCATGGGCCTTTCTCTAATGGCCTCTCTTTCAACTTTATATAGACCTATTTTCTTACTTATAAGGGCTTTTATATAACAACTCAATTAAACCAACCCTAGAGCGAGTATTTTTTTTTAATTTCTCAAGTAGGGTTCATAAGAAGTCCTAATCCTTTTTTTCAACATTAATAAGACATAACCGCTTTTGAGACTTTGTCATTGCAAATGACTCTCAAGTGGATAGTATAGGAAAACATATTGTAATTCTAGGGTTCATGTTTATAAAACTCTATGGTTTGAAAGGATGTATCAGTGGTCATCCCACATTTCTTATACCCTCCCTGGGTATGAGACTACTTAACCACAACATAGGGATTATCCCTTTCTAGTATTTAGAAAAGAGGATGCTTTTTTTCAAAATCATAAATAAGTCCATCTATGAAGGGTTCCTCTGGCATAATACCTTAATGACTAATCACCACAACTCTACAATGATTTAACTAGTACCTTCATGCTTAATTACCACACCTACATGATGAGCTAATTAAATTTACTACCACTTCATGTGATAATATGTATGGTTACTCGATCCTTCTTGTTCAAGGTGTCATATTTATTTTACCTTGTGAATATATCCTCTATCTCTATGGTAAGAGTCATAGTCCAAGACTTCATAATTAGGATTTCCCAAAACCTTTCCCATATTGAGTACACTCAAGACTCATCACTTATGGTGTCATTTACACTAACTTGCATGTTGTCTTCCCATAATATTTCTTAGGTATTTGGGATTCATATTATTTAAGGGTTCTAGATTGGCTACTATATTTAAGCCCTCCCAAAAGATTTCTTTTTAAACCCATAAACATATAACTCTAAAGAAATCATAACTCTCTCATGAAGTAAATGAAATTTTATATTTATGCATCATAATATGTTATTAAAAAATAAAAATTCAAATATTTACATCACACAACAGGTTTGAGCATCATAACATATTAATTCAATTGCTTCCATATTACATATTAAATATTTGCTACCATTTCCTATATAACAACAATATAATGGATATATAAGAGGAGCAACTATAACATAATTCACAAAATATTATATCATATCCAAATCCAAAAATAACTATCATAATAATCATGAGTTCCCAATATCCATATTTCACAATATACATTTGTTACTTTACACTAGTTTACGATTGACAAGATTTCTATATAAAATACATTACATTTCCAGTTTGCCAATATAAAATTATTAAATCCATTACAAGGAAAATGAAATGCTTGAAAATAAATGAAAAGAAGTGGAACATCACATAATGTTGATCGCTTTGACCGCGGGCTAGAGCACATAATAATCCAATGCAAAAATGCTCTTCAAGCTGCACAAGATGGAACATTGCGTTGACCTGCTTATCTCATCCTTCAATTTGATTATATTTGTTTTATATCCATGGCATAGATAAAAATCATGTTGTAGCCCACACCTTGAAAATTTCTCATTAAATTTTGATCATCGCTAATCGCGGGGTAGAGCATTGCTCTGGACCACGCGATATATAACGTAAAATGATGCTATATAAGACTTTGCGCTGGCCCACTCCTTTGCAACATTACTTCATGAATGTTTACCAATTTGACTATGGGTTGGATCACTGTTATATACCATTAAGTAATACACTTGAACTTAAGCAGGATAGAATAAAATCAAAATAGTCTTCAACTTGCATAAGATGGAAAATATGCACTACATCGCGATTCTGAAAGCAGTGAAGTCAACTTTGACTAATTTTAATCGCAAGCTAGAACCATGTTCTATGTCGTGTAGTATGGAACATACTACATACTGCTATGATTTAGATGTAACCAAAAATATGTTGTGACCCATGATTCAAATACCACTAAGTGTAAAATTTGACCTCTTTGACCGCGGGGTAGAACATCTTCTACTACATCACTATAAAATACATTGGAGCCTGCGTAGGCTAGAACAATATTTTCCTACCTTAGAAAATATTTCAAAAAATTTCTAAGGATGTGGCCATTTTGGGCCTATATTCTAGCACCTCCTGGGAGGTTTTTCTCATAAAGCCT
Source organism: Wollemia nobilis (assembly GCA_028583015.1). Taxonomy (NCBI): domain Eukaryota; kingdom Viridiplantae; phylum Streptophyta; class Pinopsida; order Araucariales; family Araucariaceae; genus Wollemia; species Wollemia nobilis. The sequence continues at coordinate 4,218,667 of JAQPPZ010007509.1, read as the reverse complement.
AAGAACCTAGAGTCTTATCCATTGGGTATTAGGAGTGAAAATGATGAAATTAGTAAACTATGCTTCAAAGAATAATTTCTATATGACCATCACCCTCTGGAAAATTGTGAAGATATTTATAAGGTAAAGGTTCATATCGAAATCATGCAAAAAATATTGATCCCTGCAACTCCTATGAAAATAAATTCAATATTCAATGTGTTATGCTTCAAAGAATAACTTCTATGTGACCATAATTATCTAGAACATTAGTGAAGATACTCAGAGAATAACGGTTCACATGGAGATCATGCTAAAAATAATAAAACTTGGAACTCTTTCCATGAACACAACCTTGATATGGAAATATGAAACTATGTTCCCTTTTATAACCCCATCCAGATTGAAAAAATATCTTCATGGTATTTTCATGTTTGCTACAGAATTCATGCTTTACAACCATTCTAATAGTGTTAGGATCAAAATAATATACAAAAATTTACACATGAATACAAAAAATGCTTATGCTACAAGGCTATTTACTCCTGTTCACTCTTTTTCTGAATTTTACCCCTTGAGTTGTTCATTTTGTGCCTCTTCAGGATCTTTGGCACCATTATTTGATTTTTCTTCCTCCTGCCGAGTTTCCTCTTCCTCAGAATTACCCTCTTGCTCCTTATCAGCTTCATCTTCTTCTTGCCAAGTTTCCTACTTATCTTTAGGTTCTGGAATAGTCCCAAACAACTGGACCATCTATTTTAGAGTTTACAATGCTTGGATCTAGACTAACTCAATAGGATTGGTTGTTTCTTTGAGCTGCTTATGGATGTACTCCAACTTAGAGGTCTCCTCATAAGTTTTATAGTTACCTTTTTTTACTAAGTCCTCCATTAAATCCTTGAGCCTAGTCAAGTATTTGATCATTTGAGAGACATGCTCTTGATCCATTGGATCCTCCCAAACATCTCTATTAGATTCATCGTAGATGATTGATGCTACACTCTTTTTGGTCTCTTCTTATGGTAATAGGACATTATTTTCAACCCAAAGACTTCCAAAACCATACTGCATCATTTCTTGGTTAATATCTATAATATCTTGGAGTGCGCCTTCAATTTTATCTGATAACTAGCCCTTTTAGAGTAACCTATTCTTGTCAACCATGATTCTAGCGACTAAGCTAGTAGTATTACATAACTTATTGGGAATAGGCTTTTCAGATTCACTGAATTTGCTTTCAAATAGCTTGAAAATATTTTTTGCTAGTATCACCATCAGTTGTAGCTCCTCAGTAATTTTTTCTAGGTTCTTCCTTGGTGTTTTACAATAAATAGCTGGCATCATCCATGTAGTCGATTACAAGCTATATTCTTGAACACTTCTCAAGGATATTAGACCTTAGCTCCTTTCTAACCTTCTTCACTCCCTCTTTGGAAAATATTGTGGCTTTGGCATTCTCAATCTATAGTTGGTGCTTTAGAACTTGATGGGGAGCCAAAATCACTCACGCCAAATTCTCAATTCTCATTCATTAAACTTGGAAAAAATTACAATAATGGCAGCAATCTGCCAAATAAACTCCTTTATCCCAAAATATAGTTTATTTTTTTTTTCTATTACAACATCTTCCTCCCTAGAAGAAAAATAGCCTAAACAGGTCTAGAATGGCCCTCTTGCCTTCATGTCTGCAACTCTGTCTCCACAGTTTTCCAACCCCTTGTGCATGCCTTCGCTTCCCCTTTTAAAATATTTGGCATGACTCTCCGTTTCCATTTTTTGACCCTTCGTTTCATTTCTTGTGCCTCTTCATTGTCTTGGCTTTCGAAACATATTTCTTTTCGACTCTTGATCTTCATCTGCTTTCATTGCACCTTGGTGCCACGTGCTTGTCCAATGATACCACTATAGACTTTGTTTGCCTGTCAACCAATGATGATGCTCGGTATACCCACCACTCGATAATTTCCTCTATAATGGCCCCTGTAACTGCCTGCCCTTTTTTTTTTTCTTTGGTCACAAAAATGCGACATGTCGCGATATCATGACATTTTTGCTTCTCTGCCTTCCTGCACCTTTTCGAGTCACAAAAATGCAACATGTTGCAATATCGTGACACTTTTGCTTTTTAGCCTCCCTACCCTTTGTGAGTCACAAAAATGCGACATGTCACAATATCGCGACACTTTTTCTCTCCTGCGCCTCCTCTCATATTTTGGTCGCGATATCGCGACACTTTTTCTCCCTTACGCCTTCTTTCATCCTTTGGTCGCAAAAACGTGACATGTCGCGATATCGCGACACTTTTTCTCTCCTACACCTTCCCTCGCCTTTTGGTCACGAAAATGCGACATGTCACGATATCGCGACACTTTTCTCCTTTGAGCCTTCTCTCGTCCTTTGGTCACGAAAATGTGACATGTTGCGATATCATGACACTTTTTCTCCTTTGCGCTTTCTCTCGTCCTTTGGTCGCGATAATGCGACATGTCGCGATATTGTGACGCTTTTCTTCCATTGCGCCTTCTCTCATCCTTTGGTCATGAAAATGCGACATGTCGTGATATCACAACATCTTTCCTTTTCGGCTCTTCTTTCTCCTTTTCGGTCGTGAAATCGTGACATGTCGCGATATCGTGACATCTTTCCTTTCTGCCTCCTCCTCGCCTCTCGGGTCGTGAAATCGTGACATGTCACGATATCATGATAGCTTTGCTCTCTACTTTATCTCTCTATTTTGGGTCATGAAATCATGACATGTCGTGATATCGCGACAGTTTCCTTCCTTGCTTTCTTTTTGCTCCTTCGATCGTGATTTCACGACATGTCATGAAATCATGAAATTTTCTTCTCTGGCCTTTCCTATCTTCTTTTGGTCACAATTTCATGACATGTCATGAAATCACAACATTTTTTCTCCGTGCCTTCTCTCTCCTTCCTGAGTCATGAAAACGTGACATATCACAATATCGTGACACTTTTCTCTCTTGTTTCTTCTCTCGTCTTCTGGTCGTGAAAATGCGACATGTCACGATATCGCAACATTTTTCTCTCTTGTGCCTTCTCTCATTTTTTTGTCGTGAAAATGTGACATGTCGCGATGTCGCGACACTTTTTCTTCTTTGCCAACATGTCGCGATATTGTGATGTTTTTTCTACTTTGTGGTATTTTGCCTTTCGTTGGATGCTTCTGCATCAGACAACTGGGGTGGATTGAGAAGTGACCTTCACTTCTGTACTGTTCTGTCACCTTCTTTTTAACTGGGGCTGTATAAGCTCTCCAAGCTTCAACAAAATCTGGGTCTATAAGATACAAACCCTTAAGTTCTTCAAACCTCACAACTTCCACTCTCATTGTTGTTAGCAAACTCTTTTCATCCATATCCTTCAATGGCTTCAACTTGTGGCGCACTCCACATTTCATCAGAGAGTAAGTATTCGCATGCCCATCATACACCACATGTCTATCAAATTGCCATGGCCTCCCCAACAACACATGGCAAGCATCCATAGGAAAAACATCACACAAGACCTCATCCTACTATCTCCCAATATTGAACTTGACTAAGGACTGTTCACTGACCAATGCCCTATGGTCCTTCTACAACCACACAATCCGGTATGGATGCGGGTGTCTCCTCCTCTCTAGCTGTAACATAGTAACCATATCTTCAAAGACCAAGTTATCAGTACTACCATTATCTATAATAACATTACAGAACTTACCTGAACATTTGCACCTTGTGCGAAATAGGCTCCTCCTCTGGTCTGGTCCTTTCTCCTCATTCAACAAGGTTCTCCTTGTGACCATAACTTCTCCTCTCTCTGCTTCCTCAAAATGTTTTGATTCAGCACCTTCATCTGCTACAACAACTTTGGCATGACCCTCAGGTCTCCTATTCATCCTCTCTTGGTGTTGGGGACACTCATATGCCCGATGTCCCTCTTCTCCATAATGGAAATAGGTTCCATGAAATCCTCCTCTTCCATATCTACCTCTTCCTCTTTGGTAGTTGTTCTGACCACGGGATCTGTAATCATTATCTCCCTTCTGATCCCGACTCTTCGCTAGCTTCTTCTTTCTTCTCATCTTATCCTCCATCTATTCTTCCACCAGTTCTTTCTCCATGACCTCTTCCTTTCTGCTTACCCTCTAACCTTCTGTTCAGCTTCTCTTCAACTTTTAGAGCAAATTGGTAAGAATCCTCAATGGTACTCATCCTAACCAGACTCAACTCTTCTTGAATACTGGTTCTCAATCCATTGATGTAATGGGCTACCCTCTCCTTATTAACCTCTGAATGGCTAGTTTTGATTGAGATCTGGTAAAACTCCTCTGTATATTCTTGGATAGATTTGCTTGACTATCTCAGGCTCTGCATTTTCCTCAATAGATCCAATTTGTAATTTGCAGGAATAAACTACCTCTTCAACTTCTCTACCATTTGATCCCATCTGGTTATCTTTTCCTTTCCTCTCCTATTTATTTCTAGCTGCACTTCTTTCCACCATATGCTAGCATGGCATTTCAACTTCATTTTTGCCAATTTGATTCGATCTAGATCTACAACCTCCTCATACTCAAAATATTCCTCCAAATCATTGATCCAATCAATCAACTCCTCTAGATTGAGATTCCTAGAATACGTGGAGACATCAAAATTTGGCTTCTTCCCGATTTGAGATATGGCCTTAACTAATCTAGCTTCTATAGGATCTATTGCTTCTTCTTCATCTGATGGATCATCAACCTCCCAAGCTTCATCTTCACTATGGTCTTCTCTCCTTGGCTCAACCCCTCTTCGTAACTCCTCTTGCAGGGCTTGCACTTGCCTCTGCAAAGCTCTGAAATCTTCTTCAGGTACCACATTTCTCCCACCACCATGGTTTCTTCGTGGAGGCATTCTTCCTCACTCTCTTCTCACAAACCTTAACCATAGATCTTGGTGTAAACTACCTCACGTCCGATGATCTATTTACACACTCAAGAACCCTACGCTCTTCCACAGATCCTGGTGCAAATTGCCTCACTTTTGGCGATCTTCTCACACACTCAGGAACTCCCGCTCTTCCACAAATCTTGGTGCAAACTGCCTCACTTTAAATGATCTTCTCACACACTCAGGAACTCCTACTCTTCCACAGATCCTAGTGCAAACTGCCTCACTTTCGATGATCTGCTCACACACTCAGGAACTCCCGCTTTGATACCACTTGATGGGGAGCCAAAATCGCTCATGCCAAATTCTCAATTCTCATTCATTAAACTTGGAAAAATTTACAATAATGGTAGCAGTCAGCCAAATAAACTCCTTTATCCTAAAATATAGTTTATTTATTTTTTTCTATTACAACATCTTCCGCCCTGGAAGAAAAATAGCCTAAACAGGTCCAGAATGACCCTCTTGCCTTCACGTCTGCAACTCTGTCTCCACATTTTTTTGACCCCTTGTGCATGCCTTCGCTTCCCCTTTTAAAATCTTTGGTGTGACTCTCTGTTTCCCTTTTCTGACCCTTCGTTTCATTTCTCGTGCCTCTTTGTTGTCTTGGCTTTCGAAACGTCTTTCTTTTTTACTCTTGATCTTCATATGCTTTCATTGCACCTTGGTGCCACGTGCTTGTCTAGTGCTGCCACTGTAGACTTTGTCCGCCTGTCAACCAATGATGACGCTCGGTATACCCACCACTCGATAATTTCCTCTATAACGACCCCTATAACCGCATGCCCTTTTTCTTTTCTTTGGTCATGAAAATGCGACATGTCACGATATCGCGACATTTTTGCTTCTCTGCCTTCCTGCCCCTTTTTGAGTCGTGAAAATGCGACATGTCGCGATATCGCGACACTTTTGCTTTTCGGCTTTCCTGCCCTTTGCGAGTCCCAAAAATGTGACATGTCACGATATCACGACACTTTTTCTCTCCTGTGCCTCCTCTCGTCTTTTGGTTGCGATAATTAGACATGTCGCGATATCGTGACACTTTTTCTCCCTTGCGCCTTCTCTCGTCCTTTGGTTGCAAAAATGCAACATGTCATGATATCGCGACACTTTTTCTCTCCTGTGCCTTCCCTCGCCTTTTGGTCGCAAAAATGCGACATGTCGCGATATCGCGACACTTTTCTCCTTTGCGCCTTCTCTCGTCCTTTGGTCACAAAAATGCGACATGTCGCGATATCACGACACTTTTTCTCCTTTGCGCTTTCTCTCGTCCTTTGGTTGCGATAATGCGACATGTCACGATATCACGACACTTTTCCTCCCTTGCACCTTCTCTCATCCTTTGGTTGCGAAAATGCGACATGTCGTGATATCGCGACATCTTTCCTTTTTGGCTCTTCTTTCTCCTTTTCGGTCGTAAAATCATGACATGTCATGATATCGTGACATCTTTCCTTTCTGCCTCCTCCTCTCCTCTCGGGTCGCGAAATCGCGACATGTCACGATATCGTGACAACTTTGCTCTCTGCTTTCTCTCTTTGTTTCGGGTCACGAAATCACAACATTTTCTTCTCTAGCCTTTCCTGTCTTCTATCAGTCGCGATTTCGCGACATGTCATGAAATTGTGACATTTTTGCTCCATGCATTCTCTCTCCTTCCTGAGTCGCGAAAACACGACATGTCGCGATATCGTGACACTTTTCTCTCTTGTTTCTTTTCTCGTCTTATGGTCGCGAAAATGTGACATGTGATATCACGACATTTTTCTCTCTTGTGCCTTCTCTCGTTTTATGGTCACGAAAATGAAACATGTCGCGATATCGCGACACTTTTTCTTCTTTGTCGACATGTCGCAATATCGCGACATTTTTTCTACTTTGTAGTGTTTTGCCTTTCGTTGGATGCTCCTGCATTAGAACTTGTATTTCCTTAGCCTGGGCTTCATTCTTTCTCTTCTACTCTTTAACTTGATATTTAAGCTTTATAGCCTCTTGATACTTGTTTTTCCAACTCTTAAATTTATTTCTTACAACCTTTTATATCTTTTTTTGATTGCTTACTATCTTCTCTAGCTTCTCTATCTTTTCTTCTAGATTTCCACACTACTCCCTATAAATGTCAATCTTGACATAGAAGGTTTCGAGGTGGGACTTTGCTATGACCAATTCATCTTCTACATGCAACTAGTCAATATCTTCTGTATACTCTTCTATATGATAATATTTTACAATCATATCCTCCTCAGGTTTACTCACAAGAGGGGTGATGAATCTAGCTGTCCTTTGCCTTGTTACTTGGTCAACAGTCATTGTCTTTCTCCACTTATCCATCTACTTCGAAGGCTTAGATAGTTTCTTAGCCCAAAAATATTGAATTTTATGTAAAACTTCCTTTCATTTCTACAAAGAAGCTAATGTGGGATGATTTGTAGGGGGGGAAGCTATAATATAAGGGAGGATAGAATTAGAGGCTAATGAAAATGGAGTAGTGGTGATAAAAATAGAATATATACTTATTACAGGAGTTGCAATTGGGAAAGACATAGGGATGGAAGTTGAAATCATGGTGCGAGCTAGAGGGGATGTAAGATCTTGCCCTTCAGATGTTACTAAAGGTAATTATTTTGAAGGCAAATATGAAATGATAGGTGATGATGTGACTAGGATTTTAGATGAATGTGGAGGAGGTGTATTGGTTTGACCCTCTATAGTAGCTAATGAAATAGATGGTGATTTATGAGGGGGAGAGGGTATTTTATTTTCCAAATTTTCTTGAGAATGGGAAGGAGATTACTTTGGGGAAGGATAAGGAGAAGAAGGGATAGAAATCATACCTTCATCTATAGAAGTTAGGTGTTTGAGAATCTCCTCCACACTTTGGTGTTGCACCTGCTACTCTTGTGGCTCTGTAGGGGCTTGTTCAACCTCTTGCCCTTGATCCATTCTCAAATTCTTACAGACCTCCTTATGGAATTTCCCTATCAAATATTTATCCTTTCTCTTGAAGACCTTAGATATTATATGTTTGTCATTTTGTGTATTCTCATCAAGTTATTCCTTCTACAATACAACTTCAGTGTTCAGGGTTGACTTTACTATAGTTGCAGTAGTGAAACTCACATGGGTGAATACAAAAATATCATCTTTCTCCTTCCAATTTATCTTAATTAGGGGAGGTTCACCATCCAAGGCCAAATATTTTGGCCTTTTTTCTATCTAAATAATTTCTTTATTCCTTGCCTCATCACCAGAATAATGTATTTTTCTCTTAATTTGGGCCCCTACAAAATATTTCTATAATTGTTCCTATGAAGGCTCAAATGCCTTTGGAGCTTTCTCAGTTATTGGTGGAGCATTGGCCTCTAATTCCTGTATTTTAGCCTAATAAGGTGGAGAAGAAGAGTCTAAAACTACTTGAGAAAAGTCTAACACTACTTGAGTTTTCTCTTTTTTATGTGTTTCAACTCTCTTATAACTCAACACCAAATTCTTGGCATCTTTGGCCTTCCAGGTCTTAATATTTTTCTCATATAGCTTAGAGAAATCATTGTCCGCTTGTCAGTCCAATATAGCCTTGTATGTACCTGTTTCCACTCTCATCTTCTACCAATCTATAATTTGCCTTCATCCCATCCATTTTTCTTCTATACTTCTCTAATTTTAGACTCCTTCAAATGGTGGTCTTTTTTCTTTTCAGGGTCAAAATCAACTATTTGCTTATAAATGTCTCTCCATGGAGGTAATTATTCTATTTTAATGATATTATTCTCTAGTGGAGCATTTTTATCATTGTTTCTACCCATTTCAAAATGAGACCTCAATTTTTTTTCAAATTTGAGTGCTCTCTCTCCATTTAGGGTAATATTCCTCTTCAAGAACTTGTCATCCAGATCATACCTCCATATTTGTGGAATGTACACCAGTCCTAGCCTCTCCAAATATTGGATAATTTTCTCACCTTGAGTCCTTATGGTTATTTTTATATCATCTACATTACGAGAGTAAAACAATAGTCCTTTCCTCCCTTTACCAATGCTAAAATTGACATTGATAAAGTTTGCTTGCCTTAAGTACTCCAGGGCCAACAACCTATTAGTTACAAAATGAGGTAGCAAAAAGGACTTACCAGTAAAACCATAGATTTTGATGATAATGCCCTCTATAAGGATATACCAGTCTCCTTATTTGACATCTTCTACTCATAATAACTCTTTAGCCACAAATGGAAGCCTAGGGTATTTTACATACATGATTTTCAAGGCTAGCCCTAGAAATTCCAGGTTGAACCTATAGTTAGATTCTGTACTTCTCAAATTACTAGTCCAATGATAGATCGGGATAGGGTTCCCATTATCATTCTTGTCCTTTATTGGTATCCAAGGCATCATGTGTCTTATGACAACATAAAACATCCATACTAGGTTTGAACAGTGCTGGAAGGAAGGATTATCTAAATATTTCTTCGTCTTAACCAACTGCTCATGTATTATTTTAGAGAGGAAGACTGGCCAGTAAAAATAAATTGGTTTGATACCCTCTTCTTCTACTTTAGGTCTATACATTTTCTCATTCAAAATGCAATACACGATATCTATTTACCAATATCTCACATACTGGTCAGAATCTAAACCCTCTTGAATTTTCATAGATTTGCCTTTATGGATTTTGTCTTCGATGCTTCTTTTGAGCTTATTTCTCCTTGTAAACATCAATTTGGTATCGACTACTACTTTTGCTTTATCAATATAGCATTCTAGCTCAATATTTTTTGACTGCACTATTTTTTGAGCTACTTCGGAGGCCATTTTCTAATAAAATCCACTAGGTATTCACTCTTATCTATACTTGCAAGCTTCACCTTACTGCTTCTTTAGCTTCCTATGATAGGAAAATGCTATTTGCAAAATGGATGGTGATTAAAATTTTAGTTTTAAATGTTCTCGCATGCACTCCTTTCACCATTAACACGGCCAGTAGACAACTACCCATTGCACAGTTCTCAATTCAAAAGGTAGGTGATTTTGTGATAGAAAACATCAGACTATTTTTTGATTGGTCATGAAATAGAACATGTTCTAAACTCATGATGTTTTTCTATCACTTTCCTTTTAATAGAAGTGTGGAGAACATGTCGAATCTCATGACCATATTTATTTATTTGAGCATGGTGTGGAGCATATGTTGTAGCCTGTAGATACCTATAGCCTTAGACGATATTGCACTTTAATCAACAGCTTATTGTGAACCACTAAGCCGTATTTTATTTCTCTTATTTATTTATTTATTTATGTACAAAAACTTTAGAAAAGAAAAATTAGTAGTATAGTACAAGTAATATACATATGTTATAAGAAAAATTACTCTTAATCAAAATAAAGTTTCAAAAGGAATCCATTAACCAGGATCGATTGAATGTTTTCCTCTAAGTCTTCAAGCTGGAAAGAGTTGTTCTCCTTAACCTCTACTATTTTGAAAAGGCCATCCCAAAAAGAGTCAAAATTTTGATGGTGTTTTGGCTTAGCTCGCTCTAAATTCCATTTTAGAATAGAGTCACCTATTTTGAATCTTCTAAATTATGCTTTCTTGTCGAACCATCCCTTAATATCGAATGAGTGTTTCTGGAAATCCTCATATGCTTGAGTCCTTTTCTCTTCTAACTAAAGTAGATGTATCAATATGGTTTCAGTTGGTGTCTAATCAGAATCCTCTTCTGTGTCTACCAACCTAAGAGTTGGTATTTCCAAATAAATAGGTAAGACCATTTCTTTGCCATACACCAAAGCATAGGGAGAGGTTTTAATAGACTTCTTGATGGTAATCTTGTTTACCCATAGAGCTTGTTGTAAAAATAGGTGCCAACTTATTTTATTATCTTCTAATGATCTCTTTAGAATTCTAATTAGATTCTGCTAATTAGGTGTCAACTTATTTAGCTCCTATAAAAGTTGGACTATTGCCACTTACTAAAGCCTCTAGGATACCAAACCTTGTGATCAAGTTCTTCATGAAGTCAATCACCACTTCCTAATATAATTTATTTGTGGGAATGACCTCTATCCATTGGTGAGATAATATGTGACAGTCAATATGTACTTATATCCTACTAAGAAGTTGGGACTTATCATTCCAATAAAATCTAGTCCCTACTGCTAAAACAACTCTTCTACCTGAACAGGCTTGAGGGAAAATGATGCATTTTTTGTTCTTTACATATACCTTTGATATTCATCATAATATTTAATTACCTTGAAAATATTAGCAAAAATAGTAGGCCAGTAATAGACTATCCTAATGATTTTTAAAGTTGTGACCCTTCCAGAGAAATGTCCTCTAGATAACCCTCAATGATACTCCTTAATGACCCTTTGTTTCTGATAATATTTCAAGCACCTTAGGAGGAATCCATCAAGATTTATTCTATATAAATCTTATGGCAATAGGACATACTTCAAGACTTGAAGCCTATATTCCTTCTTTGTGATGGGTTAAGCCCTTGAGGATAAATCCCTATCTGGAAATATCTAGTCATCTGATCAACCCAATCTAAATATTCTGACTAAAACTCTTTGGTCTGATCTTCTATTGATGATTGACAAGCTAACATTTATTTTGTGACTACCTTTTTTGTCAACCCTTGACACAATGCTCTTCCTCTGACTAGTTTGGTGGGATGAATCTCCATGTCATACTCCTAGATCTTGGTAATCCAACCAGCTCATTTGTCTCCTAGTTCCCCTTGTAAAATGAAACTTCTAACATCTGGGTGAACTACATACACCAAAATTTTACTATAAGCCAAGTATTGTCTAAATTTCTTCAATGACTTTATCACTACAAAGACTTATCTTTATATGAAGTTGTATTTGATCTGGTACTCATGGAGAGTTTGGCTTCAAAAAGATATGGGGTGTTCTTCCCCATCATTATTCTTCTAAGTAAGCATAGATGCATAACTCTCTTCAGATCCATAAGTGTACAAAATAAAATTCTTGTTGAAGTTGGGATTCACTAGAACGGAAGCAATGGTAATTGATTTTTTAATGACCTCAAAAGCTTATTTTCTTGTTTATTTCCATTTTAAATCTACATTTTTCTTCAGTAACTCTGAGATAGGTTTCACCTTTTGAGAAAAATTAGATGTGAACTTCCTAACAAATATGATATAACCAAAGAAAGATTACAATTTTTTCTTATTTGTAGGCAAGGGGAGAGCAAGAATTGACTTCACTCTATCTGGATCAATAGATATTCCTTCTTTAGAAACCACATGGTCCAATAAATTTCTTTCATGGATTGCAAAAAATAATTTCTTTGGATTAAGGGAGATGCCGAATTCTTGATATTTTTCAAATACTTGCTCCAAGTGTTCTAGATGATCTTATTTTTATGGGGGAACATAGTCATGTCATATAAGTAAATGAGGATGACCTTATTTATTAGCTCTCCAAAAGCATAATCCATAGCCCTCTAGAAAGTGGTTCTTGCATTTGACAAAACGAAAGACATCCTTTGATAAGAAAAAGTACCCCATTTGGTGGCAAATATTGTCTTAAATTGATCTTCATCCTTTACCCAAAGAAGACGTCTAATAATGAGAGTCATTATGACCATAAAATGATATGAAGAATCTAATCAATTTGAGGGAGGGGGTAGTGGTCCTTCAATGATTCCTAATTGATATTTTTGAAATCTATGATGAGCACCAGAAATGCTCATTTTATATACACTATTAAGGGGAATCATTGCTATTTTAATTAGCATGTGAGATATATTTTTATGTAATTCATGCATAATAGAGATTACAGTATTATGCTTGACTGGTTTTTTTAGTGGAAACTGTATATAAATGCAGGATTTGCTACTAATCTGGTGTTTTCTTGTCTACATCCCACTTGGACCTGGCATGTTTCCGCTTCAATGAGTCTAAGGTATATTGGGAAGGTGCCTTAATATTTAGGTAGGTAACTTACTCTTTAGGCAAGCACCTTACTCACGCAGGTGCCTTATTCAATAAGACACCTTACTCTGGCACCTTACTCTGGCGCCTTACTCTGACGCCTTACTCTGGCACCTTACTCTGGCGCCTTACTCTGATGCCTTACTCTGGCACCTTACTCTCATAAATGGGAGGCACCTTACTGGCACCTTACTCCCATACATGGGAGGTGCCTTACTGGCACCTTACTCCCATACATTAGAGATGCATAATATGACCAAATCAACATTGACCAGGTTGACCAAGGGGCTACGAAGGTTGTTGCACGTGAAGACAAAGGGGAGTTATTTTAATCATGCATTATTATTAAAATAGAATAAAGTATTTTTATTATTAATTGATTGGTTGGTTGACCTTGTAAAGCTCTTAAAGCATTATTTTTAGGATGCATTAATTTAGATTTGTTAGTTACGTAAACCTAAGAATTTTTATATTTATCCTTTCGATGATTGGTCATGTTGTTAATAGGAGAATAAAATATGTGTATGAACCAACTATAACTAATCACGTTATGTGATTAAAATGGATTAATTTGTTATTCTAATGGGATCTCGTTGTGCTTTATATAAATATGTAGGCTAGATGAATGAGGGGATGATTAATTTTACATAGAAGCTGATTTATTTTATTTCTTGTCTAATCTATTAAGAGTGCAAATCATCTTATTTGAGCAAGCTCTACGTAGCTAGCCAAGAAAACTATGTACGGGAACTTGGGCCCAATCCCTGTAGTAGCCCTCCCCTATTTCATTTCTATTCTTTATTTCAATAGGTTAAATTTATTACTTTATTTACTACTTTATTTAATTTCCGTTGTGTGTGTTTCATTTTTTGCATATTTAATTTTTTGTACTTTCATTTCTGTCATTTCATTTTCAGCATTTTAGTTAATTAATTTATTTATTCTACACTGAGTCTGGATGAAATGAAAATTTTTAAAAATCCCCCACTAAAATAAATTAGGTACAAAAATATTCATTCCCCCGCACTGCAGGCATATACTGTGTTTGACACTCATAAGTTTACGAACTTACCAGATTGATAATTTATGGAAGAGAAATTATTATTTTTCGAGACATAATTTTTGCTCACCATTTTGGCACCGTTGTCGAGGAGTGTCAAAACTGTAGTGTTATGATTTACAGGTTAGATAAAAATCCCATTTAAAAATACCTATAGATATTTTACCTGAGAAGTATGAGTCCACCAAGGGCCTTTTTACAAGGCCAAAAATAGTTGCCAACATAGTCAGAGCCAAATCCCATAGGCAACAGTTTAAATTTACCAACTTCTCAAGTAAATTCGAGAATGAACTTGATGTACCATATTAAGTGTAGAAGTAGGAATAAACTGTGTTGTTGAAAAAATTAGAAAAATCTAGCAATGAAGGATTTCCATCATATTCTCAATGGTTTCAGGAAAACCAAAGAAATGACACAACCCAGGTCTGATGTAGTTGAAAATATTTAAGGGATGTGTTTTTATACAGAAACCATTTAGGATATTATGCCTCAAAGAAGCCCAATTTTAATTATAGGCTTAACATTTCTCAACATTGGTGAATTTTTAACAATGACATTAGCAGTCAAAAAAATGATAGAGCAAAATTTAAATAACATCTTGTTATGGAGTATGCTCTTCACTTGTGCTTAAGGCGACCTGGTGAATCAAAAACTAGCATGTGTTTTTAAAATATTGCTATGCCATGTTTTCTCCAAATAGCTAGTCATAGATAGTCATTTTCTAGCCTGCACATTTTACCATTAAGTTGAAAAAGTTTGGTTTTGAGGCCATGGGGTAAAATGCTCTTCTCATGCTACGACATATCAAACTAGTTGGTAACAAAAAAAATGATTTTCAGAAGACTAGTTTAGATGCAGGCATGGGGGGACCCCATATTCATCATTACCACCAACAACACAATAAACATTGTTTGTAGTGTTCATGAAAAAAGAGAAAAAATATTCTGCTAAAAAGGCTCCACATTAAAATACAAATAAAAACAAAGCTTTATTTTCACTACTTGTTGGAAGAGAGTATCCTCTTTCCCTAGGACCAGCTTGATCCAGAAGGGAAATGAGAAATCTCCAACTGGTCACTAAATAAAGCAGGGGAGGAACCTGGAAGTAATCATAAGATAAAAAAAAAATAGTTAGGATTTTATTTTAATGCTTTTAGTTTAGATTTTTCTTTTATGTTTTGTAGGATACATGAAGTGTGATGTAGACAAATAAGGAGTTGTCTGTGAATATTTCATGAATTGAAATTCATACATGGAGTTTGTAATAGCACCATATGAACCATCTTGTGCATCTCAATCGTGTAGCATCCAACCCAAACAGATGAAAGCAAGCAGAGTTTTTCCTTGGAAACATAAGCATACAAAGGTAAGCTAAGTAACCTTGATCAAGAAAAAGGCTTCTAGCCCAAGGTGGTTATGGAACCTGGGAGAAATTTTGCTGCATGGTGCATGAATATTACAGTCTAAATGATAAATAGATTCAGAGATGCTACACCAAGAGCGTAATAGAATTCCAAGGCAATGTTCGAGAAACAGTTGATGGGCTCCATTTACAATACCTCACATTTGTGAAACTGGATCAAAAATCAGCATAGGGAGGATATGAAAAAAAAAAATCGGGAGGCACCTTACTCTGAAAATTTTTGGAGGCAGCTTACTCCAAAAATTTTGGGAGGTGCCTTACTCCAAAAATTTTGGGAGGCGCCTTACTCCAAAAATTTTGGGAGGCACCTTAATCCCATAGTAAGGCACCATGCCCCCCCAAAAAAAATTTGAGAGGCACTTTACTCCGAAAATTTTGGGAGGCACCTTACTCCAAAAATTTTGGAAGGCAACCCTACTCCCATAGTAAGGTGCCACACCAAAAAAACAAAATTCGGGAGGTGCCTTACTCCCATAGTAAGATGCCTTACTTTGGAAATTTCAGGAGGCACCTTACTCCAAAAATTATTGGAGGCACTTTAATCCCATAGTAAGGTGCCACACCCAAAAAAACAAAATTGGGAGGCACCTTACTCTCATAGTAAGGCACCTTAGTCCAAAAAAAAATAGGAGGGGCACCTTACTCCCATAATCCTGGAACCTTACTCCCATTGTAAGGTGCCTTACTCCCATACTCCTGGTGCCTTACTCCCGATGCATTAGACCTAAGAAAAGAAACCCGCATGGAACTTGTCCTGCTTAGCATAAAATTTATTTTTATTTTTCTTTGTAGGAAATCATGAACTGCATGCAAGTTGTAGGCATCCTAAGAGCCAAGGCGTAATAGACATGGAGTCATGACTCCTATTTTCTTGCTTTCATGTATTTTTACTTTGCAGGTCATCATGCCCTTTGAATGCAATTTGAAGGTATCCTAAGAGCTAGGGCCTCAAGCACAAGCATGATTCCTATTTTCCTTCTTTTGTGTGTTAGTTTCACAGGACATGACCGTGAGCACAATTTGTAGGTAGAGCCGGCTTAAACTAGGCCTAATGGATGTGACATCTCATGCCTTGCAATTAGGAGTGCAACGAAGCAAAAAAAGGCACTCACTTCCCACCAAGAAGAGAGTGCCTATAATCAATCTAATACAACAGTACCCTTTTCCACTTAGAAGAAGGCACCAATAAGCGGTGTCACTCTCCCACTAGGAAGAATGGTGCCCATATATTATAAAAATTTTGTGAAGAATCTAATGGCTGGGTGTTAAAAATAAGTTGCAGCTCTTCTCTGATATGAGAGCTGTAGATCCACTTTATACCCAGTAGTGCTCAAACTTCTTCTCCCTAAATTGGGGGAACCTGTAGCTCAGTGTGGGACCAGATGTTTAGAGGGCTACAAACATATTGCACAGAGGGACCTGTTACTGGCAATGAGGGCACCACCAATTAAAGTGAGGGAGAGGATGGATGAATCTGAATCTCTTGAAAAAAAAAAAAATCTTGTGTTGAATTGGTTTCAAATTAAAATGCAGATTAGAAGAAGAGCTTTATTTTATGCTACTCATTGGAAGAGAGTATCCTATTTCCCTAGGACCAATTTGGTCTAGAAGGAAAATAAGAAATATCCAACTGGTAGCTTAACAAAGTAGAGGAGGATCCTAAAAAAACTAGATGTCAAATATATGCAAGAGCTAGGAACAGTAGCATATAAAATATCAACGATGCATCTCATGAAAATGTCACACCTGAACACCAGAAAGATGCCACGGATGATGATGAAAAACAAATTATTTCTACCTCACATTAGGAAATAAAATAGAGGATCGTAGTGTTGTTCCAATTATGCATGCGAAATAAATAATTTAGAGTGGAAGATCATTTTGATTTGGGCACATGCGTGTCACGACAGTATAAAGTTTAATCAATTAAAAAAAAGTGACATGTTCAGGAGCACAGAGTGAGAAATTAATGATGCACAAATATTAATCCCTACAAATAAATTCAGAGAGAGATATGTCAAAGCAGGACTAAAATATTTTTATATGTGTCATTGATGATGAGCTAGGTGTTTCAAATTTTGGAGCTATTGGCTATTGGCTACTATCAATATTCTAATGTGTAGAAGGGACACAAAGTTTTCTATGCAGTCTCCACTTTTTAATGCATAGTGCCAATATTACAGATTTTTTTGACAATATTTTTAAAATATGTGGAAAAGAAATTACAAAGAAGATATGGAATTTCACTACGGTGGAGGAGAATACCACATTTTTAAAATCACCAGCTCATCTATTGTAGTTGAATATGTTCTTTGATACAGAAGAAAAAAGAAATAGTGGTAAACTATGGTTGCGATGCTATTGTCCACACTTGCAAAAGAAAACCTTGATGGCAACAACACTTAGAGGAAGAAAAAAATGCTCAGAGGGAGAACAACAATGATAATTAATAGTGTGGAGGAAGAAGGCAGCCAAAAAGGAAATAAAAAATAAAAAGAAAAAATTCTCCAGGAGCATCAATGTCACAACAATCTTATTTTTCTAGAACACCTTGGTTACGGGCAGCATGGAAATATTTTGCACAATCAACATCATACACATTTGGTTCTACAAAATTCATCTAGGTATATACTAATTTCTATTAATTATGTATACAGTTATTTTAAAAATATTTTCCATGCTAACATCAGTATATGTCCCCTTAAATTATCTCTATTAAAATATCCAATCAAAGTTCAATTGTATGACATGCCTCGGATGAGAAAAAAATTATTACCCTAGAATGATTAAAATATAAAATAAAATAAAATAATATATATATATATATGGCATTCACGTGAATAGATTTAGTCCTATTTTATTGTTGCATTATGAGGAATCCGTAAGGTGGAGTGCTAAAGAAAATAACGGACCGAAAAAGTATTTTAAGTGGTTCACTTCAAAATTTGGACTTCAATGGATTTGCAATCTACTGGTTTTAATAACTACATGGCAGCATGTATCGAAATTAGTGCAATGGTAATTTGGTCTTGGTATTTTTATGCAAATTTTATGGTCATTCATGGTGTATTTTATGACTTCTGCCAATGCAACAATGCTCAAGGGAAAAACAATAATGCTCAATGAAAAAATAGCAGTGCTCAATGGAAGAAAAATAGAGATGCTAAAGGCCATTTGAAAAAAAATATTATTAATATTTTGGGGGGTTGTTGTCACGAGGACATGACAATACTTAGGCATGGGGGATGATGAACACCAAAAATGCTCATTTTATATACATTGTTAAGGGGCATCATTACTAGTTTAATTAGCATGTGAGATTTGTTTTTATGTAACTCATGTATATATTTGATAGAGATTCCAGTATTATGCTTGAGTAGTGTTTTTAATGGAAACTATGTATAAATGCAAGTTTTTCTACTAATCTGGTGTTTTCCAATCTACATCCCACTTAGACCTAGAATGCTTCCACTTCAATGAGTCTAAGGCATATTAGGAAGGCACCTTACTCTTCAGGTAGGTGCCTTACTCACGCAAGTGCCTTACTCATGCAGGGGATTTACTCAAGTAGGCGCCTTACTCTAGCGCCTTAATATAGCGCCTTAATAGTACCTTACTCTCATACATGGGAGGTGCCTTATTGGCACCTTACTCCCATACATGGGAGGCACCTTACTGACACCTTACTCCCATACATTGGAGACGCATAATATGACCAAGTCAACATTGACCAGGTGGACCAAGGGGCTACAGAGGTTGTTGCATGTGAAGACAAAGGGGAGTTATTTTAATAATGCATTATTATTAAAAGAGAATAAAGTATTTTTATTATTAACCGATTGGTCGGTTGAACTTGTAAAGCTCTTAAAGCATTATTTTTAGGATGCATTAATTTAGATTTGTTAGTTACGTACATCTAAGGATTTTTATGTTTATCCTTTCAGTGAACGCCCATGCTGTTAATAGGAGAATAAAATCTATGTATGAACCAACTATAACTAATCACATTATGTGATTAAAATAGATTGATTTGTTATTGTAATGGGATCTGGCTATGCTTTATATAAATATGTAGTCCAGACGAATGAGGGGATGATTAATTTTACACAAAAGCTGATTTATTTTGTTTCTTGTCTAATCTATTAAGAGTGCAAATCCTTTTATTTAAGCAAGCTCTACGTAGCTAGCCAGGCAGACTATCTACAAGATCTTGGTTCCACTCCCTATAGTAGTTCTCCCTTGTTTCATTTTTATTCTTTATTTTCAATAGATCAAATTTATTGCTTTATTTACTGCTTTATTTAATTTTTGCTGTGTGTGTTTTATTTTTTGCACATTTAATTTTTTGTACTTTCATTTCTGACATTTCATTTTTAGCATTTTAATTTATTTGTTTATTTATTCTGCACTGAGTTTGGATGAAATAAAAAAATTTAAACATCCCACACTAAACTAAATTAGATACAAAAATATTCATTCCCCCACACTGTAGGCATATACTGTGCGTGACACTCGTAAGTTTATGGACTTACCAGATTGATAATTTATAGAAGAGAAATGATTGTTTTTTGAGACATAATTTCTACTCACCAATCTACACATAGGCAAATTTCTCCATTCTTTTTTCTTACATGCACCAAGTTAGCCACCCATGTGGAGTGTTTTATTGGATATATAATTTTAGCCTTCAACAACTTGATCAGTTCCTCTCTCATTATGGATTCAATCCTAGGGTTCACAGGCCTCTGCTTCTATCTAAAAGGTTTTGCATTTGGTTCTAGCTCGATAGTATTTTGGATCACCCTTTTGTCATATACTTTTAGATCTTCATATGACTAAGCCATAATGTCTTGGTACTTTAGGCATAGGGTCTTAATCTCCTCTATCGCTTCTGGAGAGCAACATATACCAACTTTGAGCTTCTTATCCTTTTTAATATTGACCTCCTTATTTATATTTTCATTGATCTCCATAGCTTTGGTTTTCTTCTTATCTTAATTATAAAAGAGGCTTTCCAGGGTGACCAACCCCCTAGGGATATGATTTTTTTTTAATTGGATAACATCTTGTTGGTCTATCACATTTGGGACTTTATCTTGAACAGTAGATAAATAAGCCTTTCTTACTAATAAATCAATGATTTGTTCATCACTTTTAAAGACCTACCAAAAATCTATCTATTTGGAACTGTAGGCCTGAAAACTATTTTTATCTTGTTGTCTTTAGCTACTTCTATATCTGTAGAAATGTTGAAATTAGATTCTCTAAATTCCAAGGAGTCAGCTAGCGTGTTCTATTTTTTGGGAATAAAATAGATGTTAAGGGGATCAAAGGATTCCATAAAATACCACACCCTATTTCTGTATGCTTTTAGGTAGTGGTGTTTACTACTACATCTTTCCCTTATCTGATTAACTATTATCTCAGAATCACCATATATATGCAAGCTGATACCCATGGTCTCAGATTGCATTAGCCCTAAGCATAGAGCTTTGTATTCCATGACATTGTTAGTGCAAGACCATGTTAGTCTATATGCAAAAATATTTACACCTTCTGATGGAGACTGTTAAACTACACCAACACCAGCCCCATTTTTGCATCTTACATCATCAAAGTGGATGGTCCAAGTCTCTGTTTCTCTCAAGGACTGATTGAATATAGCAGGGATATTTTTCTCTACTTCTAAAGAAATGTTGTGTGTGCCTATACCTGTTTCAAACTAATTGTAGTATTATTTGAAGGGCAGTTCATCCTCAACCTCTTACTCTTCAAAACTTTTTACCTGTTCAAATTCATTTAGGTGTGAGGTTACACATATCTTCTTCAATCTTCTCAATGTGATAGGACACAGGATTTTTAGGTGTTATTATTATTCTCTTTCCTTTGAAAGGGATCATCGTAATGGAATAATCCAAGTACATACATCCTCCCAGCTTGTCAGTGAACTCTATGGAAAGGCATACACAAAAATAAATCTCTAGGTGCACCACCACAATATCTTGCACAATGGTCACCTATGGAGCTCTATGCAGCCTCATTAGTACATCTTTTATCACTCCAACTATCTTTACTAGGGTCTTGTCCAACTATAAAACTCTAGGACAATATTTGGTATACTCCATACCCATATCCTCGCAGACCGCCTTGGGCATAACTATGATAGAGGCCTCTGAATCAATCATATAGTTGTGGAAAATCCAACTCTCCATCCTCAAAGAGATGTAGAAGGGATGGGATTTGTTCTTCAAAGCAATAAGAGACATCTTGTCTTTCCAAAAATACACAGTGAGGATGGTAGTAGTCTAATTTTGTTGGGGATTCTTACTTAAAGAAGCTTTAAGTAGATCTATCTGACCAAGAATGAAGAGAGTATCATAGAGACTAGATTTAGAAGGGGTTATTTTCATTTCTTACACAATATTATATTCTAACTTCCCTAGAGGGGAATTTTCAGCTTTCTTTTCTGGTTCACCATACTTCCTTTTGTACTGTTGAGTGGCTTCAAGCCTTTGTATTTTAGTTATGGAAGGGAATATTAGCTTTTCTTGTGCTTCACTTTTGGACCTCATGCTATCTTTGTCATTCTCTTTGTCATATATTCTTGGGAAGCTGACTTCTCTTTCTTGATATTTTGGAAGTGCATCCCTCTTTTCAGTTGTTTGAGGAAAAGGGAATTGGTCACTTTTTACAAAGGGGGATCTTTATTATTTTGAGAATGGACTTGAAACTGACCCATATTCTATGGATCAACCTGCAAGGTATTTTTTCCTAATCTTGTCATAACAAAAATAGTTCCTTCCTCATCAAGATCTTGTCCAACCATGATTTGGTCAGGTTGTCAAAGCATATTAATTCTACCTTTCTGGTTCCTCCCTACCTTTTCTATAGCTTGTGATACATGATGTTGATATATAACACATGACTCTGAATCATGAGGATCATTACACACAAGACATAAAACGTTCACAAGACTAGTTTCAGAGGAAGATTTTGGATCTTTTTGAATTGCATTAACTCTGATTCCAGTACTATTTCTGGTATTGGGCTTTTGATCTCTATTGACATAGGAAAATATTCTTTGTTGGGATATCTCTATATCTCTTTTATCCATTGAATTCATCTTGTTACTAAGAGTTTTTAAGGTGCTATGAATATTAAGAAGCACAGTGGATTCTTGAGGTGCTTGAGATGGAAGAGGAGGGAAAGGAACTAAAACAAATGATAATTTGGGGATGGAATTGAAGTCATCTGAGGAATTGGTGATGATAGAGGAGGAGGGTCCATGTAAGAAGATGTAGATGTCTGACCTTGGACATTAGAAATTTTAAAGCAGTAATGCATCATAGTATTTGGGGGTAACCTTCCTACATTGATAAGGATATTCTTAGTCTGGACAACTACATTGTAAACCTGGGGGAAGGTATATATCCTTGACTATTGAGTTTGTAAACCTAGTTCTGACCCAAGGGTTGTGATATAATACATAAAATCAAGGGTTTTAGCTATCCTAGATTCAAGTGGAATCCTCTTCTAGGTTCTACTGAATCTTAGGTTAAAGTCTGAAATTGATTCTTGTTGATGCTTTTGCATGGACGTAAACTGATTTAGAAGAGAAAAAGGATCGACAAAATCATTGAATTCTTCTACAAAGGGCTCTACTAATTTGACCCATGAAGTAATGCTATTGTACTCTAAGGTTCTAAACCAGTGTAATATTCTCCCTCTAAAGGATAGGTCCAAGGTTCTGACAATGACATCTTCATTTTTTATGTTATGAATTACTGCTAGATTTAGGATATCTTGGCAATACTCGTAAGCAATTTTTCTTGATACATCATAGGTAGGTATCACTTTGAATACAGCTTGAGGGATATCGTGCATATGAATAAGCCTTAGAGGACTGACTTTATTCCAACTAGGATACTTCTATAGAGGCTAATTTGGGGCCACATTATTATTTTGAACCACATTTCTAGTCGTTGTTGTAGTTGGAGGTGGCCTTGGGGGCGCTGCAAGGTATGGTTCAAGAGGAGTCTCATATAATTGGAAATATGGGTTAACATTTCTTATGATGGTAAATCCTCTCAAAGGGAGATCATAATAGATAAATGAATATGGATTATTATTTACAGATTGCCTAGTATTCATGAAAACTATGAGCTATCAAAATGGCTTTTCTAGATTCTTGCATTCAGGAATTCACCAAGTGAATTAACTAATCACCACTTGATAATGTCAAGACAATTCACCAAATCTTTATTCCTTTGGGAAAAGGTAAAAAAGAAAGAAAGGGTGGGTTAACTAATGTTCTTGTAAACATGTCCCATCAAGCATGACAAAATTGTTGGGATACAAATTGACATCAACTAAAAGCTTGAAACTGTGACTGTTATCTTCTAGTTCTTTGATTAGGTATGCAACCACTAATCATAGTTTAGACCTCACATTGAATGAATTAAATATTACTCTAATTCAACCTCTAGAGTAGGCTAGTATTCCTTGTTAACTATTAAGGTATAGACTCATTTAAGCACAGTTAAATGTTTTAAAAGATAGAGATAGAAATGGGTCTAGGGTTAATAAAATGGTAATTGAATAGTGGTTGGATAAAGCTAACAACATAGGTATCTATAGAAAAATCCTTCTGACAAACAATTCACAATGTCCCATACTTGAGATTAATAGCATTCAAAATAAATAGTCTTCATCAATTGACTGAACAAAGATATACTTCAAGAAAGTTATTTCAAAATCAAAGATACTAATAATCCAAATTAGCAAAATAATATCAATATCAAGATTTAATATAAAATAACCTCTTGCAAGTATAGATTCAATTATGAAAGAGTGCTCTAAGCTAGCAATCCAATATCAGCAAAATAGACTAAACATAGCAGCATTAGTAGAAAAGCATTTCATAGCTTTAATCTCTCAAAGATTACAGAAGACACTAGTCTAAGGAAAACATCCAAGTAATGTTCCTTCTATTGATTTGTTAAAAAGTATTACACAGTAGGGCAAGCAAACACTCTAGATCCAATCTTGAAAAATGAGGTTTCGACCTCCTTTTATAGTTTTAACATGCTTGAAAAGAAATAAAAAGAAGTGCAACATTACAAGGAAAATGAAATGCCAAATTAGCCAGGTTCTGATGTGGTAGCCTCTTGTTTGTATTTGAGACCAGAGAAAAATGTGCGATCTTGCTCTCCTTTCTAGCCCAACTTCTACAACTTGGTGATATTTCATGGTGCTCGGCTCCAAACTATCAAAACCATGATCCAGGCCATCCATAATTCTTGTAGATATTATTTAACCATAGATCTACAAATGACTACACTTCTTGGTTCTTGGTTTCTTTAACACTTCATCTACTAGTTCGTATTGATTTACATTACAGTGGTTCTAGCCTTTTATGCCTTGGAGGTCATAAATATTAACCAACTATTTATCTACTAATGAACGACTAATATTAAAGCTCAAACACTACTTGTAGATACACAATGCAGAACATTTTGTAGTCCACTCCTCAGAACAATTTATCACATAATGTTGATCACTTTGACCATAGGCTAGAGCACATAATAATCCAACATAAAAATGCTCTTCAAGTTGTGTGGGATGGAACATTGCACTGATATGCTTATCTCATCCTTCAATTTACTTAAATTTGTTTCATGTCCATGGCATAAAGTAAAATCATGTTATAATTTGTGTCTTGAAACTTGCCCATTCAAGTTTAACCATCGCTAACCAGGGGGTAGAGCATTGCTCTGGCCCATGTGAGATATAACGTAAAACAATAGTATATAAGACTTTGTGTTGGTCTACTCCTTTACAACTCTCCTTTGTGAATTTTGATCGCTTTGACCATGGGCTAGAACACTGTTCTATACCATTAAGGATACACATGAACTTAAGTGGGATAGAACAAACTCAAAATAATCTTCAGCTTGCATAAGATGGAAAATATGTTCTACGCCATAATTCTGAAAGTAGTGAAGTCAACTTTGACTAATGTTGACTACAGGCTGGAACCATGTTCTATGCCGCATGGGTTGGAACATACTACATACCGCTATGCTTTAGACATAACAAAAAATGTGTTGTGACCCACAATTTAGAGATTTCTAAGTGTAAAATTTGACCTCTTTAACCATGGGGTAGAATGTCTTGCGCTACATTGCTCGAAAACACACTAGATCTTGCACGGGTTAGAACAAGCCTTTCTTGCCTTAGAAAATATTTCAAAAAATTTCTAAGGATGTGGCCATTTTGGGCCTACAATCAAATCTGATGCTTTCTTCTCTCTAGACCATAATAATGGTAAAATAAGGGATCATGACAACTATTGCTCATGATAATACAACTTAATATGCATAACACCAAGCAATTTTTCAATAATGCAATCTATGCATATGCCATAAGAAATTCAACAATGCATTCCACACAATTCCATATAGAAATCATTCAAGAGGATCCCATAATCTCAAGAATAAATTTCCCATAAATTCTTCCACAATATAATAAGATATTTTATTTTTATTAATATATATATAACATTTCTATAGAATCAATGTTCAAAGGTGAAATCTCCAAGTTTAAAGAAATCAACTAAGATTTATAACATTTCTCCATTCAAGGCACAACATTTGGAAGTAGAAAATACAAGACAACTTATTATTTTGATAGGTAAAAAATGTTCACCCGTGTGCTGAAATATAGGCTTCAAACACAAGTTTTAAGACTCTCACTCAACACATGTGAAACAATAGACATAGAGCTCTCAAAAAAAAGAAGATTTTTTTTTTTCAAAATAGAACCAAAAGGCACTATAATTAAAAGAATGAATATGTAGCATTAAATATTTATTATTTTAGCTATCCAACCCATTTACCTAAGGTACCAATGCGCTCTACACAAAATTCTAGTTGGAAAAAGACTACCATACTATTGTCTAATCTCAGTTTTATGAGCAACAAGCAAATCAAGAAACTTAGAACAAGCTACAATCCATCCTAAAAATAAATAAAAAATATTTAGGTTATTCCAACATGAACATGTGTGCAGTGTCTTAGAATGCAACAAGGTCATTCAGGTTTATTCCAACTTTTATCGTTCCCTTCCTTCTTCGCTATCTTTTTAAATATTTGCTTATACCCTCCTCCCAAATTTTCTTACTTTTCTTCCCATTCTCACCCAAAACCATTTCAAGAACAAAGTGGGTTCATAACAATTCTTCCCCCAACTTCTTTATTGCCCCCTTTTGGGTAGAACTTTAGACTAACAATTCTAATTTAATCTTTCATGCATTTCCATGTAATGTCGAAGAAAAAAAATACCTTCAATATTTTTATTTATATAAATTCCATAAATTCATTACTAGTTTCACACTACTAGCTTTCTAATGTTATTATAAACATTAGGAAAAATAAGATAACCAAATCAATTATTTTCTCTTAATAACTTTATTAATATCTAAAGTTAATATTAATTATTAGCTTGATATTAAGCAATTAGGTATTTAATAAAGCCTCTATATTTATCAATACCCTATTTGGTGGATCCTTTGTCAAAACCATTTCAAAAACACAAGTATAATATCAACAAATGCTTATTAAAATAAATCATTACAATATATTATACCACCACTTGTTCTTAATTATCAAATTTTCCTATGATTATTCCATCATCACTCGTTTATTAAGAACAACTCCCTTGCTCTAGCAATTTTTTGACCAATGGTATAATTGTATTCAAACACACATGAAAATGCAACTACATGAGAGTAACATTTTACCCTGGAGATATCATGGACTATTTCATCTAACCATCATTTACCTTTTATTTGGTCTCTCATTCCTATTGGTTAAACTTCATTATTCCACCCACGAGAGTACCTAGTCCTACAACCATATACATCATTATCAATACCATATTTTAGCATAGTATAATCAAAATATAAATTTGAAATAACCACTCATATTGATAATACAATTAAGATTAAACATTGAAAAACCACACATCAATACATAATCAATAGCAATTATGAGTTTGACCAAGGAGGGTCATGACATACTCTCCCATTGAACTAAACATAGTCCTCTATGTTTTCTACAATATATATTTCATTCAAATAAATAGGAAAACTATTTTCTCATATCCTCAATATTTTTCCAAGTAGTACATCGTTCAAAAAGTGTGGTCCCATTCGACCTTGCACTATTCTAGGGTTCATTTTCTCATAGCCTTGGAATGAAATATTAAAATATTAATTGGTCTTACTTAAATGATTGAAGGGTATTCCATCTATAATTTTGAGACATTCCAAACATGAGTAAGATCATCAACATATTTTATAATTAGGGATATGTGGAAAGTGTTATGAATATTTGATAGATTGGGGGGTAATGCAAGTATATAGACAACTAGACTTATCCTATCAATGATATCAAAAGACCCAAAAAAATGAGAATCCAACTTATTTGAATTTATGAAAGTTTTAATGGGTCTAACTCTTAAGAAAAAATAATCTTCTACAAAGAATTTCCTAGGCAATATTTTCATATCAACATAGCTCTTTTGATGATCAATTACTTCCTTAAACCTCTATTGGATCACTTTGAGCTACTCCATATTTTTAACAAAGTTCATTTTTATCACCATCCAATCTTCCAAATTGTCCCATGATAGAGGTATTCTGCATTTTCTACCATACAAGGCTTCAAAAGGATAATTCCCAAGGATGCATGATATCCATTGTTATATGTAAATTCTACTAAATGCAAAAAGTCTTCCCACTTAGATTTTTGGTCTATGCAATATATGTGAAGCATATCCTCAAGCACTTGGTTCACCCTCTATGTTTGTCCATCTATTTTTACATGTTATGCAAAACTAATATTCAACTTTGTTCCTATTGCATGATGAAGAGCCTGCTAGAATTCTAATGTAAATCTAGAATCTCTATCTAAAATGATCACTTCAAGAAACCCATGTAACCTAAATATTTCCTTGGAAAACCTATTTTCCACCACTAGTGCATCATCCTTGATGTTCTTTGGTATAAAATATGCAACCTTAGTCAATTTATCGACTACCACAAGAATTGCATCATGTTGATACCTAGTCTTAGGTAAACCCACAATGAAATCCATAGATATAACTTGCCATTTTTGCATTGGTATATCATGTGGGTATAATTTTCCTATTATATGTCTATGTTCAACTTTAACCTTTTGATATTTTAAAAAATAACAACAAAATCAATGTTATCCTTTTTCATCCTTGACCAATAAAAGATCTTTTTTTATGTTCTCTCTCATTTTTTCCCTCTAGGATGAATAGAGTAAGGAGATCTATGTGCCTATTGCATAATTATCCTCCTTAAATCATTGATTTTGGGTATATCCACCCTATCCTTAAAATATAAAAGATCATATTTTATGTTGAAATCATTTTTTCCTCAAGATTTCTCTCTATTTTAACCCAAATTTCAATGCAATATTTATCCTATAATTGTATTTTTTAACTTTGTCCATAAAGTCTACATGACTTTGGATCAATTTTGTTATATACCTTCTTCTACTCGAGGCATTTTTAACCTTCTTTTCCTTTCCTTTGATATATTCAATATGAAAGTCATAACCAACTAGGAATTCAACCCATTTCCATTGCCTTGCATTTAGCATGGGTTGAGTAAATATGTAACTTAAATTATGATGATTTATCCTTAGCTCAACATATTTTTGTAACAAATAGTATCTCCAGATCTTAAGAGCATGCATAATTGTTGCTAACTCTAGATCATGCATAGCATAATTTACCTCATGTTTCTTGAGTTTTTTGGACTCATATGCTACAACAACTTCATATTGGGATAATACCCCTCCCAAACCTTCTAATGAAGCATTAGTACGTACTATAAAATTCCTATAAGGATCTGGTAACTTAAGAATTGGTTTTTTATCCATATTATTCTTTAGAGTTTTAAAAGTGGTCTCACACTTATCCATCCATTTGAACTCTTTTACCTTATTTTGAAGGTTAGTGATGGAATAGGTAATTTCATAATAGTCCTTCATAAAACACCTATAGTAACCAGTGAGACCCATGAAACTCTTTACTTAAAACATATTAGTGGGTGTTGACCAACTTAATATGCTTCAACTTTCTTTGCATCTACAATAATCCCTTCTACAAATATGGTATTCCCTAAATACTATACTTGAGGGACATAAAAATTTTATTCTTTCTTAGCACCTCTAGAACTATCCTCAAATGTCAATTGTGTTCTTCCCTATTGCAGGAGCATATCAAGATATCATCTAAAAATATTAGTACAAACTAATCCAGATATGTTTTCAACACATTTTTCATCAAATTAATAAATTTTCCTTGTCAAATCAAATGGTAAACTCATAGTGCCCATATATGGTTTTAAATTTTACCTTGTGAGTATCCTCCTCACAAATATTTAGTTGATGATACCCAAATTTTAGGTCAATCTTGGAGAAAATGGTGGCATCCTTTAATTGATCAAAAAGATAATCAATTCTAGGTAAAGGATACCTATTCTTGATGATTACTTTTTTAGCACCCTCTAATATATTCTAACCTTAAAGAGATATCATTTTTATTAACAAAAATAAGAGGTGCACCCCATGGTGAATCACTTGGTGTAATCAAATATTTATCTAGCAACCATTGAATTTGCACCTTTAGCTCCTATAACTCAAAAGGATTCATCCTGTAGGGAGTTCTATTAATAGGTTTGGCTCCAAGAATCAATTCAATGGTGAAATTGAATTCGCACATAGGTAGAAGTATATGGTGATATTATGGAAATACATCCCTAAATTCATGTAGAACTGGATGTTTTCTAAATATTTTCTCTTTCCCATCATCCCATGTTTTATCATTTATATTGACAACATATACCATTCCATATTTCTTGATAGCTTTCTTAAGTTGCATTTCTGACAACAATTGAGGTCAATAAGATCCTTTCTCACTATGAATCCTTAGTCTCTTTTTATCATTATTAGAATAATCCATCCATCTATCTTGGAAATTGATTAGGGCTCCATGAGCCTTTATTCAGTCCATTCATAAGATGTGTAGTGACTCTACATATAAATTCTAAATGGTAGAACATTGGATAGGGAGATATTGAATGTAGGCACACACTAATCCAGTAAGTAGGTTTATCTAGACCCATACTCAACTTTTCACCCTTTTTCTAAAAATCCAGGTCTTTCTAGCATATCCTTGTTGAAAATAAAACTATTTGTATCTCCACTATCAATTAGTACTTTAATATTTTTATTATATAGCTTACCATTTAGTAACATTCGAGTGGCTTTCCTATCCAAGTTTTTATTCCCAATCACTACATAGATTCTTTGGGGTTGTACCTCAACCCTATTACTTGATTTTGGCTATTGAGAACACTTGTTTACATAATGCAGTCCCCCCAAATTTTAGCAACCTCCCTTGGGTCCCCAGTTTCTTTCTTACCTTTTATCCCGTATTCCCTCTTCCTGTGTTGGCTTTGTCTATCTTTGAGGTCAAATATTAGCATTGTTATTTTTTTTTTCTGGAATTTATTATTGTAATTTCCTTATTTCCTATCATTTTTCTTCTCAAATTTTGGGTTTCATCTATTCTTCTTGTTTTGCTCTTATTCCTATTTCATGAACCCCAAATTTTTTTATTTTTTGAGTTCCTGTTGATCCTTTTCTATCAACTCACTATAGTTGAAGTAGGATTTCCTTGTTTTTATATTGGCTTCTTCTTGCTGAGCCAAATCATATGCTTCTTACAAGATATTGGGTTTAAGTAGATTTATCATTGTTCTAATCTAGGTTTGCACTTATAATATGAACTTATATCTTTAAGGTGCTCATTAGCCTCATATGCTAGTACATATTTTAAAAAATTTATAAATTTATCATAGTATAAATCCATAGTAATGGTTCCTTGTTGGTGTGTAGATAATTCCTCAAATTTCTCTACATAAAATTGGTCTAGCAAGAATATTTTATTAAATGCTTAGACAAAATAATCCCACTAAATATTCACTACCTATATATTTCTACTAACCCTGAATGTATTCCAACACTCTAAATATATGTCTTGTAAATGGAGGGTAGCCCATACTATTTGGGTCACTGAAGAATAACTCTTCATGGAAAAATATATTTCCAATTCATTCATCTAGGACTTGATCGAATTACCTCC
This sequence comes from Wollemia nobilis, assembly GCA_028583015.1. Lineage (NCBI taxonomy): Eukaryota > Viridiplantae > Streptophyta > Pinopsida > Araucariales > Araucariaceae > Wollemia > Wollemia nobilis. The sequence continues at coordinate 4,187,070 of JAQPPZ010007509.1, read as the reverse complement.
TTCTTAATAAGTGAATTTAAATACCTTGATATTTTTTAGGTCTTTGGCTAGCTTAGCCTCAATGCAAGCACTTCCTTCTTGGTTCTCTATAGTAGGATCCTCTCCATGTTTACCCTTAGAATTCTTATTATAGGAACCTTGTTGTACTAGAGTTTCCAACAATTGTGTATGTTATTCCATATGTTCATGTAGTAATGAAACTATAGTTGTGATGTTTTACACCTCTCTGTTGGAGTTTCCAAAACTTTCTCCTTAGGGTATAGATTCAGTCTCATCCTACCTAGCTTACCTCTAGTTTTGAGAAGACCCTCTTTTTCCTCTCCTTAAATTGGGTGTCATTTCTCTTGGTCATACAAAGGAGTTGAGTGATATTACAATTTCTTCCAATTGTACTTCTAACTACTAGTTATTTTCATCATCCCCATGAAGTAACATAGAGCATTATAATTCACTTGATAATGTTCATGGTCATACTTGCTCCACACATGGTGTCATACCCAATAAGATACTAAACTCTCTAGGATTTTTATTCCTTGGTCTGAATTGGTCCCATCAACATGAAATATATGTTGTATCCTAGTTTATGTTAAGGTTCCTAGAGTAGTAAGTCACCCCAAAGTTATACATTAAGTCAGGCCAATCATAGGTTCTCTCCAAGGAAAATTCTAGTCCTATGACATAGAGCTTTGATACCAATTGTAACAACCCAATTAAAACAACCCTAGACAATGTTTTTTTTTTTTAATTTCTTAGGTAGGTTTCACAAGAAGTCCTAATCCTTTTTTTCAATATTAATAAGGTATAACCAATTTTGAGACTTTTTCGCTCCAAACGACTCTCAAGTGGATAGGATAGGCCAACATCCTATAATTTTGAGATTCACATTTATAAACCTCCATGGTTTTAAAGGATGCCTTAGTGGTCACCCCATATTTCTTATACCCTCCAAAAGTATGAGACTACTCGACCACAATGTAAGGATTATCCCTTTTTAATCTTTAGAAAAGGGAATGCCTTTTTCCCAAACCATACATAATTCCATCTATGTAGGGTTCCTCTAGAATAATTCCTTAAGGACTAATTATCACACCTCCACGATGAGATGACTAGTACCTTCATGCTTAATTATCACATCTCCATGGTGAGCTAATTAAGGCTATTACCACTCCACATGATAATATGCACGGTTACTCGATCCTCCTCATTCAAGGTACTGCCAATGTTTTACCTTGAAAATGGATCCTCTTCCTCTGTGGTAAGAATCATATTCCAAGCCTTACTTCTTAGGACTTCCTAAAACCTTTCCTACCTTAGGTACACTCAAGCCTCACCGCTCATGGTGTCATTAATGGTAACTCAATGTTAGAGAATATTACATTATTTGGTACATGACAATGTACCATCTTGGCAAATTATTGTAAATATTATATAAGGATTGTGTCCTATATTAGTGAGTGAATATTTTATTTAATGTAATATTGTGGAGGAAATGCACAAGTTTCATGTAAATATGTATGCAAGTGCTATGGGGGTAAATGTGCACAAGTGTCTAATATGCAAATGTGCACATGTGTCCTTAGAATAGAAAATTGAAGAGTTGTTAATAAGAGTGAAGGTCAAGAGTGCAACATATGAAGAGTCACATACAATTATATATTTGTGATAAAGCATTGTAATATGAATGAATTGAACATGCAAATATTTATGCTTGCATTAGTAGACCTTTATTCAATAATATTTTTAGTATTTTTATGTGCAATATTGTGAGCATGTTTATGTGAGTATTTTAATGAGATATTCTGTTTGATATTACATTTTGAGTTATTATTTGATTCATTATATTGCAACTTCATTATATTAGATCATGTGATTATTTTCCTATGGTGATTTATATTAAGTATTAGAGCTTCAAAATCTAATAGTGGTATCATAGCTATAGCAAGGTTGCTTGCACATAATTTGAAAGTTACAATAGGTTAGAGTCTTTCCATAGTTGCAGGAACAACTAGTGAAGAATAACCTATCAAGACTAGGACTCAACAAGGATATTTCCATTGGATTTTATGAATAACTAGCGAGGATTAAGGATCCTTTCCATTAGGTTGAAGAACAACTAGTGAAGACTAAGAAATCAACTTGAAGATAGTTGATTATTTAGGGAATAGATAATCCGAAATTGATAAAAGATATTGAAGGGACATAAATCCCTTGATACTGATATTTCTCTTAGGAAAAAATAATTATTAATTGAGGTGTTTTGCAGATTGAATATTGTAGAAAGAACCAACACAATAAATTTGGTCATTCAATTTTTTGGATTCTTAGGTATTTCTAGAGAAATATATCTAAGATAGTGTTGTAGTGAAAATGGATCTTCAAAATTTTCAAAGCTTCCTACAATATATAGATAAGACTTTCATCTTCATGTGCTAGAAGGTTGAAGGCTTTCCTCAAGCAGGGATTGATTCGAGTTATAGTCAAAAAAAGTTTTAGGTCATTAAGATATTGACCTTGATAAGATAGATTGAATTTACCTATTCCAAGAATCTATTCAAAATAGAAGGTAATCTATAATATTGATCTAGGTCTTGAAGATAGACCTTGACAAATTGGTCCAAGAGAAGAGACCAATATTAAGAGATAGAGTTCAAAGAACTAGATATTTGAGACCCTTTAGAGAAAGAGGTCCATAGTGGAGATAAGTGGCCCTAGTAGAAAAGAGGCCATATTTTATTGAGAAAGGAAGGATTCATAAGGATAAAAGTCCTAGAAGACTTGTAGATTCAAGATTGAATAAAAAGGAGACCTATTAGAAGAGCTCTAACAAGAGTACTTACTCCATATTTGTGGATAGAATTGATTAAGTTAAAGTCCATAAATTTAAGAGTTAAATACAATAAGAAGACTTGAAGCTAGCATACAAGACAGGGCAAAAAGTCAAGTGAAAGAGATTAGACAACAACAAACTTCACTCAAGAATATTAATGCTTAGAATTAAACTAAGCACAGAGGAGAGTAATAAAAGTGCAAAGGAGATATAAGGTATTGTGAAGAATTGATAGAAGCTCTTATTAGAATAGCAAGTATTACAAGACATTTAATAAAAGGAAAAGGCTTGTATGGTGTAAACTCAGCTACAAGAGACCAACAAGATGGACTCCAATCACATAACACAAATGCAGTAATGGAAGAAAATTGCAAATTGATATTCTTATAATTCCTAAATTCACACCCCTTCTACAAAATATTACAATCCATCATATAGAAATCAAAAACCAAATAAACCCTAAAAACGTTTTTTTTTCTAAAAATTGATAAAAATAGATATTTTTTCTAAAAACTGTTAAAAATAGAAATGACTCAGATTGCACTCAAATTCGGTGCACACATCCCTCTTACAATAATGAACCTTAATTTAAAATTTTAGGTCTCAAATTAAGGCATAAAAAAGGTAATAAACTTCTAACAACCAAAAAAACCCAAAAAACTCGGGAACCTATTCTAAAAGCTAATTTTGGGGCACTAGATGGGGGAGTTAGGTCTCGAAAACATGATTTTTGGAGGGTCAAGAGGATCTAAGATCATATTGATGCAGAACACACATGTGGAACCACCTGTTAAATTTCAAGGCAAATGGGCATTCGGTTCACAAGTTATGGCTCTAGCAAGATGCATCAGTCTCCTCTAGTGAAAAAGAACTTAGCTCTTGCAAGTTTAGCTGAATTGAAATCCTATAGCTTTTGGTTATCAATTTATTTAACTCTGAATCTAAAACCCAGGTGTTATCTAGACTGTGGTAATCCTTCCCACTGAACCAAGAATTTGTTGTAGCTCTCATGTCTGGTGGTGATCACCTTATTATCAAGCACCTGTGCAACTCTATATTTTTTCTTCTTAGGCATCTATCATGCCCAATTTAATGTATCTTGTAATTTTTCATCCTTGGAAGTACCAAGATACTAAAATAAATCAAAAACATTAAAAATAGGTGAAATATCAAATTCATCGGGCAGCTCCACTTTATAGGCATTATCATTGATCTTATTCAAAATCCTGCATGGCCCAATTTTCTTAATTTTTAGTTTGTTATATGTCCCCTTAGGAAATATTTATTTCCTAATATGAACCATGACCATATCACCCTCTTCAAACAATTTCACCCTTCTGTGTGCATCAACAAACTCTTTGTAGTGAGCATTACTACTCTGCAATTTTGCCCTCACTGACTCTTGCACTTTATGGATATGCTCAGCAAATGCTTTTGCATCATCACTAACTTGTTCCCCAATTGGTAACTCAACCAAATCTAATACACCTCTAGGATTTTGACCATAAATAATTTGAAAAGGAGATTTACTTGTCGACCTGTTCACTGAACTGTTGTATGCAAATTTGGCTTGTGACAAGGCTAAATCCCATTATTTTGGTTTTTCTCCAACTATGCATCGTAAGAGGTTTCCCAAGGTTCTGTTCACTACCTCTATTTGCCCATCGGTTTTTTGGGGTAAGTACTACTGAACTACAGCCTAGTGTTCAAAATTTTCCATAATGTCCTCCAAAAGTGACTCAAGAACTTAGTATCTTGATCAAAAGTAATAGTCTTTGGAACACCATGCAACCACACAATCTCATCAAAGAATAATACTGTAGTCCTAGTTGCATCATTATTTTTCTGGAAAGCAATGAAATGCACCATTTTTGAAAATCTGTCTACCACAACAATAAATGAATCCTTACCCCTCTGTGTCTTGGGCAACCCCAACATAAAATTCATACTCAGATCGGTCCATGGTCCTATAGGAACTGGTAGTGGCATATACAACCCTGTATTTTGCACATAGCTCTTAGTCATTTAACATACTCTACATATAGAGATAAAATTTATTATGTCTCTCTTCATTTTTGGCCAATAGTACTTCTCCTCTACAAGAGTGGTAGTTTTGGCTACTCCAAAATGACCAGCCAAACTCCCACTATGTAATTCCCTCAAGATGTTCTCTCTCATAGAGCCATTGGGAATGCATAATCGATTACCCTTAAACAAGTAACCATTCTATAAAAATATACTTTTCAAAAATAGTATGGGACTCACCCCCTATCATACTTTTGCACTATTGCACAATATTCCCAAAATCCGCATCAGATTCATATAGATCTTTAATCCCCTCAAATACTACCACTTCATTATCCATAGTGGTCAACAACAAGACTATCCTACTAAATGAATCAACAACCTTATTTTATTTTCTTGACTTGTGTTTTAGGACAAATGTATATTGTTGCAAAAATGAAACCCATTTGGCATGCCTGCTATTTAATTTTTTTTTAGAATTGACATACCTCAATGCTTCATGATCATTAAAAAACACAAACTCCTTTGAGATTAAGTAGTGCCTCCAATGTTGCAATGCTTGCATAATTGCATAAAATTCCACATCATATGTAGAATAATTCTTCATTATGTCATTCAACTTCTCACTGAAAAATGCTATAGGTCGGTCCTCTTGACATAAGACACCACCAATTCCAACAAATGAGGTATCACAATCAACCTCAAACACCTTACTAAAATCTATTAACACTAGAACAGGGGCTTCTGACACCTTCTTCTTCAAGAGTTCAAAACTCTCTGTTGTTGTTGTAGTCCATACAAACTCTTTCCCCTTTGTGCACTCAGTTATAGGGGCATCTATACTACTAAAGTTCCTGATGAAATTCTTGTAAAAGGTAGCTAGTCCATGAAAGCTCCTCACTTCTGTTATAGATCATGGAAGAGGTCATTCCAGAATTGCCTTCACTTTCTCATCATCCATCCCCATGCCATATCTCGAGATTACAAATCCCCAAAACACTAAAATATCTTGAAGAAATCTACATTTCTTCAGGTTGACATACAATTTCTCCTTCCTAAGCATGTCTAACACTAATTTCAGGTGTAAAAAATTCTCTTATTCACTTTTACTATAAATCAAAATATCATCAAAATACACAACCAAAAACTTACAATTATATTCCCGTAGTACTCTGTTCATCAACCACATAAATGTACTGGGTGCATTAGACAACCCAAATGGCATCACCATCCACTCGTACAATCCATATTTTTTCTTAAAATTTGTCTTCCATTCATCCCCTTCTCGAATTATGATCTGGTAGTAGCCACTTCGTAGATCAATTTTACTGAAGGATTTAGCTCCAGCCAATCCATCCATCATGTCATCCACTCTTGGCATAGGATACCGATACTTTATTGTGATCTTTTTTATGTCTCTACTATTCACACACATCCACCAATCACCATATTTCTTTAGGGTTAGCAATTTTGGAGTCACACATGGACCCATACTCTCCCTAACTAATCCCTTCTTTATTAGCTCTATCACTTGTCTATTCAACTCTGCATTCTATGTTAGGTTCAATCGATAAGTTGCTTGATTTGGAAGTGTCGATCTTGGAATCAAATCCATGTGATGTTGGATATCCCTTTTTGGTGGTAGCCCATATAGTAACTCCTTTGGTGTGACATATTTATATTCACTTAGAAACTTAGCTATTGCTGTAGGTATAACCACTTCCTCTATTTCTAGCTTCCTAGTTGTTAAGGCATAATAGAAGCTAGCATCCCTGATCTCTGCAAGAAAATTTTTCATTGTCAACAAGCTATCACTCAGCCCATCCTCCTTCAAATGTACAAGAACTACCTCTACACCATCCTTATAGAATATGTAAGTATTATTTCTTCCATTATGGTTAGTATGCCTGTCGTACTACCAAGGTCTTCCCAATAGAATGTGACATGCATCCATCGAGATCACATCACACCACACTTCATCCTTGTAAGTACTCCTAATTAAAAATTTAATTAAACACCTATGATCTACTGTTACCTCATTCTCATTCTTAACCCATGAGATGCAATATGGATAAGGTATTTTTCACATTTCAGGTGCATTTTATCAACCATGACATTTGACACCATATTCTCACAACTACCACCATCAATGACAATGTTACATACCTTTCCTTCTAATGTACACCTTATTCGAAATATGTTCATTCACAGCCAAGAATCTTCACCATCTATGGTCTAAACCTTTGCTTTTCTTTGAACTATCTCTTTCTTAGTAGCAATCAACATCCTCCTTATCATAAATGCTTCCCCCATGTCAGCAACAACTTCATCCTCATCCTGCTCTTCCATATCAACCAGATTGATCCTTCCTTGTCCTCCTTGACCCCTTTCTTGGACATCGCGTTGGGGATACTAAAATGCTTTGTGCCTCTCCTCACCACATCCATAATAGGTATACGACCTCCTCGGATCATTCCCATTTCATCCACCATCATAACCTCTACCTCGTTGGTATCCTCTTCCTCTTAGATTTTGCCCATCTTCTTCTTGTTTAGCAAGTATTGAGGATTCTCCCTTGAGAAAATTAGATCCACTTCAACCTCGACCTAAAGAGGGTGTGAATCCCTTATTACCTCTTCTATTAATCCTTTTCGATTTCTCCTCCATATTGAGGTTCATTTGATACGCATTCTCCATTTTAAGAGTGTGATGCATGCTCATCTCATCTTGAACAAAAAAAATTAGGCCATTTACATACCTAGAAACTTTTGGTTCTTCATCTCATTGTGCTCCACTCGAATGGATAGCTTGTAGAATTCATTAGTATAGTCCTCAATGCATTGATCCTTCTGTCGAAGATTCTAAAATCTACGAAATAGGGTTTGGGAGTAGTCTACAGGTATAAATTTTTCCTGTAACTTCTTCTTCATCTTTGTCCAATCCCTGATATTTTTGTTTCCATTCCTCTTTTGTGTAGTCTATAAATGATCCCACCAAATCAATGCATATCCCTTCAACTTTGTGCATGCAAGCTTAACCTTATTCTCTTTAGCAAGGTTACTCCATTCAAAATATTTTTCTAGGCTATTGATCCAAATGATCAACTCCTCTAGTTTCAACCCACCAACATACTCGAGAACCTCAATCTTGATCCCATATCGATTACCCTTAAGCCCCTCTAGAGCTCGTATCAATCAATTTTAAAAAATGTGCCCTTATTCCTCTAAGCCCTCTAGTTTTGCTTCTATGTGGACCTTAGATCCACGTTCCTCAAGTATGTTTTCATCATCAAATCCTTGATCTGCACGTGCCCTAGGACATCTCTCTCCCATGTGATCAATCACACCAATCAACCATGCTATTTCTGCACTCAGATCCTCGATCTACCTATTTATCTGGTAATATCTTCTAGGTGGCATCTTCCCTTCACTAGCGAGATCACACCCACTCTAATACCAAATGGTGTAAACTCAGCTACAAGAGACCAATAAAATGGACTCCAATCACATAACACAAATGCAATAATGGAAGAAAATTGTAAATTGATATTCTTATCATTCTTGAATTCACACCCCTTATACAAAAGATTACAATCCATCATATAGCAACCAAAAACCAAATAAACCCTAAAGAAACCCTAAAAACATCTTTTTCTAAAAACTGCTAAAAATAGTTTTTTCTAAAAACTGCTAAAAATAGAAATGAGTCGGATTGCGTCCAAATTTTTTGCACACATACCTCTTACAATAACGAACCTTAATTTAATAATTTAGGTCTCAACTTAAGGTATAATAAAATATAATAAACTTCTAACAGCCAAAAAAACCTTAAAAACCTGGGAACCTATTCTAAAAGCTAATTTTGGGACACTAGATGGAGGATTTAGGTCCCAAAAACATGATTTTTGGATGGTTAGGAAGAAATCATCTTGATGCAGAAAACGCATGCTGAACCACATGTTAAATTTCAAGGCAAACGAGTGTACGGTTCACAAGTTATGGCTCTGACAAGGTGCATCATTGTATTAAAGGAATACTTGGCAAGAGAAATATTTCAAGGAAGGACAACATTGAAGATAGAGTGTAAGGTAGTAAGCACTATTAAAAGAGGAGAATGCATGAATAGAGACTCGCAAGATATCTAATTGGTTGGACAAAGTAATGGATAAAGGGCAGCAAGGTATACTATAGACGAACAAAGTTAAAGACAAATTCAAGGGGATCTAGAGAGCACTAGTGAAATAAAATCCATAGAAGGCATAGAAAGGAATTCATCTTACAATTTTTTGAAGTCTAAGACTACAAAGAGAGATAGATATAGAATATATCTATAGATTTTTCCAAGGAGAAGCTATGATTTTGAAAAGTAGAGGCAGAGAAAAGAAATTCTATGCAGACGTCTAAGATGCAACAAGCTTAAAGATACCTTAACTTCTAAGATGTCTAAGATGTTTAATTTTTTATTTTTCTAAGGTTTAATGAGTTTAGGAGGAGAGAAGGATATTAATAGAGTATTAATACCTTAGTTTCTTCTTTAAGTTCTAAAGTAATAAGTAGAAGATACCTTAATTGCTTCTTTAAGTTTTTGGAGTGATAAGTAGAAGTAGAGTATATATTTAAGTTTTTCAAAGTTATTTAAATTTTTGAAAGGTTTAATTTTAATATTTTTTGAAAGTTCAAGTTAAATAGAATATTTGTAAATTATTTATTTTTGGAGAGATAAGAAAGTCTACTTCAAATTTAGGATTTTTAAAATTGCAAACATTCTTACTTTTCTAGTTTCTAATATATTAGGGAGACATAAGAAATTCTACATCATAGGTTTTTGGAAAATTTAGAAACTTAGAAATTATTACTTAAACCTAGGGAGTCACAAGGATGTCTACTTCAAAAGAATTGTTGAATTCAATAGATCTAGAATTTTTGATACAAAAAGAAAAAGTAAATGTCATAAAATTTGGAATAAAAAATTTGCTTGCAAAAACTAAAGGAAATTTAGATCTAGTTTCAAAATTGATTTATAGTGAAGCTATAGAAGAAAACTTTGAAACATTTGAATACTATCTACATGCAAGAATTTTTGAAGCAATTGATGATGGAAAGGATAGTATTATGATACCTCTAGATATTGGTAGCATAATGTATATGGCATTGCTTACACTCAAGTTTTATAAAGAAGAGAACATGAAACAAAAGGAGTTGATTGAATCACTTAAGAAGAAAACAAAAGTAGATGAATCTTTTTTTTAGAAAAGATATTTCATTCTTCTTGCAACATTGATATTCCAAGGCCATCTAATTCAGAATATTATCATGATGCTTTAAGTGAATGTTCAGAAGTTTCTATACATAAAAATATATATGATGTGAAAGACAAAGGTAAAGGAAATATTATTTTGCAAGAATCTAATGACAATGTGAAAGCTCAAGAAAGTACAAAAATTGAAGAACATGAAGCTAAAATCAAATATGAAGACAAGCAACAAGGAGGAGAATAGGATAAATATCAACGACAAAGACCATATTGAAGACTAAAAGTCTTCAATAACCAAATAATGTAATACAGGGGGTGTTAGAGAATATTACATTATTTGGTACATGACAATGTACCACCTTGGTACATTATTGTAAATATTAGATTAGGGTTGTGTCCTATATTAGTGAGTGAATATTTTATGTAATGTAATAATGTGTAGGAAATACACAAGTGTCATGTAAATATGTGTGCAAGTGTTATGAGTGTAAATGTGCACAAGTGTCTAATATTTAAGTGTGCACATGTCCGTAGAATAACAAAGTGAAGACTTGTAAAGAAGAGTGAAGGTCAATAGTGTAGCATATAAATAGCCACATACAATTATATATTTGTGATAAAACATTGTAATATGAATGAATCGAACGTGCAAAGCTTTATGCTTGCATTAGTAGACCTTTATTCAATAACATTTTTAGTATTTTCATGTGCAACATTGTGAGCATGTTTATGTGAGTATTCTAATGAGATATTTTGTTTGATATTACATTTTGAGTTATTATTTGATTCATTATATTGCAACTTCATTATATTAGATCCTGTGATTATTTTCTTGTGGTGATTTATATTAAGTATTGGAGCTTCAAAATGTAATACTCTTTTTTAGGTCTTTGGGATTTGTCTTATTTAAGGGTTCTAGCTTGGCTACTATATTTAAACCCTCCCAAAATACCCCTTTTTCATCCTATAAACATATCACTCTAAAGGAATCATAACTCTCTCATGAAGAAAATGACATTTTATATTTATGTATCATAATATGTTACTGAAGAAACGACAATTCAAATATTTACATCACACAATAGGTTTGAGCATCATAACATATTAATTCAATTGCTTCCATATTACATTTTAAATCTTTGCTACCATTTCCTATATAAGAACAATATAATGAATATATAACAGGAACAACTGTAATGTATTTCACAAAAGATTACATCATACCCAAATCCAATAATAACTATCATAATAATCATGAGTTCCCAAAATCCATATTTCATAATATATATTTGTTACTTTACACTAGTTTACGATTGACAAGATTTCTATACAAAATACATTACATTTCCAATTTGCCAATATAAAATCAATAACTTTATTATCATCAAATCTGGTGCTTTCTTCTCTCTAAAGCATAATGATGATGAAGTAAGGGATCGGGACAACTCTTGCTCATGATAATGCAACTTAATATGCATAACACCAAGCAATATTTCAATAATTAAATCTATGCATATACAATAAGAAATTTAAAAATGTATTCTACGCAATTTCATACAACAATCATTCAAGAGGATCCCATACTCCTCTCAATAATGGATTCCCCATCCATTCTTCCATAGTATAATATGATATTTTATTTTTATCAATATATATATATATATATATATATATATATATATATATATATATATATATATATATACTTCAAAATACAACTCTTATTCTATAACTCTTTCATTTATGCTTGACATGAAAAATAAGTATTTCTTTTCTATATTAAGAAACTGATATCTAAACATAATAATTGCAAAAGCTATCAGTTTTATTACAAATATATTCAAGCATAAAACATTATTCTCAAATGAATATTTCCTCTTTTCTTCCTTAAATAAAATCAGACATCATAGCTCATTGTAATTTCATACTAGATTTAAGAGTCCGACTTTTTAAACTTTTTGAATGTTTGCTTAAAAACTTGAGAAAAATAATATATTTTTCTCTTTTATTTGGGAGCCATGTTGGAGTATATTATATTATTTGGTACATGCTAATGTACCATATTGGGTACATTATTAGATTAAGAGTTTATCTTAGATTAAGGTTTGAATATTTACTTTATGCAATGTAATAAATGCACAAGTGTTAGAATGTGCAATGATGTAAATGTGCATGTAGTCCACATGTACATAAGTCATGGGTTAGGTAGATGAAGAGTCATGGTCAAGGGATATATATCTATATATATACCTTTGGTAGAGTGAAGCAAAGGGAGAGACTGAATATAGAAGTGAGTAGTTAGAGTAGTATAGAATGGTAGATACAATACAGTTCTTGCGTTAATTTTTGGAGTGTTCAAGTCCTCCATTATACTACATTGTACTATTTTTGTGAGCTTTCATTAATGGCTATTTTATGAGTTATTACAAAAGTTTTTTATATAGTTTTCCTACATATTATATTGCCATTATTATATAGTTAACATTGCTTACTTATTTTACATCTTGTGGTTGCATTTCCTTTAATTTATATCATCAAAAGCTAATAGTGGTATCAAAGCACATGGTAGTTCGATAGAAAATAGGGAGAGCTACAAGAGAGATTGAGAGGATATATAAAATATTTTTTTCAAAATTTTTGAAATTGCATTTGGCTATATTATTTCTAGAGATTTGTAAAAAAACTTGTGAATACTAGGACTCAATATTGATTCCACTAGATTGATTAATAAACTAATGAAGATTTCATTATCTCTAGATTTAAAGATTTATCCATTACAATTTTTATAATACTTTATTGCAGAAAAATTGATTCAAAGAAAGTTGAGAAGCTTCGTACAAGAGCTAAAAAAAATATCTTCTTTGGAATCAATCTAGTACTTAAAGCAACAAGTTGGAGATTGAAGATTTTGAGGCCTAAGAAAAAAGGTCCCACTATAGGATTTGCAGATTGAAGACTCCAAGCTGGAGATTGAGAAAAGAGTAAGAGGCCAAGGAAGCCTCATTGAAGACTACGTATCAAGGAGGAGGTATAAAAAATAATACCCCATTGTATATTGAATATTGAGGAGAATTAGAAAGGAGGTCCTCACAAAAACTTGAAGATTATAGAATTTAGATTGAAGATAGTATAGACTCCAAAAAAGAGTCCAGGAGAAGATTGGAGATTGGAGTTTTCTATTGAATATTGAATAATGTATATTGTAGAGTGAAATAAGGATAAAAAAACTCAAGAAGTTGAAGATATCCACAAGAGGTCCCATTGAAGAACTTCCAGATTTGGAAGATTGAATATAGAGAAGGACTAGCAAAATTCCTATTCCAGATTTTAGAATCAACAGAATCAGGAGATCCAAGAAAGAGATATCATTATAAAAATTTAATAGTTTAAGGTTGAAGAGATCAAGGAAGGTCTCACTAAATTTTCTAGAAGCTATTGGATTTAAATATCCTGGAGAATTGGTCTCAAGGAAGGCCTGAAAGGAGAAAGAAGGAGAAGGCTAGGAAAACCTCATTAAAGGATATTTAGAGGACATTGAAGGAAAGTTGAAGAAGGCCATTGAAGGAGATTAAAGGAGAAATCAAGGGATAATATTTCTAGAAAGAAGAATTTCTTGATAGAGAATAATTTGGGATAATTATCATCATCTGATAACAAACTCAAAGAGGGAAGGATTTGGTAAGAAGTTTGCCAAACTTTGGAGGATATTTATGAAGACATCAAGACATTCAGATTATTGAGAAGAAGGCCAGAAGATAGGTCAAGATAAAATTTAGAATTCAAAAAGGAGGTTGAAGGAGAAAGGAGCTAGAAGAAGCCTCCAAATGTAAGAGATTTAAAGATTTCCATTAAAGGCTTAAAGGTTGATTTGAAGAGAGGAGGTTGCTAGTTTTACAACAAAAAATTGAAGGGTTTTAGAAGGAAAGGTTCAGCTACAAATTGGAGGAGTTTCCTACCAATTTAGGAAGACCTAAAGATAAATTTTTAGAGAAGAAATTGACTACATTATAATCCAAAAATTTCAGATTTAAGGACAACAAGAAGGTAACAATTTAGGTAGCATTAATAGTTGCTAGTTTTCATAATTCAAAAAAGCATGACATGAAGGAATAATACAACTCATTAGGATATGAATAGAGACTATAATTAAGAAAGATAGATTACTTACAAACACTCACAATGAGACCTTTAAATAGAAAGTTACTTACCTCTCACTCAACCCTAAGACTCATGTACATGTGGAATACATGCACATTTACATAATTGCACATTATAACACTTGTGCATTTATTCTATTACATTAATAAAGTAATAACTCCTAAATTAATGCTAAACTAAATATACACCCATGAGGATACATTAGGAAATAACAAATGATGTAATATCCATATTTTCTAATAGAAGCAAAGGGAGAGGCATAATATAGAAGTGATTAGTTAGAGTAGTATATAATGGTAGATACAATATAGTTCTTGCATTAATTCTTGGAGTGTTCAAGTCCACCAGTTTACTACATTGTACTATTTTTGTGATCTTTCATTAATGGTTATTTTCTGAGTTATTGTAAAAGTTATCATATAGTTTTCCTGCATATTATATCACCATTATCATATAGTTAATATTGATTACTCATTTTACATCTTGTGGTTGCATTTACTTTAATATATATCATCAAAATTAAATAAGCCACTACACTGTCCAATAGAAAGATTCAAAAACTGCAGCAATAATGATATAATCAATATAAATATATGCGATAGGAATGTTTTCGGTTTTCAAAAAATAATTATTTATTTTCTCTTAAAGTAAAACACAGAGATTATTTCATTTTAGAAATCTAGTTCGGATATTTTCCAAGCTTCCCTTTCATTTTCTACTAAAATAAGAAATAACCATATAAACGTCTTCCTTCTTTAATTTTTTTTTTATTTGTGGAAAATATCCCAAAAGGGATGCCAATTTCGGGTAAGACCCAAGGAGGTAGGGGTATCCATTCTGCAAAAATCATCCAGGGTACGATCCTAGCCTACCACCTTTGACATACTCAAGGAGCAAACAAACACACAATAAGATTTAAAATAAATAAATAAATAAATAAAAATAAAAATAATAAAATAAAATAAAAAACATGCTTCTTGAGTGTGTCAAAAATAAAAAGCACAACCAAGCACACACACAATAAGATAAAAAAAAACACAACACGAACCACATAGAAAAACACAAGAACAACATAAAAAAACACAAACATGATAAAAACAACATAACACTACAAAGACATAACCAACAAAAACATGAAAAACACAAACAACCAAAACCTAAAAAATTAACAAATAAAAATTAAAAAAACAACCAACAACAGACAGTAAAAAAACAAAAAACATATAAAACACTCACACACAAAAACATGAATTAACACAAACAAACATAAACACAAGAACAAGAAAAACAAAAACACAAGAACAATAACAAAAAACACAAAACACAAAACACAAAACAATAAAAACATAAGAACAACAAAAAACAACACAAAGAACACAAAAAAAAAAACATACACACCACAAAAAATTAAGCAAACAAAAAATTGAACATAAAAATGACCTTTCTAGACCAAAAGACTTTTAAGGCAAGAATCAACAGAGGAAAAAATAAGAATAGTTTGAGCTAGGGAACTAATATACCCTGACCGAACTAAAAAGAAGCAAGAAGAAACTAGGAACCTTCAAAACTGGATCTATCCAAAGAAATGATAGAAATAAGAGCTTCCCTTATTTGTGAAGCCCACCATCTAGGAGGGTGGCCATAACAAGTAAGATCACCTTTGTCCAAAGCCCAATTAGCTAAAGCATCAGCACTCTTGTTTTGATTTTTGACCACATAATTGTAATCAATTTTCAAAAATTCCATCTGGATTAATTGAATCTTCTCAATAATTATTTTATTCTCTAATCAACCTTATGATTCTTATAAGGATTCTTCAAAATATTAATCATGAGTTGAGATTCAGAATCAAATAACACCTTTTTCCATCCAACCTTAATAGCCTCTTGAAGGCCTCCAAGGATACCATACCCCTCAAAAAGGTTATTGGAAAGCATACCCAAATTCTTAGCAAAAGTAAAAACTAGGGAGCCATCTAAAAATCTACCAATTCCTCACGCACTAGCTTTTCTAGGGTTCCCTTTAGAGGCTCCATTAGTATTGACTTTACCAAAATCCTTAGGAAGAGATTGCCAATTTCTAGTCCTATCCATATTACAAATACTTACATTCCCTTTAATTTGGTTGCCCTTAGAATATTTAATCTTAAATCTTTGCATCACTTGATCCCATCTTTGGTGGAAGTTTTGGGGGTGATTAAGGAGATGATGGACTGATTCAACTAAGTTGGCTATGGTCTTTTGCCAAATATAGTTAATATCCTTCCTATCTTGATTAAAAATTTGATTGTTCCTTTCATTCAAGATATTTCAAAGAAGGATGGTAGAACCCATCCAAACTAACTGCCTAATAAAATGATCAACACCCTCTTGTTTAGGCCAATCCCTCCAAAGTTGTTCAAATGTTAAAAAATTGGACCACTGTAAGCCAAGTAAAGTGGATTATACTCCATATCTCAAAGGCTAAAGTACACTCAATAAAAATATAGCTGAGAGTTTCTACATTATCTCCACACATTTCACATCTAAAAGGGCCATGAAAACCATGCTTCATAAGTTGCTCACTAGTAAGCACCCTACGATGTAATAAAATCCAAATAAATAACCTCACCTTAGGCCAGATATTTTGAGCCCACAACTAAAAAATATATTAGAATATTGGTTGGGATTATTATGGCATAAGGTCAAATAACCTTGAGCAACTGAATACTCACCCTTAGTAGTGTTGTTCTATCCAAAAAATATTTTTCATGGGACCAAGAGAGAGACCTCATATGAAGGATGCCTTGGATATCTTGTCTTTGCCTTTTTGGGATTTGAATAGGCCATTCCTTAATAGAGATCTAATATTTTCCAACCTTTGAATTACCAGTATGGTACCGATAGTAATTAGCCACCTTCATCTAGTTAGCTTGGTGAAGCTCCTCCATCCAAGGCCTCCAATCGGGAAACTGAGTTATCAAAGGCTTGTGACCATCCCAAGAATTTGTCCAAAAATTTATTATTTACCATTATCTTCCTTATTTACTTCAAGTGCAACTACATTAACCCATTTCCTAGGTTCAAATTTTAAAGTATTAATATGACCATTTGCTACGTAACAGAAGACTAGGTCTGAGGAAATATACAATGATCGAAATTAGTTTTCTAAAGCAATTTGTGATATGGTTCTTAAATAGAGAATTCACCAGGAATCCTATGTCATAGTAGGCTCAACTATGGCACCATAAGCTCACCTATCTACTCCATGTCATATCTATAGAATCCGTTTTCAAAGGTGAAATATCCAAATTTAAATAAATCAACTAAGGTTTATAATATTACTCCATTCAAGGCACAATATTTAGAAGTTGAAGAGACAAGACAACCTATTGTTTTGACAGGTAAAAAAATTGCACTTAAGTTCCAAAAAATAAGCTTCAAACACAATTTTTAAGACTCCCACTCAACATATGTTGTGAAACAATGGATGTAGACCTCTCAAAAGATTTTTTTTTTCAAAATCAAACCAAAAGGTGCTAAAATTTAAAGAATTCACATGTAGCATTAAATATTGAAAATTTTAGCTATTCGACCCATTTCCATAAGGTGTCAATGCCCTTTATACCAAATTCCAATTGGGAAAATACTACCATGATACTATCTAATCTTTTTTTTAATGAGCAACAAACAAATCAGGAAACTTAGAACAGGCTACAATCCACCCTAAAAAAATGTAACACTAATCATGAAATATCAACAAGGAGTATTCCAACCTAAACATGCATGGAGTGTCTTGGAATGCAATGAGGTTATTTGGGTTTATTCTAGCTTTTCTTGTTTCCTTCCTTCCTAGCTATATTTCCAAAGCTTTGCTTATGCCCTCCTCTTTTTCCTTTCTTTTCTTCCTATTCTCACCCAAAACCATTTCAAGAACAAGATGGGGTTGTAACCATTCTTCCCCCAACTTCTTTCTTGCACCCTTTTGGATAGAACATTAGACTAATTATTCTAAACTAATCTTTCATGCATCTCCATGCAATGTCAAAGAATAAAAATACCTTTAATATTTTTATTTATATAAATTTAATAAATTCATTAATAGTTTCATACTACTAGATTTTTAATGTTAGCATAAATATTAGGAAAAATAATATAAGAAAATAAATTATTTTCTCTTAATAATTTTATTAATATCCAAATATAATATTAATTATTAGGTTGATATTAAGCAATTAGGTATTTAATAAAGTCTCTATATTTATCAATACCCTATTTGGTTGATCCTTTGCTAGACCCATTTCACAAACACAAGTATAATATCAACAAATGCTTATTAAAGAAAATCATTGCAATACATTATAGCACCACTTATTCTTAATTAGCAGGTTTGCAAATGACTCGTCCATCATCATACAACTATTAAGAACCACTCCCTTGCTCCAACAATCTCATTTGGTGGTATAATTGCATTTAAACACACATATATGAAAATGCAACTACATGAGGGTAACATTTTACCTTGGAGATGTCATAGACTATTTTTTCTGATCATCATTTCCTTTTTATTTGGTCTCTTGTTCCTGGTGGTTAAACTTCATCAATCCACCCACAAGGGTACATGGTCCTACAACCATACACACCATCAACAATACCATATTCTAGCATAGTATAATAAAAATATCAAATGAAAATAGCTACTCATATTGATAATACAATAAATATTAGGTATTGAAAAATCACACATCAATACATAATCAATATCAACAATGAGTCTTGCCAAGGAGGGCCATGACATACTCCCCTCCTTGGACTAAACATAATTCTCTATGTTTCTTGCAATATAAGGTATATATATTTCATTCAAATAAATAGGGAAACTATTTTCTCATATCCTCAATATTTTTCCAAGAAACACATTATTCAGAATAATGGTCCCACTAGACCTTGCACTATTCTAGGCTTTCTTTTCTCATAGCCTTGGAACGAGACCCTAAAATCTTAACTGGTCTCACTTAAGTGATTGAGGGGTATGCCGTTTGTAATTTTTTGACATTCCAAACATGAGTAGGATCAAAAAAAAAATTCTAAGTAGGGATATGTGGAAAGTGTCATGGATCTTTGACATATTGTGCAGTAAGGAAAGTCTATAGGCAACTGGACTTATCCTATCAATGATATCAAAAGGCCCAAAAAAATGAGGATCCAACTTAGTTGAGTTGATGGCACTTTTCATAGGTATTTTGGTTATTCCTTGTCTCCCATAGACTATTCCCTAGGTAATATTTTCAGATCAACATAGCTCTTCTGATGATTGGGTACTTCCTTAAGCCTCTACTAGATCACTTTGAGCTGCTCCTACATATCTCTAACAATATTCATTCTGATCACCACCCAATATTTTGGATTATCCCATGATAGAAGTGCTCTACATTTTTTTCCATAAAAGGCTTCAAATGGGGTCATTCCCAAGGATGCATGATATCCATTATTATATGCAAATTCTACTAAATGCAAAAAATATTCCCACTTAAACTTTTTGTCAATGCAATACATGCAAAGCATGTCCTCAAGAACTTGGTTCACCCTCTCTATTTTTCCATATATTTCTAGATGGTATGAATAACTAATATTTAGCTTTGTTCCTACTACATGATGAAGAGCCTGCTAGAATTTTTATGTAAATTTAGAATCTATGTCTAAAATGACTTCAAGAAACCTGTGCAACCTAAATATTTTATTGGAAAACCTATTTGCCACCACTAATGCATCACCCTTGATGTTATTAGGTATAAAATGTGCAACCTTAGTCAATTTATTGAATACCACAAGAATTTCATCATGTTGATACCTAGTCTTAGGTAAGTCCTGTCGCTACCCAAAATAACACACTTTATATATATATATATATACTATGATCATTGGTCTACAAACTATTTGACAAGGACTCTTCCACAGAGTTGACCTATACTTGTCCCATAAATCAATTATATTTCTTCATTTAAATATTCACTCATCTCTACTCCTTTCATAATCCCTTCTATACAAGTGTACTAAGTGACTCATGTAAAAGCTATCAATGCACTAGTCCATTGGTCTAGAACCATACTTTTTCTATAAAATGAAAATGTATGCTTATCCCTTCCTCTACATAAGTCATTTAATGTAGAAGAACTAAGCACCATACTTTCTAGACCATCTCTCTCACTACCTTGATATACTAGTCTTTCCATAGGATGTGGCAAACATTCTTATCCCGTTCAATTAGGACAACCATCAGCTACAACCATCATGCCCCCTTACGATGTGTAGCATACCCTTTAGGTGAATTAACTTAATTACAAAAACACAAGTCCATGCAAGTTCAATCTATTTAATGGGTTCTATAACAAGTATTGATAGATTCTCCAAAGCAAGTAGGATTTCTCAATAGAGTATAATTTTAAACAAAATTAAATGTATTCATTAACATATACAAACTTTATTCCATCTAACATCAAAGTACATTAAGTTCCTCCATAATAACATGATCTAAAATATGTTATTATGTAAATAATTTGTTCATTTATCCGCAAGGAAACATAATACTAACCATGAGCATTTAAAACAAATTACAACATAAGAAATATTCCCACAACTATACACATAGCAAGAAGGAATCTTTATACTAACCATGAGCATTTAAAGAAAATTACAACATAAGAAATATTCCCACAATCAATCACATAACAACTTATTTATCCTGGAAAACCCCCTTGTGGGGAAAAACCAACCTTGAAACCATCCTCTTTTCCATTTCATAAAATGCTTAAAGTTTACATCAGAGATAAGACAAATCCCATCGTCTTATCCTCTACTAGGGATTCTTTGTATTCTCTTATATTACACTATGGAAATTCATTTAGTACACATATAGCTATAGATTCAAATGCTATTATAATCTCTCTTCTCATCTCACATAGCTATAACCCAAAATCAAAGAGTAAGCACAACATTCAATATCTTCTATTTAGAATCGATAAAGCAAATTATAAACTCTACACCAACACTCTTCAGTGAGTGGGAATGGAAAATCCCATATCAAACTCCTTCGATCTCTATCATAATTCTTATATTAGTTGCTGAAATCATACTAGAAGTACCTCCACCACTTTGATTTTTGGATTAAACAAACAAATTCATACGTCATATCAGAAATTTATAACTATTCTTTATAATTTCTAGACTGAACTATGTTAACCCATCTCCCTTTCAAATAGTTGAGAAGCTACATAACACATTGTATGTGATGACTGTAGTAAGTATATCACAGCAAGGTACCTATGTTGGCACTAAGGCCTATGTATATAAATCAATATACCCAGTAGTTAAAGACATTCAAAGAGAGGCGTTAAAAATATTACTCTATTTTTCAACCTAGGCATTCAATGAAATTTCACCCATCACCAATACCATCTCTCTCTAAATATTGAAAGTAACAACCCTTTAGACACTCCCATCCCATAAACGAGCTCTATTACTCTAGAACCTTACATCACCAAGCTTAAATAAAATACAGTGGCAGACATTGTATAAATAACATATTTTCAACTATGTCACTCCTATCAATCCTATTTTCAACTCATCTAGTTGGATTGGAAACCAAATTACCAAATATTTTTTCCAAGTGATAACAATCCTACTCATTACCACACAAAAATACCAAATGCTCAACAAGATCTAGCTCCTTGGTAATGATCCGAAAATGGTTACCCAACTCTATTAATAGGTACTAATAGAGACGCATCAAATGACATCTTCCAACACTTCTAAGGCATAAAAATATCATCTCTATGTTAAGATACTTATTCTATAGAGAATTATGACTCACTAATGGTACTCCAAGGACCATGAAAGCATCATGTCAAGGTAGATAACTTGTTGGAGAAATTTTTAAATATGGTCAAGACAATAGTCACCATATTTCACATTTTCATCATAGTGAACCACATCAAAAGGAAATGATAGCTTATTTCCCAAAGGACAATCTCCGCCTACAATACTCCTACGATTATAGTTGTTTAGAAATCTCTATCCTTTAAATATTAATTATAAATTAAATTCATAATGCCAAAATTGTTATCTCAAGATACTACCTTTGCTAATTTTGTGTCAAGCTTCCAAGCTTCTCATTGAGTCCAACCAAATAGTTCATTTTCCCTTCCTTGTCTGCTCTGCCTATACTCTCATTGTCGATCATTCGTCACTCTATGCCCAAGCGTGCCTCTCTAACTTCCTTGCCTCCTACTCAGTGATCAAATCCTCCTCTGTTGAACACATTCTATCCAACTAACTTGTACTCAAGAAAATAATTCCTACACAATCATCACCTTCCTTGGATACTTACCAAAAATTCCCTCATAAATCAAACCAGAAGTTCTATAATTATTTTTACCTCTTTTTGCTTCTAATACAACAATAAGCTTTTGTTAACTAAAGTGATAATTCGAATTACTCAAGTTGAGTATGCCTATCCATTATAATGGATTCTTTCTACATAGTGACCATATACTTTATATATGGCCAAATAAAATCTCTCATAAAGTTTCTTAAATCAATGCCTTAAGGTTTTTCTTCAATGCCAACATAATAAAACTAAACAAAATGTGTATTCCTTAACATATTTTCCAAAAGTGAAATAGAACCAAACTATCTATGCATCTATCATTTCTTCATACTAAATCACTTATCTATAATGTCATCCAATTTAGACAAGGATTTAAAATAGAACATAAGTTTTATCCTAATCAACTTTATTTTTCCATGCTAGTCATAATAAACAATTACTCTTAAGGAACCATTTATCTACAATGCCAAGATATTGGATGAATAGGACAATAAATCATTTTTTTATCCCTTAAAGCATTTTGTTCTTCATTGATTAGTCCTCCTATCCATGAAAAAACCTGTTTTTGTTATGCAAGCAAATCCATTAGAAATATCACATTTCTCCATAAAAGTATATCTTTACAGAAACTAGACATGGAATAACTATCATTTCATCGAAAAAATATATCATTTTCATTCATAAAGTATATACATCTTGCATATATAATCAATAAGTAGTCAATCATTCCATCCACAAAATAAAGTATCAAAGCATAAATCCATCAAATGAAAAGTCTACCAAGGGAGGGTCATGAAATCCTCCCCTTCATAGGCTTAACATAGTCCTTTGTGTTTCATCATAGTTCAAACATTAAAACATCATTTACATAATATTTTCAAACAAGTACAGACTTTTTTTTTGCATATCTGCTACTTTCGTCCAAGTAGAATTTCTTTCAGAATAGCAGTCCCATTGGACCTTACATTGCTCCAGGGTTCCTTTCCTCATCGATTTGGAACAAAACTCAAGGATATTTACAGTTGAACCTCTATAGCCTCCAATTCAATCATCTACAATTTGAAAAATTCCCACACATGGTCAAGGTTAGCTATATATTTTCTAAGCAATAAAATCTAAAAGGTGTCATGAATCTTCAACGGACTGGATGATAAGGTAAGTTGGTATGCCACAAGATTGATCTTTTTTGTAATTTCAAAGATTCCAAAAAAATAAGGATCTAGCTTTGTTGACTTGATAGCACTCTTCTTTGGTCTCACCCTTAGAAATACTTTGTCACCCATAACAAACTCTCTTTGCAACCTCCTAAGTTCAGCATAACTTTTCTGTTGGTTTACAACTTTCTTAAGTCTTTCTTTGATCGTCCTAAATTTTTGTTTCATTTCTTTGATCATATTTGGTCTAAGTACAATCCTATCCTCTAGATTACCTCAAGACAATGGTGTTCTACACCTCCTACCATATAGAGCTTCAAATGATACCATACCTATGGTTGAATGGTGACCGTTATTATAGGAATATTCCACAAAGTGTAGGTAATCTTCCCATCGGGTTTTTTGATCCATACAATACATGCAAAGCATGTATTATAAAACTTGATTTACCCTTTTAGTTTGCCCATCAGTTTTTAGCTGATAAGTTGAACTGATGTTTAATCTAGTACCAATGGCACAACGTAAAGCTTGTAAATCTTGAGTCTCTATCTGAAATGATCACTTTCAAAAATCCATGAAGCCTAAATATTTCCTTGGAAAATATGTTAGCCATGATCACGACATCATCCTTGGTATTTTTAGGTATGAAATGTACAACCTTGGTCATCCTGTCGACCACAACTAGGATTGTGTCTTGCTAAAATCTGGTCCTTGGAAACCCTATAATAAAATCCATCAAAATCATCTGCCATTTCTATGCTGGTACCTCATGAGGGTACAATAGTCCTATAAAAATTTTGTTTTTTGGCTTCTTTTTCTAGCATTCAAAGCATTGGGTGAAATATTTTGTAATATCCCTCTTCATTGTTGGCCAATAGAAAATTTTCTTCATATTATCTCTCATCTTTACCCCTCCTGGGTGAGCACAATATGGAGATCTATGTGCTTCATTCATGATCATTTTCCTTAGGTTACCTATTTCGGGAATTATAACCCTATTTTTAAAGCACAAGAAACCATCATTAATGCTAAAATACTTACTTTTCTTGAATTTCTTTTCCATATTTTCTTGAATATAATTGCAAAACACATCATTTTGTTGTGTTTCCTTAACTTGTTCCATCAAATCAACGTGGATGTGCATTAAAGAAGCTATGTGTCTTCTCCTACTTAGTGTGTCAATAACCTTATTTTATTTTCCCTTTATATATTCAATTCCAAAATCATATTAGATAATAAATTCCATCCACCTTCTCTACCTTCCATTTAGAAAAGGTTGAGTAAATATATATTTCAGGATTTGATGGTCTATCCTCAACTCAAAGGGTTTCCCTAACAAGTAGTGTCACCAACTCTTGAGAGCAAATACCATAGCTACAAAATATAGATCATGGGTTGCATAATTAACCTCATGTCATTTTAGTTTCCTTGAAGCATAGGCTACTACTCCATACTAAGAGAGCACTCCCCAAAAACCTTCCAATGATGCATCTATATATATATAAAAACTACCCTAAGGGTCTGGTATATTTAGCATGGGATATGTAGTGAGTTTTTGTTTGAGCAAATCAAAATCTAACTCACATTTATCCATATATTTGAACTCCTTACCATTTCTTTGAATATTAGTTATTGGAGCAGTTATCTTGATGTAATATTTCACATAACACCTGTAATATTCGATCAAATCCATGAAACTCTAGACTTCTATCACATTTGTGGGAAATGACCAATTCAATATGGATTCTATCTTCTTAGGATCCACCATGATCACTTTTGATGATACAATATATCCCAGATATTGTATTTCTAACACATAGAATTCATAATTCAATAGATTCTCATACAACTGATTCTTCCTTAGCAGTTCCAGAATGATCTTAAGGTGTTGATCATACTTTGACTTATTCTAGGAATATATCAGAATATCATCTTAAAACACAAGAATAAGTCAATCCAAATGATTATTGAAGATGTTATTAATTAGGTTTATAAATGTTGTTAGTGCATTCATTAGACCAAAAGGCAAGATAGTAAACTCATAATTTCCATAACAAGTTTTGAAGGTTTTCTTATAGGTATCCTCTTCGCGGATCCTCAATTGGTGGTATCTTGATTTAAGACCGATATTTGAGAAAATAGTGACATCCTTGAGCTAATAAAAGAGATATTCAATTCTAGGTAGAGGATATTTGTTCTTGATGATTGCATTATTCAAAATTCTATAATATATGCATAGTCATAAAGAACCATCCTTCTTTTTAACAAATAGCACTGGTGCACCCCAGGGTGACATACTCGATCGGATTAACCCCCTTTTCCAATAATCCTTGCAATTATACCTTTAATTATTGCATCTCATTAGGGTTAAGTTTGTAAGTATCCCTATGTATAGGCTTTGTTCCAGGTTGAAGCTCAATTGTAAAATCAAATTCACACTTTGAAGGTAATCCAGGTAACTTTTCTGGAAATACATCCTTGAACTCTTGCAATACTAGGTGTTTCCCAAAAACCTCCTCTTTATTTTCCTTTTCAATCTCATTTATCTTAATTACATATATTATTCCTCTTCTATTGATGGCTTTCTTAAGTTGCATTGCTGAGAGGATCTGGGGTTTAAAGGCCCCTTGTATGCTGTACACCCTTTGCACTTTCCCACCATATTTTGTATATTAAATCTATCTATCTTGGAAATTGATTATGATCTTATGATATTGCAACCAATCCATACCTAGGACTACATAGAAAGCATGTAGCAGTGCTACATAAATGTAATCTATAATTGTGCCACTAGATAAGAAAATTCTAGTCATGGGGTAACATTGATCTATAGAGTAGGTTTATCTTGATCCATACTCTACCTTCCACCCATGTGCCAAGATTCCTAGCCTTTCTAGTATATCTTTAATTAAGCTAGTGGAAACAAAGATATCTGTGGCACCACTATCAATCAAAATTTTAACATTCCTTTCAAATATCTAACCTTTTATTAGTAGTGGAGTAGATTGTCCTTCTATATTTTGACTCCTCATTACTGCATAAATCTTGTGTAATGGTTCTTTATAAGCAGGTTCTTTTCCCTTCAAACTTGATCATACTTTGAGTGGACATTTGTTGGTGTAATGTGGACCGCCACATTCATAACATCCTTCTTTGGGTCCTAGATGTATTTTCTATTTCTATATATATTTTTCTTTTACTTCTAATGAGAGATTGGCCTGACCATGTGGTTGTTTATATCACCATTGTTGTGGTTGTTAGGATTTTGGTTCTTCCTTTGAATATTTTCCTAAACTTCCCTTGTTTTTTTAATTTCTTCTATATTATCTAGGGGAAATATTATTTTCCTGATCACTTTTTTAAAGCTGAATGCAGAATGACGGCGTACCAGATATGATGCAAACAAAAGTTGATACAAATGCTAAGCCCTACGAATGCGAGAAGCAATGCATGAAGGAAATGACACATAAATGAGATGTAAGAAAAATAAAGCAGAGCCTCTTTTAATAATGTTTGCTTTCAATCCAATTACAATACGTCCCCATTCTAGGGCTCAAAACGTTTGATACAGTTTGTTACATCAATGGATGGTACGCTTCCAGTGTATTCCGCATGCCCACATTCAAAATGGGCGGGCCAAAATTTTTTGCTGCTTGTGTCTATGTGTTCGTCATTCCTTTCTAACCCTCCAGTGTTCTTGGTGGTGAGATATTTCTCATAGATAAATAGCAAATAGTTAATAGCATATGCAAATATAGGAAAAACATGCAATCCCCAAGGCCTCCGGCTAGTTAATGTATAAAAGAATGAAACGATGGTCAAAACATGTCATAATGAATTAAAACTTGGATAAGGGCATGGAGACATCATCAGGGACACATTGCAAAAATAACAGTCAGGAAATCATGGACAAATTTCTAATCGCTCCGGGGTGGGACGTTGGGGACTGTCATAAAATGTGCAAAAGCGAACTTGCAAATATCCTTCCTAGAGGCCTCAAAAAATCTTGAAAACTTGGTATTAGACTGAAAGGGGCATTTTGATACGACCCAAAAGGTCATATTTGGAATATTATGCCCAGATTGTCCTGTATCCGAATGACACTCCCTGTAGGTTAGTAAACGCATAAAATGATAAAAACAAGGTCAAATCAAGTCAGAATACCATGAAACTTGAACAACAGCATGAGTACATGAAATATGATAGAATGCAAAAATAATAGTAGATAAATCAAGCATATATTTCTAATCACTCTGGGGTGGGGGATTAGGACTACAATAGTGCGGGGGGCGTCTGGGGGCAGGACTCCCACCGTTTGGGGCTTATTTTTGGCACCAATCCAAGTGGGATGGGTCCAAAACCTCCTAGGGGGTTGTGTCAACAAGTTTGTTGTGGGATTGTGGCCAATTTCTTGGGTTTTGGGTCTGGATTGCGTTCCTAGTTGTCACCCGATAACCTCTCTTCCAAAAGAGAGATTAGGGATGTAGGAAGCACAAAAGGGAATGGGGGTACAATTTGGAAGCACTCCGTTGCTCAAAATGCTCTAGCTCTCCTCATTTTGGGGTGAGGAGGCTCACCTTTTTATAGAAATCAGGGTCTCCTTTGCATGCACATGCGAGGGCACAACTTGGCTCACCATGCCTTTTAGAGGGAGAGAAGATTCCTCCTCGATTTAGGACCTCCATGATCAGGGCATTATTTACTAAAGTCCCTCTCTCTGATTTGAAATCATTCCTCACAATTGAATGCCTTGAAGGAAAAGTTGGGTGGTGGATCTAGGCTGCCATTTGTCAAGGCTTGACTTTTTGCTAGTCAAACCTGCTAATCGTCCCACCCTGGAATGGTTGCTACTAATCATCCCGGGGTGGGACGAATAAGATTCTAATCATCCCAGGGTGGGACGAATAGGAAGCAAAGTGCTTAAAAGGTGCGAAATTGACCTCTGACCTTCTAAATCTGATTTGGGAGTGGTTAGGACCACTGTTTAACCTCTGGAGGCTGCCCCAGAGGGTATGTATGCCAATTCGGTCAGTGCTTGTAGTCACATAATCAGATTGGTGTTGTTTTGGTGTCTACATATGCCCCTTTTTGGGATGCGCTATGTGTGGCACAGTGCTGAGCAAAAAATAGATGACCAAAGCACTTAATGATTAGGTTTTCTTAGTAACCTAACCAAATTTTTATGCCTCAAGTATGGAAAGGGCATGCATTCTTTAATCCTTGCTTCTAACGAGCTAAGGAGCTTAAGTCAAGTGTAACCTTTTTCAGTGAGGTGTACTTGATCTTGGACATTGTTCAGTCATGAATAGGCAAAGCACACAATCTTTTGTATGAGGAACCTTGTCTTCATGCTTCCAGAATACCAAGTGTTTGTTTAGCTTGTGATTATTGCTTATTTGCTGCCCCAAGTAGGAGCGTGATTTGTCTTTGTCAATGATTCTTTGAATGCATGCCATTTCCTTGATTGGGTGTGTATTTGTTGATTTGGTGACTAAGTGTGACTACCCCCTCAAGCGACGAATCGATGAGGGAATGACCAAAATGAGAAAAGCGATGAGTCACTTGACCCAGGATGACGTTTGTAAGGGTGCCTTCAGTTGTTTTTGTTGAACGCGTATGTAGTTTTCCAACAATCGGACCTGTTTTTGGTGGGTTTTGACCCTTTTTGTGATACCGATTGGGGTAGAAATTATCAAAAATACTCCTTCCCATGGAGCGGTCCGGCTATGCTAGCCTTATTAGGGAGTAAGATAGTGAATATTTGTGACCCCGACGGCGGTTTTGTGTGCCATGAATGTCAGGTGCAAAGGCACCTTTGTTCGACAGATTTATTGTTGTTTTTGGTGCAATTTTTGTTGCTTTATTTCTTGCTCTGTAATCGCCCCAGGGTGGGACGAAGACCAATTTTGTAATCATCATAGGGTGGAACAATTATAGGCCTACCAGCCTATAAAAGGACCAAAACTGGGTTTTGGGCTCATTTGCAACATTTTTTTCTTGGCGATTTGGAGCAGTGAGGAGGAGTGCGAGTGTGCGTAGCAGAGCGCTGCCTAAAGTTTGCGGACATCATGAGTGTGAGAACTGGATCTTCGAGTGGAGGAGCCGAGGTGAGAGCAATATGATGTTCCTTCTCCCTACCTGTTATTCATTTTTGTTTTATATGAAGTTAAAAACTCACATATAAATATTTGTTTGTGTTATTTCTTGTTATTTGTATATCAAGTTCAAAACCTAATATATGATTTGTTTTTATTATTATTTTGTTTACATTAAGACTAAAACCCTAGGGCAATTTTTTTTGTTTTATTTCATTTTTTTGTTCATACTAAGGTTGAAACCCTAGGACGATTTTTTTTGTTTTTTTGTTCACACTAAGGTTGAAACCCTAGGACGATTTTTTTTGTTTTGTTTTGTTTTTGTTTTTGTATAGTTATTTTTATTTCTGCTGTGGTTGTTGTACAGTTTTTTTAATGTTTCTGTACTTTTTTTGTACTTTAGTTTTTTGTACTTTTGTTGTACTTTGTTTTTTTGTATTTTTGCTATACTTTGTTTTTCTGTACTTTTTATGTTGTACTTTTGTTGTACAATTATTTTCTTGTACTTGGTTGTTCTTCTGTACAATTTTATTGTATTGTTTTTGTTTATATTAAGTATGTACTTAATATCTTTTGCTTTTTATTATTTTTTAGGTTGTGAAGAGTTGGTACCGCCAGCTGACTGTTTTCTCTGACGCCCGGGAGACCTTGACAGTTGGGGATTGGGAGTGGCTTGATGCCCTTGGGCTCAAGCACGTAATGCGTCTGGAGCCTATGGTGGGGGATCGGGCATATTTGACTGCCCTGATCAATCTATGGGATACCCGCACCAACACTTTTCATCTTCCAACAAGGGAGATGACTGTGACTCTGGAGGATGTGTATCAGATTTTGTGGATTTTGATATATGGACTTCCTATCTGGATGACCCACAAAGACCAGCGGACAGGGGTATTGACACAGTGTTTTGGTCAGGTGGGGGAGATGGGGGTGGAGAGGGTTGTGGAGAGGGCAAAGGTTGACTGCAAGATAGGTAGTATTATGGTGTGGTGGTGGCTGGAGAAGGACGTATTAGGGGTGAGGCATGCTTTGCTCATGGCCCTCATTTCTAATATGTTGCTTCCTGACTCCTCAGGTGTGAGGTTCCCTTGGAACCTGATTGAGTTGGTTTTCACATTGGTGGAGTGTCCTACATTAGCTCCACTTATTATGAGATGGGGGCTGACTTTATTGGCACAACTGTACGATGAGCTATACGAGGTTCACTTCCAGAAGTGGAAGGGGATCGGGTGCAGCTATCTCTTGCAGTGCTAGGGATGTCAAAACATAGCTGTGGAGCAGCTGTAGGGTTTGCCTTGGACCACCCAAGGTGAGATGATGGATCGAGAGATTGGATATGCCAATTTATGGCGACGGTTAGAGGAGAATGGATAGAGTCGATGATGGGCAGGTGACGTAGGTCACTATACTAATGCCTTCTCTCATCTAATATCAGGTCAGGTGTTCTGGCAGCCGTATCGGGACTGTCCAGCCTATCCTGAGGTTAGAGAGTGGCTCTAGTGGGTGCGCAGGGGTAGGTAGTTGATTGGGCAGAATGGGACAGAGCAGTACTTCCCGTATGTCTAGATGACACAGTAATTTTGGGTGCACCAGGGATTTCTTGGTGATCCCTTGATCTATCGATGACACGATGATGAGAGGACCCTAGTCTAGCCTATCATTGAGCCACTGGGTGAGGGGTCTGATGCACTTATTGATGTTCCCAATGTGGACAATGTCGGGGTAACTGCAAAGTATGACCAGTGGTGGACTATGCAGCGATGGCGGGGTGAGGGGCCTTTAGGAGGTATGAATACTATAGTAGTAGGAGGTGGGGGTGTAGAGGCACTAGTGGAGGGTTGGGGGGCTTCGCTTGATGATGTGGACATGGTGGAGGTCAATGACTTCACTGGCGATGGAGATGATTTGGGGGTTTCGAAGTAGCCGAATGTACAGGATGTCCTAGAGCAATGGGTGCTAGAGTAGCAGGCCATCTTGGAGGTGCTCATGCCTTAGGCTGTCTCAGGGGATGTGGAGGTTGGGTTTTGTGCTAAGATAGCACAATTGGAGGGTCTCTTACGAAGATGGGAGGAGGAGCATAAAGACGTTTTACAGGAGAGGGATCTCCTATGGTCTCAGTTAGCACAACGAGATAGTGCATTGGTTGTGTATCATCGACAAGATGTGGAGTGGGGGCGGTACTAGGTAGAGTTAGAGATAAAGGTTGTCCGCCTCATTGGACAGTTGCCTGAGCTCGATGGAGGTGGCTCGTCGCACCGTATGAGAGGCAGTGAGACTGAGCAGTCTGCATCATCTCATCATAGGCAGCTAGGTGAGGGTAGTGTTGGTGGGTAGGGTGCGAGGGCTAGCAGCAGCTACTCTGAGAGGTCCCATAGGACCTATTGTGGCTGATCCACAACACACCCCAAAATTGGGGACCCACCTTTTTTGCATGCTTTCAAAGAAGACCTCAGTCGTCCAGATGCTAAAAAATCAAGAAAAAAGCAAAATTTCACAAAAATGAAAAAGTGTCGCGATATCGCGACATGTTGCTCCGTCGCGGCAAAAAATGAAAAAGTTGTCACGATATCATGACATGTTGCTCAGTCGCGGATGAAAAAGAAAAGTTGTCGCGATATCGCGACATGTCACTCCGTCGCTGCCCAAAAATGAAAGTTGTCGCGATATCGCGACATGTCACTCCGTCGCTGCCCAGAAATGAAAGTTGTCGCGATTTCGTGACATGTTTCGTTGTCGCTGCCCAAAAATGAAAGTTGTCATGATTTCATGACGTGTTGCATTGTCGCTGCCAAGAAATGAAATTTGTCACAATTTCGTGACGTGTTGTGCTGTCGCTACCTATAAATGAAAGTTGTCACGATTTTGCGACGTGTTGCTCTGTTGCTGCCAAGAAATGAAAGTTGTCACGATTTCACGACGTGTTGCTCTATCGCGGCTCAGACAAGCAAAATGCAGAGAAAGAATGAAACGTCATGATTTCATGACATGTCGTGTTTTCATGGCTATGAGCAGCAGAATGCATCATGAAGAGAAAATGTCACGATATCACGACGTGTCATAAAATCACGGTCAGAGCAAGCAGGAAGAAGTGTTGATCGAAAATGTCACGATTTCATGACGTGCTGTGAAATCGTGGTCCATAGAGGAGAGAGAAAGATAGAATGGAAAATTGTCGCGATATCACGACATGTCATAAAATCATGGTCAAACTAGTCAAACAGGGCAAGGCACTAAAGTTGTCGCGATATCACGACATGTCACGATTTCATGACAGGAAGCAGCCAAGGGGTACAAAGATGAAAAGCATCATGATTTCGTGACAGAAAGCTGCAAAAGTGAACGGAATGAAAAGGTGTCATGATTTCACGATAGAAAGCAGAAGATGGTGCAGAAGAGATAAGTGTCGCGATTTCGTGACATGTCATGTTTTTGCGGCTAAATGCAACAAAACCCAGCGAAGCAAAAAAGCGTCACGATTTCGTGATAGGTTGCACCCACATGGCCCGATAGCATAAAAATGTCACGATTTCACGACATGTATCATTTTCGCTGTGCATGGTGGCGGACAAGGCTGTTGGCCAAAAAATGTCACGATTTCGTGACACGTCTTGTTTTCGTGGTGCAGGTGGAAGAGCAAAGTTGCATGCAAAAAAACATCACGATATCGCGACATGCTATTTTTGTCACGATTTACAAGGGGGCAGTTACGAAGCATGCAGAGGAGCACGAAACACATGGCATATAGGTGTCAGGGTTACAGAAGCGTTATAATTCATAGAGAATATCAAACGTTTCGGCATCGAACATAAAGTCAAAAGCAACGAAAAGGTGAGGAATACAAAACGATGCAATCTAGGAGGTGAAACGAAGCACCGCAGAGCAAAATGGAGAACCGCACCAGAAATTATAAAAGCAGAGGCACAAATTGATATAGGGGTCGGAAACCGCTACGAGCAGAGTTGCAGTGCCGAAGGCGAGAAGCCATTCTGGGCCTGCTTTGAAGTGTTTTTCTTCCCCTTTTTTTGGTTTTGAGAAAACTAGAGATTCTGTTATTGTAAAATGATCAATATTTAATACAAAAAATACAGAGAGTTAGCATCTCATTGACAAGAAAGAAGGAGTCATTTTCTGCATGCAAGATTTAATTGTTTTATTTTCCCCTTTCAGATTTCTAGGCTTATAGGTGAAGTTTAATGCAAGTGCTCTTGGTTGCTTCATGTGAATGTCTAAATCTGAAAATTACAGTGAAAACCCCAGAAACCAGCACCTAGCTTATCCGGATTGTGCATGTTGCAGGTTCAATAGGTTAGGTTGTGTGCAGAAAACCTCATATCTTCGGTTTTGTCAAATAGGATCGTAGCACTCTGAATGCATTTTAATTTCAGTTTTTGCATTTCATTTTTTACTTTCTATTTTTTATATTTTTCCAGAGGCTTTAACTTTCAAGGAATTAAAATAAACATCTAAAAAATATCAAAATCTAAAAAACAATGAACAATCACTAAAGTTCATGGTGAAATAAACCACAGTGCCCCTTGTTAATAGTTACTTGCAATCACTAAGGTGTTCCAAGCATTTAAATTGAATATCTTTTATTTGAGATTACTAATACATATATGCAAAATGCTAACATAGCGGAACCTTGGAGAAGTTACTTGTTTAATTTCTTTGCAAGCAAAGGATTTGGGACTCGAATCCTATCGGAGAGTGTGTTTTCACAACTGGGTGAAAATATCACTCAATAGATTGGCGCTAGAAGGAGGGCCTGAATGGTTTATTTCATTGTTCTAACGCTTTTTGATTATTCATACAGGAATAAGATGTTTGGAATAAGGTGTTTTGATTATGCATTGTTTTGGAATACAGCTTTGTCATGGTTCCTTCTTTCATTCATGACTAACAAATTGGTTTTGAAATTTTTCTTTGAGTTTCATTAATGGCTACAACTGCAGGAACGTGGTATGGGATACATGCTAATCCTTTGAACATTAGTGGAGATTTTCATGATTTACCCAAGAACGTAGAAAAACATTTGCCCAAATTTAAGCACAATGGTCCAACATCAGCCGAGGAACATATTCAAGCCTATGTGGATATCCTAATTAGATGGAATGTCGAACATGAGGATGTGGCATGTAGAATGTTTCCTGGAACCCTGGATGAAGTGGCATATGATTGGTACATCAATTTACCCATTGGTTCTATTACATCTTGGACGCAATTGAAAGATGAATTTATCAATCAATTTAGGTTGTTCATTGATCCTCTCATGATATTTCAACAATTTGCTTCTTGCAAAAGAGAACCTAATGAGCCAGTAAGAAGTTTCAACTTGAGGTTTCGAAAGCTTTATGCGAGATTAATTTCTCCCTATACTATTGAGGATAGTGGTGCTCTTCAAATATATTTTCGAGCATTAGATCCATTATTTGCCATGTTCGTTAGGATGAATCCCTTGGTTACTGATCTGGCATCGGCCTACGTAGAAGCTATGACTCGTAGATCAACAATTAAGGCCGCAAGGTTATGGAATGGAGCAATCAACTATGGTAGGACAACTAGGGGCTTGCAATCAAACCTCGATGGTAAATCAAGCATGGGCACAACAAAATTTGATATTAAATGTTTTTCCCTACAATCAACTTTATCCTACCATGCCGACTTATGCTCCCACTTGTGCTTATACAAGTACTTCCATCCATCCAACTATGCCTCAATTAGAGAATCATGTGGTCACTCAGGGAACTATCGCAACGAATGTTCAAGCTCATTCCGTGGATATCAATCCAACTAATCCTACTACTTCTACCACTCAGCCCAAAGAGTTCGTGGTTAAAAAGGTATGTAGGCGTGTTCCACCGCAAAAACAAGCACATCAATGTATGCATCCAAATCATCCTAGGAAGAAAATTCATAATGCTGATCTTAATGATATTTCATGTTATGCCTCTTCAAATGATACAAGATATTTTGAGGTGACTCACGTTGAAGTGAATACCTATTCGAAATGTCTTGAAGAGCATGAAGATTTTGGTGAAGAAATTCTATGGATGGGTAACAAGAAGTTGGAACCAAATAATCACCATCCTGTTTTGGAAAATAAATATCCAGAATCATTACCCAAAAAGGAGGATTTGGATGAACAAACTTGTGTGGATATGATTTGGGCAGATGTACTTGCAAAGGATTGGAGCAGCTATATGACACAGAATTCAAAAATCGATCCCATTGTAGAAGCTCCTAAGTCATTACAAGTGGCTAAAAATAAATTTGAAATAAAATCAACAAATGAAGTTGAAGACATGATCGATTTTCACCACTTATTCTCAAAAGACACTGAGGATGATGCTCTCGAGAGTGATGACCAAGAGGATCCACACCTTCCAAATTGTGATAAAGTTGAATCATGGGTTACAAATTTGGATTATGATAGATTTACCAATTTGAATTCAAGAAATAACCCACTTTTGGAAATAACGGGACCATCTAAGGAAGGTGAAGATGAGTTGGATGAGAGACAAGTTGATGAATCAGACGATGAAGAAGAAATACTTGAATATCACAACTTGAACTTGGAAGATGATTACTATGATTCGTGGAAGAAATGGGAAGAATATTATCAATCTGAATCGTCTAACAAACTTGTTGTGTCAATTAATATGCAGGATAACTCAATTGCTTCCTCACATGAGGATACTGTAAATCCTGTACAATTTGAGAAAGTTTCGGAAGAGGAATCAGAATCTCATCAAATTTTGGAGCATGATGAGGATTCTACAACCCGAAACCACGAAAGAGAGTCGCTTGCATTAGATCCCTTTGAAGGAAAAGAAATTGAAAACATTGATCCACGTAACTGCGCTACAATGATTACGCTATTTCAAAATGAGAAAATTACAAAACCTAAATCATTTGGGTTTGATATCATTGATGATCCGATTGAAAATCTCACGTTACCCAAAACAACCCAAGTGATTGATCACGGAAATGTGTTAGTTAACCCTCCCCTAGATAGACAAGATTTATGGTTTGAAAGGGATGGACGTATTTTCGATTGGGTACCTAAGTTTGGTGTTTTTGATAAACAAGTCATGGAGAAAGAGCAAGTGCTACAGGATGATGAATGTCATGAGAGAAAAGAGGAATTTTCAAAGCCTTTTCAAGTAAGGTCAAACGAAAGCGTGCCAAAGGTAAAATCTCACCGTTTCGGTTTCACCATGCAAAATTCGAATGAAGGTTTGCCTAATGGGTGGTTTGATCCAAATATTATTAATGTTATGGCTTTATTGAATGAAAATGAAAGCTTATTTCTATAGCATGAATCAAAGTGCGGAGTGAACATCTTAAAGAATAGACATAAAATAATTGAGCATCAATCATTGTCTAATCAGTTTGAAAACTTGAAGCTCCACCATAAGATTATTAATGAAATTAAATCAAATTGGTATGGTGAGAGGGGCAAGTGGAGGTTTGTTTCTTTGTTTGGTTTGATCTTGTTTTTGATGGTTTCTTGCAAAACTTGGTATGCATATCATGTTATATTTTTGTTGAAATGTTCTAATCATGTTTGGGATCCAGGAAAGTGATAATCCAAGCTTTGCATCATCTTGTATTATATTGTACATTTGTATATAGATTTTGGTTTTTGGGTTTTGGTTTGTGTTTTCAAGATCGTTTTTGAAGTTACTTTGGGTTTGGTTTTGGTTTGTGTTTTCAAATTTTCATTTTTGGATTGCAGTTTGGTTTTGGATTGAATAAGTTTTAATTTAAAGTTGTGTGTTTATTTGACATGTTTAGTTTGTTTTTATATATATATATATATATAAAAAAAAAAAAAAAAATTTGAGATGTCAACTTATGCCTAAGATCAGGAGAGTATGAAACATTGGAATTGTGTTGTAGAAGCTCCACAAGTAGCACAAACATTTAAATAATATCGTTTGAATCTTGTGATGCATGAAGTTGTCAGTTTTGCACATTATGGGAAAGTAGATGATATATTCCAAAAGAAGCAGTGCATTCACATCTCATGTCACATTCCACTTTGCATATACATGTCATCTTAGTTGCATATGCATTTCAAATACAAATCATTAAAGTGTGTCAAATCCTCTTAGGGTTATGCTATAACATAAATAAGAAGAAAATCCTAAGGTTGGGAACTAAGTCTCGAAGATATCTAGAACCAAGCACATTTTATACACACTAAAAAGGATCTTGAGTAAAATGATCAAAACCTTGCTTGGAAGAAAAGGTCGGGTGAAAAGAATATTTCATGTCTATCCTATTATGCAACATGATACTTAAAACAGTGGTTTTTACCACTTCCATAAAGCTTAAAGCCTAAAATCGGAGTAGTAAGGATAGGGTTAAATCCTCATCGAACTTAGGTTGAGGATCCAACTCCCCAAAGCTCTGATTTGACCTACATGGAGTAGTAAGGATAGGGCATAATTCTCATCTCGCTTAGGTTGAGAATCTGATTCCCCAAAACTCCTATGTCTCATTTCATCGTAAATATTGGATTGGAAGGATTGTACTACATGTCCTCTGCAAAGGATGGGTAGTCATCCCCAAGGTCCAAGAAATAAAATTAATATTTCCCATTTTCATCTAAATTTTGGATTGGAAGGATCGTACTACATGTCCTCTGCAAAGGATGGGTAGTCATCCCCAAGGTCCAAGAAATAAAATTAATATTTCCCATTTTCATCTCAATATTGGATTGGAAGGATCGTACTACATGTCCCTAGTAAGGATGGGTAGTCATCCCAAAGGTCCAAGAAATAAAAGAAAAAGAATGAATGAGGCCAAATTATGGATTATGGGGTTAAGTATGCCCATGCATGGCAGCATGTCTTGTCTAAAAAAAACAAGACCACTGACTGTTCGAAGGGTTAGGCTAGCATGACCATTTCTTCCATAATTGGTTAAATTATTTTGCTCAAAGTGAGGTAATGAATTCCAAATCAGAGTAGTAAGAATAGGGTTAAACTCCCATCTCGATTAGGTTGGGAGTCTGATTTCCCAAAGCTCGATTTCACTTTCACTTGCACATGGGTTCAAGATAGTAGTGACTCATAACCAACTTTGGGATCTAATAAAGCAATTCATTATACATATAGTTGATCCTAAGAGGGTTTGATAATCTTGAATGTTTGTGTATGATACTAGAAGGTCTATGCCTTTATAAAAGCAAAATCT
The DNA here is from genome assembly GCA_028583015.1 of Wollemia nobilis. Taxonomy (NCBI): domain Eukaryota; kingdom Viridiplantae; phylum Streptophyta; class Pinopsida; order Araucariales; family Araucariaceae; genus Wollemia; species Wollemia nobilis. The sequence continues at coordinate 4,147,990 of JAQPPZ010007509.1, read as the reverse complement.
CTAAGCATATTTATTAGGTTACACAAATCATTCACAGTCTCACATATGCATTCATGTAAAACTGACAATGGAATGTTGATCAAGTTTAAGCGATAGGGAATGAAAACACATTGCACACACCGAGCTGATACTTAATGATTCTGATGTTTCATGTATTTCTGATCTATCGGTATTTGTTTATCTTTTATGTGCTGACGCTTGTATCTAAGCTTGTATGTTTCAGGTTGGGTTCTCACCAAAATGCTCAGGAGCATTTGACAATAGAGTCACCATTTGTTGTGGCTGATCCACAACACACCCCAAAATTGGGGACCCACCTTTTTTGCATGCTTTCAAAGAAGACCTCAGTGGCCCAGATGCTAAAAAATCAAGAAAAAAGCAAAATTTCACAAAAATGAAAAAGTGTCGCGATATCGCGACATGTTGCTCCGTCACGACGAAAAATGAAAAATTTGTCACGATATCGCGACATGTTGCTCCGTCGCGACCGAAAAAGAAAAGTTGTCACGATATCGCGACATGTCACTCCATCGCTGCCCAGAAATGAAAAGTTGTCACGATATCATGACATGTCGCTCCGTCGCTACCCAGAAATGAAATTTGTCACGATTTCGTGACGTGTTGCGCTATCGCTGCCCAAAAATGAAAGTTGTCATGATTTCGCGACGTGTTGCACTGTCATTGCCAAGAAATGAAATTTGTCATGATTTCATGATGTGTTGTGTTGTCGCTACCTAGAAATGAAAGTTTTCATGATTTCATGACATGTTGCTCTGTCGCTGCCAAGAAATGAAAGTTGTCACGATTTTGTGACGTGTTGCTCTATCGCGGCTCAGACAAGCAAAATGCAGAGAAAGAAAGAAACGTCGCGATTTCGTGACATGTCACATTTTTGCGGCTATGAGCAGCAGAATGCATCATGAAGAGAAAATGTCATGATATCGCGACGTGTCATAAAATCATGGTCAGAGCAAGCAGGAAGAAGTGTTGATCGAAAATGTCATGATTTCGTGACGTGCTATGAAATCACGGTCCATAGAGGAGAGAGAAATATAGAATGGAAAATTGTCACGATATCGTGACATGTCATAAAATCATGATCAAACCAGTCAAATAGGGCAAGGCACTAAAGTTGTCATGATATCGCAACATATCGCGATTTCACGACAGGAAGCAGCCAAGGGGTACGAAGATGAAAAGCGTCGCGATTTCGCGATAGAAAGCTACCAAAGTGAACGAAATGAAAAGGTGTCACGATTTCATGACAGAAAGCAGAAGATGGTGCAAAAGAGAGAAGTGTCACGATTTCGTGACATGTCGCATTTTTGTGGCTAAGTGCAACAAAACCCAGCGAAGCAGAAAAGCGTCACGATTTCACGACAGGTTGCACCCACATGGCCCGATAGCATAAAAATGTCGCGATTTCGCGACATGTATCATTTTTGCTGTGCATGGTGGCGGACAAGGCTGTTGGCCAAAAAATGTCACGATTTCACGACACGTCTTGTTTTCGCGATGCAGGTAGAAGAGCAGAGTTGCATGCAAAAAAATGTCGCGATATCATGACATGCTATTTTTGTCATGATTTACAAGGGGGCAGTTATGAAGCATGCAGAGGAGCGCGAAACACGTGGCATACAGGTGTCAGGGTTACAGAAGCATTATAATTCATAGAGAATATCAAACGTTTCGGCATCGAACATAAAGTCAAAAGCAACAAAAATGCAAGGAATACGAAACGATGCAATCTAGGAGGTGAAACGAAGCATCGCAGAGCGAAACGGAGAACCGCACCAGAAAGTATAAAAGCAGAGGCACAGATTGATACAGGGGTCGAAAACCGCTGTGAGCAGAGTTGCAGTGCCGAAGGCGAGAAGCCATTCTGGGCCTGCTTTGAAGTGTTTTTCTTCCCCTTTTTCTGGTTTTGAGAAAACTAGAGATTCTGTTATTGTAAAATGATCAATCTTTAATACAAAAAATATACAGAGTTAGCATCTCATTGACAAGAAAGAAGGAGTCATTTTTTGCATGCAAGATTTAATTGTTTTATTTTCCCCTTTCATATTTCTAGGCTTATAGGTGAAGTTTAATGCAAGTGCTCTTGGTTGCTTCATGCGAATGTCTAAATCTAAAAATTACAGTGAAAACCCCAGAAACCAGCACCTAGCTTATCTAGATTGTGCATGTTGCAGGTTCAATAGGTTAGGTTGTGTGCAGAAAACCTCATATCTTCGGTTTTGTCAAATAGGATCGTAGCACTCTGAATGCATTTTAATTTCAGTTTCTGCATTTCATTTTTTACTTTCTATTTTTTATATTTTTCCAGAGGCTTTAACTTTCAAGGAATTAAAATAAACATCAAAAAAATATCAAAATCTAAAAAACAATGAATAATCACTAAAGTTCATGGTGAAATAAACCATAGTGCCCCTTGTTAACAGTTACTTGCAATCACTAAGGTGTTCCAAGCATTTAAATTGAATATCTTTTATTTGAGATTACTAATACATATATGCAAAATGCTAACATAGCGGAACCTTGGAGAAGTTACTTGTTTAATTTCTTTGCAAGCAGAGGATTTGGGACTCGAATCCTATCGGAGAGTGTGTTTTCACAACTGGGTGAAAATATCACTCAACAGGACCCATACTACTAGGGGTAGTTCCAGTCGCATCGATCCTACGTGATCATGGTGGCCGACTCCCTAGGCTTTGGGGATTTTGAGTTTTTGGTTTTTGTGAGGTCAGAGGACCTGCTTATTGTAGCCTAAGGGAATTTTGACTTGATATATATATATATGACTCATTTTTGGTTTGATGATATGCTTGTCATGGTTTATTGTTCTTTTATGCATATTTATTTATGTTGATGTATGCATATGCTATTATTACTGTGGATGATGTTAGCTATATAATATAGATGTATGCATATGGAATGGATGGAATGATTTGTTGGTATACAGGTGATGGCACCATAGATTGTATAGGATTTACTGGCTTTCTGTACTATGTGATTGCTTTATGGAATAACTTTGCATTTGTAATTGTTGTTTTGTATTTTTTGATGGTGATGTAAGTAATGAAATGTACAACAATTTTTTTAGAATGTAGTTAAGGTTTTTCTAAGACTCAGATGCTTTAACTAACTAATCAAGACTGTAAATTATCTTACAAGACTTTCAAACAAGGTACGAATTTAGACTTGAGTTTGACTAAGTTAATTCACATCCCTATGTGTGCGATTGAATTCGTTGATGTGGTATTCATAAGGATACTGACAGTTCCAGGTAGGCTGTCCACCAAACCTATACTAAGGATCACCTAATTAGATCCACTAATTCCTTTATTGCATTTAGTAAGAGTAACCTACGGGGCAATCTAGGATACCATAAGCTAGTTCATCCACATGCAAACATTGGTCTACACACATGCAAAGCTAATGTGATAGACATATCGTCATACGTTTAGGATACCACCATTGCCAAGTAGGCTATCCACCAAACCCGTAATGAGGATCACCTAAATGGTTTTTCAAATGCTGAGAATTTCAGGGATTCAAGCTCAAGCGTCTTTCGGTTGTTCAATTTGTTGAGATACTTGCTCTCACATATAGTGATGAAAATCACTATTTATTTTTCTCTCTTTTTTTTTTTTTTTTTTTTTTTTTTTTTTTTTTGAGCAAGGGGTTTGAGTAGTGGTGATAACCACTGTTATTTTTTTTATTGTTGCCTTTTAGATTTTGACTTTTGATTTCAAAGTTGAGCTCGTGGGTTTTTGGCTTGTGAATGGTATTGATGTATGACTACCCATCCTTCTCAGGGACATGTAGTATGAATCCTTACGACTTTGGGGATCAAAGGTGGTTGGAATTTTTATGGTGAACCTTTGGTATTTTTCTTTGGAATGGCATTGATCTTTTAGGCCTTGGGGATGACTATCCATCCTTCTCAAGGGCATGTAGTATGAATCCTTACGACTTTGGGGATCAAAGGTGGTTGGGAATTTTGATGGTGAACTTTTGGGATTTTACTTTGGAATGGCATTGATCTTTTAGGCCTTGGTGATGACTATCCATCCTTCTCAGGGGCATGTAGTGCAAACCCTTATGACTTTGGGATCAAAGGTGGTTGGGAATTTTTATAGTAGTGAAAACTACTATTTATTGTGGGGATTGGATGGGGAAGAGCTTGTCCTTTTGTCAATTCTTAGCATTCTTGAACCATTCGCACATGGGGATGAGTAGGATAACGTTTCACCTATGGTACCCTAGACCGCTTTGCAGGTTTCATCTTGCGTTCACACAACTTGGGAATTTTTATGTGTTTTAAGCTTGTTTTGGGATGCTATGTAACAAGGCGTGAGCCAAGTAAAACTCTACTTTGTAAAAATCGATCTGAATTTGTACAACATTTGACTAGAAATGTAAAGACAACTGAATGACGAAAACCCTAAAGATATTAGAAGACAACTGACTATGATATGGCAAAAGTGCGAAGGGCGTTATTCTTGATGGATATTTTGCAAAATAGACTGAATGTGGAAAATTATGGAATTGTCGAGTAGTTACAGTCTATGGTGCATTTGACATGTATGACAAACAAATATGTAATGTATGTATGCGATGTCTAATGCAGATATTTTTTATTTTTTTAGTGTTTTGATTTTTGAAGAATATGCATGAAAGCGAGATGCAATTTTTTTGTTATTTTTTATTATCTATTGTTTTTTTTTGTTTTTTTTTTTTGGATATTTGTTATGGACGGTTTAACCCGAATAGGTGCGGACCAAGTGATTCTTATAGATCCTTAGAGTTTTTGACCAAAGGGATTATAGATACCTTTGGGAATTTTGGGTGACCAAGCGGTGGTGAGAACCCTTAGAGCTTTTGGTTTGACCAAAGGGATTATAGATACCTTTGGGGCGTTTTGGGTGACCAAGCGGTGGCGAGAACCCTTGGAGATTTTGGCTTGACCAAAGGGATTATGGATATCTTTGGGGCATTTTTGGTTGACGGGCATTTTTGGTTGACCAAGCGATTGTGGGAACCCTTGGAGCTTTTGGTTTGACCAAAGGGATTATAGATACCTTTGGGGCGTTTGGTGGGCTATGGATCTCTAAATGTTGAATGGCCTCAAATGACTGATGTTTAAGGGTTCTAGTTCCTTGATTCCTTCAAGAGAGGTGAGCCGGTATGTTCTAGATCCTATTTTACTATCGATTACATAGGGACCTAACCAATTTACCGTGAACTTGTTCCTTAAATGGGGCGATAAGTTAGAATTTTGTTGGTTCTCTTGTAAGACCAAGTCACCAACCTGAAAGTCCCTCAGGTGAACTTTTGTGTTGTATGCTTTCTTAAGTCGCTCTTGGTAGATACGTAAATGCTCGAGAGCATTGATGCATCATTCGTTGAGTAACATAAGCTGGTCTAACTGGGCCTTTCATGTAGTGTCATCATTGATGAACTCTTGCATTGATATGCGCAGGGAGGGTATTTACAACTCAAGAGGCATGATTGCCTCGGAGCCATACACTAGCGAAAATGGATTTGCCCCAGTGGGCATCCGAATGCTAGTGCAATAAGCCCATAGGGCAAGTGGTATTTGGATGTGCCAATCCTTATGATTATCTATGACTATATTTTTAAGGATGGCAACTAGCATTTTGTTTGAATCCTTTACTTGCCCATTTGCCTGCGGATAATAGGGTGTTGAAAAACTGTGCTGAATTTTGTACTTTTTTGTCAAAGCATGCACATATTTGTTCTTAAATGACGTCCCATTATCCGAGATTATCTTGGATGGAATACCAAAATGACATATGATGTTATGTAAAATAAACTCCGCAATGTGGGGCCCAGTCATAGAGGTAAGCATAATTGCTTCCACCCACTTAGTGAAGTACTCTGTGGCCATTATGATAAACGTGTGATGACCTAACGACGCAAGGGAGATCTTTTTGATGAGATCTAAGCCCCACTACAAAAATGGCCAAGCCGATTGGATCGGCTGTAAGGCCTGAGAAGGTACGTGTGTCAAGTTAGCATGGTGTTGACACTTCATGCACTTCCACACATATGCACAATAATCTCGCTCTAAATATGGCCAATAATAGCCCATGCGAATAATGCGCTTGGCAATGGCCATACCACTAAAGTGGCCATCATACGTACCATTGTGCGAATGGGTGATCACCCAAGTGGACTCATGTTAGTCCAAGAAATGGAGGAGGATCCCTTCATAGCTCCGATGGTACAAAATGTCCCCTAGCAAGACATGCTTTTGCCACTTTCTATTTGAATGATCTTTTTGTGACGTGTGAAAATCCAAGTGGGAGGCTACCTAACTTGATATAGTTTCTTATGGGTGTGTACCAATCCTGCTGATCAAAAACCTTGATGGTATGAACGACCGATCCCTCTTGAAGTTTGTCCCTAGAAAAAGCTGAGCGAGAAAGAACTTGTAAAAATAGCATTGTGTTGCTATTAAGAGGGGTTGGAGAGAACAAATACCCCTAGTTGGCATGATTCATACTATCATGGATTTGAGAGAACCTATCCTGAGATGGTTCGATCTGGATCAGGTGGATTCTTGGTGTTATGTTAGAGCTTGCACACTCCATCATGGATTGCGATAATATTTTGACTTGAATGGTTATCTCACTATAAGGGTCTTGCAAGATTAGTGACCCTAAAGAGACCATAGTGTCCACAAAATGATTCGATGATTGAGGGAGTGTCTCGATGTCATACCATTTAAGATTTGCCAGGAATTTATCCACAAGGGCTTTGTAGGCCTGTAGAACTGGACATTTGCATTGGAATACCCCTTTCAATTGGTTGACAATTAACAGTGAATCACCAAATATTTTCAAGTGTTTGATGTTCATGGTGATGGTTGTCTAAATACCTATGAGCAAGGCTTTGTATTTAGCATTGTTATTTGTGCACAAGAAATCAAGTTTAAATGATAAAGGCATTGGAGCCCTTTACGATGTGAAAATCATGATTCTTGTGCCACCCCCTTGCTCACATTTAGAACCATCAAAAAATAAGGTTATGTCGGCCTGTGACTCAGGCTCATCAGAATCTGGCGATTCTGAGACATGGAAGACCCCATCATCGGGCAGCTCTACGGTCAGAGGTTGATCGTCTTCGAGAGGAGCCTCTGCTAGTTGATTGACGATGACTTGACATTTGATGGACTTTTGTCCAATCAAATTGATGTCAAACTCCATCAACAACATGATCCATTTCACCGTGCGACTACTGTGATAAGTACGACTCATCATGTATCACAATGGATTCTCCTTAGACACAACATACGTCGTATTGCTTAGCATGTAATGGCATAGCTTTTTGGTGGAAAATACCACCACCAAGCATAGCTTCTCAACGTATGCATAGTTAAGTTCATAACTGACCAGGGTGTGGCTAAGATAATAATTAGCCTATTCTTTATGTAATTCATTTTTCTGGGCTAGCATGGTGCCCAGTGCCACCTTAGTAGCTGAGATGTATAAGTAGAATGACACTCCTAGTCTAGGTGGTGCCAATACTGGCGACGAAGCCAAGTATTGTTTGATGTCATCGAAGGCTGACTGGCACTCGTCATCCCAATGAAATGCTACCCCCTTGTGTAATAATTTATTCATGGGTTAGCACTTGTCAGATAATTGCGCTATGAAGTGCTTGATCGACGTGACCTTACCCTACAAGCTTTTGAGCTATCTGATGGTGGTTGGGGGAAGCATTTCAAGGATTGCCTTGACTTTATTTGGATCTACCTCGATGCCTCATTTTGAGACTATGAAACCCAAGAGTTTTCTAGATGTAACGCCAAATACGCACTTCTTGGGGTTTAGCCTAACCTTGTGTTCGATGAGGTGATCAAGGATCTTGCGTAAGTCATCGAGATGATTTTGGTGCAAAAGAGATTTGGCCAACAAATCATCCATATAATCTTCCAAATTTTTATGCATGTGATCATGGAAGATGTATGTCATAGCGCATTGGTAGGTGGCGCCAGCATTTTTAAGGCCAAAGGGCATGACCTTATAACAAAATGTCCCCCAAGGCATCGTGAACGCCATTTTTAGTTGATCATCGAGATTGATACGAATCTGGTTGTATCCCGAGAAACCATCCATGAGGGAAAGAATTTCGTGGCCTATTGTAGCATCTACCAATGCATCAATGCTAGGCAAGGGGAAATCATCCTTGGGACTCGCTTTGTTTAAATCTCAAAAATCGATGCATATGTGAATCCTCCCGTTAGGCTTTTTGATGGGTACCATGTTGGACAACCATGGTGGGTAATCCATGCAGATGACAAACTATGCATCCAACAACTTTTGTAACTCATCTTTGACCATTAAGGCCACTATTGGGTGCATCTTACATAGCTTTTTCTTGACTGGCTTGACTGTCGGATCAAGTGTTAGATTATGCGTGACTAGCTACGGGTCTAGCCCCGACATGTCTTTGTAGGACCATGCAAAAACCTCCTTCTTCTCTTTGAGAAGGGCAATGTAATCGGCTTGCTCTTCGAGGGATAGACTTACCCCCAACTTGATGATTTGTGGATTCATTGGATCAGAACCAATGTCCACGTCAATCATTTCTTTGACTGACATGTGGGATCCGTCCTCCAACTGGTGTGGAGTTGGGATCAGGTGGATATCATTCATTGAATTTAGATCTACGTTGGGAACGTCGGGTTCCTCTTCAACATGGAAGATATCCTGAGTCTATCCTGGGGTGAAATGAAACATCTCACCACAAGGCCAGTACTCTGATGGGGATGGTGGTGAGTCAACGTGATCCCATTCTATGGCATCTAGGTCTAGATACAATGGTCATGTTGGATCGGTTGGATTGCATATGGGGGTAGTCAAATCAATGGAGATCATGTTGATGGACTAAATTTGGTCTCCATTACCATGTGGGTGTTGGTTCAGACATCCTTGGTGATCCTTGTACCTCAGATATGGCTTTGTGGGTACTGGCACAAAAGGATCGGCCCTATGTGTGGATAGAAGGATAGGGTCTACCCTTGGCACTGGTGGCCCTATAGGGTCTCTAGGTGGGAGGTGCTCCCTGTATGCCCGAAGTGGTGGATGAAGCACTTGGTTTAACTGTACTTGGTTTAAATGCCACCTATGCCTTGGTCCCATATTTAGATGTTCAAACATACCATCGATGTCTATGGGGTATTCTTGTTGCCTCATATGGTTGAGATATGCCATCTCAGTCTCATCCTCATAGTCGCTATCAAAGATCCATAGGCCTTCATTGGCTCCTACAACTATGTGCCCCTCTGGTCGGTATAGCCTCCCACTAGGCATTTCTTGATCACTTGGCCTTATGGCTGGCATGGGAGGCTCATTTTGTTTGAGCATGTTGATTTGGTCCCTTCTAGGTTGTTCCGCTCTCTATGGGAGGGCTGGATTCTCTGGAGGTGGCAATTGCTCGATTGGAACATTAAAGGGGAACATTGCCATGAAGTCCTCCTGATAGTCATCAATGGGTGTCACCTACGAGTGATTGCTATCGGACTCAAAAGGGTCCCAAGGTGCTACCTCATAATCTGACTCATCTTCCAAAGACCCCCCTTGATCTTGTTCATATCCCTCTTGGAGGTTACTTCTTGAACTTTCCCCTTTCTCGATCAAAGGGGAGGGGTTGTTGAGGTCAACAAGGTTTGTTGTTAACAATGGGAAATAATTCCCCAATGTGTATGTAGTGTTGGGATTGGCATATGGATCTTGTGCCAACCCATCCCTATTGCCTAGACCTAAGCCTTGCATGGTTTCTACCAAGATGTCAAGGGGCAAAGGGTGGTTGAACCCTACTCCTAATTTATCATATGGCATATGGTATCTTGGTTGACAAAGAATGTGCATTCCTTGTTCATATCTGCCCAATCCATATCCATGCCAATTACATTGGTCTAGGTATTTCAAGGCAAATTCCGGGTTGGATAGATAGTCAACATTCTCAGCAAATGGCTCTTCGTCCTCTTCTTCTTGTAGGTAGGGTTCAATGCCATTCTTGAGGCCCCCATATACAAAGTTGGTCTGATTTTGTGGGTAGCCTAAAGGGATGATAGTGTCGATGGGGAGGCGAGGTCTCCCCATGTCTTGCATGGATTCGAGCATGGGTGTTGCCACAATGTTCTACACTAGGTACTCCCCCAGGCCCGTATTGGCCATTTCAATGATAATCGTCGATGGTTGAGGGGGAGGGAATGGGAGTTCTCCCTGAGTCCACTCCATGTTGGGTGAACCAGGTGTCTCGACTTCCACTCGGCTAGGCACCTCTTCGGTAGATATGGTTGAGACTAATGGTGGTACCTCCTCTAGGGGCTTCTTCCCATTGTCCTTCGATGTGGCCACCATAGGTGGCATTGTTGGTGAAGGAACAGACGATGAAGATGGGCCAGGTTGGTGAGTTGAGGGACTCAACAATGAGGATGTAGGCGAAATCGAACCCTATGTGGATGGATTCAATTGAAAGTCCAAATGTGTCAATGGGAGGGTCGATTGTGGCATCAGCTGCATCGCATTGCAAAACTTAAAGGGCTCTAAGTCTGTTGGGACTACATGTACTTGCCCTTCGTATGTGTATTTGAGGCATTGATGGGCTATCGAAGGGACACACTTCATGTCCCTGATCCAAGGCCAGCCTAGCAAGATATTGTAGGCCATCTCACCCTCAAGGATGTGACACAATGTAGGAATGGTCTTTTGTCCTACTTGGATGGGCAGGACAATTGTGCCAACCATCGAGCATAACGCGTCGTTGAATGCTCGAAGAGTGTAAGTGGATGCCACAATGTGGGATGCTAGCAGCTTAAGGTGTTTTAATGTCACTGTCATGATTATGTTGTTGGACGAGCCAGTGTCCACCAACACCCTCTTGAATGGAATCCCGTTGACCCACGCGATGACGTGCAGGGGTGGATCCACCATATCACTAGTCACCAATTTTAGTTCGTCTTCCCTGAAGGTTATAACTAGTTCTGTGCATTGTCTCACATGTCCCACAAAGTTGTTGAAATAATTGGGTTCATGGGGCTATAGCTCAATGGCTTTGAGTATCTCCATCAGAGCCTCCCGATGGGGCGGTGATTGTTGGATGAGCTCATAAATGGAGAGCCTAGCCGACGTGGTCCTTAAACTTTGAGTAAGCTTAGTCCAAATCGTGGCCATTGGTCTAGGTGGGGGAGGTTGTGTAGGGTGTTGTGGAGGTTGTGACGTTGATGGAACATCTCCTGTAGCTGCAGTGGGTGCAGCCGTGTTTGGGTATCTTTTGTTTCGTGTCACGATGCTTATCATCCCCACGTATCCTTGCATGGGGCAGTTTTGTGTTACCTCATTCACTTGTAAAGTCTTTTCCTGCACGTCATGGGCAGGTAGGGGGTCTTTGAAGACTTCCATTTGTTGGTTGCTCAGCGCTACGGGATTATCTACCATGAGTGTTTTGTTGTCTATCAAGTCTTGCACTAAGTTTTTGAATTTCCAACAAGTGAAGATGTCATGTCCTTTCTATCGATGAAATCTACAATATAAGTCTTCCCTATAGCCCTTGGGTTTTGGCATGTTGGGGTCTATGGGTCGACTTTTCGGCAAGTTTATCAGGTTTGCCACGAACAAGCGGTCAAACAAGGAGTCTCTAGACTCCGTGAATTGTGTGAATTGTCGCTTAGGGCGACGCTGCTAATTTTGCTCTTGTTTGTGATTTTCCTTTTCATAGTTATCAAGAGGAACTACCTGATAATTAGCCTTTGGGGGCTGTGTCGTTTGTGTAGGCTTTGGTATAGTTATGGCAACCTGATTGACCGCGATGGGTTTTGGTTGCGTGGGCCCAGTTTTGGCATTTTTGGTCCACTCTTTCTTGCGTAGCTTGGCAATCTCACCGTCTTGAATTTTGATCTCCTCAATTATCCTGGCTTGTGCCAGGGCTTCTTCTAGGGTGGCATACTACTGCAGCTACAATAGCATGGAGATCGACCTTATGCAACTCTTTGAAAACATTTGAGTCATGTCGGCCATGGGAGGGAGGTAAGGTAGCTTTGAAAGCAATGTCCTCCACCGATTCCCATAAGCGGCTATGGTCTCATCATCATACTACTTAAGGCCAGCTAGGTCACTTAAGGATGCCTTCTTCTTGGTGTTGAAGGCAAAATGTTCAAGGAACGCGTCCACTAGATGGTCTAGATTATTGATGCTATGCTTCGACAACTGGGTAAACCAATCCGAGGCAGGGCCTGCGAACGTGGTTATAAACGTTCTCAGAAGCAATGCATCATTGTCCTGAATGCCAAAGCATTGACTCAAGAACCTTGTTACGTGCTCTTGGGCATCCTCATCCCCTCTAAAAATTGCCAATTGAGGCATTTTGAAGTGGTCGGGGTATGGGGGTGTCGAAACTGAAGGATGCACAGGGTGACTACGGAGCTGGCGTAAGGTAGGCTTTTGGGGCCCTGAAGTCTTGGTCTCCATAGACTCTAAGCATTCTAACAGCACTTTGTATGCATCAGAGGATTTGATTTCCTCTTCTTTGGTTTGTTCCCATTGTGAATTACGAGGAACTTGAGGCCTATGGAGGGGTAGCCGGGTAGCGCCCCCTGCCTTGGTAGGGTGTTTCAGCCCACTCTTCTTCTCACTCAAATTCCTCATAGGCTTCTTGAGGAGTTTTTGGGCATGACCTATAAACATGGATGGGTGCCCGAGGAAGGCGCCCATCATTGGTTCTAGGAGTGGCTTCCCGCTCAGGTCTAGGAGGTCTTGGAGGCAATGCTTGATAAGGTCGAGGAGACCTGTCTCGTACTAAGGGGTTGTGCCTCTCATAAATTTCTATCCTATGCATGCGAGGGGTTGGAATCCTCTCATGCATAGTGTTCTGGAGAAACTCATCTGTCTGGCACTGAATGCGCTCTTTGTTAAGATGATACAGTTGCTCTAACTATTGCTGATCTTGCCTAAGCTGCATGATTTGCGCTTGGCGGGTGGCCTGTTTGGCAAATGCCAAGTCGATTTGTTCCACCGTCCTAGGTCTAGGAGGCCTAGATGCCTCCCCTACATATCTATCTTGGTCGTGGTGATCCGAGATCTCTATGGGTCACTTTCCTCTATCGAGGTTAGCAACATTCACCTGAGGCTCTGGCCTCAATAGGTGATCTTGATAATTAGCAGGTGCGGAGGCGCATTGCTCCCGTGCGATGTATTGCTCTTGAGGAATATACTGGTTTTCCTCGTGCTCCCTCTCATACATGTGAAAGGGATGGGCGGAGTTGGCTCGCCCTATCTAAAGAGCCTTGCGCTCTAGATTTGGCCTATTAGTTCTAACAGTAATGAGGGGTGGAGGAGGAATGATATAATCATGTGGTCCCTCCTTATGAACCCTATGCTGCTCTAGCACTTCATCGCGCAGTGGCCACTCATAATGAGTGTCTAAGGGAGCCTTCCCATGTGTGTACTCCTCCTGAGAGGGTCTGTGTTGAATGGGAGTGCCCCTCAAAGGGGTGCCTCTATAGTCCTTTTCTGTAGTGGCATAGTGTGGACTATGTTGTGGGTCGGCTGCCAAGGTGGTATAACCAAGTCCTTGGGGCTATAACGGAGGTGACTTGTGCCTCCTTGTATACTTTTCGTAGCTTCTGCCCGTGATTGGGCTTGGCTATGGGTATACACCATGGTGGTGGTCTTTCTAGAAAGATATGTATATTTTTATCTCCTTTACAAAAATTTTATGCTATACCAAACAAACGGGGACCACACACGCAAAGAAATGATTATCTCGTTTACAGATTAAATGTGTGCCCTAGATCTGGTCTAATGTGTTTGATTTTTGTTATGCGAATCTTGTAAAGGAAACTTTGTTATACATGCAAAATGAGGGCTCTTGTATCTCCAAAATGGTCACCCCTTCAATATACCATTGCCAGGCCGTTATACCGAACCTCTCAATATACCCGCCCTTACGTGAGGGAAACTATTGGTACGCGAGAGCAGAACAGTACGTGGAACATAGGCGGTACGGAAGGGGGATCGCTCTATTTTTGACACCTACCATAGAAGACTTATCCTCATGCACGGGGAATCACCCCCATTACACTTGGTCAGCTTTCATCAGGATTTACGTCTAGCAACAGTCGCGATCAGGGTATATGTATGCAAAATCCAAGCCAAGGTGGTGATGAAATCCACCGTTGGTCTTGATCAAGTGTTGGGGTATTAAGACCAACTCCTTGATGTTAATTTTATTAGGTGGTGTGTGTGTGGTTCCTTTTAATTGTATAAAGAAAGAAAACATACAACAAAAGATGATTTTCACTAATGCAATGCTTTAAAGTACGTTTTATCTTTCAGAGACCATTAGTAGCAAAAAGGAAATCACACAACCTAACTAGAACTAAAGCCTAGAATGAGGACTTGCCATTTGTGCAAGTATCATGCAAGCAAACCAAAGAAAAATGCATTCCTAATCAAATTCCTTCCATCTAATTTACTCTATGTTTTTTTTTTTCCTTTTCTTATTGCAAGAAGGAAAACAAACTACTTAACTTTTCTATGCAAGCAAAGAAACAGAAAATTGCAGAAACAGAAAATAGAAAAACACAGAGGATGTTCAGAAGGCCTACCTCTTCTCTGTCCAAACCAGATGCCTCTGAGTTTCTGCTCAAAAAATGCATAGAGCTCTAATCATCCCGGGGTGGGATGAATAGCAGGTCTACATTCATCACAGGGTGGGGTGAATACATATTCATCCCGGGGTGGGACGAATAGCAGGTCTGTATTCGTCACAGGGTGGCACGAGTAGCAGTCCAACGCCCGAAGGAGTAACACCTGCAAAGAAAACCACAAAATTTGGATCAAAAACTTGATCTTAATAGTAGGGGATAGGGTCCCACCATGATCACCACTGAAATCCGAATGCAGAATGATGGCGTACCAGATTATGATGCAAACAAAATAGATATGGTATAGATGCTAAGTCCTACGAATGCGATGAACAAATGCATGAAGGAAATGATGCATAAATGAGATGTAAGCAAAATAAAGTGGGGCCTCTTTTATTAATGTTTGCTTTTAATCTAGTTACAATACATCCCCCCTCTAGGGCTCAGAACGTTTGATACAGTTTGTTACATCAATGGATGGTACGCTTCCAGTGTCTTTCGCATGCCCACATTCAAAATGGGTGGGCCAAAAGTTGCCACCGCTTGTGTCCATGTGTTCATCATTCCTTGCTGCCCCTCTAGTGTTCCTGGTGGTGAGATCCTATGCATAGAGAAATAGCAAATAGTTAATAGCATATGCGGATATAGGAAAAACATGCAATCCCCAAGGCCTCCGGCTAGTTAATGTATAAAAGAATGAAACGATGGTCAAAACATGTCATAATGAATTCAAAATTTGATAGAGGCATCAAGACATCATCAGGGACACATTGCAAAAATAACAGTCAGGAAATCATGCACAGATTTCTAATCGCTCCGGGGTGGGACGTTGGGGACTATCACAAAATGTGCAAAAGTGACCTTGCAAATGTCCTACCCAGAGGCCTCCAAAACTCCTAAAAACTTGGGGTTAGACTAAAAGGGGCATTTTGAGATGACCCAGAAGGTCATATTTGGCAGATTCTACCCATATTGTCCTATATCCGAAGGCGCTCCCTGTAGGTTAGTAAACGCATAAAATGATAAAAACAAGGTCAAATCAAGTCAGAATACCATGAAACTTGAACAGCAGCATAAGTACATGAAATATGATAGAATGCAAAAATAATAGTAGAGAAATCAAGCATATATTTCTAATCACTCCGGGGTGGGGCGATTAGGACTACAATAGTGCGGGGGGCACTCGGGGGCAGGACGCCCACCGTTTGGGGCTTAGTTTTGGCACCAATCCAAGTGGGATGGGTCCAAAACCTCCTAGGGGTTGTGTCAACAAGTTTGGTGTGGTATTGTGGCCGATTGCTCGGGTTTTGGGTCTGGATTGCGTTCCTAGTGTTCACCCGATAACCTCTCTTCCAAAAGAGAAATTAGGGATGTAGGAAGCACAAAAGGGAATGGGGGTATAATTTGGCAGCACTCCATTGCTCCAAATGCTCTAGCTCTATTCTCTTTTGGGGTGAGGAGGCTCACCTTTTTATAGACCTCAGGGTCTCCTTTGCATGCGCATGCGAGGGTGCCACTTGGCTCACCATGCCTTTTGGAGGGAGAGAAGATTCCTCCCTGATTTAGGACCTCCATGATCAGGGCATGCTTGACTGAAGTCCCTCTCTCTGATTTGAAACCGTTCCTCACAATTGCATGCCTTGAAGGTGAAGTTGGGTGGTGGATCTGGGCTGCCATTTGTCAAGGCTTGACTTTTTGCCAGTCAAACCTGCTAATCGTCCCACCCTGGAACGATTGCTGCTAATCATCCCGGGGTGGGACGAATAGGATTCTAATCATCCCAGGGTGGGACGAATAGGGAGAAAAGTGCTTAAAAGGTGCCAAATTGACCTCTGACCTTCCAAAACTAATTTGGGAGTGGTTAGGACCACTGTTTAACCTCTGGAGGCTGCCCTAGGGGGTATGTATGCCAATTCGATCAGTGCTTGTAGTCACATAATCGGATTGGTGCTGTTTTGGTGTCTACACTTTTCCATTTCATAAATCCAACATTGTTTCTTTTTCTCAGTGCCTCTTTCTCCTACTTAGATGTCCCTTCATAGTTGAAGTAAGGCTTTAGATAAGTTTCAATTTTTTGGCCAAATCATAGGACTTCTAGGGAATACTAGGTTCCCGCATGTTCACTTCATGTTCCAATCTAGGATATGTTCCTAGTATAAACTTATGTACCTTAATTTTGTCATTATATGATGGCACATACTTCAGTAGCTTCATGAATTTTTGGTAATAAACTTCCACTATTTTATTCCCTTGTCTAATATTGATGAAATCTTTGAATTTCTTGGTATAAAAATATTTGGTGAGGAATATTTATTTAAAATATACTACAAATTCTTCCCATTTTAGATCAATTTCCACCTTAATTCCTTTTTCCTCACTAAAAATTTCCCACCAATCCAAGCCAACACCTTGCAAGTGTAGGATGGCAAAAGACGTTCGGGTGCCAGTGGAATAGTTTTTCATGTTACATAAAGTTTCTATCTCCTTTAGCCAAGCTTTGACTTTATCACCATATTCTTCTCAATTAAACTTGGAATATTATAGATGTTTCATATCCTTGCCCAAATTTTACCTCTAGTAGTATTATATCCTGTTGTACCTTAGAAGATATTTTATTTTCTTGTCCCCCTTTAGAATTTCTAGCTTGTGAATCTTGATTCACTATAGCCTCCAATAATTATTTTTGTGCTTCCATTTGTTCCTTTAGTAAAGAAACTATTGTAGTAATATCCTCTCTCTCATTATTAGGAGCATCCATACCTATCTCTAGGATCCTAACCTCTTCATTGTTTTATCGTTATTGCCTCATCGATGGGACAACACTCCCTCTCCTTATCTTTGGTGGTTTTGTCCCTAGCCACAAATAGGAGAGATAGTAGGAATTAGTTCACAATTACATCTTCAAATTACTTCATCTACTATAAGCCTCATACCTAGCTATTCTAAATAGTCATATGAGGTTTACCTTTCGACTATTAGTCCAATAATGTAAGTTAAACCCTATAATGGTTATATTTTTACAATACACCCCATCATCTATTATTTAAGAAAGGATACTATTAGACCTACAAACCATGCTCTGATAACAAATGTCGCTAACCAAAATATATATATTACTCATTACTATGATCATTGGTATACAAGCTATTTGACAAGGAATCTTCCACAAAGTTGACCTATCCTTGTCCCATAAATAAATTGTCTTTATTCATTTAAAGATTCTTTCATCTCTACTCCTTGCATAATCCCTTCTATGCAAGTGTACTAAGTGACCCATGTGAAAGCTATCAATGCACTAGTCCATTGGTCTAGCAACGTTCCTTTTCTGTTCATTGAAAAGATACACTTATCCCTTCCTCTACATAGGTTCTTTAATGTAAAAGAACTAAGCACCATACTTTCCAAACCATCTCTCTCATCACCTTGATAAGCTAGTATTTTCGTAAGATGTGGCAAATATTCTTATCCCATTCAATTAGGACAACCATTAGCTACAACCATAATGCCCCCTTATGATGTGTAGCATACCCTTTAGGTGCATTAAATTAATTACAAAAATACAATTCCATGCAAGTTCAATATATTTAGTGGGTTCCATAACAAGTATTGATAGATTCCCCAAAGCAAGTAGGATTTCTCAATAGAATATACTTTTGAATAGAATTAGATGTATCCATTAACATATAAAAACTTTATTCTATCTAACATAAAAATATATTATGTTCCTCCATAATAACATGATCTAACACACGTTATTGTGTAAATAACTTGTTCATTTATCCTCAAGGAAACATAATACTGACCATGAGCATTTAAAGGAAATTACAACATAACAAATATTACCATAATTATCCACATAAAAACAAGTAATCATAATACTAACCATTTAAATCAAATTGCAACATAAAAAAGAATCCCACAATCAATCACATAACAACTTATTTATCTTTGTGGGAAAAAACTAGCCTTGAAACCATCCTCTTTTCCATTTCATAAAATACTTAAAGTTTACACCAAAGATAAGATAGATCCCATTGTCTTATCCTCTACTAGGTATTATATGTATTCCCTTATCTCACACTATGACCATTCATTTAGTACATAGATACAATTATATCCAACACATTGGAGCAATACATTTTACATTACTTTTAATTCACAAAAGGGTTTTAGATTCAAATTTTGTTATAATCTCTCTTCTCATATTACATAGCTATAATCAAAAATCAAATAGTAAGCACAACATTAGATATCTATTATTTAGAATCGGTAAAGAATATTCTAAACTCTACACCAACACTCTTTAGTGAATCGAAATGGAAAATTATATCTCAAACTCCTCTGGTCTTTGTCATCATTCTCAGATCAGTTGCTGGAATCATACTAGAAGTACCCCCACAAATTTAATTTTTGGATTAAACAAACAATCTCATATGTTATCTCAGAAATGTATAACTATTATTTACAATTTCTAAACTGAATTATGTTAACACTTCTTCCTTTCAAAAAATTGAGAAGCTACATAACACGTATGCAGTGACTGTAGTAAGTATATCACAATAATAACCCTATGTTGGTGCTAAGGCCTATGTATGTATTTGAAGAATATAACTATTAGTTAAATATATTCAAATAGAGGTGTTAAAAACATTACTCTATTTTTCAACCTGGATGGTCAGCAAAAGTTCACCCATCACCAATACCATCTCTCTCTAAACATTGAAATTAACAACTCTTTAGGCACTCTCATCCCATAAACAAGCTCTATTACTCTAGCACCTTGCATCACTGAGCTTAAATAAAATATAGTGCTAGATATTGTATAAATGACATGTTTTCAACTACATCACTCCTCTCAATCCCATTCCTAGATCATCTAGTTGGATTGGAAACTAGATTACCAAACATCTTTTTCCAATGATAACAATCCTACTCATTGTCGCATAGAAATATTAAATGCTCAATAGGATTTATCTCCTTGGTAATGATCTAACAATGGTTACCTTGCTCTAGTAATAGGTACTAATATAGACGCATCGAATGGCATCTTCCAACACTTCTAAGGTGTAAAAATGTCATCTCTCTGTTAAGATACTTATTCTATAGAGAATTATGACTCACTAATGGTACTCCAAGGACCATGAAAGCATCATGTCAGGGTAGATGACTCATTGGAGTAATTTTTAACTATGGTCTCACACAATAATCACCACATTTCATATTGTCATCACAATGAACCACATCAAAAGGAAATGATAGCTTATTTTCCAAAGAACAATCTCAGCCTACAATACTCCTATAGCTACAGTTGTTCAACAATATCTATCCTTTAAATCTTAATCATAAATTAAATACACAGTACCAAAATTGTTATTTCAAGAGACTACCTTTGCTAATTTGGTGCTGAGCTTCCAAACTTCTCAGTGAGTCCAACCAAATAGTTCCTTCGACCTTCCTTCTCTACTCTACCTGTACTCTTACTATCGATTGTTTGTCAATGTCTATCCAAGCATACCTCTCTAACATCCTTGCCCCCTCCTCGACGGTTGAATCCTCCTATGTTGAACATGTTCTATCCAAATAATTTACCTTCAAGAAATTAATCCCCACATGATCACCACCTTCCTTGGATACTTATCAAAACTTCCCTCATAAAACAAAATGGGAGTTCTACGATCATTTTTACCCCTTTTTTCTTTCTAATCCAATGATAAGCATCCATTAACTAAAGTGATAATATGAATTACTCAATTTGAGGCCACTTGTCCAATATTAATGGATCATTTCTACATAGTGCTCATCTACTTTATAGATGATCGAATAAAATCTCTCATATAGTTTCTTAAATAAATGCCTTATGGATTTTATTAAATCCCAACATAATAAAATGAAATAAAAGATGTATTCCTGAACATATTTCCCTGAAGTGAAATAGAACCAAAATATTTATGCATCTATCATTTATTCATACTAACTCACTTATCTATAATGTCATCCAATTTAGAAAAAAATTTAAAATAAAATATAATTTTTATCCTAATCAAATTTGTTTTTCCATGCCAATCATAATAAGCAATTACTCTAAAGGAACCATTTATCTCGAATGCCAAGCTATTGGATGAATATGACAATAAATCATTCTTTTATCCATTAAAGCATTTTTCTCTTCGTGGATTAGTCCTTCTATCCATGGACAAACCCGTTCCTATTATGCAAGCAAATCCATTAGCAATATCACATTTCTCCATAAAAGTATATCTTTACGAAAACTAGACATGCAATATCCATCATTTCATCAATAGAATACATCATTTTCCTTCATAAAATATATACATCTTGTGTATCTAATCAAAAAGTAGTCAGTCATTCTATCCTCAAAAAAAAGTAGCAAAAAATAAATCCATCAAATGAAAAGTCTACCAAGGGAGGGTCATGACAAACCCACAATGAAATCCATAGATATAACCTACCATTTATGCATTAGTATATCATGTGGGTATAATTTTCCTACTAGATGTCTATGTTCAAATTTAACCTTATAACATTATAAAAATATAGCAATAAAATTAGTGATATCCTTTTTCATTCCTAAAAAATAACAAGTATTTTTCATGTTCTCTCTTTTTTACCCCCCAAGGTGAGCAGAATAAGGATATCTATGCACCTCTTGCATAATTAGCCTCCTTAAATCATCGATTTTGGGTATAACCACCCTATCCTTAAAATATAAAAGATCATATTTTATGCTGAAATCCTTGTTTTCCTCAAGATTTCTCTCTATTTTAACCCAAATTTCAATGCAATACTGATCTTGTAATTGCATTTTTTTGACTTTATCCATCAAGTCTACATGAATTTGGGTCAATGTTGCTATGTGTCTTCTTCTACTCAAGGCATCTGCAACCTTATTTTCCTTTCCTTTGATATATTCAATACCAAAGTCATACTCAGCTAGGAATTCAACCCATCTTCTCTGCCTTGCATTTAGCATGGGTTGAGTAAAGATGTATCTTAAACTCTAATGATTTATCCTTAGCTCAAAAGGTTTTCCTAGTAGATAGTGTCTCTATATCTTAAGAGCATGCACAACTGTTGCTAACTCTAGATCATGTGTAGCATAATTTACCTCATGTTTCTTGAGTTTTTTGGACTCATATGCTATGATAACTTCATCTTGGGATAATACCCCTCCCAAAACTTCTAATGAAGCATCAATACACATTATAAAGTTCCTATAAGGATCTAGTATCTTAAGAATTGGTGTTGTAGCCAGTTTATTCTTTAGAGTTTTAAAAGTGATCTCACACTTATCTATCCATTTGAACTCTTTTTCCTTCTTTTGAAGGTTAGTGATGGAATAGGCAATTTTTGAATAGTCCTTCATAAAATACCTATAGTAACTAGTGAGACCCATGAAACTCCTCACTTCGGACACATTAGTGGGTGTTGGCCAACTCAAGATGGCTTCAACTTTCTTTGGGTCTACAACAATCCCTTCTATAGATATGATATGACCTAAATACTATACTTGAGGGACATAAAAATCACATTTGGACAAGTTCCCATAAAGTTGATTCTTTCTTAGCACCTCTAGAACTATCCTCAAATGTTGATCATGCTCTTCCTTACTGTGGGATTATATTAAGATATCATCTAAAAATATTAGTATAAACTGATCCAAATACTTTTTGAACACATTGTTCATCAAATTCATAAATGTTGTTGGTGCATTTGTCAACCCAAATGACAATACCATAAACTCATAGTGCCCATATCTGGTTTTAAAAGTTGTCTTGTGAGTATCCTCCTCATGAATATTTAGTTGATGATACCCAACTTTTAGGTTAATATTGGAGAAAATTGTGACATCCTTTAATTGATCAAAGAGATCATCAATTATAAGTGAAGGCTACCTATTCTTGATGGTTGCTCTTTTTAGCATCCTATAATCTATGCATAACCTTAAATATTCATTCTTTTTCTTAATAAAAAGAATTGGTGCACCCCATGGTGACACACTTGGTTTAATCAAACCTTTATTTATAAACCCTTGAAGTTGCACGTTTATATCCTATAACTCAATATGATTCATACTATATGAAGTTTTATTAATAGGTTCGGACCTAGGCATCAATTTAATGGTGAAATCAAATTCATGCTTTAGTGGAAGGCTAGGGAGATCTTATGGAAATACATCCCTAAATTCATGTAGAATTGGATGTTTTCTAAACATTTTCTCTTTCCCATCATCACCTGTTTTGTCATTTATCTTGACAACATATACCATTCCACCTTTCTTGATAGCTTTCTTAAGTTGCATTGCTAACAACAATTGGGGTTGAAAATATCCTTGCTCACTATGAATCCTTAATCTATTTTTATCCTTATCTGTATAATCCATCCATCTATCTTAGAAATTGATTAGGGCTCCATGAGCCTTTAACCAATACATTCCTAAGATGATGTCAAAAGCATGTAGCAATGCTACATATAAATATCAAATGGTAAATTTTTTGAGTAGGAAAATCTCAATTGTAGGCACACACTAATCCATTGAGTAGGTTTTCCTAGACCCATACTCAAATTTCCACCCTTGTGCCAAAAATATAGGTATTTTTGGCATGTCCCTAATTATATTAGTGGAAATAAAACTATTTATAGTTCCACTATCAATTAGTACTTTTTAAAAAAATTATTATATAGCTTACCATTTAGTAACATTGGAGTGGATTACCTATCTAGGTTTTGATTCTCAATCATTGCATAGATTCTAGAGGGTTGTGCGTCAACCCGTTACTTGGTTCTAGTCATTAAGGACACACGTTTGCATAATGTGGTCCCCCACAATTGTAGAAACCTACATTGAGTCCTTGGATTATTTCTTATCTTTTTTCATATTCCCTCTTCCTATGTTGGATCTGTCTATCTCTAATATCGAAGATTAGCATTGTTATTCCTTTTCTAGAATTTCTTCTTGTAATTTCCTTGTTTCCTACCATTCTTCTTCTCAAAATTTAGGTTTCCTCTATTCTTCTTATTCTACTCTTGTTCCCATTTCATGAACCCCACACTCTTTCTTTTTTTGAGTTCCTTTCAATCCTCTTTTGTCAACTCACCATAGTTGAAGTAGGATTTCCTTGTTTGTATATTGGCTTCTTCCTATCAAGCCAAATCATATGCTTCCTATAAGGTCTTGGGTTTAAGTAGATTTATCATTATTATAATCTTAGGTTCCACTCCTAAGATGAACTTATGTACCTTTAGATGCTCATTAGCCTCATATGTTGGTACATACTTCAAAATTTTTACAAATTTTTGGTAGTATAATTCCACAATCATGGTTCCTTGTTGGAGTGTAGAGAATTCCTCAAATTTCTCTACATAAAATTGGTCCGACAAGAATATTTTCTTAAATTCTTGGACAAAATTATCCCACTAGAGATTCACTACTTGGATATTTTTTCCAGCCCTGAATGTATTCCACCATTCTAAAGTTGCATCCTATAAATGGAGGGTAGCCCATACTATTTGGGTCACTAAAGAATAACTCTTCATGGAAAATATGTTTCTAATTCATTCAGCCAAGACTCGATCGAATCACCTCCTTCTTTACCTTGGTATTTTTTAGGGCTTTAGATAGCTCAGTCTCAATGTGAGCCCTACCTTATTGGTTCTCTATAGTAGGATCTCCCTGTCTACCCTTAGAATTATTATTCTAGAAACCATGTTGTACTAGAGTTTCTAGCAATTATCCATGTTGTTCCATTTGTTCATATAGTAATGAAACTATGATTGTGAGGTTTTCCACCTCTTTGTTGGAGTTTCTAAAACTTTCTCCTTGGTATTTAGCTTCAGTCTAATCCTTCCTAGATTACCTCTAGTTTTTTGAGAAGATCCTCTTCTTCCTCTCCTCAACTTAGGTGCCATTTCTCCTGGTCACACAAAGGAGTTGAGTTAGATTACAATTTTATCCAAATTGTACTTCTAACTACTAGTTAGTTTCATCATCCCCATGAACTAACATAGAGCATTATCATTCACCTGATAATGTTCATGGTCACACTTGCTCCATGCAAGGTGCCATACCCAATAAGAGACTACACTCTCTAGGATTTTTATTCCTTGGTATGAACTGGTCCCATTAATGTGCAATACCCATTATATCCTAGTTAATGTGAAGGCCCCTAGAGTAGCAAGTTACACTAAAGAACACAATCTTATACTGAGAGGTAGGAGGGTGAAAAGTATAAGACCACCTTTTAATTTTCTTATCTCAATACATATTATGCAATATATCAATGGAAATATCAACAACAGAAACCAAAGTAGTGCACAAAACATCACACACACATGAGACACCAATTTTATGTGGTTCACCCAATGTGGGCTACTCCACGAAGAAAATATTTCACTAAAATTTTCTCAATCAATCTCTTGGGAATCCTTTCCCTATTACAATTTTTATGAACCTCTATCCAAAGGAGACACCAATCCCCTAATCAAGTTCATGGATTTCTATCTACAGGAGAACTCCTTTCTCCTAAGCTCTAACTGGTGATCTTATAGAAGAACTATTGCCCCCATTGCTCTGGCTAATGGATCTCTATCCATTTAATATACCTATCCTCACTGCACTAGCTAATGGATCTTTATCCACTAGAGACTATCATCCTCTATACTCTATCACCTTCAAATATTTGTCTCAAATCTATACTAAACTCAGTACTTCGATCTAGCACAAATCTGCTTAATCTTTGTCTATGGTCTGGCACAAACCTATCCTCAAATATACACCAAATGATATCCTCGAATATGTACTAAACATAGTCTTTTATTCTAGCACAAACCTATCCTCAATATTTGTCCTTTGATCTTGCATTAAACATAGTCCTTCGATCTAGTACAAGTTTATCCTCAATTTCTATCCTTTGATATTGCACTAAACACATTCCTTCAGTATAGAACAAGTTTGTCCTCAATATCTATTCTCAAGCCTTAACTCAAAGCTTGAATTAATATCAAATCAACTCTACTAGATCTGCCTAAACCTTAATCCAAGATTTAAACAAATCAATCAACTCTACTCACAAGTCTTCTCAAGACTTGTCTCAAATCTGCCTTGTAAGCTTCCACAAAATCTCACACTAATCTGTCCACAAGTCCTCTCCAGAACTTGTCCAATATTCTCAATAATTCCTCACTAGAACTTATCCAAATCTGCTCAATAAGTCCTCACTAGAACTTATCCAACTATTATCTCAATATGTATTGTAAGCTTCCACAAAAGCTCACACAATTCTATCCACAAGTATTCTCTAAGACTTACCGTAAACCTGCTCAACAAGTCCACACTAGAACTTGTACAATATCATAGAAACATAAAGAGAATTGTTAGAGACTCAATCTTCATATTCAACACAATGATAAATTACTTTCAATCACTCTTTCATAAACATACAGAGAATTGTTAGAGACTCAATATGCTTCATATTCACCTCAATACTCAATCACTTTCAATCACTCTTTTAGAAACATATAGATAATTGTTAGAGACTCAATATGCTTCACATTCACCTCAATAATCAAACACTTTCAATCACTCTTTTATCATAGAAACATATAGAGAATTTTTAGAGACTCAATATGTTTCACACTCATCAACTCTCAATCTCTTTCTCAAATCAATTTAGGATATAGAATAATTTGTTTTATAGAACTTGAACAATCAATTCACACATCATATTGAATAGGCTTAACCAACTCAACCAATCACTCAATGAAATAATCCTTGCTCACAAACCCTAGTCCAAGCATATGAACATTTACTCAAAATATTTCCAACAATGCTTATCAATAAATCTCACATAACAATGATACTCATGTTATTTACAAACCCTAGTTCAAGTTCCTCACTCAATCAATCACTTAAACAATAATGTTTATAAACCAATCTCACATATAGCTCAACAACTCAATAAGTAAATCAAATTAAATCCTTTTCACTCCAAAATTATTTTCCAAAAAATAATCAATCAACTCAATTATGGAAGAATGCACCCATACCTTTTTCTTGATGATGAAGGAACCTCAAAAATCTACCACAACCACAAACATTTCTTTGCCAAGCTCAAAGAAGTTATAAGATGATAAAATCTCTCAAAGGTACAATGCAAATATCAAAACATACATACACCTTATCGCTTCATCTTAAAGAAAGCATCCATCAACATATACAAAAATAATTGGCCAAATACACCTTATAATCTCCCAGTTAAAATAATATCCAACAATCAAAATAACTCAATGGCAAGAAGTCCTCTCAAAATATAACCAACACTTTAATCCACTTATTTCTCTAATTACTCAAAATAATGACCAAATAAAATACCTTTTATTTACCCCTTTTAAATCCCTAGAATCTTGTGTCAAACCTTAGGCATTATAAAATATAACAAAAATTTATTACCTCTGCCTTGGTGAGACTCGAACCCTTGATGTCGCCTCCCCGTGCATCCTAGCCACAGTCTTGGCTGCCACGTGTGCTAGGAGATTTTTTAGGGAGAAAAGAGCACCACATGCTCTATATTCCTCCCATTTTGCACCTAATCCAAAAAACCACACGTCGCTTCCTTTGATGATTCAAACACAACACACCAAAATGCTACTACCATGAATCGATTGTGGGTCACTCTGCACCCAAATGACTTAGCCCTTGACCACTTGCCACTACGCCACACTACCTAGGTGGATATAGGATTTTAGCCCTCAAAAATCTTATCCCCTTTTGTTGGTGCCTAAGATAAAAACCTTGTCTTCTTCCTCATAGAAATTCTCTTCAACACACACTTGCCTCTTTCTCTTGTTTGAACAAAGGATAATTAGAATACCACTAAGGCATATAGTTTATATATCATTTGACACCTTTTTTTTTCATATAAGTAACTAGAATTTTATATACAAATTGGGTTTTTTAAGAGGATCCCAAAACCTTATAACAAAAAGGGCCGTAGCACCGAGATTTAAATAAATTCCTTAGTACATGAAAATAAACACAAACTATAAGAGAAAGGGCCAGAAACAACCCTTGAACCAGTAGAAAGACTAGATTCTAGTACCAACTAGTGAGGCTCACTTCACAAAAATATCATCCTCCCATTACTAGCAGTCTGGTATCCTCCTAGGTGTGGATGCAATAGTCTGGGATCCTCCCAGGGATAGATACAATAGTCTAGGATCCTCTCAGGGATGGATACAGTAGTTTGGGATCCACCTAGGTGTGGATACAGTAGTTTGGGATCCTCCCAAGGGTGGATATAGCGCACTTTCCCATACCTACGTAGGGAGAGTGAAAAGGCTAAAACTAGCCTACAACTAGAAATCCTGCCCAAAATTCAAAAGCAAGGAATTATAAGAAAACTGGAGAGGATCCTTGCCCAGGGATGGCTCAGGATGAAACCCAGGGTGTAGTGGGGCAGCAATATGTTGTGCAAGCAAAGTAGCAAGTAGCATCGGGATACAGGCCAGGGATCAGCAATGGGACAACCTAGGAAATGGCTTCAGGGTCCTCAAAGAAAAAAATGGGAAGCCTCCACATGAGCCTGAAAAGTGGAACAACACTATTGGGGATATCTGCAGGCCAATATATCCCTGTGCACAATAAGGAGAAATACGAGAAAGCCGAAAGGATCTAGGGATAGGGAAAACAACAACAGGCACAAAGACTAGATCTCGAAAGCCAAAATTGAAGGAGGAAAGAGGGGCCACAACTGCAAATACATTGATCTCCCCCCATACCAGAGAATATAGAAGGAAGTTCCCACCACTCTATCATAAAGGACTAGGAACCACCATCCTTGCTCATGAATAGATCCAGGGAACTAGTACCAAGAGCCCCTGAACAGGAGCTAAAATGAACAACCTGAGGATCCCAGGTAGGAAGTAGCAACAAGCACAAATATGGAATCCTCAGAAGCCTAACCTGGGGGAACCAAGGTCTGCATGCACTGATAATGGGTCCCCTCCCAAGATCCAGACATGAAACAGAAATCCTAGAAACCCCAGAAGAAGGGACCAATATCCCTCATCCATGCTCATGGACAACTTTAGATAACTAGGACTAGGACTGGGAACAACCCGAGCAAAGGAAGAGGCCCATCCTAAAGGCCAACCAATGCCCTAGGTGTCCACCAAATCGTAGATCCAACAAGAAGAAGCCTCCAAATAGGAAACCAAAAAGGGCCCTACCCAACGGGACGGGACCAACAACAACCATAGGCATCCCAAAGAGGATTCACTAGCAAAAGAGGAAACTGCCCCTCCCAGACCAACCTCAAAGCAGATAGGACCTCACAGGATGCACCAAGAAGCAGTCGAACTCCCAACCTACTAGCACCACCAACCGAGGAAGCCTTGGGAACCGGATCCATGAAAAAACCCTACAAAAAACCCTAGGGGAAAGCTTAAGGGAGAATGGGGAAGGGATCTTGAAAACATGTAGGAAACCCTAGGAGACCCCTGGGATGCATCATTTGACACCTTTAAACTTGAACATCGGTGCAAATTTAATTGCCTTGCAACCCTAACCTTGGGGTAATTATAATTTAATTAATAATAACATTATTATAATTAACTTATATATATATATATATATATATATATATATATATTTTTTTTGAATTTAAATGGTGGAATCGGTAGCCGCCATGAATCTGGACAGGCTGTCCAGCTTTTTATGGCCACCACAGTATTTTGCATTGTCCGCCCCATAAGCCGCCACACAAATCTTCACGCAGTCCGTCCCTATAACCACCATGCCACAATCATTTTAAACCTTTTACGCCACTGAAAGCACCAGGAAAGGGAAAAGCATTCAGTCTGGCGATAATTAACTTATAATTAATTTAATAACCATAGGTTAATTAAATTAACTTACAAATTAATATATAATTAAATTAAAAATTAAATATAATTTAATTAATTCCCATAGGTCTATCCAATTGGTTTTAAATAAAAGACCATTTATTTTGCCATCATGGGTTTTAACAAAAATATTTATTTCTGCCATACATAATATAAAAAATAATATTATGACACCTTCATCAATATTTTGCATTACTCCTTTTGGCCTTATGGCATTAGTGGTGGTTCACTTTTTGGCATCAATGACAACTTCATGCCTTGACATCAATGAAAACTCTATGAACTCAAAATGTCCAACAATATTCCCCTTTGTCATTGATGGCAACCCAAATTATTTTTACCAAAAACTTAACCTTTTCTTTGTTCTACTCCCCCTAGGACATTGCTCTCCCTGTCTCAACGCTCTCTTCTTAAACCAAATATCTCCTTCTTACTCAAATACCAAATATCTCCCCCTTACTCAAATATCTCCCCCTTTGAAATCAATGGCAAAGGGTCACCTTTGGGGCTCGGGGCTAAGAATGATTTTCTTAGCTTAGCCCCTCCCCACCTCCTCTTGAGGTGGTTAATTTTGGGTGGGAGTGTTTCTACTCCCAGCAAGCATTGTTCTTTTCTTTTTTCTTCTTTCCTTATCATCTTATCCTTTTGATCCCTTTGACTGTTCTTGTCCATGTCCATGTTCCTATTTTTGTTCATATCCATATTCCTGTTCCTATTCTTGTTCATATCCATATTCCTATTCCTGTTCTTGTTCATACTTGATTCTAGAATATCTTCTCTACACCACTTTGTTGTATGTCCATAATTATTGCACTTATAACACTTAATGTTATTATTCCTTTGATGTGCAAATGTCTTAGGATTTCCCCTAGTGAAACCATACCCTTTTCCATCATGAACCCTGTAATTCATTGCCTTGTGACCAAACTGATTGCATGAGTAGAAATACACATGGAAAAGTTGTTTGTTTATGAAATTCCCATATTCTTGTCTTTCATGTGTCCTGCACTGTGAAGCCATGTGCTCAATTCTATGACATGAGAAACATCATCCATCGAAACTTCCTTGTCTTGACCTCATTGGTCTCTTAGTCTATCTTAACCTATTCTAATTATTGTTCCATCTATTTCTCATTTGTGCATTGATCCTTTCCCTGTTGATCTGTTTATTTTCCAATTTTTCCTTAGAAGTCTCACTCACCTTTTTGCTCTCTTCTTTTGAAGCTTCTTCATTTTTGAAGCTTGAGCTTGACTCTCCTTTTCCTGCTTCTTGAGTCTTGATGTTGCCCAAACTATTTGTCTTTGCTTTTTGATCTTCTTGTCCTGCTTTAATGCCTAGACTTGTTTTGATGAATGAGGAATTTTGAACTTTGGTACTTTTCTCACATCTATGTAGCTTGTCCTTAGACTTTTCAACTTTTGTCCTTAAACAAACTACCTCAAGTTCTAGTCTTTCACATACTAAGACTTGTGCCTCTAGCTTTTCATTCATACCTTCTTCAATTTTACTTACCTCTTTGATGGCAAGCCAAGATTCACACAACAGAACTTCCACTTAATTTTCTACAAATAGCTTAACACAGTCTTACATTACCATTTCTAGGCATATTTCTTTTCCCTCTCAATCCCGAACTCACCATCCTCTGCCCTTACAATTTTTGAGTTTTTATCGAGGCCTCGATCCTCTAGGCAATTAATGCCCCCGCCTAACAAAAATTCAAATTCGATTTTCCCCCCTGACCGAGTTTTCAAATTTTTTTGCCATAAATGGGCAACTGCCAGATCCGCCATGAAGCTTGCATTAATGGCCTCCCTTAACCTGCACCCGTCGTTTTGTTCTAACTGTTCTTTTGCACCGCTGTCTCAACCATAAAGTCCATCGCCTGTAATTGTTGTTCTACCAGAAATAATAATAAAAAGAAACATATGCGTGGTCGACATATCTCTTTTCAAATTACGTGGCCCTCATCTTTGACTTAATACATGTATGCTTCTGCATGTCAATTTCAACCTTACCTCCAACTGGTTGCATCACTTTTAACACACATGGCAGCCATGTGTCTATTTCAGCCTTGCCTGGCCATCCGCGTATAAAATTTGCTCTGTCTTCTTATTGGCCGCGATATCGCGACAGGTCATGAAATTGTGACATGTCGCGATATCGTGACCAAAAGCGCCTTCACCTTGCCATAGCCCTTTGGGGTCATGATTTCGCAACATGTCACGAAATCACGACATGTTGCGATTTCATGACCCCCCCTGCCTTCACCTTGTCGTAGCCCCTTGGGGTCACGATTTCGTGACCCCCCCCTCTGCCTTCACTTTGTCGAAGTCCTTTGTTTTGTTCTCCATCTTGCTTTAGCTTTTGAAGCTGTCTCAAAATCATGCCACGTGGCAGCTTTTCACTAGTCGCGATATCGCGACAGGACTCCCTCCCTACACCTTGTTCTGAAATATCATCGCGATATCGCGACGAAACTTGCCCTTGCCATGTCGCAGCTTTTGAGGTCACGATTTCATGACATGTCGCGATTTCGCGACCCCTTCCCCCTTGCTTTACAAAAACTTCCCCCTTGGGAAAAACTGAAGAAAAGTACTTAGAAAAATTTGGAATTTTTTTTTTTGGAAGATGCAAGATTGCTCTACTATCTCCGGATGCTCCTGCATCACTCTTTAACCTTAACATTAAGGTCAATGAGACCTTGTAGAAACTTTGCTTTTGATTTCTCATATTCTTGAGCTTGAACCCTTAATCTTGAGTTATCCATTTTTAGTTCTTCAAGAGTAACCATAAGTCTTTCACATTCTATATATTTTACCTTTGACTATTCAATCATACCTTCTTCAACTTTTATTGCCTTTTCAACCTTATCTCTCAAGTAAAATATATTTTGTAGAAGTTTTGTCTTACAAATATCATCTTCTTGTATTTGAGCCTTCAATTCTAAATTCTGTCTTTTTAATTCAACAAGTTCTCTAAGAGTGGCTTCCTCCTTTTCTTTTCCTGAATCTTCCTTTTCTTTCTTTATTTGATCTTCTATTACTAAAAGTAGAGTTTCTTGTTTTGACTATCCCTGTTATCTTTTAGATCCATTTCATCTTCATTACTGCTGAACCCATGGCAATATCTTGCATCATGGTTGAGTTGACCACAAACAAAATATTCTTCACCATATTGTGAACAATAATCTACAAGGTGGTATGAATTCCTACATATGGTACATAACTTTATTAACTTAGTCTCATCTCTACTGCTTGACTCATTTTTTGAATCTATTTCCACTATTCCTCTTAGAACAACATAATCAACTTCATATTTCTTTTCTTTCATGACCATATGTGTTTTTTTATTTTTAGATCTCATGGTTTTGCTTTTGCCTTTCCTTGACATTTGTGTTCTTGTAATATATTCCTTCAAGTTGTTAGACTCTTTCTGAAGGAACTTGCTATGATACCAATTGAAGAACACAAACTTATACTGAGACGAGGGTGAACAGTATAAGACCACTTTTTATTTTTCTTATCACAATCAATATTATGCAATATATCAATGGAAATATCAACAACATAAACCAAAGTAGTGCACAAAACATCACACACACATGAGACACCAATTTTACGTGGTTCACCCAATGTGGGCTACTCCATGGAGAAAATATTTCACTAAAATTTTCTCAATCAATCTCTTGGGAATCCTTTCTCTATTACAATATTTATGGACCTCTGTTCAAACGAGACACCAATCCCCTAATCAAGTTCATGGATCTCTATCTACAAGAGAACTCCTTTATCCTAAGCTCTGACTGGTAATATTCTAGAATAACTATTGCCCCCACTACTTTGGCTAATGGATCTCTATCCACTGAAGACACTTGTCCTCACTACCCTGACTGATGGATATCTATCCATTGGAAACTATCGTCCTCTATACTCTGTCATATTTAAAGATATGTCTCAAATCTATAATAAACTTAGTCCTTCATTCTAGCACAAATCTGCTCAATCTCTATCTCTGGTATGGCATAAACATATCCTCAAATCTACACCAAAATCTATCCTCAAATCTATACTAAACACATTCCTTTGGTCTAGCACAAATCTATCCTCAATATCTGTCCTCTGATCTTGCACTAAACACAGTCCTTTGATCTAGCACAAGTATGTCCTCAATATTTATCCTTTGATCTTGCACTAAACACAGTCCTTCGGTCTAGCACAAGTCTATCCTCAATCTTTGTTCTCAAGCCTTAACTCAAAGATTGAATTAATATCAAATCAACTCTACTAGATCTACCTCAAACCTTAATCCAAGGTTTGAAAAAATCAATCAACTTTACTCACAAGTCTTCTCAAAGACTTGTCTCAAATCTACCTTGTAAGCTTCCACAAAAGCTCGCACCAATTCATCCACAAGTCCTATCTAGAACTTGTCCAATCTGCTCAATAAGTCCTCACTAGAACTTATCCAAATTTGCACAATAAGCCCTCACTAGAACTTATCCAAATATGCTCTTAATCTGTATTATAAGCTTCAACAAAAGCTCACATAAATCTGTCCACAAGTCTTATCTAAGACTTACCTTAAATCTGCTCAACAAGTCCACACTAGAATTTGTCCAATATTATAGAAACATAAAGATAATTGTTAGAGACTCAATATGCTTCACATTCAACACAATGCTCAATTACTTTCAATCACTCTTTCATAAACATATAAAGAATTATTAGAGACTCAATATGCTTCACATTCACCTCAATACTCAATCACTTTCAATCACTCTTTTAGAAATATATAGAGAATTGTTAGAGACTCAATATGCTTCACATTCACCTCAATACTCAAACACTTTCAATCACTCTTTTATCACAAAAACATATAGAGAATTGTTAGAGACTCAATATGTTTCACACTCATCAACTCTCAATCTCTTTCTCAAATCAATTTAGGATATAGAATAATTTGTTTTATAGAACTTGAAAAATCGACTCACACATCCACTTGACTAGGCTTAACCAATTCAACCAATCACTCAATGAAATAATCCTTGCTCACAAACCCTAGTCCAAGCATATAAAAATTTACTCAAAATGTTTCCAACAATGCTTATCAATAAATCTCACATAACAATGATACTCATGTTCTTTGCAAACCCTAGTTCAAGTTCCTCTCTCAATCAATCAATTCAACAACAATGCTTATAGCTCAACAACTCAATAAGGAAATCAAATTAAATCCTTTTTTCTCCAAACTTGTTTTCTAGAAAATAGTCAATAAACTCAACTATGGAAGAATGTGCCCATACCTTTTTCTTGACGATGAAGGAACCTTAAAAATCTGCCACAACCACAAACACTTATTTGCCAAGCTCAAATAAGTTATAAGATAATAAACTCTCTAAAAGGTACAATGCAAATATCAAAACATACATACACCTTGTCACTCCATATTAAAGAAATCATCCATAAACATATACAAAAATAATTGACCAAATACACCTTATAATCTCCTAGTTAAAATAATATCCAACAATCAAAATAACTCAATGGCAAGAAGTCCTCTCAAAATAATGACCAAATAAAATACCTTTTATTTACCCCTTTTAACTCACTAGAATCTTATGTCAAACCTTAGGCATTATAAAATATAATAAAAATTTATTACCTCTACCTTGCTGAGACTGGAACCCTTGACGCCACCTCCCCGTGCGTCCTAGTCATGGTCTTGGCTACCATGTGTGCTAGGTTCTCGTTTAGGGAGCAAAGAGCACCACATGCTCTATATTCCTCCCCTTTTATGCTTAAGATAAAAACCATGCATCACTTCCTTTGATGCTTCAAACACAACACACCAAAATGTTGTTGTCGTGAATCAATCATGGGTCACTCCACACCCAAACGCCTTAGCCCTCGACCACTTGCCACTAAGCCATGTTGCCTAGGTGGATATGAGATTTTAGCCCTCGAAACTCTTATCCCCTTTCGTTGGTGCCTAAGACAAGAACCTTGTCTTCTTCCTTGCATGAATTCTCTTCAATACACGCTTGCCTCTTTCTCTTGTTCAAACAAAGGATAATTCGAATGCCACTAAGACATAGTTTATATATCATTTGCCACCTTTAAAATTGAATGTTGACGCAAATTTAATTACCTTGCAAACCTAACCTTAGGGTAATTATAATTTAATTAATAATAACATTATTATACTTATAATTAATTTAATAACCATAGGTTAATTAAATTAACTTATAAATTAATATATAATGAAATTATAATTAAATATAATTTATTTAATTCCCATTGGTCTATCCAATTTGTTTTAAATAAAAGACCAT
Organism: Wollemia nobilis; assembly: GCA_028583015.1. Classification (NCBI taxonomy): domain Eukaryota; kingdom Viridiplantae; phylum Streptophyta; class Pinopsida; order Araucariales; family Araucariaceae; genus Wollemia; species Wollemia nobilis. The sequence goes on along the minus strand of JAQPPZ010007509.1, from coordinate 4,112,060 downwards.
TTATTTTGCCATCATGGGTTTTAATAAAAACCTTTATTTTTGCCATACATAATATCAAAAAGAATATTATGACACCTTCTTCATCAATCTTTTGCATTGCTACTTTTAACCTTCTAGCATCAGTGGTGGTTCACTTTTTGGCATCAATGACAACTTCATGCCTTGACATCAATGAAAAATCTATGGACTCAAAATTTCCAACATACACATCAAGTCAGGCCAATCCTAGGTTATCTCCAAGAAAGCTTCTAGTCATATGACCTAGAGCTTTGATACCAAATATAACAACCAAATTAAACTAACCCTAGAGAGTGATTTTTTTCTCATGTAGGGTTCACAAGAAGTCCTAATATTTCTTTTTCAATATTAATAAGGCATAACAAATTTTTAAACTTTGTTGTTGCAAATGACTCTCAAGTGGATAGGATAGGCCAACATCTTGTAATTATGGGGTTCAATTTTATAAACCTCCATGGTTTGAAAGGATGCCTTAGTAGTCACTCCACATTTCTTATACCCTCCTCAGGTATGAGACTACTTGACAACAACATAGAGATTATCCCTTTCCAGTATTTAGAAAAGGGGATGCATATTTTTCCGAACCATAGATAATTCCGTCTATGTAG